>JAPDPM010000016.1:28505000-29902500 GCA_032173925.1 Heritiera fomes
ATTTTTAAGAAATTCTATCATTGGAAGATTATTATTTATTTATTATTTGTATTTATTTAAAACTTTTACTTTATTTATTTAATTTTTTTATTGTTTGCAAGAATTATTTTATTTCGTAGAATTAATTATATTAGAAATTTTAAAATCTAACTAAAATTATTTAAATATTTCAATACGCCGGTAATATTTAAGGATTTTTATTCGACCCTAAAAATTATCAAAAAATCACTATTTGTGATTTTTAAAAAATCCTATCATCCAAATTTATTTATTTATTTATTATTTTTCGTTTGTCTTGAAACCACTTAATTAAACCTTTGTTTTTAATTCCTTTTATTTTGTAACCATTTTTTATTTATATTTTATTATATATATATTTAAAACAACTGCTAGTAATTCATTATTTTAATCATCTTTCTACGACATCTAATATATATAAACACATCAAATAAAACATGCTAAAGATCATTTAAAAAATAAAAAATATAAAAATGACTAATGGATTCATAAGAAACAATTTCATGGAGGAATGAAATTTAATATACTTAAATACATACCTCAATGCTTCCTTGTTGGCTTAAACGGTGCTTCACAAGGAATTGAAATCTTGATTCTTTTGCCACTTCCATAAAAGCTTTCCCTTCTTCCGTGTTATTATTATTATTTTTTTATAACTTTGCATTTCAACACAGCCTACACTTGGACTTTTCACGATTGTAGCAGGCAAGCAAAGCAACAGCTTAGGGCAGTGCAAGGTACGAGCTTCACGTGGCTTGGCTTTTCATCTAAACAGAAACATAGCAGGCGAAACGGGCAGTGGCAACTGGCAACTCGGGGCAGGGGGTGTTGAAGGATGGCCAGCAACCTTGGAGCGATGAGGCTGGTAGGAGGCGAGGAAAAGCAGCAACAGCCCAGGCGGCGTGAATGGTGCAGGAGCGACGCGGATGTTGAATGATGCAACAGGGCTGTGCACAAGCTTCACAAACAGGGGCACAGTAGTAGGGGCGAACTGGAGCAGGAGCAAAACAAAACAAAACAGCCATGAAAGGGCAGCACCGACGCAGCCAGAAGGTCTTTACCCAGCCAAGAACACAACAAGCACAGGTTTGGAAACTCCACAACCGCTCGGTGCAAAAAAAGGCGGAGTAGGGGACAGGAATATGCAGCAGCGGAGGCGCACGACAGCAGCAGTGGGGCGATGGCAGGCTTGCAAAGGCAGCGGTGGAGCGATACAGGGGTGTCAATGGCGGTGTAGGAGGATGCAGCAAGGAGAAGTTGAATTAGTGATTAATGATAAATCCCTGAGGCCGAACCAAAAGTCCCCTTTCTTCCCCAGAATCATTTCTCTTTCTCTACTGTGTAAAAATCATGTCCCTCTGTGTGTCTCTTTTATGCTTTTATAGCCATTTCCATTCCTAAGCAATAACAAAGGGAAAGAGACAATTTTCCCTGTTTAAGTTCTTAAAATTTGACTGCTATCACGGAATTATTTGATTTAAATCTTGATTTATTTCCTATTTTTATTTGTTTCCTTCCACTTTCTTTTATTTTTATTTGTTTTCTTTTTTCAAATTTATTTCTTTCCCCTTCTGCAGCAATTTTGGTCAACTTTAATGTGATTTAGGTAATAACATAGAATCTCATTTTAAATGTACAATGTTTGCATGGGATTTGCATGATGCATGAGTTGACTTTATTTTATTTTTTATTCTTTATTTTTTTATTTTTTATTTAAAATTTCTCAGATAAAATTCTATGTCTACGGTTGTCCCTCTTTGCACATTATGGAAGATCAAGAATAGGGCAAAGACTCTAGACAACAATTTTGTCCCAAGTCTTTCTTTTTATTATTTTTTCAATTTTTTCTTTTTTGATTTTTGGCCAATGTTTGATCCATTTTAGAAAATAAGTTCGATTTGAAATAAATACCTTGCTCCATACCAAGGCTCGACTTATTTTATAAAATGAATTCCATTTGGAGCTTATACATTGACTCCATATCAAGGCTCGACTCATTTCATTTTTTAAGAAATGCATTTAACTTTGAAAGTTCGTGCCCGGAGGTCTTGAAAGCTATGCTCGGAGGATTTGAAACTTGCCCGAAAGACTTTGAAAACTATGCTCGGAGGACTTGGAAATTTACCTTGACTTTATACCAAGGCTCAATTCATTTAAAAATGAATTCGACTTTGAAACCTTTATGCTTGAAGGACTTGAAGCTTGTGCCCGAAGGACTTAGAAATTTATCTTGACTCTATACCAAGGCTTCTAGCTCAATTTGAATACAGCTAGAGCAGTTCATTAGTTGTTATTACAGTTGGTCTAGTTAGTTTCAATAGTTACAATCTGTTAAGAATGTATAATTGGATAATATTGATTTGCTAGGGTAGTTAGCTCCATAACAAACTATGAATTGTATAAATATTGGAAATAAAGTAGTTGAATGGTATCAACCATTCCTCTTCACGATTATCTCTGTTTCTTCCTTCTCTTCTGTGTTTTTTTACGAGTTGTAGGCATCCTTGAATTTGCCTAAACCATACCTTATCATAAATTGGTGCTTTCATCCCTGAACCATCCATGGTAGAAGGAACTCGAGCTTCAACTGAAATGGCAAAAGATTGCATGGCTAGAATGAAGGAACTTGAGGAACATGATGACTCTTGTTGCTTCCATGAAGGAAATTAGCTTGAAATTGATGAACCTATAAAGATGCTTTGATCAGACTAATTGCAACAGACCTCCAACAACATCAGAAAGTATAGCGTCTAAAGAAGGTTGCTCCAACCAAAACTCCAACCAATCCAATACAAACTTGCTTAAGGCAATTAAACTAGCATTACCTAGATTCAATGGATTCGAACCTCAAGGCTAGGTGTATAAGGCTAATCGGTATTTCAACTTTCATGAAGCAACTGATTCACAACATCTTTCTATTTCTTCTTTCTATATGGACAACCCTGGATTGGCATGGTTTCGATGGCTCAAAAATAATCAACCTTTATCTTCCTAGCAAGAATTCATAGAAGAAATATTGCGATAGTTTGGACCATTTCAATATCTTGATTAAAAGTGGAACTCTCAAAGCTTTTTGAAACAACAATCGTGGATGAATACCTCAATGGGTTTGAAATACTTTCTAATCAAATATTTGGAGTATCTGAGTCATTTTTGCAAAGATGTTTTGAGTCGAGATTACGATTAAATATTCGTAAGGATGTTCGAGCATTTCAACCTAATTCTTTACTACAAGCTGCTAGTTTAGCCAAGTTAATGGAGGATAAGTTGAATGACAACAATCAAAACCGTTTTAGAACTACTTACAAACCTTACCTAGTTTGTTGCCAACCCCACCTATAGCTCCCTTAATCCCAAACGATGTAGCTCAAACATCATTACCTATTAAGAGACTAATAGAAGCTCAAATGACGGAGAGACATGAAAAAGGATTGTATTACAATTACGATAAGAAATTCCATTGCAATTATATGTGTAAAGGAAGGTTACATGTCTTACTAATGGAGTCAGGTGAGTGTGGGAATGATGATCACAAGTTGTTGAGTATAGACTATTCAATGCCAAATCTTGTAAATAAAGAGGGAGTTACTCCAGAAATAAGTTGCCATGCATTAGCAGGTCAACACTCACTTAAGGCACTTAGAGTACAAGGAACCATTGGTGGCTCTATTCAAATTCTAATAGATAGGGGTTCTACTCACATTTTTGTTCAACATAGATAGAATGAAGGGATACACACAAGTGTTAAATAACCAAAGAGAGGTGGATGGGTTTGAGGGTGTGGCAAGAGTTGGCTTAGGGGATATTGTTTTGGATTGGTGGGGTTTAGTTTTTGGGATTTCAAAGAGTGTAGTAATAAGTGGTGCAATGATAGGCGAAATGGCCTTGTTGGTTACATGGTTGGCATTTGCCAAGATATAGTTTTGTGTTTGGATTTTTTTGGGATTTTAGGAAACGGGTTGGCTAAGAGGCATGGGTAGGTAAAAGTGGATCTTTGGTTTGGAGAAAAGCTGAGATAGTGGTGCCGAGGATAGAAGTTGATATTTTTGGATTGGTTGATAGAAGATTTGTAGGTTGGATTGGCACTAAGAAAAATCCTAGATTGAATTTTGACAACATCATATTTGAGAAAAACTTCATGGTTGATGAGTTTTTCATGTAACTCTTCAAAAGAGATGGAATTCTCACTAACACCAATAGCATCACATAAAGTCTTGTACTCATCATCAAGCCCATCAATTATTTTACGAACAAGATTGTCATTATCGATTGAAGTATTGATCATTGTAAGATCATTAGTAACTTATTTGAATAATTGCATATATTCAATAATGGATTAGGCGCCTTTGACAAGTAATCAACGTTGTTTATTTTAATTGGGTAACTCAACCATGGAAAGGTTTGGCATAGGTGTTAGCTAATGTAGTCCAAGCTTTACGAGAGGTTTTTGTAGAGGAAATAAATGGTACTAAAGTTGGAGAGAGAGATTCAAGTATCGCATTGAGAATGAGGTTGTCTTGCCTAATCCAAAAATAGTGATTGGGATCAGTAGGAAGTTAAGGGCAAGTTCCATCAATAAATTCTAGAATATCAAAGCTAACTAAAAGTGTATGAAATTTAAATTTCCATGAAGGATAGTTTGTGGATGTGAGTTCTAATGGTATTTGAGAGGTATTGTTAATGACTATAATAGGGAAGGGATCATAGGGATTCAAGATTAAGCACGTGTAACATGCTCAAAATTTAATATAGGATACAGACTATTCATACCCTAAACCCTTTTCTTAGCTAAACCAAAATGCCATGTCAGTATGATCAATGCCACATCAACATGGCAGAGGTGATAGTGGGCCAGACTGGTCCGGTTCCGGATTGGACTCGATCAGTTTCAGCCCACTATCACATATAACCAACCTAAATAGGTTGATGAGCCAGCTCGGCTCGGGCCGATTCATCACTTTAATATAGGTCAACTGATTCAGCTTGGTAAACCGGTTCATCTTAAACCAAGCTGAGCCTGGCTAAACCAGTTGGCCTTTTTTTTAATATTTAATTTTTTAAAATTTATATTAATTCATTTTAATAAAAATAAATATATATTAATATATTTTTATAATTTAATCTAATAAATTTATTTTTATAATAAATAATGTTAATAGTTTAATTTAACAATAATTTATTATAAAGTTATTATAATTTATTTAATTAATGTAACAATAATTTAAAGATAAATTACTATAAATTTATCTGATAAAATTATTGTTATAATAAAATAAAGTTATATTATGATATTATGATGAAGTTATTATGACATTTGATATTTGATTCAAAATATAAATAATGATGTTATGATAAAGTGATAAAGTTGCTTATTTAATAAAGTTGTTAGTTTAAAAAATTATATTACTTCTAAAATTTTTAAATTTTGTTAAACTTATTTATTACATTTGAAATATTATTTACTTATCGTTTAAAATATAAGTAAGCATATCATTTTACATTTAAAATATTTATTCATTTATTTAATATGTTTTTAAAATATTCATTCATTTTGTATTTTAAATGTTTTTTTGTTTTTTAAACATAAATAAGTATAACATGAATTAATTTGGTATTTAATAATAATAAATTAAAATAACAAAGGAGAAAAAGGAGAGAGTAGGAGACCAAAGATTTTTTACGTGAAAAACCCCTTCAAAAGTTAGAATGGTAAAAATCATGGGACCGTAGTCCATAAAAATATTTACTATGACTAAACTTATTTACAATTTTACATACAATTTACAAAAAAAAATTATTACCCATTCTTCATAATTTATACGAATTGCCTTAGAAATTTCTTCATCCTCCTCTAAATTATTATCAGCGAATTCATTGGTCATTCCAAGTTTGACATTGCAGGATTCCGTGTCAAACCAATCTTTAAGGCATGTTAACATGCACAATGAATCCGGATTAAGAGTTATTCGATGGTCTCCAATAATTCTTTCATATGTGTAGAATGCAGATTCTGAAACAACAAAAGAAACTTGTACCGCAAAAACATCTCTGGCCATGGAAGCTAAAATTGGAAATTGGTTTTGGTTTTCTTTCCACTATTGGAGAAGATCAAAGTTTTCATCTACAGAAAAGTCTTGACTTAAGAAAAATCCTATCTCATTGAAGTTAAAACTTCGTCGAGTTGTTGATCCAGATCCGACGACTTTTCCTTTTAGCTTTATTCTCTTCTTTGCTGCTTTTTTAATTGCGTTCAAAATACCTTTTCCTTTACTGCTGCTACACTTGGTTTCTTTGTACGAATCTTCTTATCCTCAGTTAAAGTTAAAGTGCTCCCTTTCTGCTTCATAAATATTAAACAATTCTCACAAAGAATGTTAATTGAGTACTTTTGGTCCTCAATAGAATCAAGACCAAGAAATTCTTTATAACAATAAAAAAGTTCTCTATATTTACCTCACCTTAACTAGGATCTAGTAAAGTTGCAAAACAATAAATAAGAGGAATTGTTTCCTAATAATTTTATAATTTTTCCTCCATATCATATACAAAAGAACATGAAGTTTCATGATCCCTAAATTTTAAAAATTTATCAAACATTGTATAGATAATAGGTACAAAATAAGGTGTAGTTGGATAAAACTGAGTTGAAAATCTTTCGATTGCATCTTTAAAAGTAGATAATAAATCAGCACAACATTTAATAAAAATCCAATCTTCTTCATAAAGTGTTAAATACGGGTTACTTGTATAATTGTTATTAAAAGGAGTAATAAGTTCTTTATAAGGTAAAATAGAAGAAAGCAAACGATGAAGTGAGTTCCACCTTGTTTCCATGGGAAGTGGAAACGCTTTAACAGGTATATTTTTTTCTATATAAAGTTGCTTCCATTCACGTCGATTATTTAGGATGCGGATCTATTTTGCTAAAATTTTAATTTTATCAATTGGGCCTATGCCACTAGTACTACCACTATTAGTAGCACTAAAACCACTTTGAATACACAAATTCATAATATGGCATGCACATCTTGCATGAAAAAATACACCTTGTATAATTGGGCTTAAACTTTTAATTAACATAGGAATAGCTGCGGTATTACTCGAAGCATTATCAAAAGTAATAGCAAAAACTTTATTATTTTCAAGTCTATATAATTTTTGCATGCACCAATCTTCTTCTATCCAATGACAAGTTATAACAAGATAACTTATACTGTTAGTATTAGTCCATATATCACTAGTTAAACTAACTCTGAATGAAATATTACTAAGTTTATCAATTAAAGCTTGTTTATATTCTTTAAATATATCCATACAATCTTTTTTTAATGTATGTTTAGAAACATATTTATATGCAAGTTGTAAATATTTAAAAATAAATTCTAAATATCCTATTTTTTCACAAATTGTAAATGGTTGTTCAGTCCTAACTACAAATCTAACTAAACCACGTCTAGCTTGAACATTATCAAAATTAAATTTGTTTCCACCATCATGTATATTAATTTGAGATTGTTTGCCTTGAGTAATTTCATTTTCTTCAGCAACAGGATTAATTTTATGTGTAATAATTAAATGTCTTTTATACATACCTGTACTGTCACCACTTCCATTGGAGCTATAAGTGTAAACCCCTTTACACAATTTACAAATAGCAGAATATTCATTCGTCGTACCTTCTTTTACTACAATGTCAAAATACTCTCATACCCTGCTTGTTTTTTCTCGGGTAATCTTCAGTCTTGTCAGTCTTGATGATGTACGTAGTGGTGGCAGCTGATGATTGTGTTTGAGCACGACCTCCTCCACGACCAAGAGCACCACGATTATGACCTATCGATGGTGCCGAAGGAAACTCATCCTCCTCCAAATGAATATCAGGTTCGATTTCATCGAATGATTTGTCACCTAAATTAGGGAAATATGACATTTTTATATTTTTTTTGAAAATAAATATATGTTAAAATTTTAAAAAATAGATGTAAGATATATATTGGAAGTTGGAACTTGGAATTAAAAGTAAAATTTGTAAAATTGTAAAATCAAAAGAAAACCGAATTTTAGAGAGGAAATGATAATATTATAAATTAGGAATAAGAGAATTTAAGTGAATTTAAGAGAGTTTGAGTGAGTATTGAGAGAGTATGAATTAGAGGTGGTTATTGGGCCGGGTTGGCCCGACCCGGTTCGCAATCAGATCGGGTTAATCCGGCCCAAAAATCGAATTGGTACAATATCAGTTCCAAACCGGCCCAGCCCGGTATCATATCGGGTCGGATTGGTTCAACTAATTCTGAATCGGGCCCGTTAAGGGCCTAGAATATCTGGGCCCGGTTACGAACCGGACCTGCCGGTCAGGTTCAACAAAAATTTAAAAATAAAAATACAAAGCAGCGTAATGGCAGGCATGCATGCAGACAGTAGCCTGCAAAGGCTACTGCCTATATTGATGGCCGTTGCCCATCAACTCTGTAAGGGAGGGAGCATTCCCTTCCTTTTTTTAATTTATTTTTTAAAATTTTTTAAATTATTTTAAATTTTCATTTTTCCTCTATAAATATCAATTCATTTCCTTTCATTTTTTTTAATTTTCTTTCATATTTTCTCTCAAATCTAAACACTCATCCACTCTTATTCTTTTAATACTCACTCATACGCTCTCAATAATCACTCAAACTCTCTCAAATTCACTTAAATTCTCTTATTCCAAATTTATAATATTATCATTTTATTATCTAAATTTCGTTTTTTTATCATAATAATTTTATTATAATATCATATTCATAATATAACTTTATTTTATTATAACAATAGTTTTATTACATAATTTTATAGTAATTTATTTTTACATTATTGTTACATTAATTAAATAAATTATAATAACTTTATAATAAATTGTTGTTAAATTAAACTATTAACATTATTTATTATAAAAATAAATTTGTTAGATTAAATTATAAAAATATATTAATATATATTTATTTTTATTAAAATAAATTAGTATAAATTTTAAAAAATAAAAAATTTAAATTAAAAATAGGACCGAACCGATTCAGTTCGGTTTAATAGTGAATCGATCCATGAACCGGGCCGATTCGCAAGTAAAAATAAAGCGAATCGGCCCGGCTCGAACCGGTTCACTACCGGTTCGGACCGGTTTAAGTTGTTAGTGAGCCGAAACCGGTGAGAACCAACCCGATCCGGCTCACTAACAGCTCTAGTATGAATGAGTATGAGTGAGTATTAAGAGTAGATGAGTGTTTAGATTGAGAGAAAATATAAAAGAAAATATGAAGAAAAATGAAAGGAAAATGAACGTATTTATAGAGAAAAAAATATTGAATTTAAAAAATTTTTTTAAAAAAATTGGAGGGAGGGAGCATCGCTCCCCCTCTTTGAAATGGGTAACAGCCATCAAAACATGTCACAGTAGCTTGCTCAATGGCAGGCTTCATTTCAAAAGAATTTTAGATAGGACCGGTTCGAATCGGGACCGATCGATCTCAGTTCCTTAATGGGCCGGGCCCTTACCTGGCTCGGTTATAGCTTTTTTTAACCGATTTCTACTGATTCCAGTTATTGGGCTAGATTAGCCCGATTCGGTTTCAAATTGGATCGGGCCGACTGGGCCTGATAACCACCTCTACAGCATGGTCAATGCCATGTGGACAAAGTCAAAGGCCACCTGTGCACATTTAATGGAGGCTAACGGAATCAACAAATGGTAGGACTGAAAGTAGAAAATTAAATTAATAAGAAGGCTAAATTTCTTTAAATACTACTACAAGGACTAAATTCCAAAATTTAACAGAGCACAGGGATTATCTATATAATTTGACTTTAATTTTCTCATCTCATCATAATATTTTCAAGAGCATTCCAACTTATGAAATATAAATTTTTTATAAATAATGGATCCTTATGCAATTATGTATTACAACATAATTATAATTATTATAATTATAACTAGCTTTTACGCATGTGATGCACGAATTACTTTTAACTACTTAAATTTGTAAATATACAAAATAATGTTATTTAATTTATTTGTTTAAAATATTTATAAAATACATATAATACAATCAAGATATCTCATCATAAAAGAATTAAATATTTAATTGAAAAGTTATAAAATTTAAAACATAAGATAAACAAATATTAGAAAGAATAAAAAATAAAAAATATTATAAATAATATTATTAGGCACATTAACAAAATGGTCAAATAGAAATTAAAGTATATTTTAACAATTTTCAACTATTGGAATAACATTTAGAGGTATATTTTTTTATTATTAACGTAAATAATCATTATTATAAATATGCATTTTATATACATATAATTTATATAAAAGAATGAGTATAACATAAAAAGTATTCTTATGAATGGAGAAAACAGCGTTGGGGAGAGCTCTTACGTTTGGGGTCCGAGAGTAGCTCGATTCTGAATTAGTCGGGACTCAAAGTAACCTTGGGGGTTTTGACAAAAAACCCTATAAAAATTATGTATTTTTATATCTAAAAGAACAATAACTTGTACAATTAGTTTTATCTATTTAATTTGTATGCAACATATATATTTTGTAAATTTAGATGTTTTTATACATGAATTTTATTTATTTAGAAAAACAATAATTTTAAATATTTAAATAATATACATGATATTGATAGCTTTTATTTGATACTTTTCAGTTTTTTTAGTAAGCTATTTTTTAAATAAATTAAAATTATTTATTTTATAAAATATATCGATATCAATAAATATTTTATTTAGTTTTCCAAATTGATAATATTAAAATTATATATTTTAAAATATTTATTGATTAGATAGTATATAATTTTATTTTAAGATTTTTTTAAAAGATTGAGTAATTTTAGCGATTAGAAAAATTTTAGGAATGTAAAAAAAATGGAGAAATTAGTACTTATTATTCCTTTTGACTTAGGTGGATATGAAATTAACAAATGTTTACGTGTCATTCAAAGAAAATATACATGAAAGCATCCATGTATACATCTTACCAAATTTGTTATGTATATTGTAATATAATGTTTCTTGAATGAAACCTTATAATGCATGTTTGGCCTCACTTATGGAGCAACTTATTTACTCTAGAAGCAGAAGTCTAGTGTTTGTACTTCAAAATTTTAAAAATTTTAGCTTATGCAGGAAATATATTTGAAGTTTTTTATAAAGTTATAAATTGAAGCTTTCCAAAAAATATTAATTTTAATAAGAAGTTTTTAGGGAACTTTTTTACGTTTTCACTTTATTTTTCAATAATATACAAAATTATAAAACATGATTCATATTATTTCATAATTATTTATTTATTTTGTACCATTTTATTTTTATTTTATTTTTTATTTTAATTAGCAAAATTTTTATTTTGTTTTATTTATTTGTTTAACTTAAAAACTTTTAATTTAATTTAATAAAGTTTATTGTTTTATTTTTTTCATTTATTAAAAATATACAAAAAGTCCTATAAAATAGTTTCCTTTTGGCTAAAATATTAAAAAATCCCATAAATTTTGTTACTTTATTTAAGTAAACCCTTATATTATTATTGTATTCAAATAAGTCATTGTACTTTGATTTATACTCAAATAAGCCATTATTTCATATAAAAGATTACATATGAATAAAAATTGTTTCAAATTGATTTAGTCAATCAAAATTTAATTAATCCGATTTGATTAAGTCACTTTTTGTGTTTAAGTTAATTTTTATAGGTCAGTTTATTTGATTAAGTCGTTATCTAAAATCACGAATTAAACCGATCAAATTAATTAACATTTTTTAAATATAAAATATAAAATATATAATATGATAATAATCATAATTAAATACTATATAATATATTCTACCTAACCATCGTAGGAAGTTAGGTTTTTAAACCCAATCGAAAAAATCGATTACTTACTCCTATAAAAGATTGATTAGTGTTGATGACTCATATATGTATAAATTAAAGATTAGTGGCTTATCTGGGTACAAATTAAAGTTGAAGGGCTTATTCAAACTCGAATAAAAGGTTAATAACTTTTCTAAATGCAATAAAAGTATAAGGGCTTATTTAAATAAAGTAACAATTTTCAAGGGCTCTTTTAATATTTTAGCCAATAGTTTTCAACATTCTATAGTTACTTTTGTATGAGGTTTGTCAAACGCTAATTTAACTTCTCTTAATAGTACTTTTATAAAACCTTTTTTCGAAGAGCACTTCTTATAACAACCTCAGTTAAGCCAAACAAACTCATATTAGATAGTAGTTTTGGGCAATATTTATAAGAATAATTATTTCATACATTGTTGATGGATTTTTTTTCGACAAGCATGTTGACTCTATAGGCTATACCGAGAGGGGGTGAATCAATTTTTCGCTAACCTTAAGTTCGTTTTTCAATTCTTGTAAATTCTCTAACCTATATTGATATTTTCTAAGTTTTCTAGGCTATTCAATTATGCAATATAAATTCAATATAATATACACAGATATAATTGCAAATAAATAAAGAGAGTAAGGATAGAGAATTGTACGTGAGTGATTTATAGAGGTTCGGCAACCTTGTTACGTCCTCTACCTTCAGACGCTCCCAAGGATTTTCCCCAAATTCACTATTCTTGAATTTGTGTTACACTCCCTCTTTCTGCAGGCTTAAGAGAAACCTCTCTCTTTTTCTAGGTTCAAGAGAAACCTCCCTTTTTTTCTAAGGCTAAAGAGAATCCTCTCTCTTTTTCTTAGGCTAAAAAGAAACCTCCCTTTTTTTTCTTAGGCTAAAGAGAAACCTCCCCTTTTACAAGGAATGAATTGGTTTACAAATTGTGTAATCAAAGAAGACCTCTAAGTAGGCAAATGATTATAGAAATTAAGCACAAAGAAAAGCCTATACAATATTTGTGCTAGAGTATGAGAATGATAGATAATGAAGACTTTGTAGCTCTTGATTTGTTGTTGAGGCTTGAGGATTTGAGGAATAATGAGTATTGGAGCTGCTGAGTGGTTCCCCTTGGTTGCTTCAGCTTCTAAGCCTCTATTTATAGTCCCTTGGATGGTTTGTGAACGTTGGTTAGAGCCAAAATCGAATATGACCGTTGTATCTCACAAAACTAGCCGTCACAGACTATTTTCGGGCAAAGGGATCGATCCCTTCCCATAGGGGATCGATCCCTAATTCCAGATTTGATTATTCTGGGCTGAGGGACCTTTTCTGCCTTTGGGAGCCATTCTGCCATGAGGGGATCGATCCCTTCCTTTAGGGGATCGATCCCTTCCAGAAAGCCTATTTCCAGCATGTTTAAGTTAGAAATAATGTAACCTTTGATCCTAATCCAACCCAAAACATTTTGGCATTTTTGTGAGAGTTTTTCTTGACTTTCTCTAATGAAAACATGGTCCAAAAGTTCATTAAGTAATTTTCTAAAATATTCAAAACATTTTATAAAGTATTAAGACCAATAAGAATGTATCAATAAATCATAGTCTTAATGTTTGATATGATCACTTAAAATGTATTGAGAAAATCATGTGTGATAAGGCAAATTTACAATATGAATTAAAACATTAAAGCTTACTTAAGTTTTTGTTATTTCAATATATATATATATATATATATATATCAATTTAAAGCTAACAATCTCCCCCTTTTTGATATGACAAACTTAATGTAAATTTGCTTTGAAAATTCTTTGATAAAATACTCCCCTTCAAATAAAGCAAGATTTTATAAAGCTCCCCCTTAATGTAAGCATGGTTTGAAGAGAATTTTCCAAAATAGATTTTCAAATTGTTTCTCCCTCATTATCTCTCCCCTTAATACCTTAGTATCTCTCCCCTTTTTTGTCATTGCAAAAAGAAGGAAAAATAAAAAATATGTTCCCCCTAAAATTATGGCTATGTGAGAACAAATAAATATACTCCATCCAACAAGAAATATGTTAGCACATGGGACTCATAGCACAAATAAAAAAGTCAATATCCACAAAGAGTATGAAATATTCATGCAAAGAATATGACTTATGATCCTATACCAATTGTTTATAAATAATTTCACAACAAGTTTCCAATTGGTAATAGATTAAGCAAGCACCTAATTATATCAATTGATCTCTAAGGTCCAACTAAGGTGCATGACAATACATCATGATTATGAGCTGAAATAAGATGACATATCATATGCATAAGCTCATAAATCACGTTCAATTAAGAGTGTGCATAGAATATAGCAATTAACAACAAATTCTAGCACACAAGAGTTTCATGCAAAAATATCCTAAATGGATTCTTCCCTATTTGTCATTTCAAACTAATGAGCACAAGAAGAATTGTCAATTTAAAGTTTATACCAATTGTCAATTTAGTTTTCGCTTACCAATTGTTGAAAATATGGTTACCAATTGTTGAAAATATGGTTGCCAATGTTACCAATTGTTATTTCAATCCAAATACCAATTGTTACTAATGGTTGACTTAGACATTTTGCTTGAATCCAATATTTATGTGTAGTGTGTTCATGTTAAGAAAATAATCATTCTAAAAACGCAAGAACACAACACACATCATCAAATACGCATATGGATCAATTAATCATTAGCACACTATCATAAGATATTAATCCATATTCATATTCACAAATTTATACCATATGGAAGATTCAAAAAATCAAGGTATTCAAGCAAATACATTTTCTTCCATGGTTTCAAGCACAAAAATCCTATGCTCATTTTCTAATTCAAGTCCTTAACCAATTATGAGCAAGGAAAGATTCAAATAATAAATGCATGGATATTTAATTAAGGTACATATGTTCAAGTTTGCATTTATCTTTGAATGTTGTCATTAAAGCCTAAGTTCTTTAATAATTTGGCCATAAGAAAAATTGAAGTACATAGATGATAAAGTTTCATGCATTTGAACATTTAGGATCCATTTACCATCACAAATTATAGGCCAATGACCATTACCAATTGTTGAATGTACATTTGAAATCAATCCACTAGATGTATAATTATCATGAAACCTAGTGTGGAATAGATAAGTCAAGCTAAGAGACATAATCCTATACGCATGCTTGACTAAGATGAACAAAAGGAATGAAGATTATTCATTAGGCACAAGTTCATCAAATTCTCAAATATATCCATAAATTATTAAAATAAATCTCAAAATTATGTTTAGGCATTCATTGAAAATATATTTCAAGATTATTTCATGATTTATGCAATTCATGACCATCTTTAATGAGAAACTGATTTTGCACTTGTGAGATAAATAAAAAAATGATATTGATTGTTGAAAGTGATACCAATTGTTGGAAATAATATAAATTGATGGAATTGAGGCATGATATCAATGAAAAATGACTTTTCATATTGAAAAGATCATAAAAAAGAAGTTAAAATACTGGATTTTAAGTTGAGAAGAAAGAAGAGATCAAGAAAGTAAAAAATCATTCTCAAATTCGATTGAAAAAGTGCAAAAAAGCTATTTTGGCTTGGGAGGGATCGATCCCAAGAGGAGGGGGATCGATCCCTTAGTTCCAAAATCATAGATTTTGCATTTTGTTCAAGGGGGATCGATCCTGCTTGTTGAGTGATCGATCCCTCATCCTGTTTCTACAGATTTTTGACAGAAATCCAACCTTTGAGGTGCCAAAACTTCGTTTTTGAGTATTTTAAGTCCAAGTAAAGGTTTAAACATTTGTAAAACATGATTTTGGACTTGTATGAATGAAAAACATGAATGAAAAACCATTTAACAATAGATTTTGCAATTTTGGAAGGATTTTCACCAATAAATGCATTTTTGGCCTCCAAAGAGGTCATTTTGAGAGTCATGCATGTTTTGGCAAAACCAATGCATTGAGTTACATAAATATGTCAAAACAAACTTGTTCACATAGATTTTAAGCACATATCATCAAATCCCTACACTTATGAACATCATGCTATGATTTTCACCATACAAGTTTTTCATTAATGCTCATGACATGTCATTTTGCATAAATGACATATTTGGTAATTTGAGGCAAGTAAATACATTATCAACTCATAGAAAACTTGCTCAACATGCAGAAATCCAATAATCATTTCAAAATCATAAATCATGCATTTCATTCATTCATCAAGAATTGTCCATCAAACACTCAACAATCATTTATCATGCATTTTGCTCAATCACAATGCATTAAAGATTATCAACCAAATTTCTCATCTAAGCAAAAATAATTTAATTAAATAAAAACTTTAAGGAATAAGAAATTATGGATCCACCATTAGCCATTTTTTGAGAAATTGTTGTGACCTTGCCAAGAATGGATTCTTAAGCTCTTCCTCTTTCTCATTGGCATAAGCAATCTCCATGGGGGGTGTGCAGAGCATTTGAACTCCATTGTTTCTTTGTATTCTCATGCTCTAACACTCCTACAACAAACACATTTATGCATGTTTTGGTACCCAAATTTTCTTGGGTCCATGAGAGTTAGTGCAAATAATTTTTGATCCTTTTGGGATCCATTTCAAGCACAATTCATCATTATTTATAGCATGCTTTAGGATCCACATCTTCCTAACTACTTTTCCTCTAAATGTAGTTTTTCTATATGTGCATGCTTGTGAGATGTGGCCTATCATATTGCATAATGAACATGTAAGATATGTATCATGCATAGAATTTTTGCTTACTAAGAAACTCCTAAGATGAGTTTCTTTTTTATTTGCATTACAACCTAACCCATCTTTATCAAAGAAAGCTTTTTGGGTCTCAAGCATGTGATCTAATTTTTGTTGACCTATATAGAACCTAGTAAATGAGTTATGCAAGTTTGTATTCTTTTCATTTAACTCATTTTATCTCTAAGTTAGCCTCTTCTAATTTCTTTTCAAATTCTAGCTTAGCATTTGTCAAGGCTTCATTTTCTATTTTTAATTTAGCAATGATTTTCTTATATTTGGAGTTCATGCATTGTAATTCATTTGCTAAATCATTAAATGCATTTTGTAGTTCACTAAAGGTATAACCATTATTTTCACTAGAACTACAACTAGCCTCATCATCACTAATGGCCATAAAGCATGAGTAGGCTACCTCATCATCTACGTTTTCCTCATCGGAGCTATCACTATCACTCCATGCAGCCACAAATGCTTTCTTCCTAGGCTTCCTATCCTTTTCCTTCCTAAGTAAGGGGCAATCTAGCTTAGTGTGACCCGGTTCATTACATTCATAGCACACTGAAGGGTCTTTTTCTTTCCTACTTGACTCTCCTCTCATTACCCCTCTTCTTTGATGTTTCCTATCATTCTCACTCTCTTTCATTCTCATGAACCTATTAAATCTTTTGGCAAACATTGCCATTCCCTTTTCTTCCTCATTTCCACTCTCATGACTATCATCCTTATGAGTGGAAGATTTAAGTGTTACTCCTACTTTCTTTGAAGGCTCTTCATTTCTTTTTAATTTCATTTCATATGTAAGTAGGGAGCCCATAAGTTCATCTAGGGACAAGGTGTTAGGATCCTTAGATTCTTCTATTGCAGTTACCTTTGCCTCCCAAGATTTTGGCAAGTTATTCAAAATTTTCTTAACCATTTCTATATTGGAATAGCTCTTGCCTAATGTCTTAAGTCCATTGATTATTTCATTAAACCTAGTGTACATTTCATTCATGGACTCATTTTCTTTCATCCTAAAAAGCTCATAATCATGTGTGAGCATAGCAACTTTGGTTTCTTTCACTTGATTGGTCCCTTCATGTGTGATGGCCAATTTGTCCCATATTTGCTTAGCATTTTCACATAGAGACACTTTATTGTACTCATTGGGACTTAATGCACAAAAGAAGGTTACATAGCCTTAGCATTCAATTATGCCAATCTTATGTCATTGGTGTCCTACTCATCTTCACTTTTAGGGATATCTTTTTCATCTACTTTCTTCATTGGGACATTGGGACCATTAACTATCACTCTCCACACTTCATAATCATTTGATTGCACAAACAATATCATTCTTATTTTCCAATAAGAGTAATTCTCTCCATTGAAGAGTGGAGGTCTAACTAATGATTGTCCCTCTTCTCCTAAGGATGTGCCTACATTCAAGTGAGCCATTTATGATCGTTTTGCTCGATAAAGGTTAGTCTAAATCAATCTCGAGCCCAAGCTTTGATACCAATTGTTGACTCTATAGGCTATACCGAGAGGGGGGTGAATCGGTTTTTTGCTAACCTTAAGTTCGTTTTTCGATTCTTGTAAATTCTATAACCTATATTGATATTTTCTAAGTTCTCTAGGCTATTCAATTGTGCAATATAAATTCAATACAATACACACAAATATAATTGCAAATAAGTAAAGAGAGTAAGGAAAGAGAATTGTACGCGAGTGATTTATAGAGGTTCGATAACCTTGCTTACGTCCTCTACCTTCAGACGCTCCCAAGGATTTTTCCCAAATTCACTATTCTTGAATTTGTGTTACACTCTCTTCCTGCAGGCTCAAGAGAAACCTCTCTCTTTTTCTAGGCTCAAGAGAAATCTCCCTCTTTTTCTAAGGCTAAAGAGAATCCTCCCTCTTTTTCTTAGGCTAAAGAGAAACCTCCCCTTTTACAAGGAATGAATTGGTTTACAAATTGTGTAATCAAAGAAGACCTCTAAGTAGGCAAATGATTACAGAAATTAGGCACAAAGAAAAGCCTATACAATATTTGTGCTAGAGTATGAGAATGATAAATGATGAAGACTTTGTAGCTCTTGATTTGTTGTTAAGGCTTGAGGGTTTGAGGAATAATGAGTATTGGAGTTGTTGAGTGGTTCCCCTTGGTTGCTTCAGCTTCTAAACCTTTATTTATAGTCCATTGGATGGTTTATGGATGTTGGTTGGAGCCAAAATCGAATATGACTGTTGTATCTCACAAAACTAGCTGTCACAGGCTATTTTCGGGCAAAGAGATCGATCCCTAATTCCAGATTTGATTATTCTGGGCTGAGGGACCTTTTCTGCCGTTGGGAGCCATTCTGCCATGAGGGGATCGATCCCTTCCCTTAGGGGATCGATCCCATGCTTCCAGAAAGCCTATTTCTTGCACGTTTGAGTTAGAAATGATATGACCTTTGATCCTAATCCAACCCAAAACATTTTGGCATTTTTGTGGGAGTTTTTCTTGACTTTCTCTGATGAAAACATGGTCCAAAAATTCATTAAGTAATTTTCTAAAATATTCAAAACATTTTATAAAGTATTAAGACCAATAAGAATGTATCAATAAATCATGGTCTTAATGTTTGATATGATCACTTAAAATGTATTGAGAAAATCATGTGTGATAAGGCAAATTTACAATATGAATTAAAACATTAAAGCTTACTTAAGTTTTTGTCATTTCAAAATATATATATCAATTTAAAGCAAACAAAGCAGTGTTAGGATCATGACACATGGTTATAAAAATATTAAAAAATAAAAAATATATAAAATAATGGATAATTATTCCATACACTATCAGTGGAATAATTTTATTCCACAAGCGATGTTAGGATTATGACATGTGTCATATAAAAATTTTAAAAATAAAAAATAAATAAAATGAGACACGTGTCACGATCTTAACAATGCTTGTGGAATAAAAATATTTCACTGACAGTGTATGGAATAATTATCCTAAAATAATACATGTGTTATTATTCTAATCTCGCTTATGGAGTAAAAAAAATCTACCAATGATATATAAAATAATTATCCTATTTATACTTATATTTTATTATAACGAGGTAAAAATAAAATGCGTTTTCAAATAAACTTGAGCATTTATTTTTTTAGATTATTATCTTATCTATAGTCAGTAGAGTTTCTTAACTCCACAAGTAGGGTTAGTATTTGTTTGGCCTAGCTGGAGCTATTGTAAAAAGTGCTGTTTGAGTAAAGCTTTTTTAAAAGTGTTGTTAAGAGAAATTAAATTAATGTTTGGCAAACCAAGTATAAAAGTACCATAGAATATTGGAAACTATTTATTAGAATTTTTGTATTTTTTGATAAATGAAAAAAATAAAATAATAAACTTTATTAAATTCAATGACAAGTTTTTAAGTGAAAAAATAAAACTAAATAAAATTTTTTGTTAATTAAAATTAAACAAATGAAATAAATATAAAGATGGCACAAAATAAATAAATTATTGTAAAATAATATGAATCCTCTTTTATAATTTTGAAAATTATTGAAAAACAAAGTGAAAATATAATTTATAGCTTTATCAAAAAGCTTAAATTTGCTTCTTGTATAAACTAAAATTTTTAAAAATTTGAAAGCTAAATACCTGACTTTTTGCTTATAAAGTATATAAGTTCCTAGGCCAAACATAAAAAATTTCACTAGTGGTGAATAGCATAATAACTGTTAAATTTTTTTTTGGTATTTTAATTTTACCAAGAGTTCTTCTATTCACACCCAACAAAATACTGGACACACCCTATTTTTATAGAAAATTACCTAAATATCCTTTGGCACACCCTATTGTTTCCAACCAAAAAAACGAAAAAAGCTCTCGAAAGTGGATTTCCGGGAGCTTTATTATGCTTCTGGAAGTCCACTCCCGGGAGCATCATAAGTCTCTCTGAAGTGGACTTCCGAGAGCATACGAAAGCTCTCGGAAATCCATTTCTGGAGCTTTTTTTTTTAATTTTTTTGATTATCGCAATAGCATGTTGTTGGTTGCAGGCTTGCTGCCGCAGCACATGCTGCCTGGGTAGCATTTAAGTGCTGCCAGGCAGCATGTTCTAGCAAAAAAAAAAACGAAAAAAGCTCTTGTAAGTGGATTTTCGAGAGCTTTATTATACTATTGGAAGTCCACTTCCGAGAGCATAATAAGTATCTCTGAAGTGGACTTCCGAGAGCATACCAAAGCTCTCGGAAATTCACTTCTGAAGTTTTTTTTCTTTAATTTTTTGGCTGCAGCAGGATCTTGAACGAAAGATATATTAGGGTGTGTAATAAGGATAAAATTAAAAAATATTGATATATAAGGTTTCTCTAGTAATATTTAGAGAGAAATTCTATTCATACCCCACACTTTACTATTCCTTACCCAACTCATTTTTAAACAGTAAAAAAGAATAACAAAATGTCAAATTTACCCCAACTGCCACGATGCGTAAGTCTCACTTGCGCGATTTTCTCACGCAAGTCTCACTTGCGTGACTCCTTTATTCATTTCCATCATCGTCTTTTATTTTTTTTAAATACTTTTTTATTTTAATTTCGTTTCACGCAAGTTGAACTTGCGCTAATTGTTTGTGCAAGTTCAACTTGTGTTCTTTGTGGCGAGAAAGCAAGGAGCCGACAGTAGTGGGTAAAATGGTCTTTTTAGCGATAGGTATTGTTTGAGGTGGGGTAAGTTTAATAATTTATGGGATATGAATAGAAAAACCTTTTACCAAAAGTTAAAACAAGAAGATTCAAAAACGGCAGAGAGAAAAGGAGTTGAAATGGAAAATCATTTCGAAACGCGGACGAAAAGAGAGAGAAAGAGAGAGACGAGAAACAGCTGCTTCTTTAGACTTTGTACTTTTCCTCTTCTTTTCAAATCTCCGATTGTTACTGAGATCTATTCTTAACACATCTTGATATTGCTCGGATCCGTCGTCATCGGTTGCCCTACTTTCTACTCCGATTGATTTTGACTGATAAAAGACCAGATCTTAGATTGAAAACATGGAGGCGATCGAGGAGTTGTCACAGCTTTCAGAGTCGATGAGGCAAGCGGCAGCTTTGCTTGCCGACGAAGATGTTGACGAAAATTCAAGTTCCAGGAGGTCTACTACTTTCCTTAACGTTGTTGCTCTCGGCAATGTGGTAAGTTCAATTTTAAGTAATTTTTTGTGTCACCGCTGCCACAGTTTGAATTTTCTTTTTGATTCATCTGTTTCGAGCTTCATTAATCTGTTTACAGTGAATTGGTTGACCCTATTTGCTTTATTTGTAGATTGGATTGAGTTTTACTTGTATGTTTTAGCTTTTTTGTTCATGGCATACTGGCAGAAAAGATCCTTCAATCTGGGGTTTTTGTGGGTTCATATTTGTATGGGATTGGATTGTTTACTGATTATTAATTACTAAGTTTGATGGGGAATCTACGGAAGAGAAAAAACCCTTGACCGGTTTATCCTTTTCTCATAAGTCCAAAAAGGTTTCGAATGGCATTCTTGGGTCTCATTTGAAATTTGGGAGTAACGATTTTGCTAACTGAGCCACGTAGTTCTCTTGGAATTTGAACTACTCTGTTCTCATTCTATACAACATGTTTACTAGTAATACACATCATACTAGGAATTTTAATGTAAAATTGTGGCATCACTTTTCTTTCAATTTGTTTTTCATGTTGATATGTTGGCCCTGATATTTTTCTTCCAACTTCTTTTTTTGTCATTGAAATATTGGTTAGGGATCTGGGAAATCTGCAGTTTTAAACAGTTTAATTGGACATCCTATCTTGGTAAGTTGGCTTGCTTAAGCTTTTGTTTCTTCTTTTCTTAGGATGCCTGTTTTGTTACTGATTGAACTGAAAAAAAGCTCTTATTTTCTTCTTAAGTCTTTCTTTTCTTTCTTACCCAGCCAACTGGTGAAAATGGTGCTACCAGGGCTCCTATTAGCATTGATTTACAGAAGGATGATTCTTTAAGCAGCAAATCAATTATTCTGCAAATCGACAACAAATCTCAACAAGTTTCTGCAAGTCAGTATATACATTTAAGGCTCATAATTTTACTATTACATACATGCATATAATCACAAGTATTTTCTTTTGAGTTTTGGTAATATGATTGTGTGTCATAGCGGAAACATCCTCTGATGACTCTCATGACATCACTAACATGCCCTGGGGCTTTAGAGCTGCTGCTAAAGAGGTTGAATTCTGAAGGAAAATAATCTTGAAAGGGTTTGCTGACAAGTGAGATGTGTTCGGAAGATTTTTTTTTTGTAAATATCCCTATCTACAATCATTTTGCAATAGTTAAAGAGGCCAGAACGTGAGTCTAGAGCCACAGTAAACCTCAAACCTAGCTGATGTAGGATCACCATGTAACAGTTTCACAGTTCACCTGGATGGAACGTACATGGTTAACTTGTTTCAAACCATTACTTGTGATATTGCTTGACTTTTGTTGTCATTCTACAGGTGCATTGCGGCATTCTTTACAAGATCGATTAAGCAAGGGTTCCTCAGGCAAGAATCGAGATGAGATATATCTTAAGCTGCGGACAAGTACAGGTTGGTTTTTTTATGTTAGATATGGTTTTTAAACTATACCCATTCTTATGTAGTAAGATGAGTTTCAAAAGTTGATATTTGTTTATGGTTTGAACATTTTGATTTCAAATATTGCTCACAAGTTTTATGCTGCTGTAATGAAATTGTCTTTTAAATGCATTGAAATTTTTTTAGGAATTTCAGGATCATGAGTGGACAGATATGTGATAAATTGATTGGATGAAATTATTTATAATGTATAGTAATGCTCTTCATGCATGAAAAATACTTTAGAAATGTGAACATTCTTCACAAATTGAGGTAATTTATTTTTAAGTTGAGAGATATCCTGTGAATTATCTTGACTTCCGGTTCAAGCCTTTCAAAATGGCGAAAAGTCAAGCACAAAATTTTGAGTTTAGCTCTCTTGAGTGGAAGATGTTTTACCAAGAAACTGATTTTATTCTAGAGGTGTAGAATTGTGAGCTGTAATGGAGTTTAACTCCATGAAGCTTTAATTCTTTTCCATTAGAGGACTGTTGAATGCTTCTGAGAATTTCCATTTGGTTCGTCCATTTGATTCCATGCTTCCTGTGTGTATACCGGATTACTTTTATTCTATGCTACTGTGCCTTACTTTTGATCTGACATGATTTATTATCTCAGCACCTCCCCTGAAATTAATTGACTTGCCTGGACTGGATCAACGGATTATGGATGAATCAATGGTAAGTGTTGGTTAATTATTTAAGAGCTCTATATCACTTAAAGGTGTATATGGCTCGGTCTATTGTATTTTAGTTTTGGTGGATACTGGTAATTGTTCTTGTGATGAGTTTTATTTTATTCTCAGTTTATATGTATTTGGTGTAAGTTGTTGTATTATGGTAAATGAAATGGTATTTAATAATTATTTTTGTGATGGCTTTTCCATAGGTTAGTGAATATGCTGAGCGCAATGATGCCATTTTATTAGTTATTGTTCCTGCTGCCCAAGCACCTGAAATTTCTTCATTGCGAGCACTCCGCCTTGCCAAAGAGTATGATGCAGAAGGTAAAGGAGCATTGTCCTTTTAGTTTTAATTAATTAATTTATTTATCTTGGATAAAGGCAGAATTAGTTTGTTGAATGAACAATTTTTCCTCTCTTCTCCTTCATTTGCATTCTTCTACCTCTTTTTTTTTTTTGCAATTGTCTTTAGTGATCAGATTAGAATTTTATCTCATGAATGATAGGTACTAGAACCATTGGTGTGATAAGTAAGATAGATCAAGCTGCATCTGAGCAAAAAGTGCTTGCTGCTGTTCAGGCTCTCCTGTTAAATCAGGGACCTCCAAAAACAGCTGATATCTCGTGGGTTGCTTTAATTGGTCAATCGGTTTCAATAGCTTCTGCACAGTCTGGGTCAGAAAACTCTTTGGAAACAGCATGGAAGGCAGAGAGTGAAAGCCTCAAATCCATACTGACTGGAGCTCCTCAAAGCAAGCTAGGAAGAATAGCTTTGGTCGATGCTCTTGCCCAGCAGATTCGCAAGCGCATGAAAGTCCGGCTTCCAAACCTGCTCTCTGGGTAAACATTCTCTGCTTGCTTTATTATCATTACTCTTTGATTTTATGGTCCTTTTTGCCGCAGAAATGCTGTAAATGCCTTTTTTTTTCTTGTATTATTTAGTTTTCAATTATCTAAAACAAGCACATATCGAGCTTAATCAATAAGTGTTCATGAAAATGTATTGATCAATTCTTCCTTTCTTTAGTTTATTAGGTCCTGCAAATTACCTCTATGATTGACATGTATTGTATATTTTGAGTGTTACTTCTAACCAAAGGTCTAAATATTAGTGTCAAAAAACATATTTAGACCCTAATGTTGTAGATATTTTGATGGATATATGAATGAATGCAGACAAATAGAATTCAATTTTAAAAATGGAATGTATTAAAGTTTTAAGCCTTTCATCATATCTCGATCAGAATATTTAAAAAAATATATAAAGTTACAATACCAGAGCTTTTAGGTACATAAATCATTCTATTTGATATACACAAGAAAAGATGCTCTGTACTACGAAGTAAGATTTGTATTAAATATCTTACAATGGTTAGCATCATTGGTTGGTCATGTATTAGAATATTGAGGCTATATTTTACATTTCCCTGTTATTTTTGGGATATTTTATCAATGTACGATGTATATCACAATATTCTCAAAGTTGCTGTGATATAAAGGATATTTAGGTTTCATTAATGTTTGTAAAACTCTTCAATATTTTGGAATATCTTTCATAAAATGCAAAACAGATGTGAAAGGATTCCATATGGCCATCCACGGATATAGGGCATGACCCATACTCCTATCGAGTAACATAACTGAATCTATGTGTGATGATGATGATTCCTCAAAAAGGACAGCTTAGAGCAGATGCATATCATCAGTATTTTCTCTTCCAAGTTTGGAGGTGTTTATCATCCGTAGTTACTCTACTTTCTTACCTCTCGTTCTCAATACAGGTTACAGGGGAAGTCCCAAATTGTTCAGGATGAATTGGTAAGGCTTGGTGAGCAGATGGTCCAGAGTGCTGAGGGTACAAGGGCTATTGCTTTGGAACTTTGTCGTGAATTTGAGGATAAGTTTCTGCAACACATTACAACTGGTGAGGTGAGTGATTATCTTATTGAAACTAAGTGCTTAAAAACAAATAACTGAATTAAGAAAGATGGCATCATATGGGCTCTGTCATATCTCTTTTGGGAGTGTGGAGAGCTTCTGTAAAATTCTTTCTGAAGAATATTAAGGATCCCAATATTGAATGAGTACTTCTCATTCCTGTAAATTATGGTAGACCTTTACATAGTACGAATGAATTAGCTACCTCTATTTTCTGTAATATGGATGAATTAGCCCCTCTGTTATTCGATGAGCAAAGAATCTCCTTAAGTCAATTGAGAAGTTTGAAGACTATCGATAAAAGAGTATATGAGGTTGGCCAGCTATGCTTAAGATAGCTTCCATAACTGCTGTTCTTTTTCCGTTAGGGAGTAGTGAGTTGAAGGGCGTGAAGGATGGTTGGATAGGTGTTAATACATTTATATTTCACATATATTTGTTTTTACATACCTTGCACGTGAATAATTTTATTTTTAATTTATTTTTAAATAGTAATTTTGTATAAATACAAATTTTTAATATGGTTGAAATTTAGAAATAAAATTAATAGATTCTGAGCCAAATAAATAATTTTCTAATAGAAGTGATTCAATAGAGTTAGAATTCTTATCTACACATTAGCTAAATCTTATTACTATCAATTTATTATTATTATTATTATTATTATTATTATTATTGAAAATAGTAATAAAAAAGAAATATTTAAACGACATTTTAGATGTGTTCTTTTCTGTCCTTTTCTGGGTGCCAATGTGTAATTGGTTAACACATGTCCATTTACAGCAGCATTTTTGGAGCTAGTAAGCCATATGCTTGCTTTTCTCAATTTTGTCTTTTCTGTCTTTTCATCCAACAAATCCGTGAAGTTTCTTGCTTAAAAAATACCAACTACCATAAGGATCTTTCTTGAAGGGCACTGGCTGGAAAATTGTTGCAAGCTTCGAAGGCAGTTTTCCCAATAGGATCAAGCAGCTTCCATTAGACAGACATTTTGATATCAATAATGTCAAACGGGTATGTTTTCTCCTAGTCTTTCTAGAAATTCTTTAGTTATTCAGTATCTTCTGTTGCTTTTCAGGATTTTTTAATGTTCTCTGACTTCCAAGTATATTTTGTTAGATTGTGTTAGAAGCTGATGGCTACCAGCCATATTTGATATCCCCTGAAAAGGGTTTGAGATCTCTAATAAAAGGGGTCTTGGAGCTGGCCAAAGAACCGGCACGTCTCTGTGTTGATGAGGTAAGTCTAATATAATGTTCTTCCTTTTGCACGTCCATTTTGCCTTGAATTCAAAATTGTTGGCTGTTTTCAATGCTTTAGTTTTATATAAAAGGCTTCCTCCTAGTTTCTTTTGTCATGGATGATGTAGAATGGTACATAAGAGGCTTAGTTTTAGGAATAAGCTTAGAATCTCTTGGTGGTGGCTGATTCTTTCTGTACTCTTTCTAAATAGTAAAATGATCAATGTTGGTTCATTAGTGTGCAGTTGTACTATGTGCTCTTCAGTTCTAGAATTGCTCTTCATTTTCTTGTGGATTCAATTCTTTTTATTAGTTATAGTTATTTGACTCTGGCCCACCTGAGTCATCATCATCATCATCAGAGCTTTTATCCCAATTGCCCTTATCATCATCTGGCCCACCTGAGTGAGTTTTATAAATTATTTTTAATTTTAATACTTGCACGAATTGCCCTTATAACTCATTTATTAGCAGACTTATGCTTTGCCATGTCTTTTCTATGTTGATAACCGTGTGGGTTCTGTTCTGTACCAAACAGGTACACCGTGTACTGATAGATATAGTTTCTTCTGCTGCAAATGCTACACCTGGTTTGGGAAGGTACCCTCCATTCAAGAGAGAGGTATTATATCTTAAAATTGTGTGCTTTCTGTTATATCTTTTCTCATACCATACTTTATATAATTTCAACTGTATTTTGTTTGGAATCATTTTGCCCACTTCCCCCTTGCAAAGGTATAACCATCCCTTCTTTTTGTAGGTTGTAGCCATTGCAAGTGCTGCATTGGATGCTTTTAAAAATGAAGCCAAAAAAATGGTCGTTGCACTTGTTGATATGGAGCGAGCTTTTGTACCCCCTCAGCACTTTATTCGCTTGGTGCAAAGGAGGTATCCCAACATGTTTAACATGTCTATATTCTGTTTCATTGTCAGACTTTTAGAGACTTTATTACACTAAAGAGTCTATGTAGGAAAGCCATCTCTTTCTCACACGCATCCGTATCATCCGTATACTTTTCTTGTGCCGAAGGCTAGAAAGACAAATAATAATTGCCATATTAATTTGCATTTATTTCTTCCCTTTATTTATCCTTCCTTTCTACTCTCCACTTGTGTCTGGTATCAAATTGATTAATTCTATCAAGAATAGAATGCAAAATCAATTTTGTGATATTTAAGACTGACAATAGGAAATGTGACACCCTTTCCAATTTCAATTGAAAAAAGAAGAAAAGTGGTAGAGGCAAATAGTTTTCTTTGCAATAATCCATCTATTGTTAAAGCACCAGATTTGGACACTAATTCATCATCATCAAAGCCTTTATCCCAATATTAGGATAGGTTATATGAACCAATATATGACTTCACGCTATATGGACACTAATTGTCTGATTTAAATACTTCAATCATTTATCACCAGTATTTTTATGGTGTCAAGTCGGCTTTTTTATTTTTTTTAATTTTTAGGATGGAAAGACAGCGCCGAGAGGAGGAGCTGAAGAATAAATCCTCAAAGAAAGGACATGAGGCAGAGCAGGCGATACTGAATAGGGTAGGTTCTTTTCTTGGATGAAATTGTTTTTGGAGATTGGAGCAGATGTACTTGTCTAGCTATGTTTTCTTTGGTTCTCATTTTTTAAAGTACCCTTGTCCAGCACATATCTGATGGACATTTGAATGGAGTTTTCAACACCCTCCGAGATATAAGCAGAAACTTAGAAACAATTAAAACATGCCTTATTTGACACTCACTCCTCAGTCCAAGCAACATAGCTGTTAGTTTACTCCGTTGTCAGGCATTGAATTGTTCATGTCATACTGGATTTCATTCTTTGCTTAACATTGTTCCTATATTTTTTCCTAGGCAAATAGTCCTCAACCAGGTGGTCAGCAAACTGGTGGAAGCCTGAAGACGATGAAAGAGAAATCCAGTCAGGCTGATAAAGAAGTGCAGGAGGGATCTGCTCTGAAGACTGCAGGTGCTGATAGAGAAATAACAGCAGGTCTGTTTATACACTTCACGCACATTATATTACTTGATTATTACTGAAAACTCTTCTTCGTTCCACTGTTTCTAAGCATTGTGGTCATTTATGAAAAATTTGAAGGCAATCCCCTATTGCCACTAGAAAGTAAACATTTTTAGTTTCTGTAGGATTGGAATTTATTTATTTGTTTTGATACATTAGCCATTAAGAAATTTTGTTCCTAAGGCAGTTGAAGTTGATCCTATTCATATTACATGCTAGATGTATGTTTTGGTTTTGTTTAGGTTGCACTATGTGGAATGGTGTTTTAATTTCTATTTATGCAGAATACTCCCCCTTCCCGACAACCTATGTCATTTCCTATGTCCTGTTCTTTCTCTTTTGTTATATGTGCAAGCTACTGGAAATTTTTACTGTCTGGAGTATGGGCTCTTGAATAAATATTTATTTCCATAGAGCCCTTATAACATTTATAGCTCTTAGTTACCTTCGTTACTTACAGTTTGAAGCATTTTATTTCTTTATGTTATTTGTCGTCTTGACCAAGATTTAAAAAATTCCTTAGACATTGCATTCTTTTTGGTACAAAGTATGTTCCTTAATCTTTCATGGATAATCGCCTTCTTAAATTTCCCCAGCCTCCCAACATTTTCTAGTTTCTTAAATGTGGAGGTTTCTTAAGTCTTTTTTTAATTTCTCTCATAATGCTGCCTTTGACGTTTTTGTCATCTACAGGGTTTTTACTAAAGAAAAGTGCAAAAACTAATGGATGGAGTAGGCGATGGTTCGTTTTGAATGAGAAGACCGGAAAGGTTTGACAGATTTTCCCAATTTGATGACAAGCCCCATGTTTTTTCGTAAATCAGGATTGCACAGTACCATCCCTTGAGCTATAAAAATTTCTGATTTTCATGTGGTATCTTACTCTTAGATATGTCTAACATTTGTTACTTATGGCTTTTCCATTCTACGTGTGTTGGAGTGGTTTAGGCCACAGACTTGTGATACCCTACTTCATTGCTCTTTTCACCTGAAGCTTACTTGCACATGGTATTAAAACTGGCTAGATGCCTATAGCTGTATCATTGCCCTATGATTTAGAAAACGAATCTCATTCTTTTGAAAAAAAGGAGAGAGAGAGAGAGAAAATGACTCATGTTATTCAACCCTGATGTGTATGCCATCTGTACTTCTAAGAATTCTGTGATGTTGATATCATAGATACATTTGCTTCTATAAAAATTTGTAAATGGTAGAATGAATTCTGACCTGTCCTTTTATTTCACAGCTTGGTTATACCAAAAAGCAAGAGGAAAAACATTTTCGAGGTGTCATTGTGTTAGAGGTACATGAGAAATTGTTTCTTCTCCTTTTAGTTGTCAGTTCACTACTGTTGTTGTGATGTATCTAATAAATGTTTTGATCATTTCAAATTATGAGCCTAAATAAGTGTTATTTTTACATATTTTAGATTTTGTCTGAAATATAAGTAAGTTTTTTTTTTTTTAAATTTATCAATGATTCAATAATAACAGAATTGGGAATTAGATATAAAGTGAAACTAAAAGTAACACGAGATAGAAATTTACTCTTGTTAGAAATCTAACCAATTAGATATTAATTCTATTTATCTTATCTTATATAAATATATAGAAGTTAAAACTTTTGGCTAAAAGTAAAAAATATGTTTGACATGTGTATTATCTCAAAATAAAAAACAATTGTCTTTTTTTCTTTTTCTTTTTCTTTTCAGTTTGCTAAAAGATAGACATCTATATACAATAAAACTACAAAATAAATCATTTTTTAAAATCAATTATCTATTTAAATTTTTTTCAATGTATTAATTTGAATCAATATACTACTAGTTATATTTTTTTCAATTTTCTAAATGATAGACATCTATATATATTAAAATTTTAAAAAAATTATCTTTTATCAATTTCTTTACTCATCTTTTATTGTTGTTAAATAATTAATGCTTATTTATATTTTATTGCTCTCTTGGATTGTTCCTTTACTATTGTGCTTCATAACTGTTCTCATTGGAATCTGTTTGTTGTGACATTATATATTCAAATCATTCATATTCTCATATATAAATTTACACATTTTGATTAAAATTTTTAAAAAATCAAATATTTTTAATTTCTTTTTTTCAACAAAAAGATAATTTCTGTTTTTTTTTTTTATAAATTCTGATACTAACATTTTGAAACATTTAAACTTATCCATTTAAATATCTATTTTTTAAATAAAGTAAATGTAATAATTTACTTTATTTATCCTAAGAATATATCCATATTAATATATTATTTATCACTAAGACTAAAAGGTATACACCAACATGGACATTTGTGCCATTTGCAATTGCAAGAATATTTTGTTGTAAAGCAATTTTTTTAAATTATTTTGTATCTATGTAACTGTCCTAATGTGTATTATTTAATATAATATAATATAATATGAAATATCAAAACCAAAAGTATTTGTGGTGAAAATATATTATTATTTTATTTGAATAAAATATTCTTTATTTTATATAATTTGTTGCACAATTAATTAACTCATTAATTTTATTAGATAGTGATGTTATTAAGGTTTTGTTATTTTATTGTTTTCAATTATATATAAATATTTATATAAAAAATTAATAATGTTAAATATAATCATCATGTGTGATATAAGCAAATAATTGATTAGTCCCAACATGTTTTTAGTAGTTTAATTTTATTCATATTTCAAACTAATATATATTTTTTACAATTATACATTATATGTTTGTCTCAAAAATTTTAAAGATTTAAATATATAAATGTGTGAATAATATGAATTTATGTGTGTACATATATTTTTAAAAAAATAAAACTGATAACAAGCTGTATGTAAATAAAAATTTAAAATTAAGGAGAATAAAACTTTGTCCTCATACATCTAAAATGTAATACACTTTTGTACTTTTCTATATTATTGATTATAGATTTGTTATTTTTAACATATTGTAGTCATATAAGATGGCTTAAATGTTCAAGGAGATGACCATTTTATTACCAAAGATTATAATGCTTCCTTTTGTTAATTTTGGTTGAGGAGTGTGAGGCACTTTTTTTTTTTAATCCTTGATCTGGCAAGCAATCTAAATATGTTGGGATAGGAGTTCGGAAAACCACTTGCAAACTAATGCAAGAATTGAAATTATAAATTGATAAAATATTGACTTGTAGTTTATGATATCATTTCTTTGTAAATGCCAGTTAGAACTTTCACTGAGTTTTGTTCCAGCAAATTACTCATTCTAAAATCCTTAGCTACTCTTTTTGTGAAAAATGTGAAAAAAATGAGAAGGGGCTGGGGGAGGATAGGTAACTGAACTATTTCCCGGTGGCATTTGTGTATGAATAAATTGTTTCCCTTAAAAAAAGGGTAGTTGTTAATTTGATCATGAGAATTTTCCAATATGTTACTGTCTACTGAGGCCTTTGATGAACCTTTCTCTCTACATGCATTTGCTTGTATGTGGTTATGAATTCCTTTATTCTTTTTATTTTAATAAGTGCAACACTCTTCCCTTTTTTTTTCTCTTCCTAAAACTATCTAGAAGTAGGAGAATTACTCTATTTCCTTCTTTGTCTGTGCATAAATAAATCCTTTTTGTAGAAAGATGGTAGTTGTTAACTAACTGAGCAAAAGAACCTTTGAATGTCTGTCTGTCATCTTACCCTGATCCAACCCCTACTAACTGTGTTGTGCTGGTCTTTAATGGAAGTCTTCCTCTCTCCACGCACATAGACATGCATGTGCTTGTGTATGCGTGTTCTGTGTGACTGCCAAGTTTTCTCTTTACTGAAACAAATTAGGACTTCCAATGGTTATCTTTTGTCATGATGTACTTTTTCTTTTTATTCAAGAAGTGCTACACCTTTTTTTGTCTCTTTCCTTGGACAAATTAGGGATTTTCACTAGTTACCTTTTGCTGTGGTCTCCTTCTGAATTGTCTTTTAATTTTACAAGTTCTTCAGTAACAGATTGTTCAATGTGTTCATGACAAGTTTTATAGCTGAGTTGGAGACCAAATTAGACTCATGTTGTCTTTTTGATTTAATACAGTCACAATACAATGCACCAGACTGTCAGACAGCCGGCTTGATCCTTTATTTGAGTTCCACACGTTTAAGGTTCACTATAATGGTGTTCAGTTTTTCTAAATTGAGACCTATATATTTCCAGGAAAAATGTTAAAACAAATTGCTTTTTTTAGTTTTTTTTGATCAGTGCAACTGCCAAGATTCTTTACAGCTCCCTCTTGAGAAAAAGAAAATGGAGAAGGGAGGAGAAAGAAGGGTTGGGGTGATCCATTGTAAATGAGAGGTGCTGAGATTCTATTCAGTCTTTGGACTTCTCATATATCTATTTTAAAATCCAAACCTGGAAAAATCTTATTCCTTGAAAATTAACTGGATTTGGGGCTTCTTGGAAGAGTTATATTTTAATGAGGTTTACCAACTATATTCTTTTAGAGATGCAGTTGTTCTTTAAAAGCATTCTGAATAGTTTCTAACTTATAGTCTTGGGAGATACTGGTGTAATAGGATCAACATTAGCAATGATCTTGCTGGGATATTCTATCCTTCCATTAATTGTTTCCAATTGTCATCTTTTCTGCCTAAGGGATTTTCCTGTTAATGTTCTTGATTTTGTCATGAGAATGTGGTTGTTTGCTTTTCTTGACTTTGTTAGTACTTTAACCTGCATGTGGGCCTTGCTAATGTGTGAATTTGCAACTTTTGTTGTACTGCATGCAAGTGACATGTAATTTCCCATCTCATTTGTTCATTGCAGGAATGCAACATTGAAGAGATTTCGGATGAGGAAGAACCTGGCCCCAAAAGTTCGAAGGATAAAAAGGCTAATGGCCCAGATAAGGAACCCAGTCTCGTGTTCAAGATAACTAGCAAGGTTCCTTATAAAACTGTTTTGAAAGGTATGTTTTACTTTTTCATTCTGGTAATGAATCGTGGTGTTGTTTGGCTGTCTCCTTTTTGTCTTTTTGCATTTTTGTTGTTAATAAAATCATTAATCTGAAGATTGTTTTCATCTCCTGTTTCTATTGCAGCTCACAGTGCCGTTGTCTTAAAGGCTGAGAGCATGGCTGATAAAGTTGAATGGATAAACAAATTATCAAAAGTCATCCAACCTTCTAGAGGGCCAATGAAAGGTGTGTCTGCTGATGGTGGTCCTGGAATGCGACAGAGTCTTTCAGATGGTTCTCTTGTAAGTTAAATGATTGTATTTCCACTCTTTTTTCTTTTATTATTATCAACTGGGAAGGGTGTTTTATTTCATCAGTGCAAATAATCACTTCGTTTCTTTTACTTGGAAGCTTTCTTTTCAAGAATATTCTTTTGGAACATCATCACCTTCTTTCCTGCATTTCATCAGTATATCAAATGTTTACATTTTAATATCATTTGATCATATTTGTCAACTATTTTGACTGTGCTTGTGTCCCCTTACACTTGCACATGAGAAGTTTCATGTCAATGTTGGTTATTAATTTAGTTGAACTTAACTCCATCCTCAACACTCCCTCTTCCCCTTTCCATTTTTCATTTTGAAAATTCTACCTTGAACTCTCCTTGCTGGTCTTCTGCAGGATACAATGGCTCGAAGACCTGTTGATCCTGAAGAAGAACTTCGATGGATGTCTCAAGAAGTTCGTGGTTATGTTGAAGCCGTGTTGAATAGTTTAGCTGCCAATGTCCCCAAAGTAAGCTTAGTTCTTCAAATCCATGCCTTATCTATCCTTAATGTTGGGTGTGTAAGAAAGCATAAATCTGTTTCTCTGATGGTTGAGCAGGCTGTTGTTCTTTGCCAAGTTGAGAAAGCTAAGGAAGACATGCTAAATCAGTTATATAGCTCTGTCAGGTTGAGTACCCTTCTCTATGTATTTTTTTGTGTCCATGAAACTCTTCCAGGTCTGGCCTTACAAGTAGCAGTGAAAAGCGTTGTGTTCTATGGACTCTGGATTTGCATAATCTGCCATGAACTAAAACATAGTGTGTTTTTGCATTTTTCTTATACTGAAATCTTATAAATATATCATCTTTTGGACTGTGTAGTGCTCAAAGCACGGCAAAGATTGAGGAGCTACTTCAAGAGGATCAAAATGTAAAGCGTAGAAGGGAGCGATACCAAAAGCAGTCTTCACTTCTTTCAAAATTAACACGCCAACTTAGCATACATGACAATCGGGCAGCTGCTGCTTCTGGTTGGTCTGATGCTGGCGACGCGCCAGGTGTGTACATGCTCATTTTAAAAGGCTGAATTTATATATATATTTTTAAGTGCATAGGATGCAAGGCTATGCTATATGTAGTGCTTTGCCTTTTGAGAGAACTGGAAAACTCCATTTCTCAATGGATTCTTGTGGGAATATACACTTAACGTTTATATACTACAATTGAAACTGGTTTTCAGTTGTTTTATCCTTGATATTTCTGCCTCCTTGGATAATCAAGAAGTGCTTAATTTCTTTTGAACCCTGTAATTCCTACCATCCTACCTAATCTTTTACAGTTTTCACCTCTAGTCACCCTGTTTATATAGAGACTGCCTTCGGGTTGATTGTTACCAACTTAATTGTAGGGTTCAACTTCTTTCATGCTTTAGGCTGGTAAAGTCATCATACTGTAATTTTAAACAGTAAGAAATGGATATACATAAGTTGCCTTTTGAAAGTTTGCAGTTGCAGTGCCTGTTGAGTAGTTAAAGTTTCAAGGCTTATAACTTCCAGTGGTAGCTTGCACGTATTTGGATCATTCACGGTGCTCTCTCAAATCTTATGACAAGCTAAATCGTAGTTTCCCTCAGTTTCCTCTTAGCTATGTTTTCATTTGATTTGGTACCCTTATTGCAATCCCTTAAATGTCATTTATGCATTTAAGATTGTTATATAATGCTATTTCTTCATATGGGATCTGCAATATTGAGATCAAAATCTGATCTTTTTAATACTTTATGGCTATGAAACGTCCACTCTGATGGTTATCCATGAGAGATAGCTATCAGAACGCTTTACCATTTTCTAATATCTGCTAAGAGATCATTTCTGACTTTGGTTTCAACTTTCAACAAAAGCCACCTGCTATTCATAGTTGTTGTCCAGCAGCATGACAAACGTTCAGCAGTATTGCCTTTTGTCAATCCCCATTACTGATTTTTTTTTTTGAGTAACCACTTTCATTGATTGGAAATATATATACTTCTCTACTTCCTTTCTTGAATGGATTAGGACACATGATCTATTCAGTTAAAGGGGAAAAAGCTAACCTAGACTGCCATAGTTATTGCAAATATTTACTATTGGTTTAGGTTAGTGATAGAACTTGGATTTTCAGGTTGGGGGAATTTAAGCCTAGGCAACAACATGCAAAATTGATTTTAACTTCTTTTCATAAATTAAAATTTGCAATGCATAGTATTATTATGAGAAAGTTACTAAATTTAAAATGTATAGAGTTCATATTATAAAATATACCTTGCGGACAATGTATATATATTTGTATGCAGGAGTACATAAAATGAAGAGAATATACTTCTAATTACTTTTATTCAAAATTATGCTATATTCTATTTTAAGAAGTATCTATATTCTCTTTCAATAAACATGTACTATTTATAATTTTAATAGGTTATGAAGATACCATGTTATACAAACAAATTGAGTACAACTAAACATAATTGTTGGGTTTCAAATTTGACAATCAAGTAATTACAATTTTTTGTAAATATCAAAATAAGGTTTAAATTTAAAGCAAAGAAAGGTAGGGAAGGGAAGGGAAAGGAAAGCTGGGTAAAACAAGGGAAAGTTGAAAACCATTCCCTTGTTTGAGAAAAAATTTTAGCTATGGAAAGGAAAGAAAGGGGGAGTGAGCACCCCTGACTTTCCCTTGACTTAGCTTTTTAATACCTCATTTGGGGTAAACGGGAAGGAAAGGAAACTTGGAAAAAATTTTAACAGATAAAATATCAAATTTAACCTTATTGTATTGTAAAATTTAAAAGAAAAGAAGCTATAATTGGAAAAAAAAAACTATAATAAATCATTTCCTTTACTTTTCTTTGCTTAACTAAGCAAGGGTTGTTAGAATTATTTTCCTTTCTTTTATTAATTTTAGCTATCCAAACAAATGGTACATATACCTTTTCCTTTCCTCTGCTTTCCTTTGGTTTACATTCATTTCCATTCCTTTACTAATTTCTATCCAAACATATTTAGATAACTACTAAACCAAATAATAACTATATATGGAGAGTATTAATGAAAAAAGTGATTCCACCACAGTTTTTTGTTCCTTTTTTTTTTTCCTGAAGAAGTCAATGAATGGTTTTGCTGATTGGGTAGATAAAAATTTGTATAAATTTCCAAATTCGATTTTTCACGCACATAACCTGCAATAAAAAAATATTTATGACTTATAATTTTGAAAAGTCATAGTTTGATCATTATATATTTCTCTAAATTGTTACTTTAGAGAGTGGCTGGCTATTTCAAATGCTGGTCATATTGCTTACATCTGCACTGCATCAATCTTGCTTCCTTTTTCAGACCACACATCTGTATTTTCTCATGAACATGTGATAGTGTGTAGTTGTTAATGGATTGCTACAAAGTAACTTAAGATGGATGCAGATGAATAACAAGTGATGATCAAGAAACTTTTTGTATGACGTAGTCTTTGACACTGTGTAGGAAAAGACCATAGTATGTTATATAACAAAAAGGAAAGAGAAGTCGATGACTACAAGGACATGTCATGGCGGTCTTCTGCACTCACCTTATGATTGAGATGACAGGAAATTTTGTCCCTCGTTCTTTTCGGTGTCACTTTGAAGATTGCGGCTGAGGCAGTCTTTATATATCTCATTCTGTACTTTGCTGATGGCAGAATTATGCATGTACATTGTTTTTGCTTGTGGCAAAGGTTCATAAACACTGTGAAATTTCTGATGTTGATCAATATTGTTTTTGACATTGTAAATCTTTGGGTTATCTCATTGGCAGAAAGCAGTCCAAGAACAAGTGCTTCAGGTGTTGATGACTGGAGATCTGCATTTGATGCGGCTGCTAATGGCCCTACGGAGTATTGGAGGTCTGGATCAAATGGTCATAGCCGGCCAGCACAAAATGGTGATGTGAATTCTCGATCAGGTTCCAATAGTCGCCGTACCCCTACTCGTTTGCCACCTGCAGCCCCACAGTCAACTTCCGGTGGTTACAAATTTTAGTGGCTGATAGCTTTCAGTGGAGAATTCTTATTTTTGCAGCATTTGTGGGTAACATTCTATGGAAGCCCACGTCATGATTTGAGCATTTATCTTGTTGAATTCTGCCCTGGTCCTTAGAAGCGGAGACGATTGTATGTGTAAATAGGACCATAGTTGCTCTATGTCAATGTCAGTCAGGTTCTACGGCGGTGCCCATGTCAACTGTCAAAACTGTGGATCTAATTATTCTAGTCAAGTTTTGGCTGATTTTTTTTTTAATATTATAGATTACATCATTTTTGAACTCAGAGATGTATTTGATTGGACTGACTATGATCATTGATTGACATTGCAACATGCTTGGACTGTCACTGGGGCATTACTCAATGTGATATATTTCATTTTTTCGTCTTGACTTGTTTTGTCTAGTTGATTTGGACACTTCAAATGTGAATTTAAAGCAACCAGACTCCTGCACTTGGAATGATGACATGAAATTATCAGCCGACCTGGGTAGGATTAACGGTTTTTTTTTTTCTTTTCATTTCGATGATGTTATCTTTCAACCTAATGGTAATAAAAGTAATTTGGAGGGTTTTCATTGCTTTGCTAATTTCCCAAAGTCGGCCCGGAATTCGTCATGTAGATTAGGATTAGAATATAAGGAAAGGACTATTTTGGGTTAGTTATTTAAAATAATTATCTTGATTTAGGATTATCATTTACTTAACAAAATAGTATTTCCTTTCTTTGTTATTAAATTGAAATACTCTTAAATATTACTTCTACAAGTCGATCTTTAGATGAAGGCAAGAGCTGAATACAGTAGCAATTCAGAAGGCACGACAAAGTTAGTAATGAATCGGCTATTGGAACAGCGCAAGGCCATTCATGAAACAATAGGAAGCTTGCATGGAAGTGAAGGGAAAGATTTCTAGGCAATTCTTTCTTTTCTCTGCCTATTATTATTCTTATTTTTATTGGATTTTTATATAATATACTGACAGTGTATAGTTTTTATATACTACCAATGCATTTGAGGTTGACACATCATTAATTAACAAAATAAAAAAAATATGCCAAGCCTTTAAAAGTAAATATAAGTAAATTTTTTTAATTGCAAGATCAATCCCACAGAGATTGTTTTATTCAAGTTAATTATTAAAACTAAATACCTAACTATTGTGTAAAGAGAAAAGGAGGATTTTTTTTGGGGGGGGGGGGGGGGGGGGGGGAGAGTGGGGTTTCAATTAAACTATAATAACTAAAAAAATAATCAGAACAATTAAATAAATTAGAAAATATCAAATATCATAAAATTTCAGTTACAAGGTAATTAATTATTCTTGGAATATGATATTGATCATTGATTACTAAAGATCATTGTCAATTAAGTAGTCAATCGTAGTGTAATTTCCCAGCATCCAATTACACTTATCTTTTTTTACTGTGTCATTAATTAAAGGCTCAACGTCTTAATTAATCTCCAACTAACAAAATTTACCTATGCTCAGCGCTATATATTAAGTTTTAATAGCAGCATTAACATTTAGAAAGATTTGAGTCAACGTTAAGTAACAAACTCACTCAGCGCAGTTTATTTAACTTAAACTTTAATTCTCCTATATCCTTAGTGATTAAATCCACAAACAATTACGGACTTATGTTTTTAAAATGGCTGCAGATTATTTAACTTAACTAAATAGTGTGCACCCTATCTAATCAAACAATTAATCATGTTGATATGCTCAGAGAATCTCAAATACTTAATCAACAATTATCTTATAAGTTCATAATCTCACCACATGCTTTTTCCAAGAACAATCAATTTATCTCATAACTGAATAAGAAATCTACTTACTATACACGATCAAGAACATGCAATTCATATTAAATATTATAAAGATATCAAAGATCATGCAAAAAACAATCAATATATCAATATTTAATAATATAAAACATTAAATCACAATTCAAGATTAGAATCTAATAAGCAAGAACACACAAACACTATTTAAATCTGAAAAAACAAAATCCGGCAATAAATCAAGAAATTGGCAACAATATATAAAACCTACCAAAAATTAAGAATTACTCTAAAATCTTGCAAGAAATCGATTTTTTTTTAAGATTAAAGATCAAAGAAAACTAAAACAATTAAAAATATAAAAGAAATCGTAAAGACAAGAAAATTTTTAAAGAGAAATCGGTTTTGTAAGCTTTTTTAAAGAAAATTTCAGATTTTAATCAATCGCAAAGAGCAATCAGTTTGCAGAAAATAAAGAAGAAAGTAAAGAAAAAAAGACTAAAAATTCTTATAAAATTACTTAACTAAATCTGCCAGGAAAATATAAAAGAAAGAAAATAATTTTTTTATTTTAATGTTGCTGTACACTAAAACTAAGTGGGAAGAGAGGAATCTCCTTTTTATGAGAGCCAATGTGCTCTTTATATAGCCCTAAGAATGTTAGGTAGAAAAGAAGTTTGAGAAGAGTTTTGATTGGCTTAAATTCTTTTCAGAACTTCTATCTCTTTACAATTCTTTTCCTACTCAAACTCTATTTTCCTACTTTATTACGTTGTCTTAAAAATAATTAAAAAATTAAGACATAACAAAATTTTAAAACATGTCTTGTCTCAGCCAAATTTTGTCTTCACTAAATCTTGTCTTAACAAAATCTTGTCTTGACCTTGCTTTGCTGGAACTCTTTCTAGAAATAAAAATTCCGGGTAGATTTTCGTTATAACTTTTCATAAATAGTTGACCATCAAACGAACTCTGATTTTCACGATCTTGTACATTCCAAAAACCTTGAGAAGTCCTCTACAACTTTCATGAAGGCCACTTCTTGAGATCAGGTCGTTAAGGTGATAAAAAATGTCATTAGTTCAAACTAGACAGAAAATACTGCACTTTATTCTTTTTAGCCTCAATTAATTCCAAATTTGATATTTAATATCTAATTCATAAAGTAAATATTAGCAAGCTCTTTTAAGTATAAAACATCAATAAAGAAAATATATTAGCACATATATAATTCACAAAATATCATCCTATCAAATTCCCCCACACTTAGCTTTTGCTAGTCCTCTAGCAAACCTAAGCTAAACTAATTCCTAAAGAACTAAATCCTAAAATCCAAATCCTAAATCCTAAATCCTAAATCACTTTCGTAGGAATCATGATTATATTTAGAGTATGCAACAAGCATTTAAACCCCTAGGTTACCCTCGTGGACGAGTTGTGTCTCGTGACAAAAGATATGCTCACAAAATCTTTTACTTAAAACTCAATCTTAAAAATTTAAAATTGAAAATAAGACTAAAAAATTTAAAAATAAGACTCAAAACAAGATTAAGATCATGGACATATTTTCAAATCTTTCAATTCTTAACTCATAACTTCAACAATAGTTAAATAATCAAGTCAATCATATTTTTATCATTACTTCTCATATTCGTGCATACTTATAAATAAATTCATGCAAGATTCATAATCAACACAATTAAATCATATAATATCAACTTTGTAATTATCCATCTTCCATCAATACGAGCCTAGGTAGTAGATCTTATAACCTTCTCTCTCTCTCTCTCTCTCTCTCTCTCTCTCTCTCTCTCTCTCTCTCTTTTCTATTTTTTTTTCTTTTTTTTCCTAAGGTATCAACAATAGTTTCCCTAAGTACTTGCCTTTTTACGTGAATGTTAATATTGATGATACCAACACCCGGTTACTCAACAAGAAAGCGTTCTTTTAGAGTGCTTTGCATACTCATATTTTAAGTTACTTTCAGAATATAATTTAAGTAACTCAAAACATTGGAGTAGAATTTAAAGCTTTCAACCTCTATGTATATATTTATATTTCTCTTTTTTTTTCTAGGTTCTCATTTATTTAACCTATACTTATACTAACTTCGATGAACTAATCACATTATCAATATCATATGAACAATCATATTTAATTATGAACTCACACAAATTCTTTAGAAAGCATTCATTTCAACAATAATAACAATTAAAATACTCTCAACTCTCTTATAAAACCATGTTTTAATTTAAAATCAATTATTAAAAGAAAGAAAACATATCATGATCTTTTTAGGACTCCACAAATTTGACCCCCATTTTTTTTTAAATTTATAGACTCGTTCTAAACCATTATTCTCCCCACACTTAAATCTTACTTTGTCCACAAAGTAAGTCTAGCATGCAAAGAAGAATAATATAAACTCACAAATTAAAATAGTAATACAAGAAAAGGAAAGAAATACTCCCTCTTTCTACATCCTTAGGTTGCCTCCCAAGTAGTGCTTTTGTTTAATGTCGTTAGCTCGACATTTCCACCATCATCAATCTTCATAGGTTGGATCTTCCAATTGCATCTCATCCACTGTGTAGACTTGGAATCCGTCATAGTATGGTTTCAATCTTTGTCCATTCACCTTCAAAGCTTTAGATGTATTTAAGCTTTGGAATTCAACTGCATCATAAGGGTAAACATTAGTAACAATAAAAGACCTTAACCATCTAGAACGTAACTTACCTGGGAATAACTTCAGCCTTGAGTGATAAAGAAGAAATTTTTGACCAATTTCAAAAGTCTTTCTTAAAATCATCTTGTCATGGAAGGCTTTAGTCTTTTCCTTGTAAATTCTTGAATTCTCATAAGCCTCATTGTGTAACTCTTCTAGCTCTTGCAATTGCAACTTCTTATGGTTCCTTTCCTCATCACAACTCATCTTGCATTTTTTGATTACCCAATAAGCTTTATGCTGTAATTCAACAGGAAGATGACATGACTTACCGTAAACCAACCGATAAGGGGACATCCCAATAGTAAGCTGTCTTATAAGCCCATAAAGCATCATTAAGCCTCATGCTCCAATCCTTTCCTTTTGGGTTCACGATTTTCTCAAGAATGCTTTTTATCTCTCTATTAGAGACTTTTGCTTGGCCATTTGTTTGTGGATGGTAGGTTGTAGACACCTTGTGTGTGACATGGTACTTCTTCAATAAAGATTCAACCATTCGATTGCAAAAATGAGCACCTCTATCACTTATCAAAGCTCTTGGTGATCCATACCTAGCAAATATATTAGAATTGACAAATTCTACAACAACTTTAGAATCATCAATCCTAGTGGCTTTAGCTTCCACCCATTTAGAGACATAATCAACAGCAAGAATTATGTAAAGATTGCTATAAGATGAAGGAAAAGGTCCCATGAAATTAATACCCCAAATATAAAAAATTTCACAAGTTAAAATAGGAGTTTGTGGCATTTGATTTCTTTAAGAGATATTACTTGTCTTTTGACAATTCTCACATGTGTTGCAAAATAGATAAGCATCTTTTAAAAATTGAAGGCCAAAAGAATCCACAATCTAATACCTTTCTTGTTGTCCTCTTAGGTCCAAAGTGTCCTCCACACTCATAGCTACGGTAGAAAGTTAAGATGGAAGGAATGTCATCTTGAGTGACACATCTTCTTATTACTTGATCAGAGCAATGCTTCCACAAGGGTCATCCCAAACATAATATTTGGAATCACTCTTAATCTTATCCCTTTGAGATTTAGACAAATCATTAGGCAAAGTGTTAGCAACTAAATAATTAACAATATTTGCATACCATGGTATAGTTGCTCCTAACGCCATCAAGTGTTCATAGGGAAAGAATTCTTGTAATGGTAAGGCATCCTTTTCTCTTTCCAATCTACTCAAGTGATCAGCCAAATAATTTTCAGCACCTTTCTTGTCTTTGATCTCCAGATCAAATTCTTGGATTAGAAGAATCCATCTTATGAGTCTTGGTTTTGCCTCTTTCTTAGATAGTAAATACCTCAAGGCTGCATGATCAGAATAAACAATTACTTTAGTACCAAGCAAATAAGATCTAAATTTATCTAAAGCAAAGACAATGGCAAAAAGCTCTTTTTCGGTGGTTGAGTAGTTTCTTTGGGCTTCATTCAAGGTCCTAGAAGCATAGTAAATCACGTGTGATGCTCTCCCAACTCATTGCCCCAAAATAGCCCCCATAGCATAGTCACTGGCGTCACACATCAACTCAAAAGGAAGGGTCCAATTAGGTGGTTGAATGATTGGGGCGGAGTTTAAGCATTCTTTCAACTTGTCGAATGCTTCCTTGCAATTCTCATCAAACACAAAATCAACATCCTTTATAGAAGTTTGGACAAAGGTAACGCAATCTTAGAATAGTCTTTGATAAACCGACGATAAAAACCTACATGTCCAAGGAAAGGACGCACTTCCCTCACATTCGTGGGGTAAGGTAAAGATTGAATAACGCTAACCTTAGATTTATCTACTTCTATGCCTTTAGATGAGATTACATGTCTTAAAACTATTCCTTGTTCTACCATAAAGTGACAATTTTCAGAATTTAAAACAAGGTTAGTTTCAATGCATCTCTTAAGAATTAGTGTAAGGTTGTCTAAGCATTCATCAAATGAGTTTGCATAAACGATAAAGTCATTCATAAAAACTTATATGATGTTCTCTACATATTCAAAAAATATACTTACCATACACCGTTAAAAAGTGGCAGAGGCATTGCAAAGACCAAAAGGCATGCGTCTATAGGCAAACGTGCCAAACAGGCATGTAAAAATGGTCTTTTCTTGATCCTCAAGAGCTATCACAACCTGATTATACCCTGAATAGCCATCAAGAAAACAATAGTGAGTCCTACCTGCAAGTCTTTCAAGCATTTAATCAATAAAAGGTAAAGAAAAGTGATCTTTGTGAGCAAAAGCATTCAATTTTCTATAATTTATACAAACACTCCACCCATTTTGTATCCTTGTGGAGATCAACTTATTGTCTTCATTCTTTACCAATGTGATGCCAGACTTCTTAGGAACCATTGGTATTGGGCTACCCATTTATTATCAGAGATATGGTATATGATCCCAACATCAAAGAGCTTCAGTATCTCCTTTTTCATAACTTCCATCATTGGAGGGTTTAATCTTCTTTGTACCTTTCTTGTAGGTTTTGAACCTTCCTCAAGAAGTATGTGATACATGCACATAGTTGGGCTTATTCCCTTAATGTTTGGAATGGTCCATCCTATGGCAGTTTTGTGGTCCTTAAGAATACAGATGAGTTTTTCTTCTTCCAATGGAGTAAGGTTCTTGGCAATGATTATAGGCAAAGTTTCTTTTTCACCCAAGAACACATACTTGAGGTGGTTTGGCAATGGCTTCAATTCCACCTCAGGAGCTTGCACAATAGAAGGAAGAAGCTTTGTATGAGAATCAGTAAATCTTTATGTAATCTTTCATGTGGCTAGTAAGGATTGAAGTTTCATCACTCACCCTTTTAGGGAATTATTAAAATCGGCACAAGCTTCTTCTTCCATTTTTAGGTTATGGCTTATAGCCACTTCTTGTTTGTCCTCTTTTTCTAGCTCAAAGAACTGTTGGGTTAGATCATCAATTACATTTATTCCAAAAACTTCATGCACATCACTAGGATATCACATGGCCTCATAAATATTAAATTTAACAGTCTCATCATCAAATTCCATGGATAAAGTTCCATTGTGCACATCAATTTTAGTCCTAGATGTTTTTAAGAATGGTCTACCTAACAATATGGGTGCAACATTAGGAGAGTGATCATCTTCCATATTTAGGATATAAAAATTAGCAGGGAAGACAAGTTCATTTACTTTTACTCGTACGTCCTCTATTACCCCTTCAGGATATGCATTAGATCTTTCAGCTAATTGAATTATTAGACCAGTCTCATTTAAAGTTCCAAGATTCAAAGTTTTAAAGATTGACAATGGCATAACATTAATTGAAGCACCTAGATCTATCATGCATCTTTCAAATCTAGTATTACCTATTGTACAAGGGATAGTAAATGTAATTGGATCCTTGCATTTGGGAGGCAGTTTCCTTTGGATAACTGCAGAAACATTCTCACCCACACTTACCCTTTTATTACTTGCAGTTTCCTTTTGTTAGTGCATAATTCTTTTAGAAACTTTGCACACCTTGCACTTGCTTGATAGCATCAAGTAGAGGAATATTGATTTCAACTTTCCTAAAAGTCTCCAAGATTTCTTTTCTTCTTTTACTTTCTTGTTCTTGGCCAACCTGCTCGGAAAAGGTGGAGGGTAAGTGCCTGTATTAAATGGAACTTTTTTATCACTTACCTTTTTGCTGATATCTTTGTAAAGTGGACGAAGGTTGCTGACATGTCCTTCCTTATAAGCATTGTGCTTGTCGACATCTCTCTTTGCATTATCAAAATCGATTTTGGGGTCCTCTTTTATAAAGTTGTCGACATGCCCTCTTTGTTCCTTTGAATTGTTTGTTTCTTTGTAACTTGAGGGGTCATTGTCGACATTTACTATTAAAGGTTCCTTGGAACCAATTTCCTTGCCACTTCTTAAGGTGATAGCATAAGCATTCTCTCTTGGATTGATTTCAGGCTGAGATGGCAATTTGTTAGAGTTTCTGGATTCAAGTTTGCTCAATGAAGTTGCCATTTGCCCAATTTGATTCTCAAGATGTTCAAATCTTTGATTATTTTCTTGTTGAGTTTGTAAAGTAGTAGAAATTAGGTTCTTTACCATATCTTCAAGAGACTGAGTGCTATTTTGGGCTTGAGGTCTTTCTTGAGGCTGTGGTCTAGGAGGTTGGAAATTGTTTGGCCTATTGTGTGGTGAGACATAAGGTGCAGGCCTATTTTCATATTTCAAATTTGGGTGATTCCTCCAACTAGGGTTGTAAGTGCTTGATTAAGGATCATACTTACCTTTGGGAGGCTTAGGAAATCCTCCTATAGCATTAGCTTGCTCTATTGAATCTTCTTGAAGAGTTGGACACATGTCAGTGGTGTGTCCCAACTTAAAGCGAACTCCAGAAGCCTTCGCTTGTTGCATATTACCTACAGCCATTTGATGCACAAGAAAGGTTAAATCAGTAATTTGTTTTTCTAAGGAAGAAGTACTTACCTCGTGTGCTTGTTTAGGTGATGGTGGTGGTGGATCATACCTAAAACTGAATTGTTGAGAATTGGTAGCTGTGTTTGCCATCAAGTTTTTAGCTTCTTGAGGAGTTTTATCCACCAAAGCTCCTCCATTGGCTACACTATCATGCTTCTATCATGGGGCAATAGTTCCTCATAGAAGTATTGGATTAGTAGTTGCTCATGAATTTGATGATGTGGGCAACTAACACAAAGCCTTTTAAACCTTTCCTAATACTCATACAATGACTCACCATTAAATTGCCTAATTCCACAAATTTCTTTGCGAATGTTGGCTGCCTTTAAAGCTAGAAAATACCTTTCTAGGAAGAGTTTCCTTATCTCAACCCAGGTGTTGATGGTCCCAGAAGGTAAATAGTAATGCAAATTCTTGGCTACATCTGCCAAAGAGAACGAAAAGGCCCTTAGCTTGATTTGCTCTTCAGTAACCCCAGCATGCTTCATGGTTGAGCAAACTACATGGAATTCCTTTAGATGTTTGTGTGGATCTTCACTTGCAAGACCATGAAAAGTTGGTAAGAGATGTATCAAACCAAACTTTAATTCAAAAGCAACATCTAGAGTAGGATAGGCTATGCAAAGGGGTTGTTGGTTCATAGTGGGTGCCACCAACTCTTTCAGAGACCTATTAGCATTCTGAGCCATGGTGTCCTCTTCTGAATCACTAGAGAATTCAAAAGTAGGATTAAATGTGTGCTTGGTGGAAGGTGGATTGTTGGAAGTGGATGGTGGTGGTTGGGGCTTTTGTAGCACCGCACTTTAGGTTGCTTGAATGTAGTCTCTAATCTTTTGAAGTCTGTAACTAGAGTCCTTGTCAGACATGCAAGCCCTACAAGGAAGAAAGAAAAGAAAAGAAAAGAATTAGATCTTTAAATTATAATAAACAACTTGAATAAATAACAATCCTCGGCAACGACGCCAAAAATTGGTAGTGTCACAGGTACTAATAATAAATTAATTTATTTAAACCTATAGCTAGGGCAAGCAAAGGTCGATCCCACAGAGATTGTTTTATTCAAGTTAATTATTAAAACTAAATACCTAACTGTTGTGTAGAGGGAAAAAGAAGATTTTGGGGGGGTTTTTCAATTAAACTATAATAACTGAGAAAATAATTAGAACAATTAAATAAATTAGAAAATTTCAAATATCACAAAACTTCAGTGACAAGGTAATTAATTATTTTTGGGATATGATGTTCATCATTGATTACTAAAGATCATTATCAATTAAGTAGTCAACCGTAGTGTAATTTTTCAGCGTCCAGTTACACGTATCTTTCTTTACTATGTCGTTAATTAAAGGCTTAGCGTCTTAATTAGTCTCTAACTTTCAAAATTTACCTATGCTCAGTGCTATAGATTAAGTTTTAATAGCAGCATTAACATCTATAAAGATTTGAGTCAACGTTAACTAACAAACTCACTCAACGCATTTTATTTAACTTAAACTTTAATTCTCCTAGATCCCTAGTGATTAAATCACAAGCAATTACAGACTTATGTTTTTGACCTGGCTGTAGATTATTTAATTTAACTAAATAGTGTGCACCCTATCTAATCAAACAAATAATCATGTTGATATGCTCAAAAAATCTCAGATGTTTAATCAGTAATTATCTTATAAGCTCATAATCTCACAACATGCTTTTTCCAAGAACAATCAATTTACCTCATAACTGAATAAGAAATCTACTCACTAGACATGATCAAGAACATGCAATTCATATTAAATATTATAAAGATATCAAAGATCATGCAAAAGGCAAGCAATAAATCAAAGATCGTGCAAAAGGCAAGCAATATATCAATCTTTAATAATATAAAACATTAAATCACAATTCAAAGATTATAATCTAATAAGCAAGAACACACAAACAGTATTTAAATCTAAACAAGAAAACAAAATCCGGCAAATAAATCAAGAAATTGGCAATAATATATAAAACCTACCAAGAATTAAGAATTATTCTAAAATCCTACAAGCAATCGATTTTTTTTTTTTAAGATTAAAGATCAAAGAAAACTAAAACAATTAAAAATATAAAAGAAATCGTAAAGAAAAGAAAAATTTTAAAGAGAAATCGGTTTTGTAAGCTTTTTTAAAGAAAATTTCAGATTTTAATTGATAGCAAAGAGCAATCAATTTGCAGAAAATAAAGAAGCAAACATAAAAGTAAAGAAAAGAAAGACTAAAAGTTCTTATAAAATTACTTAACTAAATCTGCCAGGAAAATATAAAAGAAAGAAAATAATTTATTTTTATTTTAATCTTGCTGTACATTAAAACTAAGGGGAAGAGAGGAATCTCCTTTTTATGAGAGCCAATGTGCTCTTTATATAGCTCTAAGAATGTTAGGTAGAAAAGAAGTTTGAGAAGAGTTTTGATTGGTTTAAACTCTTTTCAGAACTTTTATCTCTTTACAATTCTTTTCCTACTCAAATTCTATTTTCCTACTTTATTACATTGTCTTAAAAATAATTAAAACTTTAAGACATAACGAAATTTTAAGACATGTTTTGTCTCAGCCAAATTTTGTCTTCACAAAATCTTGTCTTAACAAAATTTTGTCTTCACAAAATCTTAGCTTAACAAAATTTTGTCTTGTTCTTGCTTTGTTGAACTCTTTCTAAAAATAGAAATTCCGGGCAGATTTTTGTTATAACTTTCCATAAATAGTTGACCCATCAAACGAACTCTGATTTTCACGATCTTGTATATTTTGGAAACCTTGAGAAGTCCTCTACAACTTTCAAGAAGGCCACTTCTTGAGATCAGGTTGTTAAGATGGTCAAAAACGTCAATTTTTCAAACTGGATAGAAAATACTGTACTTTATTCTTTTTAGCTTCAATTAATTCCAACTTTGATATTTAATACCTAAATCATAAAATAAACATTAGCAAGCTCTTTTTTAGCATAAAACATTAATAAAGAAAATATACTAGCACATATATAATTCACAAAATATCATCCTATCAATTAATTTCTGGTGCATTGACAGTATATAAAAACTATACACTATCAGTGCATCATATATAAGTCCTATTATTATTATTATTAGGATAAATTTCAATATTTTGATTTTTTTTTGTTATCAAAATTATATTTTAATATACTTATATACTATTATATTTATTTTATATTTTGTTTATGCTCAAATTTTAGTATTGATAAAAAAATTCAACAAAATTGAAGATTAACCTTTTTTATTTTTAACTTATGGTGATGGTGTTTCCGAGTTAGCTTGCATGAACCTCTAAACTAATCCCTCCCCGGACGATATTAAAGATGCACTTTCCACATCGATCTGGTGCATTAAAGATAATTAATTTTCAGAGATCTTAGCTTCAAAACAACCTAACCTACAAGACAGCACTTACCAATGAATCCAAATTAAAAATAAATACAGAGACTTAATATTCGATAAAATCAACTTCAGTGCAAGAAAAAGATGTTTCTACTAAGTTTTTTTTTTGTTAAAAATATACAGTACATCCTTTTTGATATCTTTCACTGTGCTATTTTAGTTGCATTCTATCAAATTGCATTACTTTAAATTTTTTTTCTTTTTCTTTTATAAAAAATATTTCATCCTTAATAATTTTTATGATTTATTACTTAAATATATATTTAAATAAATAAAATTAATTCATATATCGCCCAAGATTACAAACTAATATTAAATGTATCAATGTGTGATCTTATTTATTTGAAAATTAAAATTTTTAAATTTTTTCACTTAAATCTATGATATTGCGTGAGCTCAACACCCGCCAATTAATTTCACACTCAGTAAAAGTGTTCAAGAAACAATTTTTTTTTCTTCGAACTCCACCATAGACCGGTCTCTTTCCTTTTTTTTTTTTTCGCGCTTCTAACCCTCTTCACATCTAAGAGTTAAGCATGTGAACTTTGAAAAAAGTTACCACCTACACATAAAAAGAAAAAGAAAAGAAAATGAAATTTAAGGCTGAGTAACAAACCATTTCGCCTGTTACCATGGAACAAATAACATTTCTTTCACCATCCAACTTGTGTATTAACTGTTATTCCAATACACTCCATGTTCACGCTTGTACAGCAAAAACCAACCATAGACACTAATGCTAAACTTTTGATTCATATTCCAAGCTCTGCACGTACAGCTTAACCGGCAAACCTACATGTGCAATTTTTCAAAAAGCAACCCAAAAGAAATTCTGTACTGTACACCCTTTCTTCCCCTGTGTAAAGGGATTCAAGAAAACAAGAAAACGGAAAAGGGATGAGGAAACACACAAGCACATCTGCAATTGAACCAAGCGTTGAAATGCTAAATCCATCTCATTCATCAAAATATTGACTTGCAAATCTGGAAGGCATATAAAGTTTTCCAATCAATTCAAGTTTGTCCTTCCATATATACTGGCAACATATAGATGAATGTATATCAAGGAAGAAAAAAGATCAATATCTATATGCTTTTTTTATTACAACCAACACTTAGGACCTTCGATCATACAGTTCAACATGCATTACTCTAACATACACATATAATAAGCCACATATTCAACACATGACTCTGCACGTTTTGCTGAAGAACCAAACATATCTCAAGTCCTAGTTGAGAAGTGAAAAAGAAACAACCACAACCACAAGTGCACAACACATAAACACGCATAGAAAGAAATAGATAAACAAAACACATGCACCTAACCTGAGAAACATTAGCCTAAATAGTTAAGAATGACAAATAGCATGTCGTAGAAGAGAAACTAACCATTTATTACTCCTTATTTCCTGGTTTTATCAAGAACTTCAATGTATCTCTTTGGGATTCCATATTGTTCAAGCAGATGTCTTGCAACATCATCGATCACACCACCTTGAATAAGAACTTCCTGCCCTTTCTTACCTGTAAGAGATATCCAAGTACATCTCAGTACCTAAAACAATGCATTTTCTTGTACTCATGTGCTTGTTTAAAATGCAAGTGAATACATGGACAGATAAAAAAAGAAAAAAAAGGAAAGAAAAGAAAAATACTATCAGAACATTCTTTTGATCTCCAATCTTTGATTCCACTTCAGAATGACTTGATCATGAATTAAATAGTACTTAATAATATTACTAACCGATACTGAATTAAAATTATAATAAATGATATTAAATCTTATATCTAATTTATCAAATAATATTATACATTTTTAATTAAAATATTACATTTTCATGTATTTTATATCCAATTCTTCATATATTTTTTTCAAAATCTTTTAAATTCAAATAAAATTATATTTTAATTTTAAAGTATTTAATTTTCAATTTATTATTCCTATTAAATTAAATATTTTCTATTAATAAATCAATTAATTTTATTATAAATTTTTATTATGATATATATAATATTATTTAATACAAAGATTCTCTTCACTTGTGAATAATGTAAAACAGAAAATATTAATTCTGGAAATAATGGAAAAAAAATCGTTGCTTCCAATAATTTTGAAAAAAAAATTCATTTTTTTAAATAGAAACTTGTTTGGCAACATATTTTATGTTGCTATTTTCAGAAAAATCAAAAAGAACAAATTGAAAACAAAAACATACCAAACAATCCCTAACTTTCTAACACAGTTTTTGGTTCTTTAAAGCACTTCCAAGAACATATGTAGTCAGACGTCTTATTCTTTTTTCATGTATTCTTCTACTTTCCATTTCTCATACAAACCAAAATTTTCTCTTTCAACACCACATCGAATTCCAAGTTCTTTCTCTGCTTTTTCCACAATATTATGACAAAGCCTCATATTTTGTTTACCTCATGATTCAATATTATAAAAATCACATGGTGTCACTAACATGATAGCCATATGGCCGTTGCTTTGATTTTATCATTCAAGACAACCTAATACTTGGTGATGCTTTTGAAAGTGATATGGTGATGTTGTCGAGGCCAATGCCAACAATATATATTTTTTGTTTAAAAAAATGATAATGAGAAAAAACACGATGTAAAGTTAAAGGTGTGTTGAACAATGAGTGGTGGCCAGTGCCACTGATGATTTTGTTCTTTTAAAAGAGAAAAGAATTTATCATGAGAGAAGTCATGAAGAAAAGTTGAGAATATGTAAAACAATGAGAGATCGAGCAGGCAACCCAAATGAAGATGCTAGAGAGGTATTGACCCTAAAAAGCCCTAGGGAAATAGTGCAAGGTTTTGGAAGATAAGTTATACGTTTCATATATAATTCACTTTGAGCTGCATTTGGACAGGTTGCCAACCTGTGGGCAGCTCTAGTATTTCTACACTGACAACCATATGCAATATAATGATATTGCAAAAATGAAGAGAAAAACCAACCTGGCAACTCAGCCACTGTTGTACTGCAAGCAAACTTCTTTTGCAGCTCTGATGCCAATGCTTCAGCATCCATAAGGAAAGTTTCCAAACCAGAAACTTTTGTCACCTTTTTGTTACCTTGCCTTCGTTCAGTCACTATCTGAACTGTTTTCAAAGCACCTTTCCGCACAACAGACTCGTTTCCTCTGGTCACAATGTGGTGGGCCTGCATACGGTTTATAAATATTGCTCCTAAATCTTTCTTGTGGATCTCAGTTGGATATGTTGATCCTTTCTTGATGGCTCCCTTAAATAATGCATCACACAAAGTTGCATCTAAAACCACGATGGCTTTGTCAGTTTGCTTCATCAGATTTTCTTTCTCAATGTACTTGAAGACAATATCAGAAGCTTCAGAAGCTGAGTACAGTTTCCCAGTGTCAGCTCCAACAGAAGCAAAAATGGGATTAACATGCACACTTGACTTGTAGACTTCTACCACTTCAAGCACCTTTTGTGAATGGCATTCACTAGCAGCAGAATCACCAGCCTGATCAACTTTTTCTACCGGTCGCTTTTCTGGCTTGAATAGTAAGTAGTCTGGGTGACCACGGTTAATAGAAATTAATATGGCTTCTTTTTTGTACTTGTCTTCTTTTGTCGTTATCTGTTAAATCATTTACAATGATCATGAGATAAAAACTAAAATAATAACAGAAAAATACAAAGCAACCCATTTTAGGGAGAAGCCTATGTTTGATCTACGCTTTTGACTGCTTGATCATGAGTTTATCCATCCAGAAACATGATGAATTTTTTGTATCGATTTCAGTCCATAAAATCCAAAACTGATAGATGGATTAAATATGAATGGAGACTTCACACTTCACCAATTAGAAACTAGTAAGATTTCCATGCCTAATTAATGTTTGTTTCAACATTGTATAGGAGTTTCAGAATTTTCAGGATTCCACATGTAAAGACACAATGTGGTGTAATTTCTCTGGCGACTGATAATTTTTAAGCAGAACAAATTCTTCTTTCTTAAAAAGTTCTTTCTCTACAACAATCATAAGTTTAGAACCATCTTTTTCAAAAAGTTTCTCACCTCATAAAATCTCCAAGTTTTTTAAACTCTTTTTAAAGCCTAAAACTTTTAGAACCTCAAATCCTATTATGCTGCTTCAAAGGCAAGAATAGATCAGAAGAAAAAGGAAGGGTGTGGTGTGGCCAACCTATGGATCAGAATAAATACAAGTGTCTTAGCAATATATTTGTCTTTCTTCAACATTATGAAACTACATGTTGATTGCTGGTTTCATATGTTGAACCAACACGTAAAACAGAAGAGGAGCTCATAAAACTTCCTATTTATTTTAGCACAGTTGCTAAAGGGAGTCTGAAGCTAGAAAAAAGAATCCTCATCATAACTTTATATCCCGCATGTACCAAAAGCATTGCATCTTATTAAATACATGTACAAAGAAAACACACCATTTAACGTTCTTTTCTCTAGAAACTTCCATATTCATATAAAACCCAAACACAATACTTTAACTCACAGTGGCAATAGATGACATATCCCACTTTAGACCCAAAAGTAATCTTTCAAGTCATGTTACGGCTAATGATACTTGCAACATCAAAAGATAAAACCTAGCTCATTTAATTCCCAAATGCTGGACTATGCATGTTATTTAACCATTAGATTAAGAGGGTTTGATCCAAATAATTGAGTAAATTCTGATTCGAATAAAGACAAAAACCATTAATAAATAGAGCATAAGTAGACCTAGTTTCTAAAATATCACACGCTATTTTTAAGAGAAAATGTAGGAAACCAACCAGTCCTGCCGATGATTTGGCCTGTAGCCACTTTGATAACTTCTTATGAGATGATTTCTTGATATCTAATGTGATTCCTGAAGGTCTACAAGCTAACACATGGTTAGACCTGCACCAATCACGAAGTCCGCAAAAGTAAGAAAATGGAGAAAACAATGATACCTGCTTAAATTTGAAGACAACAATGATGCCTGGTCTGATAATGAAGCATAAAGCAAATCTTGTAAGCATGCCTAGATATAAAATTAACATCTATAAACAGCAAGACCATCTAAAACTATATAATAGCCAGGAAGCACATATACAGACACAAGACAGGAATGATATGATGCGAGCAAGATAAGCAATTAATTATATATATATATATATATATATATATATATATACACACACATACACACACACACACACACACACACACACACATATATATATATATATATATAGAGAGAGAGAGAGAGAGAGAGAGAGATATACATTTACACAAGTATAAACTAAACAATTACACCCTTTCACATCTTTATACAATTTATAATTTGTTAATCTGATCATTTCATTTTATGCTCTATTCAAGTAAGTCAAGCATGCTGAATTTTAAGTTAGTTGAAATGTCTAAATATTTATTCGATAATAAAAAATTTTAGTTGTTTATTGAAAAAAAATTACTCAATCGAAATGATAAAAATATCAAATTGACTTGAAGCTTTACATGCATAATAAAATTTGTAATCCAAAAAATTTCAAAACCTTTCAACCAAATGCCCATGTTTTCTTCTTGGCCAAAAAAAGTTTTTAATTTGGCCTATTATAAAATGTTTTTCTCCAGCTTCAACAACAGAAAAACAATTGGGCAGCAATTGACACTAGAATGATGTGATAAAAACAAGAAGAGAAGCAATTATAATTATATATATACCTAGAGAGAGAGAGAGAGAGAGAGAGAGAGAGAGAGAGAGGAGGGATACATTTACACCAGTATAAACTAAATAAGTTCTACACCCTTTCACATCTTCATACAATTTATAATTTGTTAATCCAATTGTTTAATTTTATGCTCTATTCAAGTAGATCAAGCATGTTTAACTTTAAGATAGTTGAAATGTCTAAATATTTATTCGATAATAAAAAAAAATTAACTGTGTGAAGAAAAGGGCAACCTACAGCAAAAAGCTCCCACATTTACTTTCTTGAAAATTCTATGCTTATGAAATTTCAATCAGATGTCCTGAATTTGTAGGATAAGGTAATCTTCACCCTTTATTAAATAAAAACAGTGATTCCATGACAAGCAAAATAATATATACAGACAACCTAATAGTACTTGAAGTCTACAAATAAGAAAAAACAAGATAAAGCCAGCTCAAATAAATTAGTAAAAGAAAAAGATCTAGAACCATAACAGTACACCTAAGTGTACTAATCAAACTAGTATATTATAATAAATTGAAAAAGGTGTAGTCCCTAGTAAATTAACTTAGTTGAATTTAAGTCAGTGTTTAATTTTCCCACTTTAATTTGGTTGAATTTTGTACCTAAGCTTTGATTTCAAGTGATTTTAGGCAAATTTTGATGGGAATGAATACACTGTATAGTATTCCATCTATATAAATTAAAAACATATAAAGATGTGGCAATGATGAAAACCGCCAATATGAAAAAAAAAACTGGAAAAATGACATTGCATGCCATGTCAAAATAAGAATATAAGAAGGTACAATTATTTCTTTTTTCTAAAATAAAATAATTTTTTAAAGTTCTTAAGATAAATATCTAGAAACTCAAGCACAAAAAATGGAGAGAAAAAGGAAGGGGAAAGAGGAAAAGGGAATAAAAGGAGAGAAAGGACAGTGTTGGAAAAAGAAGAAATGTTAGATAAGTGAAAAAGAATGGGATGCCATTTTGTACCCTTCTTTTCAGCCCCTAAATGGAAGAGAGGCCAACATATTTATAGTACTAATAATAATAAAAAAATTCAAGAAAACAAACCATTAAGTTACGTGCCAACCCTAGGAAAAATGTGAGATAAATCCATGCAAAGAAGAATGAAAACAATAGTAATTAGAGTTTGCAACTCTGATTCATTTCATGTCACAATGAATTTTATTGTATCATTCCTATAATTGCAAACTTGCATCTATTTCATGCCCATTAACCACGCATACCATGACAAATCTCCATTCATGCCCTTTATTCATATTTGCTCTTTTCATTAAAGCCTCAAATCTCTCCCTAAGAAATACAAAAATACTTTCAGAAGAGAATCAACCAAAACAAACAGTATAATTAACCAAAGAAGAATTTCTTAGCAGTAATGCTACTACTGCATTCAAGAAAATTCAGGTACTCTTCACATCTTTTTGTCTTTTTTAGTAGGCAGTCTAGATATAGCTCCAAGTATATATACAGAAACAGACAAAAAAGATGCAGCTACCCTTTATTTTTATCATTAATATTGCTCATGCTAGTTATGCTTTCATGTTCACCAAAAGTGTGAGAGGAAGAGAGGAAAGGGCAAGGCAAAGAGGATCATTAGTGCACAAATATCAATATTTAAGTATCTTTACCACAGTGTACTTCCAGGCATTGGGAGGTCTTTATCCTTTACTGTTGTATGCAAGGCCTGCAAAAGGCATCTGTCCAAATGGGAATCCACATCCTCAATGGAGAGAGAATGGAGCTCAATATCTGATTTGACAGCAGCAACATTATCTGTTGATTTCAAATCACTCTCATCTGTTCCAATTTCTTTTGCTGCATTCTTGGAATCATTTTGTGTTGAGTCAGGAAATGTTTCAGAAGCAACATCATTGACATCAACAGATTCCTCAATATTTTCATTGTTAATGTCACTTTGTTGAGCATCAAACCCATGAGTAGCACCTTCAGATGAATCAGAAGGTTGGTTAGATGCCAAAAATGAAGGATCCTCAAAGACAGCATCCTCCAAGAAACCCGCATTAGGAACATAATGACCATCAACTGACTCCCTGCAAAGATTCCACAGGCGTGTCAATGATGAAGCCACTCATTAATCAACTTCTCAGTTAGTTTCCAGCTATACCTGCCAAAGTAAGTCACGATAATAGTGCATTATCCTTAAAGCCTTCCCGCGCAAACCAGCTTTTAATGCTTCAGAGCTGCTCATAGTGGTGGATCCAACCTGCATAAAACAAATCAACTTTTACCAACACTGACTACATAGATATAAAATTGCGAAGAAAAGTTGAGAGAAGTAGCAAAAGAAAAGCAGATAAATTCTCCAAAGAAGCTTACTGCAATAGGTGCTGGATTGCCAGGAACTTTTACCGCCCATGGCTCCCCAGCTGAAAATGAAGGTAGACCTTCAGCAGCAACACAAATACCAGGGAACATCAGATCTGCCCCTCCAATGACAAATCGAGAAACCTCACCCCCCTTAAGAGTAAAAGAAGGTAAAAGTTCAGGGACCTTCCAAAGAGCAAAAACTGCAAGAGAGAAAATTAATATTCCAAAATATTAAAACCAGAAAAATTGTGCAAACAAATATGCACATGATAAAAGAACTTCATGATTTGAGATTTTTGAATAAAGCTTATGTGAGGCAACATCTTTGACATTCCATTGCTCTCCATTTCAACCAAAAAAATAATGGCTAGTGTCATGTTGAGGATCACTATGGAGGAATAAATAAAACCTTGTTCAATCTCCACCCCATAGCTTGGTTGTATACCATTCATTATTGTTTTAAGACGTTAATATACTCAGCTATCATATTTTCTCAAGTTAGGTTTACATTCACTCAATCCAAATTCAGGTTTTGACGATTCCTCCACCATTCTTTCACATATTTAGATTGAGTTTCATTGAAGCAAGTTCTCTCAATTACAAAACTTCCAACCAAGCCAAGTTAGATAAACCAAGTTCTGTTAATCAAATTTTATGTTGGCTTAGCTTTAAGTTAATTTAAGACTAGCTCATACATGCTTGCTGTGCCATTGTGCATGCTTTTTCCTATTTGTAGCCACATTCCTTCAAACTCAACGAAGTAATTTGTACAGCCAAACCAACAAGGTTCTTCATTTGCCGAAAACTTCATCTAAAAGGCAATTAATACCTTCACTAAACTAAAATTTAAGTATAATTCCTTGAGGCTTTTTCTGTTTTCCATCCTAACTAGCATCATAATAATAATAATAATAATAAGTAAGATACTTACCAGTGGGGTATATTTCTGTGCCTCGGCCATCAACGTCGAAAAACACTGGAAAGCCACCCTCTACAGCATAAACATGGGCACGATTTTGAAACTTTGCGACTGTTATCTCAGCCTAACAAGGAATGAAATTATTCACATGGATATAAATGAAAAGGGGTTTTGAGCCAGAAAATAAGAAAAATATTGAAAGAAGATATTGGTACCTTGGGAGGGAGCAAGGCATCGATGTCGGCATCAGAAGCCCTGGGAAATCTGTCTCTGATGGTCCGTTTCAGCTTCTTCCTGTCGGCTCCAGATAGCCTCTGTTGGGCCTTTGCTTCTACTGCCTTCTTGAACATTTTTGCATTCCTTTCTGGATTACAAATAAAATGAAATATAGCTTTTTAGGGTTTTAGTTTTTGAAATGTTCTTCGGGCTGTTTTGCTTTGAAATGTTCTTCTAACAAAAGCTGTGTGAGCACCTCCTCTTTCACATAAGTAGAGGGTTTGTGTGTAGACACCGGATACGGTATCCATCTCCCGAAGGATGACCTTATACTAGTTGCGTCCACATCCATTGAAATAAAATTTTGATAATAAAGATAAAAAATTTAAAAGAATAAGAATATTATTTTATTTAAAGATAATATAATTTTAATTAATAATATTTATGCATTCTAATGAAATTATACCTATTTGGCATACTTTTTATATTTTTTTTCTTATATCTAATTTTATTATTTTTTTACAAATATATTTATTTTATCAAATTTTAATTGTTAAAACTTGTTTCTTAAAAATATCTTTTGAATAACATAATTATAAATGTTAGTATTTTGATTTTATGTATTTTAAAATGAGATTATTTCGAAATTTTTCAAAATTTTTCAAAAAATTTCATTCAGATGCACCGTTATAATATTTTTAGTTATAGATACTTTTTTTTTTCAAAAACACATACAATATTTTATAATGAGAAAAAATAAAAAAAATTGATTTTAAAATTAAATTTCTCTACTTTGCAATCCTCATTTCGAAACCAATATCATCACAATTGCAATTTTTTTTTTTGCTTAAACACATCAGAGGCTAAAAGCATCATGCATCATTACCATAATCCATACATGCATATTTCTTTATCCTTGGGTGCATGTTAACCATAAACTAACCATTTGCATTATTCATTTACCACATAAATGCATCGTCATCATCACATCTAGCATTTAGGCATATATACATGCATACACCACCTACATGTATCATACATACCACATACATGCATGCCTAGTGTACTACAAATATATACAACACATGGTAGCATGAACAACTCAAATCTAGCCTACATCCCAAATATAAATATATACAAATAGATTGTGTTCTAACAAACAGCCTATGTTCAAAATATAGACTTGTGTATCATATAGCTCAATACCGAGATAAGATAGCCTCATAGGAGTTAGCCGACTTAAGGCTAGTCTCAAATGGATTTCCTTGAAGCTCAATCTATAAGGATAGAAAGTAAGGGTAGTGAGTGAGGGCTCAGTAAGGTATTGTATGTCACGATCTTATTATTGACACTTAGTATTAACTTTTCCCTATTCATTATGATTGGTTGGGCTGTCTACAGTGTCCACACTCAGTTTCAATGTCAATCGATATTTTTATCCCAGAACCCGAAAACGTTCATTTCTGATATACACATACGATTATAATATGATTTTTAGTTAACTTCAACACATTCAGTTCATTACCGTATAGTTTACATCTCTTGTATAAGATACATACATAGTAGTACTGTACAAGCACTATCTAAACATATAAAAATAACATAGTATACCTCTACAGTCTTTGGTAACCGCTTGAGGGATACTAATAAAAAATCCTCCTGAAATAGAATAAATCTACTGCAGATAGTTTAAAAGGAAAGTAAGGGGGTGATCTTACGCCCAGTAAGAAATATATAAAAGTGCTGATACCATGCATAACTACGTGCGCATATCTTAAGCATGCTCCTACACTCATAATCAGTATCAATATAGTAGTTAAGCACTTTATTGGAAAGGATACTATAATCGATTAGGTAACCAGTTGAGTACAGAAGGATACTTTAAAGTATCTCACTTATATCGGTCCCTAGCTTCAACTATATAGAGTTTATTATAGTGTTGCTCAATAAATAGTTCAGCGGTATAGTTTCCCGTTCAATCATTACTTAAACAATTTAGTAAACAGTTAACAGTCACTTAGTAAACAATACGAAAATCAGTTTAATAACTGTTCAGTAAATTACTCAGTAACAGTACAATAGATAGATTTTAGAGAACAATATAATAAATCAATTCCATCGATCACATCCAATGAACATTCGATAAACAATATGGTAAAACAATTTGATAACTGTCCAATGGAGACCAAGCAACACCCAATAGAATCATGCCGTTTTAGTATCCCAAAAGGGAATAGTGATAATAAAACATATGGCCATAGTCAATAATGGTCCACAGTGAACACTTGTCAAGTGATAGTTGTAGGTGCTGAAGACGTGAGTACGGTCAATCAGCAATAATACACACACTCACTTAGATCAGCATTATAAACTCGAAGGCTGTTATGGCCAATAGTGAGAACACTCTTCAAAAGTCAATTTGGTAAAACAAATCTTCAGTCAGTCCATAATTCAGTAAAATCAGTAACAATAACAATTGAGATAAAAATATTCGACAAATATTCTCAGTTTAGAATCCAGTGTTCAAAATGTTTTATTTACGTATAAGAATGACATTAACACTTATAGATATCTTGAAAACTGGGAAAACCAATAAAATCAATCTCTGAAATTGAGTTACAAATTTAGGTACTCTTAGCGACCTATATGCAACTTTCAATATGTCTACTCTTTAGCTTCATTTTGATTTCAATTACAATATACACTTTATGATTCTAGGGTTTAAGGTTCGATTTACAAAATTTTGGCAACATAATGGTACGATCAATCCTAACCCTCCTGCACTCGAAACATGATTCAATAACCACAATTACAGTTTCCCAATCTCAAACAATTTACAGTAACCAATTACATACGATCTCAATTCAATCATTATTAATGCAACATAGTATTACCACTTGGATTTTGCCAAATCGCTCGATAGCACCAGTATACCACACTTCACTTCCAAGCTGCAAAACATTACATAATCATTGTCAATTCACTACACTTCAGCTATATAAAGTATTTAACTCCTTAAGGCCTACTATATTGCCTATTGCAGTTGTAAATATACTTTACTTCCTACCAGTACTTACACTGCAACTATCGTCAAAACACTTCTTTTTTCGGTTATGACTTCACTAGCAGTCCTATATTAATCTATACTATGATAACCGCAAATTTTGCACTTGGTAAATAAATAAACATGATAACTTAAGATATTATTGAATAGAAATAAGGATAATGTAAATTGACGGGATGGAAATTTAATCATGGATAGCAATGGATATATCAAAGTAAATTAAATTAAAGGATCACTATTAGGACCAAAATATATTTAATTGTGTATGATTAAATCGATTGGTTGGAGATTAATTTTAGGAGATCAGTTTTTTAAAAAAATGAAAAATGAATGACAAGAGAGAAATGTATACAAGGAATAAATACATATATGGTATATCTTTTAACATGGATATAATATAATATATAATAAATAAATATATATTATAAAATATAAATATAATTATATGTATTTGGTGAAATATAAGTATAATTATATAAAAAAAATAATAAATAAAATATATAAATAAATGTACATAAGATATAAAATAATAATAATAATAATAATAATAATAATAAAAACGTATATATGTTTATATATATTTGATATATATAATGATTTATATATATATATATATAAGAGACAAAAAAATATCTCGACAAGCTTTTAAGAGAAGCTTGTTGAGGGAAAAGATGATCTGCAACAGCAAACCTTCAAAAAAAAAAAAGAAAAGGAGAGGAAGCCATCGGAGACATGCAGAAAGGGAGGGGAGGCAAATTGCTCCCTGCTGCCATGGGCTGACGCCAGTGTGGTTATTATCAGCAACAAGAGAGAGAGAGAGAGAGAGAGAGAGAGAGAGAGAAGCAAAAGGGAAAGGAAAGAAGGTAGATCAAAGTGAGATTGATCTAGGGGAAGAGTGGTCGGCGACGAGCGAAAGGAAAGAAAGAGAAACAGAAGGGGTTGCTGCTGGCAGGTGAAGAGAAAAGAAAGGAAGAGAAAGAGGAGGAAAGGAGAAGTTGTTGTCGCCCTTGCTATGTCATTGTTGCCTCCCATTGATGTCGTCCATGCCACCTCTGTTGATGCTGGTTAGTGGGGAAAAAGGCAAAGAAGTTGCTGCTTTGAGCAGCAACAGCAGTGGGTTCGGCCAAAGAGGCCAAACCAAAGAAAAAAAAAGACAAAGAAGACAGAAAAAAAAGGTAAAGAATTTCATTTTATTTGATTTTTATTTATTTAATAAATTATTAAATAGTTTGTGAAATTTCCTAAGTGTGGGTATGGACTTGGAATTATAGAAATAATACAAGTGGTGATTTGAGTTCGACTAAGCTTGAGAGAGATTAAATCGCAAGCTTTGATTTTGGGTATGTTACTTATATAAAATAATCTATGTAAGATTGTGATTGTTGAATATGTGAAATTTTGGAAGACGGTTTGGTGATAATGTGAAATTGTTGGAAAGCAATTTGGCTATTATGTGAGATTGTTGAAAAATGAATTGACCATAGTCGAATAGTTGATATTTTGGTATAGAGATTTAATACATGTTGTTTGAGTATTGATTGAGTGTTATTAGAGCATGGCATAACATTGATAGGATATAACTAGAATGTGAATGATAATTGTTGGAGTAGTAGACATGAAATTAATTAATTTTGTGAATTTTGGAATAAATGAAATGGTTATGTGAAATTTCAGGATTAACCTTAAGTAAGATATTTCTATAAGTCAGAATTAAACTTATGATGTACAGTAACAAATTGGTTTGCGATATTATGAAATGTAGTTAGGAATGTCTAAATTTTTGTGATATTACAATATTATAATTGTGAGGTGATGAGAACATTATTAGGATCTGGATTTAGTATAAGATAAATGTAGCATTTTAATGCAATTAATCAAGAATATCTAAGTTCATATGGAATGTGGGTTTTAAGAGGTAATATGTGATCTTGACTGCCTTAGGAAAACTATTATGACATAGAATGAATGTGTATATGACTTTAATTATACTTTTGATTCGATAGAAAAATAGAATGCTTGATATGGTTTGTATAACTAGCGATAAGAGCTAGATAAATTGTCTATCTGTGTCATTATGAAATTAATGGGTTTAGAAATAACACTTGATCTAGACAAAATATGAAGTATAGTCAAGGAAATATTGTAGAATTGTGGTGAGACGATTCGATACCTAATGGGAAATTGATTTTAATATCTAATGGATATGATAAATGTGATTAAGGGCCATAGTGTAATGTTCACTATGGTAATGTGAAATTTAAGAAGTGATATGGAATTTTAAATGTCTTGTAAAAACTGTTAAGATATAGAATACATATCTTATATTGTGAACTAATTTCTGCAGCTTCGAAGTAGTTGGGTAGAAATGGATAAGTAGACGAATATATGCTAGCTTACTAGCTTGATGCGACAAATGGGACTATAAGAAATAACATTGACATTGAATTGGTAAGAAACATATATAAGAGAAGTAGGATGATATCATGTTTGCATTTTGAATTGTTTGCTTGGGTTAATGATAAAGAAATTAACGCTTAATGATTTTAATAACATTTTAAATGATTAGATTTCTATATTATATCGAAAGTTGCATGATTTGAAATGTTTACGGCTTTTAGAAAAGAATGATGCTTCGACATGATTGAGGTTTAAAGATAAATTTTAAACTGTTTATGCTTTTGACTTGATTGAGGTTTTATGATGATTTGTGAATTGATGATTTTAATTAGAGTGAGGTTTATGATTTGGATATTGTAATGGATTTAAAATCGACTACCTTAGGAATATAAACTGTGTTTACTTTGCAAGAGGTTTTGAAAATTTATGCCATTATGCTGTCGAAATTTCGTAAAATAGAATAAAACCTTTCTAATCACTACTTAATAGTATAATTTTATTTAAAAATAGAAGGAAATATTTTGGAAGATCAAAGTTCAAAAATGAGTTCATATATGTGCATAAACTTTTATAATTTTATTCTTGTAGTGAATTTAATGATTTTCATGCTGTAAATGCTATATCCATGTTTTTATGCTACTATTAAATATAAATAAATTATTTTGGATAATTATTTCTAAATTGAAAATATTTTATGAATTTTTATAATTCAATTATATTATTTTACAATTTAAATATTTTTATGGACTGACTGAAGTTTCATGCTATTGAATTCATCTTCGTAAACTGCTATGTACTGTTTTGAGACTGTTGGCCACATAGCTACTTATTAGCACATGCACCACTATTACTGTTCCTGTAGCTGATTGATTCTGGCCCTTTTAATCCATGTCTCAGGTGACACTTGGCCCGTGTTCGCCTGTAGATGCCCTCTGACTATGGCCATATGTCGTACTACATGAGTCTATTGGGTGTTGCTTTGTCTCCATTGTTTTATCTGAGGTGGTAAATTCCCAGACATCCCGAGAACACCCAGAAAACATATATGTTACAGATTTGAGAACTGTTTGTATTTATTGAAATGTGTTTCCTAAATTTTATTACTGTTTAAATTGATTTCTGTACTGTTTATGGAGAAATAATTACTTGGTTTACTCGAATGATTAAAATCATTATTAAAGGTAGTTTATGAATGTCTACTGAATTATGCACGTTTATTGAACTACTTACTTCCAATAGAAATCTCTATAGTCGAATTTTAGATGCTAGGACAAGTGAAGTGCTTTAAGGTATCCTCCTATACTCAGCCTAATATTCCTAATCGATTATAGTAATTCTTTTCTCCGATTTACCCGATAATGTTTAAAATCCAAGATTTATGCATACAGTTCACATGGTATCTATTCTTTTGTATATGTTTCTTACTGGGCTTTCCTCAAAGCTCATCCCCTCTTCTACCTCATAGATTATCTATAGAAGTTGCCGTTACAGTGAGAGAGGACTTTTGACTATATTTCCTTCTAGGTTCTACTTTGTAACTTGGAGGTATACACTGTACGACTCTTTATGTATCCAGACTTAATTTGTACAGTACTTTAATTATGTAAACAGGATGTCAACTATAATAAATTGTATGTCAAGTATAGTCTTTGTGTTATGATAACGGGTGTAGATATAAGCTTAACAAAAATGTTTAAGGTTATGATATACCCTGTTTGAGGTGATTATCTGAGTTTAATTATGGAATGGTTTTACTTAGAATAGATGAAATTGAGTTGAAAACAAAAGAGGAATATATGCTTTTGTAAGCAATTGAACTGCGACCTAGTTCAATAATTAAATATTAACTTAACTAAGTAAAGTTTAGCTTGATAATGAAATTGTGACATTGAGCACAACCTAACCGAATAAGATAAAAAGAAAAAAGTTAGTCCTAAATTTTAGGGAATTGGGATGTTACATATATGGTATCCTAGGACCCAATTTACATTGAATTGAGCATGAATTCCTTATGCCCTTCACTTGGTCGAAATCCCCTCACTAGGCTACACATTCCGTTTCAACAATCTAAGGCCATATACGCATTCTACACACTGCGTACACTGATTCTACGTCATTTTTGCGTTAAACTAAATCACCTACATGCATGGACATTCTTGGCCGAAACCCTAAGGGATGGATTCTCATGGTTTCAATTCAATCTAAGCTTAAATACATGCTTAAGCATCTTAAACATATAGCTTAGAATCATTAAAACATATAACTTTAACTTTCTCTCACCTACTTCACCTTGACCGAATATGGAGGGGGCTGATTCACCATGAAATGGCCACTCCAAGGCTTGATTTTGGTAGTATCTTGTAAAGCTCAGAGAACTAAATAAGTTTACTTAAGACGGTTTTTGGTTTCAGGGTGTTTTTGCTAGGGTTACGATGGCTTTTTCTCTCTTAACTAAGCGTTTAGTGTGAGAAGGCAATGGTGGGAGATGATGGCCACCAATGAGAAGAAGATGACTAAAAAAAATCTATTTAAAATAATACCTTAGGTGTCAAATTACTAAAATGTCCTTAAGTTTTACAAAAATTTCCATTTTGCCCTTCACACTTCAATTTTGGTCAAAACAGTCAGTTTTAACTTCCAAAATATCTCATTCAATCATAAAACATATCTATTTAACACATTATAATCATTAAATAGGCATTTGATAGGGTTTGACTAGTCAAAAGAGCAAAATTACCAATATAGCCCTAACCATCCAATAACATAGTTTGATTCATTCTGCAACTTACCATGGCACAAGACTTCTTCACACGAGGATTTATCTATGACTATCAGTTGGTTTGAAATCAATTCAAATTAATTGTTATTTATGAAAGTTTTGCCAACTTATAGACTTAACAGTCATTTTCTAAATTGTTGCACGATTTTCAAAACATGCTCAAAAAGAGAAATTTCAAAATGTAGATTTTTACCATCTCAGTTTTTCCTCTGAATATCGATACTATCAGGTTTCGTCTCCATCAGAACAGTATAAGTCTCAATGAGGCCCACAGTCTAAATCTCCATTACACCTACGAAACATAAGTTATATGAACAATTATGAGATAACTTATCTTCCTAACTTCATTAACTGTATATAATAGTAATAGGAAGTGTGAATCTCCCATCCTCCCTAGCTTAGGAAATTTGGTTTTCCAAATTTGACTAGGCCTGTCAGTTGAATAACTCTGGATGCATTTCCTTCATTAGGCTCTCTAATCCTAAGTAGCTTCTTTTGTTAAGTGGTACTACCAAAGAACCTTAACTAGAGGAATCATCTTAGACCGCAGCACTTTCTCCTTTTGATCCAAAATCTGAACTGGTTTCTCCACATAACTCATATCCTCTCTGATCTCCAGAGGTTAGTGCTAAATTACGTGAGACAAATTTGGATGATACTTTCGTAACATTGATACATGGAAGACATTGTGTACCTCGGATAATTTTGGTGATAATGCTAACTAGTATGCCACATCTCCCACTCGGTCTAAGATCTCAAAAGGCCCAATGTAGCGAAGACTCAATTTTCCTTCCTTTCCGAATCACACAATATCTTTGGACGGTGAAACTTTCAAAAACACTAAATCTCCCATTGAGAACTCTAAATGTCAATGTCTAATATATGTATAGCTTTTCTACTGACTCTGAGCAATCTTCAATTGATCACATATAATCCAAACATCCTCTGAAGCTTACTTAACAAGATCAAGAGCTAGAATCTTTCAATCACTGACTTTTTCCCAATCAAAAGTAGAATAGCATCTCCGACCATATAGAGCTTCATAAGGTGCCATGCCGATGCTAAAGTGATAACTATTATTGTAGACAAAATCCACCAATGGCAAATGATTGTCCCAAGTGCCTTTAAAGTCTAGTGCACAAGCTCTCAACATATCCTTAAGCATCTGAATTGTGTGCTCGGACTGACCGTTAGTTTACAGATGGAAAGATGTGCTAAAGTTCAATCAAAATCCCATTATATCCTAAAAATGCTCCAAAAAATGAGAGGTGAACCTAGAATCTCTATCAAGAGTAATGTTCACTGGAACTCCATGCAGTCTAATAATCTCTTTGACATATAAATCGGCTAAGGCGCTAAGGGAATCGGTAGCTTTCATTGCATGGAAGTAGGCTGATTTTATCAATCTATCAACAATAACCTAGATCACATCATGGTTCCCTCTAGTCTTCAGTAAACCCATGATGAAATCTATAGTGATATGCTCCTATTTTCACATCGGTGTCAGTAAAGGCTGAAGCAATCCCGTTTGTTTCTGATTGTCTACCTTTACCTGTTGGCTAGTGATACACCCTGCAACAAACTCATCAATGTCTAGTTTTATTTTAGGCCATCAGTACACTTTACAAAGATTATAGTACATCTTGTTACTACTTGGATGTAAAGTGTACCTCGAGGTATGAGTCTCTGTCAGAATCAACTCTCTTAACGGTCTATCCTCGGGAATACAAACTTACCCTTAAACCTCATAATGCTATCAATGCCAATTCCATAATTTGATCGAATGCCTAATTGTACCTGACTGGCAATCTCAATACAATTAGTATCCTCCTTATGAGCATTTTTTATCCAATCCATAAAGTTTGGCTCAATCTGAAGACTAGCCATTATACCATAAGTATCAAAAGGAGTAACATTCAGATTGACGCTCGCAAATTGCTCTAACAAATCGTATTCCTGAATCATTATGTAAGAGACCATACCTATGTGTTTCCTACTCAAAGCATCTACCACCACATTTGCTTTCCCTAGGTGATACAATATCTCGCAGTCATAATCTTTTAGCAGCTCCATCCATCTCCACTGGCTCATATTCAACACACATTGCGAGAACAGATGCTTGAAGCTTTTATGATCAGTGTATACCTGGAACCTTTCACTATACAGATAATGCCGCCATATCTTCAAAGCAAACACCACGACAGCCAGTTCCAAGTCATGAGTAAAATAGTTCTTCTTATGGTCCTTCAGCTAATGAAAACCATAAGCGACTAGTTTCTCATTCTGCATCAATACATAACCCAAACCTAGTGAAGAGGCGTAACTGTACACTAAAAACCTCCTAAACCACTAGGGATGGTGAGGATTGGTACTGTGGTCAATCTGCGTTTTAGTTCCAAAAAACCACGATCACATGCATCAATTCATTCAAACTTTACATCCTTGCGTGTGAGGCGCGTCAGAAGAGCAGCCAATATAGAAAAGCCCTAAACAAATCGACGATAATACCTGGCTAGACCTAGAAACCTCGAATCTCAATCACTGACTTCGATTTTTTCCACTATACTACTATCTCTATCTTAGACGAATCAATGGACATCTCGTCTTTAGACACCACATGTCCAGAAATGAAATCTGATCTAGTTAGAATTCACACTCAACTTAGCATAGAGTTTTCGATCTCTAAGGGTCTGCAAAACGATGTAGATATGTTGCTTATGTTCTTCCTGAGACTTAGAATACACAAGAATGTCATCAATGAACATGATGACAAACTTGTCTAAAAAAGATTTGAACATCTCATTCATTAAATTCATGAAAGCTTAGGGGCATTAGTTAGTCCAAATAGCATAACTAGAAATTCATAATGGCTATACTGATTTTTGAATGTTGTTTTAGGGATATCTCCTTCTTGAATCTTCAACTGGTGATATCTCAATCTAAGATCAATTTTAGAGAATACTTGTGCACCCTTGAGCCGATCAAATAAGTCATCTATTCTGGGCAGAGGATATTTATTATTGATAGTAACCTTGTTGAGCAACCGATAGTCAATGCAAAGTCGCAAGCTACCATCCTTCTTTCGAGCAAAAAGGATTGGTACACCCCAATGAGAGACGCTGGGACAAATGAAGCCCTTGTTTAGTAACTCCTGGTGCTACTTCTTGAGCTTATTAAGCTCTACTAGTGCCATTCGATAAGGAGGTTTTGAAATGGGTTCTATATTTCGTACCAATCAATAATGACTTCTATCTCTCAATTAAGAGGAAGTCCTGATATTTCATCTGAAAAAACATTTAGAAACTTTCTGACCACAGAAATCTCATGGAACTCCGGAAGTTTCTTTTTTAGTCCTCCATATAAGCAATGAACCCTTCAATTGTAAGGACTCGCCAAGCAGCACTTAGTCCCGCAGGATCCTAGAGGTGGCTCACTCAGCGACCTTACGTTGTGAGGTTGGACGGTCGCATGAGTGTAAGTGACAGGCACCTATGGGTCCTGGGATCGAACCTCAATGAAAACGCCCATAAGGGAATTAATCCTGAGTTCTTCAGGCCCCTTGGGATAAAGCCGTGAGGGCGGAGATCGACCAAGAATGGGGATCGCCCAAAGCGAACAATACGTTCAGTGATGTGAGTGTTGGGCGATCGCCAACACTTACCAAATGTAAGGGGCGTTGAGGGAGCCACCTCTTGAGTCCCTGAGGGGAGGAAAGTGCTACTCGGCGGGTCCTTACATACTTGTCCAAATGGTATAATGAGTGTAAGAGTCAGGTACTCAGCAGGTCTTGGGTTCGAACCTCAAAAAATGCGCTCAAGGTGATGAATGACCCGTAAGGAACTTTGTGCACCTTGGGGTAAAGCCGTGAGGGTGGGCGACCGCCCAAAGCGGATAATACGTTGAGTGAGTGTAGAGTGGGCAACCACCCAACCTCACAATGTAAGGTCGCTGAGTGAGCCACCTCTGGGATCCTAGGGGACTAAATGCTGCTCGTGGGTCCTTCATCAATAACAAACATGGTTTTTCATATTTTTATTTTTGATAACTTTAAGTAAAATAATTCACTTTCACTACAATACAAAAAGTTTTACAATGTAGTTTTTGGGATGATAGAAGGTTACGAACTTAGTATAGCTATCTAAACCAATACGATTTGTAGCTAACCAATCCATCCTTAATATTATATCAAAGCCATACATGTTAAGCAAAATTAGATCAGCTACTATTTTCTTCTCTCCTACTCTTAATTTACAGTTCAGTATACAATATCAGTCTTTTGGGATTTGATAAGATGATATTTTGTGAATTTTATATGTGCTAATATATTTTCTATATTGATGTTTTATGCCTAAAATAGTTTACTAATATTTATTATAAGTTTTAGGTATTAAATATCAAAGTTGGAATTAAAAGGAGCTAAAAAGAGCAAAGTGCATATTTTTCTGTCCAGTTCAAAAGATTGATGAATTTGACCAACTTAATGGTCTAATCTTAAGAAGTGGCCTTCATGGAAGTTGTAGAGGAATTCGTAAGGTTTCTGGAATGTACAAGATCGTGAAAATCGGAGTTCGTTTAATGGGTCAAATTCTGGACAAAATGAGTACGAAATTCTGGGCAGAAAAACGAGATTGAGAAGAAATTCCAACAAAGCAAGTTCAAGACAAGATTTTGTTGAGACAAGATAATTTCTTAATTTTATTACGTCTTAGATCTGTAATTAATTAACAAAAATAGACCTTAGGAATTTTACTTAGAAAATAATTGTAAAAAGATGATGAGATAAAGGTAAAAGTTTAACTAATCAAATTACTTGTTTCCCAAGTAAACTCTTATCTGAATCCCACATTGCTTAGGAAAGTCTTTTAAACTCTTCCTTAGGCCTATATAAAGAGCACAGGGCTCTCATATACAGCATCCCCCATATCCCTCTCATCCCCTACATCCCTTTTCCCTCTTTGAGTCTTGTAAGATTTTCTTTAGGGTTTTTAATAAAAATTTTATTTTTCTTTATTTTTAATTAGTTGCTGAATTCTTATTATTATTTTATAAATTTTTTTAACAATTTCTTTCTTGATATTTTTTTAGCTTTTGCGATTTCTTTGTTCTATTTTTAATTACTGTTTGTTTGAATCTTATTAAATCATAATCTTGATTATAGATTTATTGTTTGATATTATTAAAGATTGATAGTTTAATTGTTTATTGTACAATAATTGTCTCCTTTGTAATATTAAACTTGACTTTTATGATCTTGAATATGACTAGTGTAGACATCCTATTTTGTCCAGGTTAATTGATTTAGGTGACATAGTATCTTAGAATTAGGCTAGAATTAAATTAGGATTTTTTTTAGATGTAGAATTAACATTAATTAGGAAATTAGAAATAAATTAGGATTTAGGAAGAATTAATAAATGAAAATAAAAAAACAAAAAAATGAAATAAGAAATAAAAGGAAAATTAATTTTAGGATAGGATAATTAGGATAATTAAATTTTTAGGATAAATATTTAGATTAATAGAGCTAGATTAAGATTAATATAAGAAATAGATAAAATGTTAAAAATAGGAGATAATTAATAAAACTGGTAGAGTTGTACTAGGACTTAATTAGATTTTTGACTATAAAAGAGGGTTAAGACTCCATAGTAAGGGGGAGAAAAATAACAATCAAGCTTCTTTAAATCATATTATCATTCCTGTTGCAAAAGACCTTAGTCTAACTTTGCCCGCTTACACCAACATCACCACCAATCTTGTTCAAACATCGCCTGGACCCAGCCTAGCACCACCCTTGTCACCCTTGCTTGCTTTACCATTGTCTCTACTGGTCACCCCAAAGCACAGCCGTTTCCCACAGTTATTCACCGCTTCACCGCTGATCACTACTACTCCTGTGAAGCTCCCACGTGCCGCCCTTATCTTGCAAGCTTGCTGTTGTTCTCTGCTGCATCATCACCAGCCCTGTTCCGCACTCAAGCTCGTTATGTTCATGTTGTTTGCATCGCCACACTGCCGCTCAACACCAAGTTGCCGCATCATCGCCGGTCGCCACCTGCCAACTCGCTTGCAATACAACATCATTTTTCTGCTGTCTCCCGCCACCGTGTACAGGTGACTCTGTTAAGAGCCAAGAAAGATCCAAAGAAAGAAGACGAATAAGAAATACACAATCAAATACCAGTTGTCCCTTGCTGCCGTAGTTCACTTGCTTGTGATTGCCAATTGTTGCCATTAAAGGAGGAAATAACTTTGTCAGGGAAGAAGCAATTGCGTGGAGGCTATTGGAACCAGGGAGAAGAAATTTGATTTGGGACTTTAATAAAAGGGAAACACGTGCAGGTATGTTTATATGTTTGTACAGATAAAGCTAACTAATTAATTAATAATTTGTATAATATATTAAGTCAATAACTATTTGCATGATGTTTTAATAGTTTAACATATTAACAATTTGATATTAATATCTAACTTGATGTAATCATTTTAATTGTAATATGGATAAAAGTGGATTTCAATAATTGGCATGACAATTTGATTTGTGTTTGAAAATAACTTATATTAGTTAATTAATTTGACAACAATTTAATGGCTTAATATGAATTAGTTAATTGCGGATTGATTTGCATGGCTCGTATAATATAATTTGACTTACTTTGCATGATTTAATTACTTTGATAATACTTGATTAATATATATATTGAATAAATAATTTGTGCATTGATTTGTATGATATTTGTATGATATGTTTTATATGTTTAGTATGATATTAGATAAATAGAATAATAGAAAAATAAATTAAATTAGAGAAAAAATGCAAATAAGAATAAAATAGAATAAAGATTGAATAAGGAAATAATAAAATTATATTAAGAAGATGAATGCAAGTTATCCGATGATGAAATTCCAAGAAAGTCAAATGGTACTCCTTGAAAATTTCTAAGTGAGGAGTTTACTCTACACTGAACCAGATTGATGAAAGGTTTAGAGTAAATTTTCAATATAATAATATGTATTCATTTTCTAAAATAGAAATAAAATAATAATAAAGACAAATAGAATAAAATAAAAATGGGATATGGAAATAATTAAAGTAAAAGATAATAAACAATAAAAAATAGAGAATTAGTAAGGATTAGATATATAGCCAAAATTAAGATTTTCATAATATATTTTGACGACGGAGCCTCTTCAAGTAAGTCAATCGGTACTACTTGAATACTCCTGAGGTGAGGAGATTTACTTATTGTCTGAACCAGATTGATGGAAGGATTTTAAGTAAATTTTCAATATTTTAAGCATATCGAAATTAATTTAAATTAAATTTAGAATGACCTACTGGGTATAGAGTCAATATTAGGATTTTCATAATGTATTTAAATGATCCGACGATGGAGCCTCTTCGAGCAAGTCAATCGGTACTACTTGAATACTCCTGAGGTGAGGGGATTTACTTATTGTCTGAACCAGATTGATGGAAGGATTTTAAGTACGTTTCCAATATATTAAGCATATCGAAATGAACTCAAAATAAGGTAAATTTAGAATGACCTAAAGTAGTTGATACCATTTTAGGATGGGCGTCGTAGGAGTGCTAATCTTTCCCCATGCGTAACCGTACTCCCGAACCTTAGATTCTTTGAACGTAGACCAAGCCTTATCTTTAGACAAGAATAGGTGAACAATCACACCTTAGGTTTGAATGGTTGGTGGCGACTCCTCGATATTAAGTCTAGCGGGTTAGGTCTTAGGACTTGACACGTTATGACAGCTTGGCGACTCCACTAGGGAAATTAGAGAGTCAAGCCAACATATATTTTAGGTTATTAGACTTTTTCCTAGAAATGAGTTTAATTTCATAATGCTTAATAAACATTTAAGACACATACTTCACATGCATACATGCATAAGCCCTCAACCCGGGCTCTATCCTTATTAGGAGGGAGAAAAGTATCCACGCCTTCGTGAGGTGATAACCTCCGCATGGGCTGGCGAAAAACTCCCACTCAAATTGAACCTTTCCGCTTGCAACCTATAATGGGTGAGGATTGGGTGCCTTACTAGTCCAGTGTGGATGACGGTGATGAACAATTTGGGAACCTTTAGAACTTGAAATTATTCAAACCCAGCATAAGACTTAGCCTTATGGTAGAACCATACTAGATTGAAGTGTAGACTCAAACCTAAGATAGGACACATGAAGAAATAAGTTTTACTTCCTCTTTTGTACATTGTTTTTACAAAAAAAATATAGTTTTTCTTTAAAAAAATATAGTTTTTCTTTTTTCCATTTTTCAAACTAAAAAAGAAAAAAAACAAAAAAAGAGCTTGTCTATATCATTAAGTCATCCATAGTTGTGTTTGATTTTGCATCGCATAACAACTCATTCACATAACTTTGCACTTGTCTTATCATGAGCATGAACATACTTTTGATTGTGAAGAGAGATTGGCAGACCTAAGTGCATTCCATCTGCATTCATTTTTTGTGCATAAACATATCACCACATGAAATATAATTTCAACTTAATTGTGGCACTTAAGGTATCAAAATTGCATCAGACATGGTGTTAACAGGTGAGGCTATTGAAAATGCCCTCAAGAGTGATAAGATTGAAGCGTCTATGAATGATAGCAAGAGGAATGGGTTTTCAAAGAAGAAGGAAGAAGATGCACAAGCTGTCTCCAATAACTCATGTCGCTCCTATACCCCTTATTCACCTTCAATGAATTACGCCTATTCTCAACCTCACCCACAAACTCATCATCAAAATGCTTACCAACCCATTTCCCATTCACAAGCCCCTACTTTTTCACCTAATGGCCAAAAGAATACTCAAGCTAGCTGAAATGTCACCATAGACCCTATACCAATGACATACACAGAGTTGTTCCCACAATTGGTAAGGGGTCACCTTATTGCCCCTGTTTATGTGGAGCCCTTGAAGCCTCCCTACCCAAAGTGGTATGATCCTAATGCAAAGTGTGCTTATCATAATGAAAATGTTGGTCACTCTATTGAGAATTGTATGGGCTTGAAGAGGAAAGTCCAAGAACTTGTCAACGCTGGAATTTTGAGTTTTGGGGCAAAGAATGATCCAAATGTGAATGATAATCTTCTACCAGATCACACAAAGGGTAGCGGTTGATGCTATGGAAGAAAGTGGATGATATTGATTGATTCACTGAATTTGAAGATAATGGTTATTTCTTTGTGTCTAATTTCATTCATCTTAGGACATTTCTTAGGTAATATAGGAGTGCCTAAGCCCAAAAGGCATTAAGAATTCTTTATGTATTGGGCCAGCTTTCATTCGTTTTTATTTCAATAAAGGTTCAGTACAATTCATTTTTCTCAATTCCTCATTCCATTCTTGCCTTTTTATGCAAAACACCAATACCCACATGATTTACATTGTTACCAAGCTTGAAAGTATCCAAATAATGAACATGATAATGATCATGGCAATGAGCATAAAATTCAATTATGAAAGAACTGCTTTGTTTGGTTGGATGGATTTCTAGTTTGCCAAGATTGTTCAAGCAAGAAGAGAATAGAAGAAATTTTTCTAAAATCTTCCACTATAGAATGTTACGAGTAAAGCTGAATCTCTACATGAAATTCTAATGAGTTTGTCTTTGTTCAATAGATGACCTTTAATGAGAGTACTTGTATTGAGATAAGAAATGGCATTCTTTCATTACCTTTCATGCATGAGTAAAATTATCCATTGATTACCCCTTTTGAGCCTATTATATTCTTTTTGATATAACCCACCAAGAATCACCTTCCACACTAAGGGGTAAAAAGATTAGAAGATAAAAGATCAGTGGGGCAAAGAAAAAACCCTTTTGTGAAAAAAAAAGAACAAAAAAGAAAAAGAGAATGAAGAAGGAAAGAGGGTTTGAATCGAGAAAGTGAAAACCCTAGTCACATTTGAATAAAAAAGGAGAGAGAAAGCAAATTAGAATGGGGCAAAAGTCAAAATGCCTAAATAATTCATGAAAAATGATTCTCTGTTTGATGAACCCTGAAACACTTATTTTGGGCTTATCTTATCTTTTCTTTCATGAATTCTCACCTGAGCCTACATTACGTGCCTTAAAAGTCCATTTTGATCAAATATGAGTACTCCTATTGAAGAATCATGTGTTGAATAAAGGCATACTTACACTATGAGATGATCCTTTGGATGGAATTAGGACAAGCAGATCAAGATAAGCAAAAAGATTTCGTCTAGATGGAAGAAGTGGGATTCCAAAGACTCTCTTGGATCCATGTGAGCATTAAATTGGGTGAAGAAATATCTGATGTTGGGGCATGAATCAGAGTGGGGAACAGATAAGAAAAGTTTCATTAAGGACAATGAAGTTGAAAATGAAGAGAAATGAATTAAAAAAAAAGAAAGAAAAGAAAATGAAAAAGAAGAAAAAAAAAGAGAGAAAAAAATGAAAGGAGGATTCAGATCGAAAACCCAAAAAGGGCGGTTTGGATCAATGGAGTACATCTAAGTTGAAAATCTGAAAAGGCGGCTTGGATACGAGAAAAGCTAGATGTCAAAGATACTGGGGTAAGAGGATGTTTTGATAAACTCAACATGATCAGATAAAGTAGACATTTGGAAGAGAATTTTGTATTCGTTGACCAGAATCATTTGAATTTTTGTTATTTGGATACTGTTACCTAAAACTTAACCTAATAATTCTAGCTTTTCCTTTCTAGCCTTTTTCCTTCAAGCTTGGCTACCCCTTGTAATACTTTCAGATATTGAATACTACTACTGTTTTCACCTATCATTCCTTTGCTATATCCTTACCTTGAGGGATTGAGAAATTGTGTTGCATTGATCTTGAAATTAGAATGGTAATGAATGTTTGCTTGGCAAAATATGTGAAAGACTCCTATATTATTTAGGAAAATGAAAGAAAAGGAAACTTGTGAATGAATGGAAATTGGAAATCAAGAAAAGCCAATGAATAAGAAAGAATGAATGATGAGGTCTCAGTAAAGATTTTAATGAGGAAATGAATGACCAGAAAGAGTGAATGAAGGTGAAAGAAGAAACAAGGGATAAGATAAGATATAGAGGGCACGAAGACAAAAGATTCATTGGGAAAGAAACATGGAAGAAGGAAAATGAGAAAAGAAATAGGAAATATAAGGATAGGATGACAAATGAAAAGAGAAGAATGCATGAGATGGACTGATAAAGAAAAACCTTGTTATTGCCACAGTTAAAGTTGAAGTGTTTTTCAAAGAAAACATTGCATGAATATAATAGATTGTGTGAAGTGATATTGCATGAATGGTATTGCATGATAGAAAAAACTGCATAGATAGGATAGAATGCAGGCACAGTTGCACACATGATGCATTGCATGAGAAAAAGAAAAAATTACAGACAAGGTTCCTTGAGTACAACCTATAAGACCTTCGGGCGTGATTCCTCCAAATTTTTGGACAAGATTTTAAAGTTTGACTGCCTACCTGTTTAGGGGAAGCGTTTTAGACAAGATTTTAAATTTTGACTGCCTACCTGTTTAGGAGGAGCTTTCTGGACAAGATTTTAAAGTTTGATTGCCTGCCTGTTTAGGGGGAGCTTTTTAGACAAGATTTTAAAGTTTGACTACCTGCCTGTTTAGGGGGAGCTTCTGGACAAGATTTTAAAGTTTGACTGCCTGCCTGTTTAGGGGGAGCTTTTTAGACAAGATTTTTAAAGTTTGACTGCCTGCCTGTTTAGGAGGAGCTTTTAAACAAGATTTTTAAAGTTTAACTGCCTGCCTGTTTATGAGGAGCTTTTTAGACAAGATTTTTAAAGTTTGACTGCCTGCCTATTAGGAGGAGCTTTTTAGACAAGATTTTTAAAGTTTGATTGTCTGCCTGTTTAGGAGGAGCATTTTAGACAAGATTTTAAAGTTTGACTGCCTTTCTATTTAGAGGAAGCTTTTTCAAAAAAATTAAAAAAATTAAAAAAAAAGAAGAGAAAGTTAAAAAAAAAAAGAGAAGAAGTCAGACAAAATAGGTGTCTATGTCTTTGTGCAAATACTGTTTCACAGCAAATGCACAAAGAGGGGCAACTGTAGACACCCTATTTTGTCCGGGTTAATTGATTTAGATGACATAGTATCTTAGAATTAGGCTAGAATTAAATTAGGATTTTTTTTAGATGTAGAATTAACATTAATTAGGAAATTAGAAATAAAATACGATTTAGGAAGAATTAATAAATGAAAATAAGAAAAAACAAAAAAATAAAATAAGAAATAAAAGGAAAATTAATTTTAGAATAGGATAATTAGGATAATTAAATTTTTAGGATAAATATTTAGATTAATAGAGTTAGATTAGGATTAATATAAGAAATAGATAAAATGTTAAAAATAAGAGATAATTAATAAAACTGGTAGAGTTGTACTAGGACTTAACTAGATTTTTGACTATAAAAGAGGGTTAAGACTCCATAGTAAGGGGGAGAAAAATAACAATCAAGCTTCTTTAAATCATATTATCATTCCCGTTGCAAAAGACCTTAGTTTAACTTTGCCCGCTTACACCAACATCACCGCCATTCTTGTTCAAACATCGCCTGAACCCAGCCTAGCACCACCCTTGTCGCCCTTGCTTGCCTTACCATCGTCTCTACTGGTCACCCCAAAGCACAGCCCTTTCGCATAGTTATTCACCGTTTCACCGCTGATCACTACTGCTCCTATGAAGCTCCCATGTGCCGCCCTTGTCCTGCAAGCTTGCTGTTGTTCTCTGCTGCATCATCACCAGCCCTATTCTGCACTCAAGCTTGTTGTGTTCATGTTGTTTGCATTGCCACACCGCCACTCAACACCAAGTTGCCACATCATCGCCGGTCGCCACCTGCCAACTCGCTTGCAATACAACATCATTTTTCTGCTGTCTCCCGCCACCATGTACAGGTGACTCTGTTAAGAGACAAGAAAGATCCAAAGAAAGAAGAAGAATAAGAAATACACAATCAAATACCAGCTGTCCCTTGCTGTCGTAGTTCACTTGCTTGTGATTGCCAATTGTTGCCATTAAAGGAGGAAAGAACTTTGTCAAGGAAGAAGCAATTGCGTGGAGGCTATTGGAACCAGGGAGAAGAAATTTGATTTGGGACTTTAATAAAAGGGAAACACGTGCAGGTATGTTTATATGTTTGTACAGATAAAGCTAACTAATTAATTAATAATTTGTATAATATATTAAGTCAATAACTATTTGCATGATGTTTTAATAGTTTAACATATTAACAATTTGATACTAATATCTAACTTGATGTAATCATTTTAATTGTAATATGGATAAAAGTGGATTTCAATAATTGGCATGACAATTTGATTTGTGTTTGAAAATAACTTATATTAGTTAATTAATTTGACAACAATTTAATGGCTTAATATGAATTAGTTAATTGCGGATTGATTTGCATGGCTCGTATAATATAATTTGACTTACTTTGCATGATTTAATTACTTTGATAATACTTGATTAATATATATATTGAATAAATAATTTGTGCGTTGATTTGTATGATATTTGTATGATATGTTTTATATGTTTAGTATGATATTAGATAAATATAATAATAGAAAAATAAATTAAATTAGAGAAAAAATGCAAATAAGAATAAAATAGAATAAAGATTGAATAAGGAAATAATAAAATTATATTAAGAAAATGAATGCAAGTTATCCGATGATGAAATTCCAAGAAAGTCAAATGGTACTCCTTGAAAATTTCTAAGTGAGGAGTTTACTCTACACTGAACCAGATTGATGAAAGGTTTAGAGTAAATTTTCAATATAATAATATGTATTCATTTTCTAAAATAGAAATAAAATAATAATAAAGACAAATAGAATAAAATAAAAATGGGATATGGAAATAATTAAAGTAAAAGATAATAAACAATAAAAAATAGAGAATTAGTAAGGATTAGATATATAGCCAAAATTAAGATTTTCATAATATATTTTGACGACGGAGCCTCTTCAAGTAAGTCAATCGGTACTACTTGAATACTCCTGAGGTGAGGAGATTTACTTATTGTCTGAACCAGATTGATGGAAGGATTTTAAGTAAATTTTCAATATTTTAAGCATATCGAAATTAATTTAAATTAAATTTAGAATGACCTACTGGGTATAGAGTCAATATTAGGATTTTCATAATGTATTTAAATGATCCGACGATGGAGCCTCTTCGAGCAAGTCAATCGGTACTACTTGAATACTCCTGAGGTGAGGGGATTTACTTATTGTCTGAACCAGATTGATGGAAGGATTTTATGTACGTTTCCAATATATTAAGCATATCGAAATGAACTCAAAATAAGGTAAATTTAGAATGACCTAAAGTAGTTGGTACCATTTTAAGATGGGCGTCGTGAGAGTGCTAATCCTTCCCCATGCGTAACTGTACTCTCGAACCTTAAATTCTTTGAACGTAGACCAAGCCTTATCTTTAGACAAGAATAGGTGACCAATCACACCTTAGGTTTGAATGGTTGGTGGCAACTCCTCGATATTAAGCCTAGCGGGTTAGGTCTTAGGACTTGACACGGTATGACAACTAGTGAGTAGGTTTCTTGTTCAATTATGAGGTAAAATGATTATTCTTGGGAAAAGCATGTTGTGAGATTCTTGAACCTATTATATAATTGTAGATTAAATATCCAAGATTCTCTGAGCACATTATAATGATTGTTTGTTTGATTAAATAGGGTGCACATTATTTAGTTAAATTAAATAATCTACCGCCAGATTAAAAACATAAGTCCGTAATTGCTTGTGGAGTTAATCATTAGGGATGAAGGAGAATTAAGGCTTAGATTAAATGAACCGAGCTTATGTGTTTGTTATCTAATGTCAACCCATATCTTTCTAGTTGTTAATGCTGCTACAACTTATATTTAAAGAGTTTGTTCTAGATAGGTTATGTAGTTAGAGATTAGTTAAAGAGCTTATTTTAACAAACGACTCAGTAAGGAAAGATGGTGTAACAGAGCTTGTTGTTATGCTACGGTTAACTATTTAATTGATAATAATATTCTGTAATCAATGATCAACATCGAAATCCAAGAATAATTAATTGCCTCGTAACTGAAGCTTTTTGATATTGTTTTTGATATTTAATAATCCTTGCTTTTTCTATTTAGACATAGCTTACAAAACCTCAAAATTTTCTTCTTCTTCCCTAAACCCTAAAATTAGATTTTTAATTTAATAATTAACTTAAATAATTCAGTCTCTGTGGGTTCAACCCTTGCTCCACTTTCTGCATAATAGAGTTAGGAAATTTTATTTTTTTGGTGACTGACGACACTCATCAAATTTTGGCGCCATTGTCAGGAACTGAAATTTGTTTAAATTAATTATTTTAATTTAAAGTCTAATTTTTTTCTTTTCCTTTTCTTTTTCAGGGATTGCTTGTTTAACGAGGATTCTAGTAACAAACTTCAAAATATTAGAAACTACATACAAGCAACCCAAAGCGTGGTGCCACAAACACCACAACATCTACCATCACTACCACCCAAGACGAGAAGTAAGAGGACACCATGGAGCAAGCTTATGAACCATACTATAATTATGACCCATACTATAATTATGAACCACAGTACGATACCTACAATCAAGGATGGTGGAATCATTCTAATTTTAGTTATGGGAATCAATATGAGATTTACAATGCTCCATTTCAAAATACATATCAAACTCCACCTCAAGACTCAAGTATGTCTCTTGAAGATATTGTTAAGACTCTTGAAATTAACACTTTACAATTTTCACAAGAGACTGATGTTTATATTAAGAATATTGAGCGCCATGTGAGTCAAATAATGAATTCCTTAAGTAACATTAAAGCTATGTCCTCTCAACTTGTGGAGAATCCAAGAGATAATGTTACTAACATCACCTTGAAAAGTGAAAGGGAAATTGAATCCAAGGAAAGTGCACATGAAGATGTCGAAAACTTTATAAAAAGGGAGGATGAAACCGATTTCAATATTAAAGGAGGAGTTGTCGACATGCACAATGTAAAAGGGAGAAAGAATTTTGACAACTTTATAAAGCATTATAAGGATGTTGAAATTAAGGAATCCAAAGCTGAGGTAAGTGATAAACAAATTCCTTTTAATGCTTCTACTTACCCTCCTCCTTTTCCTAGTAGGTTTGCAAGAGCTACAAACCAAAAGCAAGACAAGGAGACATTGAAGACATTTAGGAAAATGGAAGTCAATATTCCTCTCCTTGATGAAATTAATGATCAAGTGCCTTGCGATGCCAAGTTTTTAAGGGAACTATGCACTTCCAAGAGGAAATTAAAAGGTGATCAAAAGCAAGTTCTTAAAGATGAGCTAGAAATAGCCACGAGCAAAAATATTAAGAAGCAGGAATTCGAGAAACCAATAAAAAAATTGAGGTTTGGGATTGGATGATGGAAGGTGGAGCAATCGAGCTAACGATATTAAACAAAAGCGCTACTTGAGAGGCAACCTAAGGATGTAAAACAATGGAGTATTTCTTTCCTTACTTGTATTACCATTTAATTTTTGAGTCTTTATTGTTCTTCTTTGCATGCTAGATTTACTTTGAGGACAAAGTAAGATTTAAGTGTAGGGGGAATATTAGTTTATGAGTCTATAGAGTTTTTTTTAGGAAGTGGAATTTTTTTTTAAAAAAAAGGGTCAAATTTATAGGAGTTTTAAAAGATCATGATATGTTTTCTTTCTTTTGAGGATAGATTCTAAACTAAAACAAAGTTTTATAAGAAAGTTGAAAGTATTTTGATTGTTATTATTGTAGAAGTGAATACTTTCTAAAGAATTTATGTGAGCTCATGATTAAATATGGTTGTCTGTATGATATTGATAATGTGATTAGTTCATTGAAGTTGGTATAAGTAAAGGATAAATAGACAAAATGAACATAAAACAAAGAAGAAAAATAAAAGGTTGAAAGATTTAAATTCTACTCCAATGTTTTGAGTTGCTTGATCTTGTTGATTAAATTCTTGAAGTGACTTGAAATATGAGTATGCAAAGCACTCTAAAAGAAGGCTTACTTGTTGAGTAACTGGGTGTTGGTATCACCAATATTAACATTTGCGTAAAAAGGCAAGTAAGTACTTAGGGAAACCATTGTTGAGACCTCAAAAGAAAAGGAAAAAGAAAAAGAAGGAAGAGAAAGTAGAAAAAAAAGAAAAAAAAGTTCTTGACCTATTGACTTTGTTTGTGGTAATGTAAAGTGGATAATTGCAAAGTTGATATTATATGTTTCAATTGTGTTGATTGTGAATTTTGCATGAATTTATTTAGAAGTATGCATGAATATGAGAAGTAATGATTAGAATATGATTGACTTGATTATTTGACTCTTGTTGAAGTTATGAGTTAAGAATTGAAAGATTTAAAAATATGTCCATGATCTTAATCTTGTTTTGAGTCTTAATTTTTAAATTTTTGAGTCTTATTTTGCATTTTTAATTTTTAGGATTGAGTCTTACGTAAAAGATTTTGTGGGTATATCTTCTGAAAGCCCTTACAAGACACAACTCGTCCACTAGGGGTGACCTAGGGGTTTAAAGTCTTGTTGCATATGGTAAATGCAATCGTGATTCCAACGAAAGTGAGTTAGGATTTAGGATTTTGGGATTTAGAATTAGAAGTTAGTTTAGGTTTTGCTTGAGGACAAGCTAAAGCTAAGTGTGGGGGAATTTGATAAGATGATATTTTGTGAATTTTATATGTACTAATATATTTTCTATATTGATGTTTAATGCCTAAAATATCTTACTAATATTTATTATATGTTTTTGGTATCAAAGTTGGAATTAAAAAGAGCTAAAAAGAGTAAAGTGTAGATTTTTCTATCTAGTTCAAAAGATTGATAAACGGTCTGATCTCAAGAAGTGGCCTTCATGGAAGTTGAAACTTCTCAAGGTTTCCGGAATGTACAAGATTGCAAAAATCGGAGTTCGTTTGATGGGTCCAACATCTAGACAAATTCAGTACGAAATTCTGGGCAGAAAAACGAGATTGAGAAGAAATTCCAACAAAGCAAGTTCAAGACAAGATTTTGTTGAGACAAAATAATTTTTTAATTTATTATGTCTTAGATCTGTAATTAATTAATAAAAATAGGCCTTAGGAATTTTACTTAGAAAATAATTGTAAAAAGATAATGAGATAAAAGGTAAAAGTTTGACTAGTCAAATTACTTATTTTCCAAGCAAACCGATTCAAAATTTCAAACATTCCAACATTTCAAACTAAATCAAAATCAAATATGCTAAATAATCCCAAACTCGAATTTTTATTTCAAATTATATAGTTCAAACTTTTAAACGTTCAAATAGCAAATCAAATCTCAAGGCAAATGTGTGCAGGCACCAATTTTAGTTTCAAATCGCAAAGCAAAGCAGTTCATGCCAAAACATTTATATGTATACCAATACATTTTATAAAGCAATTATCCTGAATTTCCTCTCCAACTCAAAATTTCAAACAATCCAACATTTCAAACTAAATCGAAATCAAATATGCTAAATAATCCCAAACTCAAATTTTTAATTCAAATTATATACTTCAAACTTTTAAACGTTCAAATAGCAAATCAAATCTCAAGGCAATTGTGTGCAAGTACCAATTTCAGTTTCTAATCGCAAACCAAAGCAGTTCATGCCAAAACATTTATATGTATACCAATACATTTTATAAAGCAATTATCTTGAATTTCCTCTCCAACTCCTATTTTCAATTCTTGCACTATTTTTTGACAAAAAAAAAACTTTTATTTTGCTAGATCTAACTTTTAAAATCAAATAAATTCTTTTAGATCTATGAAGATAAGAGTATTTCTAAAATCAAAGAAGTTAAGTTCTCTTAGAACTATCTCACCTAACAAGCTAGCATAATAAATACAGTCCTCCTTCAAGTAATTTTCGATAATTCAAAAGATGAAGAGATTTTGAAGACTCAAAGAAGCTCTAAGTTTTCAAACATCAATTTCTTAAGGATTGAAGAAGTTTTGAAGAACATGAAGAATGAAGCATTCGAGTTCCAAGGAATTTCACAAAGCCTCTTTTTGATCTTGTTTCATTAAATATGCAAGATCAATCTTGTTCATTCAAGATCAACTCTATCTAATCTTTGACAAAGCCTTTTTCAATATTGTTGCATTGAAGATTCCAGATCAATCATGTTTGTTCAAGATAAAGTCTATTCAACCTTTGACGAAGCCCTTTTCAATCTTGTTGCATTGAAGATTCAAGATTAATCCTATTCATTCAAGAACAAGTTATCAAGACCTTTGAAGAAGATATCAACTTTCAAGATCTAAAGTAAATTCAGATTATTCAATTCAAGATCAAGTCAAGACCCTTGAAGCGAATTCTTGCAAAAAAAAAAAGAATTGAAGGATTTTCTTTTATGTTAAGAATAGTTAGAGATTGTAACTTTCACATACTTGATAAATAAAATAAATATTTAATTCCATAGTTTTCACATCTTATCTTTGACTTAAATTATGTGTACAAATTTCCAACATGCCAAATATCAAGTCTTCTCTTACACAAAATTTAAAGGTAGTAGTTGTCATTACCACTGGCACAACTTCTCTAGAAGAATAAGTTATACTTCTTGCAAAAGCTGTTGAATCCCTTGCAATAAGTTTCAAGGAAAGGGATAAAGAAATTGCTTTCATGATGACAAGAATTGAAAGTCTAACTGAAAACAACCAAGTTGCTGCTAACCAAAGCAAGCATCAAATTCTTCAAGAAGTTGGTGAAATTTCTACAAAGGCTACCACTGAAGAACTTCAAAAAGTTTCTTATGGCCAACTTAAAGATCTTATTAAAAAAGTAATAAAAGATAAGTTGATAGTGTCACCCAACTTTCATACACATTTGCCATGCCCTATTCTCAAAGGATTGATTGTCTAAAGATGCTTGAGAACTATCAACCATTAAAGCTTCAATAATTTGATGGCAAAGGAAATTTAAGACAACATGTTGCACAATTTGTGGAAACTTGCGAAAATGCCAGAATTCATGGAGATCGGATAGTTAAATAATTTGTTCGCTCTCTAAAAGGCAATGCTTTTGAAGGTACATAGATCTTCGACCTAGATGAATCAATAATTGGGAACAACGGTGTGAATGTCTAAATCGTTTCAATAGTACTTGACGCATATTCAATAAAATTGAACTCACAAGCTTAAGACAATAGAAGGACGAACATGTGATTAACTACATTCATAGATGGAGAAATATAAGTCTAAATTGGAAAGAAAGATTGTATGAAGCCTCTGCCTTGATATTTGTACCCAAAGCATAAACTGGACTCTTCGCTACATTCTCCAAGGCATTAAGCCTAAAACTTTTGAAAAATTGGCCACTCACGCACAGGATATGGAACTTAGAATTATGTTTGCTGAAAATTAGGGCCACTAATTCAACAGTCAATTAAAACTAAGAAAAAGCAAGACACTCCAAAAAGGACAAAATTTTGAGTGAATAATCAATAGTTGTAAGTACAAGAACTTTCAAGGCATCCAATGGTTCTAAAATTAGTAAAAAAGTGTAATCAAATTCTTCCCAAGTGAACAGAAAAGAAAGAGAAGAATATCCATTCTTTGATGCCGATGTCCTAAAGATGTTAGAAGAACTTTTGAAGACCAACCTCATCCAATTATCTGACCTTAAACAAGCCTAAAACTCGAACTACTGCAAATTTCATCGTTTGATTAGTAACCCATTTGAAAATTACTTTATCTTGAAAGACAAAAACATAGAGCTCTACAAAGATGGAGAAATCGAGTTTGAAGAAGAAGTGGAAACTTCATACATGACCAATATTTCAAGTTCAACTTCTTTGGTTCCAAATATAACTAAAATCTTAAAATTTGGATATCACCATAAAATTTTCAACGAAAGCAATAGTTCAAATTAGTACTTAATTTATCTATAAGCATATGATTTTCATTCAGTAATGCACAATATTTTTCAAAATTAAAATATTATATAATTCATTGAAAATTTTAAAATCTATTTTTAATAAATAACACATACGACAAAAGTTTTTCTTTGAAATCAAATCAAACATTTTCAAATATATCAAATTGTTATTTAAAAAAAATAAACAATGAACTGAACATAAAAAATACAATAAGGATTATTTTTCCTCATGATTCTTTTGGTTTGAGTGTTGCCTTACTTCATTGAGCATTCCATCCACAAGGTATCTCCTCACATTTTTTTCTTTTCAAGAATTTCAAGAGGAATTCATTCTTCTATATAGAGGATTTCCTAAAACTAAAGATTGTATCAAAGACTTCCGTGATGATCGCTCAAAGGTTATTAGATTTATACATAGAGACCAAACTCTAATACCAATTGTTAGCTTAAGTGTGTATGACAATCCTAAAAGGGGTGAATAAGATTGACTCCTAATATTTCCAAATTTTTGTTTACAATAGAGATTAGTGAGAAAATAATAAGTGGTACCATTTTAGGATGGGCATTGTAAGAGAGCTAATCTTGCCACACACATAACTTTGCTCCAAAACTTAGACTTTGAAACATTGACCAATTCTTGTTCGTGAATGAAAATAGGAGACCAATCATACCTTAAGATTAGAATGGTTTATGGCGACTCCTCTTTGTGTCAACATGTTAGGATTTAGGTCTTAGTAAGTTATGACAACTATAATTGAATTACCTTTCAAGGTTTAAGGTATAATCTTTACAGCCCTTGTAATTTTCGAAGGCTCAAGATAGAAATCTCTACTACCATTTTTAAAGGTAAGGTATAACCACTAACACTACCTTTTCCAAGGCTAAGGTATAACCTCTACTCTCTATCTTTTTCTAAGGCTAAATATAAAAACCTTTATAACTTGAGTTTCTTCAAAACTCACAAATACAATCAAGAAGATATCCCACCACTTGATCAATTACAAGAATTAAATATTTTGCAAACTATAAGACCTCTTTATGGTTGGCTGTTTGCTAAATTAAGCTCTAGGAGTACAACAAGGAAGAATGAATAGAAATGTGGTTACAACAATAGGAAGAATTAATACAAAAGATCATAAAAACTCTCGAATTTGGTAGGAGATTTGATTCAATGCTCTTATGGATGAATTCCTATGTCTTTCCTGTTAGTGTATGCCCAAAAGCAACTTATTTGACAAGAGGCATGTTACCACGATAATATTTGATTACTTATGGCAAGTGACATAATGGTTTCCTTTCACCATTTATCGTTGACAAGTAATGGTTTCATTAGTTGTTAAATAGGTGAAGCCCATGTAACAATATGGGCTTGAAAGGGAATTATAAAGAGTTACAATTATGATGATCCCTTTGCATAAAAGCTATGTTCCTAAAAGTCTTCTTGATCATTAAACTATTAAAACAAGGCATTGATAGTGTTCGAAGTTTGGCACAAGCTAAGCCTCCTTGCTTTTGAAGTAAGCAATCAATCTCATTGATTGAAATATAAGGATATTTGAGGATAGCATTTGGGTGCTTATTAGAAAATAAGTTTACTGAACATGACCCGCTATGAGAGCTCTATTTGGTAGTGTCACTTGAGTGTCTATGGAAATGTTCTCACATGTCAGTAGTTTAAATAGTCCTTTTGACTTTAGATGATAGGTCATCTTATGTGTCAATTGTTACACGTTGATTTTACCTATATGAATTTAGTTGCCTAATGCCTAAAAATTGTGCTTTTGGGTGTGCCATTAATCACATGAAGATGGATGAGTAATCAAGATTAGGATCCATCTCCTTGTGTGACTTTAGGAGATAATATCTCGGTCATCCTAGCTCATATTAATTCATAAGTCTTTGGCTAGAACAATATGTGTTAGGAGTTAATATTGGAACCTTAAGGATAAAAAATGAAGATTTTCTTAAAGTAGACAATATCATGCTTTATGCGTTTCTGGGATATTTCCAATGGGAGGACCAAATCATACTAAGATATTACACACTAAACAGGTTAGTCAAACCTCTTTGACATTTTTTACATTTGGGTGGCCATTATGTATTGCTAGATACTTATTTTGATATATAAATTTAAATGAATATTTAAATTTATTGCCAACATATTGGAAACTTAATGGCTTACACATATAAGAGTAGTGAATGAATTGAATTGAGTTTATCATGTTTGAAAATTTGGAATTTTTCATGGGATCTATTTTTGAAATTGTAATTGGGCTTAATAAAATGTGTTTAATTAAGTAAATTAAAAATGTTTTAATTTTGTCACTGGACCAAATTATAATTAAAGAGAATATTGGACTTAATTAAAAGTGTTTAATTAAGTTATAGCCGCCTACCTTAGTGTAATTTGGACTTTGCCTTGAAATTAAATTGTTTAATGAAAAAGTGTACCCAATTATAATAAATCTTAGAACTGAAAGGTAATTGTGACAATTAATGAAACACATTTGACCTAACCTATATAAACATATTTATGGTCAGCCACCTAAGATGAGAAAAAATGTATACTTGTGCATTGTGAAAAGAAAGCATAATAGAGAAAAATAATCTAAAAGCATACTCCTCCATGAAGAGTGCCTCAAGCTGCAAGATTTCTTCCTTGTGTTGTGCAACTAGCTGCAAGATCTATCCCTTGTGTTGTGCGGCAGGTTTTCTGGATAGTGCATGAATCTTTTGTGCTTAGAGCACTCAAGTTTGACTGGAAACAAACTTTGTGGAGTTTTTTCCGTAGGAATTTGCAACACAAACAATTGTACTTCCCTATGCCGACTTCCATAAGTGATTCAAGGATTCATTTTCTTGCTCTTGAAGAAAAATGTTTCTTCCCTGAGATTATTAATTCAAGATTTGAAATATTGGATGGTGAGTTTATTGAAATCAAGTTGCTAGCACGATAATAATCATTATTTCAACATGTAATAACTCAAGTGAAACAATCACAATATGTAATAACTTTTATATATATATATATATATATATATATATATATATATATATAAGATACAATTATAAAAAAAATTATAATCATAAAAAAGTATTATATTTATATGAAAGAAATATTTAATTAAGTTGAACAAACCAAAAAACTAACAAATCAAATATATAATGTGATCAATCTAATATAAAATTGGATCAAATTTGTATATAACTTAAATTTAAAACTTTAGAATTCCGTTGCTAATAATATTTTCCTAAAAAAATTTTTAAAAAAAGAGATTTAACTATTACTGGTAAATATTGGCACCAAGGAATTGTTCATTTGTATCCATATTTTACCATGAATTTATGATGGAATTAATTTTTAACCATTAAATTCCATCACTAAAACTTTAAAAAAATAGCATTTTTATGGAAAATCCTCACAATGTATCGTCAAATTTTGGTTGCGAAAGCAATTCCTCTAGTAGTGTCAACTTTTTGACTTAATGATTAAAAATAAGTTGTGGCATATTCTAAGTCTTAGATTCGAACCCAAACACCTCATTCTCAGTTATTTAATATTTTTCTTGTAACAAAAAAAAAGTAAAAGCATGGCCCGCAAGCAACTTGAAAGGGCAGACTGCTGAGGGCTGAAATATCATCAAACTGCCCACATGCATTTGCAACCAAGACAACCTACGTACGTAGTGCATTAACTAACACTCCGTAGTTGCACATACTAGCCTTCTCATTACTTAATAAACTAATAAAATAATGATGTATTTGCTCTTGCGTAACAATTTCAACAGAAGTCCATCAAGTTCTCCCCTTATATTGACTTCTCTTCGCACTTTTCTCATTATTTCACATGCAAAACAGCATTCATCCCTTTTTCCGCTAAAACCATTCCCTCATTTCTAACAACCAAAACAGAAATACCTATAAATAACCAATAAACTTCAATTCCTCAAAAATTCATACATCCACAGAAAATAAAACATGGCAAACCTTAGGCGTTTGTCCTCTGTTTGTGGGGTTCTTCTGCTTCTTTTAGTACTTGTTTTTGAACCCAAAGCCGAAGCCGGGGTTGGTCCTGAACCTCAATCCTCAGGTTTCATTGGAACTAGAGGAACCCAGTTTGTCCAAAATGGTTCCACATTTCTCTTCAATGGCTTCAACTCCTATTGGATGATGATCATGGCAGCACAGCCGAGTGAAAGAAACAAAGTAACCAATGTCTTTCGTGAGGCTGCAGCTGTGGGTCTTAGCGTCTGCCGAACATGGGCGTTCAATGATGGAGGTGACCGAGCTCTGCAGATTTCCCCTGGTGTTTACAATGAGGCAGTTTTTCAGGTTTCTTTTCTCTCCAGGTCTCCATTTTCCAGCTTGCCTAATATATATGCAATAATGGTAACACATTTCTGATTCACCTGATCTTAGAAGGTTGTTGTCTTTGTTTTCCCCATTCCTTAATAAATGGTTAAGCGAACAAAACATGATATATAGGTTACTCTTTTAAAAATTTTCTGTATGCAAAAAACATTTGTAAAGAGAATCCCACCGTGCCAGTTCAGAGATTTATTGTCTTCCATGGCAGATATGTTGCTTAATGACACAAAAGTGAGCCAAATTATGGAAATTGCTAACTGTTCCAAGCGATTCCAGGGTCTTGATTTCGTGATTTCAGAGGCAAGACAGCACGGAATCCGGTTAATTTTGAGTTTGAGCAACAACTACCAAGACTTTGGGGGAAGAGGACAGTATGTGAACTGGGCTAGAGCTGCGGGTGCTGCGGGTACATCCATGATCAATAATGATGATGATTTTTACACCAATGCAGTTGTGAAGGGATACTACAAGAGCCATGTGCAGGTACAAAGTCAAACCTCCATTAACAAACAACTAGACTATCTGCTTTAAATTACATGAGATATTTCTTACACTCATCAGAGTAATGCTGGAATCAACTCCATGATTGCGCATTTGTGCTAACAATTATTATCTGCTTTATGAGATGTCTATGTTTGTGTTACAGAAAGTGCTAACAAGGATCAACTCAATTACAAGAATCCCATATAAAGATGACCCAACAATTATGGCATGGGAACTGATAAATGAACCACGCTGCCTTGTTGATTACTCTGGTAAAACCATAAATGTAAGTTGCCAATGGTCCATAAAACTTGAGGGATTATGTGTCCTTCACTATGGATTTTGCTTCTTTCTCTGACTAAACTCTACATGCTGATATGACAGGATTGGGTTCAAGAGATGGCAGCGTATCTAAAATCCATTGACAGCAAGCACTTGTTGGCAGTAGGCATGGAAGGTTTCTATGGAGACTCATTGCCAAATAGAAAACAATTCAATCCTGGTTACCAAGTGGGCACAGATTTTATTAGCAACAATCTTATAAAGGAAATTGATTTTGCGACAATACATGCTTATCCTGACATATGGTACTGACAATTTCAAGATATTATATGTTGAAGGCTACATGTATTGCATACAGCTAACATAACTTTACCTGAAAATAGGCTCTACGGACAGAATGAGCATGAACAAATGGCATTTATGCAAAGGTGGATGACAAGTCACTGGACAGACTCAAGAATGATACTGAAGAAGCCTTTGATTTTAAGCGAATTTGGAAAATCAAATACAGATGAAGGATACAGAGCAAATGATAGGGACTCATTCTTGAACACAATATACACGGACATAAACAATTTTGCAGGAAATGAAGGAAGCATTGGCGGCGGCTTGGTTTGGCAGATCGTAGCAGAAGGCATGGAGCCGTATCATGATGGATACGAGATTGTTTTATCTCAAGACAGATCGACAGGCAGTGTTCTTCGTCAACAGTCTAAGAAGATGGCCCACCTTGAACAGAGCTGAGAGAGCTCTTTAGGATGTAGAAACTTTGTTTCCATTTCTTTTCTAGTTGTAACCAATTAGATTCACAACCACATTGATTTATATATTATAACGGTTAATGAAAGGTAATAGCGATGACAGAATCTCATTCATAGTCTTACCAAAACCATCACTTGAAATACTTTTTAAACATAATCATTCTACCTCACAGTTCAAAGGTCATTGATCAAGCAAACATTTGATTGGTCACTGAAAATGGGCAAAGTTGTCTGCGTAATATGTTCAAGTAGACACCTTAACTTTTAGACATTGTTAATGTCAAAAGCATCATATTCACATGGCCTTTCAGTACATAATAGTATTAAGCAAAGATATAGCAGTAAACTTCTTCTTGTAATAAAGCTCAAAGTAAATAACTAATACATGTAAATTTATTTCCCCTTCAATTCATAACCAAAATTAAGGTAAGGTATCTAACTTTCAATAGTGACTCAAATACTTCAACTTCCTTTATTAATTGTTAATTCCCAACCAAATCGCTGGAATGTTTCGACAATAGCCAGCAATATGCAGTTGCAGATATTTCAAACAAGCCAAGAAACAACACTAATTACAAGTAATACAAAATTTAATAACATAAAAACACGTACCCTGTTACATGGATCTCAATTACAATACGCTACAAAACAAAGCTGTGACATAACAACCAACGCCATCCACAATGACCGCATGACTGTCATCCCCAGACGAATAAATTTACTTTCCCGGCCAAAAACATTTAGCAGTATCTGGCAAAGTCTGTACAACGCGGGATGGCAGCTATATGACCACATTCAAGAAAATCTCATCTTGTGTTTGCTCTAATAAAAGCAACCCCGCCTATCAAAGTAAATCCAAAAGAGATGGCTGTTCGGATGTTGGTTTGGCATGAACAGCCCTTGAGGCTGAATTTGCTCCCCTCCCTCGGCCTCTTCCTCTACCCACAGCAGTTGAGGGTGGTGGTGCAAGTTTTGGAGCAGTCTGCTCATTCTTGGTAGAACCAAATATAGACCCAAGATCTGCCGCTTTCTGATTATTGTATGAAGAATTAATCGAGGCTGAAATCCCTTGGTTCTGTTTCAAGAATCCAATAGAGTTCTGGACACTCCCGCTGTTCAAATTACTTATATTCGAAGTTGAACTCCCGTGATTAGGTCTTAGCAGCTCCCCAGGGTTTTGGTTGCCAAATGCCCAACTGTTGCTGTTGTCTGTTTGGTAGATCATGTTGCTTGGGTTAGTTGTGATAAAATTGGATCCATAGTTGTTCGTTGCTGGTCCCATTGTGCCATTGTTAAAGGTTCCAGAATCATTTGAGGCAGTAGACCGTGGAGGCCAGTTTGCAAAGGGATCTAAATCATCAAAATTTGATGATGATAAAGTTCCAGCATTTAATTGCTTCTGGCCATTTCTGGACTCTGAAGTAACACCTGAAAATGCACGCGGTGGCCATTCAATGTCAACCGCAGGGCAAGAAACTGACGTTTGCTGGCTAGATATAGTAGATATTGAGGAAGACTGTGATTGTCTGGGTTCTGATTGAATTGTTTTATCACCCAAAACAGACTGAAGGGATAAGTTGATTTTTGAAGGCTGAGTAGCAGTGGGATTAGCAGAGCCTCTCGTAGTAGTGCCCCAGTCTTCATCCCATGCCGGGCTGCTTTTTGCAGAAGCCACAGTCCCAGTTGCTTGGCTCAAGCCCTGAGACTGAAGCCCATTGGTAGTAGTAGCATGTTTTACCTCCTGGATTCCAGAATCGGTTAAAGTAACCCCCCGGTTTTCTTCTATGTTTCTGCGCAAAAATAAAATTAGGAATCACAACATCTTCATAATTAAGTGGTAAAATAATGGTAGTATTACTGACTATTATTATTCAGTGAGTGTAAGAAAAGAAAAAAATGTTCATTGTTTGCCATGAAATCATGCAGGTGTACAAAGAAATAGGTTCCAAAGGAATTCACTAAGCACAACAATAACAACTATACCTGAGAATATCCTTGACAAAGTGCATATATTTGGCAAATTGCTGAACATTCAACTGTTGGGCTGTAAGAAGAGGTGTGAGAATAGGGAGGACATGCTCTGCAGTGAATTCGACTCCATACTGAACAAGAATAAGGAAAAGACAGATAATGAGCTGTGTTCCCAACATAACAATGAAAAAGAACTTAAGCAACAAAACGTCTTATCATTACCTGTTTGAAAATTGAGTTTGAAACCGCTAGGGTACACATAAGAGTGGGGGCAGAACGATCAACAGCTGTACAGCGTTGAATGGTTTGCAAGACATCCAGCACAGCATGTTTATCAAGTGCATGAACAAAATCTCCTAAGCATATCAAGGCACTGACTCTAACCTGCTCAAAGAAACCAACTAAGAGAGTTCAAAAGAAAGTAACTGAAACTAATAGAATAGAGTAGCTAGTTCATTTAAAACGCTTAAAACTGCTTTAAAATTTCAAAAAATAAAAAAGCCCCTAATTCCGCACAAACTGTGTGAAACAGATGCATCCACTGCTTTCCTCAATTCCAATTGGCATTGAATAATATTGAAAGATTGTAAGTTAGAATTCAGATGCCTTCCTAAAAACAACAATGAAGACACATTTCACCAAGCTCATTGTTCCTTTCACATTACACTCGAATTTTTTAGATGACCTAATTCATATTCTTTTTAGATGCACAAGTTTATTTTCAGGAAACTGGCAGGTATAGTATTTGAAAAAAAACAAATTATTACAGATGACAGCATTTTTGTAATGGATGATATGACATAGCAGTGTTTAGTCATATCATTATATCTGATAAATCATCACTATATAATTTGATACTAAGCTAATTACCAAAATAAGTCATACATACCGCAGCAACTGTTGTTTTAAGAGCTAAGCCATGAACACGAGGCAGAATGGCTTGTTTCACGAGCTGAAGAACATAAAGAATAATTTGAAACATAAACTTAGTACATCAATATAAGGAATATCATCAAGAATATAATAACGATAAAAGAAAAGAAATGCTCAAAAATATAGATGAAATATAAAAGGTGTTTGATATCATACTGTCAAATCCATATTTCACATTATAAAAAATCCTATTTTAATATATTAAAATAAGCAATTGAAACAGGCTACAATGCACTAAGAATAGCTTAAAGATAATCAGACAAAATCCACTGCAAGGCAGAATGGCTTCTGTCACAAGCTGTAATGCATAAAAAATAATTTTAAATAACTTGTTACTTGTTAGTAACTTCATGATAATGAAATATCAACAATAATATAATAGCCAAAAAGATGTACCGAAATCATGATTTTTCTTTTCAAATAGTGTTTAAAAAAAAAAGGGGGCTAAAATCCACATGCAGATGTTCAAGGCACACAATGTAACTTACAATAGGCAACACCTATTACTATGATGATAAAATGGGAATGAAACTCATGCTATTGAGGAGTAAATTTATTTGCCCATTAGATCTTTGCTTTTGAATAAAGAGAACCATCCAAAGTAAACTTAGAAATCCAGCATTTTCTCAGTGAAGGACAAAAGTAAACCTACTAAAGAGTGCTGGATATGCTAGGAATTTTTATTTTAAAAAAACACTATCTTATGACACAAGCCAACCATATTTCTTACATTAAGTTGCTCAAGAAGATAAAGAAAACATGAAAGAACAGAGAGCTTCTAAGAAACACACACACCCCAGAAACAATGAGATAGATAGAGCAAGTTGGTCAAGCTTTGAGTACTTAATAAAAACTTGAGACAATTATTCAAGCAAAATGCCAAACAAGCTTCAAAATTGTACGTTTTGATCTCTTCACCCATTATTCCAGACACAACTTCAAATTTGATTCACTTTGAATCTGTAAAAGATGCAGCAAGAAGGTGTGATGAATAACTTTATTCTTCAGCTGCCAGTGGAATTACCTAATCTTCTTTTAAGAACTAAGCAAAATATGAGATCTCAGTGGGAAATCTGTACATTCATCCACCATCTATAGTCTAAGGATAATTGACTCATCCGACAATCAACAGGTACAAATGATTTTTTCCCCTTTATATAATATACCCAACGATCAATAATAACAAGCATAAATAACATTCAAGTCAAAAGGAACCCAGCAACATCTCTGATTCTCTTATAACAGATGTGCAATCTCTTTATGCTCAGTGCTTTGCATACAACAAAATATAGAGAAGGTAAACTTTGGAAATGACAATTCATTTGAAAATGAAAAAAAAAATTGTGACAATCACCTGAACATCAAGTTGCTTGGCAAGGAATACAGATTTTCTCAAAACCTCCTCTTGTATACGAGGATCATTGTCATCATAAGCTCGAACAAACATGGGCAATACATGGGATACTAGGTCCTCCGAACTTGTCTACAGTAATTGGAATAACTATAATTAAATGGTTGAGCATGATTCATGATAAAAACAAGTCTCCAAAGTAAATGGGAAACATGACATTGCCATTTCATATGAGGAGCCTTTTCAGCAATTACCATATAGCAGAAGTGTGACAAATAAGCCCAATAAAATTGAACAGCATATCTGGAAACAATTATAATATCAAGCTTCTTCTTTTACATGATTTTCTATATGTTTCTACAGATTTTAGTGACCCGGTAGTTAATAGCAGGAAATAGAAGACTAACCATAGAAATCTAAGTAAACATATTATGTGCACCAATAGGTCCTTCAGCTAAGTACCATAGTTATGATAGATGTGGAATTGTATTATTCTGTAAGGTATCAGAAAATTTTAAGCAATGATACTTTCAGTAGGAATGCCTCATAACTGCATGAAGTATTTATTAGTACTTAAAACATTATTGACAACAATACCTTGTAACCTTAATAAAGGTTAAACAAAATGCCCTAAAGAAAGACAGGATTGAGGGGGTGACTGCAGATTTTTATTTTGTTACTTTGTAGTTCTGTATGAGCTCAATTATAATTTTTAAGTACTAGGGCTTTACGGAACCATATTTGGTATTTTGCATTTATATTAGGGTATAGGGTCTTAGTTTGGATTTTCCTTATCCTATTATATTTGCTTTCAGTTAAATTTGTTAGTTTTCTATCTGGAATCTATGTAGTTATTTAAAGTCCTAATTAAAGTAGAACTTCTATTTCTTTTAGGATTAAGGATGCTCAGAGTCTCAATAAATCAATGTATTTTTCAATTTGGATCTAAAATTATTACAAGAGAATTTCCAGCAGCATTCTATCACGATTGTGTGATGCAATCAACCTTAGTTGTAATTCCAAGAGAACCCTGTATAGTGAAGCTTAGGATCTTTTCTTTCTTCTTGATTGTCTGCTACAGTCAACCCTATTTTTTTTTTGACTCCCATAGAACCCTTATTAATATTTTCTTTCCTTCTTCATTCAAATTTCTTTGCTTAAGAATCTCATATCAAAAACAAAGCCTCACCGCCTAGATCACATACATCACAGAATTTAAGGGACCTGCAGGGGTGGGGAGAGGGGGATATAGAAGAAAAAGCAAAAGGACAAAATGAAGTCCGCAACCTATATCATCCATTTAAATGGCTTCCATGAAATTCATGATGACGAAAGTAGATTATTATTAATACCATTCTGAACCACATACATCTACTTCATCACTTTCATCCATTCAATGTAAAATGTTACTAAATGGCAATTTGCTCATATTCACAAACAAAATTAGACCACAGTATCCTCAGATTTTATTAATAAAAACAAATAAATATAAGAGAGAGAGAGAGAGAGAGAGAGATGAAATTTTGACCCTTGAGAGCATTCTTTCAGTGGGCATGCTACTTTAGTTACCTTGTTGATAATAAGTTCTGCATGCTTCACCAGCAACAACAAGGTCTCTCCTGCTGCAGTGCTCAGGACAGGCACAAGAGCTGGCAACGTAACTAACTCAAAATCGTTTTTATCCTACAGTACATTTCAAGCCAATAGTTCATTGATCAAACAAGATAAAAAAGAATGATTATACTAGATATAACTAAATTACATGTGGATTCATCACTTTAATCACATTTTGTTAACAGAGAAGAAGAGATGAATTAAAAGACAACAACTTCCTCCACATTACTCAGTGATAAAGCTCAACCAAAATTCATATAGGTCAAGTGAAAATGCATGACAAAATCCAGAACAAATTTTGGAGTGAAAATTTAAACATGGTTTAACATTATATACTGAAGTTGTATCATATTTGGCATTTGATATATAGAATGTTGAATTCTTTGAAGCTACAAGCAGCTCAATGTATCATCCAAATGTCTGTGAAAGTATGATAATTTTCAGAAATATTAAAAGAAATTAACCTTTTATCATCTCAGTTAGAATCTAGTTAAAGCACTTAGCACGTCATAGCCCTTTCATCAAACAGAATTTTCTCCGTTTGCAAGATAGAGATATATGATGTCCACATGGCTCACACTTACTAAATTTTTGGCAGGATGAAACTATTGAAGAAACATTCCTGTTATTCATAACCAGGAACATGGTACTAAATAGAGCATAGCAAGCTTTCTCGTATATGCTTCAAAAAATTAATATGCTTGTTTGAATATAAAAAATTACTATACTGTTATAAACATTCATAATATATATTTAAGAATCTATTCATTTATATCATACTTATTTTTTCATAGTTTTAGTTCAATTGTTATTCTCATGATTAGACATTCAGAAAACACTAAAGTATATTATTTGGTATTGGAATTTTGTTTCTTGTGAGTATTTTATTAGGTGGTACAAAAGTTCAAGGAAAATAAAACGTTCCCAACCCAGAAACAGCAAGAAAGAGAGAAACTCAGGCCACAGATTATATCTCATAAAAGTAATTGGGAAGTTTAGGTAATGACGCAGAAACAGAGCATGATCAGAAAGGAAAGCGTTAATCTACTATTTAGAGAGAAAATATCTAGCATGTTGAAAATAACAAAAGACATTCCAGGTTTAACAACTAATCCAGAAAGGGTAGCATGAAGATACTCCAAAGGCAAACATAAACTCCATGCAATGTTTTTAGAATTCCAATAGCATATAATAAAAAGTGCATTCTATTGATACGCCAAAACCTGATTAAGAGCGAAACAAGCACCTGTGACTCTGCAATCGTGAGAACCATCGGCAGAATCATCGGCTGCATAACCAAATTCCTTAGTTCTGCACAAAGAGGCGGAAGTACCTGCGTTTAGAAAATCAAAAATTAACTTGATTGGCTTTTGTCTGCCAAATGCAATGGATTATATAACTGAACCACTAATATCTACTCATTGAGCTCGTTGAACCAAAAATAGCAATAAATAAAAAGGGAGATAGATAACACTTGAAGATCTTGAAGAATATCAAATGCATCACACCACGGGAGAGAATGATGCTCAGAAGAGGGAAGGAGAATGCACATATGAAAATCACTTTAGAAAATCAAGAACAAGTCTGTTTTCCAGAATTTATTCATTTAGTCTCCCAAATATCCTTAAAGGCAGACTCATGTTTAATAACTACTATGGTTCTTAAAATTCAAATTTGCATTACATACCCACTAAGCAAAATTAGAAACATAGCACTCAGAGAAACAAAATAAAATCTCCAACCTTATACCGCAACACACGGGAGTCAAAATCTTTCCACATCTCAGATAAAGCTTTTAAGAACTCAGACTTCTGCATGTTATCTCTTTCCTGCCAGGAAACAAAATTGTCACCAAGGAATTTAGCATTTTCATAGCACTTATTCCAAGCAAGTTACTTATAGATGACTGCATCTAATGAGTATGTTTTAGACAAGTGAAAACTCAAACGCATACAAGCATGTGGTCAAGGAAGCGAAGAGCACGCAACCTAGTATCATCCCGGAAAAATGGAGAACCTGCAAATACAATACATAAAATTCAAAATCAAAAAATTAATCCAAATATTAGAGTTTAAGTGCCAATTCAATAACAACTATGTGGAACTGACAGGATACTTCATGCCGTTTGCTTTAATTTAACTACACATCATCCAAGTTAATCATCTTTGCTATTAGGGTTAAAAATAAATACGAGAAAGAGAGAGAGAGACAACAAGACCATCTAAGATGAGACAACCTTATTTATCATGAAGCAAAAGGATGTTTGATAATAATGGCCCACGCCTTTCACTAACACACAAACATCATGCATCCAACTCAAAACAGAGCCACTGCCTTTTGAAAGGAAGTTCATATTTTACAATAAACAGCAATTTTGATGCATGCTTAATTGCTTTTCACAGCAATTCCATGATCACTGAACATGCAATACAACACATAGTAGGGAGATGATTGCACCCCAAAACACTTAAAATTGTGTAACTCTAAAATAAAGTTGCATGCAGGAAACAAGCTCTGTTATTTAAAAATCTTTTTTTTTCTTGAGATATAAAACAAATGACAAGATCAACAATGCTCCCATTATTACCAGTAAAATCCAGTGCCGATGGCCTGATAGATTCATTTGCAGAGAGCATCCTCTGTAAGTCATGGATTAACTCTGGTGGGATAGAGGAGAAGGCTTCATTGGATAAGTATGTCAATGAATTCATATACTGCAGGAAAGAAACACAACAATCAACCACTAGTACTATAAAACAGATTTAAAAAAATTGTAAAGCAGTGAAGCAGAAAGATATTAATAAGCTAACTTTATTATTATACACAAAAATTTTAAAAAGACAAACAGAGAAAAAGAAACCATAATATAAGTCTAGTATGCTGCAAAGCAATATACCTTCAACATGTTTAGTTGAACCTACGTCTCTAGAACTGTCTTTGACACATACTTCTCTAATTTGCACAAGGGAACAACTGTACAGCAGTAAAAAAAGTTTTTTTTCATTTTGTCACATGCAAGATTGAAACATTGCCAACATCACTACAAGCCATACCTATGGTCAAGTGTGAAAGATGCGTACTGAAACTATCTGGATTTTAGTTTTGATTCTTAAACCCATGTTATATCTGTCTTAATAAGGCCCAAAGTTAGCTTTACAGTTTGCCTAGCGTATGTATAAAAGGGTTCTTTAGGGGGTTTGGTTCTGTCGTCTCTTTCAAGGAAGTAGAAGTTGTTAATTTTCTCATTTTGCAGAAATTTCTCTTTGCTCATAATTTAACTTACATGTAATGTAGGGGAACAGAGGTTTCGATAGAGATCTACCTTACCTCCTTTTGTAATCCCTGATTTAAGTTGATCTTAACGAATTTTTTATACCAAAAACAGAAGGCAACATGCAGACAAATAGAGAAAAAAAACTCTTGCCAGAATATAAGCATGATAGAAAAGCAGTTTTTCTTGTTTCAAGAAAACAAAAAATGGATCTAATTCATAGGCAATGTCAAAAGGATAAAATTTTAAATTAGTAAGTACCATCTTGACATTGTTGTGGCAGTCGAACAGAGGCTTTCGAGCAATTAAATGGTAGGCAAGGCATCCAAAACTGAAAATGTCAGAATAACATCCAACTGAATATGCTTTACTACGAACCAATTCAGGTGCAGTATAATTCAATGAAGGCTGAAGAGGCATGCAAGAATCTTCAATATCATATTCCTGCATATCAAATCAGAATATAATAGCTACATACGGATCATTATTGCAAACATGGTAAATGCATCCATCACAATGAATCACTTGATAAAATATCACAAGAAGCATACTCATATTTGCGCAGAGAAAACACCACATAGCGAACAAGTAGAAAAAGAATAAAACACAGAAGCAAGCAAAGCCTAAAAAGTAGAATGAAAATTACTTTGAAGAGAAGCATTGACATCAAAAGCCAAAAAGGTGGCATAAGAATAAAGTTAATAAGGCATTCCAAAAGACACAAACAGTAATAAATAAATAATCATGTACGACCATATATTGTATCTATGACATATCATATTAGGACATAAAAACACATGAAATGGATATCCACATTTCTAAGGATAGCCTAATGAAAGATTGCATAACATTAAGTAAATTATCAATAGTGAACTAGACTATGTTACTTGTACTAGAAGGTGAATGTCAAATATGCACATGTGCCCAACATGGGTACATTCAAATTTTTCATGTTTTCCCTATAGTTGGACGGTCAGACCTCTATTTCCATGGCCATAAAATGTGTCGAATACAGGCATTTCTTGGAAAATGAAGAATCAGAGCAACAAACCTATAGAGCATATGGGTTTTACTATTTGTTTCCCTTGTTTCATGTTTTGATTTCAGTTGGATCAAGTATAAGGAACTGGAGTAATGTGAAAAACATTCTCATTTTTCTTTGGGTACAAGAAAGGGTACTGCAGCTCAAACCTAGCACTCCTTCCCAACCTCCACCCACCCTTACCACTAGGGCTAAACCTTTGAAATATCACAAGTTTTGCTTACAGCATAATGAAAGGCCTGCACATTAGCCAAATCAGTAGAGGCCTGATCTGTTGAGATAGCGAAACCAAATCCACCAAGCTTCCAAGCTCCACTTGACGTAATCAGGATATTCTGCAAGGAACAAACTCAATCGTTAGACACACCATACAGAAATTATGTCCCCACCTACAAACAATCTATAAAAGGCACAAAATAATCTCTTTTCATCAATCAAGAAATTATCAAAAGAAGAAAACGAAATTATACCAAGGATTGTAGGCATAAACCTACTAAAAATCAAAAAGGACGAAGACTTTGAAAAATCAAAAGGAATAAGAAGATAAAACTGCTACAGAAAGCAGCCAACAAACTGTCATTAGTTCTTTATAACAGCCCATCAAAATAATTATGCGGAAAAGAGAAACAAAAATTTCTAAGCATTATCAGTGGTCATATTAGTAGAAATCAGGAAAAGAATTTTATGAAAAAAATAAAAAAGGTAAAGAAGTAACCTCAGGTGATATAGCCCGATGAATAAGACGTGCATTGTTATGAAGAAAATCCAAGGATTCTGCAATCTGAAGCAAACCATGCTTCACCTCCAGCAAACCCATTTCCTGCGAAGCAAAAACCCTTTTAGGTTGGTATAATTATAAAGGATATGAAGGTGAAGACATAACAGGATGGTGGATGATTCAAGCACTCAGCATTCACAGTGAAATCTTCAAGAACAACTTTTTTTCATCTTATATAAAGACATGTCAAATACAAGATACGTTCATATCCAACATTGAAAATAAAGAAATTAGTCAATTTTCCAACCTAGCACTAACTCAATGTTGTTGCAATGTTTTCATATAGAGGAATGTATAATGAAAGCAACTAAATTTTTTACCCTTATCCTATTTGGAAACTTTTTCTTAAAGGGAGAGGAAATTGTTTGACAGTAAAACTAACCCCCTATTCAAAAGGATTAGAAAGTATTCCACTTCAACGATTTCTGCCTGTGAATTCCTTTAAACCATTAAAAATGTAATTTAAAAATAATCTCTCAACGGGTTACAGTAGTTACACTCCATAAACATAGAACTTTAACCTTCTCTTCTGTCAATTCTAAGAAAGGGTAAAAGAATAATGTTTTTACTAATCAACTCCACTCTAGTAATCTTTCCCCCCATTCACTCTAACCTCTTCTACCTCCAAACTTCCAACATACTGTTGGATAAATTAAGGTTGAGACCAAGTGGAAGTCATAAATCTGGGCATCTTAAATACATGCCAAACTCCAATTAAGCATGATGAAAACCCACGCTGAAACTCAAACTACTTCACTGTGGATTCCTTCCTTTTCAATTTAGGAAAACGATTAATGTAGCTATTAAGATATTAAAATTTAAACAACCATAAAATAACTTGGCATTTAAGGCTGATATTAGGCACCGCGTTTTAGACCTACCTATACTTTTACTCAAGGTTGAATCATCATAGACACAATAACTTTGCAAGTGAACTTTTTCAATCTTAATTAAAAAAGCCATCATACCTCTAAGTGTATCCATGAACAATAACACCAAATTTAGTTTTCATATAAATTCTATTGAGTATGCATTACTGGAGACAACTTGCGAAAGAGGCTTTATCTAAGTAACAACCGTTAACAACTTTTGCTTAGCTTTCTTAATTTTCCAAAATTACATTTCAGATTTTAAAGTTTTTATTTCAAATTGATTATTCCTTTTCTTCCCTTTTGCCTTTACAGAAAACCAATTCTATAATCCTTCAAAATCATAACTTAAACAATAGTACATCAATAACTTGTTTAAATAGAAGTTATCCTCTTTAGCCATAGGCTATAATTAAGGTTTTTTTTTTTTAATGAACAAGGGGAAGTGAGTTTTTAATGAACAAGTGAGTTTCCTATCACAGTGGGATTACACAAAGGGTCAGCGTTGAGTCCATTCTTGTTTGCGGTAGTTATGGACGAACTAACAAAATCCATCCAGGATAAAGTGCCTTGGTGTATGATGTTTGCAGATGATATTGTCCTATGTGTGGAAACTAGAGCGGAAATCAATACAAAATTGAAATTATGGAGACAATCGTTGGAAGCAAAAGGATTTAAACTAAGCAGAGTGAAGACTGAATACATGGAGTGTAAATTCAGTTCTAACCGAGTGGAAGAGCATGATGTAGTGACGTTAGATGAGGTGGCGATACCAAAGCGGGATCATTTTCGATACTTGGGATCGATAGTACAGATGGATGGAGAGATTGATAGTAATGTGACCTATAGGATCCAGGCTGGATGGAGTAAGTGGAGAAGTGCTACAGGTGTGTTGTGCAATAAAGGAATTCCTATATGGTTGAAAGGCAAGTTTTAGAGTTGTTAGACCAACATTGTTATATAGTAGTGAATGTTGGGCGACTAAGAGGCTACATACACAAAAGATGAGTGTAACAGAAATGCGAATGTTACGGTGGATATGTGGATATACAAGAAAGGATAGAATGAGAAATGATGATATTCGTAAGATTGTTGGAGTGGTACCTATCGAAGACAAGATGTGTGAAAATCGTTTACGTTGGTTTGGACACGTAAGACGTAGACCTGTAGATGCTCCAGTTAGGAGAATAGAGGCTATGGATGTTGAGAGAAGGGTTAAGATTAGAGGAAGACCAAAAAAGACTTGGAAGGAAATAGTTTGGAAAGATATGAAGGTCTTAGAATTGGATGAGCAAATAGCCTTGAATAGGAATCTATGGAGGAGGAGAATACATATGGACGATCTAACGTGAATTCAGATATTGGTTCATATAGTCTACCCCAATCTCTTGGGATAAAGGCTCTGATGATGATGAATGAACAAGGGGAAGTTCTCCTCTTTAGCCATAGGCTATAATTAAGGTTTTTTTTTTAAATGAACAAGAGGCAACAGTTTATGGGCTCCACAACAACAAAGAAGTCATAGTCCAACGAAAAAATCTTATCAGTAGTTACTGAGATCATTTATTCAATATTTCATTAAATGGTTTACGTAGCCACAAGTAGTGGCAATTTTCTATCATGCTAAACAGACCTGATCGTAGAATCTTAATATTATGATTTAACCATTTTCTTAAAAGTTAATTATGATTTCTAAAAATTAAAGATTTTATCTAATTATGATTTCTAAAAATAAAAGATTTTATCCCTAATTCAATCTATATTAGTAAGTCTTTCCCTGTCTCTATCTTGAAATTGCATATTTAGTTGAGTTTTATGATGACGTAGAACACTGACAAGTTGTTGGAGAACTTAAATACATGTTTTTGGAAATTTCCTCTGTGTAAGGAAAGCAAACATATCTCCCAGCATAGATTCCCCTTCTCATTTGAAATTCATATACAATCTGCTTCTCTTTAATCCTTCAGACCTCTAAACATTGCACATGCTTCTAATCAATTCCTCCCAGCAAAACCCCAAATTTTCGGTTCAACCCTACCATACTACAAGGCAAAAAGTTTCAGCAATCTATTTCCTCTCTGCCCAACACTTTTTTACACTCAAATTGACCAGTGTTTGATCACTAAGCAGACCCAATTTCAGCATTTGCAACTGACCATATTTGTCATTCCTAGTCCACAATGCCTATTCCTTAATTTTAGCCAGTGTTCTTAAAACTCTGATACTTCTACAAATTTGTTGATATAAAACATAAGAAAGCATACTGCTCTAAATTACCTATGTAGCAAATTGATATTGAGTGTATAGACTAACTTCAAAATACTTATTTAGGAAATTATGTAAAAATTGCAATTCACCATTCAAAGTAAATCTAATCTACTAAATTGGAAAAAGCCACTCCAACTTAACCTTCAGCACAAAATCGATCGTACAGAACTAGATTTACTGAAAATAGACTTTCACAGAATCATCTAGCAGTACAGAAATTGGTATAGGGAGATAGATCGCAGATTTGGATAAACTAAAACCATTTAAGATTCAACCATCGGTTCCAAGCATTGGAGTAATTCAAAATTGAAACTGAACCAAATTTAAAAAATTCAATCAGGAAAAAGACATTAGAGCACGAACCATCCCTTTCAGGTCCTTAGGAACCTTGGCAACATTGTCGAAATTTCCAAGCGCATTAGCCACCGATGCAAACAAGGGCTCCGTAACCATCGCCATGGCATTCTTATTCTCATCCAAAGCCTGCACCACGTGGATCACTCCTGGATGCCTCAGCCTCACCAGCCTCGCCGCATCCGCCCGTATCAAATCGAAGAATGAATCTTCCGCCACCTTGGACAGCCCCGCACGCGCGCGTGCCTCCGAGAGCATCTTCTTGTCCAGCACCCATACGCAAACCGTGGGATACTGGTGGGGACGCGTTCCATCACGCGCCTTGGCGGAGTACAGCTTCCAGGCAAGCCCTGGCCCTGCGGAGCCGATCTGGTCAAGGAGGTCATAGTCCTGGAGAGCTTTGGGTCCGGTAACCTCCTGTACGGTTGTTTGTACGGTTTTCTCGATGACCGCAGCGGTTTTAGCGAGGGCTTGGGTTAGGGTTTTCATGTTGATTGACATGATTTCGGATTTTGCAGAACGATTTACCGAGAGAAAGAAGATTGACTTTTCCTTTGTTCGGATCTCTCTCTCTCAACTTTCTCTCCTTTGTCTCTTCATTTAATTCGCTGTTTCTCGTTGGCTAGTCTTTTCTTCAGTTTGTGGTTAAATCCATCTAGTTTGAAAGCCAAAGCATTTCGGTTTGGTTTCGAAATCAATCCATATTAAATTTTTATTTTAGCTTTTTTTTTTCTAACATTCTGAAATTAATTCAAACCCAAAATCAAATTCGAAATTATATAAAAATATAATTAAAAATAAACAACATTTATATTTATATATTTATTGTATAAGTATTTTCTTATTTACTTGTTTAAAGTTTTTATAGGTTAACTTGACATGTTCATGCCATGCTATCCTTTTAATCACAATTAACAATGTTAAAAGAAAGAAAGATTAAAATAAGCATTTTTTTTTAAATGGATGAGCATTTATTTATTCATTCATAGTAAGTAGGCTAAGCTATTATTTAGTAAACTAGGGTATTCTTCTACCCAGAACCTAGCCTCAGTACAAGAAAGAGCATAATTGGCTAAAAGATTAGCGACCTCATTGCCTGTTCTACTAATAAAGGTAAAAGTACATTGGCGAAACCAAGCACATATGGCATGAACAGAGCTAGTAATCAAACCAATGTAGGAAAAGTCCTTCTTGTAGATTGGAGTCTTTGCACGGTGCGTAGAGAGTCACCATCCAGAACAACTTGACTCAAACCCAGATCCAGAGCAAACTGAGCAGCTCTACATGCAGCCATGGCTTCCAGAATATCAACATTTGAGTGCCCTAGAACTGGCACTGCTGTTGCACCAATCACGTTAGCATCACAGTCTCGAATAATAACACCAACTCCACCTCGACCAGCATTTGCATCTGTAGACGCATCGAAATTAATCTTGTAGAAACCAGGTTTTAGTGCTTTCCAATGTTGCCGAACACAGTTGCTTCTATTGGCAAGCTGGTCAGTTAGTTGTGTTTTTATTTCCTCCAGATAATGACAAATAAACGAGGCCGCTCGCTGTGTTGTGCGAGTGTCAGATCCATGTACATGAGCATTCCTTTCAAACCAGATCGTCCAAACAATCAATGCAAAAAGTTGCAATTTCTCTCCATCCAACTGTAAGATACTCTCCAGCAGCCAATCGTGTACTGTGGATGACAGTAGGATATGATCAGCATGAAAGCACTGCCAAATATCAGCAGCATATGGACAATCGCAAAGGGCATGTAAAATAGTTTCAGCAGCCATTCCACAACGCCTGCATATTGGATCCACTGGAACATGACGTTTATTGAGGCTATCCATGGTAGGTAACATTTGCTTGCATGCCCTCCAAAGAAAGATTTTGATCTTTGGTGGCACCTGAATATGCCAGATCTTCTGCCAAGCTAATGCCGTTTGACCATCGTGAACTATATGTTGGTCTACCTCATGCAAAGATTTATACCCACTCTTAACGGTGTAGATGCCATCAGCAGTAAACTTCCATGATGGAGTATCTTCGGTAACCACAGAAGGCCTTGGTAAAGATAAAATGCGTGTAGCCTCATCTTGATTGAAGAGGGAGCGTATCACCGAGGAGTTCCAGTCCAATCCATTAGAGCAGAGGAGAGAGTCTACTGTAATTGCAATATCCCTTCTGGGAGGAATAGTTGTGGGCAGTCCATCAGATGTGAAAGGCAACCATGGGTTAGTCTATACCTTGATCGATCGCCCTGTCCCCACTCTCCAGTAAAACCCCTTTTGCAAAACCACTCTTGCAGCACCGAGGCTACGCCATATATATGAACAATTATTGGGAACTCGAGCATCCAGAAAAGAGTCATTGGGAAAATACCTAGCTTTGAGAACTGCATACACCAAGGTCGAAGAATCTGATAAGAGACGCCATCCTTGTTTTGCCAGCATGGAAAGATTGAAATTCCAGGTATTTTTGAAGCCCAAGCCACCCTCTTTTTTTCCCCGACACATTTCAGTCCACCTGAGCCAGTGAATTCCCCTATGCGAGTGATTGCGTTGCCACCAAAATCGAGAAACCATTCTGTCAATATCTACACACAGTTCCTTAGGTAACAAAAAACAGCTCATAGCATATGTTGATGTAGCCCGCACAACTGCTTTAAGGAACACCTCTTTTCCAGCGGAGGAAAGTAACTTTGTACTCCAGTGGTATAGCTTGCTAGCAACCCTTTCTTTTATTGTTCGGAATGCCTGTCCTGTCTTCCCACCAAACTTGGTAGTCCCAAGTATTTTTCTGGGCATGTGGATATCTGAACCAAGAAAATGTTTTGAATTGAATTTCGCATGGTATCTCCCACATTGGTGCTGAAATACAAAGCAGACTTCTCATAATTGATTAGTTGCCCCGAGCTTGCTTCATAGATTTGTAAAATATCCTTCAAATTTTGTGCTTCGTCGGGGGTAGCCTTACAGAACATCAAGCTGTCATCTGCAAATAGTAAATGCGTCACACTTGGCCCTTATCGACTTGCACGAATCCCATGTATGGCATCCTATTTATTGTACATAGAATTTTATATTGCTATTAATTTTAACATTAGTGTATGATTTGAAAGTGTTATTGTTACGATATTTCAAATTAAATCAATTTTTAGTGGTTTTTGTTTACAATAATAATTTGGTTACATTGAACGTAAGAACTCTCGCCCCAAATATTCTTAACTTTTTTTTGAATAACATGATAAGATTTTATTAATTGAAGTTGCAAGTACATATAGCAATTGAAGTAGCTGTTTTTATTAGTCTATAACATTCACCATTACATTGATCAAAAAACAAAAAGAGAGAGAGAGAGAGAGAGAGAGAGAGAGAGAGAGAGAGAGAGAGAGAGAACAAGAGCTTCAATTTGCAACTCCACTAATTTATTGGATGCAACTCTCACAACAAAACAGTCCACTATCCAATTAGCTTCTAGGCATATAAAAGTTATGTTGATGTTGTTGAATCTTGTCACAAGTCTATTGCAATCACATATGATTGTTGCCTAAAGTGGAGGCAAATCCTAGGTCTTATGGAATAATTTGATGGAGCTGCTAGAGTTAGTTTCCACTGTTAAATGAGTTATTGCCAAGTGTGATGCGAGTTGTATGCTAATTTTAATACCTTGAAGTTTAGCAATGTTGTTAGTGGTAATACCTAGGTAATTAGAGTATCCAAGAACAAACTAATTATTAGCATCCCTTATAACACCATTGCATCCTGCCAGACCAAGATTACGTAAGCCAGAGTTGTTAGTGTTAAGTTTGAAGAATGGAAGATTGGGTGACCTCTAAGAAATGAAGGAGAGTTGAGGTTGTCGTGTTTGATGCAAAGTCAAATGATTAGTGTGAGGAAACAGACTGGGAGGACTAATGTTAAGAGTACTCGGGAAAATGAAATATTGTGGGATATTTTTGCATGAAAAGAGAATATCATTTATGGTTTTCCAGTGTTGCCATGGTAGAGTTGGGAGGAAGGTAGTGAATTGGCTAGTTTGGTTCCATAGTAGAAATGAAGATTGGATTTGTATAAGGATTTCATATTAAGAGTTAAGTGGTTAAGCTTAATACTACAAGTCCAGTTAATGGTAGACCATATGTTGGAGAAGTAGGTGCATTTACTAAAAAGGTTGCGTATAATTCTTTAACTCTTTACTCTTTACTGTCTCGTGATTTAATTGTGTATATTGAATTGTAATTGAAATGTATGCTAGAATAGCCTAGAGAACTTAGAGAATTATTATATAGGCTAGAAAATTTAGAAAAATCGAAAAACAAACATAAGGTTAGTTAAAAACTGATTCACCCCATCTCGGTTATGTAATTAAGCCATACATACATACATACATACATACATACATACATACAGCTAAGTCTCCTCTTTGCTTCTAAATAATTTGGTAATTACCCATTGAGAGCCACTTAAAGAAGAAGAAGAGAAAGACTAGTCTATCAAGATTTTGATAATCCTACTTTCGCTCTCAATGATGTCTGTCGCAAAAAGAACACATATTTAATCTTTTATAATTTTAGTGCTCTAATTTTCACATAGGATCAATAAAATAATTCTTACATTTGGTATTAGAGCTAAGCTTATGTAAATTTAGGACCAAAAGAAATTTTTTGAACAAATTTAGAAATTAAAAACATTTTTAAAGTTTAACTTTGTGCATAGTCAAATTTCAATGTTATGAAGAAAATTATTGAACAAAAACTTAGGGCTTTTGTTTCTCATTAAGCAAGGATTAAACATATAAGATAAATTTCAAGAAATTTTTTTTTTAGAATAAGTAATCGAGATTCAAAGTTTTGGCACAAGATTTTAATCCAAATTTGAAATCAAATTAAAATCTTCATATTTTATGCTTTTTAATTCAATTTAATCATCAATGGTAATTGTTTATGTGTTACAAAGGTGAAAGATTTCACAAAATTTGGGTTTTAGTTTATCAATTTCAAGAGAAAAAGCAATCAGTTTGAACATGATTTTGAATCATAAGCTTTTGATTAAATTTATCTTTGTTTTCTATGTTTTGAAATGATTTTTCTAAATAGGTTTGCTAGGAAATTGGTTTAATTGAGTTTTTGAAAACCCAATTTGATAAAAACACCATGACAAGAGCATTAAAAATCAAATTTTGTATCAAAAGATATCAATGAGTCAGGTTATGTAACAGTCCATAGTACATTTTTATACAATATTTACTAGTATTTTACATATTTTTACCAGTTGGGCTGTCTGCGATGCCTTTAATACTTAATCATTAACAGTAATAAATGGTAAACATTTATTCAATAATTTTGGAATATAAAAATTTTTACAATATTCCATACACTTTACATCCCCTGTTTCTATTTTACAATAATGTAATACTGTATATAAGTGTCTGAATATATAAGAAAAGTGACTGTACCTTTGAATTTCAATGCTCTTTGTCTCAGTGGGCTACTCGTAGCCATATTTATCCGCGGAAGCAATCAAATAATCCTCATAATTAATCTGAAAAATTTGAAAGTAAAGGGGTGAGCGAACCACATGCTCAGTAAAAGAGTTGTATGTTGCTTGATATAATGAAAACTATATGCTGTAAAACATTTATTTCCTAACCGTGTACTAAGTACAGTGACGAAGGATACTATAGTCAGCCGGGAAATCCAGATGGAGCATGAAAGGTATTTTGGAATACCTGTCTTGTCCGAAAAACCCATACAACTATAGGGAGTAATTTATAAATTGTTCTTGATAAAACAATTTAATTACCCATTTTTCCATAATTATACACGGATAAACCATTTATTTTCCTTCCTTTCAGTACAGTTCAAAACACGTGCAGTAAGTGGTAAAACAATAGTTACAGTAAATAGTCTTTTCAGTATAGTGGTTTATAAATATCCAAATCACTAGATAACATCTCAGTAATTATTTCTATTTTAGAAATAATTTTCAAGGTATTCTTTCTTGATAATAGTAAGTTTACTTCCAGTTCAGTAAACAGTATTTCGTACAATTCAGTTCAGTAACCAAAAATCAGTAAGATTCAGTTTAGTAAACCGTAATCAATAGCTAATAGTTCAATAAACAGAAATCAGTAGCTTTCAGTTCAGTAAACAGTAATCAGTAGCTAACAGTTCAATAAACAGTAATCAATAGCTTTCAGTTCAGTAAACAGTAATCAGTAGCTACCAGTTCAGTAAACAGTAATCAATAAGTTTCAGTTCAGTAAACAGTAATTAGTAGCTAACAGTTTAGTAAACAGTAATCAATAGCTTTCAGTTCAATAAACAGTAAACAGTAATCAGTAGCTATCAGTTCAGTAAATAGTAATCAGTAAGTTGAGACTAGGCATATCACCCCACATGGTATCATGCTATAATCGTCCATTAGGGACACAGTAATCGTTCCCGAATGAACATAGTAACAGTATACAGTTAAATCTATGGTCATAATTTATAAGTGGTCCTCAGTGTACACTTGCCAGGTAACTCTCGAACCGCTGATGACTGACGGGTCAATCAATCACGTGACAGTAACAGTATAACAGTAAAGCATGAATCTCGGGGTCTAAAGTCTCAAAATCAATTTATTTTCTCATAAAATACCTTTAAGGAGCATTTTATAAATTTCGTCATTTATTTCAATAATTATTTTTCAAAAAGGTATTTTATTTTCCATTTCCACATACAGTAAATCCATCAGTAAATATTCATGTATCAAGTGAGAAAACAAATAAATATTCATTTTGAATATTTAATATCATATAAAATAAATCAAATTCTCACTTTAATAAAAGATAAAACATGAATATTCAATTTTTCATAACTTTCTCATAATTTCCAAATTATGAAAAATTGATGGAAATTATATTCAAAATTTCTCATTTAAATCATTTCATGCATCTAAAATATTTCATAATATTTTAGAATATTTTTGGGAATTTTTCGACAGCATAACGACTGTTGATTCCTAACCTCCTGCACACAATTTACGGTATATAAACTAGTTTATCAACCACAATTTTGCATGTTTTCAAACTAAATCACGCTTCCAATATTCTTATAAAATTTAACTGAAGAAAACATGCAATTCATTATATCACTACAACTCACACACTTCCCCCCTTACTAGTCTTATGAAACCGAGCTTCCCGGTTACGTTTACCAAATTCCGTCAACTCAGGTTGCAAAATAATTTTATCAAAATTATTAATATTTTTTCCTTTTAATTTTAAGCTACTAGCTTTCATAAAATGCAGTCACTAATGTCATAATATATGCACAATCAGTATAAATTATACTTGTTCCAAAACTTAACTTCCTCATTTTAGTTCCTTTTTAGGTTCTAATTTCACCAATAATTCTCTTTTAATTTCTATGATTATTTTCTACTATTAATCATAAAAATTCAGCATATCTCATGCTTAAACAAAATCATGGCCGAACCCTCTTATGGCCATTTCTTGACTTTTAAATCTTCCTCTTCAATTTGTTGTTTCCAATTTATTCCTTCTTGTCCACATGAGCATTCTTTGCCATTTTCTTTCATGAACCATAAACTTCCCTTATTCTTTCATGCCAACCGAAACCTCCCTTCACTAGCTCAATTTTGATTCTCAACCTCTTTATGATTTTAAGCTTCCTATTTAATTTATTTATATTTCCTTGATCATTTCTCATCCTTTTTGCCCAATTTCTAGCATTATTTCTTACTTGTTCTCAATCTATATCAAGATTTCAATTTGTTCCATTCTCATATTCTAAAAGGATTTAACTAAAAACAAGGTTATATCCATGATTCTCATGTTAAGAAACATATAAATCCACCATTTATTACTAAGAAAACCATAAATTCCAAGTAGCTTACCTTGACTGAATGGCTCACTTCAAAATAGATTGTGTTCTGCCTCAAGTCAGCCTCTTTGCTTGTTTCTTAATTGATTTTAAGGTAGATGGAAGGCCTATGGAGAAGCTTAGATGATTAAATATTAACGGGATGACGTGCTGCTAAGGATTTCATGGAAGAAATGGGAGAAAACCAGTTACACATGCATCAAACATAATGCATCGTGGAGAGAAGGGGAAATTGGAGAGAAAATGATAAAACTTTGCTGAGTTTTACTTCAATTTAGTCTTCCATTTATTCATGCTAGCCAATAGGAAGTTGCCACCTTTCTTACTTATCCATTTTCTCATCATTTTATGTCATTTTGGGCATTAAATTGTTGAAGAAAACTGCAGCAAAGGAACGGTGGTGAAGGCTTTCTTGGCTGTTCGGTTTTGACCATGTTTGCCTCTTTTTTGTAATTTTTAGCCAATAATATTTAGCATCATGTTAAACTTTAATTTCTCTTTCTTTATATTGTATTTTATTTTCCTTTAAAAAATTTTCAGCCATGCAACAACATGGCCAGCAGAAAGTGGCATACTGCAGTCCATTTTGGCTAACGTTTTCTTGCTTCATTTTACCTCTTTTGAGGTATACTTCATCCAAGGAGATTTATTCACATGGTAATTCATTAACTCTTCTTCCTTTAAGTATTATTTATATGGTATTTTATACCATAAAAATTTTCAGTCAAGTTTCTTTTTAGATGGATCCAGCTAGGCATGTCCAACGACAGCAAGGGTGGCATATGTCCACAATTCTTGGCTGCAAGTTCTTGATCCATTTTACCTCTTTTGTTATATAATTCAGCTAATAAAATTCCACCGTATCTCTGATTAATAAATTCTCTTCATCTAATATTATTTATTTAATTGATACTAAAAATTGCATCACAATCAATAGCAAACCGTGTAACATACAACAGCCATATAGATGGTGTGGAAGTTAACTCTTTTCTACTACACGGTTTGGACTTGATTTCTCCTCCTCTTTTAATATATTCCACCAATGAAAATTAATTACATATCCAATAATTAATTTTTCCCCCTCTTATAAATACATTTATTGGTATTTATGCCATGAAAATATCACTTTCATTCTAAAATTTCAGATTTCTTTTCTTCTTTTATTCCATCCTTTCTATTCATCATTCCATATTTGTTTCAACTCTTATACATCATATTATAAATTATAATTCCAATAATTCCATACTTTAAAGTGAAATTTCATATCCAATATTTATTTAATTCCACTAATAATTTATTTCTACTATCAATCATTTACAAATATAGTGTACAGTGTTATAAAATCGGGTCTCACATTTTCTCCCCACCTTAAGAAATTTAGTCCTCCAAATTTCACTTGGACCTATCACTGAAATAGCTCTGGATACCTCTCACGCATAAGGCTCTCTAACTCACAAGTAGCCTCCTCCTCAGTGTGATACTGCCAGAGCACCTTACCCAAAGGAATCGTCGTAGATCGCAATACCTTATCCGTCCTATCCAAAATCCGTATTGGCCTCTCAACGTAACTCATATCCTCTCTAATCTCTAGTGGCTCATGTCGAATTACATGAGAAGGATCTGGTTTATACTTCCTCAACATCGAGATGTGGAACACACTATGCGCTTCTGACAACTCTAGAGATAGTGCTAATCGGTATGCCACCTCTCCCACGCGATCTAAGATCTCAAAAGGTCTAATGTATCGAAGACTCAGCTTTTCTTTCTTACTGAATCTCATTATACCTTTAGAGAGTGAGACTTTCAAAAATATATAATCACTCGTACATCTCGAGAACCTGCTCAATCAAGTCGGGAGCATAATAACTTACGATCTCCCACTTTTTCCCATGCTATCATGGATTTACATCGTCTACCATATAAAGCCTCGTAAGGTGCCATGTCGTTTCTCGCTTGATAGCTATTTTTATAAGCAAACTCTGTCAGGGTAGATGATCGTTCCAGGAGCCTCTAAAATCAAGTGCACATGCTCTTAACATATCCTTGAGCGTCCGTATCGTACGCTCAGACTATTCATCAGTCTACGAATGGAACGTGATGCTAAAACTCAATTGGGATCCTATAGCTTCTTGAAGTCTCTCTCAACCGTGAGATGCGAAGCGAGACTCCCTGCCCGATGTGATGCTCACTAGAATATCATGTAATCTCATTATCTCTCTGACATATAATTTGGATAAGGCACTAATTGGATCAGTAGATTTCATAGCCAAGTAATGAGTAGACTTAGTCATTCAATTCACAATTATCCAGATAGCATCATAACCTTTGCGGTTTTCTGAATTTCACTTAATTTAGGAAGTATCACCAATATAGGATTTTTCTTCCTTATATAATTTCTAACTTTCAGTTAATCTTATCTTTAAGATGAGACTACTAGTATACTTTTATAATCCAACTTTCCTTTAAATCACACATTTCCTCTTTCACAATCAAGTTATACTCCCTGAGTTGTTTATCATCTTTAGGAGTTAACAATTTTCACTTTCTCTTCATACAGTAGATAATTCACACTCTTTATCACTTATTATCTCCTTTGGTGCCAAGTCAATAATAATTTGATGACTATCATTTAAACAATTTTTATTGCTTGTATGTAATTGTCCCAGTAGCTTTTTAAATTCAGTGCACTTGCTTTCCATATATCATTGAGCATCTACACAATACGCTCGGATATTTACATCTATAAGAAGCGGTGCTGACAATAAATTTTGGAATCCCGAAGCCTTTTGCTATTTTCCAAGAGCATAAGGGAAATCAGGGATCCCAATCACATGGAACGCTCACTAGAACTTCACATACATTCTCACCGTTTCACAAATACATATCGACTAGGGCACTCAAGAGATCAAAAAAACTTGATGATGTAGAAGTGAATAAATTTGTCAATCATCTATAGTCACTCCTATAACATCATGGTTCTTTTAGATTCTTTACTATCCCACAATAATCGTTTCACGGTTTAGCTAAGGCTGCACTTCACTTGCAGACTTAATATTAACCATCAATTACATTGCATGAGACATTAGGTAAAAATTTTCCCTGCTATCTCTTTTCATATTGAGTTATCATTACATCCCTCATTATCATAGTACATATAATATCACTCAATTGAAGGATGTACCTGAGGATATAATCTTTTCAAAATCACATTCTGTAATTGAATTAAATACCAATTCCGTCTCCACATTACTTATGCCATTTTGCAGTTCCAATATATATATACATTTACATGACTGGCAGTACTTCATTTGTTTACTCCTCTTAGTATAATTAGTTTTATCTGTTAAGTTTGGCTCAATCTTATATTTAGCCATAACCACATGATAGTCAGAAGAAATCACATTCAATTTTAGATTTGAGAACTATCTCATAATTCGTGTTCCCTTATCATCATATGAGTTATCTTTTAATGCATTTTTATCCTTGCATATTTATCACTTCAGTTGCTTTTCCAAATGGTATAGTACTCTTTCGTTAAACCTTTTAACATTTTTGAATACTATACCCCCACATATTCATCCGCTCCCCTTTAATTTTCTCACATGTATGTATCATTTTAGTGAAGCGGCCAATTTCACAAACTTCTTAACCAATCATTTATTTTATTCGGTTTCTAGAAGTTGTGAAATTAATTAAGGATGATGCTTATATTCTTCAAACAAATATACATATTCACATCTCGTGGTTTCATGCCATTATAATTTATTCGTATGTGATTGAAATATTTCATTCATTAATTCCACATATGTCACATGATATTTCATAAATCTCTTAAGTACCACGAAGGACTCGTAGGAGTTATACCAAGTCCTGAACATCATCTTACAAACACTTGTTTGTAAACTTTTTATCCGATAACATCTTGTTCAGAGATTGGTCTTAAAACTCCATATATATCATTTCTCTAATAAACAGTAATTCTCATGATTCCTTTTCCAGTAACAACACTGTTGAACATTCAAAATTTAATTCACCATCATTAACTATTCTTATTCTTTCAACCCAACTTATATGTGCTTTTCCTCAATTACACTAATACAGATCGGTTCTTTATTCATTAATCTCTGGAGTAATTTCTTAAGCCCTTTAGATTCTTCTATGTTCTCCAATAAGAGCTTGTAAATGGAATCCATACTGTGAATCATGTCAATGATCCCTCAAATCTATTCTACTCCAGAAATTTATTTGAAAATTTATCTGATAACTTTCAAATCATGTAACATATATTTCGCATCAATTCACTTATCTAAATCACTCTCAGTAAGTGTATCACTTTTCATAAAATTAAATAATCCCTAACCCATATACCCCATATTTTCACAGTTAATTCAGGCCCTGAAGAGTCCATAACATGGCCGACTATCCGCGACCTTCCACAATATCCACTCTAGTCGCATTACTCATCAAAGTATAAGTGGGGTTCATAGTAGGGACTATTATACATGTAATATATTCTTTACACCATCAGTTTCCTTATCGCCATCAATTAGTTCCACTTCAATTTAGTCCACTATGATGCAGAGGGATTATTTCAATATAAGGGCATATTCATCATTTCAGGGTCTTAGTTCGATTCAGACAAAGAAGTCCTAGTGGGGCCCTCATCGAGTTCCTCTTTGTACCTTATCGAACAGACCTCCAGTAAGACCATAAGATCAACTATTTCATGCAAAATTCTTGGGTTATAATCCTTTTTTGTAACCCTTGATTCGCAAACTTTCACACCATTTTAAACATTTAATCCAATTTACAGTCACTTGATTCCTCTATACATTTAGACTATACAGTACTACAGAGGATGTTAACCATTTTCAATACTTTCTGCTCTAAAGGCATCAACAGACATCAGGTCAACCTTGCTCTGATACCATTAAAGGTTATACTCTAATCTAGTTGAGTTGCCCCATTGGGAGGTTGAAGAAGATGGAATAATGCAGTGCAAAACAAAGCCCACTTTCGGCACGTGAAAAGTGTGGTGCAGATAAGCTCATTTAAAGCTCATTTTGCCCCCTGTTTTTCTTCTATTTTTAAAATTTTATTTTTGATTTTTATAATACTTTTATGAAATTTATAATTATATTTAATATTTATTATTTAATAATAATGCTTATTTCAGTAGTAATTATATATTATGCACATTTGTTCTATTGTTTTATTACATGATAAAGTATTACGTATTGTTGTGAGTTTATTAGTAGTATGTACTCTCTTTAATATAATCAAAATATTTACATACTCATTTTGTGCAAAAATATTTACGTACTCTTGACATATGTTTTTATGCAAAATTAATTAAAATTATTAGAAATTGATTTTATTAAGTTTAAGACCTAAAGCTTTAATGCAATATACATAGGACTAGTTTAGATGGACGGTACGATTGGTTCTGGTGAAATTGAAAAGAATAAAATGATTATTAAAAATATATCTTTTTTAATAAAATAATATAAAAAATTAAAATTAAGGGTAAAAAGGTGATATTACCTTTTGTTTTGTCTTTTCTTGAATATTCCAACGCCCCGGGCCTCACCAGTGAGCCAAACAGGACCATAGTCCTAAAGATAAGTTAGATTTAACTCCGTGAAGATTTGGTATAGCTAGCTAGTATCAAACTAGTAATTTTTAATAATTAGATAGTATTGAATAATTAATTATTTGAAATAACTGGAGTTTAAAATTTTTATTTGAAGTAATTTATTCCCACGATTACATTTATTATGTATTATTATTAATTTTGAAATTTATATTTTTTGATAGATGATACATAAGTACGATTTGTGCATTTATTTAAATATTAATTTATTAAATTTCAAAACATTTGGTTTTGAATGTAATAATGATTGTATGGTCGAAAGAGATATGTTTGATTTTGAGTATTTCATAATTATCTCTAGATATACAAGTTGATTTGTGTCTCAGAAAAACTAAATAAGTGATAAACTCTTTTAAGGCCCTAATGAGATACATTTAGGTTTGTATATGTCACATGGCCATTACCTCTTCTCACAAAATTGACTTATTGGGTGTACAACGCACCACCTCTTATATGCCCAAGGACCTTCCCTTTTGTATCCGATGTGGGATTGAAGCACCCGATCTACTCTCCTAGTATGACATTCTCTCTCACCTAATCTCATGATGTCTTCATCAGGGCTAACCTTTTTGGGGCCCACCTTGCTCACCCCTATAAGACGCTTGGCGTGAAACTGGCCCACCTTGTAGTACCCTAACTAGGGTGCTTAGTGTGGAGTCAAACGGTCAAAGGTTAGCTCCGATACAACTTGTCAAGTGGCCATTACCCTCTTCCCACAAAACCGACTTATTGGAGTATACAACGCCTCCTCTTTTATGCCCAAGGACCTTCCTTTTTGCATTAGATGTAAGACTGAAGCACTCAATTTACTCTCTTGGCATGACATATACATCTAGTTAAGTATGTAATGTAATGATTTGGGTAATTTTAATTTTTTTGATTTTAAGAAAGTTTTCGTTAACTTATGTAAAACAAAGAGGCTTGTTTGTTGTTATTATTGAATTATTTCTTAATCATAAAGATATGAGATGATTTTTGGATTACTTTATACAATCGCCTGCCTAAAAGAGGTTGTTGTGTTTGGTAATTTGGAATGGCAAATGAAGTATGTTGGCTCTTATAGGCAATACCGAGAGGGGGGTGAATCGGTTTTTCACTAATCTTAGGTTCGTTTTTCTGTTCCTCTAAATTCTCTAGCTTAGATTGATATTTTCTAAGTTCTCTAAGCTACTCAAGCATGCGATATAAATTCAATTCAATAAGTACAATATAATTGCAAGTAAAGAGAGTAGGGAAAGAGATATTTACACAAGCGATTTATAGAGGTTCGGCTACCTTGCCTACGTCCTCTACCTTGAGATGCTCCCAAGGATTTTCTCCAAATCCACTATCTTGAATTTGTGATTACAATCCCTCTTTTCAAGGCTCAAGAGAAACCTCTCTCTTTTTCTAGGCTCAAGAGTAACTTCCCTCTTTTTCTTAGGCTAAAGAGAAACCTCCCCTTTACAAGGAATGATTGTGTTTACAACTTGTGTAATCAAAGAAAGGCCCCTAGATAGGCAAGTGATTACAATGTTTAAGCTCAAGGATAAAGCTTATACAAGATTTGTGCTAAGCACTACAAGGAATAAGAGAATGATGGATGATGAAGACTTTAGAGCTCTTGATTTGTTGTTTGAGGCTTGAGGATTTGAGGAATATGTGTTATGGAGTTGCTGAGTAGTTCCTCTTACTTCCTGTAGCTTCTAGGCCTCTATTTATAGTCCCTTGGATGGTTTGTGGACGTTGGTTGGAGCCAAAACAGAAACTAGCCGTTGTATCTCACAAAAACTAGCCGTTGGGAGCTTTCTGGCATAAAGGGATCGATCCTTTTCCTCATTCTGGGCTTCCGGGGCATTCTGTCAAAAAGGGATCGATCCTTTTCTTCCAGGGGGCATTTTTCCTGCACTTTTGGGTTAGAAATGATGTGGTCTTTGATCCTAATTCAACCCAAAACATTTTGGCACTTTTGTGGGAGTTTTTCTTGACTCTCTTTGATAAAAACATGGTCTAAATATTCATCAAGTGATTTTCTAAAATATTCAAAAACATTTATAAAGTATTAAGACCAATAAGAGTGTATCGATAAATCATGGTCTTAAGTTTGATATGATCACTTGAGAATGGATTGAAAAAATCATGTGTGATAAGGCAAATTTACAATATGAATTAAAACATTAAAGCTTACTTAAGTTTTTGTCATTTCAAAATATGTATGGCAATTTAAAGCTAACAATCTCCCCCTTTTTGATATGATAAAACTTAATGTAAATTTGCTTTGAAAATTCTTTGAAAAAAATACTCCCCTTCAAATAAAGCAGGATTTTGTAAAGCACCCCTTAATATAAGCATGGGTTTTGAAAATGAATTTTCAAACTATTTTTCCCCCATTATCTTTCCCCCTTAATATCTCTCCCTTTTAATATCTATCTCTCCCCCTTTTTGTCATAGCAAAAAGAAGGAAAAAATAATAAAAAATATGCTCCCCATAAAAGTATGGCTATGTGAGAAGAGATAAAAGAATATGCTCTATCCAACAAGAAATGTGTTAGTACATGGGACTCATAGCACAAATAAATAAGTCAATTGTTCATAAAGAGTATGAGATATTCATGCAATGAACATGACTTATGATCCTATACCAATTGTTTATAAATAATTTTGCAAGAAGTTCACAATTGGTAAGAAATGAAGCAAGTTGTATATAAATATCTACTAAGGTCTATGACTTGCTCATTTCAATCCTATTAAGCACCTAAGTGTATCAATTGTTCTCTAAAGTCCAACTAAGGTGCATGTCAACACATCATGATTATCAGCTAGAATTAGATGACATATTACATGCATGTGCTCATAAATCACATTCAAGCAAGAGTGTGCATAGAATCAAGACATATAGCAATTAACTACAAATTCTAGCACACAAGAGTTTCATGCAAAAATATCCTAAATGAATTCTTCTCTATTTGGCATTTCAATCTAAGGAGCATGAGAAGAATTGTCAATTTAACGCTCATACTAATTGGCAATTTAGTTTTGGCTTACCAATTGTTGAAAATATGGTTGCCAATGATACTAATTGTTATTTCAATCTAAATACCAATTGTTACTAATGGTTGATTTAGGCCTTTTGCATGAATCCAATATTTATGTGTAGTGTGTTCATGTCAAGAAAATAATCATTCTAAATATGCAAGAACACAACACATATCATCAAATATGCATATGGATCAATTAATCATTAGCACACTATCATAAAGTATTAATCCATATTCATATTCACAAAGTTATACCATATGGAAGATTCAAACAATAAAGGTATTCAAGCAAACACAATTTCTTCCATGGTTTCAAGTACAAAAATCCTATGCTCATTTTCCAATTCAAGTCCTTAAGCAATTATGAGCAAGGAAAGATTCAAAATTACCATTTTAATCAATTAAAAGCCATATCCCTCGTTGTTATCATCATTTAACGTTCTAGAGGGTATATGCTATTTTAACTAAAATAGCTTCACCTAAGTGAGTCAATATTATCAAGCTAAAATGTATTTTATCATCAAAATCCATAAGCTATGAGTGAGATTAAGCACATAATATCATGAAATAACTATTCTCATCTCATAGGCATGATTATTGATTCAACTTAAGCAAACATGCATGTTCATCATCAAAACAATCGAGAATCTATGCATGTGTATCAAATGTTTGTGTTGTCATTAATGCTCAAGTTCCATAATAATTTGGCTATAAAGATTTAATTTCATGGATGATAAATTTTCATGTAACTCAATATTTAGGATTCATTTATCATCACTAATTATAAGCCAAGGAAAATTATGACCTTGTACCAATTGTTAAATTTACATTTGAAGTCAATCCTTAAGGTCAAGTTTTAATTATTCTTCCACTAGATGTATAATTATCATGAAACCTAGTGTGGAATTGATAAGTCAAGCTACGAGACATAATCTTATAGATATGCTTGACTAAGATGAACAAAAAATATGAAGAATACTCATTATGCACAAGTTCATCAAATTTTCAAATATATCCACAAATCATTGAAATAAATCTTAAAAATTATGTTTAAGCATTCATTGAAAATATATTTCAAGATTATTTCAAGATTTATGTAATTCAGGACCATCTTTAATGAGAAAACTGGTTTTGCACTTGTAAGCTCAAGAAAAGTGATATTGATTATTGAAAGTGATACCATTTGTTGAAAATGATATTAATTGATAGAGTTGAGGCATGATATCAATGAAAAATGAATTTTCATATTTTAAAGTTCATCAAAAAGAAGTTAAAACAATGAATTTTAAGTTGAGAAGAGAGAAAGTATCAAAACAGTGAAAAGTTCTTCTCAATTTCGGTTAAAAACATGCAGAAAAGCCTTTCTGGCATGGGGGGATCGATCCCTTTGGGAGGGGGATCGATCCCTTTGGGAGGGGGATCGATCCCTTAAGTCCAGAATGCAGATTTCCTGCATTCTGCTCAAGGGGGATCGATCCTGCTTGCTAAGGGATCGATCCCTCATCCTGGTTCTGTAGTTTTTGACAAAAAATCCAATCTTTGAGGTGCCCAAACTTCGTTTTTGAGTAATTTAAGTCCAAGTAAAGGTTTAAACATTTGTAAAACATGATTTTGGACTTGTATGAATGAAAAATCTGAATGAAAAACCATTTTACAAAAGATTTTGCAATTTTGGAAGAATTTACACAATAAAATGCATTTTTGGCCTCAAAGGGGGTCATTTTAAGCATTATGCATATTTTGTCAAAACCAAAGCTTTGGAAACCACAAATATGCCAAAACAAACTTGTTCACATAGATTTTAAGCACATATAACATCAAATCATCATACTTGTGAACATTATGCCATGATTTCCAACATACATATTCTTTATTAAGGCTCATGACAAGGCATTTTGCATAAATGACATATTTGACAACTTTTGAGCAACTAAATATATTATCTAGACATATCAAACTTGCTCAAGATGTAGAAAACCAATAATCATTTCAAAATCACAAATCATGCTTTTCATTCAATGCATCAAGTACTATTCATCAAACACTCAAAAATCATTTATCATGCCTTTTGTTCAATCATTCAACTCACAATGCATCAAGAATCATCAACCAACTTTCTCATCAAAGCACAAATAATCAAATAAAGTTTTAAGGAGTAAATAATTAAACTTACAAAACTCCTTTGCTAGAGAATGCTTTGCCTTGATTTGTTGGATCCACCATTAGTCATTCTTTGAGAAATTGTTGTCACCTTGCTAAGAATGGATCTCCAAGCTCTTCCTATTGGCACAAGCAAACTCCATGGGATATGTTGAGCATTTAAACTGCATTGTTTCATTATATTCCCATGCTCCAACACTCCTATAACAAACAAATTCAAGCATGCTTTGGTACCCAAATTTTCTTGGGTCCATGAGAGTTAGTGTTCACAATTTTAGATCCCTTAGGGATCCATTTTAAGCACAATTCATCATTATTTATTGCATGCTTTGGCATCCACATCTTTCTAACAACTCTTCCTCTAAATGTGGTTTTTCTATATGTGCATGCTTGTGAAGAGTGTCCTATTCTATTGCATAGTGAGCATGTAAGAGATAAATCATGCATAGTATTTTTGCCCACTAGGAAATTCTTAAGATGAGTTTCTTTATGTTTTGCATTATATCCTAACCCATCTTTGTCAAAGAAAGCTCTTTGGGTCTCTAACATATGATCTAGCTTTTGTTGACCCATGTAGAATCTAGAAAATGAATTATGCAAATTTAAGTTCTTTTTATTTACTTCATTTATTTCTAGATTTGCTTCTTCTAACTTCTTCTCAAATTCAAGTTTGGCATTTAATAGCATTTCATTTTCTATTTTCAATTTAGCAATGATTTTCTTATATTTGGAGTTCATGCATTGAAATTCATTTGCTAAATCATTAAAGGCATTTTGTAGTTCACTAAAGGTATAATCATTATCTTCACTAGCACTACTACTAGCCTCATCATCACTAATGGCCATAAAGCATGTGTAGGCTACCTCATTATCTACTTTTTCCTCATCGGAGCTATCACTATCACTCCATGCAGCCACAAATGCTTTCTTCCTAGGTTTCCTATCCTTTTCCTTCCTAAGTAAGGGGCAATCGAGCTTAGTGTGACCCGGTTCATTACATTCATAACACACTAAGGGGTCTTTTTCTCTCCTACTAGATTCTCCTCTTATTACCCCTCTACTTTGGTGACTCCTATCATTCTCTCTCTCTTTCATTCTCATAAATCTATTAAATCTTTTGGCAAACATTGCCATTTCTTTTTCTTCCTCATTTCCACTCTCATCACTATCATCTTCAATGACCTCATGAGTGGAAGACTTAAGTGCTACCCCTACTTTCTTTAAAGGCACTTCATTTCTTTTTAATTTCATTTCATGAGTAAGTAAAGACCCCATAAGTTCATCTAGAGGTAAGGTGTTTGGATCCTTAGATTCTTCTATAGCGGTTACCTTAACCTCCCAAGATTTAGGCAAGCTATTCAAAATTTTCTTTACCATTTCAACATTGGAATAAGTCTTGCCTAGAGCCTTAAGTCCATTAATTATATCATTAAACCTAGTGAACATTTCGCTAATGGACTCATTTTCTTTCATCTTAAATAGCTCATAATCATGTGTGAGCATTCCGATTTTGGTCTCTCTAACTTGATTTGTCCCTTCATGTGTGATGGCTAGTTTATCCCATATTTGTTTAGCATTTTCACATAAAGAGACTCTATTGTACTCATTGGGACCTAATGCACAAAAGAGGGTGTGCATAGCCTTGGCATTCAATTGTGCCAATCTCATGTCATTGGTGTCCCACTCATCTTCACTCTTAGGGACATCTTTTCCATCTACTTTCTTTATTGGGATTCTAGGGCCATTAACAATTATTCTCCACACTTCATAGTCATTGGATTGCACAAATAACATCATCCTAATTTTCCAATAGGAGTAATTCTCACCATTGAAGAGTGGAGGTCTAACTAATAAGTGTCCCTCTTCTCCTAAGGATGTGCCTACATTCAAGTGAGTCATTTAAGATCGTTTTACTCGATAGAGGTTAGTCTAAATCGATCTCGAGCCCAAGTTCTGATACCAATTGTTGGCTCTTATAGGCAATACCGAGAGGGGGGTGAATCGGTTTTTCACTAATCTTAGGTTCATTTTTCGGTTCCTCTAAATTCTCTAGCTTAGATTGATATTTTCTAAGCTCTCTAAGCTACTCAAGCATGCGATATAAATTCAATTCAATAAGTACAATATAATTGCAAGTAAAGAGAGTAGGGAAAGAGATATTTACACAAGCGATTTATAGAGGTTCGGCTACCTTGCCTACGTCCTCTACCTTGAGATGCTCCCAAGGATTTTCTCCAAATCCACTATCTTGAATTTGTGATTACAATCCCTCTTTTCAAGGCTCAAGAGAAACCTCTCTCTTTTTCTAGGCTCAAGAGTAACTTCCCTCTTTTTCTTAGGCTAAAGAGAAACCTCCCTCTTTTTCTTAGGCTAAAGAGAAACCTCCCCTTTACAAGGAATGATTGTGTTTACAACTTGTGTAATCAAAGAAATGCCTCTAGATAGGCAAGTGATTACAATATTTAAGCTCAAGGATAAAGCTTATACAAGATTTGTGCTAAGCACTACAAGGAATAAGAGAATGATGGATGATGAAGACTTTGGAGCTCTTGATTTGTTGTTTGAGGCTTGAGGATTTGAGGAATATGTGTTATGGAGTTGCTAAGTAGTTCCTCTTACTTCCTTTAGCTTCTAGGCCTCTATTTATAGTCCCTTGGATGGTTTATGGACGTTGGTTGGAGCCAAAACAGAAACTAGCCGTTGTATCTCACAAAAACTAGTCGTTGTATCTCACAAAAACTAGCCGTTGGGAGCTTTCTGGCATAAAGGGATCGATCCTTTTACCAAAGGGATCCATCTTTTTCCTCATTCTGGGCTTCCGGGGCATTCTGCCAAAAAGGGATCGATCCTTTTCTTCCAGAGGGCATTTTTCCTGCACTTTTGGGTTAGAAATGATGTGGTCTTTGATCCTAATTCAACCCAAAACATTTTGGCACTTTTGTGGGAGTTTTTCTTGACTCTCTTTGATAAAAACATGGTCTAAATATTCATCAAGTGATTTTCTAAAATATTCAAAAACATTTATAAAGTATTAAGACCAATAAGAGTGTATCGATAAATCATGGTCTTAAGTTTGATATGATCACTTGAGAATGGATTGAGAAAATCATGTATGATAAGGCAAATTTACAATATGAATTAAAACATTAAAGCTTACTTAAGTTTTTGTCATTTCAAAATATGTATGGCAATTTAAAGCTAACAAAGTATTATGGTTAAAGTAAAGTAGTCTAAATGATCTGTTTGTCCAAAAGGGATGGGTTTTTCGAAAATTAAGTTATTTTTTTATTAACTTCATATGGAGCGTGCTTTTTAGCATGTCACATCCTCTTTCTAAAGGAGAGTTTGTGATGATACACTTGGGCTTTTCAATTTAATGACAAATAGCACATAATATTCCTAGAGAAAGAGTTGTATGAAACAGTTATTCCACGTCAACATATATCTCTTCTATTTAAATCATGTCACGTAATCACATTATTGAAAAAAGTTAAACATTTATTACCACAATATTCGTTAATAAATTTCTTGAACTAAATATTTACTATTTAATTTTTATATGTAATATGTAATAAACGATTAACTTTTTTATTACATGGCATGATTTGGAAATAAGCTATCAACATTTAATTTTGCTATATAAGCCCTTAATCTTTAAAAATAATGTAATTAAATTCAAATTTGTTATTAATTTTAAAGTAAAATAAAAGGTTGAGGGCTTATAAAACCTTAACCCCTTTTTTTATTTTACTTAATTATGTTATTTTAAAAAGTTGAGTGTTTAATTACAATAAAATAAAAGTCTATGAACTTTTACGATAAAATTAAAAGTTAAATACTTATATCCATTTTGTACAAATAATTAAAAGTATATTTGATTATTAAACTTTTAATTCAACTTAAGATAATTTGTTTTGAAATTAATCGACTGAATGAATACCTTAATCAATAAAGAGGGTAATAGAGATGTCCATGGGGTACTACCACTTGCCTCTTTTATTCTTTTACTTTTCTTTTTCACTTTTGTTTTTAAAATTTGATAGAATGTCCATGTGGCGGCTAACTTTGGCTCTTTTTTTATTTATTTTACAAATTGAATTTTTAAAGTTCATCAATACCCTTTATTCTTTTTCAGACATATTTAAATTGAGTTCATTTTATTTTAAGTAAATTATATTTTAAAAATATTTTAAATAATAATAATTTTTATTTATTCAATTAATAAATTTATTAAAAAAAACTCTTTATTAATGTGTCACATGACGTATGACTTTTCTTTACATTTTTTGTTAGACCTTACTTATTTTTTTTCTATATTTGTCAAAACATTTTACTTATGCAATAAATGAACTTTTTTTTTCTTTCACAAGTTTTTTCTCTATAACGTATAAATTTATTATTATTATTATTATTATTATTATTATAAAAGCGTCACTTTATTATTATTTGAACAAAGCCCAAACATTTTACAAATATTTTTTTAAGTTTGAATTTTTTTGCACAAAATAAATATAAATTTTTTATTTTTTATTTTACTATAAAAGTCCATAAACGTTTATTTTATTATAAATAAATCTTTAACCTTTTGAAATAACTCAAGCGAAATATTAGGAATAGTTTCTTTTGATAGACACTTTTAACACTCGATCTCATAAAGTTACATTACATTATTGGTACCGGTAACTTGTTATGCCAAGTTACTTATTTTTTCTTCTACCAATAAAACATATAAAGTATCGAGTACCAATAAAAGCAACAAGTTACCAGTTTCAACTTTCACATTTAATGCTAATAAGACATTGGCTTAGTGACAAGGAAGAGGCCCTGAGACTTTGAAGTCTCAGATTCGAGTCTCACCAAGTATAAACTAGAGTTTGTATAGTTATTTACTAGTTTGTTATAGTTATTTATTAGTTTACCTAGTTTAAGTAATGTGATTTCCATAGTTACCTATTTATGGAATGTAATATGCTGATTGTGATTGTAACTTCTAATGAAAATGTACTACTCAAAAAAAAAAACTTTCACATTTAATGTGATGTAACTTTATTAGAGTGAGAGTGTTAAAAGTGATTGTGTCTAGCATTTCTCATAATTCAATTAACTTTAAATATGTTAAATAATACTAATTGTAATTTGAACACAGTTGACATAAATAGCTCTGTGAGTTACACATGGTATATCAGGTGTGTAATACAAATATGTCGTTTAACAGATTTAGATTTAATTATGTTATTTTAAAAATTTTTAATGATTAATGCAGTACAATAAAAAAATTGATGACTTATGACCATCTAATGTAAAAATTGAAAGCATATTTAATTAAGATTTATATATGATGCATTGATAGTATATAGTTTTTATACACCGTCAATGAATAAAAAATTGACCCATTATCAATAATTTCTTATGAGCAAATTGAAGAAAATTTATTTGTATTTATTTTTAAAGACTTGGCATCTTTTTAATTTATATATTGATTATGTGTCAATCTCTGATGTATTAATAGTATATAGAGACTATACACTGACAGTGCATTATATATAAATCTATTTAATTACTAAATCTATTTTTTTAAGAAAAAAATTATGATAAATTTTCAAAAATCTATTTAAGAGGACTAAAAACCCTAGCAGAGGGCCCGTGATTGGCTAATAGTACCTGGCCCTGCCTTCGTACTGCACGTCACGTGACAAACCTAACAGTCTTACTCACACACAACGTACCAATCAAACTCAGAAGAAGCTTATTGGAATGGTTGCTGCTTGCTTAATTCATTTTTAATTTTCTATCTTATTTTCCTTCAGCTTTGTATTTATCTATTTATCTGAATCCATCAGAAGGAGACTCTCATTTGTTTCAGCTGCTTCGATTCTTTATTATTCGGGTATTGAAATGGAGACGATTCACTCCGTTCCATTCGACTCTTTTCTGGACCGGATGCGAAACCCTGCTTCTCTCGATCTTGTTCGCTCCATCAAGAGGTTTCTTCTTTTGTAATTTATAGCGTTTTAGTTAGGGTTTTCTAAAAGAATTTCTTTTGTCTCTTTATTATATATATAGAGAGAGAACATTTGACTTACCAATTGCCATTGATTCCAGCTTCATCGTGTCATTTTCGTTTTATGCGCCAAACGCTGAGAATGATGGGAAAAAGATACAAGACTTCTTTATGACAATGGAAGATGCTATAAGGGATCATCCTTTATGGGCAGACTCCTCTGATGATGAAATCGACAATGCCTTGGAGGTTTTAACTCTTTTTTTTCATTTATCCAGCTATTTCATACTTAATGGCAACTAATTAAATCTACTGCAGGGTCTGGAGAAATATGTGATGACAAAACTACATTCGCGGACGTTTGCCTCCTCTGCTGAGGATGCAAAGATGGATCAACAGATCTCAGATAAGATAAGCTTGTTGCAAACCTTCTTGAGACCTCAACATTTGGACATACCACCGGTACTTCAAAATGAATCTTCATGGCTGGTATGCCTGCTAACCTCATTAAATTATTAATCATTAATTCTAATCATGCTATACTATTTTATGCTTAGCTTACAGTCATAAACTTGTATGCTGCAATGTTGAGTATTTTATGTGGATTTTGATTAGACTAATTGAGGAAACTTATTTTGAGACGAACACTGCTGTTTCTTGGTTAATTGCCAATAAATAAATTTCTTACAAAATGCTTTTCACTTAGAAACTGGCATAGCATTTATCATCATTGCTTCAATGAAATGATCAATGGTTCATTACCATTAAAAACTACTATGTTGCACAGCATGTACGAGAACGCCTGTAATACTTTTGCCTCAAAAGATAATAACGTCATATAAAGCATGGTACGTTACCTTCTAAAGAGAAGATCTTTGAAAAATAATTGATGCTAGATAATGCAATTGTAAAAGGGGTTCTGTAGAAGGGAGAAGCATTGAGAACAAGCAAAATAAGATGCGTTAGGAGCCAGCATAGAGGAAGATTGGAGCAGTCCCTGAAGTATATCGTGACAAGTGTTGGTAGAGCAAAGTGTAGAGAAGGATGAAAGTGGGGAGTAAGGCGGAAAACCCTGTTGAGGAAATCAATAAAGTGAAAAGTATAGAGAGTGTTGCAGAGAAAGTTTAGAGAGCTCTAGTTTATCAGTTTGCCAAAATATCCCCGGAATGAAATTTCAAGTCTTCTATATATAGGCCAAAAGGAGGGGGTACCAGAGAGAAACAATTATAGACAATGGCGCATAATATGCATAATAGGAAAGAGGTTGTGAGAATTTAAAACCTTTTATAGAGAATGTTTAGGTCATAGGTAGTGATAGCGAATCACATGACAGCGAACATAGAAGTATGCCACCTGTACAGAAATGGATAGGGAAGCACTTGCACTTCTAGGAAAGGTTAAGAAGAAGAATTCTTACAATCATCATATCTAGGTCTCCAAGCGAAGGTCACTAGAGCATATCAATAGTGGAATCAACCCAAGAACTGCTACTCGTTCTGGTGCTACTATCTCACTGAAGTAACCTTGTAACTTGTTCCAGGTCACTTTCACTGCTTTCCATGTGGTAATGCCCTGTAAGATAATATCATTGGCGTTGAGGAAACACAGGTTAGTAACAAAAGTTGATCATCTACAGTGACAGAATATGGTTAATCCTCTCAACACTTTTTTTTTCTTAATGGGGAACAAACTGGTTCAAAAAAGGTTTACTTGCTTTTGCAAAATTCACATACTCAAAAGTTCCCCTTTTTTATCTTTAAAAGGGGAAAATGAATAGAAAAGAAAGGGTCATGATTTTAGTTTAACCTTGGTTTACTTCAATCATTGGACCTGTGGTTGAATTTTGAAAGTAGAGTTAGTTAACTAGTTACAAACTCTAGTATTCAGGGAAGAATTGTTGGATAATATCGAATGTGAGTTAGGTATTGCACATCAGCTTCTTACATTCTGCACTATCATGTTTTTCAGTATCTGCATATCTACTTTTTCTTTAGGTGAAAAATCATCTCAAGAAAATCCATTTGCTTGACCATCAATGGAAAATTAGATAGCTGTTGGACTTAGGTTAGATATTTTACTGGTCATTTCAGTGCATTAGGCAAACAGTGTTTTAACTTTGGTTGTAAAGTGGATCTGTCATTTGGTTGTAAAGTTGATCTGTCATTCTTTTTGGTTAGCATTAGTTATATGATGATACTTACTCCTAAAAATTAGTAAGTCATACTTTTCCCTTTTCCCCAGCTCGCAGAGAAAGAATTAAAAAAGATCAATGCTTTCAAAGCCCCTCGTGAGAAGCTTCTATGTATCATTAATTGTTGTAGGGTGATCAACAATTTACTGCTCAATGCATCAATTTCAGAAGATCATGTTCCAGGAGGCGCAGATGATTTTCTTCCAGTTCTTATATATGTTACAATCAAGGCAAGCTCTCCTTGGTAATAAACCGTTCTACCAGTTATCTTTATCATTTCAAATTGTGGATTCTTATGTCTTACATTTTCAGTCACAGTCCCATCATTGCAAAGTGTGATTTGTGTTGACATTAAATTTTGTTTTCATCGTACAGTTTCTTGACATTGAATACATCTTTTCAAAAATGAACCATTGTTTTCTTCCTGAAAATTCTAGATCTTCTTAGTTCCTTGTTCTGAAGTAATTAAATGATCAAAGTAGCATGCCTCGTTTTTTTTTATTTGTATATTTTTCTTAACCTTCTATCTTGCTTGGTGTCATCAATGTCTATGTCCCCAAGTTATTTATGGAAACAAACCTTTGGTCCCTGCTGTGGATGGTTGATATTATCTCTGTACCTCTTCTCTTTTAATCCTTGGTGTGCATGCATGGGTGGGTGTGGGTGGTGGCAGGTGTATGGTATGCTGTTTGAACATGTAGTCGTTATCATTGATAAAAGTGCAAGTCATTTGGTAGTTTTGACAATGATGTAATTCTAATATCTTATTAATTCAATATTTTATATTTGCATTGGCATGCGTATTAGTATTATTCAGTCTTCAATTGCTTCAGGTGATCACCAAGTTCCTTTAAAAATACAACCCTTTCAAATTTTTCTTCGAAAGAAGTCATAAGTGGCTGGGCCGATAGGGTATTTCTGGAAATGATGTTGAGAAAACCCTAATGTTTCCAATTGTTTTCCCATTTCGACAAAGATTATCAGGATTTGAAAAACAACTGTGAATTTGAATTGCATCAATGCAATCTTAATCACAGATATTCAATGTGATGATCTGAAAATTCCATCAGTTTGGGATTTAGGACATTATTGGTTTGCGATGTATTGAAATATGCTTTACTTTTTTCTTTTTTGGTCAAGGATTATTGTTCTTGTTTCTCTTTTTTGGCCATGGATTTTGCTTTATTTTAATTTTGTTAGCTCTTTGTTGGAATCATACTTTTCTGGCAAGACAGGACTCTGATGTTAAAAATTGAAGATTACTCGTCCCAAATGTACCATGTTTTAGGAAGATCAATGTTGCATTCCAGGAACCAAATCAATCTGTGTTCCGATTTTCTTAGCATATTAGACTGTGTTTTGCCCTAGTGAATAAATGGATTGTGAACTATTTCCATTTTGTTAAACCCTATGCTAGTTTCTTGTCAACATTTTACACTTATTGCTCAAGGTGTATTAAGGATGGTAGTAAAGGCTGGTTTATGGTTAGCATTTTTCCAGTCGAACAAAAATCCTTTTCACATTTTTCTCTCTTGAGCAAACTCATTTATGGAAAGGTGCTCACTGCAGATTATTTTGTTGCTCTGAAGACATATATGATTAAGCCTCATTAATGTTAGCTAGCTAAATCTTATGGACAGGCCAATCCTCCACAGTTGCATTCCAACCTCAAATTCATCCAATTATACAGGAGGCAGTGTAAACTTACCTCAGAAGCGGCTTATTTTTTCACAAATCTTGTCTCAGCCAAGTCTTTCATTGTAGACTTAAATGCCAAATCTCTTTCTATTGAAGAAATTGAATTTGAGGAGAGTATGCAGGCAGCAAGATTGGTTGACAAGGCGCCCCAAGTAACCTTACCCCCATTGGATAAGGTATCAACCTTTGGAAACCAGACAGATCCTGGTCCATCAACAGTAATGCACAAAAGGAAAACTAACATGGACGGTGAGTGTGAAATCTTTGACTGATGGATTCTTTTTATTTGAATTCTTTACCGTTGTACTCTATTAACATTGTCAAATTGCTGAACATCACATGGCCATTCTTGGATCAGGTGGCTCGAATTATCCTTATATGGAAGCTGAGGCTGGTGAACTGACACTGGGTGATGTGGAAAGATTACTAAGTTTGTACAAAGATGTGGTAACAAAGTATCATAATTTGTGCAGCACTGTGAGGCACCTTTCTATTTCCAGGACAGTTTCCCCTCCTCCACAAGGAGCTAACGACAGTCAAAGAGAGCACAATGGAACACACAAAGATGCTAGTTGCGAAAGAGACTGATAAAGGTAAAATAATCTGCAATAACTTTTGCAAATGTACATCTTTGGTCAAATAATTTTCTTCTTCGAAATAAATTGTAAGTTCTTTTTTTTTCTTTGTTAATTCCTTTAATTTAACATCCTAAGCAAATACCTTAGGCACACTGTTGAACGGGCAGCTTATGCTTCCAAACAGGTGGGAGAGGAAAAGCCCTGTACATACAATCCCTCTTTAAGCTAAACAGAACCTATTTACATGTTTACACACAAATATACATACATTCAACCTACTAGTACTCAACGTGCTGTCAAGGCTGTAGTAATTCGAGGACCATTACTTCCAACAGCTTCCCTACAAGTGGTGTCACTGTCAAGTTGAGAAAACCTTATAGCTTCCTTTGCAGAATTTGGGATGCTTACAGATTTCTTGTGAAGGGAGTTAGTACATCTTGTACATATGAACTTTGCAGGTATTGCGTCAGCATTGTCAATTCCAGCACATCTTATGTGCTGCCAAACACCACATATATCACAAGCCAACATTCTCTCACCATCGTCATCCTTTGCCCCACAAGTGCAGTCAACTGTCCAGTTTTCTGTTCCCCTCTCCATTCGAAACCGGTTGAGCCCATGTTTTGATGTACATCTTCCTTGAACTCGAACTGATCCAGTTGTGCCAACTAATAATTTAAGAGTTATGTTGTCCTCTACAGAACCATAGTCTAGTATATCCTCAACTTGAAACCTCTTAAACATAGCATATACATCTTCAAAAGCTTTTGAAGCTTCGGTTTTAAGGTCACCAATGGTCGCATTAAGGGGTAGAACAATCAATTCAGGGGGTGGAAGTGGATCATCTTTAGCAGGGTCAGAAAGCTCTAAATGACACCAAATGCAAATAGCAAAGGGATCATAAGCATATGGTTTGTAGTCTTTCACAAATTGTTTGCAATCAAGAAGTTTAGTCGCTGAGTCAATCACACGTTCCCATGTAGCTTGAGGTCTGTAAGTCAACATGGTTTCAGGGTGGAGCAAAGAGTCTAACAAAAATTTCAGATCACCCTTGATGTGCTCTTCTGATGGGCAATTTGGTTCCAAGCTAGATTCATATTGCAAAGGGGAAAGGTGCTGAAGCCTAAATAGTCATTGTTGTAATAAGATATTTGTTAGCTACAAAGATTAATTAAACAAGAATAAAGTGAACCATATTGAATATTCCTCACCTGAACTCGATATCACTGGAGTTTGGGTTGCAACGAGCCTCAACCACCTTGCCATTGGCAGCTAATTTCCCTCTCAAGTGCTTAAGGCAGTAATCGAGAAGTTCAGGGGAGGCTGCTTTGCAGATGACACCCTTAAGAGAACGCCTAGTCACCCAGGTGGAACTCCTAGCTGCAGCCATTAGCACTTTAATCATAGCTTGCTGCAAAGATTCTACATCATTTCTTGTCCATGCACACAATACATTTGTGGTAGATTCTTGCATTTTAGATGTAGGCATTGAGGTCTTGCGGCTTTCACCAATCAGTCTTAGGAGGAATGAAAAGAGATCCTTCAGTGTTGAAAGTTCCGAACATGATAAGGACTGATAAAAGGCAATTACATTCTGAAGTCGTGTTCGGGACTTGCGCCCTTGGAACAGAAGGGTAGACAAGGGCATGCTGGAAAGGTTATCGACCGCTCTCTTGTAAGCATCTTGTGTGAGGGCGTAGCTTCCTGATCCAAACTCATAACCCCAGTTACCATACCAGGAATGACCTCTGGTAATTGCATGAAGTAGCCTGTATTCCATTCCATATTTCTTTGATACATCCATCACAGTTACCTTCCTGTTCAACAAAATCACTGGAAGGTAGGATCAATGAAACATTCTACCATTGTTCTCAAGAGTCCTTAATCCCCTATTTGAGAAATTAACACTGATTTTAGCATTATTTACAAGTGCAATAATATAGTACACAATTTTTTTGTGTTAACAGGTCAAAAAAGAAATGTATGAAAAAAGTGATGGTTCTGGAGGCATGTACAATGATTTACCAGGAAGCGGAAGGGATATGTAAAATGGCGGCATTGTTTATTTTTTTCTTACTTTTTTCCTTTTCTCTTTACCATTTTGACATAATTAAAGAAAATTAATAGAAGGGGCTGCATTAATATTAGTGGTCCTCCCTGTGTCTGATATTTTACGTACAATGCCATAACATATGGAGGGGCAAACTTGTAATGACATTTAATTTTCTATTTATCATTACGATCGGCAGATGTGTCAAAACTCAAAAGCTTTTTTTTCCCAATCATACTCATAGATCACGGATAAAGCTCTGAAGTGTTGCTTGGTAGAAAAGATAAAAAAGAATGAGATAAAAATTTGTTAATCCAATAATAAGTTATAAGTAAAATGTGACTATAAAACCTAACTTTTGGGTTAACAAAAATTTTCATTTTTACCTATTTTTCATCCTTCCTATTAAGTAAAACTTAAAAAAACAGAGTGAAAAGAAAAACAAAACACATTAAAGGAATACTTTTATTATGCATAAGCAATAAGTATACTATATTTGTAAGGTAGCCTAAAATAAACATCCTCTTTAAAACCACTCACAACATTCATATATTACTAAACATTAATTAAATATTTTTATTTATATTAATCATATTATTGTTGATATAATTTTTTAATTAAGTCATTATCTTTTTGTCAATAAATATAAGTGAAAACACTGAGTATTTGAAGGAAATGAAGAGTTGTGAGTTACTAATATATTAGAAGTTGTCCCTACTTGAAGACAACTTTAATGGTTCATCATGAATAACAGATGGTATTTCTCTTGAGCTTCCTAAGTTTACTTTCCATACTCTTGACAGGTTGTTTATTGATTAAAGAATTGCAGTAAAGAAATAGTGAATTAACAAGAGAATTAATGGAGTTAATTAATGTGATAAAGTGAGGCGTCCAAACCTGACAGAGAGAGCTGTACAGAGTCTATCCCAGAAGTTCATGATTTGAGAACCAGAGAGAAAGTTGGAGCCTCCTTCTCTGCCATTGACAGTAAGAAGATGGCCATAACCATTGGAATGAACAACTCCATGCAGCAAATGAGTAGTGTCTTCTAACTGTGAATACTCCCATTCTTCAAATTCAACAACGTTATCCCCAATAACCACTCTGTCACAACACGTGCACCTCCTATATCATTATTCCCACAATTCAGATAAGCTAAATTTAAAGAGAACCAGATTTCAGAATTCAGAATTGTGACCTTGATTCTGAGATATGCAGAGGATTGGCGCAACCCGGACAAGGCTTGCTCATCCCGTTATCGCAAGACCTTACTATAAAATGATATCTCTTTCTGCAAACAGGATGACCGCTCCAACCTTTTCCATTGCCCAAACCAAAACAAAAGCAAGATTACTTACACTTTAATTAATGATAAAGTATACAATTTCATGCATTGCCCAGTATTGTTTTTTGCTTCTTTGTTGTCCGTGTTTACTTGTACAATTATTCAGTAATTGGATTAAGTAAAACTTTAGTTAATGATAACTTATATTAATCCTTTTATTCTTTTCTATTCTTTGCTTGGTTTTGATAACAGGAACAGAATGCAAACATGCCCAGCTAGAGCGAACTACAATCTAGTCGAAGCGAGTCGACTCACCAACGACTCGACACTGGTCGCAATACACAGATCTGGAGGATCTGGTGACGTCCTCTTCGACGACATAAAGCGCCACGACAATCGGCAAGGGACCGCGGCCATCCGTCACAAAATCACCAACTCTGAACAGGATCTGCCACGTCATCAAGGAGGGAAGGACCGGCGGCGCGAAATCCGTGGTGAGACGGGCGTGAGAGGAGAGGAAGCTTTGGACGGCAAGGCGGAAAGGCTTTGCGGAAGCGGAGACGGTGGCGGCGGCGGCGGCGGAAGGGAAGGTGAGGAAATCAGGGAGGCTGGTGGTGACTCTGGTAGTTCTGCGTGCCCTCTTAAGTGGTCTGGCTATGCTGTGGTTCTCTACCATCTCGATTTAGGAAGACGACGGTGCGTTTTAAGGGATTTTCTTCTGTCAATATTAGTGAGTGAGGAGTGCGGAGTAGACGGGTAGTGTTTTTGTTGGAGGAAGATAGAGAGTCAAGTCTAGGGTTTTTGGCTTGTTGCCGCTTTTACCGATGTTTTTTGAGGGAGATTTTGGCGCTTTTTTTTCTTCTTTTCTCTTTTGGTCTTCACTGTTTTATTAAAAAAAAAAGTTTGAAATTCAGTCACACACCCAATTTCCCAACTAGAAAAAAAAAATTGTTGCTCAAAAACTTGTGATAATTATTATTCTTTGCTTTAAAAAAAGTAAAAAGCCTATTTATAGGTACACGAGAAAGGAAATTTAACCCTAATAGGATATAAACTTTAATATCTTAATCCTATTAACAATCTTAATTACTTAGTCCTACCACTAAAGCAATAAAATTGTAAATTATAGAAAATTTGAATCTCTAGTAAACCTAAAAATTACAAACTTACCCTTAACTTTAAACACAAATAATTGAAATTAAAATATTTTTGTTGCTACCATTTTTTGTAATTTCTCCTTGGTTAAGAAAAACTTGACCCCGACTAATTTAAAGCATGATAAACTAGGATATCTTATTGATTTAGTCCACCATAACCATGTTACCTTCATTAAAATGAGCCAGCCTTCCTTTCAAATTAGAATGTCTTTGGTAATTTTTGTAGCTCTTAGCTTCAAAGAGCTTTTTAGTCAAAATATGGAAATGTTTCTTGTTATCCTCCACAACTTTACTAGACCTTGGAGTCTTCTACTCCTCATACTTCTTGCTATCCTCTAAACTCATAAGTTTTAGAAGAATATTCTTGTTTCGATGATAGAAGTTATAGGTGGTTGCCTTACCAGCGTGACTCACATCTCAATCATATTGCCAATGGTGACTAACAAAATATGAGTAACTTGCATAGGAATAACATCACAAAGTATCGAGTCAGCATAATTACCATAGCTAAAAGACACAAGGTATTGTTGTGTTACTAGAATTATGATTATGTCAATCCAACCACTTTTCTAGGGTGAGGATGTGGTTTAGTTGGAAGTTTGAGACGCTCAACAGTAAAGGTAGAAACTACATTACTGGAACTCCCATCATCAATGATAAGTTTTTTGGCTTGGCCACTACAACGAACAAGAGTTTAGAATATTGAGGTGCATCGCCCATCCTCTTTTTTTATTCTAAGGGCTGTTAGGATACGTCGATCCAACAGAAATGTATCGACACCATCAAAGCCAAGATCATCAGCCTCATAAGTATCGTGATCAACAAAATTATCATCTTGCTGAATTTCTTCATCCTCTTGTTTCACTTCTATATGTATATTCTTTTTTATTATACATGCTCAAAGTGTCTAGTCTTCCCACACTTAAAACATACTCTTTCTTAGAATTGTTTACACTGGTAGAAGGTCTTGTTCCATCAAGGCGAGGGAAAAAGATTATGCAGGGATAATCATTTTCTTTGAATTGGCACCAGTATTCATCTTAACTTTTGTTTTCCTTGTTTGAAAACCCATTTTCTTGCCAGTGGGATAGCTTAAATATTCTTCTACATCAAGGGTTACCCATAAGACTTGTCCTGCTAAGCTAAAATGTAATATGCTGATTATGATTGTAACTTTGAATGAGAATGTACTACCAAAAAAAATATGCAGAGTATAAGTAACTGTCCAATTTATAAATGATTAACAAAAAAAAAACTATCATTTTATATAATCGTAATCTTATATAAAAAGAATTTCAAAAGTATCTCTGTTTGGCACTTGTACAAGGATAGAAAAATAATTTTATTTGTTGATTTTTTATTTTATTAATCTTTATTGAACAAAAAAAAACTTATATAAAAAAAAAACCTCAAACTGTTCCCTGTTTGACACTTTTCTAAGAATAAAAAAGTAATTTTATTAATTGATTTTTTATTTAATTGATTTCTTTTTTTATTTAAAAATAATGAGAACAAGCAAAAAAAAAAAAGAAGGCATAATCCCAAAATTCACATAGTCACTTTACAAATCCAGAAAACCACAACAACCAAAATCAAAAATCTAGATTGAACACAAAAACAAATCATAACTCATCCAGGAAAAATGAACTCAAAACACAGTAAACAACACAAGGCTCCGAGACTCTTCCTAGAACTCCAACCAACAAAAAACAACTGTACTCGGAATTTAGGCATATGGTTTACGGGCAGGATTAGCGTTAAAGTTTTGAAACCCACTTTTGCATCATTTTTCCACCTCTTTTCTCGGTTTTCAATTTGTTCCAGAAATTCTTATACATGAATAAAATTTGCATAAATAGGAGAAAAAATTAAATTAAAATTACAAAATTCAATAAAAAATCGCGTAATAATTTACCCTAAAAGTAATATTTTAGAGAGTTATTACTTCTCCCATTACTCCAACCAGCCTAAAGTCTATATATCACATCGTCATTAATCTTTCTATCCACATATGCGATCAAATAAATTATACTCAATAACATTAATTAATTTACTTGTAATAATGTTAAATTATCAAATAATATATATTCAACTAAGTAATTTATAATAAGTTACTTAATTATTAAAATATATAAAAATATAATATAAAATAATATTATTTAATGTTAAGTATTCATTCATTTAATAATATTAATTAAATTATTTAATAATAGTAGTGATAATAAATGAAAATTAATATAATATTAAAAAATATTATTCAAAAAAATAATAATTAATTATATTAAATAATAAGTACTAGTTAATAATATTAATATATTGAACTAATTAAAGACATGTATAGAAATGCAATGACACATGTGAGAACATGTGGAGCACAATAAGTTAATTTCATATTATTGTGGGATTACATGAAGGGTCGCTGCTAAATCCATTCTTATTTGTTATAATAATGTACAAATTAACAAAATCCATCTATGATAAGATGCCTTAATGTATGACATTTGTCTATGATATTGTCCTATATGCAGAGACTAAAGTAGAGATCAATGAAATGTTGGAACAATGGAGACGAATGCTAGAATCAAGAGGGTTTAGATTAAGAAGAGTGAAGACTGAATACATAGAATGTAGATTCAGTTCAAACAATAAGGAAGATAAGAAAATAGTGACGTTAGATGGGATGATGATACCTAAACAGAATCATTTTCGATATCTAGAGTTAATCATTTAGATGGATGGAGGAATTGATAGCCTTATGACCCATTGGATCTAGGAATTCATATATGATTAAAAGATAAGTTTTATAGGAAATTTATCATACTAACATTGTTGTATAATAGTGAACATTGGATGACTAATAGAGTGTATACACAAAAGATGAGTGCAGCAAAAATACAAGTGCTATTGTGAATATGCGGATATACAAAAAATGATATAATAAAAAATAAATATTCGTAAGAAGGTTGAAGTAGTATCTGTCGAAAATAAGATATTTGAAATTCGTTTTATGTTGGTTTGAACACATTCAATGTAGAACTATAGATGCTCCAGTTAAGAAAGTGAAGATTATGAATAATAAAAGAATGGTCAAGGCTAGAGGAAGCTTGAAAAAATGAAAGGAAGTCATTCGAAAAGCATGGCACTAAAGTTAGAAGAATATATTGCTTTTGATAAGGGTGGGTGGAGGAAGATAATTCATATTATTTTTATTTAAAAATTAATTAATTTCATAGTATAGTTTTTATTATGAAGATATATAATTTATATTAATATTTAGATATTATTTACTTACTAATGAATAGTTGTAGAAATGAAAACATGTTTTTGAAAATAATGAAAATAATTTTTTTTACTTTCAACAATTTTGAATAATTTGGTTCTCGTTCTTGTTTTTTGAAAAAAAATATTAATAAACATATTTTCTGCTATTGCTTAAAAAACTAAAAGTAAACCCCAAGAGTTAGATCTTCTGTTAAGTAAATATCGTTTTAAAAGTAAGTTCAAAGTTCAAATTTTTGGGTTAACATCTAAAAAATTTAATTTCTTTAAATGCAACAGGTCGATCTCTCAAAGTACATGAAAGCTGGCCACATCCTTCCAAATCGAAAAAAAAAAAAAACAAAATCGACTTCAAGCCGTATCTTAAATAGATTTTATTTGTAAAAAGACGACTGCGAAATTCCACCAAGAATTGAGAAAAAACATTAGCATTAGGGTGGGACCCTCTGCACCTACCATAAAAATACCAAACATTGAGTTGCTTCCTTGTTTGCTTCAATGGAAATTAATGTGATCCATTCCATAGCAAGCAATAATTATTGTAAATAATTAATCCTTTCTTTCTTGAAACACATTGGCCGTTGTAAAAGATGAAAAAGCCCTTTGTTCTAAAACATGGTCATGGTAATTGGTAGGGCAGCCAGCAAGCAAGCGTACTGATGAAGTGTTGAACAGAATTTGGCACTTTATCATACATATATATGTTAGGAGTTTATTCCATGAAGTAGTCAACTACACTGACTCAGTTGACAGTTTTTGTTTAATTTCCCCTGAAATAAAATCAATGGAAAAGAAGAAAGTGAACGTGATGATGGTAATTGGTAGCTTTGTTTTAAGTAGTGTTGGGGTTATTAAATTAGCTTCAAAGCTAAGGCAAATCAATTAAAGGAAGCAGTGAAAAGAAAGGGTAGGCCATGGCCACTGCCTTCTTCCTCTTTTGCTGCTGCAGCTACTCCATCATCTCATATATTTTACACAACATATAAGCAACATATTCTGCATGCGTGTTTTTCCTGGTTGAGCATGAGTCACCGTGGAGCTTGAAACACAGCAGAGCAGAGCTAGAGCCAAGTTGCAGCCATGACACCCATCTCGTTGCTCTTATTCCTTCTTTTCTTTTCCGCAAATATTGCACTCATTTCTGCTGTTACAGACCCTCACGATGGTAACTACAATATCCTTACTCTTCATTTCTGTAATTTCTATCTTCACCTCTTCCAGCTGTTTGATATGTATATATATTATTCAGTTGTTTGATGAAATGTTTACATTCTGCCTTTTTCTTTTGGCAAAAAAAAAAATCTGATTTCCCATTCTCTGTTGTTAAATACATGCTTTGGGCAAGGTGTTAATTTTACATACTTGATGCTGAGCACTGCTTCCGTTGAATGTTATTTTCTGTGACAACTTCAGACAAAAATATATTCATTAGTCTCTTGTCCTGATAATATGCTTCAGCTGTCACGTCTTCAATGAGAGTATATAAAAAAGCTTCCAGAACTTTTTCTTGTTGGTTTTCGATGAATATAGTTTTATATCCGAGGGAAACATTTCAAAATATCATCATTTGCAAGTGTTTCTATATGAACCCCTAGTGAGATGGTTGGGAATATAACCGATTTGTTCATATAAAATTGTGCTTTTGCAGCTGCTGCTCTCCAATCTTTGAAGAATTCATGGCAAAATACACCACCAAGCTGGGATAAGTCAAATGATCCTTGTGGAGCACCATGGGAAGGAGTCACATGCAACAGCTCAAGGGTGACTGCACTGTGAGTATTGTATAACAGTGGGTGTTTCTCTTTCTCAAAGCTGAATGCGGGCTTCGTATGCTTTTTTGTTCTCAAATGCTTTTTTGTTCTCAAATTTGCATCTACCGCTCATTACCATATACTCGTGATCTCAGGGGATTATCAACAATGGGTCTTAAAGGGAAACTAAGTGGTGACATTGGGGGGCTAACTGAATTGAGATCCTTGTGAGTTTCCTTCTCTTCATTGGTCTATGAACAATTCTCACTCACATCTACTACCTTTTCCTCACTTTTATAATTATTTAACTGTAGGGACCTGTCATTTAATCGAGATCTTACTGGTTCTCTATCTCCACGGTTGGGGGATTTGGAAAAGCTGAATATCCTGTAAGATTGCTATTTTACTGAATTGTTGAATCCAAGTTTCTGCACTATGATATGAATTTGTGTATCTTCTTCTTACTTTCCTTTTGGTATTCTATTTTTCAGAATCCTAGCTGGCTGTGGCTTCACTGGTAATATTCCAGAGGAGCTTGGAAATCTCGCAGGGTTATCCTTCTTGTAAGAATTGCCATAGTAGTAATAAAACTACATATGTCAGTGCCATAGTAAATTCTAACTACCTTTATTTGCAGGGCCCTGAATTCAAATAATTTCACTGGTAGAATTCCTCCCTCTTTGGGGAAGCTCTCTAAACTCTATTGGCTAGATCTGGCTGACAATCAACTGGTGGGAACTATCCCAGTTTCAACATCCACCTCCCCAGGATTGGACCTCCTTTTAAAGGCTAAACACTTGTAAGTTTACTTTCCAGCCTGCCTGACTGTTATGTGGCTATATGTTCAGGTCGCTGAGTAAGAGCTTCATTTTTGTGAACTTGCAGCCATTTCAATAAAAATAAGCTTTCTGGTGCCATTCCCCCAGAACTTTTCAGCTCAGAGATGGTACTGATACACATGTAAGTTTATATCCATCCATCAATTTAGTTTGTATTGCAGCACTCCTCCTAATGGTTATGTTCCAATGACAGACTATTTGATGGAAATCGATTAACTGGGAACATCCCGTCCACATTAGGACACGTTCAGACTCTTGAGGTTCTGTGAGTAAAGAATCCCTAAACATAATTTTCTTTTCTTCGCAGCTTTACTTTGCTCCACTAATTTTCCTCCGTTAACACTAATGGCAATGCACATGTTTCCAATCCTAAACAGTCGACTTGATAGAAACGCTTTGACAGGAGAGGTCCCTTCAAATCTCGACAACCTTACAAACATCAATGAATTGTGGGTATTTAATTTATTTTTTCCTTTTCAGTTTGATTATATTGTGGTTAATCAACTTACTTCCTGCTGCAAATTTTGCTTTCCTTCAGGAATTTAGCGCACAATAATCTTACTGGCCCTTTACCAGACTTAAGCTCAATGAATACCCTCAATTATGTGTAAGTAAAAGGAATAGGAGTTTCATTCTTCAGGCGTGATGGTTTATTTGTTTTCCATGTTAATGAATCCTGACCCATCTAATTTTACAGGGATCTTAGTAACAATTCATTTAATCCAACAGAAGCTCCAGTTTGGTTCTCAACCTTGTCGTCACTGACCACTCTGTGCGTATTTAGTCACCAAAAAGAATCTGAGTCTTCCTTCAATTGTTGCAAAAACTCATGCCATATGTCATAATGTGCAGTGTTATTGAACATGGATCACTTCAAGGGCTCGTACCACAAAAGCTTTTCAGCTTCCCACAGATACAGCAAGTGTGAGTATTGACTCAGATCCAGAGTTACCATTTTAAAAAGCATGTTGTTTAAGAAAAGAGAAGGTGAATGATTCAGTTCAGGTCATCTTGATCTTTTGACAGGAAACTACGAAACAATTCCTTTAACGGCACATTGGACTTGGGTGAAAATGTTGGCACTCAACTTCGACTTGTTGATTTGCAGAACAACCAGATTTCCTCAATAACTCTTGGATCTGGATATGCAAATACTTTAGTGTAAGACATTTCATATGGCTTTTAATTTTCATCAGCTAGAATGATAATTTAAAGTTTTCCCCCTAGCATACTTATTTGTCAATGTTATTTGATTCAGTCTTATAGGCAATCCTGTGTGCACAACTGCTCTGTCAAATACTAATTACTGTCAGATTCAGCAACAAAATACGAAACCCTATTCCACCAGCCTAGCTAATTGTGGAAGTAAATCATGTCCCATTGATCAGAAGCTTAGCCCTCAAAGTTGTGAATGTGGCTATCCATTTGAAGGAACATTGTATTTCAGAGGACCTATGTTCAGGGAGCTGTCCAATGTGAATATGTTCCATTCATTAGAAATGAGCCTTTGGGTCAAATTGGGCCTAACGCCTGGTTCAGTTTTTCTTCAGAATCCATTCTTCAATGTCGATGACTACCTTCAGATCCAGCTGGCGCTCTTTCCATCAAATGGGAAATACTTCAATAGATCTGAAGTTCAGAGAATTGGATTTGATTTAAGTAATCAAACCTACAAGCCTCCTCCAGAGTTTGGACCCTACTATTTTATTGCTTCTCCTTATACTTTCCCAGGTAATTTTAACTTCACTATTTAGACTATAACTTTGATCTTACCCTATAAGAGTTGGATTGACAAATCAAACGAAAAATATGCTTCAGTCTCACATGGAACTTCTGTTAGCACTGGAGTAATCATTGCTGTAGCAACTGGAGCAGTCCTTTTGATTCTAGGCTTCTTTGGAGTTGGAATATATGCCATTCGGCAAAAGAAACGTGCAGAAAAAGCCATTGGGTTGAGTAAACCATTTGGTAAGTAACACTTGAAATCACTGTTTTTCCTGCCAATTTAGCAGTTTGGGTAGGAGCAGGTGTGTCATGATCATCATCATCATCGTCATCATCATCATCAGAGCCTTTATCCCAATAGATTGGGGTAGGCTATAGGAGCAGGTGTGTAGTATTCTAAAATTGTTTACCTCTGTATTGATCTTGTATATCTTCCAGCATCCTGGGCACCAAGTGGCAAAGACAGTGGTGGGGCACCACAATTGAAAGGAGCAAGGTGGTTTTCTTATGATGAACTTAAGAAGTGCACTAATAATTTTTCTGAAAACAATGAACTAGGATTTGGAGGGTATGGAAAGGTAAATGTCCAAGTTTGCTAGAAGAGATTTATGGATTACCGTTTGCAATTGCTGAGATAGCTTTCATGTCCTCTGCAGGTATACAGAGGAATGCTCTCTGATGGACAAGCAGTGGCAATTAAAAGAGCTCAGCATGGATCAATGCAGGGAGGGCTTGAATTCAAAACTGAAATTGAATTGCTTTCAAGAGTTCATCACAAAAACCTTGTTGGTCTTGTTGGGTTTTGTTTTGAACAAGGGGAACAGATGCTGGTTTATGAATTTATGGCCAATAGAACACTTCGAGAGAGCCTGTCAGGTAAGTTTACCTTAAGCGGCAGGTGTCAGATGTGAGTAAAAGATGAAACAATGATTAGTAAATTTATCTTGGTCCATGAGATTGATGCGTTAATCAAGTGAAAGACTGCCTAAATTTAGCACTGAAAATTTGATTATTATCATTGCAACAGGCTATATTCCACACCCTTGGAGAATCAATCTTGTATTTGTTCTCTTTTAATTTTTACCTAGAGCTTCGTTTAGGAGCCTTAAGGGAAACTCCATGGAAAGTGCACTATTAATGATGCAGAAGCTTCATGGCCACCTCTTTTGGTATCTGACATGGAATCACGTGTTGCAGGGAGATCTGGCATTTACCTTGACTGGAAAAGGAGACTCCGGATAGCTCTTGGCTCAGCTAGAGGGCTAGCTTACCTACATGAGCTTGCAAATCCTCCAATCATCCACAGAGATATTAAGTCCAGCAACATTTTATTGGATGAAAATTTAACAGCAAAGGTTGCGGACTTTGGCTTGTCGAAGCTAGTGTCAGACAGTTCAAAGGGCCATGTTTCAACCCAAGTTAAAGGCACATTAGTGAGTACCTTTTAACATACTTCAATTATATCCATGTCAAGAGGAGAGATGACTAAAAAGAGCATAAATAGAAACTATAAAAAAAAATCTCAGTTTTATTGGAGTCTCAAGTAGTATGACATATTGCTTCCATTTTATATGTATACTTCATCCTAGCTAGTGTGATATGATAGTCAAACAGGTTTAATTACCTAAAAAAAATCAAACAGGTTTTCAAATTTTCTTAATTATATCATTTCTCTTGTTGATTACCATTCAATCATAATTTGCTTTTGGCTGGCTGTTCAAGAAATGGTGCATCAGATTTGTTCTTCTCTATTAAGAAATCAATAGTATTCTTCCATATGCAATCCACTCAAAGTTTCCAAATATATGGAATTTTATTTCTCTAATTCTTAAATGATATATATTTTGTTGCAGGGTTATCTAGATCCCGAATATTACATGACACAACAATTAACTGAGAAGAGTGATGTTTACAGTTTTGGTGTGGTAATGCTTGAACTTATAACAGCTAAGCAACCTATTGAGAAAGGTAAGTATGTTGTGCGTGAGGTGCGAACAACGATGGATAGGAAGGATGAAGAGCACTATGGCTTGAGGGAGTTAATGGATCCAAGCATCAGAAGCACAGGAAATCTTCTAGGATTTGGAAAGTTCTTGGAGTTGGCAATGCAATGTGTTGAAGATTCAGCTACAGACCGTCCAACAATGAGCGAGGTGGTGAAGGCCATTGAAACCATTCTGCAAAATGATGGGATGAATACAAACTCAACTACTTCTGCCTCATCATCTGCCACGGATTTTGGAGCTGCAAAAGGTTCTCTCAGGCATCCTTATGGTGATGCTTTGCATAGAAAAGATGTCAATGATAGCGATGCTTTCGACTACAGTGGCGGATACACAATTTCTGCAAAAGTTGAACCCAAGTAGATGATCCAATTTCCTCCTCCCTCTTCATTAATTCATTGCTTCTTTTCTTAGAATCTTCACAGCTGTCCTCTTCTAGATGACTATCTCCTTGTTATCAACAGAAATGAAGTAGGGTATACAAGGGAGTTACTATTACAAGCATAGGTTACATATACAATACAACCATGGAAGACTATAATTTAGTGAAAGTTGTGACTGCATTTTCCAATCGTGTGTTTTACAAAGAAATCATTTTCTGGATAAACTCAATATTTCGAACTTTATTATTTTATATATTAATTGTCAACAAAAGTGTGATAATTAATTAATAAGATCACAGAATATAAAGAAATAAGCAAAAGCTAGCAATATGTATAAATGTATCAACTCTCAATCAACTCTCTAGCTAGGCCTTAATTGGCTAATTTCTAAATGTATTTCTTGAATAAATACATTGTATGGCAATGGTATGTTGGTATATAGCACCAAGCTTAGATATCAGCTTTCCAAATTGCAGCATCTCCTTCTCCGCAAGAGTTATGAACATGTTTCATTCTCTCCACCGACTTGCACACTCCACTGCACGACCAATCAAATGATGCCGTGCATATATTCCCTGCTTGTGCCTTCCACTCGCAATCTGACAAACAAACAACGTACGTCAGTATTCTTTTGAGCCCGGCGTTAAGGCTCTTAGGTCATGTTTGGTATATAAGATGATAGATAGGATAGGATGATAATCATCCTATCTTATGTTTGGTGCACACATTAAGAGGAAAATTGGATTGCAAGGAGGATTAGTCATCCTCCTAGTATAGGATGATTCAATCATCTCCAAAAGGTAAGGATTATTTCTAATCCCATGGGATTAGAAATAAATACCAATATTTTATTCATTTCATTATTAAAATTTGTATTTAAAAATTAACTTAAACATGTAATAAAATAATAATGATATTTGTTTAATTAATTAATTAATCCAAAATTTTTCTTTCTTTTCGTTTTTTTACTTCTTTTTCTTTCTTTTTTTATTCAAGAAAAAATTATAATTTTGATAAAATAATATTTTCTTGAACAAAATTTTTAATTATTTTTTGGAAATGATTAAAATTTTTTAAATCATTTTTTAGAAAATAAATTTTTAAACATAAACATTATTATAAAATATATTTTTAACTAGTTTTCTCTCATGTTTAAATTTTTATTTTTTTCATTCTTAATTTTTTTCTTTTTAACTTTTAAAAAAATAAAGAAAAATAACTATTGACTATAAAATTATTAGAAATTATATTTTTTAATTTATAAAAATTTAAATTATTAAATTTAACTTGTATTTTTCCTTTTTCTTTTGTTTTCTATATTTCCTTTTAATTGAAAAAAAAAAGAAAAGAAGATAAAGAAACCATAAAAGTAAAGAAAAATATTTAAGAATGGTCTTTTGGTAATATAATTAAAAAAATAAACTTATTTCCTAGAAAAACTCAATTTTCTAAAAATGAATATATTTAATTTTAAAAAAATATTTCAAATTTAAATCATATAAAAGAAATAAAAACAAAAAGGAAAGAAAAAAAGTGAAAAAGTACATAGAATTTTTTTATAAAAATTCATTTTTTAACAAAATAATTTTTTTGAAAACGTAATATAAATTTTTAGGAGTAAATTTTTATTAAAAAATTATTTAATAAATTCGAATATTAATTTTAATATTATAAATAATATCTAAATTTAAATTTTTTATTTATATTTATAACAACAAATTTATAAATTTAAATTATGTTACTTTAAAAAAAGAGTACTAAAAAAATCATTTTATATTACTTTTAATTTTACACATAAAAAATATGGTGAAAGATATAAAAAGTCATCCTATCATATTCTTAATCTTTGTATACACCAAACGTAAGACAGGATGATATAATCTAATCTAATCTTATCCTATCCATAATCTTATCTTCTCTTATCATATCTTTATCCTATGCACCAAACATAACCTTAATGTAAAAAAGAATGGATTTATATATGATGCACTGATAGTGTGTAGTTTCTATACACCGTCAATACACCAAAGTTTGACACCTCATCAATAGGCCCTTATATACAAATATAAATAAATTTTTTTAATTTTTCCATAAGGACTTATTGATGAGGTGTCAACCTTTGATGCATTGACAGTGTATAAAAACTATACACTGTTAGTGCATCATATATAAACTCAAAAAGAATATTATTAATATTAATGGCTTAATTGTCCCAATGATCTAATTTTAAAACTTTCAAAAAAATTCTAAAATATCAAAGTTACTTAGGTATAATATTCATCTAATTTTAACAATTGACCTTCCGAATACCAAACAATACAAGCGTAAAATAAAAAGAACAAATGATGATGATACCGTTACCCACTAGCTATTAGCATGACATGACATGATTTAATTTGGTTGATTTGGTTTAAACTTATAACATTTGAATTTTAGTGTTGATAAAAATAATATAAATATAATTGTGCATGTACAAATTGTACTATATAATTTTTTAAAAATTTTGTTCATTAACATAACTTAAGAAGTTATGTTTGTTTAATACAACTACAATTGATACTGATTACTTATATATTATAAGATTATTATATCTAATGCTTAAAATAAAAAAATACAATCTTTATGCTAACTATATGCTATTGTTATTTATAATAATTGCTAACTTTAGGCGTGTACTGATTTAGTGTTTCATATTAAATATTATAATACACTATCACATAATTTTTTTTTGACAAAACTATCACATATCTCTTTAATTCGTTTGATTTTTATAAAACAATTGAAGAATTAAATGTAAGTAATGTGTTTTACGTACTTGGTGACAAGTTTGTCATTGTTTTTTTTTTTTTATCAAAACTATCCGGTATTTCCACACCATTTTGGTATAAGACTAATTCGGATTTGAGTCGGACAGGACCCAAAGGGTAGCAAAGCTCTCCCTCAAGAGTTTTAACACAACTGCATACCCAAGGCTGGAACTCGAAACTTTTGATTAAGTTAAAACAATCCCCTATTAGTTGATCTACGTGCTTTTGGGTGACAAGTTTGTCATTGTTATTATAGAAGTGAGCATTAACCAAAGTTTTTGCAAAAAAAAAAAGATCCAAAAAATATTATTCTTGTGTTTGAGCATTAATTAAGACATTAAATTTTCAAATCAAAAATATATATCAAATTGAATTAGGATCAATTTAAGTTTAAATCAATTAAAATTAATTTGGATTTGAATCCCCATGGATTTAAATTTGGATTGAACAACGTTTTTCAATCAGCTTTAACTTTTTTTTTTGGTGTAATCGTTGGTAAAATTTTCTCAACAATAATCATTAAAGGATTCGAAAGGAGGGAAAAAAATTGCATACCTGGAGGGGTCCCACAGCAGAAGGAACGGTCATTGACGTGTTCAACTTCTAAGCCAATGAACCATGATCCCAACGACACGTCCTCATTGGCGTACCTATGCAAAATGGGGCTGCGGTGCCAACGCCATGCATTTCATTAACTCTCAAATAGCATAATTCTTCTAGGAGATTTAAAGAAAAGAAAAAAAAAAGAAGAAGAAAAACACGCAGGTGCACTTACGAGTTGATAGAAATATAGGCAGCCAGATCCTTGGAGATGCCATATATCTGTCCAGTGGCATGCCTGAAATACTTGTTTCCAGCCTCTCCAAATTTCCAGTACTCTGGTTCGTGATATTTCACCCCCCTGCCATTCATTTATATATTTAAAAAACAACATTATTGATTAACATCAACAACTTAATTAACTTACTTCTGGGACAGAACTGGTCCAGATTTCATGCATCCTATGTACACTCTTGGCTTCGATCGGTACTTTGCAAGCGTGCTGACTAGCATGCCTTTGCAAGCAAAAATAACAATAAAATTCTTTTCTGTTCTTTGGGCCAATACAAAAATTGAAGAGAGAAACATATGCAGGGTTTGCTTAATTACCCAAATTGAGATGGACATCGTCATCCACCTTCACATAGAATTCAGCATCCCATATGGCAACAGCTGTAGAGAAATAGAGCCTGGTCTTGGTGGACAGTTGGTGGTATCCCTCCACATGTTTCAGCCTCAGAAAGTCCTTGTGCTCTGCCTCTTCTTTCTCCAGAGCTTTATCAAGCACCCCACCTTCTGTTGCACTGTGCCCTATTACGAACCTTATCACTATTCCTTTTTCTTTCTCCAGTTTCTTCAGTTTTTCTCCCGTAGGCATCCATGTTTCTCGAACGGAGTCTCTTCTTTTCCTGCTGCTAAATGCTGTATTAATCCCTATGACCACAAAAGCCTTCTGCAATGTGTGATTGTGATTAGTTGTAGAATGTCCTCCACCACTACTCTGCCTCATACGAGCCACTGCTAACTCCATTTCCAAGCTTGAAATTGTTCTGTCAAGAGACCTAAAAATACAGGTCAAGCACCTTTGGTCAGGTTTTACTTTTACGCAAGATTAACACAAAAAAAAAAAAGAATAAGCTCACTGGATAGCCTGGTGAGTTTTTGAGACTTCTCCCATGATATCTTCTGGCTTTCCTTCACCCATTTTCTGATTGAATTTCATAAAACATTTCATCAATGGAGTAATTACATGAAATTGTAATTAATTATTAAGTTCTGGATCGAGTTGAGACTCACACGTCTGTGATCAAAGTCACGGGCTACTTCTCCCAGCTTATTAGCGCTAATAGCATGCTTTGGAATGGGCGGATCAGTCGGATGATTTCTGTTATGAGAAGTAGTAGTGTGACTACTCCACGTTCGGCTACTAAAGAGTGATCCAGCAAGAAAGCTAGCTAGACATAATACGACGATGGCTTTTCCTGAAACTGCCTTTCCCCGCATTTTCTTGGGCTCGTTGTCGAGCTGCCGCGGGGCACAAGGCATAATAAGAGATTAGAGACGCTGGTTGCGACGGTGAAATCAGATTCTTTTCAGGCTGAAGCACCTTGCTGTTTATGATCTTGAAAATACCCTTAAATAAAACACAGAGGGAGAAGAAACTTCAGGCTATTTTTATGTTATATATATATAGGTAAATTAATTAAGGTATAGCAGCACATGCTACAGAAATTCTAGAAAGAGAATTAAACGGAAACAAATCCCATTTCATTGTAAAATATGTCTCAATTGAATTGAAACAACGGGTAATTTGTTAATGCTAGGTAGGTAGCTTTCAATTCCCCATTGATGGCAATGATTTTGAAAAATGCAAACGGTCTCAATTCAGGCATGTCTTGTCATGTCATGTGCAATGTTAAGGTAGCCAAATATAGAAACTCCCAAGGTAACTAAATTCTCTTGCACAGAGACACTATTTAAGAAGAAAATTATTAATATCTACCTATATCGAGTCTTCCTGATGCTTATGTACATACTAAGGTTAATGAGAAATAAGAATCAAGAAGAGATTCATCAATCAAATGAAGAGAATAAAGATCATAGATAGAGTTGTTGCTCCTCAATTATATTGTCACTGTCAGCAGAAGATGAAGAAGTAACTCCTGAAAATCAAAAAACATAAAACAGAAGAAATTATACAAGTACCTTTGGTAACCATTCAGCTGGATTTGGGCGTCATATGCATGCATTGAGAAGGTTGCTATGGCTATTGCTATTGCTAATAGTGCTAGCAAACAGCCATATATTGTTAGGTTGAAACATTAATTCTCTTAATTATAAGTTATAACACCTCCATATATATATATATTTATAAATATATATCCTTGTGTTTAAATTATGAGGTGGGGATTTGGCAGTTGGATCATGTAGTTTTCGTGGTTCAACAAACTGTGTGCAGCTATATATCACAGAAAACAACTTCATTTGTTTGGGGTAACGTTTACGTTAACATTTATTTTTCTTCTTATATACACTAATACTTTTGTGCAGCGGCAATGGCAGCGGCAGCTGCGAGTTAAAAACTTAATTAGTGTGTGTGTTAGCTTTAATTTTCTTCAATCTAATCTGGACCTAAATTTACTACGTTTGTATGCCTAATTGAGAGGACTTAGTTATGTACAACATCTCTTTATATATGTTTATGCTGGACATGAACGTACGTATGCAAGAAATAGGAAGAAGGATGGGTGGATAGGAATTCACACTATTATTGCTAAGCTAAGTAGTAGCTACCACACACCAAGCATGCTTCAACATCAACAATAGTTAATGTATAACGTAGGCCTCAATCTAGACTTGTTTATGAGACAAATCAAATCGGATTTGTGTTGAGTTTATGTAAGATATTAAAGAATTAAAAAAGAGTTCCAACACGACTTGCTCGTTTTTTTAACTTAATTTTCTGTGCAAGCCAATTTTTATATGCAATCATTGAGTCTAAATTTTTTCAAGCCCGTCCAAATACTATTATTTTTTGGAAAAATTATAATAAAATATAAAAAATATTAAAGTACATAATAGTCAATAAGTATAACATGATAAGTTTGAATAAATTTTTACAAAAAGTCAAAAAAATGAAATTTTAAAATTTTAATATAAAATATAAAAAAATACAAACTCAAGTTGAATTACACAAAAAAAAATCAAAAGTAATAAAAAATGGATTAGTGAAAAAATCTAAAAATTATAACTTTCGAGTTAGATTAGGTCAAACTTGTACTTGAAATGATAAACTCAAACTTGATCTTTTTTAGTAGGTCTTGAATCTTGATATCCAAGTTCATGCCCAATTAATGAGTTTAATATTTTTGTCTAAATCCATTCAAAATTTAAGCGGATCTTCGGATTTGGACAGATAAGCTAGCCCTTAAACCTTTCTACCCCAAACATACAAATTGTTTTTTTGGTACATAAACATCCAAGTCGTTACTTCAATACAAAATTGTATAATTCTTACTTTTAACTTAGAAATAAATAACAAAATTCAGAAGTTAATCATACGTGTAATATTTTAATTTAATTTAATTTTAGATTTGATTGAATATTATTAATAAAATTTAGATTCAATAATGAATAAAATTAATTCATACGTACCTAAAATGTAATTTAAAACGGATACTATTAAGTAATAATATCCAAGTCCACCGGTTACTCTCTCGAAATGAGAGCTCTCTCTCTACCCGGGAGTTTCCCTCTCCAAAAAGTGAGAGTTTTTTAGGGTTTTTTGTTGGTTTTCTTTGCTTGTTTTAGAATGGAGTCTTGTGTCAATCCTTACTGAGTCTGTGTTTGGGGTTTGTTCATCGAGTGAAATTCCTTTTCTTTTCTTTAGGTTTTGCTTATTTTCCTTTCGGATTGTTGTGCTTACGAGAATACTGTTGACAAGGTAATAGAATATCCATACTCTGTACATCCAAAATTCGTGTAGTGTTAAGATTCTTTTAAACATTTTAGTTGCAGAATAGGTAGTAACTTGGAGATTGAGTTGGAATCAGAAAAGGAGAATGTTGAATTGGATACCAAATTTGCTTTAATTGGGAAGATCGTAGCTAGGGATGGCAACGGGTAGGGTACCCGCTTATTTTGAAGTACCCTACCCCGAACCCGTTTATATACCACACTACCCGAACCCTATAATTACCCGGATATTTTTTTTCCTTTCTACCCGAACCCTACCCTAATAATTTTGACACTACCCGTTTATTACCCGAACCCGTTTAATTACCCGTTTAAATAAGTCAAAATTTTGACTTTCAATCAATTTCAATAGATGTCAACTATTTAATCCAAACCCGAACCCGAAACCCGAACCCGGATCCGAGATTACAAAAACTTATTTTCCTGTTAAATGAAAACAAAATCAAACAATAACTAAAACAAAAATATAAAGTCCATAATTTAACACATTTTGAAAAATACAACAAACAACTTTAAAAATACAACAAACAACAACTTCAAGTTCATAGAAATCTATTTATAAAACTAAAAACAAGCATAATTTAATAAAAATCAATCCAACAACATTTAAAATTCCTTCAATCATTGACCAACAATTATTCTTCATCACCAATAAACATGAAATCCATAGCAGCACATGGTCCTCCTACACAAATAAAATAGATAAAATATTATTATAACCCTTGAAATGAAATATAATAATATATTATATTTTTAAATAAAAAAAATAAATGAAATAAAATTATAGTAAGTGAATTATTTACCTCCTAACTCATTCCTTAACCAATTTTGAGAGCACATCAATGCCTCTAAAGTATCCGGATGAAGTCGACTTCGATGATTACTCACTACTCTCCCACTAGTGCTAAAGGCAGATTCGGATGCAACTGTAGAAATAGGAATAGCAAGAAAGTCTCTAGCAATCAATTGCAAAGTGGGGTACTTTATCCCATTTGTCTTCCACCAATTAAGAATATCAAAAAATTGTGTCCATGGCAAAACCGGCTCATCCAAATAGTGATCCAACTCTGACTTTACATTCACACTAGTAGAAGAATTATTAAGGAATGCAACCAACTTAGAAAAATCAGCTTGTTGAGAAGAAGGGATACTAGGTGCTTGAACTGGTGGTGTTAGCGATACAAGGCAAGAACCATGTGATTTTGGTTTAGAGGATCTATGTTGGTATTCATGAAGTAAATCATAACAAGTTCTCTTAACTTGTTCGACCTCAAAGATAGCATCATCACCATAAATTTCAGGAAAATAATACTCTACCACCTTCATTTTATACCTAGGATCCAATACAACTGCCACAGCTAGCACAATATGAATTACACTCCAATATTTGTCAAACTTGGCAAACATTTTCTTAGCCATTGCACTAACTACAACATCAGTAGCACACATCCATTTCATTATTGCACTTCGAAGTTGACAAACTTGAATAAAATAACAATTTGCAGTAGGATACTTCGTCCCAGAAAACAATTCTGTGGCATTATAAAAGATTTCCAACTTTTCAGCAATAGTTTCGGCCATCTCCCAATCTTTATCACTAGGTACTTTAGTATAAAGTTTATCCCTAAGTGTCAACCTAGGAAAAAGATCTTTGTATCCAATAGCAGTTTGAAGCATTAAATAAGTTGAGTTCCACCTAGTTCTACAATCAAGCATCAACTTTTTAGAAAACGACACTTTTGCTTGACGTGCCACATCTTCAAATTTTTCTACTCTAGAAGGACAAGCTGACCAAAATGCCACACTATCACGAATTTTCTCAATTGCATGTTCTATTGTAGACAATCCATCCTTGACAATTAGATTCAAAATATGTGCACAACATCTCATGTGAAGGATTTTTCCATCAAGTAAAAGTTCAGAATATAATTTATCCGCTATGATAGAAACCATACCATCATTCGAACTACAATTATCCACAGTGATAGTAGAAATTTTGGTCTCTATATTCCATTGAGTCAATGATTCCATCAATTCATCCGCAAGAACCTCCTTCGTGTGAGGTGCTGGTACGTAAACAAACCTACACGTTTAAAATAACATTAGTGAATAGAAACATTAATAAATAGTGTACCAAATGTTTAAAGATTCAAAAGAATTGTTTACCTCAAGACACGACTTTGCAACACCCAAGACTCATCAATAAAATGAGCAGTGACAGACATGTAACCTTTCTTTTGGTTTGAAGTCCACATATCCGTCGTAATTGCTATTCTACTTTTAAGTTTCTCAAACACACCCATCAACTTTGTCTTCTCCAATTGATAAATCTTGAGAATGTCTTCCTTAATTGTATTACGAGAAACCATCTTAAAAAGAGGTTGGAGGCTAGCAACAAATCTCCTAAAACCAACATGATCCACAATAGAAATAGGATACTCATGCAAGATTATGGCACGAGCCAACTCATTTCTTGAGACATCTTGATCAAATGTGAAATTTCCAAAACGAACCTTCCCATCACTTTTTTGATCCACACTAATCATCTTTTGCTTTTCAAAGCATTTTTCAATGGTTGAATTCTTTTTACTTGAACAAGAACCCATGTGGTTTTTCATAGCTTTTGTTCCATTCTTGCTATCAGCTTTAAGAACTCTTTTGCAATAATTGCAAATTGCTACATCTTCTCCACTTATAGTTTTCTTTTCAAAGTGCTCCCAAACCTCCGAAGTTAACTTGCGAGGTCGTTTCTTATTTGAATCTGGTAATGGTGGTATTGACGAGGTAGATGATGTCGGAGCTAAACTAGGAGGACTAGAAGAGGGCATACTAGGAGTGTGCATGTCTGTGTTTCCTGAACTTGAACCCATAGCCGATGAACCGATTGCAACCTTATCATTCTCATCAACAAGCTCAACATTTCCAATAGACGACATTTTTAAAAGACCTATAAAAAATTCAGGGTTCAAAATTAAATACAATAATGGTTAAACTCACAAGCATTTCCAATGAAACATTAATTTAATACCCAAACAAAATACACATATATAAACTAATTAGCTCCTCTTTATTGGACACTAAGTTCATGAATTATCACTTTTAAGGTTAAATACAATAATGGTTAAATACAATAATGGTTAAATTATCAAATGCATTCAACAGAGACAGCTGAAGGAAAACCTGAAATCCATGCAAGGTTGAAACAGTGCAGATAAGCTGAGAGTGGGTGAGTGAACAGTGATGAAGGTTTTTAAGATTGGTGGGAATTATGTGCAGAAATGAGAAAAAATGTCACTATTTCTGTAGGCCAAATCCTACCAAAATTCCGAGTCACTACAAAAACTCCTAATCTCTTTTGGGTGGCTGCTATGAAAGAGTATCGGTCCATGCTCTTTTAAGCATCTAATGCTCTTAAAGCCAGTATCCAACGTAACTGCCAACACCTTTTCTTCTTGCCAGGACGAAAAACATTAACTAGTTGCATTTCTTTTCAATTCATTTCACTCTGCCACGCCAAAGTGATCATAGTTTCTAGGAAAATCAAATAGACTTATATGTTTATTTTTTTACTATTATAAAAATCAAAATCTTAGCTTATTTAACTTAGATCTAAGCTTATTTAACTAAGATCTACACATATTTAATTTAAATCTAAGCTTATTTAACCTAGATCTAAGCTTATTTACAAAAATTTTAACAAAACAACAAAGAGTTGTTAGATTATACCTTGAGTGGAGGCAGAGGAAGAGGAACTGTGGTGTACAGCAAATGGCGGCGTCGAAACAGCAAAGATGGAGTTCACCACCGGAGCACGCCGTCGATGGAGGGAGAAGAAGAAGCTTGCCGGTGCTGAAGGGAGAAGATGAAGCTTGCCGCTGCCCTTGAAGAGAGAAAAGCTGCTGTCGTAGCTGGATAGAGCTGCTGCCGCCGCTGGAGAGAGCTGCTGCCGCCACCGGAGAAAGCATAGCTACCGTCGCCGCTACAGCCACCGTTGGATGGATGCTCAGATCAAAGGGCTTTTAGGGTTTTGTTATGTTTGTAGTCTGCTGCAGAGGAAGTGAACTGGCTGGAAAAGAAGACTGCAAAATGAAACAAAAGCAAAGACAAAAGAGAACTAACGAGTAACGACACTGCGCATCGTTTTGCTTTTTTTTTTTTTTTTTACTTTTAATCATTTTAAGAAAAATAAAATACTATATTATATATAATTTTTAAATGGTTGTTTTGGATGAAATGAGTAAAAGAGGATTGAGCTTTGGTAAAAAATTGACTGAATTTTATGAACAAAATAGTAAAAACAGAAGCTAAGGTTTTTTACAATTTTTTTTTTTTTACATTTTATTTTGTTTTATCATAATCATTCTCATAGAAGTAGGCATTTTCTTTAAATAAAAAGATGTATAAAATTTTTAAATTTCATCTAACTTAAAGAATTTTTACTTGTTACATTAAGAAATTTTAAATCATAAAGTAAGGTTGAATTAAATTGAGAGAAGAGATTTAAATTTTATATGCTTTTATTTCATTATTAGTTTGTTTGATACTTGGATTTAATTTAGAGTTCACTAGCGCTTAAATCATTTTTTTATTACTAAAAGGTTTTTATGTTTCATCATGAGTACATTTTTTCTAACAAATTTAATTATTTTAATTTATTGAATTACTGAAAAATTATCATCCACTGATTTTATTAAACTTAATCGTATCCAGTAAAACGTAGGCATGATCCACATGCATGTTGCATACTACTTAACTTTTTTTTAATATAATATGTTTTCAATTCAATCTATTATCATAGATTAGAATATAATATTGTATATCTAATTTCAAACATTTGATTTCTTATGATATATTCATGTAATCTTGATTAATTTGATCAATGATCATAATATTAAAAGATTAAATTGATGTATATACACATATACTATAATATATGATATTACATATATAGTATATGTATAATATACATATACTATACTATATATCCACATATACTGTAATATATATACTATAGTATCACAATTAATTCATTAAGCATAATTATAGTAATCTCTTATCATGTATATCTTATCATATATATTATAGTAATCTCTTATCATATGTATTATAATAATCTCTTATCATATATATTATAGTAATCTCTTAATATGTATATCTTATCATAATAATTTGTATATGTTAATGTTACAATATAATATGTGCATTTTATTATCTTATCATAATGATTTGTATATTATATATTATAATAATATCTTATCACATTTATTTTATCATAATAGTTTGTATATGTTAATATTACATTGTAATATATACATTTTGCTATCTTATTATAATGATTTGTATATTATATATTATATTAATTTGTTATCATGTACATCTTATCATAATAAGTTGTACATGTTAATGTTAATAGTATACAATTGTTTTTAATTTCAAATATTTTTCATTTTAATCTCTTATTATAAGTTTAGAATATATTATTATTTTTAATTTCAAAATATAATTTCATATAATATGTTTATATAATTGAGATTAGCTTGCTTAATGACTATATTTATAATCTATTCTAATTAAACAATATACAAATACAAATTTATATATGTTAAGATTTATCTATTATAATAAAGTTGTGTGTGTGTGTGTTTATATTTATAAATTATACTAAAATTTCATATATGTTAAGAATTTTATCTTAACTTATTATATAAATTTTTCATAATTTAATTTCAATATTTTATATATAGATTTTAAAAATTGTATTATCTTAAGCATAATTAAGCATAATCGTATTATTATTATTATTATTATTATTATTATTATTATTATTTGCTGCTAACAACATTCCATTAAATATATTTTTATAACAAGTTATATCAAATAAGAATATTGGTACAACTGTGTAAGACACATGCACATGTGTCTTTTTGGCCAAGGTTCAAGTCTCATGAATTACAATTTGGCATTTATTTGTACACATATAAACGGGTAGCGGGTTAGGGTACCCGTTATTACCCGTTTAAAAATTAAACGGGTTCGGGTAACGGGTTCGGGTACCCTAATTACCCGATATATCATAACCGGGTTCGGGTACCGGGTACCCAAGGAGTGGTACCCGAACCCTACCCGAACCCGATACGGGTAGTTATATTACTACCCTAACCCGATAATTACCCGATTATAGGGTACCCTAACCCGATATAATCGGGTCGGGTATGGCCGGGTACCCGATTATAGGGTACCCATTGCCAACCCTAATCGTAGCGGAGAAAATCGCGAATAGAAGAGGGGTTCTCAATATTCTTAAGGGGATTTGGTCGTACAAGGAGGTACGAAGCATTAGAGATCTTGGCGAGAATCTCTATGGAATAACTTTCACTGATGCAAAGGGGATGGAGCGGGCTCTTGAGAAAGGCCTTTGGTCGGTAATGGGGTATTGTCTCAATTTGCAGAGGTGGGATCCAGTGAAGACGATTCAGGAGGTTGATTTTTCGAAGGTAAATTTCTGGGTTCAGATTCATAATTTACCTTTGGAGATGTTGAATAAACAGAATGCGGTTAAAATTGGGAACACCATTGGTGAACTAATCAAGATTGAGGATACGTCTTGGAAGCAAGGGGTAGGTAGATGTTTTTTGAGAATTAAAGCTGCAATTGAAGTTAAAAAACCTTTAGTGGAAGGTTTTTGGGTTCCAAGAAAGGGCAATTTGAAGATATGGGCAAAGATTAAGTATGAAAAATTATCTGATTTTTGTTTCAATTGTGGAAGATTAGGGCATGGTGATAGAATATGTTCAGAAGAAAGTACTGAAAATCAAAATCCACATAAGGGGAGGAATCGGTATGGGCCTTGGTTGAGAGCTACATCAGTAAGGGAGAATGATGATGCTATTGAAAGAATGTCTTTTGGAAAGAGTAGGGATGAACAGGGAAAGAAAGGCTCCTACACATCCTCTAGGAGTTGGGATTTTGGGAAGAATTTAAGGAAGATGGAAATTAGGGACGGTGGAGAAAGGGCGGCGCGTGAAGGAAGTGGGGAGATCAGGTGCATGGATTTAACTGGGAAGGTTGGTGAGGTAGTTGCAAAGTTGCTAGAGAGTTAGGTGATTTGTCAGTTAAAGAATCAGATGAGGTAGTTAGCACAGATAGAACAGATAAGAATAATGATAAGCAGTTAGTGGACAATCAAGACGGATCTGGAAACTTGACTGGGAGCAATAGGAAGACTCCTGAGGACTACAACTATGATAAGCAAAACAGGTTTCTAAAGATGGAGGGCGAGAAAAGGAGTGCTAATGTAGAAGCAGGAGGTATGATGGCTAGCCCCAATGACTACTTGCTTTCAGATTCTTTGATGGAAAAAGAGCATTATACTAGTAAACTGAATGAATACTGTATAGATACAACTACCAAAAATACTTAATCCCAATTTGTTCATAGCACTAACCTAAACAGTAACACCATAGTAAATAATGCCATACTAATCCAACAAAATAATCCAAATACTTACACCCAAAACACTTGCCCAAACACAACTACCCAAAAAACTTGCCCAAACACAACTACCCAAAAAAATTGTCTAGATGCTCATATGGTAATGGAAAACAATCAAAGTGGAGTAGGTGTGTGTAAGGAAGGTTTGACTGGTGATTGTTCGAGTGCTGTAAATATTGTAGATAAGGGGAATATGGGAGTTATTAATAGATGGGAAAAGGAGATTGAATTGGGAAAGTGTGTAAATGAGTCTTTTGAGTTTACAGGAAGCTGTAGTGATAGCAGATTCTTATCTGAAGGGGAACTCAGAGAAAGGGGGTGTAATTCTAGTCTCCTTACTAAAAGAGGTTGGGGTATGGTGAATATGGAAGAGAATGAAGATGATAGGGTTAAAGCTAGGGTTGTGCGTACTAAAGAGGGAGTATATAAAAAGTTTGAGGGGATAGACAGGACAGTTGAATTAACGAGGAGAAGTGGAGAGATAGAGGATAAGGGAAAAACTATTAGGAGTGTAGGAAATAGGAGGAGGAGGAGGAGGAGGGTTAAGGGAGTAAATGCAGTGGAAAATGGGCTATGGGAGGTCAAAATTGAGGAAAGAGGGGATTAGTATGAAGTAAGTAATAGGAAAGGAAATTTGGAGATGTCTGATAGTGTTGGTTTGGGTGGCTGTACCAAAACAGCCACCAAGGAGCTATAAAGGTCTTATCTTGGAACTGTCAAGGTTTAGGATCAACCTTAACAGTAGAAGCTCTTTGGGAGCTGAAGAAAGTATATGATTCTGGGGTTGTATTCTTAATGGAAACAAAAAATAAAGAAAAGAAAATGAAGGAGGTAAGGAGGAAGTTGAGATTTCAAGGAAAATGTTATATTGAACCAGAAGGTATTAGTGGGGGCCTAGCTTTGTGGTGGACAGAGGAAATAGAAGTGAAAGTTATAGGAACTTGTAAAAACCTGATTGATACAGAAATTTTTAATGGAGACAGAGGTATTATCAGTAGAATTTTCTGGATTTATGGTCCTACAGATTTTGCAGAAAGACAGGGGATTTGGAAGCTTATTGTTGATAGATCAAGGGATATAAGAGGCCCTTGGATGTGCATTGGGGATTTTAATGATATTTTGTATCATTATGAGAAAGTTGGAGGGAAGCTTAGAGCTGAGAAAAAAATAAAGGGTTTCAGACAAATGATTGAGAGCTATGGACTTATTGATATTCAATCTAAGGGGCAACTATTTAAATGGATAAATAAAAGGGAAGAGAAACTAATAAAGGAGAGGATTGATAGGGCCCTTGTAAATTTGTGTTGGATTGAGGAGTTTCCAAAGACACAGGTGTTAAATTTACCCATTATAGGGTTAGATCATTCACCTATTCTGGTAGATCTAAACTTTGGTGAAAAGAAGTCTCCTAGACTGTTTAAATTTGAAGTAATGTGGACTGAGAAGGATGAATGTGAACAAGTGATAAAAGAAGGATGGAGTTCAAGGTTTGCAGGTTCCTTCTCTTTTCAGCTAGTTCAGAAGCTAAAGAAGTGTAAAAGACTATTGATTGAGTGGAGTAGAAAAGCTTTTCCTAATAATAGGAAGGCAATTGTAGATTGGATGACTAAAGTGGCTGAGTTACAAAATTCTGACATGAGTAATCAATGTTGTGAAAAGATTGAGAAGGTAGTTGATGAAATTAGAAGACTTTGGGAATTTGAAGAGCAATATTGGTTCCAAAGATCCAGAGTTAAGTGGTTGAAGGAGGGGGATAAAAATACAAAATTTTTTCATCTCAAAACAGTGAGGAAAAGGAATCAAAACAAAATTTTGAGGTTGAGAATTATAGATGATGTGTGGATTGATAAAGAGGAGGAAATTCACAAGAAGTTTACTGATTGTTATAAGGAGTTATTCACTTCAAGTGGGAGAAGAGATTGGGGACAGATCTTAGAAGTTGTTCCAGAATGTATAGATGGAAGATTAAACAGAGTTCTAACTAAAAATGTTGAAGAAGAGGAAATAATGAGGGCTGTTTACCAGCTAGGAGGCATGAAAGCTCTGGGTCCTGATGGTTATAATGGGGTTTTTTATCAAAAAAATTGGGAAGTGGTGAAGGATAGTGTTGTGAAAGCAATAAGAAGCTTCTTCCATAGAGGGCATATGCTTAGAGAATTAAATAGAACTAGTGTGGTGTTGATCCCAAAGGTGAAGAATCCTAAGAGTATAGGGCAATATCGACCTATAAGCTGTTGCAATTTCTCTTACAAGATTATTGCTAAGGTTTTGGTGAACAGATTAAAACCTTATATAGGAGATTTGATCACTCAGAATCAGAGTGCATTTTTACAAAATTGGCAAATTCAGGACAATATAGTAGTGGCAAATGAAGTTTTCCATTACTTGAGGATAAAGAAGAAAGGGAAGAAGTATGACATGGCCATGAAGGTGGATATGAATAAGGCCTATGACCGGGTTGAGTGGAATTTTTTTAAAGCTATTATGATTAAAATGGGGTTTAACATGAAATGGATTGAATGGATAATGGAGTGTGCGTCTTCTGTTTCCTATAAGGTTATTGTCAATGGGAAATTCCCTAGCACAATCATTCCATCTAGAGGTCTTAGGCAAGGAGATCCTCTATCTCCTTACCTTCTTTTGTTCGTCATTGATGTGTTGTCTAGGGCTATTAATAAAGCCATTGAGTCTAAAAAGTTAGTGGGAGTCAAACTGAGTAAGGATTGTCCAATTTTATCTCACATTTTTTTTTGCAGATGATTCCCTGATTTTCTTGGCAGCTACAGAACAAAATGGTGTGGAGTTGAGCAGATTATTGAAGGAATACTGTCAAGCTTCTGGGCAGCTAATAAATTTTGAGAAATCCAGTATGTTTTTTAGCTCTAATGTCCCAGATCAGTTAAGACAGGAGTTAACAAGCAGAATTGGCATGAAAATGATTCAGAACCCAAGATCATATCTTGGAATTCCATCATGCTGGGGCAGGACTAAAATTGAGACTATGAAGTTTATTAGGGATAGAGTTGTTGCTCGACTAAAAGCGTGGAAGCAAGGTTTAATATCTCAAGGTGGACAGGAAGTTTTAATCAAGGCAGTAGCTTGTGCCATTCCAATATATACTATGCAATGCTTTAAGATTCCAGGAAAAATCTGTGATGAGGTAAACTCTGCTATGGCTAATTTTTGGTGGGGACAGTAGAATGATGAAAAAAAGGTCCATTGGGTGAGTTGGGACAATATGACTAAGAGAAAAGGGGAGGGTGGAATGGGATTCAGGGATTTAAGGGTTCTGAATAGAGCATTATTGGCTAAACAATGCTGGAGAATTCTTCTGTATCCTGATGCTTTGTGGGCCAGAGTTTTAAAAGGCTTATACTTCCCTCGGTGTTCTTTTTGGGAAGCAAAGAAAGGAGCTCGAGCTTTTTGGGGCTGGTCCAACTTACTTGTAGGCAGAGATGTGCTAAAAGAGAATGTTAGATGGCAGGTGTTAGGGGGTGAAGAGGTTGACATTTGGAAGGATAATTGGATTCCAGGTGGTCTGTCTTCTGTTCCAACAGAAGAGGAAGTGTTAAATTGGAACTTTCCAAGGAAAGTAGTGAGATTATAGATAAAGAAGGCCGTTGTTGGAAGCTGGATGTCATCAATAGAGTACTCTCTTCTAGTGAAGTCGAAGCAATTCAGAGACTTCCAATTTGTTACAGTGGAGGTAAAGATAGAGTGATATGGCCTAGTAATCCTAATGGTGAGTATACAGTGAAGGCAGGATATCATGTGTTGCATGATAAAGGTATCTCTAGTGGGAATTACAGACCATCTTCTTCCTTTGTTATTGACAAAGGACTGTGGAAGATTATTTGGAAGACACATGTTCCTACTAAGATACAATGTTTTATGTGGAAAGTTTGCAAGGATGCAACAGCTACCGCTTGGAGTTTATGGAAAAGGAAGGTCATTACAAGCCCTATTTGCCAGGTATGTGGAAAGGAGTATGAAACTATTGAACATACTTTATTGTTATGCGATTGGACTTTACTGGTTTGGTTTAGTATAAATATTGGGTATAAAGTTGACAGGGGATCTATTAGAACAATGGATAGATGGCTAAAAGAGGTGATAGATGATAAAGTGTTAACGGTTGAGAATAAAACAATGTTATCAATAGTCATTGCTCATGCTTGTTGGGCTATTTGGAAGGAAAGGTGTACTGTGGTTTATCAAAAAATAAAACCTAGACCGTTGGAGGTGATCAGGAAAATTAATAAAGCTGTGGCTGAAAGCTTGAGTTTGATGAATAAATATCAGAATTAGAAGGTAAAGAAGAAGGTAGAGATGGCTTGATAAACACCTTCAAGTGATTGGTATAAAATAAATTGTGATGGGGCGTTTAGTGAGAAGAATAAGGAAGCTGGAATTAGGGTGATAATAAAAAATAATATGTTGTTATATGATTGCATGTTATATATTACATTATCAATTTTGTTTTAATATATACAGTTATAGATATTATCTTATTAATTAATTGATAAAAGCTATATATATATATATATATACGTTATATTTTTTAATTTTAATGTAGATAGAGATAAATAATAAGTGATTTTTTTTAATTTTAATCTATATAAAGATATAGATGATTATCTTTTAAAAATTGAAATAGATAATTAATTTAAAAGGATAATTTATTTATTTTTTATTTTTAATATATTTATATAGAGAGATTTTTATCTTTTTGAAACCTGACAAGAGGTAATTATTTTTTATTTTAATATATTACACATATCACATATTTAGACTATCTACATAAAAAATTTTACTTGTACTCAAATGCTTTGTCTTTATATATATATATATATATATATGTATATACATAAAAGATTATAATTACTAAAAAAATAAAAATTAAAGGGGACATAAAAATAGTGATTGAGATTTTTATAACATTTTTATGCTAAATTTAATAAATCAGTGAATGATTATGATTTGGATGGCCAAAAATAAAAGATCTTCCCAATGATAGAGAGATTCCTTAAAAAAAAGGTTGATTTGGCTTCGTTTGATTGATGAATTTTATTTTTTGAAAATTTTTTTTCTCATTTTCTTATGTTTGGCTGGTGGAAAATGACTTCGGTCAATGAATAATATTTTCTGATCAATCCAAAAATTCTCTTTAATCTTGGAAAATGTCTTCCCCTTTAGAAAAGGAGAAGACAAAATACAAACCTGCTGTTGGCGTGATAGCATCCCAATCTCACCCTCAAACTTTGCTGGCACCACCTTCATCTCACCATTATCAGCACCATCGAAGCTCTTTCTGGTGACGAAGCTCTTTCCGGTTTGAGGTTTTTTTTTATTTAAATTTTTTTTGGTCGGCTGCTGCTGTTGCTCAATAGCAGCAGCAAAGTGCTGTTGTTGAGCAACAATAGCATTTTGCTATTGCTCGTCGGCATCTGTTTCTGCTCGACTGCAGCAACAGCATTTGCTGCTGCTGCTTGACAGTAGCAATACAGCAGCAGCAAATGCTATATAAAAAGTTTCTATCAATTCTATTAATTAAATAAAAATTTGTTTTGAAAAATTATTATTTTCATATTTATTATTATTATTATTATTGTTATTATTGATTTAAAAATATTATTAGTAATTAAATATATATTTTATATTTTTTTAACAAAAATACAAAATTTTTAAAAAATAATCAAATAACAGAAAATATTTTTCAATATATCAATTAAACAACTGAAAAAACCAATGTTTTCAAAAAATAATTTTTCAGAAATAATTTTTTAAAAATTGTTTCTCGAAAATTATTTTACACGAATCAAGTATAGCCGAATTTTGAAGTTGAAATACACCGAACCGAACCAAAAATGAAAAAACCGCATGAATTCGGATCCCTGGGAATTCAAAATAAAACTAACCCAAACCCGAACCCAAAATAATTCTAATTTTGAAGAGGACGCCCTGTGAAGTGGTGAAGAATGGAAGAAGAGAAGAAGAGATGGAGTGTTATGTACACGAAGCACATCAAACAGAAGCGGAAAGTATATCAAGATGGTTTCTTAGATCTTCACATTTTAACAAACAAGGTTAAGTTTTGCTAATTCTTCCTTCAATCTGTTTCTCACTTTATTTCTAAAACTTTGGTAATCACGGCTGTGCAGTTAATGCTCTACGATGAATCCGAGAAGCTTCTTGAATGCAGGATGTTGAGAAGAGATGAAGTTGTTAGCTCTGACCAAACCCTCACTTTCGCTGCCTATTTTGTTGACGTTGGCCTTCTCCACTCTCCTTCTCTTCTGAACTCTGGTACATTTGAATTACTTTTTCAATTGAATTGTTAAATTTTTCATTTCAAATCCTCATTTGCAATTCTTTTTCTTCAGATGCCGGAAGAAAGAGCAATGAAGCGAGGCCAATCGATGTTAGGCTAAGCCCATCACAAAAGATGATCAGAGGTTAGCTTCTTCATTGGCTTTTAAATTTGAATTGCTAAAAGTTTTCCAATTATGAAACTGTTAAGAATATGATAGGCTTAGGCTATAACTGTTTTTAACCTTTACGTACATTTTAGAGTTCAAGAAGAGTGAACTGCAAAAATACGGAGCTTCGCAAACAGGTCCAACTACAACAAAAACTAGTGTCGCAGGTTAGTTGATGAAAACTTTTGTTTAAATTGTTGCTTATGAATTTCAAATACTACTTGAAAATGACCCATCTACTCAAAAGCGAGATGTTCTGAATGTTCCTGGAAAGTCTTGCTGCAATTATACCTTTTAGATCTATATTCATTTGGATATTGAGTCATGGATCTCTTAGTCCATGAATTCAAAATAAGAGGATTGAACCATTTCTTGACTCTTTTACAAATTCGATAATCTTGGTTGGTCTTATATTGAGTTTCAGATTAATTCCCAAGTAACATTTCATTGAGAGAGGTTCAATGTAGACGCAAAGTTGATTTTTTATCACATTGTCTTATGTTCGTTGCTGGTCATGTTGTTTGATGAAAACAAAAAAACTATTAGAAAGTAGGTTTCTTAAGAGAGACGTCACTCAATATCCTTAGATGCTCATTTGGTTGAGATGGGTCAATGTAAAGGAAGCAATGTTCAAGGACATGATAGTGTTATGTGGCCATTATCCTCTCCCTACAAACCGGCTTTTTGGGTTGTGTAGCGCCACTACTTAAATGCCCAATAACCGTTAAATTCATATCCGATGTGGGATTGAAGCAGCCTGCCTGCTCTCTTTTGGAGCGCATGCTGTGATATTCTACCCACCTAGTCTCATGACGTCTTCGTCATGGCTAATCCCGTTTGAGGCCCATCTTGCCTACCCCCTGTGGTGCTCAACGTGGAACTTGACCACTTTGGCTACCCTCATTGAGATACATGGCGTGGAGTCGGTTGGTTAAGAGTTGGCTTTGATACCATTTTTCATGCGGTCATTATCCTCTTCTTGCAAAACTGTCTCATTGTGGTGTGTAGTGCCACCACTTATATTTCCAACGACCTTCTCTTTCATATCTAATGTGGGATTGAAGCACTATGCCTACTCTCTTTTGAAGCATGTGGAGTGACAATAGTAATAAGAATGGGAAAGTGGGAATGAGGCATGAGCAGAAAAAAATCAATTTGAAAGTGTTGGAGCTTTTGGAAAAGGTTGGTGACTCTAACCATTACTTGTTTTGTGATATGTTTTTTTACCCCTTAATTGTTGAAGATAGGTTTAGCCAGCTCTCCATCCTCGTTTTCACCCTTTTCTCAATGTTTATCCTTCTTTTTTTTTTTTTACCTCTCTTCTTGGGGATATAAGGCTGGAGGTGGGTAGGGTAATGAGGATCTTGTCTCCTGACTATTTGTGTTTTTAAGACTCCTAGCGATATTCCTTGGTTCAACATTTGATGTGGACAAAGAATTTCCTTAATTAAGCCATTCTTGATATAAGAATTGAATTACCTTTCAGATGACAAAAAGTGTGAGCTCCAAATGTTTGTAGCTGGTCGTAGTACTGCATGCACACTTGAGTCAAGCACAATGGGTTATATTATTTGATTTGCTGTGTCGTTTGGACTATTTACTATGCTTACCATGTTACTTTCATTATCTGTTTGTGCTATATAGATATAGTTCAGTTCTTCCTTTTTCCTTTCAAATTTACACAGACATTTGTATGGTATATGAATATTCTATTGTCACCTAAATTGCTATGGTTAGAGGTTTGTTTACTTTTCATATTTACACTAATTTCAATAATATTCGCGCTAGATGCTCAAATATGAAATTTGGCATAGGATGGGAGTATAATCCAATGATTGCTTTCTCATTTTATGCCTAAGTTCACATTTCATCTTTATACTCATGTATTTAGGTTGAACAGCTATCACACAACGAAGCATGTGAAGCAAAGGATCTTATTGCTTTAATTTCAAACCATAAAAAAGATAAGGTGGCTTTTTATTAGGGGTCTTTAGATGAATAATATAATTTCAATGAATGTGCGATCCATGTTGAAGAAATTATTATTTAGGGATATATTTTATATTTTGTGCCCCCTATATTAAAATCTTAGTTTTAGGTATTTAGGTTGTTGATTTTAAATAGAACCTATTTGACTTGGCTACAACATTTGTAGAAAGTTATATTAAAACAGAGCTGTTTTAAAAGTTATGCGAAAAAAGGTTAAGATAATATATTGCCAACTTAATGCAAAAATGTTATTTGATATTATATAAAATTAGGGCTGTAAACGAACCAAACACGAATGAAGTGATGTCTCTATTCGTTCATTTGTTTTTTAGTGCCGTTCGTGCTCGTTAAGGAATTTGGTTTTTATGTTTGAGCTCGTTTGTTTGTTTCGTAAGGATCGTTTGTTAAAACTTTTCGCAAATAAGCTCGTTCTTCCTAAGTGATCACATTCGTGAACAACTATTCATAAACCATTAAACAAACACGTTCACGAACACATGTTCACAACAAGTGTTCAGGAGAATAGACTATATATTAAATATTAAAAATCCTAAATAAAAATTAAATCTCACATGCAAACTGAAATTATCCAGCACGAAATCTTAAATACAACATAACTTAAGTCAGCAATGTTTTATTAAAATTAATAATTGCAATTTTAAGTACAATTTGTATCATTTACATATATATATATATATATATATATATATTGGTATACATGTATTAAAGTATCATATATATATATATATGTGTGTGTGTGTGTACACACGTGTAATGTATATGTAAATGGTCAATGGATAACAATGAGATCTTAACTTATTATGAAATTTTTATTAATTTAATTTCAGTATCTTATATTTAAAATTTTAAGCATAATTAATTAATTTAATTTTATAATTATTTTATTATTATATTTTATTAATTTTTTAAGCCAACAAAGTTGTATTGTATAAATATGTTTAAGAATTAAATACTAATTTTTTATTTTAATGTCTTAAAAATAAGGTATATTATATAACTTTTATAATATAAGTAATTTTAGGATTTTAATAAATAACAAACAAACAACAAATAATATTTTAAATAAATAAATTATAAACGAACAACAAACGAACAAAAAATGACACTTTGAATGAACGAACAATAAACAAACAGAAATGAGCCTGTTCGCAAACAAAAACGAACGAACCCACCTCTGTTTATGTTCGGTTCATTTAATAAACGAATACTAAAATATTGCTCTTGTTCGTTCGTTAAGCTTAATAAACGAACATAAACGAATAGAAACCGAATGGGTTCATGAACGGTTCATCGAACAAAATGAATGTTTCATCGAATGTTTTGTTCGTTTACACTCGTGTGTATATATATATATATATATATATATATATATATATATATATATATTTCAATAAATAAAATAAAAGAATGAAATCATAATTGTAAGTGCAAGAAATTAAAAAAAAAATAAAGAAATCTTTTTGTTAATTGTAAATAAAAAGACAAATCAAATAAAGAAAATGAAATCAAGTGGAAAAAATTGAACTAAATAAAAGGATGAACGTAAAGTAATATAGTTCTCCTTATAGTTTTATGAATTACTAAAGAGAAAAGTGATAATACATAAGAATCTCATTAAATATTAATTACTACACAATTGTACTCTTTTGAAGAAGTTTGATTTTAGCTTCATCTAGAAGCCCAAATGAGCTTCACATAAACTAAATTATTTCAAGAGCCAAACACCTTGCTTCTGCTCTTGTAATAGAAAAGCTTTCCATAAGCTATATCAGTCACCCTCTTAGACTTGCTTCTTAACCTGGTGTTATGCTAGGAAGTAGTTTATTGGTAGTTATGTTAAGGTAGCTTTTGAATCTTTGACATTGTTCAAGATTTGATATTTTGAGGATTGAGACTTATTTTTTGTTTCTTGGTATTCTATTATTTTCCAAATTGTTCTACATTGATACTTCTAGTATCCATCCAGCATTATACTACTTCACCGCTCTCTCTCTCTCATATTTCTGAAAATTTATGCAAGAGGATATTTTCCCTTTGATTGAATACATTATGTTTCTAGCTTCTTTTCAGTCTCTCCCTTCTTCAGACTTATATGTTTTTTTCCTCTCATTTTAGAATGGCAGGTCATGTACACTACACAAGTTACTCAAAAAGCTAAGAAGTACCATGATGGTTTCTTAAAACTTACAAAATCTGGAACATTGCAGAGGCAGGTCTGTATTCACAAACTTCACGGCTTCTTTCTCCAGACAGTCATCATAATCTTCTTTGCCAATTTTGAGAAATAAATTAGTCCACAAGTCTTTTTCTTTTCTTTGCATTGGTTGATTTTTTAAGTCACCTGCTTCATAAATGTGTTTCCGGCCTTGAATTTTTATTTATGCAATTGCTGATTGGTTTAGTTCAATTCCATTTTCTTGTAGCTGCTTATAAAGTGTAATTAATGCTCAGACTAGCTTATTGGTTCTCTAATTCAGATTATGTTATATGATGGAAGCAAGAATCTAATAAATAGTAGATTCCTCAAGAAAGATGAAGTAATACAATCCGGTGAATCAATAGCATTTGATGCTCATTTGGTAGATATTGGAGAAGCTGAAGGAAACTGTCAGGGTGTCATGGACTCAGATGTCCGTGCAAGCAATTACAATGTTGCTGGAAAAACAGGGATTATCCACAGAGTGCAGAATTGTCTTAAAAAAAATAAATCATTTTTGAAAGGTTAGCTGGTACCAGGGCTGATGATTTGAGTTGCATTCTCCTGTATGGTATTTGATTGAATTCTTTTCTTTCTCTCAGTTAATTTTTTTGAAGGTAATTTTCACTATGGATTCTTGAATATTGTATCCATTGTTATTTATGTAAAACTTTTCTCTAGAAAACTGACCTGATACTATTCGTATATCTATATCTATTTTTTCCTTTTATGAACCATTGTGTAACAATTTTGAAGTCTGAGCCGAACACATTCATTTTTCTTTATTTTCTTGCTTCTTTTCATAAAAGGACTGTATTTTTTTTTTAGTTTTAAAAAAGTTTTGAAGTTTTATACTCATCTTGTGTTTTCTTATTTTTATAAGTTTTTTTATTTTCATTTTTATTTTGGTTATGAGTTTTTACTTCTTTTTTTAGGTCCAGATAATCCCATCTGAAAATGATTTGGGTTCATTATACAGGAAAACCTCAAAAAATTGTTTCTTCTAAGGTAGGTGCTGATCCAAGTTTTAGCATCTCAAGTATTGATGAGGCAAAATTAAGCCAGAATATATCTGCAAACAAGCCCTTACGTGATGGTAAATGTATTCTTACTTTCATCTAATCAACATACATAACAAAGCCAACAATCTGTGAGAAACTTTTTCTTCTACCAATTTTCCTTCCCTTTGTTACATGGCTTCATGTTTCCTGCCTGTAATATTCATATACAGATGCGAAAAATTAACAGTATGGATATCCTCTCACCAGGGCCATGACTAGCTTGACTGGTTGTTTTACAAGTTATTGGTTAATTTCTTCTCCTGTGCAATGTATTTGAGAGTAAATTAAGGAATGTTTCAGTACATGGTGCCTATGTGCTACTTACTGCTCATGTATAAACTCTCACAATAGCTTAGATACTTGGTAGGGAATGAAAAAAAGTTGGAAAAATAAAAAAAAATGATGTCAAACTGAGGTATCATTGAAGGTCAATTCCTAAAGCAATGCATGATTTTGATTAGCACTGCACATGTCATAAGCAGTTAATTATGTGTTTTACCTTTGCAGCTGCTCAAATCCTGTCCATCCTTCAGAAACCTATGATACAAGACAGTGTTGCCACGCAATCTATTGATAAGGGCATCATGAATCCAGTCCCCTCTACGAAGGATCCTCAAAATTCAGATTCTACTAGAAACATTCTTGAATGTAGTCATTTACCAAGGATATCAATAGCACATCATGGATCAAGTAGAAAACTGGATAACTTGGAATCAAGTGAATGCGTTGACAGAAAAGAATCCCCTGATATCTATTCTGAAGGCAAGTTTAAATGCAATCATACGCAATTGCAACATTATTTGCTTCTGAATTTTCCTATATTATCACTAAAATACCCCTAGAGTGACATAGTGCTAAGCAGAGCGAATGGGGTTCTCCATGAGATAGGAAATGAAAACTATTACCCTCAATTGAAGTTTGTCAGTAATTTTCTGACCAGGGTTGGATTCTGTGGCAAAATCCAGTTCTAGTGGCACTAAGTCCTTCAAGAACACTGAAGTTGGAAACTCACATCAGGTTTGGGCTGTTCTTCCCTCATTGCATCCACAATTCTCATTTTTCGTTGCATGTACTATTTAACACCAACTAATTATTACTCTCGTATAATAACTATGAACTTTATGGAGGCTTTAGGAGAGTTGAACAATTTTAGGTACATATCAATGCTGCTGCCACCATGCCATATCAGAAATGGAAGTGGTTATATTCAGCCACCTAGTGGCATAAGTTCTTTTTCCGGCGCACAATTTCTGGAATTGGGTAGGCCTTTTGATGGCAGATTAGGGTTCTGGGGGTGATGAAAGCTTTAACCATATGAATACTTTTGAAGCTCTTGAGGCTTGCCTAACCTATGATTAGCATTGACGTGCCGTTCAGTCGTTTCTTTATCTCTTTTTCCTTCTTACTACCGGTTTAGGTGCTTTCACAAATGTGTAATGTTTCATGCAGCCTCACTCGGAGAATTTGGAAGCATACACTAAATGGTGCAATGAAGCATCGATGCTTGGTAGCCCAAGTCGAAATGGCCATACTTGTGGTGAGATAACGAAGGATTCTACAGAACTCGAGATTTCAGGGGAAGCAGGTAGGTGCCCAAGTTTTGACCTTGGATTTGACTGAGTGTTTTATGTGGTTATTCTTGATGATAAACAGGTCAGACACAGTGCAGCACCAAGAGAAAACCAAATGCACTTATTAAACTTTTTGTACAAAAGAAAAAAAACATTAATTTTCAAATCAGTGACATTTTCCTCTGTAGAGCGGGAGGTCATAAGCCTCCATCCATCACCTTAAAATCGATTTTTTGACTAAATGAAAAGGACAACTAATGCTTTCTGGTGCAAGAGTTGTTATAAAATGAATCTTGGGTGCGGTTTGATCTACGTTGGAAAGTTTTCATTCATCTAGGAAGCGGGAAGAGCTTGATATAGTCAAACGAACGAGTGGCAAACCCAATAGGAGGAGTCGGTGATTATTTCTGAAGATTATTGCATCAAAATTGTCTTCCTTATATCCCCTATTCTTACAGTTTCTTATTTGATCCTATGTCCGAAAATATTTGGTAAATGAATGAATTTTAGCTTCGTTAATTGCTAAAATGGAATTGAAAATTTCCTCCGCAGATAGTTGACTATAGTTTTTCATTGCCTTACATGCAATTTAACCTTAGCCTTTTCTTTTTCGTCCGCATTAGTGACTTTACCACTAATTAAAAAATTTTCAAAAACTGATTTAGATAAAAATATCGAATAAAAAAAAATATCACAAATGATAGAAGTCAAACTTTTGCGCGAAATTATTTATTCATGAAGAAGAAGAAAGGCTTCTAGGTGAGTGGAACATGATTTGATCCTTCTAGCTTAATCAAATAAAAAAGTATAGCACAAATACAAACTGTTCAGATAAGATAAGATTTAAGTCAATGGTCATCACGTAATAGTGCTGTATTCAGCTTTTCAGTAACACGTGCAGCGGCAAACCAGTATGTGGGCATTACTTGGATTTAGACTGAGCGCACTTTGTTAGTTTAAGACATTAATTGTGTGAAAAAGAACATCATGTATTTCTTTCAGTCTTTCTTTTTCACAGTTCCAGATCTCATCTGATTGTCCCCACTTCATGTGAGCGAGCTCACATGTCTTTTCATGATGTATGCTCGCACCAACGATGGTGAGATTTTTCAAGTTCAGACAAAAAGCTTGCCCACACAAAACTGAGCTTATACGAGGGAAATAATGAAAAAACGGGGAAGTTGCACTTGCATTTCCTCTGCTTTTTATTTTTGAGAATAGTACTTAAAAATGATGAAGTAATAATATATGCATAATTATTTTCGGATAAAATTAATTTTAAAACGTAAAATAAATAAAAATATTTGTGATTATATAAAAAAAACAGATGCATAGTTATTACATTAAAAAATATGTTGATAGCGTACTTGTTGAATTTATAAAAATTGTAGAGATTTTAAAAAAAATTGCATTATTTTATAATTTTGATTTGATAATCCTAATCCAATCATAAGATGACTATGTTAGACTTCATTAATTTTCCACAAGTGACCGTTTACCTTGTCCAAATGGCATTGATACATGAATTTTGATTGGACTGAGAAAATGATTATAATTGTGCTACTTTTTTAGCTTGTTATATTAAAACAAAAAAAATTATTTTTCTTTATTCTCATCTTTGTTCTCTCTCTAACTTAACCTCTTCTCTCGCTAAATTCATCTTACCAATCGACTGCCACTCTTTTTCCCGATTTTGTCATGCCGGCTGTCGTCTATCGCTGCCATTGTCATCCATGTGCATGCATGTTTACATCTTTTCTCTTTCTCTCCTTCTCTTTTTGGGAGAATTAAAGGGAGTTTCCTCTAAATGCCAATATGTTTTAAGGTTTATTTTCGGTAATTGCATATAATTTGATATTTTTTTTTAATTTTCTTTTCTTGTTGGCTCCTTTTTTTTCTTCAATTTATGTCACGCTCAGAAAGACATGATAAGTCAATTACTAATGTAGAATTAAAAAATATAGGATTAATTTTTTCTTTTTTCTTTACACTAATTTGTAATGTGAGCAGTGCCATCTAATAATATAAAATAGTTGACTACCTGATATACTTTAAAATAATGTATCTAAGGTCCCATTCAATAACATCGAATTTATATTCAAATACATCTCAAAACCTATCCTGCGTAAAAGTGGTAATTTCCTTGTTATGACCCAATTCAGACAATCACTCAGTTTAATAGTCAAATGCAGTTAATTTCATATCTTGCACATCTATTGTTCTCATAAACTTTTTAATATATCACATATCCAACATTTGTTGTAAAATATGATCGTTTGGTTCTTCAAAAAAATTACTTACTAAATATTCTAATATTTTTCTTGGTTTTGACCTATTCCGCAATAAAAATTCATTTACATCCTGATATCAATAATTATTGCTACGTAAGCACACTTTTAGCTATTGCACATCCCGAACTATCGTACCATAGAAAACTATCTGAAAATAAAATCTTTTAAGCACATAAATCTTATACCGAACAAAAACTTTGAGTACTTCGAAGCTTGAAAACTTGTGAAGTCGAACATCGTAATCTGTATCTGTACTATCTTGGCTTAACCTGTGATGAAAACAGAGTGGGAGTGAGCTAGGATCCCAATAAGTCAACCATACAAGTGCAGAGATGGTAGCATACTGTATACTATTCATTAATGTATGCAAGCAATGATTCGATAACTTTCCATATCACTACCAATATGCAATTTCTTAGAGGATGTTATTTCTGATATTCAATCACTTTTCTTATTCATTTCAATACTAGGACTCGATGACGCTGTTAAGGTGTTTTGGGGTATTCTATAAAAGGATACTTTGAAATATCTCATTTCTCCTTTTACCTAACATTACAGCTAACAGTCCTATCTATACCATGACATAATGATTCAATGTTATAAACAATGCAATATTCGATAAATTGATGCGATTATGGTTTTCGATAAAATAATAAACTTTTCGATAAAACAATATTCAATACAGTAAGCAATATTCAATACCAAACTTCAATTCCATAACAATGATTCAATAGTTCAAAAATCAATATTCCGAAATTCAATATTTAATACAGATTAATAATTAATAATTTAGAAATCAATAATCGGTAATTCAATATTTGATTCAAATAAATGTATGCTAAAATTCAATTAGGCAAACCCCTCAAGAGTTAACTAATAATGTTTGATCCCACTATAGTCATCACAGAGCCAATCTCATTACCCCGAAAATTAAGGTGTTACCTATGGTCATAGATTCGAATGGTCCAGCCCTAGTAATCAAGTAAGTTCGAAACTTATCAACGACTAGTGTCGGACACCACGAAGTGCCTATCTAAGAGTATGTGATATTTAGACTGTTTTCATATTGCTTTATTAGTCAGATTTTCATTATGGAGTGCCTTAGAAACTGTAAAAAAGTTTTAATACATGTTTTGAAATCCGATAACACTATGGATATAAAAGCAAATGTATGCTTAATCCGAAAACAATAACTTATGTAATAAAGCCATAGGTACAATATATTTCAAAACATGTCATAGGTATGAATTTAAAGCTTTTATACAAGTATAAATCAATGCAAGCTTTAGAATTGTATCACTCCATGCTATGCATAATAATGCAATATGAAATAGTGGTAGCGTCCACTATATCACCGTATCTCATTCACTATCTGATTCACTAAAATCATGGCACTAGGACAAGTCTACAAAGCTCACTACCCTGCCTTGCAATCACAATTCATATTTAATCTCAACATAGAATTCGAATCACAATTCAGTCCCAGATAGATATATATTTCACATGCACCACAATTGAGCTACCATGCCCCAAAAGGCAGTATTGTTACATGAATGATTTAATCACAACTCAAAAGAAATATTACTATACATACTTACACTGTATGACGCTATCAAGCATCTCATATAGTTAACTTACCAAAGCTTGCTTATTTCAGCACTTGATCAAGCTTAGCCAAAGTGATCACCATGCCACCAATTGGTTTCAAATCACTACAATCACAAATTATACACATGGTTACACATCACAAACACATTAAACACTAATGTACTTTCACTTAGTACACCACTAGGGTTCTTATGCAATTAGTTGATGGACGTGTATACTATTATGTTGTGATTAATGTTTATGGAAATGTGAAAATATACGTTACTTTTCACGAAAAGTCTCTTTCTCTCACAACCCTTATAAAAATATCTTTCTCTCCATCAAAAAAATACGATTAAGAGCATAAGAGATCAAGTGAGAGAAAGAAGTTTTTCATAAAATTATATTTAAGAATTTGACAAGATTTTCTTAAAAATTTATCATGAATCAATGTATGTTTTCTTTTCAATCAAGTAAGTGTGAAAATTATTTTGTTTTAAGAACTTGAAAGTTATAACTGTGCAAAAGCATGATTTTTTTTTTTGCATAGTATGATTTAATTAACAACAAAATCTAAAACTTCCTAGTTGTGTTTTTCTCGAAACAATAATCATTTCGCATTTTAACTTCCATACATTATTCATTAAACAATGATTAAGCAATAGCGCGACTTGGCATTTCTTATGGATTTCTTAAATCATGGTGAAGATATTTGGCTTTGTGCTGAGAGGATGAGACCGTGAGAGAGGACCCCCTGTCATGGTGGAGTGTGGTGGGGTTGTCCCATCACTGGAAAAGAAAGAATAAATACCATCATCTGAGATCGATCTTAAAAGTTCTGTTTTTCTAGTTTACTTTATTTCTTCCTGTGCTTTGTCCACTCTGACAGCACTGCTTAAGCATCATATGCCCCTTTCCCTGCCTCCCTTTTCTTTTCTCCTTTCTGATAAGAACGAAGCAGCCAGCATATTGGACACATTTAGACTCAGCTGTAGCTTGGCATTTCTAGTTTAGCATCTTTGAATTCTGAGGACAGCCGGTGGCTGATGGGTCTTCCTCAAGCTCAAACTCAGACTCAATCTCCAACTCCTCCTCACCTCTATCCTCAAGCACTTCAACTTAAACTCTACCAGGCGTTCATATTTTCAATTCCCGTTCTCTTTTCAATAATTCTGTTTCTCTTGTTTTACTTGTTTTACTTGAAGAGAAGAGCTTCCAATCTGTCAATCCCTCGGGCAATTCTTCCAACCACTTTGAATCGAGCTGCTCCATATCTCTCCTCAGTAAGTATATATTTTTAAATTCTCTCTTACTGCATGAGTACGTAACAAATGCATACGCAATGCTCAGACTCTGCTTTGCTTGGCATCTTGTACATTTATTGCAGCCTTGTCAATTGAGTCTGAAAAAGGAGGTCACGGACAAGCTGCCAACTGTGTTATTTGATGAAGAATTAGGGACAAAGGATACGCAGTAAGTTCTGCTATAAATTTCTCATTTCTGATTTTTACGCCAACAATTTTATCACTAATTATGTGCAATTAGTGTGGGGTACAAGTCACCCTGCCCTACAACATGAGCTTTTGAGCAATATATCTATATATCAAGCATCCCTGAAATTAATATGGACGATTCCCGGGAAAAAGAAATGATAGAGAATAGACTGTCAATAAATTGTCCTTCAATAATCACAAAGAAAGTAGCCACAAAAGCTTTATTCTTATTAGACCTGCTAATTTATATTCATAATTCGTTTTTGTTTCATTTAAAATTATATTCGTGTAATGTAAAACATGAAAATTTTTTATCAAAATTCGTGTCGACACGAAAAAATCAAAATGTTATTTTTAGCTTTTACCATATTCATATATTAATTTTATTTATTTTTAACGTCGTGTCATCTCATGTCATTTATTCGTATCGTGTCTGAAATTGCCAGGTCTAATTATTGTTCACATGCCTTTCCCTTAATTATTGTTGGTTTTTTTTTAAATCCCAGAAATTAATTATTATAATTCTGGACATCATTAACATCTTTCTCCATAACAAATTAACAAGTTGGGGCAATTGGTTAAAGTTTGCAGTTAGATTCAAATTTTCACGATCTTTTGTTTGATAGGTGATTTATAAATTTCGAAATATTTATAGATGAAAGTCAAATGAATCTATAAATCTTAGTAATAAGTTAATAGTATACCTTGGCATTAGAGCTAGAGATGGAATAACATCTTCTGCTTTTAAACTTTTAGTACCCAAAATGAAAAAAAATTTAAATCTTTACATCACCCGTACATATAAACGCGGAATCTACCATTCATCATTTAGGGTTTTTTTTAAGAGATGGATTGCATTATTAGTAATTTTTTTTAAAAAAATTAAATTTGAACCGGAGATCATCAATTTAGAATTCCTTGTTCGAAGGATTTTTTCTTAAAAGTGCTTTGCCCATAGTTTTACATATATTTTGCCTTTCAAAAAAAAGTTCCAATATCAATATTGATAGTTTTTATTTCTTATTCATTGTTATCTCTCTAGACAATATCTAGATTGGGTATTATCTTTTAATTTGTGACTAGATGATTGCTCCGGCTTTACTTGTAGATTTAACATTAATATTATATTTTTACATTTTAAATTCTATTTGAATATATTAAATTAAAAAAATATTTGTCAACAAAGAAAGAAAAAATTAAAATATATGAAATAAAAGAAAAAAAAACTAAGAGAGAAATAATCTCTTTTTTTTTTTAAAACAAAAATTTCTCTTCAACTTAAACATAATAATCCAACCTTTACCATCTAACTAATATAATTTAATTTACCAATTAATCAAATTATTCTAAATTTATTAAAACAACCTAATTGATCAAAATAATCTTAATTAACTTAACTAATCCTAAATAATCCAAATTACCTCATTCTAATAATGCACATTAATCCCATTAATCAAAGTAATGCAAATTAACCCAATTAACAAAAATAAATATTAACTCTATTCAAACACAAACTATTTTTTCACGTATTCAACTTATTAGGACTTCAGACAAAATAAGGTGTTTACAGTAATGGATTTTATTTATTTGTTTATTTATTTATTTATTTATAAGTTAATAATTTTTAAAAATATTATTATTTATACTAGTATAATTTTTGTGATTGAATTTGGTGTCATGAGTAAAATGAAAGCAATTCAATTGAGAAAATTACTTAAAAACCAAATTAAAATTTACAATAGTAAAAGGAAATTAAGGGTAATGATGTGAAATATTTAATCTTAAAACTTCTACTTTTTTGAAGGTAAAGTCTAAATGAAATTTGGAACTCTTTCCAAATCTTCAGTCCACTTTACCCAAGGATTTAATGAGTTAATATTTTTGAAGAATCCATGAGATATATATATATATATATATATATATATATATATATATATATATAGATATTCTCTCTAATCATTTAAGGTGATAATTCTTTGTTGATCACTCATCTATGTCTATAAGCTTCATGTTATGTCCAACATCAACCCCTTTAAACTTAAAACTTCCTTGGATAAGGCCTCATAGTCATAAGAAAGCATCAAAACCTAAAAATCAGTAGTTTATCTTTTATTTTTTTTTAAATTTTAATCCAACGACAAGGAATATATTCCACCGAGATTTTATTAAAGATGGTTACAGTGTATCTTCCAATTGCATGGAAACTTAGTGTATATTTTCATCCTAAAGAAGAAAAGCAAGTGTGGAAGAAAGATAAGATCTGTTCAAAATGCTGATATTGCAAGTGCTATAAGAGCCAGATTGAACGTTGCCCGGCATTTTGATTACAAAATGGGTGTTAATATGGCAAGATTTAATAGGCGCTCATCATAATGGAAAACAGTCCAAATCGATACTGACAACAAATCAGTACATGATAATAAGGAGATTCTGAGAAAAAAAAAAAAACTCTGGTGGTCTAGAATCGAAAAAAAAAAAGAACTTAGAGCAATATATTGCTTGTATCCATAGAACATTTGACGTGACATAAATAATGAATAAATAGGAGTTAATATCATTCCAATTGGCATTATGAAATTAATTAGTATTTTTGGTATTAAAAAATATTTTTGGCTGGTAATTATTCCAAAAAGGGCTATCAATTTTGCAACTTAAGTTTCTTACTCATTAAGTATAGTTATCCCTAAATACACTTAATTAGGACTCTTTAACCAATAGAATTTTAGTAGAATTTAAACGGATTCCTATTAAAATTTTAGTCGATATCTAACAATCTCTACCTTAACTCAAATTCCTCCAAAACATTGGTTTTATTTGCAACTGACACCTTGTAGCAACAAATCTTCTATTGCGCTAACAACTTCTTGGCCTAGTGGCTAAGGATGAGTTGTGACATATTGTAAGTCTTAGGTTTAAATCCAAGCACCCCCATCCCCAGTTATTTAATATTTTCCTTGTAACAAAAAAAAAACAAATCTTCTATTGCATGCCTTTGACCTCACGAACACAATTAACAACAGCAAGCCACTTGAATTGAATAATTATCTCTACATCATGCTTCATGATAATTCTCGAATTATAGTTCTAATACCATTTGTTAGGATTTTTCAAGTAGAAACGTAAAACACAAAATTAAGTCACACACAAGAAACAAAATCTCACATGGCTTGGCCCAAGTGCCTATATTCATGGACAAGAAAAAAAAAATCTACTATAAATCATAGAGATTACAAAGAGTAAAAAACATCGAAAACAAATAATAAGCCCAAGTCATGAAACAAACCTAATTTTTTTACTCCATAATGTCAAATCGATGTTAGATCACATAGTGATCAAATTTCTCTCCCTTCTGTCTTTATCTTATTCTAAACGTTAGGACTTACTCTATATTCATAGAGCCTCGTTACTTGATCATCAAGAAATCTTATTCATTAAGAGTAATTACTCATTTAAGTATATTTATCTTTTAATAAATTTAATTACCAACTCACTCTTTAACCAATAAAATTTTACCTCAACCCAAACTAATTCCCAATAAAAATTTGAGTCAATAACTAACAAAGTGTATAACCATGTGCAAGTGTCAACAATTTTATCATTGTCCTATCTTGACATATCATTGACTAGACAGTACATCGAGTATTCTTGACATCTCAAGAGCTATTTCAATCTCTAGCACCCAAGGTGGGATGTTACTACAGAATCGAGCAACAATCACACTCTATAAAACTCAAGTACCTCGTCTAGACAACAGTGGGGGAGAAGGGGGTTTTTTTTTTTTCTAAAGAGGGGAGATTTTTTTCTTTCAAATTGTTTTTCCCATTACTTTGGTTAATAGGTATGTGTTTATTAGGATGAGTATTTTCGTTCCATTGACTCCAAGATAAGTTAGCTAAGTTTGCTTTTATTGTATCCAATACTATTAGTATATTTCAATGTTATGTTTTCTACTTTAATTTATTCTCAACTTTTGGAAAATATTTACAGATGTAGCGTTTGCCTGGGTGAATTTGAGATGAAAGAGGAGCTGCTACAAGTCCCATCTTGCAAACATGTGTTTCATGTTGAATGCATGCATCATTGGCTACACTCAAACTCAACTTGTCCACTTTGTAGATGTTCTGTTAGTCCAACCCCATCAATCCATAACGAGCCACCGCCGCCATCTTAGCAGCAACTGTAGTTGCATCAACACAATATAGAAAAGCAAAACTAAGCTTATATTCATTGAATAATAGGATGACATTTACGATAAGAAAGAAAAAATGTTTGCAATATATTGATATAATCAATTCAATTCCTGATGGGTTGCAAATGCATATCTTTAACCTTTGCTCAAATGGGTTGTGAATGCAAGAGGTAAAAAATAATAATCTTATAAGATATGTGTAATCCTTACTTTATTGTTTTCTTCATTTATCTTTTAGGGAATGCTAGTAAAATTTGATAGTTGTTAGCTTCTATAAATTAGATTACATTTTCATGAATTACGTTACTACAGTTATGAGAAAAAACGTGGTCCTTCTTCTAAAATTATATTACATTTTCATATTTAATCTTACTCTCAATAGCAGAATAGGCTATGCTTGTATAATAAAACCACAATTTTTATATCAATAAACTTTATTTTACAAAAAAGTTGTAGTATATTTTCAAGTAAAAGACAACAAATATATAAAAATCATAGTTGTTATATATATATATATGAGTAGGGATCTACTTATACATGTGTAAAACAAATTTGTTTTACACAGTTTTATATCTTTATATAGGATTAATATTTTTGCAAATCAATCGTTGGATTTAACAACCTACTCATATTTATTATGTATGTAAATGTTTGAATCAATCTGCTATTTCTATCATTTTAATTGAGAATATTATTTTTTTCAATATATATCAACGATTGAAATTTTATTTTATGAAATAAATAGTTAGTTGTATTCGATTAATTTGAAATTTGGCATGCATGATCTATGTGAATAGAACATAAAATTCAACTGTCGGATTAAAAAAATTATAAATCATATAAAAAGATATGAAAGTGTGTAAAACTAAATTTATTTTACACATGTGTAACTGGATCCCTCTTATATATATATATATATATATATATATATATATATATATATATATATATAGGATAGATTACGCTTCATATGTATAACCGTATTTTTTTAACTAACTATATTTTTATTTTGGAAGAACTCATTTAATTTGTTGGCTTTGCTTTATGTATGATTTTGATATAACCAATTGAACTTAAATGAATTAAAATTTTAAATATATTTTTAGCAATTTTCTAATTTGAAATTAATTGTTAATTACATCTAGAAATATTGCTAAAATAGTTGGAAAATGGTTAAGCCTCAAATATGCATGTTCTTAAATGTTGAGCAAAGTAATTGCATGTTTGTAAGACTTAAGTTTACCTTAGTGAAGTATTTGCTTGCTTAAAATTGCCAATACTGCACTTTCAATGATCAAGGTAGCGATACATTAAGCGAAGGTATCGATACCCTATGGTTGAATTTGGCATCTTAAATGGAAGGTATCGATACCTCTATTGTTACCTTTAAACAACACCTCATGCTTTGTTTTGGTATTGATACCTTAAGGTTTTGGCGTTGATACTCTTTGATATTTGAATTGAAATTGTGAAGAAGGTATTGATACCCCAATGTAAGGTATTGATACCCTCATGCCTAACAGGAAATAACAGTCGAATTTTTGTTAGTTTCAACAAGAAAAGAAGTATTAAATGCAAGCCAAAATGCCAATAAAAGGGAAGTATAAAAGCAAGCATTCAAAGCTTCAAGAATAGGGAGCTATCAATTCTTGCTGTAATAACTGTGAATTGTCCTACTCTGATTTTGTACCCAAGTGTAAAGTGTAAATATACTAAGTGCAATTATGTGATTTTGGGAAATTAAATGTACTTATCTTAGTCCAAATTATGAGAATGTATTTTTGGATATATATATATATATATATATATATATATATATATATATATATATATATATATATATATGAACTTACTCACATGGACAAAAGGAAATTTAAATTTATGCATAAGTGCACAATGCATATATATAAATACACACAAATACCGACTCCCCTTCACAGTGCACTCATCTCTTCCGCTCATTTCATCGTCCATCCTTGCACCTGGCAGCACCTCTCTCATCTCTCACTCAACCCTCCCTCGTTTGTGGGCAAGAAAGAAGTGGTAAAAAAACGGGTAGTGCCAAGAGAGTCATGGTGCAGCAGCAAGGCATGGAAACAGGGGCGATACTTTGAAGCATTTTCAAGGCTGAATCAGGGTTGAGAAGAAGGCCAAAACTAACTGGAGAAACGAGGCAGATCACATGAGAAAGGATGACCCGAACCCAAGCTAGGAACGTCATCTTGCAGGGTAGCTTTGGTTGTTATTTTGGCTGCTCTTTGGGCGTTAAAATGGAGGCTGATTAGAGGGGTTTTTGAGTCCTGAAACTAAAGCTAAATGAAGGTAAAACAGGGTCTCTGGATAGAGCCATTTTAGGAGCTCTAGGGTGCTGCACATGGTTGAGTAAGAGGCTGGCATTGGCAAGGCTGTTAAGGCAAGGTGCGGTGGCTGAAAGGAGGGTCACGGCAAAGGAAGAGGAAGGCTTAGTTTGGGTTTGTAACTCAGCAGGATCACGTGAGGAAAGAGGGACCGAAACTCAAGATGGAAATGTGATTGAGTAGGGCAGTTTTGGTGGTTGTTTTAGGTTAGAGTTTGCTGGTTTCAAAGGCTGGTGAGTGGCCATTCACGATGTCTGTGGCGAGCTAAGTTAATGCCTTGAAACAAGGAGAAAATAGGCAGCTAGGGAGAGAAACTGAAGCTGCAACAAGGAACCACATTTGGCTGGCATTATAACACTACTGTGGGCTAAGCTCAAGGGGTTGTTTATGCTGGAAATGATGGCTGATCAGAGGCCTTTTGAGTGTTCTTTCTTTACTGTGCCAAGATGAGTTAAAGGCTAAGTATATACTGCTACTTTAGGTAGGGGTCGTAGGCTGGAATTAGCCTTGAACAGCAGCATTTCAAGGGGTTAAAGCTGGGCGGAAGGAAGTGTAATGAAGCTGGAAAACGAGGTCTTGTAGGGCAGTTCTGATCACTATTTTAGCTAATCCTTAAGGCTGAAAAAGGAGTGCATTTGAGTGCTGATGGTGGCTACTACAAGGCTATCTTCAACGTGAGGAAGAAAGAGTAAAGCTGGAATATAAATATATATATTTATATAATGAATCAAACGTCAAGGTGGTGTTTGAAAAGCTGGATTTTTAGCCCAAAGCAGTAAGTATTTGCTGTTGAACCGAGCATGATTCTAGGCTGAATATATAACTGAAAAGAGATGGATCAAAGTAGAGGTGGCAAAAGTTGACCCGACCCGAAAAATCCGTCCGATTAACCCGAATTTAAACCCGACCGATCCGATTTGACTAAAAAAGTCAACAATCCAAATCCAACCCGATCCGAATCCGAATTGATCCGAAACCGAATTGATCCGAATTTACATTGATCCAAACCCGACCAGATCCGAACCCAAATTTATCCGAACCCAAATTCATCCGAATTTAGATTAACCCGAACCCGAATTGATCCGACCCGAATTGATCCGAACCCAAATTGATCCGAACCCAAATTGACCCGAATCCAAATTGATTCGAATCCAAATTTACCCAAACCTGAAAATATTCAAACTTAAATTTAATATTATTAATAAATATTTAAATGTTAAAATTAAATATCAAAGTATTTTAATATAGTAAAAATATAATTTTTTTCAATAATATGAGTGTTATATATTTTTTTAATATAGTTTAATTTAAATATTCGCTTTTATATTGCATTCATTTGAACATAATGTATAATTATTTAATGGTTAATCTATAATAGAGTACAGAAGCTATATCATCTACACTAATGTCTCTAATTATTCTATAAAAAATCAAACTAAATTAAATAGAGATATATAGTATTGTTTTATAATATTTAGTATGGATTATTAAATCACTTTGATTCAAAAGTTATTAATTAACGTAATTAATTTATGAATATTGGTAAATATATTATAAAGAAAACTATCATACAGATTATTAAATATTTTGATTATTTCAATCCCAATTGTACTATAGGTCATGTAAGAAGACAATTTTATATTCATGAGTTTTGTAGTTCTTAGAAATATGGTTTCAGTTGATTTTTATATCAGATAAATTACATCAAGATGACCAAAGCTTAATCCAATAAATCTGTCAAATCGACCCGAATCCAAATCCGACCGACCCGAATCCAAATCCGACCAACCTGAATTGACTAAAAAAGTCAACGTCCCAAACCCAACCTTATCCGAACCCGAAATGATCCAAAACCGAAATAGACCGATTTTTCCTTGACCCAAACCCGACCTTATCCGAACCCGAAATGATCCAAACCCGAAATAGACCGATTTTTCCTTGACCCAAACCCGACCTTATCCGAACCCGAAATGATCCGAATCCAAAATGATCCGATTTTTTCTTAACCCGAAATAATCCGATCCAAAATAATCAAATCCAAACCCGTTTCGACCCGCCCATTTGCCACCTCTAGATCAAAGGTTGAAATAGGAGCCATTAAAGGCTGGAACTTTGAGTTAGAATAATGAGTCTTTGTGAGCTGTTTTGGGCCTTTCAAAGGGGTTGGACACAGTAACATTTGGGCTGATTAAAGGCTAAAATTTTGGGAGTTCTTCAAGGCTGAGTTTAGAGGCTGTTCTGATAGCTGGAATTGACGTGGAAAAAAAATATATGTATATAGTCATTAAAGGCTGAAATGAGGCCTAAAAATAGGGGATTCAAGGGGCCATTTAGTACAGCTCAACTGAGTTAAGGGCCGTGTATGAAGGCAGTGAGGGATGAAGGTAAATGGCTGAATTTTAAGAGAACCGAAAGGAAGCCTTCACTAGTTTATACCCCTACATTGCAGCGGTGAAAGATTAACTAAAAAGGCTGAAGCTTACGGTTTGGAGTTCCCCAGGGGTAAGGCCATTTCCTTAAAATAATTAATGAATTTGAATAGAAAATTGATACTAAAGATATGCATGTATATAGGACTATCGAAATGCAGTAATTGGCCCCTACCTTGGTGATATAAGAGTAGCCATTTCCAACCAAGAAGACATAAACTCAGTTTTAAGGATTTTAAGGTAAGATTTATAGCTTTGGATTAAACTTAATATATATATATATATATATATATATATATATATATATATATAAATATATATATTTTTGTCTCCTCAAATGCCACATGTCAACTTTTGGCTTTTTTCTTCTTCTTTTTTTTTTTTTTTCAGTTTTTCCCTTTTTTGTTTTTCAACCTTTTTTATTTGTTTTTTTTTCATAAATTTAAAGAACAAAAAAAAAGTCATTTATATGTGAATTTTATTTTTAATAGAGAAAAAAATAAACAACATAAAAAATTGATCTTTAAATTTTATATATTTATTTTCATAAAAAATTATTGGTTCAAATAATAAATTTTTATATATTTATTTTAATATTTATCAATAATGATAATAAATTTTAAAAATATAAAATCAATCTTCAAAAATATTGTTTAACTAACACATAACAATTAACAAATACTCAATAATTAAATAATTCTTTAAATGCATATACAGTACATTTTTTTAACGATAGATTACATTTACAAATGCATTTATACTATATATTTTGTAGATCATTAATTTCTATATATTTAATGTTGATAATTAATAAAATAAAAATATTTTAATATTAAATATATATATGTTAAAACATTTTAAAAATTAATTAAGTTAATAATTTTTAATATTATTTAAATTATATAAAAATCATATTTTTTTTGCTTCACGTCCAGCTTCACATTAGTTCTGTCATTCACTCATTTTCTTTCACCTTTCTAACCATACCATTCAATGTTTTATCTTCCATACGAGCCATGTGTCGTGTCTTAATTGATTTAGGATTTTATTTCTGTTTTTTTAATATTTTTTTATTATGCCCTCTAATTTATTTTTAGGTTTTCATTTTTTAGTTAAGTTCTTTAATTTTATTTATTTTTGAATTTTTTGTTATACCTTTTAATCTATTTTTAAATCTTCAATTTTTTTCTCCAGCAATAATATGATTCAGCGCATAAATTAAAAAAATTCAAAATAAAAATATGATAGAGGGTTTAACAAATGATGCATTCTAAATATAAAAAATTAATAAAAAATAAAATAAAAAAATTCATTTATCTTTGATTTGATTTTTAATCAAGGAAAAAAAATCAAACAACACAAAAACTAATTGATTTAGATATTTTTAATTAAAAAAGTTTGGATCTAATTTCTCTAAATCTATTTTTTAAAATTATATCTCCACTAGCAGATGTAAACTTACTAAACACAAAAAATATACTAGCTATATAAAATCAATCTCAAATCACAATAATAGGTTCTTCTCTCGCCTCATAATAAATATTTTAAAACATTTTTTATATTTATTAATAATGATAATAATTTTAAAAATATAAAAACAATATTCAAATATATTATTTAACCGACACATGGCAAATATTTAAAAATAAATAATACTTCAAATACATATAAATTATGTATTTTCTAAATTTTACTTTCAAATAAAAATTATTATTATGAAAGAGTTTTTTTCTCTAACTTTTCTAGGAAAAATGCTTTTACTTTACATATTGTACTTTGGAGTAAATATAAATAATTCAATTAGTTATTCTTAAAAAAATGTTTACAGATGAGTTTAAAACCTTACACATAATTAATAATATGAACAAAACATTCTTACCTAATTTTTCTTACTTCTTTTTTAAATTGTCTGAACCATTATGCCGTATATAAAAAAAATATATATATTAATGCTTTAGTTTTTATTGTTGTTGTATTATTATCTTAATTTGTTTGTTTCTAACGCAAATTATCTGTTTGTCATACTATTTAACTTAAGTATTGTGTATTTTTTTAATCCAAGCTAATCTAAATTTTTCAAAAAATTATTTTTGCATATATTGTTTGATATATAAACTCTATCATTAGTAAACACGTTTCTTTTATAAATCTTTCCTTAGTAAACATGTTTCTTTTTGTACTAAACATTATGAAGGAAATAAATATTTCTTATGTCCAATAACTCTTATTTAATAATCAACTTAACTAACTTTAAAAATTGAAAAATAAAAATAGACCCGTAGCATCGCACGGGCTTATATCTAGTATACATATATAATTAGGAACTCCAAGGAATGCCACATGATACTTGTATATATATATATATATATATATATATATATATATATATATATATATATATATATATATATATATATATCACACACACACACACACACACACACACACACCCTTATTGTTGATATGATGAGGATGGGTAATGGATAATTATATATATATATATATGTGTGTGTGTATATATATACAAGTTTGTGCCTATACATATATATATATATATATATATATATATATATATATATATATTTATATGTTATTCATATAAAGACGAAGAGCTAATTCTTGGCATAGAATGAATCTTGAATAATTGTGGCTTTAAGATATATGTCTATTAGCTTGTAAATAAACATGATGTGAATATGTAATTGGAATGATGTAGTGGTTTTGACTGGGATGGGAGATTGAGCTTCGATTAGAGAGGCTTGAGGAAGATATCGGTTAACCTTGAAGTAAGTGGGTTAACCTTGAGGTAAGTGGGTTAAGTAAAGTGTGTTAGCATCGTCTCGTAGGCTTCTTGAATAAATCTACACATAGACCTTTAACTACATCCTTATTAGCATTATAAAATTGCACCGAAAAACCGTCAGGCTCCGGGACTTTAAACGGGGACATGGAATGAAGAGCTCTTAAGATTTCATCTTCATTTGGTGGCCGACCGAGCTCGTAAGAATTATGATTGTTAAAGGACACCCTAGCCGTTGGGCAAATAGATGAAAAACCATCTTCTAGAAACCTGAAAGTATAATCTTTTAATAAGAAGGCAGCTAGTAGCCCTATTTCTCCCAGATCAAAATAGGACAAGATATACAGAGAATTGGGCATTGTGATTGATCTAAATTTTAGGGTCAACCTTTTTTTTTATTATTGCATTATTCTATTTTATGTCACCTGAGCTTTTTAGTATGAAGTAGGTTGTTGACATTCGCCAACTTAGAAGGAATCTGGTTTGGCAGATTATCTTGGCTTGCATGGAGCATCTGTACATTAGAAGGGCAGATTTGTTGGGAAAAATATCCCTCAAACCAAACACCCACAAAAATAAAGGAAAAAAAAACAAATACAATAATTTTAATGTAGTTTGGCCCAACTAATTTGGCCTATAACCACCCAACCAATCTAACAACCAATCAAATAATTACAACCCTGCAATTTTTAGAAGAGAAAAATTGCAAAGTCCTAACCAAGATCCCAAAGCCCAACTACACCCTTTTAATAGCCCAAACCCTAGCTATTCTATTGGTGTCTATAACTCCTTGGGACATTTTACAAACCAAGCCTAACACTTTATTTATAAGGGGAGAGCCCTTATAACTTCTCCTATACTTTCGATGTGGGATTCAAGGCAAACCCCAACAAATCCTCCATTGACTTGAATCCCCAAACTCCACAAACTGTTCGACAACATATAAACCGTTCTCAAACTGAAGAATAACTCCACTATCGTCATCACTATCATGCTCGTCATCTTCTTCCAATCATCATCATCAAACTCATCATGGTCATCTTCTTCCAAATCATCATCATCATCATCATCATCTTCATCTTCTTCAAACATAGCTTTCATCTTCATCTTCATAACTTTCATCTTTATCTTCATAGCTTTCATCTTTATTTGCTTTCCTCCTCTCTCAGGATCACGAACCTTCAGCTATGATATCACTTGTTGGGAAAAATATCCCTCAAACCAAACACCCACAAAAATAGAGGAAAGCAAAAAACAAACACAATAATTTTAATGTGGTTTGGCCCAACCAATTTGGCCTATTACCACCCAACCAATCTAACAACCAATCAAATAATTACAACCCTGCAATTTTTAGAAGAGAAAAATTGCAAACTCCTTACAAGCCCAACCATGCAATTTTTAGAGAGAAAAATTACAAACTCCTAACAAAGCTCAACCATGCAATTTTTAGAGAGAAAAATTGCAAACTCCTAATAAAGCCCAACCATGCAATTTTTAGAGAGAAAAATTGCAAACTCCTAACTAAGATCCCAAAGCCCAACTACACCCTTTTAATAGCCCAAACCCTAGCTATTCTATCAGTGTCTATAACTCCTTGGGACATTTTACAAACCAAGTCTAACACTTTATTTATAAGGGGAGAGCCCTTATAACTTCTCCTATACTTTCGATGTGGGATTCAAGGCAAACCCCAACAAGATTTGCTTTCGTTTTGTTATTGCAGCAACAAAAACCTGTAAAAGCAGAAACCATACAAAGACGTAACTATGTTCATCATAGCAAGCATAAAATAAATTACAGCTACACTTAGGTTTATCCTTTACATACATGTAAATTATTCATAAATTACTTCAATTCTCCGTCAAAACATAAAATAAGTTGAAAGGACTACTTTTGACAATTCTAAAATCAACCAACAGAAACCAAAGCTAGAAAACAATTACTGAAAAATTTCAAATCAGGGATTAAAACCATTTTTTTCTTGGAAAGGAAGGCAAAAGGAAGATTTTGTATCATCATTTCGGTAAAGAAGCGACGAAATTCGAAAGTTTAAAGTTTATTTCTTTTAGCTTAGTTACTTTAATAGCCATTAAAAAACAGAGAGGTTCATCTAGCCTAAAGAGAAAGTATTAGCTTCAAGGAATAAATAATAAAAGAAAACTGTTAAGCCTTGAGATGAAGAACAAAAAGCTTCTCAGTATAAGGAAAGAAACTTGATCACTGTATTGTAGTCTAAAGTGAAAATGGCACCTGAGCAATTGGAGTGAAGATATTTCCTCTTGGTGGCTTGTTCCTATAAAGAAGTGCGCCGAAAATTAAACTAATCATTCCCATCGCTATAGCAGCAGCTGAGACGCCAAATCCAGCATCCATTCCAGAATGAGTTTGGACCCAAATGAGAAAAATCACTGCAATTAGCTCTCCCATGCAAAAAGAAAAGTAAGCAATATTGAAGTAGGATGAGAGCTTCTTGGATTGCTTGGATTCTTCCCTTCTGAATTGGTCAGCCCCAAGCGATAACATATTGTTTTTGAGGCATCCACTTCCCAAAGCTGCCAAGTAGAGTGCAAGAAAGAATATCAAGGCCTTGTAGCCCGTAGCCTCCAAACAACGATCTCTATCAGAAACCATATCACAGTGAGGTGGCCTTAGTTGCGGGAGATGTGCTTGAATGGACAGTAATATAAAACCCTGTAAACAGTAACTGGGATTAGCTATGATATCACGACTCGAAGGCCGTGACGGTGCCTCTTACTTGTACAGATGCGTAGAAATTAGGGCTAATTTTTCGATTTCCTATATTTGCTTTGTCTAAGTGCAATGTAGTGAATTTTCGTTTCGGGACGTTAACTCCCTCGCCTATTTTTATGACTTTACCCAGGTTATTTTCCTGCATAAAAAGTACAAGTAATAATCAAGCTCATGCTTCCCAGAATGATAGTTAATTATATTCTAGCATTCCTATGACCAAGTTCATTTCCATATCATAGCATTTCCTCTTATGGTTCACATTTTTCCTACTTGGTCACTTGTTCATGCTATTCAATCCACAATCCATACTCATGCAAAATCAACATTCCATACTTCATCATTGCTAGTCTAGATGCAATTCTCTATATCAGATTACATCCCATCTAAGTACTGAATCAAAATAGCCTGAATTAGTAATAAATACAAAAGAAAAGTGTGTATACCCCAAATGTTCACAAAAGTTTCTTTAGAGAGTTAGGACTATATTTCAGGCTCGCGACTATTCAAAAGGCTCCGAAATACTCCCTCAACTCCGTGCTCAATTTGAAAAATTTAAATAGAGTTTAATGAGCAAGGCTCAGTAAGTCATTTATATAAGTGCAGAGTTAGAATTATACTGTTCTATATGCCATGCATGATGTCATGTGAGGAGAATTCATTATTAATCGTTTTCTTATTCGTCATGCAGCATTTACATGTATTTTCCAACTCAATCCTATTATGCTTCAACATATCATGAGATGTCTAAGTCTTGAAGTCATAATGTGATCTTGAACATGTAATTATGAATGAAACAGTTAAAATCATAAAACATATACTACATGTTCTTTTCCAACAAGTTTCAAAGCATGTGAAGTATCAATAGATTTCATGTGTTCTTTTAAGACATGCTTGAAATATGTAAGCGTTTACATTTCATGTCAAATATACTTTTTAAAACATATTTCATATCACATATACTTTTGAAATACATTTCATATCACATATGCTTTTGAAGCACATTTCATATCACATATACTTTTGAAATACATTTCATATCACATATACTTTTGAAACACATTTCACATCACATATACTTTTGAAGTATATTTCATATCACATATAGCATAAAAATGCGTTTCATATACTGTAAATCAATATCGAGTTTAGAGTTCATTTTCATATTAAAGCCATACTCTAAACTTCATTTCGTATCATTTGAGACTAGGCTAAATCCCTATCTCTCTATCAATAGACTTAGTTCACTGTAGCTAGCAGTGAAGAAATCATATCATCGTCCCCTGGAAACCACTAGGGCGCTATCTATGGCCATAGACCTCATATCTCTCAGTTCCACTGATCAGGAAAGACTAAGACCTGTCCATGACTATTGTCGGATAAGCATCTATGCCTAATGAGTAATCTTCAATTAGGCGGCTTCCACTATGCTTTATTGAATTTAATTCTCTTAGGATGCCATAGTCTCATAAAACATTCAATATTTTGTATAAAAATAGTTTAATGTACGTAATGTTTTTCTAAAGATCATTTATATGTATATTCGTACATATGTGAAAACTATCATTTCATTCTTTTCAAAACCATATAAGCATCAAGCATTCTGATAAGCATGATAAGAATAAATCTTATTCGTGTTTCATGCATAGTACTAAAGCATGCTTAATGGTAAAAGAATTCAAGTAGATGAAATGAAAGCAGTATAATGTAGTGCTCATGAATCACATGAATGCCTATCATTCCATCTTGTGATGTCTATAAGTTTCTACCATATCGACTCATTTACGGTTAATATCATACCATTTTGGCACTATATCAAGTTTAACATCATACCTACATTTCATTTCGTTAAATCTAATCTCTAAGTATTAAAATCATTTTATCGTAAGATTCAATCCTATACAGGATAATCCTACTTCTATGTTATATAAACGTCTTACCTAAGGCGAGGTTAGTTCGAGCGTGTTCCGTGTCCAGCTAGATCGTGTTTGTCGTCCTCTTGGCGCACTACACATTCACAAGGAAATTTCGACTTAATAAAGTCTAGCTCAAGCTTTCTATACACTTATATAAAAATTAAATTCCAACACAATATCTATATATACATATATATGTATATACATGCTCTTAACACCGTATAATTTAAGTCCTTACATCACATTCTCTCATTTCTCCTACATCTTTAAATATATATATATATATATATTCTTCTTTTTTATTTTCTTTTTCTTTTCTTTGTTTCCTATTTGTCTCAAAAAAATATAATAATATATGTCTGCACACTTACACATATATATTTATATATTTAACATTTATGTCATAAATTAAATATAATTCTTAACTCTATTCTTCTCATCTCCATATACATAAAAATTATCTATTCATATATAATTTTCTTTCTTGTAATTTCTTCTCTTTCCTTTTTAATTATTTTTCCTTTCTTTCCCTTTTATTTCTTTTCTTCTTCTTTCTGTTCTTTTACCTTAGGAAATCTTGGCAGTTTGGAGTAGACCATCACCCACGGTAGCCCTTGTTCTCCACGTGAAACAGCCCCCCCCTTTATGTGTTCTGGTTCAGCACCTAATCAGCCATCGAAACCTTGTTTTCCAGCCCTTAGAATATCCACTGATCAGCCAACAATCGCCTTCTTTTTCCCTAACATTTACTCCTCCGTTCCAGCCCCCTCAAAGCCCTAACTCAACTTTAAAAATCACAGTCCACCTCTTCTGCTTCAGCTCATGACACCACTAGCTATTTCAGTTTTCTGTTGCTCGATGTGGCTTCAGCCTTCAACAGATCTTCAAATGGCGTGGCGTTTATATGGTAGAGAAGGAAGAAATGGCCGGAACTGGTGTGGAGGAACGGGTAGAGGAAAGGGAGTAACGGGGAAGGAAAACGAAAGAAAGAAGGGCTGAGCACTTTTTGTTGTTTTAGGTTGTTCTTTGTACGATATTTTATTGTTTCTTTTAGGTATAGTTGCTATAGGATTTGAGTGCTCTGCCGAATGGCAGAGAAAATTTCAGATTTTAGGTGGGATTTTTCCCACCCAATCCCGTATACTATTTCTTTTTTTTTAATCTATAATATATGTATTCATTTCACTTTACTTTTGTTTTTTTAGATTATATGATTTATTTATTTATTCATGTGTTTCTTTATTATATATTTACACTTTGTGTTTTATTTATTCATTTCTTTGTATCTTATACACATATTCCATACATGTAAATGTATACATGTCTCATATATATATGTATATATATATATATATATATATATAGATATATATTCTTGTTCTTATAAATATGTTTTAGTACTTATATTCGTATATTCCTGAATATGTATACGCATATGTATATATATATTTTTCATTTTATGATTCGCATTTAATCTCGGATAATTGACTTCTATGAACACGTACTATAATCTTATACTTGAAATCTCATAAGTACATTATCTCTTTGTGTCACTAAATTACATAAGAATACATACTTAGCTAGGAAAGTTTCGGTTCTCACATCCTTCCCATCTTAAGGATTTGGTCCTCCAAATTGCTACAAGTTATCCTGGAATAAGTGGGGGTACCTCTCTTTCATGAGACTCCAACTCCCAAGTAGCTTCTTCTGAGGAGTGATGTTGCCAAAGTACCTTTACTAAGGGAATTGTCTTGGACCGCAACACTTTATCCTTTCGATCCAAAATCCGAAATGGTCTCTCAACATTACTTAAGTCCTCTCTAATCTCCAAAGGTTCATAATCAATCACATGTGAGGGATCCGGATGGTATTTCCTGAGCATAGATATGTGAAAGACGTTGTGCACACTCGATAGCTCTGGTGGTAACGCTGATCGATATGCCACATCACCCACTCTGTCCAGTATCTCAAACGGACCAATGTACCGAGGGCTCAACTTCCCTCTTTTACCAAACCTCATTATGCCTTTAGATGGAGAGATCTTCAAAAACACCTTATCTCCCACTTGAAACTCCAAGTGTCTCCTACGATTATTGGCATAACTCTTTTGTCTGCTCTGTGCTGTCTTCAATCGATCACATATCAATCTAACACTTTCTGAAGCCCTCTCTACAAGTTCGAGAGCAAATATCTTCTTTTCACCCACTTCTTCCTAGCCTATCGGGGATCTACACCTACGTCCATACAACGCCTCATACAGTGCCATCCCAATGCTGGAGTGGAAGCTATTATTATATACAAATTCAGCCAATACCAAATGATCATCCCATGAACCCTGAAAATCCATAACACACGCTCTCAACATATCCTCAAGGGTTTGAATTGTTCTCTTGGATTGCTCATCAGTTTGAGGATGGAAAGCAATGCTGAAACTCAATTTAGTTCCCAAAGCATCCTGAAAATGTTCCCAGAAATGAGAAGTAAACCGAGAATCTCTATCTGACACTATGCTCACAGGGACTCCATGTAATCTCACAATCTCCCTAACATACAAATCTGCAAGGGCATTGAGTGAATCTGTAACTTTCATAGCCAAAAAGTGTGCTGACTTAGTCAATCTATCGACAATCACCCAAATGGCATCATGGTTTCTTCGGGTCCTAGGAAGTCCCATGATAAAGTCTATGGTCACGTGCTTCCATTTCCAAGTTGGCACAAACAAAGGAGTGAGCAACCCTGCCGGCTTCTGATGCTCCACCTTAACTTGTTGGCACACTAAGCACTTAGACACAAAAGTTGCTATGTCTTTCTTCATACCTGACCACTAGTACACTTTGCGTAAGTTCTGGTACATCTTCGTATTACTCGGATGCATCGTGTACTTAGAACTATGTGCCTTTTCCATAATCTGTCTCTTTAGGGCTTCATTGTTTAGAACACATATTCTCCCATTAAACCTCAATAAACCATCGCTGCTAATCTCATACTCTGATTTCTGACCCTTTTGTATCAAATCGATAACCTCAATCAATTTAGGGTCCTCACTCTGAGCCTGTCTAATTTGTTCTATGATATTAGGCTCTATCTTCAAACTAGCCATAAGACATTCACCAGCAGGCTCTAGTTGTAAATTCATCTCCGAAAATTGCTCTATCAATTCCCACTCTCTAACCATCATGTAACTGACCATGCCTATGCTCTTTTTACTCAATGCATCAGCCACCTTATTAGCCTTACCTGGATGGTAGAGAATCTCACAATCATAGTCCTTAAGTAACTCCATCCACCTTCTCTGTCTCATGTTCAATTCTTTTTGTGAAAAGAGGTACTTTAGACTCTTGTGATCTGTGTAAATCTGGAACTTTTCTCCATACAAATAATGACGCCATATCTTTAGTGCAAACACCACTGCCGCTAGCTCTAGGTCATGGGTAGGGTAATTCCTCTCATGGTCTTTTAGCTGTCTAGAACCATAAGCCACCACTTTTCCATTTTGCATCAATACGCACCCTAGACCTTGGTGTGAAGCATCACTATATACAGCAAATCCCCCAGAACCACTAGGAATGGTAAGGACGGGTGCTGTAGTCAATCGGTGTTTCAACTCCAGGAAACTGTGCTCACACGCATCATTCCACTCAAACTTAACATCCATGCGCGTGAGACGAGTTAAAGGTCCTGCTAGCTTAGAAAATCCCTCGACAAATCTTCGATAGTATTCCGCTAGCCCTAGAAACTACGAATCTCGGTCACCGTCTTAGGCTTCTCCCAATTAATCACAGCCTCTATCTTTGTTGGATCTACTGCCACTCCATCCTTCGATACCACATGCCCCAGAAAACTAATCTACTCAAGCCAAAATTCACATTTTCTGAGCTTCGCATAAAGTTCTTTCTCACGGAGGGTCTGAAGAATAATGCGAAGATGGTGCTCGTGCTCCTCCTGAGATCGGGAATACACCAAGATATCATCTATGAACACTATGACAAATTTGTCCAAGAAGGGCTTCAACACTTCATTCATCAAGCCCATGAAGGCTGCAGGGGCATTGGTCAATCCGAATGGCATGACCAAAAACTCATAATGGCCATATCTCGTCCTAAAGGCTGTTTTCTGTGCATCCTCACCTCTAATCCTCAACTGATGATACCTAGATCTTAAATCAATCTTGGAAAATATCTGAGCACCCTTCAACTGGTCCAATAAATCATCAATCCTAGGTAGTGGATATCTATTCTTAATCGTCACTTGATTTAACTGCCTATAATCGATACACAGTCTTAAACTGCCATCCTTCTTCTTAACAAACAATACCGGAGCCCCCCAAGGTGACACACTTGGTCTTACAAACCCCTTATCCAACAGCTCTTGCAACTGCTTCTTCAATTCCTCTAACTCGACCAAGGCCATTCGATATGGAGGCTTCGATATTGGTTGAGTGCCTGGGAGTAGCTCTATAGCGAACTCCGTCTCTCTTTCCGGAGGTAGCCCCGGTAGCTCATCCGAAAATACATCAGGAAAGTCCTTAACCACGTAGATGTCCGAGAGTTCCGGATGGCTCTTATTGGCATCCTCGACAAAAGCGAGATAGCCTTCACAAACAAAATTCATTTCATGTTAGTATAATTTTAAAAGAAAAAGGCTTTTCATTTCATCTTATCAAAGTTTAGTACAAACTTTTCAGGTAGGGAGAAGATCACTACTTTCTTATAGCAGTCTAAACTAGCATGATGGTTAGCTAACCAATCCATGCCTAGTATTACATCAAAATCATACATGTTCAATAGTATCAAGTTTGCTACTATATGTTTATCTCCCACCTTCACTTTACATCCTTTACATATTAAGTCTGTCATTTGAGATTCTTTCAATGGTGTACTAACATGCAATAACTGGCCTAAGGGTTCAAGCTCTAACTCTAGCTTCCTAGCATATGCAGGTGATATGAATGAATGCATGGAGCCAGAATCAATAAGTACAAAAGCTTCTGAATCATTAATTAAGAGCTTACCCTTGATGATGGAACTGGAGGCATCAGCAGTCTCTTGGTCCAAAGCAAACACTCGGCCCTGTGCCACCACCGGTTTCTTACCCTTATCCGTGGGCTTTTGCTTATCTGTGCTCTTCGTCTCAAGTCGCCTCTCAAGAGCCTTGAGTGTGGGACAGTCTTTAAATCGATGCCCAATCTTGCCACACTTAAACAAGCCCCTATGTCCATATAACATGGCCTGGTGCCATGATCTCTATCACACCTCGGACAAATCTGAGCTGTCTTAGGCTTAGAAGCCTGAGTGTGAGGCGCTCCATGCTTCAGCCTCTTATGCTGGGCCCTATTCTGCTCGGGCCTCCTAGTATTGATCCTCTTACCCTTTCCTTTATTTCTGCTATCATACTGGCTCTGTGTCTTTTCCAAGTCTTGCTCCACAAACTGAGCCCTCTAGATAGCATCGGCATAGGACACGATACGAAGAGTTGAGAGTCTCCCTTGAATCACCGGTCTCAACCCATTAATGAACTTCTTGGCCTTTCTCGATTCATCTTTCACTATATGCAGCTCATTGCGAGACAAAGTAGTGAACCGCGCCACATACTGGTCCACTGTCATGGAACCCTGGACCAAGTTGAGAAACTCTTCTTGTTTCTTTTCACGGGCACTCTCAGGGAAGTAATGACCGTTAAAGGCCTCGAGGAATGCCTCCCATGTAATGGTAGAGTTCCTGCTCTATAACACGATCTTAGCCGCTCTCCACCAGTGTTCGGCCTCACCCTCAAACATATAAGCAGCTAAGTTCACTCTATCCTCTGAGCTGCATCTCATAATCTCAAAGGCTTTCTCTATTTTCATCAACCATGTCTCGACTGCTTCAGTGTCCATTGCCCCTTTAAACACTGGAGGGTTCATCTTCTGGAATTGCTTGAACTGTTCCACATTTTGCCTCACATTAGTAGCTGATGATGTGGGCGCTACTATCTGTGTAGGTGGAGGCGGTGGTGGTGCAGTTTGTGACTGTAGGGTCGGTGACTACTGACTAAGTGGTGGGGGTGGTGGAGCGGGTTGTGTCGGTTCTTGTACGGGTGGAGTCTGTTGTTGATCTTGACTCCTGGTATTTTGCCGTTCTACCAAGGCCACTAACCCGGACACAGTTTGCTCCAAGCATGCGAACCGAGTGTTCGGACTTGGAGGTGGTGACGGTGGAGGTGATTGAGCTTGCCTCGCACGTAAGGTTCATCCACGTCCTCTCCTCATATGTTTTTCTGTATTTAATATTACAACAATGCATTAGAACAGTTTTGTCTACACTTATTGAGCACTATTGAGCATTATACAATCAGGCAATATCAGTACTATGTGATATAAACTATTCTAACTCTTCGACATTGACATGTACTAGACAATCTCGGCTCTGATACCAATAAATCTGTCACGACCCGAAGGCCGCGACGGTGCCTCTTACTTGTACAGGTGCGTAGAAATTAGGGCTAATTTTTCGATTTCCTATATTTGCTTTGTCTAAGTGCAATGTAGTGAATTTTCATTTCGGGACGTTAACTCCCTCACCTATTTTTATGACTTTACCCAGGTTATTTTCCTGCATAAAAATTACAAGTAATAATCAAGCTCATGCTTCCCAGAATGATAGTTAATTATATTCTAGCATTCCTATGACCAAGTTCATTTCCATATCATAGCATTTCCTCTTATGGTTCACATTTTTCCTACTTGGTCACTTATTCATGCTATTCAATCCACAATCCATACTCATGCAAAATCAACATTCCATACTTCATCATTGCTAGTCTAGATGCAATTATCTATATCAGATTACATCCCATCTAAGTACTGAATCAAAATAGCCTGAATTAGTAATAAATACAAAAGAAAAGTGTGTATACCCCAAATGTTCACAAAAGTTTCTTTGGAGAGTTGGGACTATATTTCAAGCTCGCGACTATTGGAAAGGCTCCAAAATACTCCTTAACTCCGTGCTCAATCTGAAAAATTTAAATAGCGTTTAATGAGCAAGGTTCAGTAAGTCATTTATATAAGTGCAGAGTTAGAATTATACTGTTCTATATGCCATGCATGATGTCATGTGAGGAGAATTCATTATTAATCGTTTTCTTATTTGTCAGGCAGCATTTACATGTATTTTCCAACTCAATCCTATTATGCTTCAACATATCATGAGATGTCTAAGTCTTGAAGTCATAATGTGATCTTGAACATGTAATTATGAATGAAACAGTTAAAATCATAAAACATATACTACATGTTCTTTTCCAACAAGTTTCAAAGCATGTGAAGTATCAATACATTTCATGTGTTCTTTTAAGACATGCTTGAAATATGTAAGTGTTTACATTTCATGTCAAATATACTTTTTAAAGCATATTTCATATCACATATACTTTTGAAATACATTTCTTATCACATATGCTTTTGAAGCACATTTCATATCACATATACTTTTGAAATACATTTCATATCACATATACTTTTGAAACACATTTCACATCACATATACTTTTGAAGTATATTTCATATCACATATAGCATAAAAATGCGTTTCATATACTGTAAATCAATAGCGAGTTTAGAGTTCATTTTCATTTTAAAGCCATACTCTAAACTTCATTTCGTATCATTTGAGACTAGGCTAAATCCCTATCTCTCTATCAATAAAGACTTAGGTCACTGTAGCTAGCAGTGAAGAAATCAGATCATCGTCCCCTGGAAACCACTAAGGCGCTATCTATGGCCATAGACCTCATATCTCTCAGTTCCACTGATTAGGCAAGACTGGGACCTATCCACGACTATTGTCGGACAAGCATCTATGCCTAATGAGTAATCTTCAATTAGGCGGCTTCCACTATGCTTTATTGAATTTAATTCTCTTAGGGTGCCTATAGTCTCATAAAACATTCAATCTTTTGTATAAAAATAGTTTAATGTATGTAATGCTTTTCTGAAGATTATTTATTTGTATATACGTACATATGTGAAAACTATCAATTTCATTCTTTTCAAAACCATATAAGCATCAAGCATTCTGATAAGCATGATAAGAATAAATCTTATTCGTGTTTCATGCATAGTACTAAAGCATGCTTAATGGTAAAAGAATTCAAGTAGATGAAATGAAAGTAGTATAATGTAGTGCTCATGAATCACATGAATGCCTATCATTCCATCTTGTGATGTCTATAAGTTTCTACCATATCGACTCATTTACGGTTAATATCATACCATTTTGGCACTATATCAAGTCTAACATCGTACCTGCATTTCATTTCGTTAAATCTAATCTCTAAGTATTAAAATCATTTTATCGTAAGATTCAATCCTATGCAGGATAATCGTACTTCTACGTTATATAAACGTCTTACCTAAGGCGAGGTTAGTTCGAGCGTGTTCCGTGTCCAGCTAGATTGTGTCTGTCGTCCTTTTGGCGCACTACACATTCATAAGGAAATTTCGACTTAATAAAGTCTAGCTCAAGCTTTCTATACACTTACGTAAAAATTAAATTCCAACACAATATCTATATATACATATATATATATGTATATACATGCTCTTAACATCGTATAATTTAAGTCCTTACATCACATTCTCTCATTTTTCCTATATCTTATATATATATATATATATATATATATTCTTCTTCTCTTTTATTTTCTTTTTCTTTTCTTTGTTTCCTATTTGTCTCAAAAAATATAATAATATATGTATGCACACTTACACATATATATTTATATATTTAACATTTATATCATAAATTAAATATAATTCTTAACTCTATTCTTCTCATCTCCATATACATAAAAATTATATATTCATATATAATTTTCTTTCTTGTAATTTCTTCTCTTTCCTTTTTAATTATTTTTCCTTTCTTTCTCTTTTATTTCTTTTCTTCTTCTTTCTATTCTTTTACCTTAGGAAATCTTGGCAGTTTGGAGTAGACCGTCACCCATGGCAGCCCTTGTTCTCCATGTGAAACAGCCCCCCCTTTATGTGTTCTGGTTCAGCACCTAATCAGCCACCGAAACCTTGTTTTCCAGCCCTTAGAATATCCACTGATCAGCCAACAATCGCCTCCTTTTTCCCTAACATTTACTCCTTCGTTCTAGCCCCCTCAAAGCCCTAACTCAACTTTAAAAATCACAGTCCACCTCTTCTTCTTCAGCTCGTGACACCACTAGCTATTTCGGTTTTCTGTTGCTTGATGTGGCTTCAGCCTTCAACAGATCTTCAAATGGCGTGGCGTTTATGTGGTAGAGAAGGAAGAAATGGCCGGAACTGGTGTGGAGGAACGGGTAGAGGAAAGAGAGTAACGGGGAAGGAAAACGAAAGAAAGAAGGGCTGAGCACTTTTTGTTGTTTTAGGTTGTTCTTTGTACGATATTTTATTGTTTCTTTTAGGTATAGTTGTTGTAGGATTTGAGTGCTCTGCCGAATGGCAGAGAAAATTTCAGATTTTGGGTGGGATTTTTCCCACCCAATCCCGTATACTATTTTTTTTAATCTATCTATACATATATATATTTTTGTCTCCTCACTTTCCTTTGAATGACACTTATCCATTTATTTTTTTTGCCCTCAACAATTTTTTTTTACTTAGGTCCTTTTATTTTGTTTTCTCAACAATTTTTTTTCTTACCAATTTTTTTAATTAAATCCTTAACATGTTTTTTGTATGACTCTTTAACTCTTTTTAATTCAGTCTTCTATTATTGTTTTATGGTATTACTTTATATTTTTATCTATTTGTTTCTTCTATTTGCATATATTTTGCTTTCGAATGAAAATTATTATATGAAAGGGTTTTTACCTCTAACTTTTTTCAGAAAAAAAATACTTTTACTTTGCATATTATACTTTGTAGTAAATATAAATAGTTCAATTAGTTATTCTTAAAATAAAAATGCTTATAGATGGGTTTAAAATCTTACACTTGATTAATAATATGAACAAAACATTCTTAGCTAATTTTTTTTTACTTTTTCGTTAAATTGTCTGAACCACTATGCTGTATATATATTTTGGTGATTTTACTTTTTATTGTTATTGCATCATTCTCTTAATTTGTTTGTTTCTAGAACAGATTATCTGTTTGTCATACTGTTTAACTTAAGTATTGTGTATTTTTTTATTCAAGCTAATACAATTTTGTCAAAAAATTATTTTTTGGACATTTTGTTTGATATATAAACTCTATTCTTAGTAAACATGTTTTTCTTTTGTACTAAACAATATGAAAGAAATAAATATTTTTATGACCAATAACTTTTATCTAATAATCAATTTTACTAACTTTAAAAATTACAAAATAAAAATAGACCTGCAGCATCGCGCGGGTTTGTGTCTAGTAATATATATATTCATTTCACTTTACTTTTGTTTTATTATATTATATGATTTATTTATTTATTCATGTGTTTCTTTATTATATGTTTACACTTTGTGTTTTATTTATTCATTTCTTTGTATCTTATACACATATTCCATACATGTAAATGTATACATGTCTCATATATATATATATATATATGTATGTATATATATATATACACACATATATATTCTTGTTCTTATAAATATGTTTTAGTACTTATATTCGTATATTCCTGAATATGTATACGCATATGTATATATATATTTTTCATTTTATTATTCGCATTTAATCTCGGATAATTGACTTCTATGAACACGTACTATAATCTTATACTTGAAATCTCATAAGTACATTATCTCTTTGTGTCACTAAATTACATAAAAATACATACTTAGATAGGAAAGTTTCGGTTCTCACATGTGATCTCAGGAGAGACAAGAATTAAAAGAATCCAAAATGGTACAATAAAATGGACATCTTAGTTATCTGTTGATTCCTCTCGCCGGCGACGCCTTTTTCAGTCCTGAAGTCCACTGTGAAAGCATCTCCCTCTCTCTCTTGGTCCTTGGTTGACATATTTTCAGGGTTGAATTTTTTCCTTTTAATCTTTTTTATTTTTACTTTTATTTTGAGTTATTTTTGTTTGGTAGTTTGTATCTATTGTTTTTTATATATATGTTTTATATTTTTGTTGGATTTTATTTTATATTTTTATTGCATTTGCCATTTGGAATCTAGGTTTGAATGATGATGTTGAGATAATTTGTGACTATTTTTGTTTGTTTGTTTTAGTAAATGATAAAAGATGATTTGGGTTTGAATGATGATGAGGAGATGATGATGAGATGACTGTTTGTCTGTTTATATTATTTATTGCTTGGATTTTCCTCTAAGCAAGCTGAATTCGAAATAAGATTTTTTTTTTGGCCAAAGAATTCGAAATCAGATTAGATGATCTAGATTTGAATGAAAATGATGATGAATATATTTTAACTATTGATCGAAATTTTTTTTGGCTTTATTATCCTAGGACCAAAGCAGGGGTTAAATGCGTTTTGGCTAAAGCAGCGTGCCATAATGATCTGGTTTTCTTCTACTAGAACCAAAGCAAGTGTGAATTGAGTTTAGGCTTAAGCAGAGGGCATGTTGATTTTCTGGGTTTTTTTTTCTTGTTCTGCTACCGGTGTCTGTTTCATGTATTTTGCTTTAGCGTTTCTCATGTTTTCTTCTAGGATTCTGATACTTTGGAAGCTTGCTTATTCCTTCGATTTTCAATGAAATTAGATCTTGACTAAGTAAAAAAAAAATTGTTCGCGAACATATATTCATGAACGTGTTTGTTTAATGGTTTACGAATATTTATTCACAAACGTGTTTATTTAAACATTCACGAATGTGATTGTCTAAGACAAACAAGCTTGTTCGTAAAAATTTATCGAATAATTTTTACGAAACAAATGAACGAGTTTAAACGTAAAAACTAAATATTTTAACGAATGCAATTCGAATACGAACAGTACTTAAAAATAAATCAACGAACAAAAAAATTATTTTATTCTTTAAAGTTTGGATCATTTACAGTCTTGCTACAAATATACAAAATATTCCTTATTTAATTTTGTTTCTTACTTTGCAGCTTTCTTCTATTTTTTTTAACTTTTTTCTATGTTTTTCTTCATGATTATAATCTCTCTGTCCTTTTCTGCATTCAGTTGCGCCAATCCTTATGCTTGCTTTCTTGCATTTTCGATACGAATAATCTTCTCCACAGCCACTAACTTCAATGCCCTAGCTTTCTCTTTGAACAATAATTTGTTTCTAATGTCATTTCCCTTTTCCATTTGCCTCGAAGTTGCTGCAAATTCGTTGTATACATCCATTTGCTTTTAATTTGATAATACGATGGACATTTGAAACAAAACGAGTGTCAGAAGATCTAAATTATAAGGAATTTTAAGTTTAACAAAATTATCATAATTTTATTAAGTGTTGTTGCATGTGATGTATTTGTGTGTGGATTAAAACATTTGTTTACTTACATGTGTGTGTGTTTATATATGTGTGTGAATTCATCACAATCTCATATAGGTTATATTGTGTGTAGTGAATGTTTTAAAAAATATTATTATAATATAATCTATAAAAAATTATGATAAAATATGCCAGCCACTGAAAATCGTAAATTCTTATATTTTTGTATTAGAAAATGTCAAAAAGTGAAAAGAATCAACTGGCACTATCCTCTTTTCACACAAGAGTACTACCACTATCTAGCACATGCCAAGTGATTTCTGCTTGCCGTGTTGCATTCATTAACTCTCCATTTGCCATATCGATTATCGGTTGACAGGGCATTTTCATTTCTTGCAATAGTGCAAGCTCCCTCTCATTATGAATTCGGCAGACCTTGTATCTCCGAATTAATTGCCTTGCTTTCTTATCAAATCTATTCATTAGATGCTTTTACACTTTTGCTTCGAAAATTAGTTCCTACTCAACTGATAGCTCCAAAGTAGAAGTATAAATGAATAGAACGTTCGACGAATCATTCGTAAATTTGTTTGGTTTTTGTTCGTTTATTAAGCTTAATAAATAAACACGAAAATATTTTTGTATTCATTTATTAAGCGAATTGAACATAAACAGAGATGTGATTCATTCATTTTTGTTTGTTCGATTTCTGTGCGTTTATTGTTCGTTTGTTATTCATTTGTTGTTCGTTTATTATTTATTAAAATATTAAAATTACTTATATTATATAAGTTATATAATATATACCATATCTTTACGACTTATACTAAAAATTTAGTACCTAATTCATAAACATATTTATACAATATAATTTTATTGACTTAAAAAATTTTAATAAAATATAATAATATAATAATTATTAAATTAAATTTGTTAAGATGTTGTAAATTAAGATAAAATTCTTAACGTATATGATATTTTAATATAATATATACACATAAGACTTTTTTATAATGTTTAAATCTTAACATATATATATATATAAATTTGTATTTGTACATTGTTCTATTATAAGAGGATATAAATATGGAAATTAATCAAGATAATCTAAATGACATGAATATATTATAAGTGATTAAATGTTTTAAATTAAAAATAATAATATATTATAAAAAAATTATTATAATATGATATACAAACAATTATGATAAAATATGCCACCAACTAAAAATATTAAATTTTATATTTTTGTATTAGAAAATGTCAAAGAGACAGAAGAATCAACTAGCTGACTGGCATAGAGTAATACCACTATACAGCAGGTGTAAGTGATTTCTGCTTACCATGTTGCATTCATTAACTCTCCATTTGTCATATCGATAATCGTTGACGGGGCATTCTAATTTCATGTAACAGTGCAAGCTCCCTCTCATTATGAATTTCATCAGACCCTGTATCTACAAATTAAATGCCTTGCTTCCGTGCTAAATTTATTCATCAGATACTTTTACATATTTTATTCGAAAATTAGTTCCTCCTCAACTGATAGCTCCAAAGTAGGAGTATAAATGAACAGAATGTTCGACAGAGCGTTCGTAGACCCGTTCGATTTTTATTCGTTTGTTAAGCTTAACAAATGAACACAAACAATATTTTTGTATTCATTTATTAAGCGAACTGAACATAAACAGAGGTATGATTCGTTCATTTATGTTCGCGAACAAACTCGTTTATGTTCGTTCGATTTCTGTGCATTTAGTGTTCGTTTGTTGTTCGTTTAGTGTTCGTTTGTTATTTATTAAAATACTAAAATTACTTATATTATATAAGTTATATAATATATGTGTGTGTGTGTATATATATATATATATATATATATATATATATATATATATATATATATATATATATATATATATATATATATATATATATACACTCTATCTTTAAGACTTTAACCTAAAAATTTAATACCAAATTCCTAACCAAATTCCTAAACATATTTATATAATACAAATTTATTGACTTAAAAAATTTTAATAAAATATAATAATAAAATAATTATGAAATTAAATTTGTTTAGATGCTGTAAATTAAGGTAAAATTCTTAATTATATGATATTTTAGTAAAATATATACACACATGATGCTTTTTATAATTTATAAATCTTAACATATATATAAATTTGTATTTGTATGTTGTTCTATTATAAGAGATTATAAATATGTAAATTAATCAAGCTAATCTAAATGACATGAATATACTATAAGTGATTAAATGTTTAAAATTAAAAATAATAATATATTATAAAAAGAGATTATTATACTATAATATACAAATAATTATGATAAAATACGTATATCAATAATTTATTTATGTATTTTATTTTAAATCATGTGATAAGAGATTATTTTAAGGTAACGATAACATATAAATAGTTATAATAAAACACTATTTAATAACTATTTTATATACTTTATTCTAAAACACATGATAAGATTTTGTAATAAAAAATTATATAGTTTATTCTATATAAATCATAGGACAAAAGATTATTACAATATAATATTAATATACAAATTATCACAATAAAGATATGCATATTAATGATCTATTTTATTTCCTTCACTCTAACTCGCATGATAAAAGATTATACATTTAATTTGAAATTAAAAATAATACATTATTTTAAATGACACTTGTAACTATAAGCAATTATAATTTTATTTAAATTATGTGTATATCTATTCTATATAATTAAAATATATAATTTATTTCAAACCATATTATAACATATAAGAAATTCTTTTAAGTTGAAATAACATATATTAATTTTTTTAGAATATTAATATGTTTGAAAGATTATTTACACCTTTTAATAATTTTTTAAATAACTAATTTAAAAAATAATAAAATAATATATAGTTTATTACCTAGCCCAAACTCCAAAGTTCAATACCCTTTAATTATTAATATGTTACCCAACGCAACTACCCAAACCCATTAATACTCTAACACCATGTTTTCTATGTGTAAAATTAAAAATAATATAAATAATATTTTTAGTACTCTTTTTTAAAGTAACATAATTTAAATTTATAATTATTTGTTATAAATATAAATAAAAAATTTAAATTTAGATATTATTTATAATATTAAAATTAATATTTGAATTTATTAGATGATTTTTTAATAAAAAATACTCCTAAAAATTTATATTACATTTTCAAAAAAATTATTTTGTTAAAAAATGAATTTTTATAAAAAAATTCTCTATACTTGTCACTTGTTTTTTTTTCTTTCCTTTTTGTTTTTTTATATGATTTAAATTTGAAATATTTTTTTAAATTAAATATATTCATTTTTAAAAAATTGAGTTTTTCTAGAAAATAAGTTTATTTTTTTAATTATATTAATTTTTCCAAAAGACCATTCTTAAATATTTTTCTTTACTTTTATGGTTTCTTTATCTTCTTTTCTTTTTTTCAATTAGAAGGAAATATAGAAAACAAAAGAAAAAGGAAAAATACAAGTTAAATTTAATAATTTAAATTTTATAAATTAAAAAATATAATTTATAATAATTTTATAGTTAATAGTTATTTTTCTTTTTTTTAAAGTAAAAAAGAAAAAAAATTAAGAATGAAAAAATAAAAATTTAAAAGTAAGAGAAAACTAGTTAAAAATATATTTTATAATAATATTTATGTTTGAGAATTTATTTTTCTAAAAAATGATTTAAAAATTTTAATTATTTCCAAAAAATAGTTAAAAAATTTGTTCAAGAAAATATTATTTTATCAAAATTATAATTTTTCTTGAATAAAAAAAGAAAAGAAAGAAAGAAAAAGAAGTAAAAAATGAAAAGAAAGAAAAATTTTGGATTAATTAATTAATTAAACAAATATCATTATTATTTTATTAAATGTTTAAGTTAATTTTTAAATACAAATTTTAAGAATGAAATGAATAAAATATTAGTATTTATTTCTAATCCCATGGGATTAAAAATAATCCTTACCTTTTGGAGAGGATTGAATCATTCTATACTAGGAGGATGACTAATCCTCTTTGCAATTCATTCCTCCCCTTAATGTGTGCACCAAACATAAGATAGGATGATTAAGTGTGCACCAAACATAAGATAGGATGATAATCATCCTATCCTATCAATAATCCTATGCACCAAACATGACCTAAATCCAAAATCCCTAACCTTAACTCATATTTTTCTCTTTGGCTGCTGATCCCTCACTGCTACACTCACCTCAACGGCTAAACAACATCTTCTTCTTGCCTGTTCTACACCCAGCTCCCCATTCTCAACCCTTTGCCTGAGTTATAGCTCTCACTCCCGGTGCCTGCCTTGTGCTGCTTCCGTCGTGCCCAAACCCATTCTTAGTGATGACGATATTTAAATAAACTCTTACTATTAATTTTCTTTCCGTTCTCACTTCTCCTAAACTGTCACGACCCGAAGACCGCGACTTTCACTCAATTCTTATACTTTTCTTAATCTACAAATTTATGGACTAAATTTTTCTTTTTCATTTTAAGGTTTGTATTCGGTGTCAGTGTAGTTACTATACTATCTAGGTGGCTTATAGTCATTCCATTTAAATATTAAACAAACACGAAAACGGTTCTTAGTTACATCACAACTTGTTAAACAGAATATGTACTGTGCATCAATTTAAGTCTTACATGTAAACAAGTATTTTATAAGAAACATATACCTCGGAAGACTAGTACTAAGTCCATATACCGTCTCCGATGCCCACTGAGCAGCTCACATGGCAGATGTTAACTTCAATAATCTGAAAGAGATGAAATTTAGTGGGGTGAGCAAAACCACGGCTCAGTAAGATACTAATATAAATACAAGAGTAGGATTACACTGTCTTAATCTGCAATGCTTAAAACTTGCAAATTTGCAATCACAGTTAATCCTTTCTCATCGATAACATATCATTATCTCATTTCTTGTCATCTGTCTATCACTTATACTTTTAAAATTATCATCATAATCACTTTTCAATCTTCTTGTCCTTACACTATAGTGCATCGCACAACAATCTGTCGTATCCAAATTGAATATCATATACTATTAGTCTATATTTTCCTCTATCTCGGAGTACATCATGTCCAATTGAAGCACCATATCAATTCACTTTATATTTCATAATCGTACTCCTGTAATTTATCATCTCATATCACTTTTCCTTATAGAGAAATCATGATCACCACAGTGTAAGTTCACAATTCTCTTCATATCTATCATATGTTCATGTATCATATCATGTCATCGTCTAGATGATATATCATTTATGTCGAGTCATGACATTTCTCATGAAACTCGTGTACGAAGCATATTATCATGTCAAGGTTTAATATGCAATTATGTAACTCTACTGTATAAACCGCTATCATCTCTAATCGTGTCATATGTACTTTAGAACATGCTCCACGTATGAATTTTCAATTCATTCAAGTCTACCTTTATGGCATGATAAAAATATGTTCAATTTCAATTCATGTATTCATTTTCAGAGCATGTCTAAAACATGTGCGGTTTTAAAACATTTTTCATATACTATAAGTCATATAAGGTCTAGAGTTCATTTCAAATCGATTTATACTCTAGACCGCATATCATTTTAAATTCGACACGAAATCGTATATAAATCATATCAGTGTCGAAATCATTTATCATATACTTTTAAAACATATACTGTAAATCATATCAGGTCTAGAGTTCATATCAAATCAAACTATACTCTAGACCGCATATCATGCCATGTTCGACACAAAATTACGTATAAATCATTTAAGTGTCGAAATCATATCTCATGGACTTTTAAAACATGTTTAAAACATGTACTGTTTCAAAACATTTTTCATTTCAAATCTGTTTCATGTACAGTATAAATCATGTCAAGTCTAGAGTTCATATCAATAAAATCATACTCTAGACTTCATATCATATCAATTAGAGACTAGGCTAGATCCCTATCATCTCTATCAATAAAGACTTAAATCACTGTAGCTAGCAGTGAAATCATATCATCGTCCCCTGGAAACCAACTAGGGCGCTATCTATGACCATAGACCTCATCTCTCTCAGCCTCACTGATCAGACCTATCCACGACTATTGTCGGACAAGCATATCTGCCTAATGAGCAAAGCTCCAATTAGGCGGTTTCCACTATGCTTTATTGAATTTAATTCTTTTAGGGTGCCTACAGTCTCATAAAACATTTAAATCTTTAGCTTTTCGTTTTAAAAATCATGTAAAGCATATGGTGAAATTCTTTAAGAGGTTTCGTATATAAAAATACGTATATATACCATATACTTTATTTTTAAAGCTAATCTATACTTTATAGCATTTATATAAATGCTATTATGACATCTGAAACTATAGCAAATTATGCTTAAAAGCGATGCTATGAAATCATCTCCGTATGTAATTTTAGTAATAGTTTCAAATGTCAATATAAGTAATACCTTCCTCTAATACAGTGAAACAATTCATTTAACTTTATCACTATCAATCGTTCGATTTCAAACTATCCTTCTGACACATCAGTAAATCAGTGTTCAAATCAATTCAATATTCATTTCATTCAGTTTTCAACTTATTCAGTACTCCGATTATTCAATAATCAGATCATTTGGTATTCAAGTCATTCAGTATTCGATATCCTTTTTCGATAGCTATAAACTATACCAATCATTTCTACCTTTCACTATTAATACTAAGACCACATCACTTGCATGAATCCTCTTAGTATTCATAAATATTTAAATATCATGTCACTATATAGCCATCAAAATACTGAAATTATGCAATATTAATATCCTCATTCGTTATCTATTCCAGAGTCGACATCAAGGATTATAGAACCACAAGATCAATAATCGCTTATCAAATCCATTTATGGTTTGACCTATAAGTACATATTCAGAATCCTCAACTTGCGGTTCAATTTCATTTACTATCGTAAAATCAAATCACAATCCTCAATTCACTTTTCATATGGTCTGTAGAATGTAATATCATGCTAGAATTATCTGTAAGACATCTTCAATTCAATTTTTTGATTGGCAATTTACCACTTAAAAGAATTTGTCAATTTCAATTATCAACAGTGTTTCAATCATTTAAGTCGCCTTGCGACTATCCATATTATTGCAAAAATCTCAGTTCACATCTATTTAACATCGATATCACAATCATACCACTAAAACGGTCCATTCATTTGAATTTATCAATTCTATAATCATCACTGTATCAGTGATCCGTCTAATAATTAATTCCACCTCAATCTCAACTTGATACCATTGTGCTATTAACATCACTGGATTTATCGAGCCTTAATGTTTAAACCATATAATTCATCACATTATCGTGTTTCAACGATCTATCTTTTCATCGATTTCAATATCAAACTTCTCCAGTAATATCATAAAGTCCTTTAAATGTATATTTTTCAATAATTTTTTTTTTCCAAGATTCCATTTTCGTGAGAACTTAAATCTTTTTCCTCAACATTTTCCTGAGAATTTCGGCAGCATAACAGCTTAATTTTCCCTAACCTCCTGCAAGGGAAACACAATTTATACTTGCAGCCGTTGATTCTCACCAATTTTACCTCTTACTAAGACCCCCACCATCAGTTGTGGGTCCTCTTAGCATTTTTAGCAAATCAATTTAAATCGATGCATCATATAAAAATCACAATTCCATTTAAAATCAATTAAATAAATGCATCATATATAAAATCATAATTCCCACATACAATATAAAGCTACTAATGCTTTATAAAAGTATCTTACCTATTCGCCAAAGCTTAGCGCACTTTCCGATTTTTCGAGCCTGGCCGAATTCCACCATTCGTCTCATTTCCGTTTTACTACAATTTCAATATCAATGCACTACATCAATATAACCATAAATTATTCAATAAATACCATCATTTTATTTTTTTCTAAATTTTCTTACCATTTTTTTCTTCCTTTTTCCCTTTCTTCTTCCTTTCCTTCTTTCTCCTTTTCTTTTCTTTTCTTCTTTCTTTTTTTTTTCTCTCCTTTTTCTTTTCTGTTCTGTTTTTTTTTTCTGGCCTGAACCGGTTCGGACCGGTTCAGGCCGGTTCTGGCCGGTTCACTACTGCTGGCCGGTTCGGCTTCTTCCCGCCGGCATTACCGTCGGTTCGCACCCTCCACAGCTAGCCAGGGTTGCAGGGACGCCGGATCTGGTCTCGGTTTCTCGATCGGCGGCGCCGGCGGTAGCAGATCTGGGACGGGCGGCGGCGGCTCCTCCTCTCTTTTCTTCCTCTCTTTTCTCGTCGTTTTCTTCACCGTCGGGCGTTCCTCCCTCCAGATCTGGCTTCACCGGGGCTTCGCAAGGCGGCGGCGACCGGTGGATCGGCCGGCGTCGCCTCCTTTCCTTTTTCCTTCTCCTTTCGGTTTCACTTCGCCCCCTTTTGTTTTCTTTCCTCTCTTTTTCTTTTCCGTCGCCGGCAAGCCCTCTCTCCCTCTCTTCGGCTCGCCGGCGACCTTCTCCTCTTTTCTTCTCTCGCCGGTTGTCGACCGGCCACTTTTATTTTCCTTCGTTTTCGTTTTTTTTTCCTTTAAGTTTTCTCCTCTGTTTGTTAACAGAGGAGAAACGGGGTAGGGAATCGGGAATAGCCCGATTCTCGCCTCTTTCCTTTTTTTTTTAAATTAATATATATTTATTATTATATATATTAATTATATTCATATAATTATATATATTAATATTAATATATATATACATAATTTGTATAAATCAAATATATATACTTTAATTTCAAATACTATACATATATTTCATATAGGAATGTATATATATAATATATATATATATATATATATATATATATATATAGAAAAATATATATTTATATAATAACCTTATATAAATTTATAAAATTACATATTTTTATTTCTTATAAAATTTGAATTTCTTGATATCCATATTTATTTTCTCCAATTTCATTCTTATTTAATTTGGATTTCAATTTATCCAAATTAAATTTTTTTGGATACCTTATATTTATTTAGAAAATTCTCGATCTTCACATCCTCCCCACCTTAAGAAATTCGGTCCTCCGAATTCAACTTAAATTATTTGGTGGTGTGTATGCTTATAGTTCCTGTCCTCTCAATCATCTTTTTAAGTAATACTACTAGCATACTTTCAACATCTGAATCACCTTTTATACCATTACATATCATTTCCCACCATATATTCATACCTCTTAAAATTTCTTATCACCTTGGGAGTTATCACTTTCATCTCTTTCCACATAATAGCTGTTTCACACAATTTATCATTCATTTCTCTCATTTGGTGCCAAGTCGATGAAGTTTAGTAACTATCGTTTAGCAATTTAATCAGTAGTATGTAATTGTCCCAGTAGCTTTCACATCTCGTGCATCCGCTCTGTCAACATATCTTCGAGCGTTTCCACATTACGCTCGAGTTTTCATATCCGTATGGAGCGATGCCGTCAATAAATTTGGAATCCCAAAGCCTTTCACTATTTTCCATAAACATATGTCAATTCAAGATTCCATCACATGTAATGCTCACTGGAACTTCACATACATTCTCTCCATTTCATATTTCTATTTCGACTAAGGCATTAGAGAAATCTAGAAGTCTGAACATGGAAAAGTGATTCAATTTGATCAACCAGTCTATAATCACTTCCATAATATCATATTTCTTTTGGGTTTCGTATTATCCCATAACACTCATTGTCACATTGATAAATCAAGGCCGCACCTCATTGCAGACTTTACTGTTAATCATCTCTTGCCATAAATGCAACATTTATCAATCATTTTCTCTCTATATCTCTTTTTATGTAGTATTCTTATTACATCTCGATGTGATAACCAAAGTGAAATCACTTTCAGTCTTAAATTCGAAAACTGCTTCATATTCATGTTCCCTTATAACTCGAAATCATATTTTCAATTTCCAATAATCTTCATAATTAAAGTGGGATTGTACTTTCAATCGAGCCATATGTTTGGGTTTGATCGTTTTTCGTTGGCCATTTCTTTACTTCTTTCAATCCTTTTTAATTCACATATCGATCATATTCTATACAATCATTCCATTATCTTCCATATAAATTGCCACAATCAATCATTCTCGATCATTCATATCCTATTCCTCTAAGGTGATACACAATTCTTCTATACCATATCGATACCATTCATTACCGGTTTCCAGTCCGTTTCAATAGGTCATCGATTGGCATTTTTTTTTGTCAAAGCCTAGCCTGTTTCAATAGGTTGTCGACTGGTATCACCATACCAATAGCTGACAAATCTTGGCACAGATTGAAAATCAACAAGTTTACATGTAGACACTACACAGTACATGGGATGTAACACTATCACTGTCTCAACTACACCGACACGTACTAGACAAACCGTGCTCTGATACCATTAAACCTGTCACGACTCGAAGACCGCGACTTTCACTCAATTCTTATACTTTTCTTAATCTACAAATTTATGGACTAAATTTTTCTTTTTCATTTTAAGGTTTGTATTCGGTGTCAGTGTAGTTACTATACTATCTAGGTGGCTTATAGTCATTCCATTTAAATATTAAACAAACACGGAAACGGTTCTTAGTTACATCCCAACTTGTTAAACAGAATATGTACTGTGCATCAATTTAAGTCTTACATGTAAACAAGTATTTTATAAGAAACATATACCTCGGAAGACTAGTACTAAGTCCATATACCGTCTTCGATGCCCACTGAGCAGCTCACATGGCAGATGTTAACTTCAATAATCTGAAAGAGATGAAATTTAGTGGGGTGAGCAAAACCACGGCTCAGTAAGATACTAATATAAATACAAGAGTAGGATTACACTGTCTTAATCTGCAATGCTTAAAACTTGCAAATTTGCAATCACAGTTAATCCTTTCTCATCGATAACATATCATTATCTCATTTCTTGTCATCTGTCTATCACTTATACTTTTAAAATTATCATCATAATCACTTTTCAGTCTTCTTGTCCTTACACTATAGTGCATCACACAACAATCTGTCGTATCCAAATTGAATGTCATATACTATTAGTCTATATTTTCCTCTATCTCGGAGTACATCATGTCCAATTGAAGCACCATATCAATTCACTTTATATTTCATAATCGTACTCCTGTAATTTATCATCTCATATCACTTTTCCTTATAGAGAAATCATGATCACCACAGTGTAAGTTCACAATTCTCTTCATATCTATCATATGTTCATGTATCATATCATGTCATCATCTAGATGAAATATCATTTATGTCAAGTCATGACATTTCTCATGAAACTCGTGTACGAAGCATATTATCATGTCAAGGTTTAATATGCAATTATGTAACTCTACTGTATAAACCGCTATCATCTCTAATCGTGTCATATGTACTTTAGAACATGCTCCACGTATGAATTTTCAATTCATTCAAGTCTACCTTTATGGCATGATAAAAATATGTTCAATTTCAATTCATGTATTCATTTTCAGAGCATGTCTAAAACATGTGCGGTTTTAAAACATTTTTCATATGCTATAAGTCATATCAGGTCTAGAGTTCATTTCAAATCGATTTATACTCTAGACCGCATATCATTTTAAATTCGACACGAAATCGTATATAAATCATATCAATGTCGAAATCATTTATCATATACTTTTAAAACATATACTGTAAATCATATCAGGTCTAGAGTTCATATCAAATTAAACTATACTCTAGACCGCATATCATGCCATGTTCGACACAAAATTACGTATAAATCATATAAGTGTCGAAATCATATCTCATGGATTTTTAAAACATGTTTAAAACATGTACTGTTTCAAAACATATTTCATTTCAAATCTGTTTCATGTATAGTATAAATCATGTCAAGTCTAGAGTTCATATCAATAAAATCATACTCTAGACTTCATATCATATCAATTAGAGACTATGCTAGATCCCTATCATCTCTATCAATAAAGACTTAAATCACTGTAGCTAGCAGTGAAATCATATCATCGTCCCCTGGAAACCAACTAGGGCGCTATCTATGACCATAGACCTCATCTCTCTCAGCCTCACTGATCAGGCGTGACTGAGACCTGTCCACGACTATTGTCGGACAAGCATATCTGCCTAATGAGCAAAGCTCCAATTAGGCGGTTTCCACTATGCTTTATTGAATTTAATTCTTTTAGGGTGCCTACAGTCTCATAAAACATTTAAATCTTTAGCTTTTCATTTTAAAAATCATGTAAAGCATATGGTGAAATTCTTTAAGAGGTTTCGTATATAAAAATACGTATATATACCATATACTTTATTTTTAAAGCTAATCTATACTTTATAGCATTTATATAAATGCTATTATGACATCTGAAACTATAGCAAATTATGCTTAAAAACGATGCTATGAAATCATCTCCGTATGTAATTTTAGTAATAGTTTCAAATGTCAATATAAGTAATACCTTCCTCTAATACGGTGAAACAATTCATTTAACTTTATCACTATCAATCGTTCGATTTCAAACTATCCTTCTGACACATCAGTAAATCAGTGTTCAAATCAATTCAATATTCATTTCATTCAGTTTTCAACTTATTCAGTACTCCGATTATTCAATAATCAGATCATTTGGTATTCAAGTCATTCAGTATTCGATATCCTTTTTCGATAGCTATATACTATACCAATCATTTCTACCTTTCACTATTAATACTAAGACCACATCACTTGCATGAATCCTCTTAGTATTCATAAATATTTAAATATCATGTCACTATATAGCCATCAAAATACTGAAATTATGCAATATTAATATCCTCATTCGTTATCTATTCCAGAGTCGACATCAAGGATTATAGAACCACAAGATCAATAATCGCTTATCAAATCCATTTATGGTTTGACCTATAAGTACATATTCAGAATCCTTAACTTGCGGTTCAATTTCATTTACTATCGTAAAATCAAATCACAATCCTCAATTCACTTTTCATATGGTCTGTAGAATGTAATATCATGCTAGAATTATCTGTAAGACATCTTCAATTCAATTTTTTGATTGGCAATTTACCACTTAAAAGAATTTGTCAATTTCAATTATCAACAGTGTTTCAATCATTTAAGTCGCCTTGCGACTATCCATATTATTGCAAAAATCTCAGTTCACATCTATTTAACATCGATATCACAATCATACCACTAAAACGGTCCATTCATTTGAATTTATCAATTCTATAATCATCACTGTATCAGTGATCCGTCTAATAATTAATTCCACCTCAATATCAACTTGATACCATTGTGCTATTAACATCACTGGATTTATCGAGCCTTAACGTTTAAACCATATAATTCATCACATTATCGTATTTCAACGATCTATCTTTTCATCGATTTTAATATCAAACTTCTCCAGTAATATCATAAAGTCCTTTAAATGTATATTTTTCAATAATTTTTTTTTCCAAGATTCCATTTTCGTGAGAACTTAAATCTTTTTCCTCAACATTTTCCTGAGAATTTCGGCAGCATAACGGCTTAATTTTCCCTAACCTCCTGCAAGGGAAACACAATTTATACTTGCAGCTGTTGATTCTCACCAATTTTACCTCTTACTAAGACCCCCACCATCAGTTGTGGGTCCTCTTAGCATTTTTAGCAAATCAATTTAAATCGATGCATCATATAAAAATCACAATTCCATTTAAAATCAATTAGATAAATGCATCATATATAAAATCATAATTCCCACATACAATATAAAGCTACTAATGCTTTATAAAAGTATCTTACCTATTCGCCAAAGCTTAGCGCACTTTCCGATTTTTCGAGCCTGGCCGAATTCCACCATTCGTCTCATTTCCGTTTTACTACAATTTCAATATCAATGCACTACATCAATATAACCATAAATTATTCAATAAATACCATCATTTTATTTTTTTCTAAATTTCCTTACCATTTTTTTCTTCCATTTTCCCTTTCTTCTTCCTTTCCTTCTTTCTCCTTTTCTTTTCTTTTCTTTTCTTCTTTCTTTTTTTTCTCTCCTTTTTCTTTTCTGTTCTGTTTTTTTTTTCTGGCCTGAACCGGTTCAGACCGGTTCAGGCCGGTTCTGGCCGATTCACTACTGCTGGCCGGTTCGGCTTCTTCCCGCCGGCATCACCGCCGGTTCGCACCCTCCACAGCTAGCCAGGGTTGCAGGGACGCCGGATCTGGTCTCGGTTTCTCGATCGGCGGCGCCGGCGGTAGCAGATCTGGGACGGGCGGCGGCGGCTCCTTCTCTCTTTTCTTCCTCTCTTTTCTCGTCGTTTTCTTCACCGTCGGGCGTTCCTCCCTCCAGATCTGGCTTCACCGGGGCTTCGCAAGGCGGCGGCGATCGGTGGATCGGCCGGCGTCGCCTCCTTTCCTTTTTCCTTCTCCTTTCGGTTTCACTTCGCCCCCTTTTGTTTTCTTTCCTCTTTTTCTTTTCCGTCGCCGGCAAGCCCTCTCTCCCTCTCTTCGGCTCGCCGGCGACCTTCTCCTCTTTTCTTCTCTCGCCGGTTGTCGACCGGCCACTTTTATTTTCCTTCGTTTTCGTTTTTTTTTTCCTTTAAGTTTTCTCCTCTGTTAACAAACAGAGGAGAAACGGGGTAGGGAATCGGGAATAGCTCGATTCCCGCCTCTTTCCTTTTTTTTAAAATTAATATATATTTATTATTATATATATTAATTATATTCATATAATTATATATATTAATATTAATATATATACATAATTTGTATAAATCAAATATATATACTTTAATTTCAAATACTATACATATATTTCATATAGGAATGTGTGTATATATATATATATATATATATATATATATATATATAGAAATATATATATTTATATAATAACCTTATATAAATTTATAAAATTACATATTTTTATTTCTTATAAAATTTGAATTTCTTGATATCCATATTTATTTTCTTCAATTTCATTCTTATTTAATTTGGATTTCAATTTATCGAAATTAAATTTTTTTGGATACCTTATATTTATTTAGAAAATTCTCGATCTTCACATAAACAATTTCTTTGCTCTCTATACTTTTCTTTAGAGGTGGCAAAAATTGGCCCGAGCCTGAAAACCTGATCGAATCCTCCCGAGATTGACCCAAATTGACAAAAAAAGTCAAAGACCCGAAACTGAAAAAGTCTAAAATCGAAAAAACCCGAAACCAAAAAAGCTCGAAACCGAAAAAATTCGAACCTGACACAACCCGAACCCGACATTACCCAAGCCTGATACGATCCTAAACCGATACTGATCTGATCTAAAAGCCGTAAAAATCGAATTTATAACCCGAGAAAACCTGAATTATAATTATATAATTATTATTTAAAAATAAATAAATAATTGATACACTTTTTTAATTAAAAAGTTTAAAATTTTGAAAACAATTATTATCTATTATACAATTTTATCAATTATGAATTACCGGCAAAATAAATATTAAATCTTTTTAATTAAATTAAATTAAATTAATTTAAAACACCATAATATATGATATCAAATAATCTTTAATATTATACTTATTGCATTTATAATAATAAATGTATTATTAATTTAACATTTGATTTTATTATAAAAATCTTTTTAACATTTTATTATTTTTATTTTATAATAAAATTTTAAGTTTAATACGATAATAAATCAAATATATAAAAAATTATATAATTTCAATATTTGTTTGAAACTTTGAATTTGATGTTTGTGCAACACATTAAAAATATTTTTAATAAAATTAAATTTAAACTATATTTTCTTAAAGTTTCAAGTATAGAAAGATATTAAATTTAGATTAAAAAAACCTAATCTTAAAATTAAAATTCAAGTTTTTAATATTAGAAAAAGTTAAGTAATTAAATTAAACAATACAATTAAAAAAATGATGAACCAAGTCAGACTTGGAAAAGAAGAAAGAAAAAAGGGAAAAAAACAAGGGAAAGAAAAACTGAATTGGGAATAAGGAAAACAATAAAAGATTAAGCGGTAAATATGAAAAAATTTAACATCAAAGGAGGCGGGAAGCAAAATGAAATTGGGAAAAAGAATAAATAAAAAGAAAGAGGAAGAGATAAAGAAAATAATAAAGAAAGATAAAGATGCAAAAAAAATAAAGAAAGAAAAATAAAAACAAAGGAGAAAAAATAAATTAATTTTGGATGATTGTAGTGTTACAAATTTATTAATTAAATGATTTTTAATTCATATTATTTTAAATTAAAAATGTGAAATAAAATACTTTTAATTTAATTTTTGCATTATTCATATTTTTAATGTACACTTTTAAATTTTAAAACATTATTTATATTTTTTAATTGAGATGTAAGTCACTTAACCAACATTATAACAAATTGAAGTGTGCATAATAAGAATATAGTTAAAAATTTTAACTATACCAATTCATTACATATATTTTAAATGTCTATAGTTTAGATATTTGCAATCATTACAAATATTAGATATTTTAGTTAAGTAATTTTGTAATTTTTGGATATGCTTCATTCAAACACTTTAATTACTTTATTGAAACTATAAATACTATTATTTCATCTTATTATTGTAAATTAAATATTGTACATGTTAATTTAGAAAAAATTAAATAATAATGGATCTCTTCTTCAAATTTATAATAGAAGAATTAGTAAATTATCAATTATGTATATAAACATATATATATATATATATATATAAATATATATATATATATATCATATTGATGGTGGTCTTTATAAGATTAATAATTGGATTATTATCTTATCTAGTGCTAATGGAGTTTTTTAACTCTATAAACGAGGTTAGGATGATGACACATGTTTTATTTTATTTATTTGTTATTTTTTCAATATTTTTAAAAGACATATGTCATCATCCTAACTTCGCTTGTGGAGTTAAAAAAATCCACTGGCAGTGGATTTATACTATATATGATAAGTTGCCAATTGCTTTCAATCTCAATTCAATTTATTATGGTAAATTAAATATTTTTCAAGTTAATTTAGAAAAAAAAGGAGAATAATTGACTTTTTTCTACCATTTATGATATAAAATTAGTAAATTTTAAGAATTAAGTATATAAACATATATATATATATCATATTAATGTTTATAAGATTAATAATTATACTATATATGATAAGTTGTCAATAGTTTTTAATCCCATTTCAAATTATTATGGTAAATTAAATAGTTTCAAGTTAATTAAAAAAAATAAATGACCATTTTTACCTGTTTATAATATAAAATTAGTAAATTTTATCAAACATGTATATAAACATACATATTATATTGATGGTTGTTTTATAAAATTAATCATATACTATATAAATATGATAAGTTCTTAGTTGTACTTACCTAATGTAAAGTGCTACTATTTGAAGTCATATATTAACTAATTCAAAGTCTGCAAAAGTTATTTACCAATAGCTACCAAATCATCCAACAGTGACAATTACAACAACATATATAACTAGTAAAATGTCAAATAAAGCATTTTAAATACTTATTTACTTATTAACCAATTTTAACTATCCGAGCATAAAAACTATAAATTAATTAATCCCAAATTAATCTCAAATATCCTAATTTAATAATTATTATTAATTCACAAGAAAAATACTAATATATCCTAATATTAATGGCCAATTATTTAATGAACCTAAATGTTAAAATTCTAATAATTAATCAAAACTAACATATGTTATCGATCTAATTAAACAATTAAAAAAAGGTAAGGTCACACAATTAATCTCATTACTAATAACATCATACATATAACCCTACAAATTAGGATTCCGGACAAAATAAGATACTATTGTTATCACAATGTTATAAATAAATAAACATATATATCATAACAATTATTTTATTGTTGTATAAAATATTTAAAAAGTTAGTTAGGTACAATTAAAATTCATTGCAAATATTCAATTTTTTTATCATTATTAGTTTGATAAGAATTCACAACAACAATAAGTGTCATTGTATAAAATATATAAAAAAAATCAAATAACCAACGACAATTAAAAGTCATTGCAAACATAATAACATATCGCATCGATTTTATTTTTGGTGTCAATTTGATAAAAATTCGTAATAACAATAAGTGTCGTTGTATAAAATATAATAAAAAATCAAATAAGCAACGATGATTAAAAGTCGTTGTGAACATAATAAGATATCGCAATGACTTTTTTTTATCATTGTCAATTTGATAAAAATTCGCAATAACAATAAGTATTATTGTATAAAATATAAAGAAAAATCAAATAAGTAACGACTATTAAATGTGAAGACTGACAATTTTCTAAATAGATATAAGGTATCCGGAAAAATTTAATTTGGACAAATTGAAATCCAAATTAAATAAGAAATAAAAAGGAAAATTAAATTGGAAATAAGAAATGAAGGAGGAAATTTAATTTGGATAAATGAAAATCCAAATTAAATAAGAAAATGGAGAAAATAATTTTTGGATATTTAGAAATCCAAAACTTAATAAGAAATAAAAATATTTTGATATATTTATATAATGATATTATATAAATATACCTTAGATAAATATAAATATTATTTTATGCTAAAAGTGTAAAAAGTATATATATAAATATATATTTTGATACAAAATATGTATTTAAATACATATTATGAATAGTGTATATATATATAATTATGGTGTATAATGATTATATATATTATAGTTATTATTAAATATAATAATAAACAAAAAAAAGAAATTTAGAAGCGGGAATCGGGATACCTGATTCCCAGCTTCTTCTTTCTCCTCTGTTATAGATAGAGGAGAAAGACAAATAAAAACCGCCGGCCCCCCTGCCGGCCGAGAGAGGAAAGAGGGGTGCCGCCGGCGAGCCGTGATGGAGGAAGAGAAGCCGACGCCGACAGCGGAAACGAAAAACAGAGAAGGAAAGAGAAATGGCGAGGTGGAACCGAAGTGGGGAAAAGAAAAGAGCCACGGCGGTGCCGGCCGATCCGGGCACCGCCACCCCAACCCTAAGCTCGGCGGAGCTGAGGGGAAGCAAAAGAAGACCGCCGGTGAGGAAGAACGACGGCGGCGGAAGAAGAAATAGAGGAGAAAAGGATCGAGAGCCACCGTTCCAGATCCGGCGCCGTCGCCGGTGATGGGGCGAAACCGAGGGCCGATCCGGCATCCTTGCAACCGTGGCCAGCTGAGGGAGGTGCGAACTGGCGGTGATGCCGGCGGGAAGAGGTCGAACCGGCCAGCAGAAGTGAACCGGCCTGAACCGGTCCGAACCGGTTCAGGCCAGAAAAAAAACAGAACAGAAAAGAAAAGAAAAAAAAAGAAGAAAAAGAAGAAAAGAAAAGAAAAAGGAAAAAAAAGAGAAAAGGAAGAAAAAGAAGAAAAGAAAAGAAAAAGGAAAAAGGAAAAAGAAGAAGAAGAAGGAAAAGGTAAGGAAAATTGAGGAAAAATAAATTACTGATGTTATTGAATAATTTTTATTGTCACATATTCACGTAAATGCATTGGTGTTGTGAAAATTGTAGCGGAAGTGACAGGCGCGATTTGGGGTTCGACTATGCTAGGAGCTCGTCAAGGCGCTGAGCTTCAACACCAAGTAAGATACTTTTATAAAGCATTAGTAGCATCATATTGTATGTGGGATTTATGATTTTTATATGATGCATAGATGGAATGAATTTAAATGGAATTGTGAAAATTTTTATATGATTTATAGATTGAATTGATGTTAAAAATGCTAAGAGGACCCACAATTGATGGTGGGGGTCTTAGTAAGAGATAAAGAAAATGTGAGAATCAGCGGCTGCAATTATAAATTGTTTTCCGTGCAGGAGGCTTAGTAAAAATTAAGCCGTTATGCTGCCAAAATTTTTAGGAAAATATCTGAGGAAAAAGATTAAGTTTCTCACATAAATGGAATCTTGGAGATAATTATTGGAAATAAATATTAAAAGGATTTTATGGTATTTCTGAAAGAGTTTGATATTGAAATCGATGGGAAGATAGATCATTGAAAACGATAATGTGATGAATTATATGGTCTAAACCTTATAGAATTGATAAATCAAGTGATTTTAATATCACAAATGGTATCAAGTTTAGATTGAGGTGAAATTAATTATTAGACGGATCACAGATAAAAGTGATGATAATTATATGATACCACTTAAAAGAGAAAAATCGAAGTTGTGATTTAGATGGTCAAATGATAGAATGATGGAATTATCAATCGAGTGACGATTATAGAATTGATAGATTCAAATAAATGGACCGTCTTAGTGGTATGATTGTGATATCGATGTTAAATAGATGTGAACTGATATTTTTGCAATAATATGGATAGTCGCAAGACGACTCAAATGATTGAAACACTTTTGATAGTAGAAATTGGCAAATTCTTTTAGGTGGTAAATTGCCAATCAAAAATCGAATTTAGGACGTTTTATAGATAATTTTAGCATGATATTACATTCTCCAGGCCATATGAAAAGTGAATTGAGGATTGTGATATGATTTTATGATAGTGAATGAAATTGAATCGCAAGTCGAAAATTCTGAATATGTACCAATAGGTCAAACCATAAATGGGATTGATAAGCGATTATTGATCTTGTGGTTCTACGATCCTCGATGTCGAGTTTGGAATAGATATCGAATGAGGATATTAGTATTTCATAATTTCAGTATCCTGATGGCTATATGGAAACATGATATTTAGATGCTCATAGATACTAAGAGGATTCACACTGATGATGTGGTTCTAGTATCGGTAATAAAAGTACAATTGATTATTATAGTCGATAATTATCGAAAAAGGATATTGAATACCAAATGGTTTGAATTCCAAGTGATCTGGTTATTAAATAATCAGAGTATTGATTTGTTTTGAAATGAAAGTATATGGTAGATATATATATATTTTGATATATGAAATATCATACAGAATTTTACCATATGCTTTACATGATATTGAAAATAAAGCTATAGATTTAAATGTTTTATGAGACTATAGGCACCCTAAGAGAATTAAATTCAATAAAGCATAGTGGAAATCGCCTAATTGGAGTTTTGCTCATTAGGCAGATATGCTTGTCCGACAATAGTCGTGGACAGGTCTCAGTCACGCCTGATCAGTGGGGCGGAGAGAGATGAGGTCTATGGCCATAGATAGCGCCCTAGTTGGTTTCCAGGGGACGATGACATGATTTTCACTGCTAGCTACAATGATTTAAGTCTTTATTGATAGAGATGAGAGGGATCTAGCCTAGTCTCTAATCGATATGATATGAAGTCTAGAGTATGATTTTATTGATATGAACTCTAGACTTGACATGATTTATACTGTACATGAAACAGATTTGAAATGAAATATGTTTTGAAACAGTACATGTTTTAAACATGTTTTAAAAGTCCATGAGATATGATTTCGACACTTATATGATTTATATGTGATTTTGTGTCGAACATGGCATGATATGCGGTCTAAAGTATAGTTTGATTTGATATGAACTCTAGACCTGATATGATTTACAGAATATGTTTTAAAAGTATATGATAATGATTTCGACACTTACATGATTTACATACGATTTTGTGTCGAATTTAAAATGATATGCGGTCTAGAGTATAGATTGATTTGATATGAACTCTAGACCCGATATAACTTATAGTAAATGAAAATGTTTTAAAACCGCACATGTTTTAGACATGCTTCGAAAACGAATTCATGAACTGAAATTGAACATGTATCTATCATGCCTTAAAGGCAAATTTGAAATGAATTGAAAATCCATATGTTGAGCATGTCCTAAAGTATATATGATATGATTTGAGATGATAGCGGTTTATACAGAAAAATTACATGAATTGCATATTAAACCCTGACATGTAATATGCTTAGCACATGAGAATTCCATGAGGAATGTCGTGACTCGACGTTAATGATGTTTCATCTATACGATGACATGAGATGATATGATATATGAACATGAGATTGATATGAAAAGAATTCTGATCTCACTATATCGTGATCATAAATTCCCAGACGATAAGTGATATGAATTGATGTAATACGGGAATATGATTGTTAAATGTAAAGTGAATTCGATAGGATATCTGCATTAAACATGGAGAATATATGAAGAGTGTCATGACTCGGTGGTAGCGATATTTCATCGATATGATGTCATGATATGATATGAAACATGAATATAGAAATACATGAAGAGAATTATGACTTCGTACTACCGTGATCATGATCCCCAATATGAGAATGGATAAGAGATGATATGAGAATTGATAAGAGATGAAATGAGAATCGATAAGAGATGATAGAATACAGAAATATGATTATGAAACGAAAAGTAAATATGAGAACTGATATGAGATGATAGCATACCGAAGTATGATTATTAAATGAAAAGTGAAAATGAGAAGTGATAATGAGATGTATCGATGTGAAAGGATTAACTGTAATTGCATCATTGCAAGTTTTAAGCATTGCAGTTGAAGACTGTATAATCCTACTCTTGTATTTATATTAGTATCTTACTGAGCCGTGGTTTTGCTCACCCCACTAAATTTCATCTCTTTCAGACTATTGAAGTTAACATCTGCCATGTGAGCTACTAAGTGGGCATCGGAGACGGTGAATGGACTTGGTACTAGTCTTCTGAGGTATATGTTCCTTATAAAATACTTGTTTACATGTAAGACTTAAATTGATGCACAGTACATATTCTGTTTAACAAGTTAGGATGTAACTAAGAACCATTTTCGTGTTTGTTTAATATTTAAATGGAATGACTATAGGTCACCTAGATAGTATAGTAACTACACTGACACCGAATACAAACCTTAAAATGAAAAAGAAAAATTTAGTCCATAAATTTGTAGACTAAGAAAAGTATAAGAATCAAGTGAAAGTCGCGGTCTTCGGGTTGTGACAAATTTAATGGTATCAGAGTACGGTTTGTCTAGTACGTGTTAGTGTAGTTGAGACAGTGATAGTGTTACATCCCATGTACTGTGTAGTGTCTACATGTAAACTTGTTGATTTTCAATCTGTACCAAGATTAGTCAGCTATTGGTATGGGTGATACCAGTCGACGGCCTATTGAAACAGGCTGAGCTTTGACATAAAGATGCCAATCGATGACCTATTAAAACAGTCTGAAAACCGTTAACGAATGGTATCGATATGATTTAGAAGAATTCTGTATCACCTTAAAGGAATAGGATATGAATGATCGAGAATGATTGATTGTGGCAATTTATATGGAAAATAATGGAATGATTGTATAGAATATGATCGATATGTGAATTGAAAAGGATTGAAAGAAGTAAAGAAATAGCCAACGAAAAACGATCAAACCCAAACATATGGCTCGATTGAAAGTACAATCCCACTTTAATTATGAAGATTATTGGAAATTGAAAATATGATTTCGAGTTATAAGGGAACATGAATATGAAGCAGTTTTCGAATTTAAGACTGAAAATGATTTCACTTTGGTTATCACATTGAGATGTAATAAGAATACTATATGAAAAGAGATATAGAGAGAAAATGATATATGAAAAGAGATATAGAGAGAAGATGATTGATAAATGTTCCATTTATGGCAAGAGGTGATTAACAGTAAAGTCTGCAATGAGGTGCAGCCTTGATTTATCAATGTGACAATGAGTGATATGGGATAATACGAAACCCAAAAGAAATATGATGATATGTAAGTGATTAAGGACTGATTGTCTGAATGGAATCACTCTCCATTATCAGGCTCCTAAATTTCTCTAGTGCCGTAGTTGGAACATGATTATCGAATGATGAGAATATATGTGAAGTTCCAGTGAGCATACATGTGATGGGAGTCCCTGAGTTGCCATATGCTTATGGGAAATAACAAAAGGCTTTGGGATTTCCAAATTTATTGATAGCATTGCTCCGTATTGATATGAATATTCGAGCGTAATATGTGAACGCTTACAGATATATTGAGAGCGGGTGCACTGAATTTAAAAGCTACTGGGACAATTACATACTATTGATTAAATTGTTTAAATGATAGCTATCAAGCTATATCGACTTGGCACCAAATGAGAAAAATAGATGATGAACAATATGAATCAGCTATAATGCAAAGAGAGATGAAACTTGTTAACTCCCAAATTTATAAGAAGTTTTAAGGAGTATAAAAATATGGGGAAAAACGATATATAACAGTATAAAAAGTGATTTTAATATTGGAGGTATGCTGGCAGTATCAATTAAAGGATGATTGAAAGGATAAGAAAGATAAGAGTACAGGATGGTACCACCTTTTAATATAAGTTAAATTCGGAGGACCGAATTTCTTAAGGTGGGGAGAATGTGAAGACTGAGAATTTTCTAAATAGATATAAGGTATCCGGAAAAATTTAATTTGGACAAATTGAAATCCAAATTAAATAAGAAATAAAAAGGAAAATTAAATTGGAAATAAGAAATGAAGGAGAAAATTTAATTTGGATAAATGGAAATCCAAATTAAATAAGAAAATGAAGAAAATAATTTTTGGATATTTAGAAATCCAAAACTTAATAAGAAATAAAAATATTTTGATATATTTATATAATGATATTATATAAATATACCTTAGATAAATATAAATATTATTTTATGTTAAAAGTGTAAAAAGTATGTATATAAATATATATTTTGATACAAAATATGTATTTAAATACATATTATGAATAATGTATATATATAATTATGGTGTATAATGATTATATATATATATATTATAGTTATTATTATATATAATAATAAACAAAAAAAAAAGAAATTTAGAAGCGGGAATCGGGATACCCGATTCCCAGCTTCTTCTTTCTCCTCTGTTATAGACAGAGGAGAAAGACAAATAAAAACCGCCGGCCCCCCTGCCGGCCGAGAGAGGAAAGAGGGGTGCCGCCGGTGAGCCGTGATGGAGGAAGAATAGCCGACGTCGATGGCGGAAAAGAAAAACATAGAAGGAAAGAGAAATGGCGAGGTGGAACCGAAGTGGGGAAAAGAAAAGAGCCACGGCGGTGCCGGCTGATCCGGGCACCACCACCCCAACCCTGAGCTCGGCGGAGCTGAAGGGAAGCAGAAGAAGACCGCCGGTGAGGAAGAACAACGGCGGAGGAAGAAGAAACAGAGGAGAAAAGGATCGAGAGCCACCGTTCCAGATCCGGCGCCGTCGCCGGTGATGGGGCGAAACCGAGGGCAGATCCGACATCCTTGCAACCGTGGCCAGCTGAGGGAGGTGCGAACCGGCGGTGATGCCGGCGGGAAGAGGCCGAATCGGCCAGCAGAAGTGAACCGGCCTGAACTGGTCCGAACCGGTTCAGGCCAGAAAAAAAAACAGAACAGAAAAGAAAAGAAAAAAAAAAGAAGAAAAAGAAGAAAAGAAAAGAAAAAGGAAAAAAAAAGAGAAAAGGAAGAAAAAGAAGAAAAGAAAAGAAAAAGGAAAAAGGAAAAGGAAGAAGAAGAAGGAAAAGGTAAGGAAAATTGAGGAAAAATAAATTACTGATGTTATTGAATAATTTTTATTGTCACATATTCACGTAAATGCATTGGTGTTGTGAAAATTGTAGCGGAAGTGACAGGCGCGATTTGGGGTTCAACGATGCTAGGAGCTCATCAAGGCGCTGAGCTTCAGCACCAAGTAAGATACTTTTATAAAGCATTAGTAGCATCATATTGTATGTGGGATTTATGATTTTTATATGATGCATAGATGGAATGAATTTAAATGGAATTGTGAAAATTTTTATATGATTTATAGATTGAATTGATGTTAAAAATGCTAAGAGGACCCACAATTGATGGTGGGGGTCTTAGTAAGAGATAAAGAAAATGTGAGAATCAACGGCTGCAATTATAAATTGTTTTCCGTGCAGGAGGCTTAGTAAAAATTAAGCCGTTATGCTGCCAAAATTTTTAGGAAAATATTTGAGGAAAAAGATTAAGTTTCTCACATAAATGGAATCTTGGAGATAATTATTGGAAATAAATATTAAAAGGATTTTATGGTATTTCTGAAAGAGTTTGATATTGAAATCAATGGGAAGATAGATCATTGAAAACGATAATGTGATGAATTATATGGTCTAAACCTTATAGAATTGATAAATCAAGTGATTTTAATATCACAAATGGTTTCAAGTTGAGATTGAGGTGAAATTAATTATTAGACGGATCACAGATAAAAGTGATGATAATTATATGATACCACTTAAAAGAGAAAAATCGAAGTTGTGATTTAGATGGTCAAATGATAGAATGACGGAATTATCAATCGAGTGACGATTATAGAATTGATAGATTCAAATAAATGGACCGTCTTAGTGGTATGATTGTGATATTGATGTTAAATAGATGTGAACTGATATTTTTGCAATAATATGGATAGTCGCAAGACGACTCAAATGATTGAAACACTTTTGATAGTAGAAATTGGCAAATTCTTTTAAGTGGTAAATTGCCAATCAAAAATCGAATTGAGGACGTTTTATAGATAATTTTAGCATGATATTACATTCTCCAGGCCATATGAAAAGTGAATTGAGGATTGTGATATGATTTTATGATAGTGAATGAAATTGAACCGCAACTCGAAAATTCTGAATATGTACCAATAGGTCAAACCATAAATGGGATTGATAAGCGATTATTGATCTTGTGGTTCTACGATCCTCGATGTCGAGTCTGGAATAGATATCGAATGAGGATATTAGTGTTTCATAATTTCAGTATCCTGATGGCTATATGGAAACATGATATTTAGATGCTCATAGATACTAAGAGGATTCACACTGATGATGTGGTTCTAGTATCGGTAATAAAAGTACAATTGATTATTATAGTCGATAATTATCAAAAAAGGATATGGAATACCGAATGGTTTGAATACCAAGTGATCTGGTTATTAAATAATTAGAGTATTGAGCAATCTGAATACTGAATGAAATGAATCTTGAATGATTTGAATAGTGATTTACTGATTTGACAGAAAGAAAGTCTTGAAATCGAATAACTGATGGTGATAAAGTTAAATGAATCGCTTCAGCGTATTTGATGGAAATAATACCGAAGTTGCATACTGAAATGTTTTATAGCATCGCATTGAAGCATGCTTTCTTGCAACTTGAAACATTTTAATAATGTTTATATGAATACTGAAAAGTATTGATTTGTTTTGAAATGAAAGTATATGGTAGATATATATATATATATATATTGATATATGAGATATCATACAGAATTTTACCATATGCTTTACATGATATTGAAAATAAAGCTATAGATTTAAATGTTTTATGAGACTGTAGGCACCCTAAGAGAATTAAATTCAATAAAGCATAGTGGAAACCGCCTAATTGGAGCTTTGCTCATTAGGCAGATATGCTTGTCCGACAATAGTCGTGGACAGGTCTCAGTCACGCCTAATTAGTGGGGCTGAGAGAGATGAGGTCTATGGCCATAGATATCGCCCTAGTTGGTTTCCAGGAGACGATGACATGATTTTCACTGCTAGCTACAGTGATTTAAGTCTTTATTGATAGAGATGATAGGGATCTAGCTAGTCTCTAATCGATATGATATGAAGTCTAGAGTATGATTTTACTGATATGAACTCTAGACTTGACATGATTTATACTGTACATGAAACAGATTTGAAATGAAATATGTTTTGAAACAGTACATGTTTTAAACATGTTTTAAAAGTCCATTAGATATGATTTCGACACTTATATGATTTATATGTGATTTTGTGTCGACCATGGCATGATATGCGGTCTAGAGTATAGTTTGATTTGATATGAAATCTAGACCTGATATGATTTACAGAATATGTTTTAAAAGTATATGATAATGATTTCGACACTTACATGATTTACATATGATTTTGTGTCGAATTTAAAATGATATGCGATCTAGAGTATAGATTGATTTGATATGAACTCGAGACCCGATATAACTTATAGTAAATGAAAATGTTTTAAAACTGCACATGTTTTAGACATGCTCCAAAAACGAATACATGAACTGAAATTGAACATGTTTCTATCATGCCTTAAAGGCAAATTTGAAATGAATTGAAAATCCATATGTTGAGCATGTCCTAAAGTATATATGATATGATTTGAGATGATAGCGGTTTATACAGAAAAATTACATAAATTGCATATTAAACCCTGACATGATAATATGCTTAGCACATGAGAATTCCATGAGGAATGTCGTGACTCGACGTTAATGATGTTTCATCTATACGATGACATGAGATGATATGATATATGAACATGAGATTGATATGAAGAGAATTCTGATCTCACTCTGTCGTGATCATAAATTCCCAGACGATAAGTGATATGAATTGATGTAATACGGGAATATGATTGTTAAATGTAAAGTGAATTCGATAGGATATCTGCATTAAACATGGAGAATATATTAAGAGTGTCATGACTCGGTGGTAGTGATATTTCATCGATATGATGTCATGATATGATATGAAACAGGAATATAGAAATACACGAATAGAATTATGACTTCGTACCACCATGATCATGATCCCCAATATGAGAATGGATAAGAGATGATATGAGAATTGATAAGAGATGATAGAATACAGAAATATGATTATGAAATGAAAAGTAAATATGAGAATTGATATGAGATGATAGCATACCAAAGTATGATTATGAAATGAAAAGTGAAAATGAGAAGTGATAATGAGATGTATCGATGAGAAAGGATTAACTGTAATTGCATCCTTGCAAGTTTGAAGCATTGCAGTTTAAGGCAGTATAATCCTACTCTTGTATTTATATTAGTATCTTACTGAGCCGTGGTTTTGCTCACCCCACTAAATTTCATCTCTTTCAGATTATTGAAGTTAACATCTGCCATGTGAGCTGCTCAGTGGGCATCGGAGACGGTGTATGGACTTGGTACTAGTCTTCTGAGGTATATGTTCCTTATAAAATACTTGTTTACATGTAAGACTTAAATTGATGCACAGTACATATTCTTTTAATAAGTCGGGATGTAACTAAGAACCGTTTCCATGTTTGTTTAATATTTAAATGGAATGACTATAGGTCACCTAGATAGTATAATAACTACACTGACACCGAATACAAACCTTAAAATGAAAAAGAAAAATTTAGTCCATAAATTTGTAGACTAAGAAAAGTATAAGAATCAAGTGAAAGTCGCGGTTTTCGGGTCGGTCCAATGGTTAGTTGTTACTCGACACTTACAAGTGGTAAGGGGTTCGAGTAGCGGCGGACGCGAAAGAAATCCGTGAGGGGGCCCCACATGATACTCCCAAAGCGGACAATACGGATGAGTGAGGTATGGGCCACTAGGATACGGGCCTCACAATAAAACGCGCGTTTTATTGTGGCGACCAGTATCATGTGGGGCCGGCCGCACTCAACCGTATTGTCCGCTTTGGGAGTATCATGTGGGGCCCCCTCACGGATTTATTTCGCGTCCGCCGCTACTCGAACCCTTGACATCCAAGAGATTCGAGTAACGACTAACCATTGGACTAGTCCAATGGTTAGTCGTTACTCGAATCGCTTGGATGTCAAGGGTTCGAGTAGCGGCGGACGCGAAATAAATCCGTGAGGGGGCCCCACATGATACTCCCAAAGCGGACAATACGGTTGAGTGCGACCGGCCCCACATGATACTGGTCGCCACAATATTAGAGTAGTATTACTGTGTAAGTAGTAATTTTAATAAAATTTGTTTTTTATATTAATATTATAATTAATTATATTTAAATAACTAGCATTATATTAATTAATTTAGTAACATCTACTATTTAACATTTTAATTAGATATTCGATCAATAGGTGTATATCTAATATTATTTTGTTAATGTGAACATGAAAAAATTAGTACTTAATTAGTATATAACTGTGTATGATATGATTGTATCAAATGTTATTATTTATAATATAATGTCAATTGGTGTATATAACTTGTTTAATTTAACGTTCTAAATTTTTACTGAGATATTTGATTAATTAATGTGTACGAGTACAATTATATTTAATATAATAATGTTATATTATGATTTATGTACAAACAAAAAACAAAATAAATATAAATTTGAGGTAATTAATTGACCAATTATTCATAATATTAAGATTTTTTTAATGTATACTATAATTTTATTCAATATTATAATTGAACAATTAGTTAACTAATTATACGGCTAGATTTAATTTAATTACTAATTATGTTTGTATTTAAAAGACAAAATAAATGTAAAAAAATTCTAAAAAATTTAAAATTTTATTAAAAATATAATACAATTATTAAAAAAGCTCATAAAACAAAGTAAAAAAAAATTTTATTGAATTAAGAGTGTTTAAATTCCAATGGCCTAATGTTGAACCAAAAAAATACAATGACACAATAAGTTATTGTTAAGAGTATAAAGCCATTTATATAAATGTTTAATTGTTTAGTGTGATTTATTTATAATTTGTTAGTTATTTATTTGTATAGCTAATACTTTTGGACTTTCAATTTTTTTTTAGGTTTACTATATATATTTGGCTCACTTAAAAAATAAATTTTTATATAATTATTAATATATAATTATATATTTTATAACTAATGTGAATATCACAAGAAATTAAAAAAATAAATAATAACTGTCAAGTAATAAAAACATTAAAATGTAAAAATTTATATTTATATAAATATTTATTAAATTTTAACTTTAATTTAGTATTTCTATTATATTTTTATTTAACTATATAAAATTAAATTAATTATTACATTCCAAATTATAAAAATATTTATAATTTATAAAATTTTAAAATAATTTGACTAAGCCCACTAAGCCCGCCCGATTAAAACCAAACCGAACCCGAAACCGGACTGAAATTGAAAATCTCGAAAATACCCAAAACCGAAAGTACCCGAAATTGAAAAAACCCGAGATCGAAAAAAACCCGAAACCGGGAAAAATCGAAACGGAGAAAATCGAAAACCGAAAAAACTCGAAACCTAAAAAACTCGAACCCGAATATAACCCGGACTGAACTAGCCCGTTTGCCACCTCTATGATTTCAAGGTTTTTGACCGTTTATTAAAAGCATAACATGGTCATTGAAGTTTTAGATTGATAGAATTTTCACTTATATGCATGAATTCCTTTTTTGTAAAGACTTCGTAAAAATTCCCTTCTAATCGAAACTAGGGACAGGGACAAGTGAGATGCTTTAAAGCATCCTTTCATACTCAACCTGCTATCCCTAATCGGTTATAGAAATTCTTTCCCTGTATAACACTATGTCACTATTAGGAAATGTTTCATGAGAATGTCTTAGCATTATTAAGATATATGCATAATAGTTGCATGTTATCTATTTTTTTATATATGTTTCTTACTGAGTGTAAATTCACTTTTTATTTTTTTCCAGGCTATCTGTTGTGAGATTGCATGATTTTCGAGGAATAACTTTACTTTTGATAGTATCCTTTGAGGCAACCTTTAGATTCCCTGAAGGTATATTGTACTCCCTTTATATGTTCAAGCTATTGAACAGTATAGTGTTGTAAATTTACATTGTATCTGGAGATGTAAGTTATAACGATTATAGTATGGTAAATAGTGAAGTTCGATCCTATTGTACATAAGTTTGGATAGTTATTAATTATGTATAATGATATTGAGGTTGTCTTTAAAATACTAGTTTACATGATCGAATGAAATGTAGTGAATGACACGACAAATAACTTAACCAAAATGAATCAAAAAAGAAAAAATTAGTTCAAATTTTAGGTAAAAAGGTACGTTACAATAAAAAAGATAAAAAAAATTATTTATGACCAAATTTGAAATTATTTGCTTAAAATAAAAACTAATTAAGTAAATTAGGTCTTATGACTATTTTTTTATGTCCAGAATTGCAAATATAACTAGCTGTCAAATCACATAATTAAAAAATGTCATGTCATTTGTAATTTTAATGAATAATACATTTTACATGTGTGTATTATCACATAATAATCCATTCTGTCGAAAATTATTTTTATATGTTAAATTTCGAAAAGTTTTTTTTATAGCTGGATTTGAAATAAAAAATATTTTTGTATAAAACCTTATAACAAAAATTAAATGTAAATTGAATATTTAATCTGGTCAAATTTGTATAAATTCGGACATACATTTTTTTATATTGAAACTTAGTAGAAAATATTTTATATTAAAAAATAAATAATAAGCATTTTAAAATTTAAAATATATCTAAAAGTATAAAAATAATAATAAATATAAATTAAATGACAAATTATCAATCGTTCTCATTAATTTATCATTTGGGTAAATGAAAAAGAATCAAACTATTGAGAAATTTGATATGACTTACGCTTTCGTTTTAAGTACAAGTCTGCATGTAGCATGCGCGGGAGGCTGGACCACAACACCAACAGTAACTTTAACCCTTGAAGAAGGATTCTTCTCTATCTACACAACTTAGTTCCTTCAAACTTTGAATTATCTTCTGTTTGTACACTTTTCACTTTTGATTTTTTTTAATCAAAAGTATTCTCTTTCATTTTATGATTTGAGACTAATTTTGTTTAGGTTGAAAATAATAAATGATAAATCTCTTCCAAAATTCGAATTATATTTAAATGCTTTGTGACATTTTTAAAAATTTGATCATGTTGTTATTATCATTATATATACATATATATATATATATATATATATATATTTCTATTTAAATTCTTCAAACGGAGAAAGATAAAAGTGAAGCCTTCATTCCTAACTTTGTTGGAATTATATTTTTTAGATGCAAATACGTTGGAGCCCTTGGGGCATTGGCCCCAAAACTAGCCCATAAAGGAACACAACTTGTTCGTTTGCACCAAAATTCTAAATTAACAAGGAGCCATATCTTGCTCACTCTGAACAATAACTATATGGTATATTATATGCATCATGCGTTATGATTTGATTTATTATAAAATTCATATGTATTATAAGAATAATAGGTTTTATTATGGATGGACGAGGTATTTATCAACACACAAATAAATTAATGTATATCACACTATATATAAAAAATATTTTAATAATTGAGCAAATCAAATTAATTAAAAATATAATTAATATTTTTTACCAACAAAAATTATAAACTAATTGTCTAGATATTTTTAACTTAAAAAAGAGAAAATTTTCGACTTTTAGCTAGTAAATTAACAAGAAAAATATAATAACTTTTATTTAAAAATATGTACTGTTAATGTGCATTTTAAAAGTTTAAAAATAATTATATTTTCTATTTGTCCCGCATATTCATTCAGTTTTTATTAATATATATTATTTTATGTGTATATATATCAAATTGTTTATCATGTCTTATGATATGAAACTAAATTAAAAAAAAATCAAATTAAGTTTCTTGATTTAACTTTAACAATTATGAATACGACTACAGCACCACGAAATTTTTTACAACATTTCGGTGTTAGTAAAATGTCAATCCCTTTGTAATACCAAAATTTATGCGGTTTTTAATTAAGGGGAAAGAATGGTTATTTTTATATGTTAAATTTCAAAAAGTCTTTTTTTATAGGTTGATTTGAAATAAAAAATATTTTATTCTAAATCGAAAATTATAACAAAAGTTAAATCTAAATTGAATATTTAATCCACTTAAATTTCCATAATTTTGAACATGCTATTTTTTTATATTGAAACTTAGTTGAAAATATTATTATATTAAAAAATAAATAATACGTATTTTAAAATTTAAAATATATTTAAAAGTATAAAAATAATAATAGATTAAAATTAAATGACAAATTATCAATCGTTCTCATTAATTTATCGTCTGGGTAAATGAAAAAGAATCAAACTCATTGAAAAGTTTGATTAGACTTACCATTTTCATTTTCGTTTTCAAGTACAAGTCCGCGTGCAGCATGCGCGGGAGGCTGGACCACAACACCAGCAGTAACCTTAACCCTTGAAGGAGGATCCACACAACTCAGCTCCTTCAAACTTTGAATTCTCTTCTGTCTGTACTCTTTTCACATTTAAGATTTTTTTTTGTAATTAAAGGCATTTTATTCTGTTTTACTGTTCGAAACTAATCTTAATCGAATTAAAAATAGTAAACAATAAATCTCTTTTAACAATAATAACTCCAAAATTCGAACTATATTCAAATGCCTTGTGATACTTCTAAGAATTTGATCATGTTGTTATTATCATTACATATATAAATATATATATATATATATATATATATATATACATATTAATATTTCTATTTAAATTCTCCACACTGAGAAAGATAAAATCAAATTAATTAAAAATATAATTAATATTTTTATCAAAAAAATGATAAACATATTGTCTAGATATTTTTAACTTAAAAAGAGAAATTTTTAGACTTTTAGATAGCAAATTAACAACAAAAATATAATAACTTTTATTTAAAAATATGTACCGTTAATGAGCATTTTAAAACTTTCAAACTAATTATATTTTCCATTTGTTCCGCATACTCATTCAATTTTTATTAATATATATTATTTTATATGTATATATATCAAATTGTTTATCATGTCTTATGATATGAAACTAATTTTTTTTTAAAAAAATCAAATTAATTATCTTGATTTAACTTTAACAAGAAAATAAAGAGATAAGGGAAAGAGAAATATACGCAAGCGATTTATAGAGGTTCGGCAACCTTGCCTACGTCCTCTACCTTGAGACGCTCCCAAGGATTTTCTCCAAATTCACTATCCTTGAATTTGTGTTTACAGTCCCTCTTTTTCTTAGGCTCAAGAGTAACCTCTTTTCCCTTTTTTTTTCTAGGCTAAAGAGAAACCTCCCTCTTTTTCTTAAACTAAAGAGAAACCTTCCTTTACAAGGAGTTTACAAGGAATGTAATCAAAGAAAGGCCTCTAGATAGGCAAGTGATTACAATGTTTAAGCACAAGGAAAATCCTATACAATGCTTTGTGCTATGCTATTTTATACAAGGAATATGAGATTGATAGGTAATGAAGAATGTATAGCACTTGAGAAGTTGTTGAGGCTTTGAATATGAGGAAAATGAAGATTAAATGTGCTGAGCTCTTCCTCTTAGTTCCTGCAGCTTCTAAGCCTCTATTTATAGTCCGTTGGATGGTTTGTGGACGTTGGTTGGAGCCAAAATTGAATATTATCGTTGTATTTCACAAAACTAGCCGTTACACCCATTTTCGTGTAAATGGATCGATCCTTTTCCATAGGGGATCGATCCCAAGCTTCTAGATTGCTTGGTATGGGCTTGAGACACCTTTTTGCTTCTGAAAAGCCTTATTGCCACTAGGGGATTGATCCCTTCCCTTAGGGGATCGATCCCATGCTTCCACAGGGTGATTTTTCCTGCATTTTGGGTTAGAAATGATATAGCCTTTGATTTTATTTCAATCCAAAACATTTTAGAGTTTTGTGGGAGTTTTTTTCTTAACTTTCTAAATTGAAAATCATAGTTCAAAAGACTCATTAAGTAATTTTCTAAATATGTTCTTGAAAACATTACTTAATAAAAATATTCAAAACCATTTTATAAAGTATTAAGACCAATAAGAATATATCATTAAATCATGGTCTTAATGTTTGATATGAGCACTTAAAATGTATTGAGAAAATCATGTGTGGCAAAGCAAATTTACAATACGAATCAAAACATAAAAGTTTACTTAAGTTTTTGTCATTTCAAAATATATATATGTCAATTTAAAGCTAACAGGATTAATTCGGGTTCAGATTAGATCGAGTTTGGGTCATTGTAAGACTTGATTCTACACTACCGTAGACCTTAATTTCATAAAATTGATAATGTAAATGAAGTAAATATTGAATATTCATTTTCACTTGGATGAAAAGCTTCTTAAACTTGAGATGTGCATGGACGAATGTTGGTGAAATAATGGATGGGCGAGGACGTCGAACAGATCGCCTATGGGCGAGCAAAGAAGGCTGTTCGCCAATGGGTGAGCAGAATTGGAGAGCAGAACGCCAATTATGATGGCGAGGGCGAATAGGGAGTTCACCCAAATAGGGCGAAGGCGAGTATATGAGTTTGCCCAAATGCTGCGAGGGCTCCTGATCGCCTATACAGATTGAGGAAATTAAAATGTTAAATAAGAGTGAAAATTTGTGGGAAATCATAGCAATGTGGCGAGTAGAGCAATATCAAGTGATCGCCAACAATGTAGCAATGGCTGTGATTGCCAAACCTATATGTGATCACCGGGAAGGGGGAAATTCTCGTAATTACCAAATCTTAAGTTGGCAAGCTTGAAGGTTGGCGAACTGAAATAGATATTGGCGAGCTGAAGACTTTTGACGAAGGAGCGAACTGGAATGACACTTGTGGACAAAGTGAAAATAGATTTAAACCCATTTGGCAGCCAAAACTGACTTGTAAGTCATACGGTTAAAGACAATTAATGGAGAAGATGTTGAAGTCAGTAAGGAACTTATCCTTATTGGTTGAGGAACAAAAACAAAGTCAATAGCAGAAGAAAAGGCGTGTGGAAAGGAGACTTTCACGCCATTGTAAGTGCAGTTTTTCTTCATGCATTAAATGCATAAAAGACGTGAAATAAATGAAGGAAATGAGATAAGGCCTAGTGATGAGTTTTGATTGGATAGCATGGCTATAAAAGAAGAAACAATTGAGGATAACAGAGTTAGCCAACTCCAGCTTCTTCACGAAAACCATTCTACTGCAAGTTATGCTCTATTTCTTCCATTTCTCTGCCATGTTCGATCTACTAAACTTCAACTACATAAACCTGCTTACAAAACCATTCCTCCATCGTTGATCAGCTAAAGGAATAAGCAAAGTGAGGCTAACAGGAGACAGAAAGAATTATGTTCTGGAAAGTGCAGTTGATTAAGGTGAGATTTAATGGTTCTTGAGATTTAATGATATATTTCTATGATTTCAAGTATGAGAAGCATGAGTATAGTCTTGCTTTTGATTTGTTCTTGATAGATCATAGAAATAGAATAAATTCATATCTTGAAGCAGATGAAGTATAAAATGAAACTGGGTTGATATTATAGTAGAATGATGGGAAAATACTGAAAAAGTGATGAGTATGGCGACTATGGTGATCGCCCATGTTGAGTGGTAGTAATCGCTAATGTGGCGAGTAAGAAATAAAGAACTCGCTAACGTTACTGTTCAAGTAAGCGAGATCGCCCAAATACTAGTTAAATTAAAGGCGAACTCAATTCTGAATGGAAAGCCATGTAGGCCGAACTCCCATGCATGGGCATTGTTCGAGTTGAATTGTGGGCGAACTCCCACATTTAAACCAACAATGGCGGGCAGATTGATTGTTGGGCGAACTCTCAATAATTAACCAATATATGAATGGCGAAATATTGGGCGAGCTCCCATGTGTAAGCCATTTGGTGAATGGCGAGCTCGGATGGGCGAGCTACTAAATGCTCTGTTGGCGAGCTAGTAGGATATCAGTTGGGCGAGCTGGTTTATTTATCTCAAGTCTTGCCCAAGTGAATGAAAGTTATTTAAAGAAAATATTAATAGAATTTAATAAATTATTTTTGCAGCTGGGAATTGGAAATGGCTATTGGCGAGCAGGAAGCAAGGCAAAACAAGGTTTCGTTGGACCAGGTAAAGGAGATGTGTGTGAAGTGAATGCATGTCCTGTGGAGTTAAGTTTTAGGAAAATATTGTGAAATTTGTTTTGGTTTATGGCATGCATTGTTTGAGAAATCTATTTGATATTGGGCGAGCTACTAAGCCGACCCTTGTGATATTTCTGGGCGAAATGGTATTGGCGGGCGAGCCAAGATTTTATGACATCTTGGGTGAGTAACCCTGTTTCAAATAAAAGGCGGGCGAGCCATGTTGGGCGAACCCCTTGATATTTTTTTGGGCGAGCTGCTAAGGGCAAGCCAGGTTGCTTTGTTTTGAAAAGCTAAGTGGCGGGCGAATACTATTTCCCGCACTGATGATTGACCATGGGCGAGCCAAATGGGCGACATGACCATGGCGAACAGGTTTCACGTTTCCAAAGTTTCTTAACTTAAAAATAAACTAATTTTAATATCTTTGAAAATACAAATTATAAACCCTTTTGGGCGAATTGACTAATGAGCGAGCCACTGAGGGCGAGCCAGTTTTGCCTGTTATTTTAAAAGTAAGGTTGGCAGGCGAACACAAGTTCACCGCACTGGGCAAGCTGCCATGGGCGAGCCATGTTGGGCGAGTTGACTATGGGCGAGCAGATTTTAAACGTTAAGATTTTGGAATGTTTTCAAGGTGTTTGTAAACAGAAAGCGTAAACCTTTTTGGAAATCAAATCATTTTGAGAAAATGATAATATGGGTGAGATAATTCTACAAAGGTTTTCATGAGATATAAAAGTGATTTTTGAGACTCTAGGCCTCGAGTTCATGCATTACTACGGAGTGACCTGCCTGGGGCGGTGGCTCGGTCGATGGACCAACAAGTGCACCTGAAGGTGTCACAGGGTTGATGGACCTGCCAAGTCACAGGGTTGATGGACCTGCCAAGTCATCAGCGATCTCGAGGTCACTTGGCAAGTGGACCCGAGGACCACCTATAGATTATGGCCATAGATCTAGCTGAGATAACCGTGAGGGGCGATGGCCTACGGGTGCACCCCAAAAGCGGACTTGTGTACCTGGGAGGAACAATGATAGCATGATTTATTTGTTGCCTAGTCTCAACTTAATGATTTCTGTTTACTGGAAGGATTTGTGAAAATCCTATTTGCTATTTAGTCTAAATTATTGTAAACTGTAGAGAAAATGATTTGAATGACGTATTGAGAGTATTGGTTGATATAATCACTGTTTTCCTAATTGACGTAATTTTTGGAAAACAAATAAATTGTGAAATATGGTTTTGGTTTCATAAAACAGAATATGTCTCCTTTACTGAGCGTATGAATCGCTCACCCTTTGTTTTAACTCCACAGATAAAAGACACGGAGTTAGAGAATTAACTCAAATGGGTACAGCTACGTTTAAAGCGCTGAGGCATGTTATGTTAAACGTGACAAGTACAGTCTCTTCTCTTTTACATTCCAGATATATGTATACAGTACAACTTTATTGAAATAAAGACAATAGGGGATGTCAGATGTAAGGAATAATGAAAATAAATTTTATATTCCGTATTTGATAAATAAATATTATTATTGTAGAATGTTATTGGCATTGCAGACAGTTCAACTGATAAAGTTGTATAGAAATTCATGAAAAGTGTGGTAACGAGATGTTATATATTTAATGGTATCAGAGCTTGTGTTGGTCTGATGTCTGTTGATGTCTTTAGCATGAAAAGTGTTGAGAAAGGTTAACATCCCCTGTAGTACTGTATAGTTTGAATGTATAGAGGAGTCAAATGACTGTGAAATGAGTTAAGTGTTGAAATATGGTGAAAGTTGATGAATTAAGGATTGGAAATAGATACATGAGATAGGCGATCTTATCATCAGAATATCAAGTCCATTCAATAAGGTACATTGAGGAACTCGGTGAGGGCCCCACCAGGACTTCTCTGTTCATATCGAATTAAGATCCTGAAACGATGATATTAGAATAAAAGGGAAATTTACAAAGATACCCCTATATTGAAATGCTTTCTCTGAATCTCAAATGATTAAGTGGATTTAGCATAAAATTGATGGTGAAATAGTATTTGATGGTGTAAAGGATGATCCCTACTATGGACTCCACTGATATATGAATGAGTAAGGCGACCCGAAGTATATACTATGAGAGGTCGCAAGATAGTTGGTCCTGTTGTGGATATTGAGGTCTGAATTGAAGTAAAACATGAGCTATTTTGGTTAGGGATTTTTGAATATTGTGAAAAGTAATGTATTTATAAAGTGTGAACTAAAAAGGTGAACTGTGTGATCGATGATGTTAATACTGGTTTTATATACTCCTTATGTTTTAGGAGAATAAATATTAGTAGTAACTTGACATTTGAGGAAGCCAAGTGTTCGAGTCACTGCGAAAGCAAAAGAAAACCTTGAGATGGGCGAGCTCGAGCATGGTTGGAAGGACTGGGCATCGAGGTGATAGCCAAAGAGGACAGTATGGATAAGTAGCGTTGTCATAGCAATCGTTGTCAATGGGCCAAAAAGGGGTTGCCATGGCCGGTTGGGCTGGTCCGTTACGATATCCATAGAATCGAAATATTATAAAATACTTGTAAAGTGACTTGAAAATGTATACATGTGTTTGGAGGATACATAGTGATTTGGTTGGATGTAAATAACGAGACATCCAAGATGATATGAGTTTGTGAATTTGAAATTACATGATGAGATGAAATTCTAAATAAACTTTTGGAATAACATGGATTCGAGAGATTGTTGACTCGATTCACAACATGGAAACTGTTTATAAGTTTTTACCAGTGAAGCAGAAGAGCTTGAGAAATTACTCAAGAGATTGATGAGTAGAGACTCAATTGTTTTGGTATAACTCGTGAAAAACGAAAATTATAATTATATCGTTTTGAAAAACAACGGGATTTGTACTCTCTACAGTTGCTTCTAGGTTTCGGAACAAGTATGGTATTCTAAAATACCTATCTTACTCTATCTGGATCCCTAGCCGACTGTAGTATCTTTTCTATATGTGTGCCTAGAGCCAACTAGGATGATTTTAAAGAAAATAAATATGTATATTAATATAGGCAATATTATTGAATAAGGTATGGAAAACCTTACTGTTAAGACATTGAACATGAGTTCTAATTGAACTATATACATTAGAGACGCGAGGTCTCAACTGATTAAGTGGACATTAAAATTGTTTGAGTAAAAGATTTTACTACTTAAGTGAGATCAAAGTGTGGTTATTGGGGTATAAAATTTATGAGTTTTACTCGTATAGCATAAATGAATTGTTGAAGAGTTTGTGGTATTTGCTACCTTATTGATGCAGTACTTATTTGTGGAAAAAGTGGAAGTGAATAGGTATGTATGAATACAGTATCCGAAATGGTTACGAGATAGTAACAGTAAAAGTACTATATTAAGTGGGAAAATGACAGAGGTGATAAATGATATAGAATGGAAATATCTTAAGAGACAAGTCATATGATGACTAGGGAACATGAGTTATGAGGTAATTCACAAGTATAAGAATAAATGTGATTTCCTCTGATCATTATGTAGTTATGGCTGGAGTTAATGACAAGCCAGAATTAATAAGATGAAATCGTCATACTCAGAGGAGCAGATACAAGAAATACTACTAATCCTGAAAAAAAGGATATACATATGTGTATATATGTACATATTGGGAATGTGAAATTGTATAAATAAGTGGTGATGAAAATCTGAAAGATAATAAATTTAAATTTTAGAAATTGAGGTGAGGAAATTATACTCTTAAATATATTCTCCAAGTAGTGACATTGCATGTACTAGGAGAATAAGAGATAAAACGATAACTCGATATGAAAAGAAGTTATCGAGGTAAATGATTACCTAAGACGTAATCGATGGTTAGTATTAATATCTGCAAAAGAATGGCAGTCATAATCTAACCATGAGATAATCGTTGTAGAATGGTAGAGAATCCGAAAGAACCATGAGGTTATAGAAGTGATTATGGATTGTGTAATCGAGTTAATTCACTTCATCATCATGTTTCGGGATGCCCTGAATGCCTTAGTCAATATATATCAGTGAAACAGTGAGAACGTATGTGAAGTTCCAGTAAGTGAGTACGGGTGATAAGGATTCCTGAATTGCCACATGCTTTGAGAGAATAGCAAGAGGCTTTGGGATTCCAAAATTTTGCTGTTAGCACCGCCTCTGATTGATATCGATATCCGAGAGCATTGTGTGGACGCTTCGGGATATATTGAGAGCGAGTGCGTTGTATTTGAGAGACTACTGTGACAATTACATACGATTGATTAAAATTATCTAAACGATAGTCATCAAATTATTATCGACTAAGCACTGAATGAGATGATAAGTGATAAATAGTATAAATGAGTTACTGTGTCTAGGAAGTGAAAAAAAAATTTTGCTAACTCCCGAGGACGATAAAAGATTTCAGGGAGTGTAAATTGGTTTTGAGAGGAAAAGCCCGAGTTCTTCAAGACCTTGAACAAAATCTGGGATGGCGACCCATGAGATGGGTGATCGCATAACAGCGGATAATGTGTTGTGAGGTGTGGGCGAACTATATGGTCATCGACTCACTTGAAAGAGTAATCCTAGAGCACGAGAAAGCGCCAAAGGGATAACTATTGATGGCCTGAATAGATGGGCAGGACTTTTAAAGACAATATAGAGTATAAAGAGATATTCGTGGTCTCATATTAGAGACGAGATTTAATAAAAGTTAAAAATGTGATAAGGAAGAAAGATACCTATGTTGGTGGTACTTCCTATAGTAAGTGAAAATTGAAAAGAGTAAAATGCTATCTGGATAGTTGCGGATATATCGAGAGAGTCTGCTTATTCCTTGAGTATGGAATTCATTGAGTTAAATAGTGCCTTGACCGAGTTATATGTCAGGGAAAATGGTGAGGTTATACATTGTTCTAGTGAGCATTACATTTGATAGGGAGTCCCGCTTTGTATCTCGGTGTTGAGAGAGTTTACAGGAAGCTATGGGATCCCGTTTGAGTTTTGCACCGTAGTTTATCCGTTGACTGAGAGACAATCCGAGCGTATGATATGGACGCTCGAGGATATGGGTAAGCATGTGTAATTGATTTTATAGGCTCCTGGGATAATCCTCTACCCTGGCAGAGTTTGCTTATGATATTGGCCAAAGGAGAGTATAGGCATAGCACTTGAAAGGGTTTATTAAACAGACGATATAATCCATGATAACATGAGAAATTGGGAGACCAAAAATTATTTTTGACTTGGTCAAACAAATTTCTTGAGAGATACAAGAAATTATATATATTAAGGTCTTACCATTGGGATGCATAATGAGAGGGAAATGGAGTTCCCAACGCATTAGATTTTTGGACATCTTAGATCGTGTGAGAGATGTGCACTACCTTCCGAGTTGTTAGGAGTGCATAACGTATTCCATGTCTCAATAATGAGAAAGTACTATCCATATCCTTCTCACGTGATTCGACATGAGTTCTAGAAATTAGAAAGGACATGAGTTACGTTGAGAAACCAGTACGGATTTTGGATAGGAAGGATAAAGTATTGTGATAAAGTGTGGTGATCAAAGATTAATTCTTTGATGGGATTCCCTGGCAGTATGAGGTTATTTGAGCATTTAAAAGCCTGATGCATAAGAAGTATCCAGAGTTTCCTTACTGATAAGTTCGGTTGAAATTTGGAGGACCAAATTTCTTAAGGTGGGGAGAAAATGTAAGACCTGATTCTACACTACTGTAAACCTTAATTTCATAAAATTGATAATGTAAATGAAGTAAATATTGAATATTCATTTTCACTTGGATGAAAAGCTTCTTAAACTTGAGATGTGCATGGAGGAATTTTGGTAAAATAATGGATAGGCGAGGACGTCGAACAGATCGCCTATGGGCGAGCAAAGAAGGCTGTTCGCCAATGGGTAAGTAAAATTGGAGAGCAGAATGCCAATTATGATGGCGAGTGCGAATAGGGAGTTCACCCAAATAGGGCGAGGGTGAGTATATGAGTTCGCCCAAATGATGCGAGGGCTCCTGATCGCCCATACAGATTGAGGAAATTAAAATGTTAAATAAGAGGGAAAATTTGTGGGAAATCATAGCAATGTGGCGAGTAGAGCAATATCAAGTGATCGCCAATAATGTAGCAATGGCTGTGATCGCCAAACCTGTTTGTGATCGCCAGGAAGGGGGAAATTCTCATAATTGTCAAATCTTAAGTTGGCAAGTTTGAAGGTTGGCGAACTGAAATAGATATTGGCGAGCTGAAGACTTTTGACGAAGGGGTGAACTGAAATGACACTTGTGGACAAAGTGAAAATAGATTTAAACCCATTTGGCAGCCAAAACTGACTTGTAAGTCATACGGTTGAAGACAATTAATGAAGAAGATGTTGAAGTTAGTAAGGAACTGATAATAATATATTTGTTATATTATTTTTATTATTTATTACCACATTTATTGCTATATTCTTGTGTAAAATTAATTGTTTAATGTATCTTGTGAATTAATTTAGAGAAAGTGATTTGGAATTAATTTTGGAAGTTATTGAGTGAAATCAAACAATAATTTATGTGATTTGAATAAATTTTGGAAAATATATTGTTTGAAGTTATATTAAATTCTGATTTGTTTTAAAGACTTTTGCAACATAGGATTAAAATAAAATAAAGGGTTGAGATTTATTGCTTGATTAAAAAGAAACCCTAAAAATTTTTAAGGATAGAAAACAAATTATAAAAGAAGAGAGTGGCGGCAGTTGAGAGGAGTTTTTGGGTTTTCTTCTGCTGCTGTGTTTCTTTCTATTTTGCAGAGTAGCTGGTCCTTGTGTTTGCAGCAGGTTCAACGAAGAAGAAAGAGCAGTAGCCTGAGCAGAGCAGAAGCGTGGCTGACCTGGAAGCGGTCCAAACCGTGAGCGGCTATTGAATTTATAGCAGACTTTGATCTTGAAGCAGAACAGCACACGTGTAGTTGCTGCGGAGGAAAGCAAAGCAAACAATTAAGCCGAAAGAAAAATCCTTGCAATTCCAAGTCACGCCAATTGCAATTGTTTGCTGCAAACTGTTAGGAATTCATGAGTTTATGGGCTCCACTCTTAAAGCTTCATTGAATACTTTACATTATATTATTTATTTATTTATTTTATTCATTTGTGAATTAGTTATTTGTTTAATTTAAAGCATGTTTCAATTTTATTTGATAATGTGTTTTGTTAGATTGAACATGAACTAATTTATTTACTAGGAATTTGATCAAGCTTACTTGCATATTTTATGTCTTTATGATTAATTGATCAATTCTTAAATTCTAGTATCATTCATTGTGATTAATTCAATCTTTTGATTTGTGTTATTGATTGGCCACCTTTAATATAAGATTAATTGATTGTTTGAGACATGGTAAAGGTACACATCATATGCTAAGCCATGAATAGCTCTCTTGAATGATTGAATAAATATTTGATGCATACATCAAGCTAGAATATTTATTTGGTTCTTGTTATATGTTCTTCTATTCTTAATGGGTTTTTAGTCATTGATTATGTTACACATCATAGGTAATTAATGATTAAAAACACTTGATTATAGCTGCCATCAAACAGAGTAATCATATATTAGGAAGAATGAACCCTAGAATTGAATTGAGATTTTTAGGATTGAAGACATAAAATTGCAATGTATTGGTGAAATCAAATTCCTAGGCTTTTCTCTATTGGTGAATTTATTTGTTTTATTAGGTTAATTAATTCCATTAGTTAATTAGATACTTAGATAATTCTTTTTTATTGGCTTTTATAGGATAAGTAGTTGAATTTTAATTGAATAAATTTAGCAAATCTCTGTGGGATCGACTCTTGTACTTGCACGCTATACTATCCTGATTCGTGCATTTGCGAGAATATAACTTTTTGTTCATCAGGAACTTATCCTTATTGGTTGAGGAACAAAAACAAAGTCAATAGCAGAAGAAAAGGCGTGTGAAAAAGAGACTTTCACGCCATTGTAAGTGCAGTTTTTCTTCATGCATTAAATGCATGAAAGACGTGAAATAAATGAAGGAAATGAGATAAGGCCTAGTGATGAGTTCTGATTGGATAGCATGGCTATAAAAGAAGAAACAATTGAGGATAATAGAGTTAGCCAACTCCAGCTTCTTCACGAAAACCATTCTACTGCAAGTTATGCTCTATTTCTTCCATTTCTCTGCCATGTTTGATCTACTAAACTTCAACTACATAAACCTGCTTACAAAACCATTCCCCCATCGTTGATGAGCTAAAGGAATAAGCAAAGTGAGGCTAATAGGAGACAGAAAGAATTCTGTTCTGGAAAGTGCAGTTGATTAAGGTGAGATTTAATGGTTCTTGAGATTTAATGTTATATTTCTATGATTTCGAGTATGAGAAGCATGAGTATAGTCTTGCTTTTGATTTATTCTTGATAGATCATAGAAATAGAATAAATTCATATCTTGAAGTAGATGAAGTATAAAATGAAACTGGGTTGATATTATAGTAGAATGATGGGAAAATATTGGAAAAGTGATGAGTATGGTGACTATGTTGATCGCCCATGTTGAGTGGTAGTAATCGCCAATGTGGCGAGTAAGAAATAAAGAACTCGCTAAAGTTACTGTTCAAGCAAGCGAGATTGCCCAAACACTGGTTAAATTAAAGGCGAACTCAATTCTGAATGAAAAGCCATGTAAGCCGAACTCCCATGCATGGGCATTGTTCAAGTTGAACTATGGGCGAACTCCCACATTTAAGCCAACAATGGCGGGCGGATTGATTGTTGGGCGAATTCTCAATAATTAACCAATATATGAATGGCGAAATATTGGGCGAGCTCCCATGTGTAAGCCATTTGGTGAATGGCGAGCTCGGATGGGCGAGCTACTAAATGCTCTGTTGGCGAGCTAGTAGGATATCAGTTGGGCGAGCTGGTTTATTTATCTCAAGTCTTGCCCAAGTGAATGAAAGTTATTTAAAGAAAATATTAATAGAATTTAATAAATTATTTTTGCAGCTGGGAATTGGAAATGGCTATTGGCGAGCAGGAAGCAAGGCAAAACAAGGTTTCGTTGGACCAGGTAAAGGAGATGTGTGTGAAGTGAATGCATGTCCTGTGGAGTTAAGTTTTAGGAAAATATTGTGAAATTTGTTTTGGTTTATGGCATGCATTGTTTGAGAAATCTATTTGATATTGGGCGAGCTACTAAGCCGACCCTTGTGATATTTCTGGGCGAAATGGTATTGGCGGGCGAGCCAAGATTTTATGACATCTTGGGTGAGTAACCCTGTTTCAAATAAAAGGCGGGCGAGCCATGTTGGGCGAACCCCTTGATATTCTTTTGGGCGAGCCGCTAAGGGTGAGCCAGGTTGCTTTGTTTTGAAAAGCTAAGTGGCGGGCGAATACTATTTCCTGCACTGATGATTGCCCATGGGCGAGCCATATGGGCGACATGACCATGGCGAACAGGTTTCACGTTTCCAAAGTTTCTTAACTTAAAAATAAACTAATTTTAATATCTTTGAAAATACAAATTATAAACCCTTTTGGGCGAATTGACTAATGAGCGAGCCACTGAGGGCGAGCTAGTTTTGCTTGTTATTTTAAAAGTAAGGTTGGCGGGCGAACACAAGTTCACCGCACTGGGCAAGCTGCCATGGGCGAGCCATGTTGGGCGAGCTGACCATGGGCGAGCAGGTTTTAAACGTTGAGATTTTGGAATGTTTTCAAGGTGTTTGTAAACAAAAAGCCTAAACCTTTTTGGAAATCAAATCATTTTAAGAAAATGATAATATGGGTGAGATAATTCCACAAAGGTTTTCATGAGATATAAAAGTGATTTTTGAGACTCTAGGCCCCGAGTTCATGCATTACTACTGAGTGACCCGCCTGGGGCGGTGGCTCGATCGATGGACCAACGAGTGCACCTCATGGCGTGACAGGGCTGATGGACCCGCCAAGTCATCAGCGGTCTCGAGGTCACTTGGCAAGTGGACCTAAGGACCACCTATAGATTATGGCCATAGATCTAGCTGAGATAGCCGTGAGGGGCGGTGGCCTACGGGTGTACCCCAAAAGCGGACTTGTGTTCCTGGGGGGAACAATGATAGCATGATTTATTTGTTGCCTAGTCTCAACTTAATGATTTCTGTTTACTGGAAGGATTTGTGAAAATATTATTTGCTGTTTAATCTAAATTATTGTAAACTGTAGAGAAAATGATTTGAATGACGTATTGAGAGTATTGGTTGATATAACCACTGTTTTCCTAATTGACGTGATTTTTGAAAACAAATAAATTGTGAAATATGATTTTGGTTTCATAAAACAGAATATGTCTCTTTTACTGAGCATATGAATCGCTCACCCTTTGTTTTAACTCCACAGATAAAAGACACGGAGTTAGAGAATTAACTCAGATGGGTACAGCTACGTTTAAAGCGCTGAGGCATGTTATGTTAAACGTGACAGGTACAGTCTCTTCTCTTTTACATTCCAGACATATGTATACAGTACAACTTTATTGAAATAAAGACAATAGGGGATGTCAGATGTAAGGAATAATGAAAAGAAATTTCATATTCCGTATTTGATAAATAAATATTATTATTGTAGAATGTTATTGGCATCGCCGACAGCCCAACCGGTAAAGTTGTATAGAAATTCGTGAAAAATGTGGTAACGGGATATTACAGTCGTTGACTTTCTTAGTCAATTTGGTTTGGTTGGATTTGGATTAGGGTCGATTGGACAGGTTTATTGGGTTAAGCCTTGGTCATCTCAATGTGATTCATCTGGTATGAAAATCAACTGAAACCATATTTCTAAGAATTACAAAACTCATGAGAATAAAATTTTTTTCTTACACGACCTAAGTACAATTGAGATTGAAATAATCAAAATATTCTTTATAATATATTTACCAATATTCATAAATTAATTACATTTTTTTCATTTTATTTTTGTTATCTATAATAATTATTAACTTTATGAATCAAAGTGATTTAATATTCCCTGCTAAATATCATAAAACAATATTGTATATCTCTTTAATTTATCTTGGTTTTTTATAGAATAATTGGAGACATTAAGAGTAGGTGATATAACTTCTGTACTCTATTATAGATTAACCATTAAATAATTAGACATTGGGTTCAAATGAATGCAATATAAAAGTGAATATTTAAGTTTAACTAGATTAAAAAAATATATAACACTCATATTATTGAAAAAAATTATATTTTTACTATATTAAAACACTTTTATAATTAATTTTAACATTTAAATATTTATTGATAATATTAAATTTAAATTTAAATCTTTTTGGGTTTGGGTAAATTTGGATTTGGGTCAATTTAGGTTCGGATCAATTCGGATTCGGATCAATCCGGGTTCGGGTTAATCTAAATTCGGATGAATTTGGGTTCGGATAAATTTGGATTCGGATAAATTTGGATTCGGATCCGGTTGGGTTTGGATCAATGTGAATTCGGATAAATTGGGTTTCGGATCAATTCGGTTTCGGATCGAGTTGGATTTGGGTTGTTGACTTATTTAGTTAAATCGGATCGGTCGGGTTTGGATTTAGGTTAATTGGACAGATTTTTTGGGTCGGATCAACTTTTTCCACATCTAATACCAAGGCTATGCACAATGCACACCTTATTCTGTGCATTAGGTCCCAATGAATACAATAGAGTCTCCGTATATGAAAATGCCAAACAAATATGAGACAAACTAGCCATCACTCATGAGAGGACTAGTCAAGTTAGGAAAACTAAGGTAGATATGCTCACACATGACTATAAGCTTTTTAGGATGAAAAAAGATGAGTCCATTAGTGATATGTCCACTAGGTTTAATGATATAATTAATGGACCTAATGCATTAGGTAAGACCTATTCCAACATTGAAATGGTGAAGAAAATTTTGAATAACTTGCCTAAATCTTGGGAGGCAAAGGTAACTACAATAAAAGAGTCTAAGGACCCTAACGCCTTATCTCTAGATAAACTCATAGGCTCCTTGCTTACATATGAAATAAAATTGAAAAGAAATGAAGAGCTTTCAAAGAAAGTAGGGGTAGCCTTAAAATCTTCCACTCATGATATTAAAGATGATAGTGATAAGAGTGAAAATGAGGAAGAAAAGGAAATGGTAATATTTGCCAAAAGATTCAATAGATTTATGAGGATGAAGGCTAGAAAGAATGATAAGAGACCTCAAAGAAGTGAGGTAATGAGAGGAGAGTCAAGTAGGAAAGAAATAGAATCCATAGTGTGCTATAAGTATAATGAACCAGGACACACTAAACTAGATTGCCCCTTACTTTGGAAGCAAAGTGATAGAAAGCTTAAGAAGAAGGCATTTGTGGCTACATGGAGTGATAGTGAAAGCTTTGATGAGGAAATCATAGAAGATAAGATAGCCTATTCATACTTTATGACCTTTAGTGATGATGAGGCTAGTTTTAGCTCTAATGAAGGTAATGATTATACTTTTAATGAATTACAAAATGCCTTCAATGAATTAGTTAATGCTTTTCAATACATAAACTCCAAACATAAGAAAATCATTGCTAAATTGAAAATAGAAAATGAAATGCTATTAAATGCCAAACTTGAGTTTGAAAAGAAATTAGAAAAAGCAAATCTAGAAATTGATGAAGTAAAGAAAAAGAATATAAACTTGCATAATTCATTTTCTAGATTCTACATGGGTCAACAAAAATTATATCACATGTTAGAGACCTAAAGAACTTTCTTTGACAAAGATGGGTTAGGTTATAATGCAAAACAAAAAGAAACTCATTTTAAGAATTTTCTAGTGAACAAAATTTTTTTTGAATGACACATCTCTCATATGCTTACTTTGTAATAAAATAGGACACTTTACACTCTTCACAAGCATGCATATATAGAAAGACCTTATTTAGAGGAAAAGTTGTTAGTAAGATGTGGATCCCAAAGCATGCTATAAATAATGATGAATTAAGTTTGAAATGGATCCCTAAAGTATCAAAAATTATTTGCACTAACTGTCATGAACCCAAGAAATTTTGGGTACCAAAGCATGCTTGAATGTATTGTTGTATGAGTGTTAGATCAAGGAGCAACAAAAAAACATTGAAGTTTGAATGCTCTACACACCTCTATGGAGTTAGCTTGTGCCAATTAGGAAAATGAAAAGCTTGAGGATTCACCTTTGGCAAGATCGTAACAATTCTTCAAAGGACGGCTCAAGATAGATTCAATGAAACTTGGTAAAGCAATCTCATGCAAAAGAGTTTTGTAAGCTTAATACCTATCTTCTCAAAACTCTTTTATGCTTAAATTATTTGTGCTCTGATGGGATATCTTGTAGATAATCCTTGATGCATCGTAAATATGTTGAATGATTGAATGAAAGGCAAGATAAATTAATTTATAATAAATTGATGCTATTTTGGATTATTTTTTATATGAGCAAAAGTGAAATGCACTACAAATTTTTTTTTTTACTTGCTTCAAACATGTCAAATTTGTCAAAATATGCAAAATGCCTATTTGAGAAGCTTGTCTAAATGAGCAAAGTGCATCATATGGTATAGTGTTCTCATGAATGATGATTGATGAATTATTTGCATAAATTCTTTTCTACCATGTTAGTTATACCTTATTTAAGCACTCATATCCATTGAATTCCCAAAATGATCGTAATGCATAAAATGCCATTTCATAAGTGTAGGATTATTTAAATTCCAGCTTTATTTTCTGTTTTCTATTTTAAATAAATGCTGATAAGTCTAGGATAGTTTTTTAAAATTTTAGGATAATATCCAAGTGATTAGGATTAGAATATCCAACCTTATCTTCTATTTGTAATCCTGATTTTCAGGATATTCTATATAACCAATATCTCTTTAAATGGAGATACTTCAGTGGAATAAAAATATAAGCTCGAACATATCATTCAGCTTTCATAATTACTCATTTCTTTATGGTATCAGAAGTGGACCTGATCATCTGAAAATACCAAAAGCCGGCATGACATCAGACAAACAGACTTTTGCCGAGGTAACCTCAGGTTCCTCGGGTTCAACTCCTGATGTTACAGCACCTTTTCATGGGCAAACAACTTCTCATCATGGGCTATCTAAGACTTCTTTGCCCATCACTGGATATAAGCTCAATGGTCAAAATTATATCCAGTGGTCTCAATCCGTTATGATGTTCATTTGTGGAAAAGATAAAGATGACTTCCTCACTGGAGCTGCTGTTGCTCCTTCACCAGAAGATCCGAAGTTTAAAATCTGGCGTTCAGAGAATAATATGGTGATGTCCTGGCTCATCAATACCATGGAGAATGATATAGGCCAAGACTTTATGTTCTACAAAACAGCCAAAGAAATTTGGGATGCAGCAAAGGTAATGTACTCAGATACAAATAATACTGCTGAATTATTTGAGATCAAAGGGCTCCTCCATGATCTAAGGCAAGGTGAACACTCTGTCACCACTTATTTCAATTCCCTTACACGTTACTGGCAGCAATTGGACACTTTCGAGGAATACAAGTGGCAATGCACGGATGATAGCATCTTATACAAGAAAATTATAGAGAAGGAGAGGATTTTTACATTTTTTGTTGGGTCTCAACAAAGACTTAGACGAAGTCAGAGGAAGAATTCTAAGTCTAAAGCCATTGCCCTTTATCCGTAAAGTATTTTCTGAGGTACGAAGAGAAGAAAGCAAGAAAAAGGTTATGCTGCACCAAACTCCCTCCAAAGGAGTGGACAGATCTGCCCTTGCTGTTAGAGGCAACAATTCTCAAAGTCAAACAGAGAGAAGAAAGGGGTGTCCTTGGTGTGAACACTGCAAAAAACCAGGCCATGTCAAGGACAAATGCTGGAAGCTTCATGGGAAACCTGCAGATTGGAAACCATCCAAAGGATCTCAAGACAGCCGCAGCTACAATGTCGAGGTTGAACCAGCCACCACAACAAAACCTGATGTTGAGAATTTTGTCTTCTCAAAAGAACAAATGGATCTCCTCCAACAATTACTTAAACAAGTACAATCCAACCCCAACATCAGCATAGGTTCTGTAGCCCAAAGAGGTAATTTTTTGAGTGCCTTTAATGCTGAACTGGATAAACAGAAAGAATAGGTCGTTGATTCTGGAGTGTCAAATCATATGACTGGTAATGCTATTTTATTTCATGAGCTTCGTTCGTGCCCCAGTGGTTTATCAGTTAAAATTGCAGATGGATCTTTGTTAAGTGTAAAGGGTGTTGGGACAATAGTAGTTTCTCGAAATCTAGTCTTAAATTCTGTTCTTTATATCCCTAACCTTAAGTGTAATTTACTTTCGGTTAATAAACTCACAAAAACATGAATTGTGTTACTAAATTTTATCCTACTTGGTGTGACTTTCAGGATTTGGACTCGGGGAAGATGATTGGCAGTGCTAAAGAGAGGGCTGGGCTATACCTTCTACAAGCTGACATCTCCAAGTCTCCATTTCGAACAGCCTGCAATGCCCTTCCTACAACGTATTTTTCCTGTTCCATTCCCGATAAAAGTAGTACTATTTCTTTATGGCATTATCGCATGGGTCATCCTTCCTTTCAGTATATGAAAAAGATGTTTCCATCTTTGATTAATAAAAATCAGATTCCTTTCCAATGTGAAATTTGCCATTTATCTAAACATACTCGTGCTACTTTTTCAACCCAGCCATATAAAGCATCCTAGCCATTCAATGTTGTTCATAGTGATATTTGGGGGCCTACAAGGGTTAAAAATATTACGGGTTCTAGATGGTTTGTTTCTTTTATATATGATCATACTAGAATTACTTGGGTCTTTTTGATGAAAGATAAATCTGAAACTTACACCATATTTGAAAACTTTCATACTATGATCCAAAAGCAATTTCAAACCAAAATAAAGGTCCTTCGAACTGACAATGCCAAAGACTATTTCAACCTGAACTTAAACAAATATCTCTTAGCAAATGGAATTATCCATCAAAGCTCGTGTGTTGACACCCCACAACAAAATGGGGTAGCTGAAAGAAAGAACCGTCATATTTTAGAGGTTGCCCGATCCCTTCTATTTACCTATAATGTTCCAAAACATTTTTGGGGAGAAGCTGTTCTTACCGCCACATATCTAATTAACCGAATGCCTTCCAGGGTATTACAATTTCAAACCCCATACCAATCACTTTTGAATGCCTGCCCACAACTCAGATTCCTTACTACCCTTCCACTTAAAATTTTTGGCTGCACCACCTTTGTTCATATCCACTCCCAAAATCGTAGCAAACTTGATCCAAAGGCTACCAAATGTATATTTCTTGGCTACTCATCAAACCAAAAAGGATATAAATGCTACTCACCAACCAACCATCGCTTTTATAATACCATGGATGTCACCTTTCTTGAACATTAGCCATACTATACAAAAATTGATATTCAGGGGGAGAATAACACAACCAAACAACAAGAATATCAGTTTTTACTTCCGTTCACAATAACCCAATCACCCACATACTGTCTTGAACCTGAAACAGCACCTGAAACATTGCCTGAAATCCAAACAAAGCAGCCAGCACTTGAAACAGAGCCAAAAATCCAGGCAGAGCAACAGACAGCACCTGAAACAGAGCCTGAAATCCAAACAAAGCAGCCAACTGCACCTGAAACCCAGACCAAGCCTTTTGCAACCAAAACTATTCCTCCTCAAATCCAAGTATACACACGGAGACCAAGGACTTGTGAGAAGGTAGAGTCTGATTCTACTCCTAGTCAACACCATGATTCTGAACCAAGTTCCAAAACCCAGGAACTCATATAAGGTAACACCGAGGTACTCCCTATTGAATCTGAATTTGATGATCTTGATGTTCCTATTGCAGAGAGGAAAGGAGTTAGGACTTGCACTCAACATCCTATAGCTAACTTCCTATCCTATCAAAGGTTATCCTCTAAATTTAGAGCTTTTACCACTAAAATGTCCAATGTTGAGATTCCACAAACAATAGGAGAAGCTCTTAGGAAATCAGAATGGAAACAAGCAGTCAATGAGGAAGTTCGGGCCTTGAGGAAAAATGGTACTTGGGAAATGGTGAAGCTAACAAAAGGAAAGACCCCAATAGGATGCAGGTGGATATTCAATGTGAAATATAAAGCTGATGGGAGTATTGAAAGGTATAAGGCCAGGTTAGTTGCCAAAGGTTACACTCAAACCTATGGCATTAATTATCAAGAGACATTTGCTCTAGTTGCTAAACTAAACACTATACGAGTACTTATCTCTATTGCAATAAACCTGGACTGGGAGTTACAACAACTAGATGTGAAGAATGCCTTCCTTAATGGAGACTTAGAGGAAGAGGTATATATGGAGGTTCCACCTGGGTTCAAGGGAGAGCATAATTTAAATTTGGTTTGCAAATTACGAAAATCTCTCTATGGTTTGAAGCAATCTCCACAGGCATGGTTCGAAAGATTCACCAAAGTACTCAAGCATCAAGGCTATCAACAGGGACAAGCCGACCACACCCTTTTCACTAAACATTCCCCTACAGGTGACATTGCTATTCTTATTGTCTATGTTGATGATATTATTTTGACTGGAAATTATATTGAAGAGATGATCAAATTAAAGTCTATGTTGGCAAAAGAATTTGAAATCAAAGATTTAGGGCAACTAAGATATTTCTTGGGAATGGAAGTGGCAAGATCAGAAAAAGGCATTGTTGTCAAAGAAAATATACCCTTGATTTACTTAAAGAAACAGATATGTTAGGGTGTAAACTAGCTGATACACCTATGGATGCAAATTGTAAAGTTGGAAAAAAGGAAGGATGTTCCCCTGTTGATAAGGGAAGGTATCAAAGATTAGTGGGAAGACTTATCTACGTGTCTCATACTCGGCTTGATATAAGTTTTTCAGTAAGTGTTGTCAGTCAATTCATGAACAACCCAAATGAAGAACATTTTGAAGCTGTGTACCATATCCTACGGTATCTAAAGATGACTCCAGGTTTGGGTTTATTTTTTAAAAAGGGTGTTAGTAGAAGCATCGAAGTGTTCAAGATGCAAATTGGGCCGGCTCAGTGACTGATAGACGATCAACTTTAGGTTATTGTACTTTCCTATAGGGAAATCTGGTTACTTGGAGAAGTAAAAAGCAATCTGTGGTAGCAAGAAGCAGCGCAGAGGCAGAGTTTAAAGCCATGGCTTTAGGTGTGTGTGAAGGTATGTGGTTAAGAAGACTTCTCGCAGAACTAAAGATGCCTTTAAATGAATCTGTTAAACTATTTTGTGACAATCAAGCAACTATCAGTATTGCTAAGAATCCAGTTCACCATGATCGGACAAAGCATATGGAGATCGACCGACACTTCATCAAGGAGAAAATTGAACAAGGAATTGCTACTCTTTCATATATCTCTACAAGTCATCAAGTAGCAGATATTTTTACCAAAGCTTTGTTTAGGGGGTTGTTTGAAAAATTTGTTAACAAGTTGGGTATGTTAAACATTTACAACCCAACTTGAGGGGGAGTGTAGGATTATTTAAATTCCAGCTTTATTTTCTGTTTTCTATTTTAAATAGATGCTGATAAGTCTAGGATAGTTTTTTAAAATTTTAGGATAATATCCAAGTGATTAGGATCAGAATATCCAACCTTATCTTCTATTTGTAATCCTGATTTTCAGGATATTCTATGTAACCAATATCTCTTTAAATAAAGATACTTCAGTGGAATAAAAATATAAGCTCAAACATATCGTTCAGCTTTCATAATTACTCATTTCTTTAATAAGCATTAATGAGAAATAAGCATAATGGAAATTATGGCATAAGATTCACAACTATTATGATTTGATGATATTTGTGCTTAAAATCTATATGAACACGTTTGTTATATCTTGGTTGTGATTTCAAACTTATTTATTTTAATTAAATACATATAATTCTTAAAATGATATCCATTGAGACCAAAAATGTATTTTATGGTAAAAATTCTCTCAAAATTTGTAAAAATAATGTCAAATGATTTTTAATCCATGTTTTTTTATTCAAAATCATGTTATACATGCGTTTAAACTTTTACTTAGACTTGAAACATTCAAAAATTAATTTTTTTGGCTAAAATTCTGCAGAATTTGATCAAAGGATCAATCCTTATCCTTAAAGACTAATCTCCTTTAGCTAAAATGCGAAATTCTGCATTCTGGAGTTAAGGGATCGATCCTCCCTTAGGCAAAATACCTATTTATGGATTTTAAACCCAAATTTGAGAAGGATCTTTCATTTTCTTAATACTTTCTTTCTTCTTAACTTAAAACACATGGTTTTAACTTATTCTTGATGATGTTTTAACTTGTAAAATCATTTTTCATTGGTGTCATGCTTTGTTCTCAATAACAAGCACAATTTTCATTGAACTTACATGTGCAAAATCATTTTTCTTATTAAAGATGTTCAAATAATGCATAAATCTTGAAAAAACCTTGAAATTTCTTTTCAATGAATGTTTGAACATAAGTTTGAAAAATATTTCAATGATTTGTGTATGCACTTGAGAATTTGATGAACCTTTTGCTTGATAGACATATTCATTTCTTTGGTTCATCTTAGGCAAGAATGCTATAGGATTATATCTCATAGCTTGACTCATATATTCCACATCAGGCTTCATGATATACTTCTTAGTGGAATATGAGTAATTAAGGTCAGTATTTATGCTTGAGTGATAAAATGATCAAACTTAACCTTAATGTTTGAGTTCGAATATGACTTTGGTAAATATAATATTTGAGACACCTAACACATTACCTAGAGTTATAATTGTCTTTGGCCTACAATTTGTGATGATAAATGGATCTTAAATGATCAAATGTATGAAATTTGTCATCCATAAACTTAGATTTCTCTTATGGCTAAATCTCTAAAGAACTTAACCCCTAATGACATCAATTTTCAAGAATAAATGCAAACATGAACAAATGCACTTTAATTGATATCCATACATAGATTCTCAATTATTTTGATGTTGAGCTTGCATGATTGCTTAAGTTGAATTAATGATCATACCTATGAGTTGAGAATATTTGTTTTCATGAAATATTGTTTAACCTCACTCATAGATTGAGAACTTTAATGATAAAATATACTTTAGCTTTATGATATTGATTCACTTAGGTAAAACCATTTTAGTTAAATAGCATATACCCTTTAGAACCTTAAATGATAAAATAATTAGGGATATGGATATGATATGATTAAGATGTGAATCTTGAACCCTTCTTTGCTCATAATTGGTAAAGATCTATAAATGAAAAATGAGCATAAGATTTTTTGTGTTTATGACTATGGAAGAAAATGTCTGTGTTTGAATGACATGAATTCTTGAATCTTCCATATAATTAAATTTGTGCTTATGAGTATTGATTAATGCTTGGTGATAGCATGCTTATGTTTATATTAATCAATATGCATGTTTAATGGATGTGTGATTTTGTTCTTGTATGATTTACTTAACCACTTTCTTAGCATGAACATACCACACATAACAATTGAAATCATGCAAAATATATAAGTCAACCATTGGTAACGATTGAAATGTGCTTTAAATTGATAATTCTTCTCTATTTCTTAAGATTGAAAGGACAAATAGGGAAGAATTCGTTAAAAACACATTTGCATGAGATTCTTTTATGCTAGAATATGTGGTTAATTGATATATGATTTATTTTTAGGTACATTCTTTCTTGAAAATGGTTTATGAGCTTAATGCATAATATTTCATCTACGTTTAGCTCATATTCATAATATATTATCATGCATCTTAGTTGTACTTTACAGAACATTTGATATGTTTAGGTGCTTGATAAAATTGATTTAAGCAAGTTATTGAATGACTAGATAAAATTTCTTTTCAACTTAACCAATTGACAATTCTTGAAATTATTTATGAACAATTGGTTTATAATGTCATGAACAATGTCTATTACATGCATAAACACCTCATGATCTTTATACGGACATTGATTTATTTATTTGTACTATAACTCCCAATGTACTAATCTTTTATTAGTTAGTTGGTGCAAATGTTTTTTTATGTACTAAAAAATTTTAAGCCATATTTTAGGGGAAGAGCAATTTTTGTTTCTCCTTTTTCTTATAACAAAAAGGGGGAGAGATAATGTGGTTTGTATATTGTTTTGAAAATCATGCTCATATTAAGGGGGAACTTTATTTTTCAAATCATGCTTATATTAAGGGGGAGCTTTTTTAAAATATTTTTTAAAGCAAATTTACCTTAAGTTTGTCATATAAAAAAGGAGGAGATTGTTACTTTTAAATTTGTCACGACCCGAAAGCTGCGACGTGCACTTAACACTTTTACTTCATTACAATTTACCAATTTTACGAACCAAATTTTTCTTTTCATTTTAAGGTTTGTATTCGGTGTTAGTGTTACCGCTAAACAATTTCCACCTCTCTCAATTGGATTTGACTTATCGTTACCATTTAAGTTATTAACACTTTCACTTCATTGTAGTTTACCAATTTTACGAACCAAATTTTTCTTCACATTAAGATTTGTATTCGGTGTTAGTGTCACCGCTAAACAATTTCCACCTCTCTTAATTGGGTTTGACTTATCGTTACCATTTAAGTTATTGATTCATAAAGTAAATCAACTCATGTCCTCGTGATTTTAATTCAAGATTGACCTAACAAAAGAAAAAGATAGAAAACTTTCCCTTATATAAAATCAATTTTCTCCAGTTAATTAACTTGCAAAATATATAATTCCAATATCATTCTTAACTCCACAATCTACAGTTTACATTATCATACACTACACGCAATCCCAAAATCATCAATTAAACATTTTAACATTCTACAAAGTCCACGTTTATAATACTACAATCACATTTCAGATCACACTCAGTAATCGTACTAGTCTGTAATAATATAGAGCAATCCTAAGTTACATCCCAAAATATTTCCAATAAACATGTACTGTGCATTGCATAATGTCTATACATGAAAACCAACATAATATACAAAATTTCATATACCTCAAAAGTGATAAAAGCAGTGCTCGGAGAACTTAAGTAAGTACCATTACAAGGTACAATCCCCGAGCCCACACAGAACTCCAAGTGTGGACTCTAGCTTATATGATTTGCGATGATGTTAGAAAGGGGTGAGCAAACCATGGCTCAGTAAGTAGTTTAAGTAAATGCATGTTAGACTCATGTCGATCTACAGAAAAACAGTGCTGAAGTGACGTGTATGCATGGTATTCAATCGCAGTCTTAAATCAAAACCCTTTCACCATGCACTTCAATTCAAAACACTCTTATTAGGCACTTTATTTAAATCAAATTTACTATGCATTTCGATTAAATCAATTCACTAGGCATTTCCGTTAAATTCAAAGCACTATTCACTTCGATAAATCAATCACTATTTAAACACTATTCACTTTGATAAAATGATCAATATACACTTCGATAAGGATAAAACATTATGCACTTCAATAAATCAATCGCTATGCACTTCGATAAAACCAAAACATTATGCACTTCAATTAAACAAAAATATTATGCACTTTGATAAAACAAAAAAATTATGCATTTTGATAAATCAGTTGTTATACACTTCGATAAAACCAAAATATTATGCACTTCGATAAGTCAATTACTATACATTCACTTTAAATCAATGACTATGCACTTTGGTAAGTCAATTACTATGCATTCATTTTAAATCAATGACTATACACTTTGAGAAATCAATTACTATTCATTCGTTTTAAATCAATGACTGTGTACTTTGATAAGTCAATTGCTATGCATTTGTTTTAAATCAATTAGTTCACAAAAGGATAATCACTAAACATTAGGCATATAGCCTCGATTCACTAAAAATGATTTCAAAACTGATCACTTATCTCTTTAGGCGTAAGCTTTAAATCACTTAATGATTTCAAATTAATCACTTTTCACTTTAGGTGTAAGCCTCATTTCGCTAAAGACGATTTCAAATCGAGCATTTGTCACTTTTAGGCATAAGCCTTGAATCTCTTAAAATGATTTCAAATCGTTCACTTTTCACTTTAAGTGTAAGCCTCAATTCACTAAAATCGGTATCAATAATAAAACAGTGGTATGTAGAGTTTAGGCAATAATCCTCAATCACTGATACGATAACAATAACAATGTCCATCCTAGCTAGTGATGGAATGGTGTCGCAAGCAACACAAAATCAATGGCCATAGAACGATACTCTAGTCTTGCTGATCAGTCGAGAGCTAGAACTTGTCTGCTGGTTTTCTAAACAAGCCTAACAATTTACCTAGAGCACTAGGCTCAATAGGTATAGTACAATATAGTAGTCTACAGCACAAAGTTCGATAGACGGGTAATAAAGCCTAGAGCTAAGCTCAATACGCTAGAAATGACCCAAAGGTCATAGGATATGCCTGCACTCAAAAACGGTTCGAAAACAATGTTCTTATGTAGCACTTGGCTTACACGAATTTCAAAGCACTTATTACATCATTTTTGAGTTTGAAATATAAAGAACTTTCAATTTATTTCAAAAGTCAGCTCAAATCAAGACTTTAAAAATTTAAAATATAATGCAAGTTCTTAAAATATAGATATTAAGTAATTAAACCTAAAACATGCTATACGTGAATGCACATATGCATCAGTTCTGTTAGCTCTATAGGCTATACTGAGAGGGGGAAGTGAATCGGTTTTTAACTACCCTTAAGCTCGTTTTTCGATTCTTCTAAATTCTCTAGCCTATTTGATTATTTTCTAAGTTCTCTAAGCTAGGCAAGCATGCAATCCAAGTTCAATGCAATAAACATAATATAATCGCAAGTAAATAAAGAGTAGGGAGAGAGAGATTTACACAATCGATTTATAGAGGTTCGGCTACCTTGCCTACGTCCTCTCCCTTGAGACGCTCCCAAGGATTTTCCCAAACTCACTATCCTTGAATTTGTTACACTCCCTCTTTTTCTAAGCTAAAGAGAAACCTCTCTCTTTTTCTAAGCTCAAGAGAAACCTCCCTCTTTTTCTTAGGCTAAAGAGTAACCTCCCTCTTTTTCTTAGGCTAAAGAGAAAACTCCCCTTTTACAAGGAATAAGTGTGTTTACAAGTGGTGCAATCAAAGAAGGCCTCTAAGTAGGCAAATGATTACAGAAATTAGGCACAAGTGAAAGCCTATACAAGATTTATGCTAAGCAATACAAGAGATATGTGAATGATAGAAAATGAAGACTTTGTAGCTCTTGATTTGTTGTTGAGGCTTGAGGATTTGAGGAATACGTGTTTTGGAGTTGCTGAGTAGTTCCTCTTTTCTTTCTTTAGATTTTAAGCCTCTATTTATAATCCCTTAGATGTATTCTAGCCGTTGAGTGGAGCCAAAACTTGAATATGACCGTTGTCTCACAAAAACTAGCCATAATAGGCTATTTTCGGGCAAAGGGATCGATCCCTTTCCATAGGGGATCGATCCCAAGCTTCCAGATTACTTATTCTGGGCTTGAGGATCATTCTGCCTTGAAGGGATCGATCCCTTCCCTTAGGGGATCGATCCCATGCCTCCAGAAAGCTATTTCCTGCACTTTTTGGGTTAGAGATGATGTAGTCTTTGCTCCTAATTCAACCCAAAACATTTTGGCATTTTTGTGGGAGTTTTTCTTGACTTTCCTTGATGAAAACATGGTCCAAAAATTCATCAAGTGATTTTCTAAAATATTCAAAACATTTTATGAAGTATTAAGACCAATAAGAATATGTAATTAAATTATGGTCTTAATGTTTGATATGATCACTTGAAAATGGATTGAGAAAATCATGTATGATAAGACAAATTTACAATATGAATTATAACATTAAATCTTACTTAAGTTTTTGTCATTTCAAAATATAAATGACAATTTAAAGCTAACAATCTCCCTCTTTTTGATATGACAAAACTTAATGTAAATTTGCTTTGAAAATTCTTTGATAAAATACTCCCTCTCAAATAAAGCAGGATTTCACAAAGCTCCCCCTTAATATAAGCATGGGTTTTGAAAATGAATTTTCAAACTATTTCTCCTCCATTATCTCTCCCCCTTAATATCTCTCCCTTTTAATATCTATCTCTCCCCCTTAATATCTCTCCCTTTTAATATCTATCTCTCCCCCTTTTTGGTCATAGCAAAAAGAAGGAAAAATAATAAAAAATATACTCCCCCTAAAATCATGGCTATGTGAGAAGAGATAAAAGAATATGCTCCATCCAACAAGAAACATGTTAGTACATGGGACTCATAGCACAAATAAATAAGTCAATTGTTCATAAAGAGTATGAAATATTCATGCAAAGAACATGACTTATGATCCTATACCAATTGTTTATAAATAATTTTGCAAGAAGTTCACAATTGGTAAGAAATGAAGCAAGTTGAGTATAAATATCTACTATGGTTTATGACTTGCTTATTTCAATTCCTATTAAGCACCTAAGTATATCAATTGTTCTCTAAAGTCCAACTAAGGTGCATGTTAATACATCATGATTATGAGCTAAAATTATATAACATATCATATGCATGTGCTCCTAAATCATTCTCAAGAAATATTGTGTCTAGAATTAAATCATACTTCAATTAATCACAAATTCTAGCAGAAAAGTGTTTCATGCAAAAGTGTTTCATGCAAAAGTGTCTTATATGGATTCTTCCCTATTTGTCATTTCAATATAAGAAGCATGAGAAGAATTGGCAATTTAAAGCTTATACCAATTGGCAATTTAGTTTTGGCTTACCAATTATTGAAAATATGGTTGCCAATGATACTAATTGTTATTTCAATCTAAATACTAATTGTTACTAATAGTTGACTTAGGCATTTTGCATGAATCCAATATCTATGTGTAGTGTGTTCATGTCAAGAAAATAATCATTCTAAATATGTAAGAACACAATCACACATCATCAAATATGCATATGGATTAATTAAACATAAGCATACTATCATAAAGTATTAATCCATATTCACAAAGTTATACCATATGGAAGATTCATAAAATCAAAGTATTCAAGCAAACACATTTTCTTCCATGTTTTCAAGCACAAAAATCCTATGCTCATTTTCCAATTCAAGTCCTTAACCAATTATGAGCAAGGAAAGATTCAAATAATAAATGCATGGATATCAAGTTTGTTCAAGTTTGCATTTATCTTTGAATGTTGGTGTTGTCATTAAGACCCTAGTTCTTTAAGTACAAGGATGATAAAGTTTCATGCATTTAAACATTTAGGATCCATTTACCATCACAAATTATAGGCCAATGACCATTACCAATTGTTGAATTTACATTTGAAATCAATCCACTAGATGTATAATTATCATGAAACCTAGTGTGGAATAGGTGAGTCAAGCTAAGAGATTTAATCCTATAAGCATGCTTGACTACGATGAGCAAAAGGAATGAAGAATATTCATTATGCACAAGTTCATCAAATTCTCAAATCATTGAAATAAATCTCAAAATTATGTTTAAGCATTCATTGAAAGTATATTTCAAGATTATTTCAAGATTTATGTAATTGAGGACCATCTTTAATGAGAAAACTGGTTTTGCACTTGTGAGCTCAAGAAAAATGATATTGATTGTTGAAAGTGATACCATTTGTTGGAAATAATACAAATTGATGGAATTGAGGTATGACATCAATGAAAAATGAATTTTCATAGTTTAAAGATCATAAAAAAGAAGTTAAAACAATGAATTTTAAGTTGAGAAGAGAGAAAGTATCAAAACAATGAAAAGTTCTTCTCAATTTCGGTTGAAAACATGCAGAAAAGCCATTTTAGCCTGGGGGGATCGATCCCTTGAGGAGGGGGATTGATCCCTTAACTTCAGAATGCAGATTTCCTGCATTCTGCTCAAAGGGGATCGATCCTGCTTGCTGAAGGATCGATCCGTCATCCTGTTTCTGCAGTTTTTGATAGAAAATCCAACTTTTGAGGTACCAAAACTTCGTTTTTAAGTATTTAAGTCCAAGTAAGGGTTTAAACATTTGTAAAACATGATTTTGGACTTGTACGAATGAAAAACATGAATGAAAAACCATTTAACAATAGATTTTGCAATTTTGGAAGGATTTTTACCAATAAATGCATTTTTGGCCTCAGAGGAGGTCATTTTGAGAGTTAAGCATATTTTGACAAAACCAAAGCATTGGATACCACAAATATGTCAAAGCAAACTTGTTCACATAGGTTTTAAGCACATATATCATTAAAGCATACATCTTGTGAACAACATGCCATGATTTCCAACATACAAGTTCTTCATTATTACTCATGACATGGCATTTTGCACATATGACATATTTGGCAATTTGAGGTAAGTAAATATATTATCAACACATAGAAGACTTGCTCAAAATGCAGAAATCCAATAATCATTTCAAAATCATGCTTTTCATTCAATGCATCAAGTATTATTCATCAAACATTCAAAGATCAATGTCATGCCTTTTTGTTCAATCATTCAACTCACAATGCATCAAGAATCATTAACCAAATTTCTCATCAAAGCACAAATAATCAAATAATAGTTTTAAGGAGTAAGGAATTAAGCTTACAAAACTCCTTTGGTTGTGAGTGCTTTGCCTTGAATTGTTGAATCCACCTTAGGCCTTTCTTTTGAAGAATTGTTGTGATGGATCCTCAAGCTTTTCCTTTTTCTCATTGGCACAAACAATCTCCATAAAGGTGTGTAGAGCATTCAACCCCATTGTTTCTTTGTAACTCCATGCTCTAATACTCCTACAACAAACAAATTTATGCATGCTTTGGTACCCAAATTTTCTTGGGTCCATGAGAGTTACTGCAAATAATTGTTGATCCTTTGGGGATCCATTTCAAGCTCAATTCATCATTATTCATAGCATGCTTTGGCACCCACATTTTTCTAATTACTCTTCCTCTAAATGTGGTTTTTCTATATGTGCATGCTTGTGAAGAGTGTCCTATTCTATTGCATAGTGAGCATGTAAGAGATAAATCATGCATAGTATTTTTGCTTACAAGGAAATTCTTTAGATGAGTTTCTTTTTGTATTGCATTATAACCTAACCCATCTTTATCAAAGAAAGCTCTTTGGGTCTCAAGCATGTGATCTAGCTTTTGTTGACCCATATATAACCTAGTAAATGAGTTATGCAAATTTGTATTCTTTTTATTCAACTCATTTATCTTTAAGTTAGCCTCTTCTAATTTCTTTTCAAATTCTAGCTTAGTACTTATCAAGACTTCATTTTCTATTTTTAACTTAGCAATGATTTTCTTATATTTGGAGTTCATGCATTGAAATTCATTTTCTAAATCATTAAAAGCATTTTGTTGCTCATCAAATGCAAAGTCATTATTTTCACTAGAATTACAACTAGCCTCATCATCACTAATGACCATAAAGCATGTGTAGGCTACCTCATTATCTACGTTTTCTTCATCGGAGCTATCACTATCACTCCATGCAGCCACAAATGCTTTCTTCCTAGGTTTCCTATCCTTTTCTTTCCAAAGTAAGGGGCAATCTAACTTAGTATGACCCGGTTCATTACACTCATAACACACTAAAGGGTCCTTTTCTCTTCTACTTGACTCCCCTCTTGGATGTCTCCTATTATTTTCTTTTTCTTTCATTCTCATGAACCTATTAAATCTTTTGGCAAACATTACCATTTCCTTCTCTTCCTCATTTTCACTCTCATCACTATCATCTTCAAGGATCTCATGAGTGGAAGACTTAAGTGCTACCCCTACTTTCTTTGAAGGCACTTCATTTCTTTTTATTTTCATTTCATATGTAAGTAAGGAGCCCATAAACTCATCTAGAGATAAGGTATTTGGATCCTTAGACTCTTCTATTGCGGTTACCTTTGCCTCCCATGACTTAGGCAAGCTATTCAAAATTTTCTTTACCATTTCAACATTGGAATAAGCCTTGCCTAGAGCCTTAAGTCTATTAATTATATCATTAAATCTAGTGAACATTTCGCTAATGGACTCATTTTCTTTCATCCTAAATAGCTCATAATCATGTGTGAGCATTCCTACTTTGGTCTCTCTAACTTGATTTGTCCCTTCATGTGTGATGGCTAGTTTATCACATATTTGTTTAGCATTCTCACATAAGGATACTCTATTATACTCATTGGGACCTAATGCACAAAAGAAGGTGTGCATAGCCTTGGCATATAATTATGCCAATCTCATGTCATTGGTGTCCCACTCATCTTCACTCTTAGGGACATCTTTTCCATCTACTTTCTTTATTGGGATTCTAGGGCCATTAACTATTACTCTCCACACTTCATAATCATTGGATTGCACAAATAACATCATCCTAATTTTCCAATAAGAGTAATTTTCACCATTGAAGAGTGGAGGTCTAACTAATAGTGTCCCTCTTCCCTTAGGGGTGTGCCTACATTCAAGTGAGCCATTTATGATCGTTTTGCTCGATAGAGGTTAGTCTAAATCAATCTCAAGCCCAAGCTCTGATACCAATTGTTGGCTCTATAGGCTATACCGAGAGGGGGGTGAATCGGTTTTTAACTACCCTTAAGCTCGTTTTTCAATTCTTCTAAATTCTCTAGCCTATTTGATTATTTTCTAAGTTCTCTAAGCTAGGCAAGCATGCAATCCAAGTTCAATGCAATAAACATAATATAATCGCAAGTAAATAAAGAGTAGGGAGAGAGACATTTACACGATCGATTTATAGAGGTTCGGCTACCTTGCCTACGTCCTCTACCTTGAGACGCTTCCAAGGATTTTCCCAAATTCACTATCTTTGAATTTGTTACACTCCCTCTTTTTCTAGGCTAAAGAGAAACCTCTCTCTTTTTCTAGGCTCAAGAGAAACCTCTCTCTTTTTCTAGGCTCAAGAGAAACCTCTCTCTTTTTCTTAGGCTCAAGAGTAACCTCCCTCTTTTTCTTAGGCTAAAGAGAAACCTCCCCTTTTACAAGGAATGAGTGTGTTTACAAGTGGTGCAATCAAGAAGGCCTCTAAGTAGGCAAATGATTACAGAAATTAGGCACAAGTGAAAGCCTATACAAGATTTGTGCTAAGCAATACAAGAGATATGTGAATGATAGAAAATGAAGACTTTGTAGCTCTTGATTTGTTGTTGAGGCTTGAGGAATATGTGTTTTGGAGTTGCTGAGTAGTTCATCTTTTCTTTCTTTAGCTTCTAAGCCTCTATTTATAGTCCCTTGGATGTATTCTAGCCGTTGGGTGGAGCCAAAACTTGGATATGACCGTTGTCTCACAAAAACTAGCCGTTATAGGCTATTTTCGGGCAAAGGGATCGATCCATTTCCATAGGGGATCGATCCCAAGCTTCTAGATTGCTTATTCTGGCCTTGAGGATCATTCTGCCTTGAAGGGATCGATCCCTTCCCTTAGGGGATCAATCCCATGCTTCCAGAAAGCTATTTCCTGCACTTTTTGAGTTAGAGATGATATGGTCTTTGATCCTAATTCAACTCAAAACATTTTGACATTTTTGTGGGAGTTTTTCTTGACTTTCTCTGATGAAAACATGGTCCAAAAATTCATCAAGGGATTTTCTAAAATATTCAAAACATTTTATGAAGTATTAAGACCAATAAGAATATGTAATTAAATCATGGTCTTAATGTTTGATATGATCACTTGAAAATGGATTGAGAAAATCATTTATTGTGAAATCCCCAATTTCCATGTATTCCTCCATGTATGTAAAGTATTCTAAGTAAATATGATTAAATGAATATAAAGTTAATGTGTAATTGATGTATGAATAATGAATGAATGGTGTATGGAATATAGAAGAAATAAAGAAGTTGATGACCAATTAGGCAAAGAGCTTATTTTGTTATTATGGAAATGAATAGAGGATAAAGAAAATTATATCAGATTTTTATTTAGTGATTAAATGGATGAGTCATAGAAGAGAAGGAAGAAAAGAATTAAATGGTCAAAGGGTCAAAGGGAGAAGTGCATGGCTGAGATTGATGATGGATAGGAAAGCATTTAATGCAAACATGCATAGTCATCACCCCATCATCTCATCACCAACGTCAGCCCCTTGCCAGCCCCATCCCTCTCGTTCCATCTCCAACATCCCAAGTTACCATCCATGGCTCCTTGACAAACCACCCCATCCTCCCATCAATCTAACTAGTTTGTTGAACAAGAATCGATCCTTGTCACTAGACTAAGAGATATCCAAAGTTTGATGAAGTGAATCCAAGTATTGGAGGAGATCTCAACAATTGAAATTTTGGTCTCTAGTGAAGGTAAGAGAAGAAGATGATTTTTACAATTTGGTACATGATAAGGAGTTGTACTGAGCTAGTAAGACATGTGTATGTTGTTTAATTTGAGATTTGAAATGGTATGATGATTTCAGGTTGAAGAAGTGAAAAGCTAGGGTTAACGCACCAAGTGATTTCGCATTTCCGAAGGAATTAAGGTAAGGAAATTATGTAAAGGACGTAAGGCGGCTATGTCCGCATGTTTTAATATGTTGTTATGTGCTTTGGGGAGAAATACTAGTTGATTTTGTGCAGGAAAAGATGCATTTTCGGACTTGTCTCCTAGTACCAATTAGGCTAGGGGCAGCCGACTGCCTTAGAGGGAAGTCGACTGCCTAGAGACAACCAAAACGTCATTTTCCGAAAACCGATGCAAACCAGTCAACTGCTATGTAAGCCAGTCGACTGCTATCTACCCAGTAAGTATTCTGTTTCAAACCAGTCGACCGCTATATGGGCCAGTCGACTGCTATTTTCCAAAATGCATTCTGTTTGAAAACCAGTCGACTGCTATATGGACCAATCGACTGCCCCCATGTATTTTTCGAAAAGAAAATAATTTCGAGAAATAAAGTTATGAAGCAGCAGTCGACTGCCCTATAAGACCAGTCGACTGCCATGTATGAAAAGATGTTTTCAAAAGCTTATTTGCTTTAAACACAAAGGTGTTTTCTGAAAAGTATGTTATAAATGTTTTGAGACTATGGACTGCGTAATGATTATGCATTTCTGATGGCTGAGCGACTCTGATCAAGTCCTCAGTAATATGTATGTTGAGCGAGGAGCCCTAGTCCGGCCCTCAATCCCACAGGTGACACCTGACTAGTGTTCACTGTGGATTATGTAAGGCAGGAGAGAATCCCTGACCTATGCAGAGTGCACTACTGTACCAATGCATAATTAGAGTCATATGAATGGGAATGAACGACTCATATGACGTTTCAATCGCTTAAAATATTGTACATAGTCTCCATCCTATTTCAAAGGATATATGTTGTATGTTTAAAGTATGATGTTTTAAAGTATGATATGAATTATGAAGTATGTTTTGAAGCATGCTATGAAGTATGAAGTTTCCAAGAAAGAAGTATGATGCATGTTTTATATGTATGCTATATTTAAATGAAGCATACAAAGTATGTTTGTCATGTCATTTGAAATAAATATACATGCTTGCAAACAACGCATGAAAGATATTTATGATGCATGCTTTATAATGATTTACATGACATTATAGAGCCAGGTAGGAAAAATGCATATAGAGGCATAGCACGCTCTTTTATGTAGTTTTCTTACTGAGCGTAAACTCACCCCTTTTTACGACCATTTTTCAGATTATTTAAAGTGAGCCTCGCTCCGATTAGAGGAGCTTGATTTCGAAGAAGTAGAGTGTACCTTCTCGATACGCTTCCCAATTAGCATAGAAGGTATACTTATATGTGTATATGTAAAGTTAAATTGTAATTCAGCTACAGTACAGTACATGTAGAATTTATGTATATATAGATGTTGGGGATGTAAGTTAGGATGATATATGAGATCCTGTGGAAATGGAATGATATTTATATATATCATTTTATGTTTATGGTAATTGAATAAAATTTCATAAGCTATTAAATGATTAGCTTAAGATTAAGGGAAGAACGACACTGGGTAAACTAAATCTAAATAAAGAAAGAAAAAGTTAAGTGATAAGATGAAGTGACGGGGACGTCACAGAGTGGTATCAGAGCAATTTGATTAGTAGTTTGTCAGTGTCAATAAGCTAGAAATAGAGTATATCCCCAATTGTACTGTACTTGTCTGAATGCAAATGTATAGTATAACTGCTTATGGTTATACTAAAGAGCTCAATGATGACTATCTTTACAGTATGAGCTCACGAAGAAGAGGTACAAGTAGAGGAAGAGGACGGGGTCGTACGGAAGAGCCCCCAGTTCCGTCTCCTCATCCGTCTCCACCACATAGCCCGAATACGAGACTGGCTAAGATGGAGAAGCACATGGAGAATATGGCCACGATGTTTACCCAATTTATGTCTAATTTCCCGAATGTGGCCACAAGTACCCCAGCAGCTACACCTGTAGTTCCTCCTACTGAAGTAACCCCACCAGTTCCAGTTATTGGAAGGAGGGATTCTAGAGCTTATTGCAGTGTGGCATTGATTAAGGAATTCAAGAAGTTGGATCCGCCCAAGTTTAAGGGGGAAAGAGATTTGTTGACAGCAGAGAACTGGATGAAAGCAGTTCTCAAATCTTTTGAGTACATGCCCTGTTCTGAAAGGGAGAAAGTAGGATTGGCTGCCTACCTACTAGTAGATGATGCTGAATATTGGTGGCAAGCCACTCGGACCGTGTTAGAGGCCCGATATGATGAGGTCACGTGGGACAGGTTTGTGGAAGCCTTTAATGAGCAGTACATCCCACGCACAGATCGGAATAGGTTAAAGATTGAGTTCTTAAGCTTGACTCAAGGTACTATGACAGTGAATCAGTATGAATCTAAGTTCACCACCTTGAGTAGATTTGATCCAGAGGTCTGAAGAGATGAAGGACACAGGATCTATAGATTCATCGAGGGATTGAAGTCCCCGATTAGATCGAAGCTGTATCCGATGGATATCACCTCTTATGGAGAAGCTGTCCGTAAGGCTCAGTTGTGTGAGCAGGACTATGACCTACATCATGTTGACTTCCGAGCCAAGGGTAAAGGCAAAGAACCGATGAAGCGGAAGTCGGATGAGAAAGCTTCGAGTGATAAGTATCCATTTCGGAGAAGTAGACGATCTGAAGGAGTTTCTATAGGTAAGTAAAGTATGAAAAGATAATCTTTAAATTAATTTAATAGTTATATGGAATTATATTGAAGTTGGAATTATAATGATGATGGTAATGATATAGGTACTCCTAAAGCTACAGGGATCAAGATAAGTGATGAACGATCCCGAAATCAAGTTGGAAGTACCGCTAGCTCGCAAAAGAGTATGATGCAAAGATGTGAGCAGTGCGGAAAGTTCCATGGATCACAGCCATGTCGCTTGGCGAGTGGCGCTTGCTTTAGATGTGGGGAGAAAGGACACATGATTAGAGATTGCCCTCAGAGAGATCCGAGGATGTCTGATGAATCGGATAAGACCCCCAAACCACAACCTAAGGCTACTACTGCTGAGAAGGGAAAGAAAGCTATGACCCAAGGACGAGTATTTGCCATTGATGAAGAGTCTGCCGATGCCTCATCCAAAGTGATTAAAGGTACGATTTACCTATTTGATATGAGTGTCATGGCACTGTTTGATCCAGGCTCTACGCATTCATTTGTGTCTCCTAGGATTGCTATGAAAGTGCCTGTTGAGCCTGAGATTTTAGAACAATTATTAAGAATAAGCACACCCTTTAAGGAATCACAAATGACGGAATTAGTGTATAGAAAGTGTAAGCTACGGGTAGGAGAAAAAGAATCTAAGGTCGACCTAATCCTACTAAATATGTATGGGTTTGATGTTATTTTGGGTATGGATTGGTTAGCTAATAATCATGTTATATTAGACTGTTATGCTAAGAGTGTAACCTTCTCTTCACCCGTTAGCTATATTGTAAATTTTGCAAGTAATTAATATGAAGTCTGTTTGGTTTTTGATTTGAATTCATATGAAAGTAATGAGAAGTATGTATGACTGTATGAAGGATTTATTGCTTATGTGGAAGACGTAGATCAGAAACATCCCGGACTCGATGATATTCCTGTAGTCCGAGATTTTCCTGAGGTGTTCCCGGATGATCTTCCAGGACTTCCTCCGGATAGGGAAGTGGAATTCACTATCGATTTGGTGCCGGGGACTGAGCCAATATCAAGAGCTCCTTATCGGATGGCCTTGGTAGAATTGGAAGAACTTAAGAAACAGCTTCAGGAGTTGCTAGACAAGGGATTCATACGACCCAGCGTATCCCCTTGTCAAGAAGAAGGACGGTAGTATGAGATTATGCATAGACTACCGGTGGTTAAACAAGGTGACAATCAAGAACAAGTATCCTCTTCCCAAGATAGATGACCTCTTTGATCAACTTAAGGGTGCGCAAGTCTTTTCCAAGATAGACTTGAGGTCGGGATATCATCAGTTGAAGATTAGAAATGAAGATATCCCTAAGACTGCATTCAGGACACGGTATGGCCATTATGAATTCTTGGTGATGCCGTTTGGTCTGACCAATGCACCTGCAGCCTTCATGAATCTGATGAATGATGTATTTAAGCAGTACTTGGACCAGTTTGTCATTGTTTTCATCGATGACATTTTGGTGTATTCGAGGTCACGGGAAGAGCATGAGCAGCATTTGAGGATTGTTTTGGAGACCCTCAGAGATCGAGGACTGTATGCCAAGCTAAGTAAATGTGATTTTTGGTTAAACCAGATCTCCTTTTTAGGTCATGTGATCAGTAAAGATGGAGTCTCAGTTGATCCAGCAAAGATTGAAGCGGTGGTTCAATGGGAAAGACCGAAGACAGTGACGGAGATTAGGAGTTTCTTGGGTTTAGCTGGCTACTATAGAAGGTTTGTAGAGGGTTTCTCAAAGTTAGCTGCTCCACTGACGCGCTTGACGCGCAAGGAAGTGAAGTATGAGTGGAATGAAGCCTGTGAGTGTAACTTCCAAGAGTTGAAGCACAGGCTGACGACTGCACCGATTCTCACCATTCCTAATGGTTTAGGTGGATTTGCGGTGTATAGTGATGCCTCAGGGCAAGGTTTGGGATGTGTGTTAATGCAGCATGGTAAAGTAGTGGCCTATGGTTCTAGACAATTGAAGGACCATGAGAAGAACTACCCGACTCACGATTTAGAACTAGCTGCAGTAGTGTTTGCCCTGAAGATATGGAGGCATTACTTATATGGTGAGAAATTTCAGATTTTTACGGATCATAAAAGTCTGAAATATTTGCTTTCTCAGAAGGAATTAAACATGAGGCAAAGAAGATGGCTCGAGCTATTAAAGGATTACGATTGTGAGATCTTGTACCACCCGGGGAAAGCCAATGTGGTGGCGGATGCTCTGAGCCGGAAGCATGTAAGTATGGTAGCCTATATGATAATAAAAGAATATGAATTGATTGAGCAATTTGCAAGTCTCAACCTTAATGTAATGATTCATGAGCAAATTGGAATGATGGCTAGTTTAAGGATTGAGCCAGAGTTAATGGACAAAATCCGAAGTGCTCAAAAGGAAGATGATAGATGCATAGAGGCTATGAATCAGATACAGTCAAGGATGACCTCAGAGTTCAGTCTTGGTAGTGATGAGATTTTGAGGTTCAGGAATCGTATATGTGTTCCTAATGATGACGAATTGAAGAAAATGATCTTGATTGAAGCACATGCCACTAAGTACACGTTACACCCAGGAAGTACGAAGATGTATCATAATCTTCGCAAAGTGTACTGGTGGAAGGGCATGAAGAGAGACATAGCAGATTTTGTGGCAAAATGTCTCACATGTCAACAAGTTAAGGTAGAGCACCAAAAGCCAGCAGGATTACTGCACCCTCTGCCTATACCTATGTGGAAGTGGGAACACATTACGATGGATTTTATTATGGGATTGCCCAGAACCAAGAAGAACCATGATGGTATTTGGGTAATCGTGGATAGATTGACAAAGTCAGCTCACTTCCTACCTATGAAGTTAACTGATACACTCAACGCTTTGGCAGATATGTATGTAAGAGACATCGTAAGATTACACGGTATTCCAGTGAGCATCACTTCTGATAGAGATTCCAGGTTTACCTTCCATTTCTGGGAGCATTTTCAGGAAGCCATGGGATCTAAGTTAAGTTTTAGCACAGCTTTTCATCCGCAGACTGATGGACAGTCCGAGCGCACGATTCAGACGCTCGAGGATATGTTGAGGGCTTGTGCTATGGACTTTAAAGGCTCCTGGGATGACCATCAGCCATTGGCTGAGTTTGCATACAATAATAGTTATCATGCAAGCATCGGGATGGCACCATATGAAGCTCTGTATGGAAGAAGGTGTCGATCTCCGATTGGGTGGGAAGAAGTGGGCGAACGTAAATTGTTAGCTCCAGATTTAGTCGAGCAAGCCTCAGAAGATGTTAAGTTGATTTGTCAGAGGCTTAAGACAGCTCAGAGTAGACAAAAGAGCTATGCAGATACTCGACGGAGGCCACTTGAATTCATGGTTGGAGATTTTGTGTTCTTGAAAGTTTCTCCATCCAAAGGGATCATGAGATTTGGCCAACGAGGTAAGCTAAGTCCTCGCTACATCGGTCCATTTGAGGTCTTGGATCGGATAGGTGATGTTGCCTATAGATTGGCATTACCTCCGGAGCTATCGGGAGTGCATAATGTGTTTCATGTGTCGATGCTCCGAAAGTAAAATCCGGATCTATCTCATGTTATTGAGTATGAACCCTTGGAGATAAGGGAAGATATGAGCTATGTAGAGAAGCCGATTCGGATTTTGGATAGAAAAGAGAAAGTATTAAGGTCTAAGACGATCCCCTTAGTGAAAGTTCTCTGGCAATACCATACGATGGAAGAAGCGACATGGGAGCTAGAAAGCTTAATGAAAGAAAGGTATCCAGAGTTGTTCACATGATAAGCTAAGCCAAATTTGGAGGACCAAATTTTCTAAGGTGGGGAGGATGTGAAATCCCCAATTTCCATGTATTCCTCCATGTATGTAAAGTATTCTAAGTAAATATGATTAAATGAATATAAAGTTAATGTGTAATTGATGTATGAATAATGTATGAATGGTGTATGGAATATAGAAGAAATAAAGAAGTTGATGACCAATTAGGCAAAGAGCTTATTTTGTTATTATGGAAATGAATAGAGGATAAAGAAAATTATATCAGATTTTTATTTAGTGATTAAATGGATGAGTCATAGAAGAGAAGGAAGAAAAGAATTAAATGGTCAAAGGGTCAAAGGGAGAAGTGCATGGCTGAGATTGATGATGGATAGGAAAGCATTTAATGCAAACATGCATAGTCATCACCCCATCATCTCATCACCAACGTCAGCCCCTTGCCAGCCCCATCCCTCTCGTTCCATCTCCAACATCCCAAGTTACCATCCATGGCTCCTTGACAAACCACCCCATCCTCCCATCAATCCAACTAGTTTGTTGAACAAGAATCGATCCTTGTCACTAGACTAAGAGATATCCAAAGTTTGAAGAAGTGAATCCAAGTATTGGAGGAGATCTCAACAATTGAAATTTTGGTCTCTAGTGAAGGTAAGAGAAGAAGATGATTTTTACAATTTGGTACATGATAAGGAGTTGTACTAAGCTAGTAAGACATGTGTATGTTGTTTAATTTGAGATTTGAAATGGTATGATGATTTCAGGTTGAAGAAGTGAAAAGCTAGGGTTAACGCACCAAGTGATTTCGCATTTCCGAAGGAATTAAGGTAAGGAAATTATGTAAAGGACGTAAGGCGGCTATGTCCGCATGTTTTAATATGTTGTTATGTGCTTTGGGGAGAAATACTAGTTGATTTTGTGCAGGAAAAGATGCATTTTCGGACTTGTCTCCTAGTACCAATTAGGCTAGGGGCAGCCGACTGCCTTAGAGGGAAGTCGACTGCCTAGAGACAACCAAAACGTCATTTTCCGAAAACCGATGCAAACCAGTCGACTGCTATGTAAGCCAGTCGACTGCTATCTACCCAGTAAGTATTCTGTTTCAAACCAGTCGACCGCTATATGGGCCAGTCGACTGCTATTTTCCAAAATGCATTCTGTTTGAAAACCAGTCGACTGCTATATGGACCAATCGACTGCCCCCATGTATTTTTCGAAAAGAAAATAATTTCGAGAAATAAAGTTATGAAGCAGCAGTCGACTGCCCTATAAGACCAGTCGACTGCCATGTATGAAAAGATGTTTTCAAAAGCTTATTTGCTTTAAACACAAAGGTGTTTTCTGAAAAGTATGTTATAAATGTTTTGAGACTATGGACTGCGTAATGATTATGCATTTCTGATGGCTGAGCGACTCTGATCAAGTCCTCAGTAATATGTATGTTGAGCGAGGAGCCCTAGTCCGGCCCTCAATCCCACAGGTGACACCTGACTAGTGTTCACTGTGGATTATGTAAGGCAGGAGAGAATCCCTGACCTATGCAGAGTGCACTACTGTACCAATGCATAATTAGAGTCATATGAATGGGAATGAACGACTCATATGACGTTTCAATCGCTTAAAATATTGTACATAGTCTCCATCCTATTTCAAAGGATATATGTTGTATGTTTAAAGTATGATGTTTTAAAGTATGATATGAATTATGAAGTATGTTTTGAAGCATGCTATGAAGTATGAAGTTTCCAAGAAAGAAGTATGATGCATGTTTTATATGTATGCTATATTTAAATGAAGCATACAAAGTATGTTTGTCATGTCATTTGAAATAAATATACATGCTTGCAAACAACGCATGAAAGATATTTATGATGCATGCTTTATAATGATTTACATGACATTATAGAGCCAGGTAGGAAAAATGCATATAGAGGCATAGCACGCTCTTTTATGTAGTTTTCTTACTGAGCGTAAACTCACCCCTTTTTACGACCATTTTTCAGATTATTTAAAGTGAGCCTCGCTCCGATTAGAGGAGCTTGATTTCGAAGAAGTAGAGTGTACCTTCTCGATACGCTTCCCAATTAGCATAGAAGGTATACTTATATGTGTATATGTAAAATTAAATTGTAATTCAGCTACAGTACAGTACATGTAGAATTTATGTATATATAGATGTTGGGGATGTAAGTTAGGATGATGTATGAGATCCTGTGGAAATGGAATGATATTTATATATATCATTTTATGTTTATGGTAATTGAATAAAATTTCATAAGCTATTAAATGATTAGCTTAAGATTAAGGGAAGAACGACACTGGGTAAACTAAATCTAAATAAAGAAAGAAAAAGTTAAGTGATAAGATGAAGTGACGGGGACGTCACATTTATGATAAGGCAAATTTACAATATGAATTATAACATGAAATCTTACTTAAGTTTTTGTCATTTCAAAATATATATGATAATTTAAAGCTAGCAAGTTCACTTCACTTAACATGCATGCTTGGCTGGTCACAACATGCCAAGTAGAAAACAAGTTTCAATCTAGCCTAAGCATAAATGAATTTATAAATTTAAAACATACCTACAAGATGGTGCTAACAAACTTTACTTAACCCACTTACCTTATGCATTTAGCAAATATCTTCTTCGAGCTTCCAAATTACGATTCAAGCTCCTAACCGCTCCAAGTCACTGCAAATCAAATCATTATTGTTTCAATAACCTATTCTCATTAACCAAGTTCATTTCTTCGCCAAGATTAACTCCGTATTATTTTGTTAATTATATATGTATTTACATCAACCCTTAGCCAATGGGATAGTTTTCTCGTCCAATGTAATACTTCCACAAATCCTTAATTCTATTAATTCATATTACACACGTATTTATATTTTCTTTATCTACAAGTTCATGTATTTTCAAAGGTCGCATAATAAATATAAATTTGGACATATGTACTCATTATTTCTTAAATATTTCCTTTACACCGTTCCTAGTTATTACAAACCAATTCATTGCCATCACACTAATAAATCCATACCATACTTAAACACTTACTTAGAATAATTATCTTGTAATAATAATTAAATCAAGGCCACTTCTATGTTATGACTAAATTCTTAACCATCATTTAACTTTTACATATATATATGTATATATATAAATATATATATATATATAGATATATATATGCCCCACTCCAAAATCGGATTATAGTCTTCTCACCTTGATGAGCCTTTCTTAGTCTAATTTCGTATCACTATTTTCCTCGTTTAGTGAATTTATTCTCTATAAGCACCCACATGCTGTTCTTAAATATCTTCATATTTCAATTTATGAAAACGATTTTTTGCTTCATAAACAAGAAGGCTTAGCATGTATCGATCTTTGAGCACTGTTAACACAATGTCTCAACAATACAATGACTAGGAACGGATTTTAGGACATAAACCTTGATACAAAAGGATTCTCATAATTGTAACCACATTACAAATCCCTTGCAATGCTTGTGTTGTTCCATGGGTTTCATCTCATCTTGAAGTCATTATCTATCAATATAATCAACTAAGATTTTGAAGGGAAACTTTTCATGTCACTTCCATAAGTAAAAACATTTTGCTATAGTACTATGCCTCTCACTAAGTGAGTTAACTCTAAACGATTATTCTTTGATGAGTTCTTTGATGAGTTGCATACTTTTCAAATTTTGCACACAACTTTTCAACATATAGTTTATTCTTTGAAGAGTTGCATACTTTTCCAGATGACATTCTTTCACTTCTAAATGATTGAAAACATAACCATTAATTTTCAGAAATTATGATTTTATTGAAAAGTAAGTTTGTTAGATCAAACAACACAAATTGAATGATCACAACATTTGATTGAAAAATTGTTACACTTAGAATGAATCTCTATAAATAGAGATGACATATTTCCTTCTCTATATACCTGACACACTTGATCTATTTAAAAGTTCTGACAATTTCTTTTCTCTTTTTTTTTTCAAAATAGAAACAAGTCACTTATACATTTTGTTGCAAAAAATAATGATTAAGACATTTTGTACTTAGTAAGGGTATTTAGTGATTTGACTTCACAACTACAAGGTGATTCCAAGTAGTGATTTCATTATATCTTAGGACTATTTGATACAACCTTTGTTGAATATCGTCGATAATTTATAAGGATAAAATAAGCATTAAGAAAAGTGACGTTAGTCGCATTCCTTGAACTTATATTTCTACATTAGTTCTATATATCGAAGTCTATAAGAAAGAACAAAAAAGAAGATTTGAAGATTCAAGGAAGAAAAAAAAGCATCTTCAACAATATTTTCCAATGGCATAAACTAGGTCAGGTTTAGCTATAATAGACCTTTATGTTTGTGGTTAGGGAAAAGAAATAATTAAATCAGTAATTAAACATAATTGGAGTGAATGAAGGAAATTTCATGACAAACAATTTTAAATTAGGTAGTGGGTATGGGTTGAGCTTAGTGCTTAAGCCATCATTTAGTCATGGACTTGGATTTGTAGCATTAGAGCATTGGACCAAATTTGCTGGCAAAGGGTGTTACTTTCGGGGCCATATTACAGTCGTTTTAGCAAGCACACAAACAAAGAATATCACACATGGGTATTTTATACATGTAAAAACTCGGCTTTCACACTGCCCGTCGTGGTGGTGGGGTTGCTGTGCACACAGGTGTGAGCCATAGAAAGACCTAATGCCGGTGCAAAACATGTACGCGACATGTTTCATTGTGATGATCACTAAAAGAGTTACGGAGGCTAGGGAAAAAAAAGTACTATCAGTTTCCCCTTTTAGCCTTTTGACCCACAAAAGATTTATAAAGCAATCTCAACATTATGATTGAAATTGCTGAATCGCATTACAACATATTAGCAGCGCTCTGGAAAAACTATTAACCAAGTCAATGCACAAGTGCACAACCCCACCACTCGCATCTTACTTTTCTACATAAAAGACAATAAGGGAAGGGGTCATCGCACAAATGATAAGCAAAAGGAGCTACCGTAAGGATAATGGACAATCTTCAGCTTAATTATGCTAGAGATCTTGTAATCAAACTTTGCACGTGCATTAGACTATATTTTCAAAATCCCACTGGGATTTGATTTTGTTTACTACACCACTAATATAAAGGTAAGTACCTACAACAAAAAGAGTAGCAGGAAAACCTTATTCCAAGCTACCATAACCGAGTGCAATCATTCAAATGCTTTGAAGTTTCCGTGTGTTTGTTTTCGAGTTCTTGTTCATGATGCCGATCCTTCGGGCGAACAGGCAGCAGAGATGGGTTGTAAGAATAATATGAAGACCAGAAAAGATAATTGCAAAAGTTGAGGAGGCTAAGAGCAGCCAACATCCAATAGAAAAGGTCCAGCCTATCCTTGTTGAGGTCATTCTCACTAAGCCAGCCACTGTGAGAGGAAGTGCGTGTAATTCTGTTCACAAGGGAAACGAGTATGGAGCTAAGATAGAAGCCGAACGAGTAGGAGCAGTAAGTCATGGCCGTCAGAAATGACTGCATCCCCTGCAAGGACTGTTTATAGAAGAATTCTATAAGACCGACTGCGGTGAACATTTCTGATAGCCCAAAGATAAGAAACTGTGGAGCAATCCAAAAGACGCAAACAGTTTCTTTGGACTGTAAAGCTGAGATTCTTCTTTTGTTCTCCACCAGGGCAGCTGCGACCATCGAGAAAGTTGCAACAAATAGGCCGATCCCAATCCTTTGTAAAGAAGTGATTCCGGAATCCTTTCCAGTGATTTTTCTAGCAACCGGCACGAACACTGTTTCATACAGTGGGACAACAAAAATAAGCATGATGTAAGGAATGGACTGCAAGGAAGCTGGTGGAATTTTGAATCCTTTCATGATTTGAGTATTCATATTGCTTCCTTGTTGTACTGAGAATGTTTGGAGTTGTGCTAAAATAGTGTTGAAAATGATGGTGCTGGCAAATATGGGGACATCCGAGATGATTATCTTCACTTGCTCTACTTGGGTCACTGTGCATAGTTTCCATGGATTATCCTTTTCTCCATCCTGGATTTTGATACATGCCTTATCAAGGAATCTACAATATGAATTTAATGAAAGTCATTAGAATCCTAAAATATTCAGCTCAAAGTAGAAAAGAAACCTGAAAAGTATAATCTTTTAACAACAAGACACCTATTTCTCCCAGATCAAAACAGGACAAGATCTAGGGAGACTTGGGCATTGTGATTGATCTAAATTTTAATGTCAACTTTTTTTTTCTTATTGCGTCATTCTATTTTATGCCACCTGAACTTTTCAGTATGAAGAAGGTTGTTGACATTCGCCGACGTAGAAGGAATCTGGTTTGGCAGATTGTTTTGGCTTGCATGGAGCATCTGCACATTTGAAGGGCAGATTTGCTTTCGTTTTGTTACTGCAGCAACAAAAACCTGTAAAAGTAGAAACCATACAAAGACGTAACTATGTTCATCATAGCAAACATAAAACAAATTACTGCTTCACTTACGTTTATCCTTTAAATACATGTAAATTATTCATAAATTACTTCAATTCGCCGTCCAAACATTAAATAAGTATGAAAGAACTGCTTTTGACAATTCTAAAATCAACCAACGGAAACCAAAGCTAGAAAACAATTACTAAAAAAATTTCAAATGAGCGTTAAAACCATTTATATCTTAGAAGGGAAGGCAAAAGGAAGATTTCGTATCATCAGTTTGGTAAAGAAGCAATGAAATTCGAAGGTTTAAAGTTTCTTTCTTTTAGCTGCGTTACTTTACTTGTCATTAAGAAACAGAGAGGTTCATCTAGCCCAAAGAGATAGTATTAGCTTCAAGGAATTAATAATAAAAGAAAACTGTTTTCCTTTACAAAGCCTTGAGATGAAGAACAAAAAGCTTCTCAGTATAAGAAAAGAAACTTGATTAGTGTATTGTAACCTAAAGTAAAAATGGCACCTGAGCAATTGGAGTGAAGATATTTCCTCTTGGTGGCTTGTTCCTATAAAGAAGCGTGCCGGAAATCAAACTGATGATTCCCATCGCCATAGCAGCAGCGGAGACGCCAAATCCAGCATCCATTCCAGAATGAGTTTGGACCCAAACGAGAAGTGTCAGTGCAATTAGCTCTCCCATGCAAAAAGAAAAATATGCAATATTGAAGTAGGTTGAGAGCTTCTTGGATTGCTTGGATTCTTCCTTTCTGAATTGGTCAGCCCCAAGAGATATTATATTGGGTTTGAGGCATCCACTTCCCAAAGCCACCAAGTAGAGTGCAAGAAAGAATATCAAGGCCTCGAAGCCCCTTGCCTCCAGACAATGATCTCCATCAGAGACCATATCACAGTGAGGTGGCCTCAGTTGAGGGAGATGTGCTTGAATGGACAGTAATATAAAACCCTGCAAAACATTAACTGGGATTAGCTGAAATTTAAATATGAATCAGCTGGGATCTCAGGAGAGACAAGAATGTAGCGAATGCTTGAATTATGGTACAATAAAAAGGACATGTCAGAGTACAAGAGTACTTACAGAGAGCTCCACAAATCCAAAAATTATCATGGTCCTGAAGCTCCCAAGATATGAATCGGAGAGGAACCCACCAACTAGTGAGAGGAGGAACACAGTTCCTATAAAGTTGGTGACTGTGTTGGCAGACTTTGACAAAGGAAAATGCATCTCATTGAAAACATAAGTTATTAGATTGTTCCCAACAGCGGCAATTGCCATCATCTCAAATGCTTGAAGACCTGAAATCAAAAACATAAGCAACAGTTGAATTCGCAGTCGTAAGGAGCATAACGTAAAAGAAAACAGACTTGGCATCTGGAATAAAATATGCATTCGACAACTGCTTCCACCATTAAAATAGAATCAAACTGGCTTGCAAAATCTGCTAGGAGAAAGAACTGAAAAACAAAATTCTTTACAGATTTATAATGCATCCAATGGCCAAACCTGGCTATCGTGCAAGTAACAAGAGATTGAGAAAGAAAGAAGACGTGGGTGCAAGCTCAAGCTCAAGCTCAAGCTTGAGAATATATCTATATGCAAGAGAGAGGATGAGAGATAGAGACCAAGGACGAAGACAGCAGCTTTCATTCCACCATGAGCCTTGTAGGGTCTGCCTCTCCAATCAACACATTCCTCCTCTAGAACACCAGATATGGAATCTCCATTGGATTTCATTCTTGTCTTCTCTGTACTGTCCATAATGTTCCTGATTAGTCCTTTCCCCCGCTATTTATCCTCTCCGAATGTTAATATTTAGTCTCTATTCCAATCTACAAAACATATAGTGTTTCAACTTCAAAACAAAACCCTCTCTTTCCCGAACTTTCTTTTGGAATTTGTAGACAATGTTCACAACCGAGCTACCCTCATATTTATAATCTTGTCCAGCATTTCCTCGTTGCCGATCTTTTTGTTAGTCTGGGCTCTCCTCGCCAAGTTGACTTAGCAGTAGTGGCATGTCCCATCCAATACATGTGTGCTCAAAAAACTTAGCCAAACAAATCATCTACCACAAGCAGCTAATATCGATAGCTTTGGATCTTCCCACTCAGGGCTAGAATGCAGATGTTGGTGGTTCCGATGCCATGGAAACTACGAGTAAAGCCGAAAATTAGTCATTCTAATGTATCATGATTATTTTGGTTGGTAATCCGTCATATGTGAGTCATAGGCCACAAATCATAGATTTGAGAATGAATTCCATCCCTTATTTTCATCTTAATTAATTGAGTGCCGAAATGACTACTCCAAGTTTCTTTGAAAGCTTTTTCTTGAATTTTTTATGACTTTTATGGCGTACATTAAGAGACAGCCAAGCATCAGCTTCAAGGAATAAATAAAAAAAGAAAACTGTTTTTGCTTTAAGAATCCTGGAGAATCAGAACAAAATGCTTCTTAGTGTAAAGAAACAAGCTTGATCATTGTAAAGCTCTTTCAAGCCTAAAGTAAAAAAAGCACCTGAGCAATTGGAGTGAAGATATTTCATCTTGGTGGCTTGTTCCTATAAAGAAGCGTGCCGGAAATCAAACTGATCATTCCCATTGCCATAGCGGCAGCTGAGATACCAAATCCAGCATCCATTCCTGAATGAGTTTGGACCCAAACGAGGAGAGTCAGTGCCATTAGCTCTCCCATGCAAAAAAGCAAAGTATGCATTAGTGAAGTAGGTTGAGAGCTTCTTGGATTGCTTGTATTCTTCCCTTCTGAATTGGTCAGCCCAAAGAGATATTATATTGGGTTTGAGGCATCCACTTCTGTAAGATCCGATTCTACACTACTGTAGAGTCTAATTTCATAAAAGTGATAATGGAAATTAGATAAATAAAGAAGGTTGATTTCCAACAAGGGTGAAAAGCTCCTTGACTTGAGGTGAGAACGGAGCAAATTATGAGAAATACATTACGGGCGAGTAAGCTGGCAGCTCGCCAATGGGCGAGCAAGAGGACATTCGCCAATGGTCACGGTAAGTTGGACAATGGCATGGGCGAATAGATGAGTTCGCCAACTAGTTGTGTGAGGTAATCGCCCGTTGTGACGAGGAATCTGATCGCCCAAGGAATGAGTAGGGCGAGTTGATTCGTTGCCTCTTTGGTTTGGCGAATAGGTAAGCTCGCCAAGTTTTTTGCTTAAGATGTTAGCCGAACTGGGCGAGGATTTGTGATCGCCCATTGGATTGAGAAGGCTTTATGATAGCAAGTGGGCTAGTAAATCAAACCCGGTGATCGCCAACAATGTAGGAGTAATCGCCAAATCTTAAGTTAGAATAAAGACAAAGTGGCAATGAGCACAGGCAAGCTGTGAATGTTGGCGAACTGAAAGTGAATTGGTGAGTTGAGGCCTTAGGAATGATGAGGCGAACTCGAAGCAACATTTGTGAACAAAATGAAAATAGATTCAAAACACGTGTGTAGCCAAAATTGACTTTGTAAGTCTTATGGTTGAAGACAATTAATGGATAAGATGTTAAAGTCAGTAGGGAATTAACCTTATTAGTTGAGAAGTAAAACAAAGTCAATAGAAGCAGAAGATGTGTGTGGAAGGAAGACTTTCTCGCCAATGTAAGTGCAGTTTTTCTTCATGCATTAAATGCATAATAGACGTGAAATAAATGCTGGAAATGAGATAAGACCAAGTAGTGAATTATGATTGGATAGTATGGCTATAAAAGGAGAAACAAATGAGGATAATAGAGTTAGCCAACTCCAGCTTCTTCAGGAAAACCATTTCACTGCAAGTTATGTTCTGGTTCTTCCATTTCTCCGCCATGTTTGATGTACTAAGCTTCACCGTAAGTTAGCCAACAAGTAAACCAGCTTGCAAAGCTTTCCTCCTTAGTTTGATGAGCTGAAGGAATAAGCAAAAGGAGACCAACGTGGGAAGGAAAGCAATTTGTTCTGGAAGTGCAGTTGGTTGAGGTGAGTTTCATATTTCTGAGGTGTTCTTGATGCTCAATGATAGATTTCTATGTTTTATGAAGTAATAAACATAGATACATAGATACAGTCTTGTTTTTAGTTAGATCCTTAGAGAATATGAAAACAAGGAAAATAATGGAATAAGTGACGGGAATGGCGACTATTGTGATCGCCCACGTTGAAATTTAGTGATCGCCAATGGGCGAGTAGGCAATATAAACTCGCCATAGTTGTTGTTGAAGGGGCAAGGTCACCCAACGCCAATTTAAATTATAGACAAGTCCATCTCTGAGTAGAAAGCCACTTATGGCGAACCCAAATGCATAGGCTTCGGGCGAGTTGATATGTGGGTGAACTCCCACATTAAGGCCTTTGTGGCATGGCATGTTGGTTGAGGGCGAGCTCCCTCTGAATAGCCAAAATATATTAATGGCGAGTAATGGCGGGTGAGCTCCCACGTGTAAGCCATTTGATGGATGGCGAGCTCGGTCGGGCGAGCTAGTTAGAGCTCTGTCGGGCAAGTAGTCATTTTATTTATCGCAATCTCGCCAAGTAATATGAAATGAAAATATTAATAGAATTTATAAATTATTTGCAGCCGGGAATTATGAACTCGGTAAATGCGATTTGGAAGGCGAGAAGGAAGCAAGGCTTCGTTGAATCAGGTAAGGGAGATGTGTGTGAAGTAAATGCATGTCCTGTGGAGTAAATTTTATGAAAATATTGAGATAAATGTTTTGTTTTCTGACATGCATTGTATGATAAAGTGTCTTGATCTTGGGCGAGTTGAAAATTGTTGATTTAACTGGTTAGGGCGGGCGATCCCGTCTATTTTGATATTGGGCGAGCTACTAAGCCGACCCTTATGATATTAGTTTGGTGAACCTTTTTGTTTTGTTTTCGGGCGAACAACCCTTGATCTAATAAAAGGCGGGAAAACCATTTGGGGGAACCCTTTTATATTTTATTTGGGGCGGACGACCCTTAAGTTGAGAAAGTTGTTGGCAAGCCATTGAAGGCGAGCTGGTTTTTACTCAATGTTTTAAAAGAAAGAATTGGCAGGCGAACACTTGTTCATCCCATTTTGGAGTTGACCATGGGCGAGCTGGACTGGCGAGCTGACCATGGCGAACAGATTTTGATGGTATTTTCTTGAGGAAAATGAGTCATTTTAATATCTTTGTAAATAGAAAATATAAACCCTTTTTGGGCAATTGACTAATGGGGGAGCCAACGAGGGCAAGCCAGTTTTGCTTTCTGATTTCAAAAGCAAAGTTGGGCGGGCGAACACAGGTTCACCGTACCGGGCGAGCTTCCATAGGCGAGCCATGTTGGGCGTGCCATGGGCGAGCAGATTTTAAATGTTGAGATTTTGTAATGTTTTCAAGGGTTTTGTAAACAGAAAGCCTAAACCTTTTTAGGAATTAAATCATTTGAGTAAATGATAATGTGGGTGAGATAATCCCTTAAAGGTTTTTCATGAGATATAAAAGTGATTTTGAGACTTTAGGCCCTGAGATTATGCAGTATTATTCATGTAGTTGCGTGACCTGCCTAGGGCGGTGGCTCGGTCGATGGACCAACGAGTGCACCTCAGGGCGTCACAGGGCTGATGGACCCACCAAGTCATCAGCGATCTCGAGGTCACTTGGCAAGTGGACCCGAGGACCACCTATAGATTATGGCCATAGATCTGAGATAGCCGTGAGGGGCGGTGGCCTACGGTTTTTCATGAGATATAAAAGTGATTTTGAGACTTTAGGCCCTGAGATTATGCAGTATTATTCATGTAGTTGCGTGACCTGCCTAGGGCGGTGGCTCGGTCGATGGACCAACGAGTGCACCTCAGGGCGTCACAAGGCTGATGGACCCACCAAGTCATCAGCGATCTCGAGGTCACTTGGCAAGTGGACCCGAGGACCACCTATAGATTATGGTCATAGATCTGAGATAGCCGTGAGGGGCGGTGGCCTACGGGTGCACCCCAAAAGCGGACGACTTGTGTTCTTGAGGGAACAATGAGAGCATGATTTGTTTGTTGCCTAGTCTCAACTTGTGGATTTCTGTTTATTGAGAGGATTTATTGAATCATATCTACTGTTTACTACATTTCAAAGTAAACTGTTTAACAAGTGGTTTGAATGGTGTATTGAGAGTGTTGCTTACTATATCCACTGTTTTCCTATGTGATATGTGTCATAACATCTAGGTCCGTGAACCTAACCGCTAGACTTTAAAATTCTAGGAGTCGCCACCAACTATTCAAACCTGAGGTGTGATTGGTCACCTATTCAAACTAGGATAAGGTTTGGTCTACGTTCAAAGAATCTAGGGTTCGGGAGTATGGTTACATGTAGGGAAGGATTAGCACCCCCACAACGCCCATCCTAAAATGGTACCAATTAATTTTGTGATATCTTTAATAATTTTCAACTAAATGGTTTTTAATCTTGTTAAATTTAAATATTTAAATATTAGACAATTTCTAAGAAACTCTCCATCATGCTGGCAGAATTTCTTAAATTTCATCCTCACCTCAAGAGTATTCAAGAAATCTCATTTGTCTTTCTCGGAGAGGCTCCGCCGTCGGATTTGTTAAATCGTTTATCCAATATCTTAATTTTATTTTCCATCTTTTATTCTTATTTTTATCTTCTTTTCCTTTTTAATTATCCTTTATTTTTTTATTTTATTTTTTATCTTTATTTTAATATTATTTATCTTTTGAAAATAAATGTCGATTATTCTTCTTGAAAATTTTCTTTAAATCTTCCATCATGCTGGCAAAATTTAAAGAAAACATCTCACCTAAGAATTTTAAAATGTCAGCCATTCGTGACACATTATAATTCCATCATCGGGATAACCTCCAGTTATTCTCAATTTATTATTATTGTACTTTTAATTTTTTTAGTCATTATTCCTTAATTTCTTATTAATATTTATTTTTATTTTATTTTAAATAGAGATTGGTTATTAATATATATTTATGTTTTTTAGAAATAAATATCGATTATTAATATTGAACACTTACCTTAAATCTTCCATCATGCTGGCAAAATCTAGGGTAAATATCCTCACCTAGGAATTTCCAAAATGGCAACCATTCGTGACACTCAGAATTCCATCCTCGGAATAATCTCAACTTATCTCCATATTTTATAATTTATTTATTTCTTCTAATTAACAAATTTTCTAAATCTTATTTTAATATTTTTTTATAATTTTATTTAACTTATATCTTAATATTACAAATTTGAAATGGATTATAATTCTAACTTAACTTACTATTTCTTTTATTTTGATAATCTAAATACTAATCCAATATAGCATACGAAATAATGCATCATACAAATTATTCATACAAATCACGCAATTATATTGTACATATTAAATTAGTAGCATGTTAAATTCAATATGATCACACACTAACGTCAAGTATTAATTAATTCTTTAATCATATTATTAATTTATTACATAAATGAATGTCAATTGATTTATAAATGAAATACTAACCTGTGAGGAAACGGGTTCCTTGTTTCTTTCCTTATTTTTCTCCCAGTGATTCAAAGCAAGCCAACAAGTGGCTGGACAAAAGCACAAAGTACAAGGCCAACTAAAGCAGTGTAAGTGATCGGAGTCAATAATACGGGCAGCTTTCTGAAGATGGTAACGGGAATATGCCACGATGATAGAACGCGCAGCAACAGCAGGCAATGACGTGCGGTGCGAGGACAGTTCAATAAGGCAGGAATAGAGATGGCCCGATGTCGAACGAGTCGGTGTTGGATGGTGGTGACAGTCGATGATATTGATTGTGTGTTTGATTGTGAATTTGATTGTCTGTCCAAATCATGAGCCTTGATCCCTTTTTATAGTTCAAAAACTTGTTAGAGTCCTAATACAACTATACTTATTCTAATAATTATCTCCTATTTTATCTATTTTATTCTTATGTTAATCCTAATCTAATTCTATCAAATTTAATATTAATCCATATAATTATCCTAAAAAATCTAATTATCCTAATTATATAATCCTAGAATTAATTTTATTTTTATTTCTTTTTATCTTTTCTCTCTCTTTTTTTATTCCTAAATCCTATTTTAATTTTAATTTCCTAATTAATGTTAATTCTAAATCTAAAAATTCTAATTTAATTCTAGCCTAATTCTAAATTGTTAAATTAAAATACAAATGTCACCCAACCCAATTAATTATTTATACAAATTAAGACCCCGGACAAAATAGGGTGTCTACAATATGATTTTAGAAAAAACAAATATTTGGTGGTATATAGTCTTTATTTTTATAAAGAAGCATATGTCTCCTTTACTGAGCGTATGAATCGCTCACCCCTTTTGTTTTAACTCCACAGATAAAAGACACGGAGTTAGAGAACTAGCTCTCAGATGGGTATAACTACGTTTAAAGCGCTGATGCAAGTTATGTACAAGTACAGTCTCTTCTCTTTTACATTCCAGACATATGTATACAGTACTTCTTTATGGAAATAAAGGTTAACAGGGGATGTCAGATGTAAGGAATATTGAAAAAGAAATTTCATATTCCGCATTTGATAAATAAATGTTATTATTTATCATTATCATTGTAGAATGTTATTGGCATCGCAGACAGCCCAACCGGTAAAGTTGTATGGAAATACGTGAAAAATGTGATAACGGACTGTTACAGATTTAATGATATCAGAGCTTGGGTTGGTCTAATGTCTGTTGATGCCCTTAGCATAAAAAGTGTTGAAAAAGGTTAACATCCCCTGTAGTACTGTATAGTCTGAATGTATAGAGGAGTCAAGTGACTGTAAATTGAGTTAAGTATTGAAATATGGTGAAAAGTTGATGAAATATGGGTTATAAATAGAGACTGTAATTCGCGAATTTTGCATGAGATAGGCGATCTTATCATCATAATGTCAGATCTATTCGGTAAGGTACAATGAGGAACTCGGTGAGAGCCCCACCGGGACTTCTTTGTATATTTCGAATTAAGATCATGAAATGATGATATTGAAATAAAAAAAGGGATAAAATTATTGTATAAGCCCTAAGATCGCGTGTTTGGAGGTATATCGAAGAGTGTGAATTAAAAGGGAATTTATGAGTATACCTTATATTGAAATATTTTATCTAAGTCATGAATGACCAAATTGAATTAAAGTAGTAATTGATGGTGTAAAGGATGATCCCTACTGTGGACCCACTGATATATTGACGAGTAAGGTGACCCGGAGTATATGCTATGAGAGGTCGCGAGATAGTCAGCCCTGTTGTGGATTTTAGGGTCTGAATTAAAGTGAAAATATGGATTATATTGAGGAAAGATTATTGAATATTATGAAAAGTGATGTACTTATAGAGTGTAAACTAAAAAGGTGAACTGTGTGATCAATGATTTAAAATCGATGATAATACTAGTTTTATATCTATATATATATATATATCTATATCTATATATATATATATATATATATATATATATATATATATATATATATATATACTCCTTATGTTTTAGGAGAATGAATATTAGTAATAACTTGACATTTAAGGAAGTCAAGTGTTCAAGTCATTGCGGAAGTGAAAGAAAACCTTGAGATGGGCGAGCACGGTTGGAAGGACCGTGTGATAGCCGTAAATTTTTCATTTATTAGAAATTATAAATATTGAAAATAAATATTGGTGAAAATCTTGAGAATTGAGGAAGTGACGGATCGGAAAATTCGAGTGAAGGAAATTAAGTTGGAAATAAAATAAGGAATAGAGGAAATTTAATTTGGATAAATGGAAATCCAAATTAAATAAGAAAATGAGGAAGAAAATATATATTGTAAATACAATATATATTTTATTATTACATTTATATAGATATATATATAAATGTTATTTATTTTAAAGTATATAAATATATACATATATATTTATACTAGAGATATATTTTTTATACACAAAATATATATCTTTATATACTTAAAATATACATAGTACTATATAATATATATATATAATAATATTATATGTATTATGTATATATAATATATGTATATATATGTATATATAACTAAAGGAATTAAATAAAACAAAAAAAAAGAAAACAGCGAAGAAAGAATCGGGAAGCCTCCCAATTCTTCCTCCCCAAGTGGCTGCCGGCCACTGTCGCCGGAGAAAGAAAGAGAGACGAGGGAGAGCGACGCCGCCGGTGAGACGAGGAGAGGAAGAGAAGACGACCGGTGACGAAAAAGGAAAGAAAACGGCGGAAACAGAAACGAGAAAAACAGGAAACCGGAAGAGAAGAAAGGAGAAAGGAAACGACGGTGCCGGCCGGTCTTGGCACCGCCACAACCACCTCGACCTCGACGGAGGTGAGGGGAAGGAGAAGAGAGCCACCGGTGAGGCCAACGAAGGCGGAGGAAGGCCGACGAAGAGGAAGAAGAAACCAAGACCTACGCCGCCAGATCTGCCGCCGTGCCGTCGATCCAGGGATAACGGAGGCCACCGGTAGCTTCGTCTTGCTGTCGACAAGCTGAGGAGCCGTCGAACCGCCGGAGAACCGGCCACCGGAGGAGAACCGGCGGTGAGGGAGGTGACCGAACCGGTTGGGAAGAAAGAAAAAGAAAAGGAAAAGGAAAAAGAAAAAGAAAAAGGAAAAAGAAAAAGAAAAGAATAGAAAAGAGAAAAAGAAAGAAGGAAGAAAAAAAGAAAGAAGAGAAAGAGAAAAGGAATTCCGGGAATTTAGAGAATTCCCAAGAATTCAGAAATTACGGGAAATCCCGAGAATTACGGGAATCGGTAAGAAATCGCGAAAAGTGTTAAATTATTTAAATAATTTATTTATTTAAATAATTATGGAAAAATTCTAAAATTTAGAATTTAATTTTCAGAAAATTCCCTCGATGACCGAGCCGATGGAATCGGGCGAGGTGAACACAGGCGCGACCTTCGAGAGGCAGTCGCCGACCCGAAACAGGTAAGGGAGACATGTGTCGCCTGTAAGGATATTCGGTCACATGTTTTAAATTATGCATTTAATTTATAAATGCAATTTATAATGATTAGTTTTGAGAATTGTGGTGATTTATCGGTTTTAAATTGTGGTGAAATACCAGCTGAAAAATATAAACTGTATTTACCGTGCAGGAGGCTAGCCAAATCGGCAGCCGTTATACTGCCGAAAAATTATCGAAAAATTACTGAAATTTACCGAAAATCACTGAAAACCAAAATAAAAGATTTGATTTCACGTGAATCGATTTTCGGGTACGAAAATCGAGAAATTAAGTAATTTCATAAAACATGAATATAGTGATATTTAATTTTAAAATATTCATGTTTTTGAGAATGGTGAAAAGGAAATCACCGAAAATTCACCCGATAGGTGATATTTCACGTGAAACGAGATGAAAATGAAAAAAGAGACTGAAGTGAATATTTTTATAAATATTCTTAAATATTCACTTGATTTTACATAAAACCTTTATGGTTTTAATTATGGAAATAATTAATTATAAAATTCCATAAAGGTTAAGAAATGAAGAAAAACTATGATTTCGAGATTGGAGGTTTGTACACGTGTTTTAGAAGAAAACATGGTGATCAGAATTTAAAGTTAGAAAATAAATAATTTATTTTCATAAATTATAAAAATGATTTGTTTGAAATTTCGATAATTATAAAACCATGTTTTCTATTGAATGCACGGAAAAGCGTGCATATCTGTTTTACTGTGAAAAAAAGATAGTTTTGCCCTTCTATACTTTCACTGATGATTTTGCAAACTGTCTTCATCATATAAAGAACATGATATATACCTTTATGAAATAATTTGAAAAATGTTATTTATTTTATAAATTTCATAAAGGTGATTATGTTTACATGTGAGCCTTATGGATATTTGATATACGATGTTTAAAATCCATAAAGGTTATGGTACGGTTTATACTGTTTTGAGACTATAGGCCCTGAGTTCATGCATTATTATCCATGTAATTGCGTGACCCACCTGGGGCGGTGGCTCGGGTCGATGGACCAACGGGTGCACCTCAAGGCGTCACAGGGCTGATAGACCCGCTAAGTCATCAGCGGTCTCGAGGTCACTTGGCAAGTGGACCCGAGGACCACCTATAGATTATGGCCATAGATCTAGAAGAGATAGCCGTGAGGGGCGATGGCCTACAGGTGCACCCCAATAGCGGTAAATTCCGTTCTCGCAAGGGGGAGGGGGAACGATGATAGCATGATTTATTTGATGCCTGGTCTCACACAATGATTACTGTGTATTGAAAGGATTTACGGAATCCTATTTACTGTATTGTACTTTTTACTGTACTGATAACTGGTTACTATTTATTGATGAAAAAAATCGTACCAAAATACTGTGTTTACAAAACTGTATTGTGCACTGAAATGGTAGCCATTAATTACTGTTTTACTAAACTGAAAGCTACCATTTATTGTTTACTGAACTGAAAGCTACCGTATACTATTCACTGAATTGGTAGCTACTGTTTACTGTTATTAACTGAACCGTATCGAGATACTGTTTTACTGAATATACTGTTTTATTGAACTGTACGATACGGTTACTGATTTGAAAAGAGAAATTGATGTTTATTTTAAAAGAATAACATAAGAATTATTTCTAAGATAGAAATAATCAAAGAAGTGTTTATCTAATGATTGGATATTTACAAATCACTGTACTGTCACGTGTTTTAAAGGATACTGAAGTGAAAAGAAATAAGTGGTTTGCTCTATGGGAAAAACGAAAGTCATATCGTTTTGAGAAAAATGGATTTAATACTCTCTACAATTGCTTCTAGGTTCCGGAACAAGTCAGGTATTTTAAAATACCTGCCTTACTCTATCTGGATCCCTAGCCGACTGTAGTATCCTTCCTACATGTGTGCCTAGAGCCAGCTAGGAAGATTTTAAAGAAAATGAAAAATTATTTTCAGCATATAGATAGCTGAATATCAAGTGTAACATATAACTTTCTTACTGAGCCGTGGTTTGCTCACCCTTTAATTTTAAACATTTCAAGTTTTAAAGATTGTGAGATCCAATATTTGTGGATTACGGCTGCACATAAAGGACAATGTGACAGACCGACTAATTTATATGAGGTATGATCATTTATTTTCTGTATTTAGACATGTATACAATACTACATTTTTGTAAATAAGATAGGGAATGTGTATTATATTAACAATGTTATATTAAATATGTTTAACATTAAGTGCAAGTGAAGTATCACAGACAGCACAACCGGATGAATTGTGTAAAATTAAGGTTAAAATGTGGTAACGGGTCGTTACAGATTTAATGGTATCAGAGCATGATTGGCCTGATGTCTGTGAATACTTTTGGAAGGAAAAGTATTAAACATTTCCGGTGGTACTGTGTCGTCTGAATACATAAAGAAAATAAATGATTGTAAATTGAGTAAAATAATTTAAAGGGAGTGAGAAAGTATAAACTGAGAATGTTAAAGAAATAATAGGCTCAGAAATTACCAAAAAATTGGTGATTCTTATAATCTAAATGAAGGCCGGTTCGGTAAGGATCAGTAAAGGACTCGGTGAGGGCCCCACCAATACTTTTATGTCTAGATCGAACTGAGACCTGAAAGTGATGATACAAAGGAGGGAAATGAAATATCATCATTAAATAGACTTTAAGATCACCGATTAAGGGTAATTTGAAGAGAGAGAAAATTTTTGGCCAAAAATGACCAAAATACCCCTACCTCTAAAATTTTACTGGGAATCAGAATAGACTAACAGATGTGGGAATTGAGTGATTTGACAGAGAAATTGATGATGTAAAGCTAAATTACAAGCAGAATAATCCAATTGTGGATTTTAATGAACTTCTCTGTCGAAATCAAACAAGATCTCAAATTGTTGATATTAGTATGAAAGAGGATACTGTCAGCACAGAGAGAATAAGGCCTTCGGTTTAAAGGTATACCGAGGAGAAAGAAATAAATGTCGAAATGACGAAAATGCCCCTATGTTGGGTGAAGTTCTGAATAGTGATAAAACGAAGTGATCTTGAATCCATTGATAGAAATGGAGTTATTAATGGCACAGAGGATGTCATATGAATATAGCGATCCCTATTATTGATTCCACTGACACTTAGATTTCGGACGCGATTGTGAGTGACCTAATGAACGGGCTGGGCCTCACGATAGATCCTTGAGGGGGCTAGTGTGCTCGCCAAAAGAGGATGGTATAGATATGTATAGGCGGACGGCGGACGGCGGACGGCGGACGAGCCGGGGCCTTACACGATGCGATCCAAAGAGTGTATAGTGGAATTTCATAAGATGATTGGCCTGGTTACTGACTGTAAGGGCTGGAATTAAGAGCGTATTGAACGGGATCGTTGAATATTATGAAAAGTGAAATAATTACAGAAAATGACTGAAAAAGTGATCAGAAAACAAAATTGATGAAATCCATAGCAGTACAGTTGATTGAGGTTCTATAAATTTATACTGTTTTTGAGGTATTAAATGAATATTTAATTATAGAACCGGACCATTTGAGATATGTATTGCAACTTGATGTACTGTATGGAGTATTGTAAATGAGTGAATAATGAAATCAAGGTAGAGTGTGTGTCAAAATGATTTGAATAGTAAATGTCTCTGCCTTAAGAATACACAGTGAAAATGACAGGACATAAGGATGAGATGTCTGAAATGATAAGAGATGGGTGATTAAAGAAAGTATCTGATGTGATTCCTGATAAGATTTTCAGAGTTATATAGACTGGAGAAATCGAGTTAACATTGACTCGATTGTGGATATGAAATCTACTTATAAGCTTACATCAGAAAATATAGGAAGAGTCCGAAAGGCTTAAGAAAATAACTCTGGAAAATGTGTGGATAATGGAATTCACGTGTAAAGGTGTGAACAATAAAAATACAGATAATGTAAATTGAGGATAAGAAAGTTATCTGTATAAGTGTAAGTGAGAGAAGCACTGATGATATTGAAATGTAGATGAAATAAAGTGATATAGTAAATGTGTACTATCTAATAAAGTTCTCATGAAGAACAAGTAATCATCTACATGAAAATAGACGCTTTATTGATCTGATCATAGATATATGAGGAGTTTATAAAACTAGCCTCAGTATAAAGCGTCCTTAGATAAAAGATTGGATACTAATGTCCGTAAGATGATGATTAGAACGCAAAGTGAATTTTACGAGTTCCTATTGAGGTTACGAGGTTAATGATTTGCCTTGTGAGGTATATAAGCCTAAAGAATGAGGCATCTATACATGAGTAAATTGATGAAATACTGATAGAGTTTAAAGTACAAATGGAAAATGAGCAGCATTGTGGTATGACTCTTAAACTCTTAAAGACTGTGGAATTGTATTACGATTGGCAACTAAGAGATTTGGCTAGACAGTATCTCCTCCTGAGATATATGACCTCGAGATGACAGGATGACAGTGAACCTGTCTATGATATAGAGATAATGATTGAGATACGAAAATAATGAGTCTAGCTAGATACTAATGCCAATCTATAAAAGTGTGATGAGACTAGCTGCTTTATAGATGAGACCTAATTAAAGAAAGAAGTTAAAGTCGGTAAATGGATAAGTGTAAAAAAAAAGACGGTATGCAAGATTTTAAAAGATCTTAGCAGTATAGTACCATACCAATCAAGAAAACCGACTAAAAGGATGAGAGTAAAAATATGAAAAGATGAAAGTGGAACAAGGAAATAAATTGCATGATGAGAAGGGAACATCAATATGAAATAGTTCCTAAAGGTACTACTAAAAATGATCTAATGTTGGTTATCACACGACAGTGGCTAGATGTAAAATCAAGCCAAATTTGACAAGCGAAATTAATGATACTCAAAGGAGTAAGATAATTGATATATTTACTGCCAGTATATAAATGGGAAATGTTTATACCTATAACCACCGTAACATGATAGAAATGGTGGAATTGCATAAATAATGTTGTGATCAGAGAGATAATTTGAGGATTTAAATCATTGAATGACCATACTACATGAAGAGAACATGATTGTTTCATGATCTATGACTGTAAGAGATGATCAATAATAAAGTCTGCAAGTGAGATGCAGCCTTAATGAAATAAAAGTGAAAATGAATATTGTGAGCAATAAAGAGTCCAAAAGAGAAATGATAATATGGAAGTGATTAAAGACTGATGATCTAGATAAAATCACTTTCCCTTATCAGACTTCTAGATTCTCTAGTGCCTTAGTCGAAATATGAGTATGAAACGATCAGAATGTATACGAATAGTTCCAATGAGCCTTACATGTGATGTGCCATACGCTTAATGAGAGATAGCAAAAGGCTTTGAGATCCCAAGTGTATTGATAGCACCGCTCCATACTGATATATATATATTTATATGAGCGTGAGAGTAAATGCTCCATGATATTGAGAGAGCGTGTGTATGAGATGTGAAAGCTACTGGGACACTTACATATAACCGATTGACATGAGTACATGATAGTACCAAATTATGTCGACTTGGCACTAAGTGAGAAAAATGGAAGATGAACAGCATAGATCAGCTGTAATATGAAAAATATTGTGTATGGACTCTTATATGAAAAGAGGAATGAAATGAATGACTCCCAATTTGATAAATGAACTTACGGGAGTATAGATATATGTGATGAAAGATAGCATGTAGTAGTTTAAAGTACTCTTGATGTTGAAAGTGTACTAGCAGTATTACTTGAAGTATGAACTAGAGGCCAAAAGTCGTAAGTATATGACATGTACCACCTTTAGACTTAAGTTAAATTCGGAGGACCGAATTTTTTAAGGTGGGGAGAATGTGATAGCCGTAAATTTTTCATTTATTAGAAATTATAAATATTGAAAATAAATATTGGTGAAAATCTCGAGAATTGAGGAAGTGATGGATCGGGAAATTCGAGTGAAGAAAATTAATTTGGAAATAAAATAAGGAATAGAGGAAATTTAATTTGGATAAATGGAAATCCAAATTAAATAAGAAAATGAGGAAGAAAATATATATTGTAAATACAATATATATTTTATTATTACATTTATATAGATATATATATAAATGTTATTTATTTTAAAGTATATAAATATATACATATATATTTATACTAGAGATATATTTTTTATACACAAAATATATATCTTTATATACTTAAAATATACATAGTACTATATAATATATATAATAATAATATTATATGTATTATGTATATATAATATATGTATATATATGTATATATAACTAAAGGAATTAAATAAAACAAAAAAAAAAGAAAACAGAGAAGAAAGAATCGGGAAGCCTCCCGATTCTTCCTCCCCAAGTGGCTGCCGGCCACTGTCGCCGGAGAAAGAAAGAGAGACGAGGGAGAGCGACGTCGCCGGTGAGACGAGGAGAGGAAGAGAAGACGACCGGCGACGGAAAAGGAAAGAAAACGGTAGAAACAGAAACGAGAAAAACAGGAAACCGGAAGAGAAGAAAGGAGAAAGGAAACGGCGATGCCGGCCGGTCTTGGCATCGCCACAACCACCTCGACCTCGACGGAGGTGAGGGGAAGGAGAAGAGAGCCACTAGTGAGGCCAACGACGGCGGAGGAAGGCCGGCGAAGAGGAAGAAGAAACCGAGACCCACGCTGCCAGATCTGCCGCCGTACCGTCGATCTAGGGCAAACGGAGGCCACCGGTAGCTTCGTCGTGCCGTCGACAAGCTGAGGAGCCGTCGAACCGTCGGAGAACCGGCCATCGGAGGAGAACCAGCGGTGAGGGAGGTGATCGAACCGGCTAGGAAGAAAGAAAAAGAAAAGGAAAAGGAAAAAGAAAAGAAAAAGGAAAAAGAAAAAGAAAAGAATAGAAAAGAAAAAAAGAAAGAAGAGAAAGAGAAAAGGAATTCTGGGAATTTGGAGAATTCTCAAGAATTCAGAAATTACAGGAAATCCCGAGAATTACGGGAATCGGTAAGAAATCTCTAAAAGTGTTAAATTATTTAAATAATTTATTTATTTAAATAATTATGAAAAAATTCTAAAATTTAGAATTTAATTTCCAGAAAATTCCCTCGATGATCGAGCCGATGGAATCGGGCGAGGTGAACACAGGCACGACCTTCGAGAGGCAGTCGCCGACCCGAAACAGGTAAGGGAGACATGTGCCGCCTGTAAGGATATTCAGTCACATGTTTTAAATTATGCATTTAATTTATAAATGCAATTTATAATGATTAGTTTTGAGAATTGTGGTGATTTATCGGTTTCAAATTGTGGTGAAATACCAACTGAAAAAAATAAACTGTATTTACCGTGCAGGAGGCTAGCCAAATCGGCAGCCGTTATACTGCCGAAAAATTACTGAAATTTACCGAAAATCACTGAAAACCAAAATAAAAGATTTGATTTCACGTGAATCGATTTTCGGATACGAAAATCGAGAAATTAAGAAATTTCATAAAACATGAATATAGTGATATTTAATTTTAAAATATTCATGTTTTTGAGAATGGTGAAAAGGAAATCACCGAAAATTCACCCGATAGGTGATATTTCACGTGAAACGAGATGAAAATGAAAAAAGAGACTGAAGTGAATATTTTTATAAATATTCTTAAATATTCACTTGATTTTACATAAAACCTTTATGGTTTTAATTATGGAAATAATTAATTATAAAAATTCCATAAATGTTAAGAAATGAAGAAAAACTATGATTTCGAGATTGGAGGTTTCTACACGTGTTTTAGAAGAAAACATGGTGATGAGAATTTAAAGTTAGAAAATAAATAATTTATTTTCATAAATTATAAAAATGATTTGCTTGAAATTTCAATAATTATAAAACCATGTTTTCTATTGAATGCACGGAAAAGCGTGCATATCTGTTTTACTGTGAAAAAAAGATAGTTTTGCCCTTCTATACTTTCACTGATGATTTTGCAAACTGTCTTCATCGTATGAAAAACATGATATATACCTTTATGAAATAATTTGAAAAATGTTATTTATTTTATAAATTTCATAAAGGTGATTATGTTTACATGTGAGCCTTATAGATATTTGATATACGATGTTTAAAATCCATAAAGGTTATGGTACGGTTTATATTATTTTGAGACTATAGGCCCTGAGTTCATGCATTATTATCCATGTAATTGCGTGACCCACCTAGGGCGGTGGCTCGGGTCGATGGACCAACGGGTGCACCTCAGGGCGTCACAGGGCTGATAGACCCGCCAAGTCATCAGCGGTCTCGAGGTCACTTGGCAAGTGGACCCGAGGACCACCTATAGATTATGGCTATAGATCTAGCAGAGATAGCCGTGAGGGCCGATGGCCTACAGGTGCACCCCAATAGCGGTAAATTCCGTTCTCGCAAGGGGGAGGGGGAACGATGATAGCATGATTTATTTGATGCCTGGTCTCACACAATGATTACTGTGTATTGAAAGGATTTACGGAATCCTATTTACTGTACTGTACTGTTTACTGTACTGATAACTGGTTACTATTTATTGATGAAAAAAATCGTACCAAAATACTGTGTTTACAGAACTGTATTATGCACTGAAATGGTAGCCATTGATTACTGTTTTACTAAACTGAAAGCTACCATTTATTGTTTACTGAACTGAAAGCTACCGTATACTATTCACTGAATTGGTAGCTAGTGTTTACTGTTATTAACTGAACCGTATCGATATACTGTTTTACTGAATATACTGTTTTATTGAACTGTACGATACGGTTACTGATTTGAAAAGAGAAATAGATGTTTATTCTAAAAGAATAACATAAGAATTATTTCTAAGATAGAAATAATCAAAAAAGTGTTTATCTAATGATTGGATATTTACAAATCACTGTACTGTCACGTGTTTTAAAGGATACTAAAGTGAAAAGAAATAAGTGGTTTGCTCTGTGGGAAAAACGAAAGTCATATCGTTTTGAGAAAAATGGATTTAATACTCTCTACAGTTGCTTCTAGGTTCCGAAACAAGTCAAGTATTTTAAAATACCTGCCTTACTCTATCTGGATCCCTAGCTGACTGTAGTATCCTTCCTACATGTGTGCCTAGAGCCAGCTAGGAAGATTTTAAAGAAAATGAAAAATTATTTTCAGCATATAGATAACTGAATATCAAGTGTGACAGATAACTCTCTTACTGAGCCGTGGTTTGCTCACCCCTTAATTTTAAACATTTCAGGTTTTAAAGATTGTGAGATCCAATATTTGTGGATTACGGCTGCACATAAAGGACAATGTGACAGACCGACTGATTTATATGAGGTATGATCATTTATTTTCTGTATTTAGACATGTATACAGTACTACATTTTTGTAAATAAGATAGGGGATGTGTATTATATTAACAATGTTATATTAAATATGTTTAACATTTAGTGCAAGTGAAGTATCACAGACAGCCCAACCGGATGAATTGTGTAAAATTAAGGTTAAAATGTGGTAACGGGTCGTTACAGACCGGGTGTCGAGGTGATCGCCAAAGAGGACAGTATGGCTGAGTAGCGTTGTCACAGCAATCGTTGTCAATGGGCCCAAAAAGGGGTTGCCATGGCCGATTGGGCTGGTCCGTTATGATATCCATAGAACCGAGATATTAGAAAATTTATGTGAAATACTCGACGGGCGAGAACTATATTGGATAGCTCGCCAATCGGCATGAAAATAAATGATCGCCAATGGTGAGGCCGAGCTAGAATTTGGCGAGGGCGAATATGTGGGTTCGCCAATATAACAGGAATTACTCAAGTGGGTGAGCACCCTAACCACCCAAATAGTTCTAGTGATGATCGCCCAAAGAGTATGGCCAGTAATCTGATCAATAAATTGTGGTATAAATCATAGCAAAGTGGCGAATTGAAATATAAATTGTTTGTAAGCTCTTACCAGTGAATCAGCAGAGCTTGAGAAATTACTCAAGAGATAAATGAGTAGAGAATAAATTGTTTTGGTGTAACTGGTGAAAACGAAAATTATATCATTTTGAAAACAACGGGATTTGTACTCTCTACAGTTGCTTCTAGGTTCCGGAACAAGTATAGTATTCTAAAATACCTATCTTACTCTATCCGGATCCCTAGCAGACTGTAGTATCCTTCCTATTTGTGTGCCTAGAGCCAACTAGGATGATTTTAAAGAGAATAAATATGTATATTGATATAGGCAATATTATTGAATAAGGTATGGAAAAACCTTACTGTTAAGTCAGTGAACATGAGTTCTAATTGAACTATATGTATTAGAGACGTGAGGTCTCAACTGATTAAGTGGATATTAAAATTGTCTGAGTAAAAGATTTTACTACTTAAGTGAGATCAAAGTGTGGTTATTGGGGTATAAAATTTATGAGTTCTACCCGTATAGCATAAATGAATCGTTGAAGAGTTTGTGGAATTTGCTACCTTATTGATGCAATACTTATTTGTGGAAAAAGTGAGATTGAATGGGTATGTATGAATATAGTATTCGAAATGGTTACGAGATAGTAACAGTAAAGTACTATATTAAGTAGGAAAATGACAGAGGTGATAAATGATATAGAATGGAAATATCTTAAGAGACAAGTCATATGATGACTAGGGAACACGAGTGATGAGGTAGTTCCCAAGTATAAGAATAAATGTGATTTTGTATGATCATCACGTGATTATGGCTGGAATTAATGACATTACATGTACTAGGAGCATCAGAGATAGAATGATCACTTAATATAAGAGAAGTGATCGAGGGGAAAATGATTACTAGAGACATAATCGATGGTTAGCATTAAAGTCTGCAAAGGAAAAGCAGTTCTAGATTAATCATGAAACAATCACTGTGAGATGGTGGAGAATCCGAAAGAACCTTGAGGTTATAGTAGTGAGTATGGATTGAGAAACCAAATTATTTCACTTTTTCATCATCAGGTTTCGGGATGTAATGAGTGCCGTGGTCGATATATATTGGTGAAACAGAGAGAACGTATGTAAAGTTCCAGCAAGTGGGTACTTGTGATAGGGATCCCTGATTCGCCATATGCTTTGAGAGAATAGCAAGAGCCTTGGGATTCCCAATTTTACTATTAGCACCGCCTTTAATTGATATAGATATCCAAGCGCATTGTGTGGACGCTCCGGGATATATTGAAAGCGAGTGCTTTATATTTGAGAGACTACTGGGACAATTACATACGAGCGATTAAAACTATCTAAATGATAGTAATCAAATTATTATCGACTAAGCACTGAATGAAATGATAAGTGATGAATAGTATAAATGAATTACGGTGTCAAGGAAATGAAAAATTTGCTAACTCCCAAGGACGATAAAAGATTTTAGGGAATGTAGATTGGTTTTGAGAGAAAAAGCTCGATTTCTTCAGGATCCTCGAATAAAATCCGAAATGGCGATCCACGAGAGGGGCGATCGCCTAATAGCGGATAATGTGTTGTGAGATATGGGCGAACTATGTAATCGCCGACTCACTTGAAAGAGTAATCCTAGAGCGCGAGAGAGCGCCAAAGGGATTATTGTCGATGGCCTGAAGAGACGTGCAGTACTCTTAGAGACAATGAGGAGTATAAAGAAATATTCGTGGTCTCATATTAGAGATGAGATTTAATAAAAGTTAAAAATGTGATAAAGAAGAAAAATACCTATATTGGTGGTACTTCCTATACTAAGTGAAAACATGAAAAGAGTATAATGCTATCTAGATAATTGTGGATGTATTGAGTAAGTCTGCTTATTCTTTGATTATGGAATTTATTGAGCTAATTAATGCCTTGGCCGAGTTATATGTCAGGGAAATGGTGAGGTTTTGCAGTATTCCAGGGAGCATTACATTTGATAGGGAGTCCCACTTCGTATCTCAGTGTTGAGAGAGATTACAGGAAGCTAGGGGATCCCATTTGAGTTTTGCACAACAGTTATTCCACTAACTGAGAAATAGTCCGAACGTATGATATGGACACTCGAGGATTTGAGTAAGCGTGTGCAGTTGATTTTATAGGCTCCTGAGATAATCCTCTACCCTAGCAGAGTTGCTTATGATAATGGCCAAAGGAGAGTATAGGCATAACTCCTTAAAGAGTTTATTTAGCAGACGATATAATCCACAATAGCATGAGAAAATGGGAGACCGAGAATTATTTTCGACTTGGTCGAACAGACTTCTTGAGATATACAAGAGATTATGTATATTAAGGTCTCACCATTAGGATGCATAATGAGAGGGAAATTATGTTCCCGATGCATTAGATCGTTGGAGATCTTGGATCGTGTGAGAAATGTGCACTACCTCCAGAGTTGTTAGGAGTGCATAATATATTTCAAGTCTCAATGAAGAGAAAATGTTATTCATATCCTTCTTACGTGATTCGACGTAAGTCCTAGAGATTAGAGAGGACATGAGTTACGTTGAGAAACCAGTACGGATTCTGGATAGGAAGAATAAAGTATTGTGATCTAAGATTAATCTTTTGATTGGATGCTCTGGTAGTAGGAGGCTCTTTGACAATTAAATAGCCTTATGTGTAAGAAATATTTAGAGCTTTCACACTGACAGGTCTTGTTGAAATTTGGAGGACCAAATTTCTTAAGGTGGGGAGAAAATGTAAGATCCGATTCTACACTACTGTAGAGTCTAATTTCATAAAAGTGATAATGGAAATTAGACAAATAAAGAAGGTTGATTTCCAACAAGGGTGAAAAGCTCCTTGACTTGAGGTAAGAACGGAGCAAATTATGAGAAATACATTACGGGTGAGTAAGCTGGCAGCTCGCCAATGGGCGAGTAAGAGGACATTCGCCAATGGTCACAGTAAGTTGGACAATGGCGTGGGCGAATAGATGAGTTCGCCAACTAGTTGTGTGAGGTAATCGCCCGTTGTGACGAGGGATCTGATCGCCCAAGGAATGAGTAGGGCGAGTTGATTCGTTGCCTCTTTGGTTTGGCGAATAAGTAAGTTCGCCAAGTTCTTTGCTTAAGATGTTAGCCGAACTGGGCGAGGATTTGTGATCGCCCATTGGATTGAGAAGGTTTTATGATAGCAAGTGGGCTAGTAAATCAAACCCGGTGATCGCCAACAATGTAGGAGTAATCGCCAAATCTTAAGTTAGAATAAAGACAAAGTGGCGATGAGCACAGGCAAGCTGTGAATGTTGGCGAACTGAAAGTGAATTGGTGAGTTGAGGCCTCAGGAATAATGGGGCGAACTCGAAGCAACATTTGTGAACAAAATGAAAATAGATTCAAAACACGTGTGCAGCCAAAATTGACTTTGTAAGTCTTATGGTTGAAGACAATTAATGGAGAAGATGTTAAAGTCAGTAAGGAATTAACGTTATTGGTTGAGAAGTAAAACAAAGTCAATAGAAGCAGAAGATGTGTGTGGAAGGAAGACTTTCTCGCCAATGTAAGTGCAGTTTTTCTTCATGCATTAAATGCATAATAGACGTGAAATAAATGCTGGAAATGAGATAAGACCAAGTAGTGAATTATGATTGGATAGTATGGCTATAAAAGGAGAAACAAATGAGGATAACAGAGTTAGCCAACTCCAGCTTCTTCAGGAAAACCATTTCACTGCAAGTTATGTTCTGTTTCTTCCATTTCTCCACCATGTTTGATGTACTAAGCTTCACCTTAAGTTAGCCAACAAGTAAACCAGCTTGCAAACCTTTCCTCCTTAGTTTGATGAGTTGAAGGAATAAGCAAAAGGAGACCAACGTGGGAAGGAAAGCAATTTGTTCTAGAAGTGCAGTTGGTTGAGGTGAGTTTCATATTTATGAGGTGTTCTTGATGCTCAATGATAGATTTCTATGTTTTATGAAGTAATAAACATAGATACATAGATACAGTCTTGTTTTTAGTTAGATCCTTAGAGAATATGAAAACAAGGAAAATAATGGAAAAAGTGACGGGAATGGCGACTATTGTGATCGCTCACGTTGAAATTTAGTTATCGCTAATGGGCGAGTAGGCAATATAAACTCGCCATAGTTGTTGTTGAAGGGGCGAGGTCGCCCAACGCCAGTTTAAATTATAGGCGAGTCAATCTCTGAGTAGAAAGCCACTTATGGCTAACCCAAATGCATAGGCTTCGGGCGAGTTGATATGTGGGTGAACTCCCACATTAAGGCCTTTGTGGCATGGCATGTTTGTTGAGGGCGAGCTCCCTCTGAATAGCCAAAATATATTAATGCGAGTAATGGCGGGCGAGCTCCCACGTGTAAGCCATTTGATGGATGGCGAGCTCGGTCAGGCGAGCTAGTTAGAGCTCTGTCGGGCGAGTAGTCATTTTATTTATCGCAATATCACCAAGTAATATGAAATGAAAATATTAATAGAATTTATAAATTATTTGCAGCTGGGAATTATGAACTCGGTAAATGCGATTTGGAAGGCGAGAAGGAAGCAAGGCTTCGTTGAATTAGGTAAGAGAGATGTGTGTGAAGTAAATACATGTCCTGTGGAGTAAATTTTATGAAAATATTGAGATAAATGTTTTATTTTCTGACATGCATTGTATGATAAAGTGTCTTGATCTTGGGCGAGTTGAAAATTGTTGATTTAACTGGTTAGGGCGGGCAATCCCGTCTATTTTGATATTGGGCAAGCTACTAAGCCGACCCTTATGATATTAGTTTGGCGAACCTTTTTGTTTTGTTTTCGGGCGAACAACCCTTGATCTAATAAAAGGCGGGCGAACCATTTGGGTGAACCCTTTTATATTTTATTTGGGGCGGATGACCCCTAAGTTGAGAAAGTTGTTGGCGAGCCATTGAAGGCGAGCTGGTTTTTACTCAATGTTTTAAAAGCAAGAATTGGCGGGCGAACACTTGTTCATCCCATTTTGGAGTTGACCATGGGCGAGCTGGACTGGCGAGCTGACCATGGCGAACAGATTTCGATGGTATTTCTTGAGGAAAAATGAGTCATTTTAATATCTTTGAAAATAGAAAATATAAACCCTTTTTGGGCAATTGACTAATGGTAGAGCCAACGAGGGCAAGCCAATTTTGCTTTCTAATTTTAAAAGCAAAGTTGGGCGGGCGAACACAGGTTCACCGCACCGGGCGAGCTTCCATGGGCGAGCCATGTTAGGCGTGCCATGGGCGAGCAGATTTTAAACGTTGAGATTTTGTAATGTTTTCAAGGTGTTTTGTAAACAGAAAGCCTAAACCTTTTTGGGAATTAAATCATTTGAGTAAATGATAATATGGGTGAGATAATCCCTTAAAGGTTTTTCATGAGATATAAAAGTGATTTTGAGACTTGAGGCCCTGAGATTATGCAGTATTATTCATGTAGTTGCGTGACCTGCCTGAGGCGGTGGCTCGGTCGATGGACCAACGAGTGCACCTCAGGGCGTCATAGGGCTGATAGACCCGCCAAGTCATCAGCGGTCTCGAGGTCATTTGGCAAGTGGACCCGAGGACCACCTATAGATTATGACCATAGATCTGAGATAGCCGTGAGGGGCGGTGGCCTACGGGTGCACCCCAAAAGCGAACGACTTGTGTTCCTGGAGGAACAATGAGAGCATGATTTGTTTGTTGCCTAGTCTCAACTTGTGGATTTCTGTTTATTGAGAGGATTTATTGAATCCTATCTACTGTTTACTACATTTCAAAGTAAACTGTTTAACCAGTGGTTTGAATGATGTATTGAGAGTGTTGCTTACTATATCCACTGTTTTCCTATGTGATATGATTTTAGGAAAAACAAATATTTGGTGGTAAATAGTCTTTATTTTTATAAAGCAGCATATGTCTCCTTTACTGAGCGTATGAATCGCTCACCCCTTTTGTTTTAACTCTACAGATAAAAGAAACGGAGTTAGAGAACTAGCTCTCAGATGGGTATAACTACGTTTAAAGCGCTGAGGCATGTTATGTTAAACGTGATAGGTACAATCTCTTCTCTTTTACATTCCAGACATATGTATACAGTACTTCTTTATGGAAATAAAGGTTAACATGGGATGTCAGATGTAAGGAATACTGAAAAAGAAATTTCATATTCTGCATTTGATAAATAAATGTTATTATTTATCATTATCATTGTAGAATGTTATTGGCATCGCAGACAGTCCAACAGATAAAGTTGTATGGAAATACGTAAAAAATGTGATAACGGGCTATTACAACTTCCTAAAGCCACCAAGTAGAGTGCAAGAAAGAATATCAAGGCCTTAAAGCCCTTAGCCTCTAGACAATGATATTATGGGATAACAGTATAACACAACAATAACAATATTTGAACAGAATATATAACACAGGGAAAAACTTGGTAAGAAGAATCATATTAAAATACCATCAAGGGCGTTGTAGAATGTCCAATAGGAAGCAATTACGGATCTCGTGTTTGTCCTTTTCATACCTCCTTATTCACCACCTGTAAAGAAAAACAAACGTAAAACACGTAAAAGTTGGACGAAAACCAGAGACGGACGTTAAAAAGAGCACCCAAAATCAAGGGAAAAGGTATAGAAAAAAGCTACTTTTTATGGAGTCTTACTCTTATCACATGATACATCCCGTACTTATTCGTTTCAAAACGGATATAATCCTCTTTTTATATTCTCCTTCACTGTTATGTTCAACTTCAAAAACTAGAATTGAATACAACTTTCATTATTCTCGGTCATCTTTATCTTAAATTATGGGTAATCTGTACAATGGAATGTGGTTTCTTGCATTTGCTATTTTGATTCTTAACTACTCAACTGGAGTTGCAGGGTCGGAACGAGTTCCTGCACTCTTCGTGTTTGGAGACTCTTTGGTTGACGTTGGCAACAACAATTTTCTTAACTCAATTGCCAAATCTGACTATTTCCCTTATGGTATTGATTTCAATATGCAGCCTACAGGAAGGTTTTCTAATGGAAAAACCTTTGTTGACATAATTGGTATGTTTTTACACACTCTCTTATTTTTTTAACCATATCTTAATTTTTCTTCATTAATTAGTACCAAAAAAAGCCTTCGGAGACGCGAGCCATTATGATCAAAATTATATTGTCAACGCAGGAGATATGTTGGGTGTCCCATATCCTCCACCCTTTGCTGATCCCAACACTGCAGGAGTTAAGCTACTTCGAGGAGTGAATTATGCTTCTGCAGCCGCTGGCATCCTTGATGAGACTGGCCAACATTATGTATGTATTTTGCTTATCTTCCAACTTTGATATGAAGAATTACAGTTACTCCGAATTTAGACCAACTTAGCCATAGAGAAATCAAATTTTCTATCTTTATTCCTGTCAGATTAAAATCACAATGGTCATGGATGCAGGGCGAACGGTACAGCCTAAGTCAACAAGTATTGAATTTTGAAAGCACATTGGATCAACTACGAACAATGGGAGGGAGTAATTTGACAAATTTCCTTGCCAAATCCATTGCAATTTTGGTGTTTGGGAGCAATGATTACATCAACAATTACCTCATGCCTTCCATCTACTCTTCTAGCTACAATTATAGTCCTCCAGAATTTGGCAACCTTCTTCTCAACCGCTATGCCCGGCAACTTTTGGTAAAAGCTATTCTCGCATTAAATTTTTGCAGTCCTAAACCAATTTGTCAGTGCAAATTAACATTATATAAATGATGGCATTGTTGCAGGCACTGCACAGTTTAGGACTAAGGAAATTCTTTATAGCTGGAATTGGGCCGATCGGTTGCATCCCAAACCAAAGAGCAACAGGACAAGCACCATCGGGAAGATGCGTAGATTACGTTAATGAAATCCTGGGTACTTTCAACCAAGGAGCAAAATCAATGGTCGACCAGCTAAATAAGCGTACTGGTGCAGTCTTTGTATATGGCAATACTTATGGTGCTGTGGGCGACATCCTAAACAATCCTAACGCTTACGGTAACAAAACAGAAAATCTTTAGTATTTGTTTATATATAATAAGTAATGAAATTTGAAAGTAAAATTTTGCAGGGTTCAAAATTGTTGATAGAGGATGCTGTGGAATAGGGAGGAACCAAGGGCAAGTAACATGTCTGCCATTTGCATATCCATGCATGAACAGAAACGAATTCGTGTTTTGGGATGCTTTCCATCCCACGCAAGCTGTTAATGCCATTCTAGCTCGTCGGGCTTTCTATGGGCCTCCTTTGGATTCGTTTCCAATCAACATCCAGCAAATGACTCTTATCAACTGATTTTACCTCTTTCTTTTTACTTTTATGGCTTGGCCATGTCTTCTATAAATTGGCTCCGGAAGGCCTTTCGTGATTGGAAAATAATTAAAGAATCGGAATCCAATAGAATATTTTAATTTATCAAAAAAGTAAAATACAATTTCTGCAAATTTTAAATAAAATGAAATTATCTTATTATTTTTTTAAACTTACATTGTCTTGTATAAGAATGAGTAGAAGATGAAAATTCATGTTGATGACTTAATGTGTATTTATATATTGGTTCACATAACTTGCCCCAATTTATTGGAATGAAAGCTATGATGATTGATAATTTTCTTAAGCAAAAATTTACTTCAAGCATTTTGATGACTTCTTTTCAATTGAATAAATTCTAGGTTTTTTTTTTTTGGTTAGAAAATTCTAGGTTTTTTGGATCATATATAAACTGATTCATATATGATTTATAGAGGTATGACAGTAGAAAATTCAAATTAAAATAGCAAGAAGCCGAAAACCATGAATCGCTTTGATCAAAATTTGACTATCATGCAATTAAAACATTTAAGATTCATAAAAAGAGTTTAAGAAACATATAACACTAAGATATGGTAATCTAGTGTATTTCCTTATTAATAACCTTAATCTCTTTGAAGATTTACAAATTACCTTACATGTATAAAAAATGTCATAGATTACGGTTATATAAAAAATAATAAACTACGGTTATTAAAACCAAGCGTAATCTTACATCTTTAGCTAAGTGCCCCAAGTATCCATCTTAGCTAAGCTCCATAGTTAAAGCTTGTAGCCCTTTTGACCTTAATTTACATTTAAGATTTGATTTCCTCTTATAAATATATTATTTCACTTATTTACAAGCAATGTAGGAACTTATTTCCTTGCATTTATATTACAAGCTATTCAACAAAGTATATGGTATTAAATGTTAGGCGATTAAGAAACTGCACATACATAGAAGATAACAGCAATAGAAATGTGAATATTGTGCTAGATGTGCAGATATACAAAAAAGTGTAGAATAAGAAACAAAGATATTTGCAAAAAGATTGAAGAGTTACCTACTGAAGAGACAAAATAAGTGAAAGTCATTTTTGTTGGTTTGAACATGTACGATATAGACCTATAGATACTCCAGTTAGGAGAGTAAAAGCTATAAATGATGAAAAAGAGTTAAGATTAGAGGAAAACTAAAAAAGACTTGAAAGGAAGTCATTTAAAAGGATATGGTGACAGGAGAGTTAGAAGAACACATTGCATTGGATAGGAATGAGTGGAGGAGAAGAATTCATGTTGACGAGTCAACTTGAGATTATATATTGGTTCACGTAACCTACCCCAATCAATTAGAATAAATAATGATGATGACAATGAATTCATTATTTAGTGGAACTTTGAGATTTTTTTTCCTCAAATTACTTGTAGTCATTAAATACTTATAAATCTACTGAATATGAAGAAGTTGAATATTTAAACTTTCTTATTAAATAAAGTAGAAGGTCAAGAATAATGATTTTATTATAGTGTTGGAACCTTTATCGTGTGATGCTTTAAACTAAGTTAGAATTCCTTGGACACCTTTAGTTGGCAATTATAACACTCAATATTGGAAACTCAAGCTGAAATGCATCATTCCACATAGTATACTTGGACTTGAAAATCTTGTTTTCTTTTTTTTTTTTAAGTTCGTAGGAAAGTACAACGAGAGAAAAGAGAATTGAATCTTAGATCTAATCCTTCTTAATGAGGAATAATAACTGTTAGATGAAGTCTTGATTGTTAAAATGTTGTTTTTTTCATTATTTTCATCTGATGTTTCTTTTATTCCTTGAATTGTGAAAATTAAGAATCAAGTATTATTGGTTATTTCAAGTAGTATTACTTTCACAATGAACAAGAAATTTGTAAGAATCAGTGATTGTAAAGGTATAGCAAAAAATAGCCTGACTCAAAAAATTTGCTCGATTGACCCAGACCAAAACTCAATTGATTCGATTTGATTCAAAAAGTCAACAATTCAAACCCAACCCAATCTGAGTTCAAATTGATTCGATTCCAAAATGATCTGGATATATACTGATCTGAACCCGACTCGACTCAAATCTGGTTTTACCCAAACCTGAATTTATCCGAACCTAAATTGATTCGATTTCGAATTGGCCCAAACTCGAGCTAACTCGAACTCGAATTAATCCAAACCTAAATTGATTCAAATCTGAATTAATTTGAATACAAACTAACTCGAACTTGAAAGTATTCGAACTTAAATTTAAGACTAACAGTAAGTATTTAAATGTTATAATTGATAACCAAACTATTATATTATGGTAAAAATATAATTTTTTAATAATATTGTTGCTACCTGATCACAACAATAAATTTTACTAAGGTGGTAATCTCGATCTTCGCATTAGACCTGTCTCCAAAAACTCTGCAAGAAAGAAAACCATCAAAGGATACAGGGGCTTTCCCCTACGTGCACTTTGCTGCTTAAGTCAAACAAAATTTTAGAGGGTTTCAATAAGTAAATAGAGATTAGGGTTCAAAAATAATACCTGTAACCTATTTATAGGAGTTATTTAATGCATAATTATAATTAAGACCCATAGCTTAAATGATAAACTAATGGATCCTTCATAGCCCTTCTGAGTCTTTTTTCCTCTTGGGCTTAAGCTACCATTAGGCCCAATATTCTTTAGTCGGACTTGTATCAAAGCCCAATGACCTTTAGTGTGACCCTCATCAATTGCTCCCCACTCTTTCGCAAGGTATACCTTATGGAAGAGTATATATGCTTTTTTTTCTGTAATTAAAATCATTATGTGTCCATAAACTTTTTAGATCCTCTCGCTACCTCCTTTTTGGAATTATTGCAAGAAACTTTTCATCTTCACCCATGGGCTCAACTAGAAGGCTTCATCATAATTTGTAATAGGAACATAATTTGTAATAGGAACAGAGTCGTGCCCTTACTTCTTTTGTTAAGTGCCTTTTCAAGGCCCATGAATTCTCTGAGTCAATGACCTATTTTATCTAGAAGGCCTCTGAAAAAGAATTTCGAAATAGATTTTTTAGGGAGCTTCCAAGTAAACTTCACAAATATAGGTATGTTTAGTTCTTTGTTGAAATCCCAAAAGATTTAGGTATCCCTACCCAAGTGGTTATTTGATAATTCTATAATTTATAGAATTATCATGAATTTAATGATATAATTTATCTCTAAATTATTATTATTAGATTAAAATCCCTCATTTATTTATTAAATTTCTCTCAATGATGTAGTAACTCCAATTCATAAATAAGTCATAGATGTGAAAGACTTTAGTTCCAAATTCCATTCAAACACAAGACTTTGTTGATAAAGCTTCATGCATGGATATCTCTACTTGCTGCCAAGAAAGAAAAATTGTTGCATTTATCTTTTATGAAGATAAATTATCAAGATGGACTTTTTGCTAAGGATAGGGATAAACAAGAGAGCTGATAAAAGATAAATTTTCTTTAAAGATAAAGATCAAGCCTTATCAGCCAGAATTTTGAGCTAATCATCATCCCCACTGCCTCTATAAATAGCCAGCTTCAGCACCATAAAAGGGCATGCAATCTCACTAGGGGATATAGAGTAGTTTAGTTTTATTATCTTTGTTTTAGTTTTTCAAGTTTTCATATAAATTTCTTTCGGTTTTTATTTTGTACTATTTTAGAAGTCTTGATTTAAATAAACATTTTTTTATTTTCATTTTCCTAGTACTAATATTTAAAAAATATTAGTGTTTTGATTAAAAAATTCTTTCGATCGTTTGAATAAAATTAAGGCATGAAATTTTAGTACTTAGTAAACAACTCACAATTTCAATCCTCGTGGGAATGATCTTGTACTCATCACTTTATTACTTGCTATGATCCGTATACTTGCGGTACACTCATCGAAAATTTGTTAACAAGTTTTTGGCACCGTTGCCGGGGATTGAAGGATTTGTTTTGCTAATATTAATACCAAGCATACCTAGTTTTAATTCAAATATTTTGTTTTATTTTTTTCCTCCTTCTTGTTACTAATATCTTCTCTTGTTTTTCTTGCGAGGTATATTGACCTAGTGCATGAGCCGAACAAGGAGTGGTGAATTGGCTCCCCTTGACCCTAAAATTGAAAGAACTTTACGAAGAATCAAGAAGGAGAACCAAGAAGACTTTGTTGAAACAAACACCATGGAAGAAGCAAATACCAAGGCTCTTCGAGATTATGCAATGCCTACAGTAAATGGATTCGAGATGAGCATAAGATATCCAGCCATTCAAGCAAACAATTTCGAGATCAAACCAGCCATCATCCAAATGATCCAAACTTCTGTACAGTTTGGGGGTTCAATCAATGATGATCCTAATGCTCATCTTAAACTTTTTTTACAAATTTGCTTTACTTTTAAGAATAATGGTGTTTCTAATGATACAATAAGACTGAGATTATTTCCTTTTTCTCTCAGGGACAAGGCGATGGACTAGTTGAACTCATTGGCACCTGGATCAATCACAACATGGGAGGACTTAGTCCAGAAGTTCTTGGTAAAATTCTTCCCACCAGCCAAAACAGCTAAGATGAGGAACGACATCACCACTTTCATGCAACACGACTCAGAGTCACTCTATGAAGCATGAGAGAGGTACAAAGAGCTCTTGAGAAGGTGTCCTCATCATGGGACTCCAAATTGGTTGCAAGTGCAAATATTCTACAATGGGTTGCAAGGCCAGACTAGAACTACTATAGACACAGTTGCAGGTGGTGCATTAATGAGCAAGTCTATAGATGATGCCTACAACTTGATAGAAGACATGGCTGCAAACAACTGTCAATGGTCAACTGAGAGGCTTACACCAAAAACTGCAAGTATGTATGAGTTAGATGCACTCACCGCCCTTAACTCTCAAACCTTAACCTTGACCAAAAAGGTTGATTCTCTTGGAGTCAATCAACAACCCAACCCAATTCATTTCATTCAAAACCCTTTGTAACTTGTGATAATTGTAAGGGTAATCACTCTGGCGATAGGTGTCCTATTCAAGCCGAACAAGTCCAATATGTTTCCCATCCAAATAGGAACCATAACCCATTCTCAAACACCTATAACCTTGGCTGGAGAAATCACCCAAATTTGTCTTGGAACAATAATCAAGGGCAATCATCTAACCCAAGACCTACCTATCCTCCTGGTTTCCATACTTAACCACCATAACCACTTCCGCATAATCCTCTACCACAAGTCCCACCACAAGAAAAGAAGCCTTCCTTAGAAGAGATGTTCACCACCATCTTACAAAACCAAGCAGCTTCTATAAAGAACCTTAAAATTCAAGTAGGTCAGATTGCCAATGCCATTAGCAACCATCCTCAAGGTACCCTGCCTAGCAATACGGAACCCAATCCAAGAAGGGAAGGTAAAGAGCACTGTAAATCAATCACCTTGAGGAAAGGTAAAGAAGTTGGTTACATACCTAAAGAATCAGAGGAAGATGTTAGAGTTGAAGTACAGGCAGAAGAAGAAGATGAGCAACAAAATAACATTGAGCAGACTTCATCTCAATCTGGTAAGATCATTGAATCACCTCCTCAACCTACCCTTTTCCTCAAAGATTCAAGCAAAAGAAGACAGATAGGCAGTTTGATAAGTTCCTAGAGGTATTCAAAAAGCTCCATATCAACATCCCTTTCTCTGATACATTGGAGCAAATGCCAATTTATGCCAAGTTCATAAAGGACATCATCTCCAAGAAAAGGCAAATTGAGGATCTTGAAACTGTTGCTCTTACTGAGGAGTGCAACACCATTTTGCAAAGAAGCTTACCACCTAAGCTTGAAGATTCAGGGAGTTTTACTATTCCTTGCACTATTGATAACTTATTTTTTAATAAAGCTTTATGTGATTTAGGTGCAAGTATTAATTTAATGCCTTTTTCTATTTTCAGGAAACTTGGACTAGGAGAGACTAAAGCAACCAAGATAACACTCCAGTTAACAGACCGATCTCTCAAGTATCCAAGGGGCATTATTAAGGATGTGCTAGTGAAGGTTGACAAATTTGTCTTTCCAGCTGATTTTGTAGTGTTGGATATGGAGGAAGATCGTGAAGTCCCAATTATCCGTGGGAGGCCCTTTCTGGCAACTGGTAAGGCTCTTATTGATGTGTAAAAAGGAGAGCTCACCATACGGGTCAATGATCAAGAGGTAACATTTAATCTTTTTTCTGCAATTAAATTCCCAAGTGAGATTGATGATTGTTTTAAAGTGAATGAAGAGGAAAGTATAGTTCAGAAAATATTCATCAATCAAGAACCAATGGACACCTTAGAAGCAGTTTTTGATGTAGAAAAGTCTAATTGTGCTGAGGTAAATGTTGTGACAATTCCCAACAGACAATTTGAAAGGTTAGGTGCTTCTGGATTTTCATCTCTCAAGTCATCGATTGAAGCACCTCCGACGCTAGAACTCAAACCTTTACTTCCTCATTTAAGGTATGCTTATCTAGGTGAGTCTTCTTCTTTACCAGTTATCATTTCTTCTGCTCTAACTAATGAACAAGAAGAAAAGTTGTTGAGTGTCTTGAAGGAGCATAAGAAAGCATTGGGATAGACCATAGCTTATATCAAGAGAATAAGCCCATCCATATGCATGCACAAGATTCTGTTGGAGGAAAATCACAAGGCCATTATTGAGCACCAATGAAGGTTAAACCCAACCATGAAAGAGGTAGTGAAGAAAGAGATTATCAAGTGGTTGGATACGGGTATCATATACCCGATTTCAGATAGTTCGTGGGTTAGTCCTATCCAGTGTGTGCCGAAAAAGGGACGTATGACTGTGGTATTTAATGAAAATAATGAGCTCATTCCTACTGGAACAGTCACTAGTTGGAGAGTGTGCATGGACTACCGTAAGCTCAACAAGGCCACTAGAAAGGATCACTTTCCTTTGCCAATCATCGATCAGATGCTTGATAAACTAGCCTGGCATGAATTCTATTGCCTATTGGATAGGTATTCCCGTTACAACTAGATCACCATCGCTCCAGAAGATCAAGAGAAGACCACATTCACTTGTCCATATGGAACATTTACTTTTAGGAGGATGCCATTTGGATTATGTAATGCTCCTGCCACATTCCAAAGATGCATGATGGCCATCTTTTCAGACATGGTGGAAGAATCTCTCGAGGTATTTATGGATGACTTCTCTGTTTTTGGTGATAATTTTGATTTATGTTTGAAAAATCTAACTCTTGTGCTCAAGCATTGTGAAGAAACCAACTTAGTCTTAAATTGGGAAAAATGTCATTTTATGGTCCAAGAAGGTATTGTGCTATGCCATAAGGTTTCTTCTAGAGGAATTGAAGTTGATAGAGCTAAGATAGAGGTAATTGAGAAGTTGTCACCACCAACTTCAGTAAAAGGAGTAAGAAGTTTTCTTGGACATGCAGGCTTCTATAGGAGGTTTATTAAAGATTTCTCAAAGATTTCCAAACCATTGTGTAATCTTTTAGAGAAAAACACAACCTTCAGGTTTGATCATTCCTATTTAGAAGCATTTCAAACTTTAAAAGATAAATTAAGCATTTCAAACTTTAATAGATAAATTAATTTTTGCTCCTCTAATTGTAACCCCTGATTGGAATTTATCTTTTGAACTAATGTGTGATGCGAGTGATTATACAGTTGGTGCAGTTTTAGGACAACGACAAGGTAAGATTTTTCACGCAACTTACTATGCGAGCAAAACCTTGACAGATGCACAACTCAACTATGCAACTACTGAAAACGAGTTGTTGGCGGTTGTCTTTGCGTTCGATAAGTTTCGTCCTTATCTCATTGGCACCAAGGTGATAGTCTACACCGATTACTCTGCCATCAAGTACTTGATTGCCAAGAAGGATGCCAAGCCAAGATTGATTAGGTGGATTCTCCTTTTACAAGATTTTGACCTGGAGATTAGAGACAAAAAGGGGACAGAAAATCAAGTGGCAGATCATCTTTCCAAACTAGAGAATGGTGGTGTTGAAGATGCAACTATCATCAAAGAGTCTTTCCCTGATGATCAACTATTCAAGGTTAGGCATAATAACTTACCATGGTATGCAGATTATGTCAACTTTATAGTAGGTAAAGTGCTTCCTCCTGATTTATCATTTCAACAAAAGAAAAAAATTTTGCATGATATCAAATATTTTGTATGGGATGAAACCTGTTTGTTTAAGCAATGTAGGGATCAGGTTTTAAGAAGATGTGTACCCATGGAAGAGACGGAGGATAGCCTCCATCATTATCATTGTTCAAATTATGGAGGACACTTTGGAGGGGAAAGAACAGCTGCTAAGGTGCTTCAATCAAGATTCTATTAGCCTACGCTGTTCAAAGATGCCTATCTATATGCCTTGAGATGTGATCGATGCCAAAGGGTTGGCAATATTTCCAAGAGACATGAGATGCCCCTAAACACCATTTTGGAGGTGGAAATTTTTGATGTTTGGGGAATAGACTTCATGGGACCATTCATCTTCTCGTACAACAACCTTTACATCCTTGTAGCAGTGGACTATGTATCCAAATGGGTGGAAGCAAAGGCCTTACCTACAAATGATGCCACGGTAGTTATGAAGTTCTTGAAAAAGAACATCTTCACTCGTTTTGGCACCCCCAAGGTGATCATTAATGATGAAGGGACTCACTTCTGCAACAAGTCCTTTGAAGCTTTGCTTGCTAAGTATGGTGTCAAACATAAGGTGGCTACAGCCTATCACCCTCAGACAAGTGGCCAAGCAGAAGTCTCCAACAGGGAGATAAAAAGAATCTTAGAGAAGACAATGAACCCTTCAAGAAAGAATTGGGCCATGAAATTAGACGATGCATTATGGGCCTATCGAACTGCATTCAAAACATTAGAACGTCTCCATACCAATTAGTGTTTGGGAAGGCATGTCACTTACCTGTGGAATTGGAGCACAAGGCGTTTTGGGCGATCAAGAAATTAAATTTTGATATGCTGGCCGCTGGTGAAAAGCGTTTATTACAGCTCAACGAGTTAGATGAATTCAGAATGCAAGCATATGAGAGTGCAAGACTCTATAAGGAGAGAATGAAGAAGTGGCATGACAAGAAGATAGTGGAAAGACAATTTGAGCCAGGGCAATAGGTTTTACTCTATTATTCTCGCTTGAAGCTGTTTCCAGGTAAGTTGAAATCAAGGTGGTCTGGACCATTCATTGTTACTCCAGTTTTTCCATATGGAACTGTGGAAATAAAAGAAAAGTTTTCTAAAGAACCATTTAAGGTTAATAGTCAAAGATTGAAGCATTATTGGGGAGGAGTAATCGATCGTCAAAAATCGGTCACTCATCTTAATGATCCAACTTGAAATCAACAATGGTAGTCAAGCCGAAGACTATAACTCAAGCGCTTTTGGGGAGGCAACCCCAACTTTCAAATCTTTCCTTTTAAGATTTCGTTACTTGTTTATTTATTTTTATTTGTTTTTGTTTATTTATTTATAGGTGATAATCTCAGCTCTGGATGCTGCAAGGAGCTGGTCACGTGCTACGCTATGGTTTAACAAGAGGCTGCCACCATTGTTTGTGTGGTGCAGCAAGGCTGGAACGGTGAGGCAAAGTCGTTGCAAGACGAGGTGGCAACTTTAGTCGTGACTGCGCAAGTGAAGCAGTGGAGTTGTGTCGTGGCTGCATAGCGTGGATTTGCAGAGACGTGTAGCAGGACCAAGTTGCTGCTGCTGAACGTGGGTTACAATGCGAGCAAGCACCTGGACATTGCTTTACTGAGTTGCTGCTGCAGGGACGGTTTGCTGAAGCAGCTGTGGTGTGGAAGCCTGGACTGAAGCGGTGCATAATGGCCTAACGCAAGTGCCAAGGTAAGCTGCTAGACGAGCGTGGCATGAGCTGGGCAGGTGCGTGGCTGTCGGGTTACTGAAATTGAAGCACAAGATGGCAAAGCTTGATGTCCGAAGCTGTCAAGTATGCATGGCTTGATCTGGTGCGTTATGGCATAAAGAAACTGCAGAAATGTGGCGTTGCAAGAAAAGAACATGGGCTAAAGCTTGTTTGCTGTCAACAAAACGTGGCTATCGTAAAGTGCATTAGTGCTGAACATAAAGCTCGGTTGTGCTTGCTGGTGCGAGTAGAAGGCAAAGCTTGAAGCCATGGATGTTGTTGCAGCGTGCTCACCAAAGCTTACGGTTGGAGTTAATGCATGGCGTAGCTGCACACAACGAAAGCTAGTCGGCATCGGATGTTCAGTGCATGTAAAACTTGCTGGGAGATGTGGACAGAAGTTGACTGCGATCGCTTGCTGTGTGCTGGCTTTGTACATGGTCAGTTGAATCTAATGTGTGGAGACAAGAAAGACTGGTTGCTACACCAGTTGTTTTAGACAACAAGCTAAACAGGCAAGAAACGTGGTGCTGCTTGGACCGAAAATGGGGACATGAGCTAGCCAGGAGAGTGGTCTTTGCAAAGAACGACTTTCTAGCATGTTGAAAAGCATGACACGTTTTTAAGGAAAAAATGAAGCTTCATGAACACGTGGCCTTTCAATCTCAAAGTCAGGGGAGTATTTCTTTCTCATTCCTATTTTTCCTTTTTATACATTGAGGACAATGTATGTTTCAAGTTGAGGGGGAAGAGCAAAATTTTTTATTTTCAAAGATTGAGCAAAATTTTTTCAATTTTCTTTCGAAATCTTTGCAAAAAAAAAATTCGTGCTTTAAAATGGTTTTTACATTGAAGTGATTATATGTTTGCTTGATAATTCCTTGATATTTGACCATGGATTGAAAATGTTATAGCAAAATGAAATTCATGAGTATGTGCAAAGTATGTGAATGAATTCTTTAGTGAATTATCTTTTTGATTGAGAATTTTCCAAAAATTGAATGCACTATGTTTTTATCATTGAAGTCATGCATATTTGGAGAAAATTTATGTGAATAGGAATAAACATTAGTCTTTAAAGTTTGTTTTTTCTCTAGAATTTGTTTTATCATCTCTCAAGGCGAAATCTTAGAACACATTTAGCCAAAGAGGTGATTTAGACCATCTTTGGACCGTTTGAGCTTTTCAAGACTACCATGATATATTTTATCCTTAGTCACCCAATTTGAGCTTAAATAGACCTTCTCTCTTATTTTACCTACATTAATAATTAGCCCAGCCTATAAAAAAAAATTTCACATACCCTGTTATATGCATGAGGACTATGTCAAGATGTATTTAGAGCTACGCATATATAGAAAAAAGGGTGAAATTCAAAAAAAAATCAAAAAAGAAGAAGAAGAAGAAGAAATCAAGTTGGAGGAATTATTTGAAGGCTTTTAAAAAGTCCAAGAAAAAGAATGCATGATTAGGGGTTGAGCCTAAAAATCCTTTTTCTCCTACCTTTACCCTAGCCATACATTACAAGCTTATAAAGTCCTATTGATCTTTAGCTATGTGTGTCTACATTAGTGGAGAGAAGATGAGAAAAGCAAACTTATGGAAGATAACTATTCTTTGAGATCTTTTGTTATGTTCATGTTTATATAAATTTATCCGGATTGCATGCACTGAAATGAAGAAACATTTACACACACACATGAAAAAATTGAATTGAATTGATACTCTCTTTTGAATGAGTTTATATATATTTAGCTAATGTTTATGGATTTTCATGGAGTTGTAATGTTTTCAAAATCTTTGTGGAAATTAAAGGGAAATCATTCTTGCAAGTGTATTTGACCTTTAGGTACATTTCTTTGTGAATTTTATTTTGCTCAAGGACAAGCAAAAATTCAAGTTTGGGGGTGTGATAATTCTATAATTTATAAAATTATCATGAATTTAATGATATAATTTATCTCTAAATTATTATTATTAGATTAAAATCCCTCATTTATTTATTAAATTTCCCTCAATGATGTAGTAACTCCAATTCATAAATAAGTCATAGATGTGAAAGACTTTAGTTCCAAATTCTATTCAAACACAAGACTTTGTTGATAAAGCTTCATGCATGGATATCTCTACTTGCTGCCAAGAAGGAAAAATTGTTGCATTTATCTTTTATGAACATAAATTATCAAGATGGACTTTTTGCTAAGGATAGGGATAAACAAGAGAGCTGATAAAAGATAAATTTTCTTTGAAGATAAAGATCAAGCCTTATCAGCCAAGATTTTGAGCTAATCATCATCCCCACTGTCTTTATAAATAGCCAGCTTCAGCACCATGAAAGGGCATGCAATCCCACTAGGGGATATATAGTAGTTTAGTTTTATTCTCTTTGTTTTAGTTTTTCAAGTTTTCATCTAAATTTCTTTCGGTTTTAATTTTGTACTATTTTAGAAGTCTTGATTTAAATAAAGATTTTTTTATTTTCACTTTCCTACTACTTATATTTAAGAAATATTAGTGTTTTGATTAAAAAATTATTTCGATCGTTTGAATAAAATTAGGGTGTGAAATTTTAGTACTTAGTAAACAACTCACAATTTCAATCCTCGTGGGAACGATCTTGTACTCATCACTTTATTACTTGCTACGATCTGTATACTTATGGTACACTCATCGAAAATTCGGTAACATTATTCATGGGAGGAGATCCTCTGAGGATCAGATTTTCTCGATCTTAAAGACATTATACAATCAGTAGATCGATTGGTTATGTTATGGAAGAGAGACTAGTTTATTTACTTTCTTCACCCAAGAGAACATCTTATCTATTGGTTGAGGCATGGTAGACGCTCTCACGAATCCATAAGTCCTCTTTCAGAGCTCGAAGGTCCATTAATCCAAAGTGTTGGGCATGTTTTTTGCAAGAGGAGGGATATCAAGCACTTCTTTGTGTCTCAAGTTGACATTTCTCATTCTCAGAAAACGAGTTCGCTTTAAAGGAGTGGTTACAGAAAACACTCAAGCTCATATTCTTCTCATGATAAGGGATTCAGTTCCTCTCGATTCCTTAACTATGAGAGGAGTAAGTCTGTCATTAGTGAATCACCAGTGATCAGTTCTGGTGAATAGAAGGAACTAGAAGTCACACGGGTAGAATCAGGCCGACTGCAATATATTCAAGCTCCTCATGAAACATAGGAGGAAGCTATTCATGGAGATGTTAATGAGAGACATGCCTGTGCTACCCAGATTGCTCCTCTTAACGGACATGGAGGTTTTAGAAGTGATGAGAGTAAGTTTCAAATCCTTTATTTCACGTTCTCGTGAATGTCTTATGAGTTTCCTAACTCATTTTATGTAACATCCCGTTACCACATTTTTCACGTATTTTCATAAAACTTTACCGGTTGGGCTGTCTGCGATGCCATTAACATTCAACAGTAACAATGACAAATGATAAACATTTATCTATTTATTATGGAATATGAAATTTCTTTTTTCATTATTCCTTACATCTGACATCCCCTATAATCCTTTATTTCATTAAGGTAGTACTGTATACATATGTCTGAAATGTAAAAGAGAAAAGACTGTACCTGTCACGTTTAATGTGCCATGCCTTAGTGCTTTAAGCATAGCTATACCCATCTGAGAGCTAATTCTCTCAACTCCGCGTACTTCTTATCTGTGGAGTTAAAACAAAGGGGTGAGCGATTCATACGCTCAGTAATGGAAACATATGCTGCTTTAAATAAAGCAAAACTATATATCACTATTCATTTGTTCTTTTCTTAACAATAACCCAGTAGAAAAGAAAATGGATATATAGTAAACAACTCTCTTAAAACACCATTCAAAACACCGACTAACAGTTTACTTTAAAATGTAGTAAACACTATCGAGGACTTCAATAATCCTCATAGTAAATAGAAACTGATAAGTTGAGACTAGGCAACAAATAAATCATGCTATCATCGTTTCTCCCTCCACCTTGGGAGAACGAAACCTGCCGCTTTTGGGGTGCACCCGTAGGCCATCGCCCCTCACGGCTATCTCAGATCTATGGCCATAATCTAAAGGGGTCCTCGGGTCCACTTGCCAAGTGACCTCGAGACCGCTGATGACTTGGCAGGTCCATCAGCCCTGTGACGCCCTGAGGTGCACTCATTGGTCCATTGACCGAGCCACCGCCCCAGGTAGGTCACGCACTAGCAACGCATGAACTCAGGGCCTAAAGTCTCAAAATCAACTTTTATATCTCATATATCATTTCCACAAAATGATTTGATTTCTTATAAAACAATAAAACACCAAAACAGCCCATAATCTCAAGTTTTAAAACCTGCTCGCCCATGGTCAGCTCGCCCGATATGGCTTGCCCATGGAAGCAGCTCGCAGTGGCGGAGAACATGTGTTCGCCCGCCCTCTTTGCTTTTAAAATCTGAAGCAAAACTGGCTTGCCCTCTGTGGCTCGCCCAGAAATCAACTCGATAAGACGGTGAATTAGTATTCGCCCGCCACTTAGCTTTTCAAAACAGAAATCTCGTTGATATCAGTTTAAAACAAGGGCCGCCCTGATGGAGATCCAGATGGAGATCCACTTGCTCGTGATGTTCGTGATGCTAAGGATCCATTGGTCATCCAAGGAGGTCCAATTACCCGAGCTCGAGCTAAGAAAATGCAACAAGCCCTGGCCTCATTCATGCAACAAGCTCTGGCATCATTGAAGTGTCAAGGAAGCTTCCATGAAGAGTCCCAAGACATCTATACTTGCTTGGAAGCCCAAACGACATGAGCATGGTTTACTATCTTATTTTAGCTTAACAATAAGATGGGCTAAGTGTTTGGATAGCCCACGTTTGAGTCTTGTTGTGTCTTGGACTATTTATTTTATGTAACTAGGTTTAGGCATGAATTTGGGTTTAGTTTTATTTTTCTATTGGTGTTAATTCCAGCCCACTTGTTTATGGGCTTAAGTGCTAGGTATTATTATAAATACCTTGTAAACGCTATTGATGGAGATCAGTTAAGTGAATTTTCAGATATTGAGTGTGCCTTTCTCTTGGGTTCCCTCTCTACTAGGCTTATCAAGGTCTTCTTCCTTGTGGCGCCTCCTTCTTCACCATCCACCATTGCTATACCTTAGGTTCTCGAATTCTTATTCGTAGGGTCAAGGTCCAATACCTTGGGTTCGAGTCTCTTTAGGCTTTGGGTCTAGGTTTCATAAGGTATCCTTCATCGTCTTTTGCTTCTATCCAGTTGCGTTTCAGTTCCTTCAAACTCCAACCTACGAGTTCTTCTGTCCGTGCGCATCAGTTGGTATCAGAGCTCCAGTTCCGATTTTCTGGTTTGTTTGTGCGTCACTCACTTTTCGATTTTTTTTTTTTTGGTTTCAATTTTTTTTCTTTTGTTCGTTCCACTTTCTGGTTTGTTTGTGTGTTCCTAGCCGCCACTTATTTCTTAACCCTAAAACCCTAGCCACCACTTATTTCATTACACAAAAAAACCCTAGCCGCACCCCTTAAAAATAAAACCCTAGCCGCACCCCTCAAAATAAAACCCTAGCCGCACCCCTTAAAAATAAAACCCTAGCCGCACCCCTCAAAAAAAAAAAAAAAAAAAAACCCTAGCTGCACCCCTCAAAAAAAAAAAAAAACCCTAGCTGCACCCCTCAAAAAAAAAAAAACCCTAGCCGCACCCCTCAAAAAAAAAAACCCTAGCCCCACCCCTCAAAAAAAAAAAAAAAAAACCCTAGCCTCACCCCTCAAAAAAAAAACCTAGCTGCACCCCTCCTCTTTCAAGGAAACCGCAACACTCAGAGTTAAAAAAAAAAAAAAAGAAGAAGAAGAAAAGAATTCAAAAAAAAACAAAAAGAAGAAGAAAAGAATTCGAAAAAAAAAAAGAAGAAGAAAAGAATTCGAAAAAAAAAAAGAAAAAAAAAAAAAAAAAAAATTTCTTTTGCGGTACTGTTCAAACAGAAGTTTTGGTTGAGTTAGGAGGTGCGTGAGTACTCGTTTTAAAGAAAACGACGAAAGAAAACGACCTAGTTGAGCTTTGCTCCACTAGCCCCACCCTATCTTGGCCAAATTCCAACGTTTTCCTATAGTTTTAGGCCATTTTTCATTTTTTTTTGGTCATTCTAGTGCTTTTTTTTTTATTTTTTATTTTTTTCTTTCTTATTTTTTTTTTCTTCTTTCTCTCTTTCTTTGAGTCACCCTAGCCCTTGCCACACCTTTCTGTGAAAAAAAAAAAAAAAAAAAAAAAAATTCTTGGTGACAATACTTGGTGAATTAGTTGACTTTACGAGGTTGAATCTTTGACTGGGTCTCTAGTGTGATTGTGAACCTATAGAGTTAAGGTAGAGTAAGGGAAAAAGGCACGAGTGTGTGAGAGACATTAGTAGAGAAAAGCCAAATTACTTGAGTGAAACAGGAGTGTAAACACGTGAGGATATTACTTGTTGACAATGTCTTCTGAAGGTGATAAGTCAGACTTTAAAAAGATTGAATTCCTGCTTCAGGCAATGCAACAACAGTTCCAACGGATGGATGTGAAATTCAATGACATTCATGATAAGTTGAACCAACATGAAGCTCGGTTTGCAAAGATCCAACAAGGTGATACTTCTCGTAAAAAAAGTAAGGTTGTTGCCAATGATGAGTATGATGATAATGTTGGGTATGATTCGAATGAAGAGTCTGGGATAGATAGACATCATAGAAGGTACCATGGGTATAAAGATCGAGTTGATAGAGCCCGTGATAGAGGTAAGGAGAAGATGGATGGAAACCTTGGCAGTATAAAATTGAAGATTCCTCCTTTCCAAGGCAAGAATGATCCTGAGGCATATTTGGAATGGGAACGGAAGATTGAAATGGTGTTTGACTGCCACCACTACTCTGAGGAAAAGAAGGTCAAACTTGCAGCAATTGAGTTCACAGAGTATGCTATGGTTTGGTGGGATCAGTTAGTCACTAGTAGAAGAAGATATGGTGATCGTCCAGTGTCTACATGGGATGAGATGAAGCGCATCATGCGGAAGAGATTTGTTCCTACTCATTACTACAGGGAGTTATACCAGAAGCTCCAAGGTCTTACCCAGGGCTCAAAGAGTGTTGAGGATTACTACAAAGAGATGGAAATAATCATGATCCGAGCCAATATCCAGGAGGATGCAGAAGCTACTATGGCTCGTTTTCTTCAAGGCTTAAACCGTGAGATTGCCAATGTAGTCGAGTTGCAGCATTACATGGATTTAGAGGAGATGTTGCATGTGGCCATCAAAGTGGAAAGGCAACTCAAAAGGAAAGGTACATCCCGTTTTACTTCTAGTTCAGTTCCTGTTTGGAAATCTAACACCTTTCATAGGGATGATAAGCCTGTGCCTACGCATAAGTCAGAGAGCTTTGCTAAGCCCAAGCCTGAGGGCCCTCCAAAGCCCAAGACTGAACCTGCCCAAGCATCCCAGAGCAGGACACGTGACATTAAGTGTTTCAAGTGCTTAGGTCGTGGACATGTTGCCTCACAGTGTCCCAACCGTAGAGTGATGATCATGCATGGGAATGGAGATGTTGAGAGTGAAGGTTCCGAACTCGGTGTAGAAGATGAGATGCCTGCATTAGAAGATGTCGACGAAGAAGAAGTTGTTGAGTATGCTGCTCATGGTGAGGCACTTGTTGCTAGGCGTGCTCTTACTACTCATGTGAAGTTTGAGGATGAGGCACAGCGCGAGAACATCTTCCATACGAGATGCCATATTAGTGACAAGGTATGTACTGTAATCATTGATGGTGGGAGTTGTACTAATGTTGCTAGCACATACCTTGTTGATAAATTAAAGTTGCCCACTACCAAGCATCACCACCCATATAAGTTGCAGTGGATTAATGACTGTGGTGAAGTCAACGTGGTGAAGCAAGTCTTGGTTCCTTTTCGTATTGGAAGGTATCACGATGAGGTGTTGTGTGACGTAGTGCCCATGCAAGCTAGCCACCTATTGCTGGGTAGACCATGGCAGTATGATCGGAGAGTCATCCACGACGGTTACACTAACCGTTATTCCTTTACTATGGATGGCAAGAAGATCGCTCTTGCTCCCCTTAGCCCCAAGGAGATTTATGAGGACCAATTAAGGCTAAAGGAGCAACATGACGAGCAAAGGAAGCAAGCTAAAGAAAAGAAGGAAAACAAGGACAGCAAAACAGTGAGCTGCTATGCCAAACCCCGAGATGTGAAGACTGCATTTCTTGCTAAGTCTCCTATCCTTTTACTCTTATTTAAAGATTCTTATTTTCTTGATGCTGAACCCCATGATACTTTGCCTACTGATGTTGTCTCATTGTTGCAGGAGTTCGAGGATGTATTCCCTGAGGAGATCCCAAGTGGATTACCACCGATTCGTGGGATCGAGCACATGATTGACCTTGTCCCCGGAGCTACCATTCCTAACCGTCCAGCCTACAGAAGTAATCCCGAGGAGACGAAGGAGCTTCAAAGGCAAGTTGAGGAGCTCCTGAGGAAAGGTTATGTGAGAGAGAGCATGAGTCCTTGCGCCGTGCCCGTACTGCTTGTGCCAAAAAAAGATGGGACGTGGAGGATGTGCGTTGACTGCCGAGCCGTCAACAAAATCACTGTAAAGTACCGCTATCCTATTCCTAGGCTAGATGACATGCTTGATGAGTTGCATGGTGCATGCATGTTTTCTAAAATTGATTTAAAGAGCGGATATCACCAAATTCGTATGAGAGAAGGTGATGAATGGAAAACCGCATTCAAGACTAAACATGGTCTCTACGAGTGGTTAGTTATGCCTTTTGGCTTGACTAATGCACCTAGTACATTCATGCGTTTAATGAACCATGTTTTACGTGATTTCATTGGTAAGTATGTGGTTGTCTATTTTGATGATATTTTGATATACAGTAAGAGCCAGCATGAGCATGTTGAGCATCTTAGGAATGTTCTTACTATTTTGAGGAATGCAAGTTTGTATGCCAATTTTAGGAAATGTACATTCTGCACTGATAAGATTGTTTTTCTTGGGTATGTCGTTTCTTCACATGGCATTTCTGTTGATAATGAGAAGGTAAAGGCAATTAAAGATTGGCCTGTACCTAAGTCTGTTTCTGAGGTGCGTAGTTTCCATGGTTTAGCTAGTTTCTATCGTCGATTCGTTAGAGATTTTAGCACTATAGCTGCACCTTTGATCGAAGTGGTCAAAAAGAATGTTGCATTTCATTGGGGTCCTGCACAAGAGCATGCTTTTAATTTGCTTAAAGATAAACTTTGTTCTGCTCCTTTGTTATCTCTGCCTGACTTTACAAAAACTTTTGAGATTGAGTGCGATGCCTCAGGTGTAGGTATTGGAGCTGTGCTTATGCAGGAAAAACGCCCAATTGCTTTCTTTAGTGAGAAGTTAAGTGGAGCAGCACTTAACTATCCCACATATGACAAGGAGATGTACGCGTTAGTGAGGGCCTTGGAGACATGGCAACATTACTTGTGGCCCAAAGAATTTGTCATCCACACTGATCATGAGTCCTTGAAGCATTTGAAAGGACAGAGTAAGCTGCATAAGCGTCATGCCAAGTGGATAGAGTTCATTGAGATGTTCCCGTACGTGATCAAGTACAAACAAGGTAAAGAGAACGTCGTAGCTGATGCGTTATCTCATAGGTATACTCTTATCACTACTCTTGATGCTAAACTTTTAGGATTTGAGTATATCAAAGAACAATATGCTGATGATGTTGATTTTGGTAATGTTTATGATGCATGTGCTACATCTGGTTTTGGCAAGTTCTTTAGGCATGATGGGTTCTTATTTAGAGAAAATAAATTATGTGTGCCTAGGAGTTCATTGCGCGAGCTGTTAGTTAGAGAAGCCCATAGTGGAGGATTAATGGGTCACTTTGGAGTTAGGAAAACTCTAGATGTTTTGCAAGCACATTTCTTTTGGCCTAACATGAGGAGGGATGTAGAGAGGTTATGTGCTAGATGCATTTCATGTAGGCAAGCTAAATCTAGAGTTCATAATCATGGTTTATATACTCCTTTACCCATTCCTACTACTCCGTGGACTGATATCTCTATGGATTTTGTTTTGGGCTTGCCTCGAACAAAACGCGGTAGAGATTCTGTTTTTGTTGTGGTTGACAGGTTCTCTAAGATGGCTCATTTCATTGCTTGCCACAAGACGGATGATGCGAGCAACGTTGCTGACCTTTTCTTCAAAGAGATAGTACGTCTACATGGTGTACCAAGGACCATTGTTTCTGATCGAGATGCAAAGTTCCTTAGTTACTTTTGGAAGACGTTATGGGGAAAGTTGGGAACTAAATTGTTATTCTCCACCACTTGTCACCCCCAGACTGATGGACAGACTGAGGTCGTCAACCGAACCCTGTCTACGTTATTGAGGTCCATTATTCAGAAAAATTTGAAGAATTGGGAAGATTGCTTGCCCCATGTGGAGTTTGCATATAACCGCAGTGTCCACTCCACTACTAGTTGCTCTCCATTCGAAGTTGTTTATGGCTTCAATCCTCTTACTCCTTTGGATTTGTTGCCATTACCTAGTGCGGAGCAGAGTAACTTGGATGGAGAACAGAAGGCTAAGTTTGTGAAGCAACTCCATGAGAGAGTTCGTCAAGCTATTGAAAAGAAGACTGAGCAGTATACCACCCAAGCAAATAAGCATCGAAAGAAAGTAGTCTTTGAGCCCGGTGATTGGGTTTGGGTGCATATGAGAAAAGAGAGGTTTCCTGTTCAGCGACGAACCAAGCTGCATCCCCGAGGAGATGGACCATTCCAAGTCATAGCGAAGATCAACGATAATGCCTACAAATTGGATCTTCCTGGTGAGTATGGTGTATCTGCTACTTTTAATGTTTCTGATCTTTCTCCCTTTTCTTTTGATGAAGGTATATGCGATTTGAGGACAAATCCTTTTGAGGAGAGGGGGAATGATGGAGATCCAGATGGAGATCCACTTGCTCGTGATGTTCGTGATGCTAAGGATCCATTGGTCATCCAAGGAGGTCCAATTACCCGAGCTCGAGCTAAGAAAATGCAACAAGCCCTGGCCTCATTCATGCAACAAGCTCTGGCATCATTGAAGTGTCAAGGAAGCTTCCATGAAGAGTCCCAAGACATCTATACTTGCTTGGAAGCCCAAACGACATGAGCATGGTTTACTATCTTATTTTAGCTTAACAATAAGATGGGCTAAGTGTTTGGATAGCCCACGTTTGAGTCTTGTTGTGTCTTGGACTATTTATTTTATGTAACTAGGTTTAGGCATGAATTTGGGTTTAGTTTTATTTTTCTATTGGTGTTAATTCCAGCCCACTTGTTTATGGGCTTAAGTGCTAGGTATTATTATAAATACCTTGTAAACGCTATTGATGGAGATCAGTTAAGTGAATTTTCAGATATTGAGTGTGCCTTTCTCTTGGGTTCCCTCTCTACTAGGCTTATCAAGGTCTTCTTCCTTGTGGCGCCTCCTTCTTCACCATCCACCATTGCTATACCTTAGGTTCTCGAATTCTTATTCGTAGGGTCAAGGTCCAATACCTTGGGTTCGAGTCTCTTTAGGCTTTGGGTCTAGGTTTCATAAGGTATCCTTCATCGTCTTTTGCTTCTATCCAGTTGCGTTTCAGTTCCTTCAAACTCCAACCTACGAGTTCTTCTGTCCGTGCGCATCACGCCCGCCCAACATCTTAAAAAAAAAAGGTTCGCCCGACTACGGCTTTACCCGGATTTCTCTTTAAAACAAGGGCACTCGCCCAGTTCTCATAAAAGAGAGCTCGTCATTTGGCTTAACTTATAGCTTTCTATTAAGAAAGTTCGCCCGTCCTTTATAAATAGAAATGAGTTTAAAACGTATAAAAGGGATTGGTTCGCCCGCCAATACCAATTCACCCAACATAAATCACAAAGGGCTTTCCCAACATAAAACATACAAAGCGCTCGCCCGCCCTGTATCATTTCACCCAAGAAAACAGCAAAAGGCGGCTATCAGCTCGCCCGCGATCAAACAATTATCAATTAACTTCTTAAAATCATGCATGTCAGAAAACAAAACATTTAACTTAATGTTTTCATAAAATTTACTCCACAGGACATGCATCACTTCACACACACTTCCCTTACCTTGTTCAACGAAGTCTTGCTTCGCCCGGCACTCTGTTCGCCCATAGCTATTCCCAATTATCGACTGCAAATTATATATAAATTTCATTAATATTTTCTTTATATATCACTTGGCGAGAATAAATCAAATAACTACTCGCCCAATCAGATTCCCAATTAGTTCGCCCGCCATTACTCACGAAGCCTTCATTGGCTAACTGTGGAAGTTCACCCACAATCCTTCTCGCCCAATGCCTTCGCATTAGAGCTCGCCCGTCATTCACTTCACTAGAATTGGGCGTTCTCGCCCACAAAATTACCTTGGCGAGTACTTAATATCTATTCGCCTCATTGGCGATTACTATTTTCAACTTGGGCGATCACTGTAGTCGCCCTTGTCGTCACCTATTCCATAATTTTCCTTGTTTTCCTATTTTCCAAGGATCTAACTAAAACCAAGACTGTATCTATGTTTATTACTGCATAAATCATAGAAATCCATCAGTGAACATCAAGAAAACCTCAAAATTATGAACTCACCTCAACCAACTTCACTTCCAGAACAGTTTGCTTCCTGTTTCCTGTTGGCCTTTCTTTTGCTTATTCCTTCAGCTCATCAGGCTAAGAAAGAAAGGTTTTATAAGCATGTTTACTGGTTTAGCCAACTGAAGAGTGAAACTCAGTAGATCAAACATGGCAGAGAAATGGAAGAAACAGAGAAATGCCTCTCGTGAAGAAACTGAAATTGGCTAACTCGTTTTTCATCAATTGTCTCTGCTTATATAAACATTCTCAGCCAATCAATAGCCACCGCCTGGCCCTTATCCTGTTTCCTTCATCATTGTTCACGTCCTTCATGCCTTTAATGCATGAAGAAAACTGAAGCACAAAGTGGCGTGGAAGTCTCCCTTTCACACGGCTTTTTCTTCTACTGCAGCCTTTGTTTACTTCCTCAACCAATCAGGTAAATTCCTTACTGACTTCAACCTCTTCACCCTTAATTGTCTTCAACCGTATCACTTGCAAGTCAATTTTGGCTGTTAGGTTGAATTCTGTTTTCATTTTCCCATCTATCTGGACGACCACTTTACTCGCCAAATGCATTGGCGTTTCCAAGTCCTCGCCACAAGCGGCCATCACTTATCCACGAAGTTGGCGAACTAAACTACTCGCCAAACAAATAAGGAAAACAATCGACTCGCCACACTAAATTAGTTCGCCAGCCATGGGGCTACTCCTTGTCCTCTGTGTGGCGATCACAAGTTCTCGCCCTTTTCGGGCCATCACCTGGCATGGCTCAACTCGCCAACCATGCCCTGATTCATCTCACAAGTTGGCGAACACGCCTGTGCGACCACACTCTCGTCCAACTCGCCATCAGCATTGATGATCACACATACTTTACTCGCCAATCGGCGAGCCGTTTCTTTATGGTACGCGCCCGCCGAAGGAGCTTTCATCTTTTTGGAAATTAACATTCATTATTTATTTAATTTCCATTATCAATTTTATGAATTTAGACTCTACAGTAGTGTAAAAATCGGATCTTACATTTTACTTGTTTGCAAGCCTCACAACAAATAATTGCTATTAACGCTTAGCACTTAGTGTTCAAGGTGCAAATCGTAAGAGAACTCAAGTAGCTTGAGATGCTTCGTCTTAGAGATGATTTTGAGATGAAAAAGGCTAAGATTGTCTCTTTAGAGCACTACTGGGATACGTTTTCCTCTACTTTAACTGAGCTGAATGCTCTTTAAGTGGAGTATGCCACTCTCTTTTCAAACTCAAGATCCTAGCTGACCAAAACCAAAAGCTATATGGAAAAATTACAAGATTACAGAGCCACCAAAGCCTTCTCTTAGCCAAGAGGAACAAGACCAAATATGGGTTGTGGCCGTGAGGGCGCATCGTTAAAAGTGCCATAAAAAGAGGCATTTATTCTTAACTGGTTTTATCAAATGTGATTTGTACCTAATACGCTCTTGATTGGTCAAAGTTTGATCCAGATGCTGAGGGTTTGAAACCTTTTATGAGGATAGACACTTTTAAAGATCTATCTGATGTCACCGACCTTTAGGAGCCCTTTTGTCGACCTGAAGTAGTCGAGGTTCTCACAGGCTTGGATGAAGTGGCTTGCATAGCGTATTTTTCGCTTCAAACTTATGCACTTTCTTGTCTTTCATGTGTGTGGCTTACATAGCATACTTTTTGCTTCAAGTTTTTAAATTTCTCATGTGTAGCTTGCGCATTTTTCGCTTTAAGCTCTTTACTTTGTTTGCGGCTTACCTCGTGCATTTTTTTCAATTCAAGCCCATGTGTTACCCATCTCGTGTATTTTTCGCTTAGGGACTTTTATTTCATTCACGGCTTATCTCGCGCATTTTTAACTTTAAGCCCTTATGTTGCCCATCTTGTGCATTTTTTGCTTAGGGACTTTTATTTCATTCATGGCTTACCTTGCACATTTTTCGCTTCAAGCCCATATGTTGCCCATCTCACGCATTTTTTCGCTTAGGGACTTTTTGTGTTGCCCGTCTTGTGCATTTTTGCTTGGGACTTTTTGTTGCCCGTCTTGCACATTTTTCAGTTAGGGACTTTTTTGTTGCCCGTCTCGTGCATTTTTCGCTTAGGGACATTTTGTGTTGCCCATCTCATGCATTTTTGCATCAAGCCCTTGCACTTTTTGTCTTCATACAGGACTTACATCGCTCACTTTTCACTTCAAGTCCATGCAAAGCCTATTTCACACACTTTTTGCTTCAGGCATTTTTCTTCTTGTTGCCCCCCAAGTGCCTTCATTGGCAAGTAGAGCTTATAATAGAGTGCTTGACTAACAGGGCTTATATGAACCTGCATGGTAGCTATTATATAGAACATAATGGATTATGTACTTAGGATCATGTATATTATAGCCAAGACTAGCGACAATAATGAGATAAGACGTTCAAGCTTAGCAAATAATGTAATGTATAAACATATTATGTCATGATACTAAGAATGGATTGCAATAGCCCAAGGATAATAAATGTAGATATTTTACTTTTATAAACTATATTCATCATAAAATACAACTTATCCTGAGATAACAAAAGAGAGGGATGCCAACTACAATTTCATGCTTAATAATATTCATGAATTGCAAATTTGAAAGGACTATCATATAAATTTTAAGTAGCTCAAGGTAAGAAAGGAATTGATATTCAATAAATGAATGGCAAATAATAACAACAAATTTGACTAGTTTAATGAGTTTTGGCATCATAAGAAAATTCTATATGACTAAAATCATGATATTACATATGTAAATTTTTACCATTATTGGTAATATAAATGAGCAAAAATAAAATAAAATATTCTTGGAAGTACCATTATCATATATGACATGATATTATCGAAGCATATAATTGATTAATTTCAATTATAAATTACAAAATTTGATGAAACCATAAAGTTGAAGATGTAATGGAATATTTTGAAAGCCTATTTGCATGAGCTTGAAATATTGTGTTAAAAATCATAATTTTAAAATCTTTGACAACTTAAATGTAATTAATTTTAATTGTTGGAAGGAATATTGGAAGAATATTCCTCCAAAGTGTGAGATCGGTAAAAATGTTAAACACTACAGAGATTTTCACCAGTTTACAGTTTTGGATCTTTGATCCTACTTCAAGATAAATCTCCATGATGCATAAGTTGTTTAAAGTATTCAAAGCCTTGGCATATTCAAAGGACAAAAACAATAATGTTGGCATTTCTAGACATTATGAAAATTTAATTCCTGTAGTATATGTCTCTAAATTAGATTAGAAAAGAGATAATTCCTTTCAGACCAGCAAACTTTTGCCAAGATCAAACGACATCATTGAGTTCTAATTAAAAAAGTGAATCAACAAAAGTGCATTACTATAAAGGACAGTTTAGAAACTTTGTCTCACAACCATCATTTTGTGTAAACGAGCAAGCAAACTGGAATTAGTAAACCATGACTGGATCGTTGTCAATAAGAAGATCACAAAAAAGTTGTCAATATTATATTAAAATATTTTATATAGCAAATTATACACTAAATGGTTCAACTCCAACCCAGTAATAGATATGCAGCATTTTGCAGACTCAAAAAACCTAATATCATGAAATTTAACAACTAAAAATGGCCAAAAAGAAAAACTAAAAACTCTGATTTCTTAACGTGCTCTGTAGTTGAACAGAGAGCTAATGGCTCCAATCATAGCATCCATTGCAATTAACAATGAATTATGGAGGAGCCCTTTTTATTCACATTCCAAAATCTGAAATTAGAATGAATGCACCTAAATTTAAAGCTTCTCCTGTATTAGTTCTTAGATGAAAAACAATTTATCATCTAAAACAAAGAAGTTATTTGCAAAACCATTACTAATCATTAATCAAGTGTACTTATTTAGCTACATGAAGCAAGAACACTGAAAAATGTCTTGAAACCTAAAGACAAAGGCAAACCAAACTCACCATTACCATCAAGTTGACAATTAAACTCCATCTTTCCAAGTTTATCATTTGTCACAACCCATTTTTATTTTAGCTAAATTTCACATTCCAAGCAAAGTTATAAAAAATTCCTTTCCCAAGAACCGAACGCGATAATGTTCAAAGAAAGAAAAAAAAGAATACCTTGTCAGAAAGGGAGCAGGAGGGAGTGTAACCAAATTAATGCATGTCTTCATACTAGGAAACAAAGAGACCCACGAGAGTGAGGTGAGTTTGTTGGGGCGTCCCGAGTTTGATTCTTGGAATGCCCCAACCTCTTATTTTTTACTATTATTTTCTATTAACATTGAAATATTAGGTCAGAGGAATCTGGTCAGAAGTTGTCTTCTAAAGTATTAATTGTCTCCCGACACAATTTTCCAAAAATTGAGTCACTAAAATAAATAAAATAAGAAACTAATCTACATGTAATATTTTTTTATGTGGGCAAGCTATCATACTTGTGATCTCAAAGGGTTTAGGGGTAAAAGACATCTGCCTTAACGCTTCCAAAAGTATCTGATAAGCTTGTAATGAACATACAATTGAAGAGTAGGCTTAAATCACAGAAAATGAGTATTAAGAGTAAATTGAAGATTGCACACTAGGGATTTGGTCTAGTGCTATGATTCTCTTTGGGTGAGAGGTCCTGAGTTCAATTCTCTTGGTGCTCCCAACCTTTTGTTTCCTTTTAGTTCTATTTTATAATTTAAGATAATCGATGAAAAGAATCTAGCCAAAAGTCAAGTTTGAAAGTGCAATATAGAAATTTATCAACTTCATCTAAATATTTTTTTTTATATCATCATGACAAATCTATAAGCAATAGTAGGAAATCGAAAGCCAACCCATTTTTTAGTTGAAAATATCGAAATCATACTGATGTAATGGTGAGCGAATGGCTTGTCGATTCCCACAGACGGCACTAATTGTTGTTACCTGATCACAACAATAAATTTTACTGACATGGTAATCTCGATCTTCGCACTAGCCTATCTCCAAAAACTCTGCAAGAAAGAAAACCATCAGAGGGCGTAGGGGAACACTCCGATGCTTAAGTTAGACAGGATTTTGGAGGGTTTTAATAAGTAAATAGAGATTAGGGTTCAAAAATGATACTTGTAACCTATTTATAAGAGTTATTTGGTGCGTAATTACGATTAAGACCCATAGCTTAAATGATAAACTAATGGATCTTTCATAGCTCTTCTGAGTCTTCTTTCCTCTTGGACTTAAGCTACCATTAGACCCAATATTCTTTAGCCAGACTTGTATCAAAGCCCAATAACCTTTAGTGTGATCCTCATCAAATACAAAGGTTATATATTTTTTAATTTGGCTAAATTTAAATGTTTATTTTTATATTGTATTCATTTGCATTGAACAAAAAAGAAAAATTCTAGAAGAGCTAGCATAGAATTATTTAAATGGCTAACCTATCACCGAGTACATAAGCTATATCACTTACACTTAGTATCCCCAATTATTTTATAAAAAATCTAGAAAAATTAAAGAGATGTATAGTATAATCTATGTAAAATCCGAATTTTATTATACTGTATGCCATATGTGTACATTATTGATAGTGAAATTAAAGAATAACCGAATGTGAATTTTCACTTTTCAATTTAAGTGATGATTTATTTTATGGGGTATGTGAGGTAGAATAAACATAAAAAATTTTAAAAATGTAAATTAAATTGTTGGGATTTAATTTTGATAAAAGGTGTGAAAGCATTAAATGAAGGTATAAAAGAGATTAATGGCTAGAGGACAAAATGAAGAAAAGAATGTGAAGATAGCCAATCAACATTAGCTGGAAGAGAAAAGGCATGGAGAAGAGAAGAAAAAGAAAATAGAAAAGTCAAGGAAAGGGGCACAGTGGACTTCTCGCCACTTGCTTCTCTTGATAATGGGACAAAGCAATAAATGGCAAGTGAGATTAGTCAGAAAACGGGATCTCAGTAAGGACTTTACACCGTTCCTTTTTGCTGCAGTTCCTTCAATTTTAATGCATGAAATGATGAAGAAAACAGGATAAGGAAACAGGTGGTTGGTTTTAACAAGATTTACTTGGCTATATAAGAAGATTTCATGAGGAAAAAAAACCGATGGAAGCAACTTCATCTTCTTCAAAATCATTCTCACCCATTCTGTTGTTATTGCAAGTTCACCATTAGTTCTTTCTCTATTTCCATAAGTGAGCCATGAAACTCATCCTTAGTTAGCTAAACATTTATCCAGTGTGTAAAGAACTGAGGAATAAGCAAAGTAAAGCTGATTGAGCAAGAAAACATTATGTTTATGGAAGAGCAACTGGGTTAAGGTGAGTTTCATACTTTCCATGGTTCTCTTGATATTCCATACTAGATTCTATGTTTTATAACGTGATAAACATAGATATAGCCTGGTTGTAGTTAAATATTGTGAGAATATATAAGACATTAGATGGAAATGATTAAGAAAAACAATAGGCGAGCAAGGAGTATTCGCCCAAAGGGTGAGGCGAGTACAATGCAGTACATGACTAGGCGAGAACATGTTCGCCAGTAGTTATGGGATAATCAGAATGATAGGTAGATGGGCGAGGACCGATGTTCGCCAAACGGCGAGAAGGGTTACCTTAGAGATCGCCCATGTGAAATGTTGATGATCGCCAATGAGGCAAGTAGGAGATAAAGAGGTCGCCAAGCGCTGTCCAATTCATGGGCGAGCCCATTTATGAATGAAAAGCCACGAATGGCGAACTGAATTGATAAGCATGGCGAGTTGCGCTCACATGTTGTGCGAACTCCCATGAATAAGCCGCAAATGAAAGGCGAGCTCAGTTGGGCGAGCTGTTATCTCGCCAAAGTGGTTGAAAAGAGTTTTAGAAAAATTGTTAGAAAAGAAAATATTAATGGAATTAATATTTTACCTTGCAGCCGGGAAGTGAGATTGATACGATGAGTGGAAAGCAAGGCTACATCAGACGAGGTAAGGAAGTAGTATGTGATGTAAATGCATGGCCTGTGGAGTAGAATGTTAAGAAATATTTGAAATTGTTTTATTTTCTGACATGCATTGGTTGATAAACTGTTTTGATCTTGGGCGAGCTACAAGCCGCCATACGTTGTTTTGTTGGGCAAACTGATTAGGGCGGGCGATTAGATTTGTTCTAAGTAGAAAATCGGGCGAGCCAAGTGGCAAGCTCTCTTTTATGAGAAACTGGGTGAGTGCCCTTGTTTTAAAGAGAAATCCGGGTAAGCCATAATTGGGCGAACCCTTTTTAATGTGTTTGGGTGGGCGACCCTTGTTTTAAATATAAGGCGGGCGAACCGTTATCAACGAGCCATACTTTTGTTTTAAAAAAAAAAGCTAAGTGGCGGGCGAATACTAGTTCACCGTCTTGTCGAGTTAGTAAGGGGCGAGCCGTGAAGGGCGAGCTGACTCTGACGAACAGTTTTAAAATGAAATTTCTTGTACGAAAAATAAGACGTTTTAATATTTTGAAAATAGAAATATGAAACCTTTTTGGGACGAGTTGACCATTGGGCGAGTTGACCAATGGGCGAGTTGAGTATTGGCGAGCTTACCATGGGTGAACTAGCCATGGGCGAGCCAGTCTAACCCGTACCTTCTCACACGAAAAATGTTGAGGTTACGGGTTGTTTTATTGTTTTATAAGACCTTTTGGAAATCAAATCATTTTGTGGAAATGATAACATGAGATAAAACTTGATTTTGAGACATTAGGCCATGAGTTCATGCATTATTATTCATGTACTTTGCGTGACCCATCGAGGGCGATGGCTCGGGTCAAATAGACCAACGAGTGCACCCCATGGCGTCACAGGGCTGATGGACCCGCCAAGTCTTCAGCGGTCTCGAGGTCACTTGGCAAGTGGACCCGAGGACCATCTATAGATTATGGCCATACATCTAGTTGAAATAGCCGTGAGGGGCGATGGCCTATGGGTGCACCCCAAAAGCGGATGACTTGTGTTCCTTGCATGATTTAAATTGTTGCCTAGTCTCAATTAAATAATTCCTGAAAGGATCTGTTAAATCCTGTTTAATGTTAAATATATTCATTGTTTCCTAATGAGTTTGATCGTTAGGATAATTAAGTGGTTTTTTAGAATATAGTTTTTTTATAGTTGTAATACAGCATACACCTTCCTTACTGAGCACGTTGTCGCTCACTCCTTATTTTTCCATTCCACAGATTGCTGAGTTAGGACAAGGAGAATTACCTTCCCAAGATTTGATATTGAAGGTATGTTGTATTCTTTTATATATTCAGTTAGATGGTACAGTATTACTTTAAATAAGAGGGAATGTATAAACAATTGTAAGTGAACAAATTAATAATTCATAACCGTTCATGGTTTACAAGGAATAAGAGAACAAAATCTTATTAAAGTATTGAGAGTTATTAAGCATCACAAACAGCCCAACCGGTAATAAGTGTAAATTATAAGTAACTAACATGTTATATAGTGAAATTGGGATGTTACAGTCTATTATACTATTCAGTGGGATCATTAAATCACATCGGATGCCTAAAGTTAATAATTATTATAAAAATAGAAACAATATGAAAAATGTGTAATTAATTTCTGAACATTGAAAACTATCATACCAAGTATTAAATATTTTGAATATTTGAATATCACTTTTATCATAAATCATGCAAGAAGAAGAATATATTTTTATGAGCTATGTGATTTCTAGAAATATAGTTCCAATTCATTTTCATACTAAACACATTACAATAGAAATGACAAAAGGCCTAATCCAAAAAACTTGCCTTCCCACTTAACCCAAATCCGACCGCTTCAATTTGACTAAAAAAGTCAACAACCTAAAGCCGAATTGATCCGAAACCTAATTAATTGGATTCAAATTAATTTGAAATCAACTTAATCCAAACCCGAAATGATCTGAACTTGAAATGGACCAATTTTTTTCTTGACCTAAAGCCAAATTGATTCAACTCAAAATAGCTTAACATAAACCCAATTCGATTGGCCCATTTGCAACATCTAATTGTTTAAGTTGCTTAAAAGAATAGTTCGCTAATGTAAATTTCATATACACTTAATACAGTAATTTAATTCTTTATTTTATTATCATTCTTTAAATATTTTCTCATTTATGAATTAAATTATCAAATGCTAATGAAGGGGCATCCTTTTAATTGAAGGTTAAATTCATTTGAATTAAATGATTCTAAATTAAATAATTTGAACTTCAAAATAAGCCAAAACTAGAAGCCTAAGATCATCCAATCAAGAATGTAGTAACACGAATTTATAAATCTGAAAAGACTCGACTTTTAATGTCAGTTTGAACGAGAGATTTTTAGAAGAGAATTTATTTCAACTAGAATATTTAAAATTCTAAAATTCAATTTTTTTTGTTTGGCAAAAAAGTTTGAAAATTTTTAAAATTTAAAAAGAATTTCAAGAGAGAATTTAATATATTAAAATTCCTTTTTAAAAATTGATCTCAAGATGTGATTTTTCAAAATTTCTCTAAAATTACCCTTACTTTATTACACATAATCCACCATTAAAAACAAACTACAAAAAACAAATATCATTTTATTTAAATATAGTATATATTTTATTTTTTCATATTATTTACAATATCCATATATTTTTACAAATCTAATGATACTCATATTGCAAATTAATTTTATATTTTTTTATTCTTATATTTAATGTCATTATATTTATTTTGTAATTATTTTTTACTTCATCAAATTTTAATAGTTAAAATTTTTTTCTGAAAAAAATTATCCAAAAAAATATAATTACAAATGCTAATATTTTGAATTGATAAATTTTTAAAATGCTCTGATTTTAAATTTTTAAAATTTCTTATCTAAAGAGCAAAAGTAAAGATAAGATGAATTTGCAACAAAGCTTGTTGCTATGATAAAACATGCAACGAGAAAAAGCCCGAAAAATCATATCCCACAATTACATTGAGCCTAAAATCCAAGACCCAAACCAGACAAGCCATTCTATTCTTCTTTGTCTGTCAGAATTAGGAATGTAAACGGGGCGGATACCTGCCAATTTCGAGGTACCCGACCCCGTTTAAGATTAATAAAACCTGAACCCTATAAAAACCCAATTAATTTTTAAATGTACTACTTGAACCCTACCCTATTAATTTTCATATTACCCGTTTATTACCTGAACCCGTTTAAATACCCGTTTACACTTCCAAACTTTTTAACAACCCAATTATTAACCCGAACCCGAATCTGAACCTGAACCCAAATCCGAACCCGAACCCAAAACATTTCTAAAGTAATTTTTTTGTTAATTAAAAGCATAAAATTAAAAAAAATACAAGTACCATTACAACAATTCAACAAACCATGATAGTTCAACAAACAATTTAAACACATAGAAATATGTTTATGCAACTACAAACAAACATAATTTAATAAAAACACAAACAAATTTGAAATCATTAAAGTCATGACATCTTCATTCTTCATCATCATTAAACTTGCAACTTGAATCCATAGTTGTAGATGGTCCTACACATAAAATAAATAAATAAATATTAATAATCTTGAGGTAAAATGTAATAATAAATTCCTTTTGAAAAAAAAACAAATGAATAAAAAGAATTATAATAAGTGAATTGTTTATCTCCTATATCACTCCTTAACCAATTTTGAGAGCACATCAATGCCTCCAAAGTGTCCGTATTAAGCTTACTTCGATGACTACTCACGACTCTCCCACTAGTGTTAAAAGCAGACTCAGATGCAACGTAGAAATAGGAATAGCAAGAAAGTCTCTAGCAATCTTTTGCAAAGTGGGATACTTTATCCCATTTGTCTTCCACCAATTAAGAATATCAAAGAATTGGGTCCATGGCAAAATTGGCTCATCTAGATAGTGATCCAATTCTGACTTAACATTCACACTAGTAGAAGATGAAGTAAGAAATGCAACCAACTTGCTGAAATATTCTTGTTGAGAAGTAGAGACACTTGATGCTTGAATAGATGATGTTAATGTTGAAGTGCAAGAAGCATGTGACTTTGGTTTGGAGGATCTATTTTGGTATTCATGAAGTAAATCATAACAAGTTCTCTTAACATTTTCGATCTCAAAGGGTGCATCATCACCAAAAATGTCAGGAAAATAAAACTCAACCACCTTCATCTTATACCTAGGATCCAATACAACTACCACAGCTAGCACAACATGAATAACACTCCAATATTTTTCAAACTTGCCAAACATTTTTTTAGCCATTGCACTAACAACATTATCAACAGTACACATCCACTTCATTAGTGCATTTTGAAGTTGACAAATTTGAACAAAATAACAATTTGCAGTAGGATACTTTGTCCCCGAAAACAATTCAGTGGCATTATAAAATATTTCCAACTTTTCAGCAATAATTTCTGCCATCTCCCAATCTTTCTCACTAGGCACTTTAGTGTAAAGTTTATCCCTAAGAGTCAACCTAGGAAAAATATCTTTGTATGCTATGGCAGTTCGAAGTATCAAATAGGTTGAGTTCCATCTAGTTCTACAATCAAGACTTAACTTTTTAGTACATAAAACTTTTGTTTGACGTGCCACATCTTCAAATTTTTCCACTCTAGAAGGACTAGCAGACCAAAATGCCACACTATCACGAATATTGTCAATTACATCTTCTATCATGGATAACCCATCTTTCATAACAAGATTCAGAATATGTGCACAGCATCTCATGTGTAGGATTTTCTTATCAAGTAAAAGTTTAGAATATAACTTATCTGCTATGATAGAAACCATACTATCATTAGAACTGCAATTATCCATGGTGATAGTAGAAAGTTTGGTCTCTATATTTCATTAAGTCAAAGCAGTAATCAATTCTTCAACGAGAACTTAGTGTAAGGTGCTGGTACGTAAATAAACATACATGTTTAAAAATAACATTAGTTAATTTACTAACAATTTATTCATAAAACATTAATGAATTACGTACCACATGTTAAAGGGTCCAAAAGAGTTATTTACCTCAAAATACAACTTTGCAACACCCAAGCATCATTAATAAAATGAGCAGTCACGAACATGTAACCTTTTTTTTATTTGAAGTCCACATATCCGTTGTAATTGCTATTCGACTTTTCAGCTTCTCAAACACACCCATTAGCTTTGTCTTCTTTGATTGATGAATTTTGATAATGTCTTCTTTAATCGTATTGCGAGAAACCATCTTAAAAAAAGGTTGGAGGCTAGCAATAAATCTTCTAAATCCAACATGATCCACAACAGAAATAGGATACTCATGCAAGATTATAGCTCGAGCCAACTCATTTCTTGAAACTTCTTAATCAAATGTAAAGTTCCCAAACCGAACTTTCCCATTATTTTTCTACTCCACACTAATCAACTTTTTCTTTTCAAGGCATGATTCGATGGTTGAATTTCTTTTACTTGAACAAGTAACCATGTGGTTTAACAAAGCTTTTGTCCCATTCTTGCTATTAGCCTTAAGACTAGTTTTGCAATAATTGCATATTGCCTTATCTTCTCTACTTATATTTTTCTTTTCGAAGTGCTCCCAAACCTCTGAAGTTAATTTACGAGGCCGTTTGGCTAATGGAGGTTTAGTTGAAGTAGATGTTGTTAGAGTTAAATTAGGAGGGCTATTAGAGGGCATACTAGAAGCATTATTGTCATTGTTTTCTGAGCTTGAACCCATAATTGATGGACCTGTTGCAACCTTATCATTCTCATCAACAATCTCATTATTTCCACTTGTCGCCATTTTTTTAAAGACCTGTAAACAATTTTTAAAAAAAAAGGTTATTGGTAAAGTTAGTAAAACAAAAGCAATTGACAGCGCAAAGAAGACAAACGATTTATAGAATGCACATGTGTTTGATTGGTTTAAACTCTGAAATGGGATTTAGATCGGTAAGTATATCCATTTAATTTTAACAATCAAAAGTCACAAACTAAGGATTTATTTAGATAAATTGATATTACTGAAATTAAAAACACTAACAACAAAATTAATTATAATAATGAAATTGAATAATATAACAATATGATTAAAACTAACAGTGGAATATGTTGTCGAGAAAAGAAAAAAAGATAAATGAATGATTTCTTTTTTTTCAAATAAAATGACACATTTGAATTTTGATATGAGAATATGAGAATATCTTGAAATTGTTATCCACTAGTTTGTTGGAAATTTATATACCATTTTAAATAATTTTAACCATTAAATTGAGTGGTTTTTAAAGAAAATTTTCTTTGATTTGAATGACCTTGAAAAGAAATAGCTTCTACTACAAAATATTTGGTTGATACTAACTTCAACAATTTTTTTTTGGTTACAGACTTCAACTTTAAATTCTAAATTTCATAATGAATTTTTAATATAGTTCTGGATAGTTTACTTAACAAATATCTTCAACACATTCACAGTTCATTTAGCAATAAATATATTCAACACATTGACAATCCATTTAGCAGTAAATATCTTCAATACAGTTAGTTAATTTATCAACTAAGTATCGATAAATTCCAAGACAAACACAGTTCATTATCAGAAGTATTTTCAACACATTGACTAAAAATTTCATATTTGGCATATTTACTTATTCAGCAAATGATGGTGTTGCTGGATTCAAAAAAGATTCGCCGTCGGAAGGAGAGAAAGCTACTGTCGCTAGATCTGAAAGATACCACTGTCGGAGAGAGGAAGGGCTACAACCACCGAAGCCGCCGCTGGAGAGAGGAAGGCTTGCTGTCGCGTCGCTGGAGAGAGGAAGACAGCTACCGCAACTGGGTTTGAGTCCGCTGCCGGTGGATCTAAGCTCACTGCTATCAGATCTGTGCTCGCCGGTGCTAGATCTAAGCTCACTGCTGTCGGATCTAGTAGGTATCGAGTTTGAGTTGTCTGAATGGAAGCACTAACGGTGAGTGATGGTGTGGAAGCTTAGAGAATGAACACTAACAGAGTAAAAACTAAAAAGAGGCCGACTGTATGCATGTTTTTTGTTTTTATTTTTTTATATTTTTTAACTTTCAATTATTTTATGAAAAATAAATTATTATAGTCTATACTATAGTCTATAGAATAGTAATAGTATTAGTTATTTAGTTTATAGTATACACAAATATTTTTTTATATTATGAGTTTTTTTAATAAATTATTTCCATATCTTTTTTTTAATTAGAGTTTAGCTAACTTATTATGAGTGTGCAACAATAATAGATTAACTTATCATAAAATTTTTATAAATTTAATATCAATACCTTATATTTATAAAAATAATTAACTAATTTAATTTCACATGTTGCACTAATTTTTTCTAAAATAATCTTAACTCTTAAGGATAGTTGATAAATTTATAATAACAACACGGATCATTTGATTTAAAATTGCAAGTTATTCAACTTTTAGCTAAACATAAAATGTTTTCAATTTTAATCTATTATCATAGATTAGAATATAATATTGTATATCTAATTTCAACCATTTGATTTCTTAGGATATATTCATGTAATCTAGATTAATTTGATCAATTATCATAATATTAAAAGAATGAATGGATGTAGTCACATATCATAAATTGATAATTACAATTTGTATCATACACATATATTATAATATCATATATATAAATGGCCAACGTGTAATAATTGCATCTTAGCTAATTATAAATCTTTATTAATTTAATTTTAGTGCTATATGATTACTTTAAATACTTATTGTCTTAAGTATAATTAACTAATTTAATTTCATAATTTTTTGAGTCAACAATGTTTTACTAAAATTGACAATTGCAATTTAAATACAATTTGTATCATATACATATACAATAGTATAATATATGTCAATGGCCAATGGGTAAAAATTCCATCTTTATTAATTAACCAATATATGTCAATGGTCAATGTATCATATACATATATAATAGTATAATATATGTCAATGATCAATTAGACTACCATGTTATCTTTTGTATAATTAACTAATTTAATTCCACACTTAATTATTTTTATTATTATTATTATTATTATTATTATTATCATCATCATCATCATCATCATCTTTCTTTAATTTTTTTAGTCAACAATATTTTATTAAAGTTGAAAATTACAATTTTAAGTATAATTTCTCATATATAAGTATACTATGATATCATATATGCAAATGGTGAATGTGAAAGAATTACACTCTTCCCTTATACCTCTTATGAACAAAAAAAAAAACTTTAATCATTTTAATCATTGAATTTGATCAAAATCGATCAAATTGATTTGGTTTGTTTAATTTCAATTATGATTGATTAAAACAAATAATTTATTCCATTGATTCGATTAATTTTTTATATTTATAATTAATAATTGAACCAACTAAAATAGTCAATTTTGTTTGAAAAATAAAAAAGAATATGTTTTTTAAATATGATCCTTTAGACTTGCACAGTTAGAAAAAATCGATTTTTTTGTCCTGTCTTCTAGCATTTTAAAACAATTAAATTACAATATAAAATAATTGTTCCCTTTAAAACATGATTGATCTATTGTTCTCTTGTGGAAAAATTGGATTTTCCAATTAAATCACTCACTTATTTTCATATTTTCAAAAGAATTTAATTAATTTGATTTTTCAATCAAATTACATTATCCGATCTAATTATTAGCCTATTATTCACCTTTGATTTGAACCCATTTTAGTTTTTTACAACAAATATTTGATGTTTGATCTGTTTTAAATGATTATATAAATTTTTACAAATTTAAAATTTAACTCTCAATACTACCAATATTTTCTAATTATCTTTAGTCAAATTGTTGTTGCATGCGTACAAGTTATTTGATAGGTCCATCATATTGGAAGATCAGTAGATCACTGATTAAATTAAGAATTAATTTAATTTCATAATTATTTTTATTATGCTTTTAATTTTTTTAAGACTTAACAAAATTTTATTGTATAAGTATTTTTTTTTAAACTTATTATGTCGAATACAACATCTGGCTCACCTGATAAGTGCTTTGATTGAACCCTTGAAAATAAGGATTCAAGTCATCACACTAACATATTTTGCTAAAATATATAAACGGTATCGGATTCGGATACCTTAATCTCATTCTGCTAATCAAGTTCAAATTTAAAATACCTTAAAAATATTATCTAAATCTTACTCGAACTCGTCACATATAATTAAATAATCTACCCGGAGTGAATAGTTCCATGTACCCGTTTAGAATAAACCCGTTTACATCCTGGTCGGAATTCAATTCTGTCGAGACAAATTGTGGAAAACCCTCTAAAAACCAGTATTTACTACTTCCTTGAAAACAACATCACTGGGGTTTTTGTCGTCCAGACTTGCTGTGCTCTGGGCTCAAAGGGAAAAGAAAATGGCTTCTTTAATGGCGATTAAAACCCTGGCAAGATCACTCTTGACTTGTTCTCCTCCAAGAAAATCTTTGTCTTCACTCCTTCGATTCGTATCCTACTCAACAAAGTCGGACGACGATGCTATACCCACAGCAGGAATCAGTAGGCCGCTCTCCGACATTCTCAAAGAACTCAATAAAAAAGTCCCAGATTCCCTCATCAAGCTCCGAATCGAAGATGGCTTCAATATCAAATACATCCCCTGGTCCTCTCATTATTCTCCCTTTATTTACTAAAATCGTCTTCTTTTATCTGCTTTAGGATGGGTAACATACAGTAGTTTTATGCCCGTCAATCACCAAGTGCTACTAAAGCTACTTCTGATTTATCTGTTGTTTTACTGGAAGGCTGTGTTTTTCCATTTTTCTTAACCCAATTGGAAGCTGGTGGAAAAAAGCCACAGCTTTACTTGCAATTTAGCTATGAGGGGTGTAAAATGATTTACTGAAATTTTTGGGTTTATTTTCTAATGACGTCAGTGTAATGGACAGCATTGGCTGTTTTGAAACTTTGTTAGTGCTTGGAGTTTGGGCTTTGGAATAATGATAATGAATTTCATAGAAAAATTATATTACGAGTGATTTGTCATTTTTTTGAAGCAATTATTTGTTCGCTTGTTGACAGAGCAAACTGCTGATTTCAAATGAAAACTCCAAAAATTTCATCATTCCACCTGTACTCTTTGTGGTTTCAGTTACAAGTTGTAATTAGAGGCAAACCTCAGACACAATAATAAAACTGTAATCAGGAAGTTTAAGTTAATGCAGATATTTCGTGCATATCTATGCTGTGACATATGGCTTTTTATTTGCTTCAATTTAGGAAGCATAGCATGCAATTGGCCGTGATTTTTCTTTCTTTATCATGCATGGTGTTTAATATCATGAAATCTTCTAGCTTTAGTATGAGAAAATTTGCCTCAAAATCTTTTTTCTTTTGCCTTTGCACTGTCGGTTTCAGTCTTCTTGAGTTAGCATTATCTTCAATATCATCTTGTCAATTTGGTCTCCCCGTGGCATTTCAGTAACAATGGTTGTCTTTTACATGGTTTCTTATCATCACTTCTTGCTCTTTGCAGGCATATTGTGAATCGGATTATGAACCTGCATGCTCCAGGTATGTTAAAGATGGAATAATTATGGTTGAAGGAATTGCATTGCTTACTTTTGTTCTCTTTCCGAGATTTTAAAACGCAAAGCCTTTTGTGTTCCGCATATTTTGCAGAATGGTCTGGTGAGGTTCGCAACATTACTTATTCTCCTGATGGAAAGTCCGTATCAGTCGTCTATCGTGTAACACTCTATGGGACGGATGCTGAGGTATCTGTTCCATTTTATGATTCACATTATGACAAACATGCAGTAAACTTATTTTCTATGGTTGGCATGCATGCTTCATCAATCTTTCTACTAAGTTGCCTTTCAAATGCTTCATACTTTGTTGTCTTCTGATTAAGTACAATTTTTGCTGAATTCAGTGGAGATGGTTTACTGGGTTTTTGGGTTAGTTTTGTGGATAAGCTGGCAAACGTCACTTGTCCTAATATTTAGTTTCTTCATGAGCATAGTTATGGAGCTCCATCAATAATATTGTTGTCCTCTAGGATGATGCTTACTATTCATTTTATCAGTATTGCATTTTTTTTCTTTCTATGATACACTTTTGGCCTTGCTTCTCTTTTGCTACCTCCTTTTTGGGCTTGGTCATTGTAGTTAAACTAAAGTTGAAGAAATAAATAAATGACAGGGGGTATTGATGTGCTTGTGGTTGGTTTTGTATTTTTCAAAAACTACGAGAGTCATGCTAAGAATCACTTTCTTTTCCAGATCTAGGTCTCAGTGATGGAGGATAAGGTCAAATGGAACAAATATTCTAGGTTTCACAACACAAAGTAACTAGAAGGATTCGTTTGCTTTCTGCTAAATGAAACATTTTAATAAAGCTAATGAAGAAGGAAAATTCATAATTGATTAGAAATTGTCCTATAATTAAAAAAGTAACAGTAATAATAATATCAGCAGTCTATATAATAGTAGAATTATGCATTTTATTGTTTAGAAAAGCATCTTATTTATAATTCTATAAAGGCATTGTTTGTTTTTGCATTCAAAGACTTTCTTTTCTTTTATTTTCTATTCTTTTTTTTTTTCCAAAAAGCAAGTGGTAGAGTAAAAATCAAATGTAATATATCCAATGATACTGTTCCTAGTTTCACCCACAAAAAATGATGTTATTGCTAGTGTAATGACTTGAAGGCTTTGCTTGGTAGGAAAGATGGAAAGAGGTAAGAATGAAAAAATGGTTAATTCAGTGGTTAATCTATAATGTAGGAAAGTGCTTATATAGCTTAACTGTGGATTAGCAAAATTTTCATCTTTCCTACCAAGCAAAGCCCTAAGTTCCCCTTTTAACCCTTAATAACTTTTCCTTTGTAAGCTAATAGAATTGTTTAGTTTAAAGTGATTATTAAGTCAATTTCTGAAAGATCCTAGGTCAGGCTTTAAATGAGATTATTATTCAAATAATGGCTTAATTAGTGAACATGATTACTTTTCCTTATAGTCAAATTCATTTAATCGAAGAAGGAAAAAGGGATCACAATTTATGCTCTTCAACGAGTGGGAAAAAGATGAATGTGTGATTCCAATAGAGAGCAGAGCACTCTTACTAAAATTTTCTATCTCTTTTGATATGGTTTCTTTTTTATTTCTTCTTCCTTTATTAAAAAAAAAAAAAGAGAAAATGAAAAAAAAAAGAAAAAAAAAAGGAAAAAAGAGGTTTAGGTTAATGGTGAACTGATCACTTTCATGCATGCCTGGTTTCAAGTTATTTAGTTTGATCTACAGTTTACGTTTGTAATTTGGAGAAACAGTTGGCTCTTGATCACAAATTAAGAAGATTAGCTCTTTTGTGACAGACCAATCTTTTTTCAACAAGAAGACTTAATGCAAGTTTGATATGGAATAATTTCTGGAATTTAAACCTCTTAAACTGACACTTCACTGTGCTACAGGTTGAAAATGAAATATGTAGTCTGTTTGGATACAATTGCACCCCTGGTGCGATTGATTCCTAGATATAAATTTTATCTAACTACACCACCAGGTGCATTCAGAATGCACCTCACCTGCAGTTGAAGCAGTTGCCCTCTAGTTTTCACTTGAAAATTTTAATTAGTTATTTTTATTAATTCTTTTGATATAATTTTACCATTGATGTTTCATTTTTTTTTTCATTGTCTTTTTTTTTGAGATTTTCAATTATGTATTTATTTAAAGTAAAAATAAGTTTATATGTATATGTATATGTATATGTATGTGTATATGACCTTCCTCGAACCTCACAATGTGAAAATCTTGTGCATTGAGTTTACCCTTTATATATGTGAATTTATATATGAACTATTATTGTATATTTACAATATATAATTATTAATTTAGTAATTTTTAATTTATTACAAAATATTATTTGATATGAAATAATTTTAATAAATTTTAATAATTTATTAATTTCAAAAATATCAAATATATACTACAAATTTTGTTTATATATAAATTTTAATTTAATGTCCTTAATTGTTGTTTTCCTTCCCACTACATTTTATCTCACTACCACCGCTATAATTACTAATCTCACTGTCAATGCTGTTTTTAATATCACCGAAACCAATCTCATCATCCGTTCAAATGAACCCTTAGTAATTTGTTTTCAAATCTATTCTACCCTTATTATTTGGCGGCTTACAAGATTGGTTTGAAATTGACAAGCCCAAAAAAAAAAAGTTCCTCTCTCTGGATGTTTTTATTTGTAAGATGCTCTTTGCAAACAGTATTTATATTCTTTGGTTGAACATTATTATTATGTAATATGCTTTCCTTGATGGGAAAAACTTGCAGCAGACTAGCTTTAGAGTTGAAAATCCTCAAAATTTGGGAGCAGTAAATAAACTTTTGACTTGATAAGGTTGGTGCTTCATTAGAATTCATTATTTCCAATATGATTGCAGATTTCAATAAAAAGTTTGTAAGAAAAGATTACAAAAATCTTAGGGTAAACTTATTTATACATTATCCTAGTTTATATAGATACCATACATTTGCATCATGACTGTTATTGTATTTCCATTGAGTGCCTCTATTTCTTGATGTGCTATTATGTAGAATAGAACAAATTCAATAGATTTATGAAGCATCAATCGTGCACTGGAGTTGGTATTAAAGAGTCCTTAAGATGTAGTTTATGCTGCATCTTGATGGATGGATTTTTCTTCTCTTTTCTTTTACCTATAGCATAATTATTTCTGACTAGAGTGGCTGATGACTTGTGCTTGTTTTCTTGTATCATTGCGCAAGATACATCGAGAGTCAACTGGGACTGCTTCGGTTGATGATCCTGGTTATGGAGATCCTGTACAAAAGGCTGAGGCCATGGCATTTCGGCGAGCTTGCGCACGCTTTGGGCTTGGACTTCATCTTTATCATGAGGACTTGTTGTAGAGAGATAAGGAGCTGTGCTACTTTTCATTAGGAAAAAAAAAAGCACTAAAGGGCTCTTTTTGTGCTAGTTTTGCCCTTAAACTTTGTCATTTGGGGGGCAGGCATGGTTCAAATAGCATAATGTTGCTATAATTTTGTTTGGGAAGGATTGAGTCTCCTCTGAGAGTAGAAGTGAAACAGAATTTGGAAATGAACAAACACTTCCCATAACCAGGTCGAGTATAACTAATTACTATAGTCTGTCTGGGTTTAGCTTGGCAAGTAATTGAAGCAACTCTTCACACATTTAAGCCTACTGATTAGAGGCTTGTGGTGAAATTCCCTTTATTTTAGCACTCGAACCTATCCTGCTCCTTTTTTTTTTAAAGCGCAATGCAATGAGCCCCTTCAAAGGCAACCTCCTCTGTGAAAAACAAATGGCATGCTAGGGCTTCAGTTGCTTGCCATGTCATTGACTAGAAAGGTTAATCTTGGAGTGACAAGAGCATGATTGACACAGAGAAACGCTTCGTGTTCTCTTATTTATTTGGATGTTAAGTTTGGAGTAAGAAAAGAATACGATTAAAACAATTTGACATGAAATAAATTAAACAAAAAAAAGAGTAAGCTCAAAAGGATGTACAAGTTTCCTTGTTTTTGTTTCTTTTTCTCTTTCTCTTTAAGAAATAAACTTTTGAGGATGTTGGGTTATTCACGAGTCACTCTTTTTTTTTTCTTTTTGACAAAACGAGTCACTCAGTTTTAAAGAATTAAGCAATTTTAACTTTGTTTTAATTATCTTAATTGCATTTGAAAAGTGAAAACAAAGCAAAGGAAAGACAATAATCAACGCCACATTCCAACTAAACTTAATCACAGGTCGAGCCAGATTAAACTGAGTTTGAGTTGAGTCTAAGGCATATAATAATGATTTGTATGCCAAAGCTGGATTCGGTTCGAAAATTTGAGCTTGATTCAAACTCGTTTTTATTTTTATAATATAAGCCCGAGCTCAACCCAACTTAACCTGAATATTATTTTGCTTATATTTTATATTTTAATTTTTATTTATTTTATTTATTTTTTTATTCCATTTAAAATTTAATTTAATTTGTCAAAATTTGTATGTCAATTTTCATATTAAATATTTATAATAATGTTTAATAATCAATAATATTTTGTATAGATATAATTATATTATACTTAATAATTTTTTTATTAAAAAAACTTAATTATATATTAATATTCGATTGGGTCCGAGTTTTGAAAGATTAAGCTCAAGCCTAGCTTGATTTTTAAACGGCCTAAAAATTTTGCGCATTAGATATTTTTATTGAAGCTTGATCAAATATCTGAAAATTTTTCAGATTTGAACAGGTAACTCAATCTTTAAGCAGTTCTAATAACATTCCTAGCAGAACAAGAAACCGAGCGGAAAAATTCCATCCGATATGAATGAATTCAGTTTTAAAGCCAACTTCTACTGTGTTTACCTTTCATGCTGGGTCTACATCTCATTCAAGGGGCCCACCGAGTTGTAGATCAAAAGTCATCAGCCAAGGAGCTGAAGGTTTCTAGGCCTGACTCTATTATTCCAAATAACAGCCCATGTATGTCACCCCAGTCGAAACCTCCTACCCAGGTGAGAGGACAATTGGCTTGTGATGTGGCTAAGGTGAACAATGGCGATTCACGTTCGAATGAATTGATGCCCTCGGACTTGGCCAAGGATTCTTCTAACTTCTATCTTTATGAAGTCATCTACCATGTTAAAGAGCGTGCTACTTCCTCATCCATTTGTGTTTATTATGCCAATTATTTTTTGGAGTTGCGTAGGTACAGGAAGTGACATCTTTATGAGAAATGTCAAGGAGTTGATAGTTTAGTCATAGCAGAACCAAGAATTAGTGGTGGTACAGCAGAAAAGGTGATAAACCGACTGCGTTTTTATTATTCCACAACAGTAGATGCTAATAATTTTCCTGGGGGTATTTGGATTCTTTGGAATACAATCATTGGTAATGTATCTGTTATTACTAAGAGTTCACAATTTGTTACTGTTTTGATTTCAGATGGAAGAAGAAGGTGGCTCCTCACTGCAATATATGCCAGTCCGATTCCATTGGTGTGTAAAAGTTTATCGGAATACTGGAAGAGTCAGGAGGTTTTTGATATTATTGAAGGAAAAGGAAAGAAAAGTGCAAAAGCCAGACATATATTAGCATGTGCCTTAAGATCTATAGAATTCGAGTAAGTAGCTTGGGGTAAAAGTGCAAAAGAAACGTGGGACAACATTGCACTTGTTCATGGTAGAGTGACTAAGAAAAATAAAGTGTCATGTCTGATGGGTTTTGAAGATGATGATTTAGAGTGTAGTTCACAATCAAGAGAATAATTTTAGTTTAGAAAACAAGGAATTGACTAAAGCAAAACTAGAGTTAGAAGAAAAGATAGAAGCTCTAAGTTTAGAAGTGAATGATCTGATATAGAAAAATGAAAACTTACATAACTCCTTTACCAAGTTCAAGATGGGGCAGGAGAAACTAGAGTGCATTTTAAATACTCAACGAGCTTATTTTGATAAAAAGTAGTCTAAGTTATGAGAGGTATGGCAAAGGAATTCATTTTAAAAGTTCTATTGTTAATAGAAGTGCTGTTCATGATATTCAATATAGTGGTGGTAATCCTATTTTTAGAAAAGGACATATCTATCATAATTATTCCCATGGAAGAAATTTGTTTAGAAGTAGACTGATTAATAAGGTCTAGACTCCTAAACAGGCTTTCAATTCACATTATGAGCTAGTTAAATGGACACCACCCTATAGCAAAATTATTCTTGCTAACTATAAATGTCCTAAGAAAATTTGGGTAAATAAAAAAAATTTTTGATTTTTTTATTTGCAGGAAAAAGAACTCAAGCATAAAAAATTGAACATTGCTATTTGGACAATGGATGCTCGGTGCATATGATAGGTGACCTAAATCAATTTAGAGAAGTAAGAGCTAAAAGTGGATGAAATGTCACCTTCGGTGATAATTCAAAGGGGCAAATTCAAGGAATTGGAATAGTAGGTAACTCTTCTATTCATATCGAAAATGTATTGTTTGTTAAAGGATTAAAACATAATCTTCTGAGCATAAGTCAGTTGTGTGACAAAGAATACAAAGTCATTTTTGATTTGTCAAACTGTTAAGTTATGGATCCTAAGGCAAGTAAGATGTTGTTTGCTTCCTATCGGAGAAGAAGCATCTTTATAGTTCACTTAGAAAACTTAAGCACTTAGAAAACTTAAGAAACCAAAATGTGTGATTCATAGTAAATAGGATAAATGATCATTAGAATTGGCACAGAAAATTAGGCTAGGCTAGTATGCATATTTTTTCTAAATTGTCTAAGAATGATTTAATAATAGGATGTTCCAAGATAAATTACGATAATAACAAGCTATGTGATGCATGTGTTAAGGGAAAATATGTGAGAAGCTCCTTCAAACTAAAACTACAGATCTCCACAAGTAGAGCTCTACAATTTCTTCACTTAGATCTTTTTGGACCAATTAGGACAATTAATTTAGGTGGAAAACACAATGGTTTTGTAATTGTAGATGACTATACAAGACATAGATTGGCATTCTTCTTAACCACTAAAGATGAGGCATTAGAAAAATTTACGATCTTAGCAAAACAAATACAAAATGAAAAAGGTTATACAATAACTAGTATAGGAAGTAATCATGGTAAAGAATTTTAAAACATAGGCTTCGAGGAATATTGTATGTAACATCCCATTACCACATTTTCACGTATTTTCATACAACTTTACTGGTTGGGCTGTCTGCGATGCCATTAACATTCAACAGTAACAGTGATAAATGATAAACATTTATCTATTAATTATGGAATATGAAATTTTTTTTCATTATTCCTTTAATCTGACATCCCCTATTAACCTTTATTTCACTAAGGTAGTACTGTATACATATGTCTGAAATGTAAAAGAGAAGAGACTGTACCTGCCACTTTTAACGTGACATGCCTCTGTGCTTTAAGCATAGCTATACCCATCTGAGAGCTAATTCTCTCAACTCCGTGTACTTCTTATCTGTGGAGTTAAAAACAAAGGGGTGAGTGATTCATACGCTCAGTAAAGGAAATATATGCTGCTTTAAAATAAGCAAAACTATATATCACAACACATTTATTCTTTTCTTAATAATAACCCAGAAGAAAAGACAATGGATATATAGTAAACAACTCTTTTAAAACACCATTCAAATCACTGGCTAATCAATTTACTTTAAAATGTAGTAAACAGTAATTAGGATTTAACAAATCCTCTTAGTAAACAGAAATCAACAGGTTGAGACTAGGCATCACCCTATAAATAAATCATGCTATCATCGTTCCTCCTTCCCCTTGCGAGAACGGCATAATCATCCCAATAAGGATACAGTAAATCTATGGCCATAATCTATAGGTGGTCCTCGGGTCCACTTGCCAGGTGACCTCGAGACCTGTTGATGACTTGGCGGGTCCATCAGCCTCATACTCATAATAATGCATGAAATTAGGGGCCTAAAGTCTCAAAAATCACTTTTATATCTAAAAAAAAAAAACCTTTATGGAATTATTTCACCCATATTATCATTTTCTCAAAATGATTAAGTTTTCCAAAAAGGTTTAGGCTTCTGTTTACAAAACACGTTGAAACCTTCCAAATTCTCAATATTTAAAATCAGCTCGCCCATGGTCAGGTCGCCCAATCATGGCTCACCCATGGAAGTTCGCCAAAAGCGGCGAACTCGTGTTCGCCCGCGCACTCACTTTTAAAATCTGAAAACAAAACTGGCTCGCCCTCAGTAGCTCGCCCATTAGTCAATTCGCCACAGGTTTCATATTTCTATTTTTTTGTATTTTCAAAGATAATAAAATTAGTTTATTTTTCAATTTAGAAACCTTGGAAACGTGAAACCTATTCGCCATGGTCAGCTCGCCCATTTGGCTCGCCCATAGCTTTCATAACAAAAGGGTTCGCCCGCCCCATTTTTATAAGAGATTTGGCTCGCCCGCCAATACCAAGAATTTATATTTTCCATTTTTAAAATGTTAAAATGGCTAATTTTTCCTCAAGAAAAATACCACCAAAAATCTCTTCGCCATGGTCACTCCAAAACGGGTTAACATATAGTCGTCCGCCAATTCTTTCTTTTAAAGCATTAAGTAAAACCGGCTCGCCTTTAATGGCTTGCCAACAACTTTCTCAACTTAGGGTTCGTCCGCCCCAAATAAAATGAAAAAGGGTTCGCCCAAATGGCTCGCCCGCCCGCCTTTAACCAATTTCGTCCAGAAAATAATATAGGGGTCAGCTTTTAGCTCGCCCGAGACCCAAAACACTTAATCAAATAATGCATGTCAGAAAACAAAACATTTAGTAATATTTTCATATTGTTTACTCCACAGGACATGCATTCTCTTCACACACATCTCCCTTACCTGGTTTAACGAAGCTTTGCTTCCTTCTCGCCTTCCAAATCGCATTCACCGAGTCCATAACTCCCGGCTGCAAATAATTTATAAATTCCATTAATATTTCCTTTTCAATATTTTCAACAATTTGTAATACTTAAATCAAGTTGCTCGCCCACAAGGGGTCTTATCAGCTCGCCATTCATCAATGGCTAATATGTGGGAACTCGCCCATTTCCCTTACAAATGAAGTTCGCCCAACGATCAATCCGCCCGTTATTACCTCGGTTTAAACTAACATGTGGCGACTTCGCCACTTCCACATTCCAGCTCGCCCATGTTCACTGAGCTTGCTCATGAATTAAAACTAACGTTGGGCGACCTCGCCCACTTGGCAACCACTTTGGCGAGTTCTTTATTTCCTACTCGCCACACTGGCGAGTACTATCACTCAATCATGGCCGATCACCATAGTCGCCATACTCATCACTTTTCCAGTATTTTCCTATCATTCGACTACAATATCAACCCAGTTTCATTTTATACTTCATCTACTTCAAAATATGAATTTATTCTATTTCTTTGATCTATCAAGAATAAATCAAAAGCAAGACTATACTCATGCTTCTCATACTTGAAATCATAGAAATATATTATTAAATCTCAAGAACCATTAAGTCTCACCTTAACCCAGTTGTTCTTCCAAAAACATAGTATTTTCTTGCCTCCCTTAGCTTTGCTTCTCTTGTTCCTTAGCTTTTCAACACTGCAAAAAGGGTTTGGCTAACTAAGATCGATCTTTTCTTGCCTCATATATGAGAGAAACGGAAGAACTGCATGTGAGCTTGCAGTTAAAGCAGACTGGCGAGGAGTTTTCTTGAGAAGATGAAGTTGGCTAAGCTGGTTTTCTTCAGTTACATCCTTCTTATATACTCACCCAAATCCACTTAAAATCCACCACCTGTTCTCATCCTGTTTTTCTGTCATCATTGCCTTGTCTTATAACTCATTAAATGGTGAAGAAAATATGGCAATGGCGTGGTGAAGAATTTTCTACTGTCATTAAATGGTGAAGAAATTTCAGCCAAAAAGGGATGGCTACGGGGAGTCTACTTCTGCTATTTAACTAATTTTCTCCTCTTTTCTCTTCTCCTTCTCCTCCATGCCACTGCCAACCGCCACTATTATTGACTTTCATTTCTCCACGCCAATCCACTTCCAGCCACTATTATTGACTTTCATCTCATTCTTTTCTTTTGTCTTGTAGTATATTAATTCCTTAAGAATTTCTTAACACAAGACTTCGGCTGGCCCTTGTTTTTCCTTTTTGCCATTAATCCCTTTCACACTTTCATTTTATCTCATTCCGTATGGGCGATCAGGAGCCCTCGCCCCTTTTGGCGAACTACCTACTCGCCCTCAGCACCATCGTGGCGTTCTGTTCGCCAATTTAGCTCGCCCACTGGTGAGCAGCCTTCTTTTCTCGCCCATTGGCGAGCTGCTCGACGTCCTCGCCCAAACATTATTTCACCGACATTTCACCCTGCACATCTCAAGTTTAAGAAGCTTTTCATCCAAATGAAAATGAATGTTCAATATTTACTTCATTTTCATTATTAAATTTATGAGAATTGGGTCTACAGTAGTGTAGAATCAGATCTTACATTGTAACACACTTGGAATCACACATAACTTTTAAGCACCTAAAACTCTACAACAAAATGAGGTAATTGAAAGTAGATATAGAACATTAGAAGAAATGGCTAAAACAATGTTGTGTGAAGACAATCTGTCAAAATACTTTTGGGTTGAATTAATTAATACTTTTTATAACATTATAAATAGAGTAAATGGTAAGACCTATTTTGAAAAGACTCCATATGAACTCTATAAAAGGAGAAAGCCAAACATTAGTTATTTTCATTCTTTTGGGTGCAAATATTTTGTTCTTAATAATGGAAAAAACAATCTAGGAAAATTTGATGATAAAAGTGATGAGGGAACTTTTCTAGGTTACCCAACACATTCCAAAGCTTATAAAGTTTTCAATAGAAAAACTTTAGTTGTTGAAGAATCTATTTGTGTTAGTTTTGATGAATCCAAAACATCACACAAAAGTTAAAATCAAGAGGAAGATTAGGAAATTTATTATGAAAAATGAAGATAATTAACCAATGAACAAGAAGACATGAATGATGACACAATAGAAGAGGAAAGACAAAAATTAGAACCTATACAGACTAGATAACTTAGATATTTAATGAATGAAAAGATAACAGGAGACTCAAATATAGGAGTCAAGACTAAATCATCACTTAGAATATGACAACTGAATTCTAGCCATGGAAGAAGAACTAAATCAATTTAAAAAGAGTAAAGTATGAAACTTGGTTTGAAGACTTAATGTCACGACCCGAAGGCCGTGACGTACGCTTAACACTTCACTTATTACACTTGGCAAATTTATGAACTAAATTTTTCCTTTTCGATTTATGGTTTGCATTCGGTGTTAGTGTAGTCACTAAACGATTTTCACTTATCCTTTTTCTTTCAATTCAACTTTACTAACTTATTCTTTGATCTAAAGGCGAGTAAAATAACTCCCTAAGGTATATAATGATCATTTTTTTTCATAACGTAATCTTACTAAAAAAAACTAGATTGAAAATATCCCCCCTTATATTTAGAGATTTCCTCAAGTAAACAACCTGTAAGATATTATCATTTATAATAATCCAATCATACCAAATCAATTCCACTATCCACACATTCGCATCAAAATACAAATCATCAAATGATTGTCATGTCAACAATCCTAATATCCACCACTAATTATCACATACATATTGAATCTAGGATCACGCTCGATTGTCATATTACTTACAAAATAATTCTAAAACGATCTTAAGTTACATCCCATGACACAAGCAAACTATAGTGTGTAATCTTTACAGAATGTGCATGTAAACAAAATAATACATTATTTGTATACCTTGAAAAATAGCGAAAGCAGGGCTCAAAGGATGTTGGTATGTACCTAGGCTTAGTACAGTCCTTGATGGCCCACACATAGGACTCCAAACATAGACTTTAGCTCGTATGATCTGTGATGATGTTAGAAAGGGGTGAGCAAACCACGGCTCAGTAAATAGTTTAAGTAAATGCATGCTAGGCTCATGTCGATCTACATGCATGTGTATGCACGAACTAGAAAATAAAGTGATGTGTATGTGTGATACTATGTCCTGATGCCGGATCTATCTATCCAGACTCATATTTTAAGGTCGAAACTGTACAAGGCATTAGTTTGAATGATACCGTATGAACCTCATTTCTTTGAGCCTCAACACGATACTACATAACACAATCACTCGTTACAATATTATGATAATAATAAGATGCATAGCACTACAATAGTAATGTGCTTAGTTTAAAACCGATAATCGTAGTAAAACTGAAAAATCAATAAGTTTAGGAATAAAATCTCAAAACGTTGAGAATTGATTCCAATAACGAAACAGTTTTCTAATACACTTAGTTTAAACATAACTACTGTGCATCGAGTTAAAAACACAATCACTATGCACAAATTCAAACATGGTCATTATGCATCTGAGTTTAAAACATGATAACTATGCACATGAGCTCAAACACGGTCATTATGCACTGAGTTCAAAACAAATAATCTTATGAAAATAGATACTCGATGGAGTTAGGCAAAATACCTATAAATACGAAAATTGATGCTGAAATCAAAACAGATAAGGTTTAGGCATGAAGCCTCAAATATTGAATTGAAACTAAAATCCAAAACAGATACTGATAAAGTTTGGCAGAAGGCCTTAAATACTAAACTAAAGTTGAAATCCAAAACAGATACCGATAAAGTTTGGCATAGAGCCTCCAATACTAAACTGAAATTGAAATCCAAAACGGATATTGATAAAGTTTAGGCTTAAAGCCTCAAATCACTGAAAAATGATACTGAGAAAGTGTAGGCAAAGATCCTTGATACTGATATTGATACTGATGTCCATCCTAGCTAGTGATGGATAAAACGTCACAAGGACGCGACCGTGTAGCATGTAGTTCCCTTAGGATTCTAGAGGTGACTCCCACGGTAATATCTATGGCCATAGAGTTACTCCAGCCCCGCTGCGCAATCAGGAACTGGAACTTGTCTGCTGGTTCTCTAGATAAGCCTGATAATGCATAGAGCACAAGGCTCGTAAGGCGCAGATACTAATACTGAAAGTCTAGAGCACAAAGCTCGATAGACGGGTAATGGAACCTAAAGCGAAGCTCGATAGGCTCTGAGTGACCCGAAGGTCAATGGATCTGCCTAAAATCAATTATAGAATGGGAAATTGAGTACTGATGAAAATCCTTTAGTTTAGAAAACAGATTAGTGAATACTAATCAAAATCCTTCAGTTCAGAAAATGAATTACTGAGTGAACTGAAAACGAATTACTGAGTAATGATCTAAATCTTTAAGTTCAAAAACGAAGAACCGATCAAAATTTAACTTAGCAAGACAGAATCATCATCATCATCAGAGCCTTTAGCCCAATAGATTGGGGTAGGCTATATGAACCAATATCTAAAATCACGTTAGATCGTCCATATGTATTCTCTGCCTCCATAGATTCCTATTCAAGGCCATTTGCTCATCTAATTCTAAAACCTCCATGTCTTTCCAAACTACTTCCTTCCAAGTCTTTTTCGGTCTTCCTCTAGTCTTAACCCTTCTCTCAACATCCATAGCCTCTATTCTCCTAACTGGAGCATCTACAAGTCTACGTCTTACATGTCTAAACCAACGTAAACGATTTTCACACATTTTGTCTTCGATAGGTACCACTCCAGTCATCTTACGAATACCATCATTTCTCATTCTATCCTTTCTTGTATATCCACATATCCACCGTAACATTCTCATTTCTGTTACACTCATCTTTTGTGTATGTAGCCTCTTAGTCGCCCAACATTCACTACCATATAACAATGTTGGTCTAACAACTGTCCTATAAAACTTGCCTTTCAACCATGTAGGAATTCCTTTATCGCACAACACACCTGTAGCACTTCTCCACTTACTCCATCCAGCATGGATCCTATAGGTCACATCACCATCAATCTCTCCATCCATCTGTATTTTTGATCCCAAGTATCGAAAATGATCCCGCTTAGGTATCGCCACCCCATCTAACTTCACTACATCATGCTCTTCTAGTCGGTTAGAACTGAATTTACACTCCATGTATTCAGTCTTCACTCTGCTTAGTTTAAATCCTTTTGATTCCAATGTTTGTCTCCATAATTCCAACTTTGTATTGATCTCCGCTCTAGTTTCCGCACATAGGACAATATCATCTGCAAACATCATACACCAAGGCACCTTATCCTGGATGGATTTTGTCAGTTCGTCCATAACTACCGCAAACAAGAATGGGCTCAATGCTGACCCTTAGTGTAATCTCACCGTGATAGGAAACTCACTTGTTTGCCCCCCACTTGTCCTCACATGTGTCCTTGCGCCTCTATACATGTCCTTAATTAGTTTAATATATTTCAAAGGAACTCTTTTCATCATTAAGGACCACCAGAGTACCTCCCTAGGTACTTTATCATATGCTTTCTCCAAATCTATAAAGACTTACTCGAAAGCGCTCCATAAGTTGTCTAAGCAAATATATTGCCTCCATAGTTGATCGACCCGGCATAAAACCAAATTGATTCTCCGATATCTCTACATTCTTTCTTAATCTCTGTTCTATCACTCTCTCCCATAGTTTCATCATGTGACTCATCAATTTTATGCCTCGATAGTTGACACAACTTTCAATATCTCCCTTGTTCTTATATAAAGGTACTAAGACACTCTTCCTCCATTCCTCTGGCATTTTGTTAGTGTGCCAAATCTTATTAAATAGATTTGTCAACCACCTAACTCCTACATCTCCAAGGCATTTCCAAACTTCAATTGGGATGTCATCAGATCCAACAGCTTTTCCATTCTTCATCATCTTTAGTGCCTCTTTTACCTCTGTCTCTTGGATTCTACGCATAAAGCACCGATTTAAATCCGTAAGAGGCACCGAAATATTATCCAAAACTTTATTTTATTCGTCATTAAATAATTTGTTAAAATAATCTCGCCACCTGTCCTTAATGTCATTATCTTTAACGAGAGTTCTTTGATGCTCATCCTTAATACATTTCACGACTCCTAGGTCGCGACTCCTCCTTTCTCTTGCTTGCGAATCTGTATATCCTTTTCTCTCCCTCCTTTGTGTTCAACTTGTCGTAAATCTCTTTCGCAACCTTCGTCTTAGCTTCTGCCACAGCCTTCTTTGCCTCCTTTCTTGCTACCTTATATTCCGAAAAACTCTCTTTTGTATTGTTCTTCTTTAAAGCCTTGTAACGCTCTCGCTTAGTCTTTATAGCATCTTTTACTACTGCAGTCCACCATGTTGCGTCCTTTCCAGTTGGCACTCTTCCGTTTGATACTCCTAATTTCTCTTTGCCTACCTCCCGAATGCATTTTGCCATCTTATTCCACATTACATTTGGGTTCTCTTCTGTTGTCCAAGCCTCTTTTTGAATCCAACTATCTCTTCATGTTGTATGACAATCTTCTTGTAGCTTCCACCATCAAATTCGTTCAATTCCTTTTTGTTGGTTCCTTCAATGTCGTCTATCTATCTTCATATCTAGAACCAAGAGTCTATGTTGCGCGGTAACACTCTCACCTGGGATAACCTTACAATCCAAACATCTATGTCTATCCCTACTCCTAGTTAAAAAGAAATCTATCTGACTTGCTCTTGGTCCACTTCTAAAGGTTATAAGATGGGAATCTCTCTTCTTAAACAATGTATTTGCTAGGATTAGATCATAAGATAAAGTAAAATTTAAGATAGGATCTCCTCCCTCCTTTCTTACACCATAACTAAAACCCCCTATGTACTCTCTCAAAACCCTCTCTACTTGTACCTACATGTCCATTAAGATCACCGCCAATAAAAATGTTTTCTCCTATGGGTACTTCTTGTACTACCTTATCTAAATCCTCCCAAAACTGTCATTTACTAACCTCATCAAGTCCTATCTGGGGTGCATACACGCTAATAACATTCAACACCTCTTCTCCTAAAACTAGGTTAACCAAAATAATCCTATCCCCTTGTCTCTTAATCTGTACAACATCCTTATAGTACTCTTTATCTATAATGATACCTACTCCATTTCGGTCTCTATCTTTCCCTGTGTACCATAGCTTATATTGCCAAGGTGCTATCTCTTTAGCCTTTTCCCCAACCGATTTGGTCTCTTGGAGACACAAGATGTTAACCCTCCTCCTACTCATAACCTCACAAATCTCACCTAACTTACCACTAAGCGTACCTATATTCCAAGATCCTAACCTAAGCTTATGGTTATGGACTCACTTCTTTACCCACTCCCGTCCATTGTGGTGTGGGAACCTTTGCCTATTTAACACCACATCCAGGCGTCGATGTGGCGCGTCACTTCCGGGCGACGAACTAGCAACCCTTGCCCACTTTTCACTACACCCGGGCTCCGATGCAGCGCGTCGCTGTGTAGGGGACGCCCCAACGATGTTTTGATATTGGTTCATTTCATAAGATTGGACTAGTTTTTAAGGCTGGTTGTCCAAACCTACCACCACCCTCCTCCTTTACCTGGGCTTGGGACCGGCTGCGTTAACTCACACAGGCGAAGTTCAAAATTCAAAGGTACACCATTGTGCCTACTAAGTGCACAACTTTTAAAAATACCAATCAAAACAGCTTTAAGGATTCCAAATATGCATAAGAGCTCTTTGTTACAGAGTTAGTCCAAAACTATGTTTTTCAAACCAAAGTGTAGTGCCGAGTATTATAAAGCTTATGCATACTACAATTCGAGCCAAAACATGTTATGCGTAATTTCACTTATGCATTAAAGAAGTACTTCTACGTACTTTGCATGGCAACCTACTAAGATTTTTAATGCAAACCATGCACACATTCACTTAGCCTAAACAAACTAGACAAACAAGATTCATTAAATAACTTAAACACTTTAACATTTCATTCCACACAACAGGCAAGCTTGGCCGGCCACAACACGCAAATCATAAAACATAGTTCTTAATCCTAGCCCAAGCATAATCCATATTCACAGTTCAGTAATACCTTATATCTTGCCTTAATAGTCTGATCAATAGCATCATAGCGCTTAATTTTCGAAGGTTAGGTAATTTACTTATATATAAAAATATAAACATCTCATACGAGATGATACTAGTGAAACTTTACTTAATCCACTTACCTCAATGCTTAAACATAATCTTCCTCGAACTTCCAATTCAAGGTCAAGCTCCTACATCGTTCCAAGCCACTACAAATCAGTGCATTACCATCTCAATATCATATCTTAATTATGTTTAATTACATACCAAAACAGATATCCTCGAACCAAATAAATCAAGTTCACTTCTATGTCAAGAATTCATTCTTCATTACCACACTAATGGTGTGTGTATACATGTGTATATGTATAGTATATGCATATACATATATGAACAGTCTTCGACCATCATTATCATATCACTGATATTTATATGTTCATTCTTTTATATATATATATATATATATATATATATATATTGAAATATATATACCTTGACCGTATGCAATAACAAATTCCCTTGCTTCATATTAATATATTATATATGTTAAATTCAACCAAAGAAAAAAATCTTACCGTTGAGAAACCTTTAAATCCGAGCCTTTTTCCAACTTTCCTAGAGTCTCCGAACTTCCCTCTTGTTTTCAACCATTGTGTACCTCTTTTCCTTTAAGCACTAGTAGTTTACATTTTCAGTTCACAAAATAAGCTCAACAGGCCCTAAACTCAGTATTTTCCAGCCAACAAAATTACCATGGTAGTAGTCTCTTAAAGCCACCAAAATTAAGCCTAAGTACTAGCCTCAAACAGCAACTGAAGTTGCCTTGAGAACTAATTAAGTTCTCAGCCTCAAATCGCTTTGGACAGCCTTGCGATCTCTTCATTCATGATCACGGTTCAGCAGCTTCATTTCTGCTTCCACACCACGTTACAGCAGGTTCAAATGGTACTGATTTTCAAGAACATTTTCTCTCTACCTCTACTCTTTTTCTATCGTTTTGGAACATCTATTTCTAGTCCCTCTCGTGATTAGTACACTGATTTACAACAGTAGCACTACATGGGGTTTAGTTGCTGCCTCACACAATTACTTAAGCTGAGGATGTCCCTTACCATAGTACCAACGCTAATCGAGGAAAAGAAAGACCAGTGCACCTCCTTGATCTGATCGAAACCTCTCCTGTTCAAATTTGGTTTCACGTGGAGGAGGCTTCGTTTGAAATGAAAGAGAGCTACCTCTCAACTCCCTTATGTTTAGCCTCACTGTAACCAACTTTTTCCCAGGCATTAAACGGCCACCCAAGTCAATGCTTAGACAGCCTTCAATAGCCCAAGTTCGGCAGCAAGTAACCACCCAGCTTCAGCCGACCCTCATCCCTTGATCAATGCTTGTCTCCCCATTATTTGGCCATTTCTTCAACTTCATTTCTGTCTTGGACAGCCCCAGTTCACCTGCCTTCAGCCCTTCTCCATTTTCTTTTCTTCCTCGTTAGCTGAAAGTACTAGTTTCTTTCTCTCTTCTTCAGCTCAGCCCTAAACCATTCTTGATGCTCAAAAGAAAATTTCGAGAATAGAGCCCTTTCCTCACTGCCTTTCCTTGCTTTACCGAGAGAAGAAAAATGGCTAGCAGCTCTTCCTTCCCATTGGTCTTTCTCTATTTCAAGCAACTAATATCATGCCTCCTCTGTTTTGCTTCCTCTGTTCGGCTGAAACCACCTTGGAAACAATCTATTGGAGCCCTTTTCTTGCCCTGTTCAGGCCATTCGTGAGCCCCCTAACAGCCACCATAGCCTTGCCAAGCCGTCCCCTACATCAGTCTTCATTTTGGCGTCGAGAATGGTAACCAGTAGTGGGGTTAGGTGGAAAAGATGAAACCCATGGGAGAGGCGTGAGTGAGAAGGAAAAGAAAAGAGGGAGAAGGTGTAAGGGATGGGTGCTTTGTCACGGATAGAGCACTATCCCAATTTTAATTATTTTTTTATTATTATTATATTTTTTTTCAAGGTCCGAACTTAAAATTTTTTTTATTTAATTATTTTAATTATATTTCCTTTTATATAACGTTTTTACAATTAAATTATTATATATATAGATATATATATTTACTTCAATTCTTTTTTTTTCATACTATATATATATATATATATATATATATATTTATATGTATATAATTATCTTTCCTTGCATGTATAAATTTACACATGCATATATATTTACTTATGGATGTATCTTAGAGCTGGTTCCGGGCCGGACCGGGCCGATTCCGGGCCGATTTTCACCGGTTTCGGCCCTAACCAAATAAGAATCAGTTTGAACCGGTAGGAAATCGGTCCGGTTCGGACCAGTTCTATGTTATTTAAGAGGCGAACCAGCCCGGTTCGTTGGACCTGTTCGCCCAAAAACCGGACTGAACCTGTTTAAACCGGTTCGGTTCAGTTTTTTTTTACATTTTAAATTTTTATTTTTTAAAATTTATATTAATTTATTTTAATAAAAATAAATATATATTAATATATTTTTATAATTTAATCTAACAAATTTATTTTTATAATAAATAATGTTAATAGTTTAATTTAACAATAATTTATTATAAAGTTATTATAATTTATTTAATTAATGTAACAATAATGTAAAATAAATTACTATAAAATTATATAATAAAACTATTGTTATAATAAAATAAAGTTATATTATGAATATGATATTATAATAAAATTATTACGATAAAAAATGAAATTTAGAGAATAAAATGATAATATTATAAATTTGGAATAAGAGAATTTAAGTGAATTTGAAAGAGTTTGAATGATTATTGAGAAAATATAAGTGAGTATTAAAAGAATAAGAGTGGATGAGTGTTTAGATTTGAGAGAAATATGAAAGAAAATTTAAAAAAAAAATGAAAGGATATAAATTGATATTTACAGAGGAAAAAGGAAAATTTAAAATAATTTTAAAAATTTTAAAAATAAATTTTTAAAAAAAAAAGAGGGAAACGCTCCCTCCCTTATAGAGTTGATGGGCAACGGTTCAACATAGGCAGGCTACTGCCTAGTTTTGCCTGCCACTGCGCATGCAGTGGCAGGTTGCTTTTTTTTTTTAATTTTTGTTGAACCAGACAGGTTCGCAACCGGGCCTTTAACGGGCCCGGTTCAAAATTAGTTGAACCGGCCTAGCCTGGTAAGATATCGGGTTGGGCTGGTTCGGAACCGGTACTGAACCGGTTCGGCTTTTGGGCCGGATTAACCCGATCCAATTGCGATCTGGGTTGGGCCAACCCGACCCAATAATCACCTCTAATGTATCTATATTTTATATATATAATTTCTTATTTATCCAAATCTTTATGTCCATAATTACATTTAAATACTTTATTTTCTTATTATATATTTTCTTAGGATAATTATATGTATTTATCTCATGTTAATTATCTCATTTGCATATATCTTAATTACCAACATACGTATATACATATATATATATATATATATATATATATACACACACTTGTATGTAAGAGACTATTATTTATATTTTTTTGTATTCACTCGATCTTATCATATAAGAAAACACACACACACACACACACACACACACACATGTACATACACATGCATGCATTCATCGACGCATGTATGTACAAAATATATATTGAATTTGTGTACTCCATTTCGTATCGATGAAAGTATATCGTTTATACTTCGTACGTATGCATTTCACGCCATTCATGACTTTTATCCTCAAAGACTTCATTTATAAAATTCCAATCATGCTCAATTTTGAGAAAAATTGCAGTTATTACATCCTCTCCACCTTTTGAAATTTGGTCCTCCAAATTACTCAATGTCATCTAATCATGTAAGGATCTTTTCTTTATCATATCCTCTATATCCGTATACTCAAAATATAATAAATCTCAAGATCTAATTCACATATCACCACGTGTACACATTAATCCCAAAATTCAATTATCCGATCAATCCTCAACTCAAATGTATATCATTTGTTCCCATATTGTAACTGTGCTTTTTTAAAATAAGACGATCTTGTGTGTCTTAACTCACCAATCCTAACTTTCACATCCCTTTGTCATGTCCAAAAAGTCTCCAAAAATTCTTTTCAAGATTAGTTTTCTATAACCTATCGTGTTTAATCTCGACTCTATGGAAGGAAAAGTTAAAAGAGTCTTTTAGTTTTCAAATGTCACATGTTTCTGATTCCCATAGTTCAATACCGTATGTTTTAAATTGTTGAGCTTTCAAAATCCTTGTAACTCAAACTGTATAATTTCAAAGGTCCATATAGTTCTTAGATCAAATACTTTTTGATCCACATGGTTTTCGGGGCACTGTTTTGAAAGTATATGGACTTCTAAAAAAATACTTTCCCAGAATACACATGATCCAATACACTTTTCATGTTCAAAGGAAAATTAGGTATTAAATTCTCTTGGATACGTATCAATAAAGTCTTTTGAATTTTTCATGTTCAATAGGAGGTGGTGAGGGCATTTCTCCTTCATTAGGCTCTCTATTTCCCAAGTATCCTCTTTGGATGATATTTCTAAGCATGCACGTGTGGTAAACGTTGTGCACACCCATCCACCATGGAAGAAGAGCTGGTTGGTATGTCGTGTCACCCACTTTCTCAGTATCTCCTCAATGGTCCAGTTTATCGTGGACTCAACTTTCTTTTCTTTTTAGATATCATTATACCTTTAAGCGATTATCTTCAAAATTACTTTATCTTCAACTTAAACTTGTAAATGTCTTTTCTGATCTTCAGCATAACTGTTTCATTCGCTTTAAACTGTCCTTAACTGATCACATATTAGTTTTATATTCTTGGAAGCTTTCTCTACTAGTCCCAAAAGAAATATCTTACTTTAACTCAACCAAGGCCATTTGATACTGAGGCTTTGATATCGGTTGAGTGCGTGGAAGTAGCTCTATAGAAAACTTCGTCTCTCTTTTCGAAGGTGGTCTTATAATTTATCCGAAAACACATCGGAGAAGTTTTTAACGATAAGTATATTGGATAGCTCCGTACATGTCACATTCGGGTCTTGCTCGAATGCAAGATAACTTTCACATGAAGTGCGCACTTCCATGCATTTAGAACAAAATAAGTAAGCACTTATTGCTACATTACTTAGCAAAACATATCTTATATGATTAGATAGGAAGAGGGTTACAAGTTTCTTGTAGTAGTCTATACTAATACGATTGGTGGCTAGCCAATTCATACCCAAAAGAACTTCAAAGTCATATGAGTAACGATATCAAATTTGTTACTAGGAACTTATCTCTCACCTTCACCATATAATAATGATAGACACACTCATTCCTTTGAGATTCCTTGAAAGGGATGCTAATATCCAACAGATAACTTAGAGGTTCTGACTCTATATGCAACTACTAACAAGAGTAGTTGGAATAAAAAAAAAGAGTTGATCCTGATGTGCCTTAACTTGAATAGCCACTAGCTACTATAATAGGGCTATCGTTATCTCATGATTCTGCTTTATCTTAGCCATCATCGACTTTATGCTAACTAGATAAAGAGGAATTGGATGCGGTAGTGATGGAGTAATGGGGTCGAAAATTGAATTGGTCGTCTCTGAACTGATCTTTTAAGCTTATTCTACGCCCAATCCCCCTCATTTTTGAATTAAAACACAATAGAAACCTATACCAAAAGCAGACTAATCTTGGTATAGGCTGATAATAAACAAGTTTACATGCAGACATTATACAGTACTTGGGATGTAACACTATCTACGATCTCCAATATACTGACTCGTACTAGACAAACTTTGCCCTGATATCATTAAATATGTCACGACTCGAAAGCCGTGACATACGCTTAACACTTACACTTTTACACTTGGCAAATTTACAAACTAAATTTTTCTTTTTCGATTTAAGGTTTTCATTCGGTGTCAGTGTAGTCACTAAACGATTTTCACTTATCCTTTTTCTTTCAATTCAACTTTACTAACTTATTCTTTGATCTAAAAGAGAGTGAAATAACTCCCTAAAGTATATAATGATCTTTTTTTTTTCATAACGTAATCTTACTAAAAAAACAGATTGAAAATATCTCCCCTTATATTTAGAGATTTCCTCAGGTAAACAACCTGTAAGATATTATCATTTATCATAATCCAATCATACCAAATCAATTCCACTATGCACACATTCGCATCAAAATACAGATCATCAAATGATTGTCATGTCAACAATCCTAATATTCACCACTAATTATCACATACATATCGAATCTAGGATCACGCTCGATTGTCATATTACTTACAAAATAATTCTGAAACGATCCTAAGTTACATCCCATGACACAAGCAAACTATATTGTGTAATCTTTACAGAATGTGCATGTAAACAAAATAATACATTATTTGTATACCTTGAAAAATAACGAAAGCAGGGCTCAAAGGACGCTGGTATGTACCTAGGCTTAGTACAGTCCTTGATGGCCCACACATAGGACTCCAAACGTAGACTTTAGCTTGTATGATCTGTGATGATGTTAGAAAGAGGTGGGCAAACAACGACTCAGTAAATAGTTTAAGTAAATGCATGCTAGGCTCATGTCGATCTACATGTATGTGTATGCACGAACTAGAAAATAAAGTGATGTGTATGTGTGATACTATGTCCTGATGCCGGATCTATCTATCCGGACTCATATTTTAAGGTCGAAGCTGTACAACGTATTAGTTTGAATGATACCCTATGAACCTCATTTTTTTTTAGCCTCAACACGATATTAAATAACACAATCACTCGTTACAATATTATGATGTTAATAAGATGCATAGCACTACAATGGCAATGTGCTTAGTTCAAAACTGATAATCATAGTAAAACTGAAAAATCGATAAGTTTAGGAATAAAATCTCAAAATGTTGAGAATTGATTCTAATAACGAAACCGTTTTCTAATACATTTAGTTTAAACACAACTACTGTGCACCGAGTTAAAAACATAATCACTATGCACAAATTCAAACATGGTCATTATGCATCTGAGTTTAAAACATGATAACTATGCACATGAGTTCAAACACGGTCATTATGCACTGAGTTCAAAACAAATAATCTTATGAAAATAGATACTCGATGGAGTTAGGCAAAAATACCTATAAATACGAAAAATTGATGCTAAAATCAAAATAGATAAGGTTTAGGCATGAAGCCTCAAATATTGAATTGAAACTAAAATCCAAAACAGATACTGATAAAGTTTGGCAGAAGGCCTTAAATACTAAACTAAAGTTGAAATCCAAAACAGATACCGATAAAATTTGGCATAGAGCCTCAAATACTAAACTTAAACTGAAACTGAAATCCAAAACGGATACTGATAAAGTTTAGGCTTAGCCTCAAATCACTAAAAAATGATACTGAGAAAGTGTAGGCAAAGATCCCTGATACTGATACTGATGTCCATCCTAGCTAGTGATGGATATAACGTCACAAGGACGCGACCGTGTAGCACATAGTTCCCTTAGGATTCTAGAGGTGACTCCCATGGTAATATCTATGGCCATAAAGTTACTCCAGCCCCGCTGCACAGTCAGGAACTGGAACTTGTCTGCTGATTCTCCAGATAAGCCTGATAATGTCTAGAGCACAAGGCTCGTAAGGCGCAAATACTGATACTGAAAGTCTAGAGCACAAAGCTCGATAAATAGGTAATGGAACCTAAAGCGATGCTCGATAGGCTCTGAGTGACCCGAAGGTTAATGGATCTGCCTAAAATCAATTATAGAATGGGAAACTGAGTACTGATGAAAATCCTTTAGTTTAGAAAACAAATTACTGAATACTGATCAAAATCCTTTAGTTCAAAAAATGAATTACTGAGTAATGATCTAAATCTTTAAGTTGAAAAACGAAGAACCGATCAAAATTTAACTTAGCAAGACAAAATGTATTGTGAAAATTCAAAGGTACACCATTGTGCCTACTAAGTGCACAACTTTTAAAATATCAATCAAAACAGCTATAAGGATTCCAAATATGCATAAGAGCTCTTTGTTACAGAGTTAGTCCAAAACTATGTTTTTCAGACCAAAGTGTAGTGCCGAGTATTATAAAGCTTATGCATACTACAGTTCGAGCCAAAACATGTTATGCGTAATTTCACTTATGCATTAAAGAAGTACTTCTACGTACTTTGCATGGCAACCTAGTAAGGTTTTTAATGCAAACCATGCACACATTCACTTAGCCTAAACAAACTAGACAAACAAGATTCATTGAATAACTTAAACACTTTAACATTTCATTCCACACAACAGGCAAGCTTGGCCGGCCACAACACGCAAATCATAAAACATAGTTCTCAATCCCGGCCCAAGCATAATCCATATTCACAGTTCAGTAATACCTTATATCTTACCTTAATAGTCTGATCAATAGCATCATAGCGCTTAATTTTCGAAGGTTAGGTAATTTACTTACATATAAAAATATAAACATCTCATACGAGATGATACTAGCGAAACTTTACTTAATCCACTTACCTCAATGCTTAAACATAATCTTCCTCGAACTTCCAATTCAAGGTCAAGCTCCTACACCATTCCAAGCCACTATAAATTAATGCATTACCATCTCAATATCATATCTTAATTACGTTTAATCACATACCAAAACAAATATCCTCGAACTAAATAAATCAAGTTCACTTCTACGTCAAGAATTCATTCTTCATTACCACACTAAAGGTGTGTGTATACATGTGTATATGTATAGTATATGCATATACATATATGAATAGTCTTCGACCATCCTTATCATATCACTGATATTTATATGTTCATTCTTATATATATATATATATATATATATATATATATATATATATATATATATATATACCTTGACCGTATACAATAACACATTCCCTTGCTTCATATTAATATATTATATATGTTAAATTCAACCAAAGAAAAAAATCTTACCATTGAGAAACCTTTAAATCTGAGCCTTTTTCTAACTTTCTTAGAGTCTCCAAACTTCCGTCTTGTTTTCAACCATTGTGTACCTCTTTTTCTTCAAGCACTAGTAGTTTACATTTTCAGTTCACAAAATAAGCTTAACAGGCCCTAAACTCAGTATTTTGCAGCCAACAAAATTACCATGGTAGTAGCCTCTTAAAGCCACCAAAATTGAGCCAAGTACTAGCCTCAAACAGCAACTGAAGTTGCCTTGAGAACTAATTAAGTTCTCAGCCTCAAATCGCTTTGGACAGCCTTGCGATCTCTTCATTCATGATCACGGTTCAGCAGCTTCATTTCTGCTTCCACACCACGTTACAGCAAGTTCAAATGGTATTGATTTTCAAGAACATTTTATCTCTACCTCTACTCTTTTTCTATCGTTTTGGAACATCTATTTCTAGTCTCTCTCGTGATTCAGTCCACTGATTTACAGCAGTAGCACTACATGGGGTTTAGTTGCTGCCTCACACCATTACTTAAGCTGAGGATGTCCCCTACCATAGTACCAACGCTAATCGAGGAAAAGAAAGACCAGTGCACCTCCTTGATCTGATCGAAACCTCTTTTGTTCAAATTTGGTTTCACGTGAAGGAGGCTTCGTTTGAAATGAAAGAGAGCTTCCTCTCAACTCCCCTATGTTTAGCCTCATCGTAACCAACTTTGTCCCAGGAACTAAATGGCCACCCAAGTCAATGCTTGTAACATCTCGTTATCACATTTTTCACGTATTCCCATACAACTTTACCGGTTGGGTTGTCTGCGATGCCATTAACATTTAACAGTAACAGTGATAAATGATAAACATTTATTTATTAATTATGGAATACGAAATTTCTTTTCATTATTCCTTTCATCTGACATCTCTTATTAACCTTCATTTATTGTCCTCAACCGTATTTTTCACAAAGTCAATCTTGGCTGCTAGGTTGAATTCTGTTTTCATTTGCCCCTCTATCTGGGCGACCACCTTACTCGCCAAATACATTGGCGTTCCTAGTCCTCGCCACAAGCGGGTCATCACCTATCCACGGAGTTGGTGAACTCAACTATTTGCTCAACCAAAAAGCAACCAACCAACTCGTCAATTGCTAAGATTCCCCACATTTCTAAATTTTTTATTTAGCATTTTAATTTCCTCAATTTGTATGAGCGATCAGGAGCACTCACATCATTTGGGCGAACTAGTATACTCGCCCTCACCACTATCCATTGTCGATCTGCTCAGTCGTTGGCGAACATACTACCTTCTCGCCCTTTGGCGAGCTGAACAACATTCTCGCCCATACATTATTTCACCGAAATTGCTTATTCTCATCTCATGATAACGAGCTTTTCAACCAAGTGGAAATCAATGTTCTTTATTTATTTAATTTCCAATATCCATTTTATGAGATTAAGATCTATAGTCGGGTAAAATCAGATCTTACATTTTCTCCCCACCTTAAGAAATTTGGTCCTCCAAATTTCAACCAGACCTGTCAGTGAAGAAACTCTGGATAGTTCTTATGCATAAGGCTTTTAAATTTTCAAGTAGCCTTATCCTTAATATTATACCATCAAAGCACTTTAGCCATAACATGATCTTAGATCACAGCACTTTATCACTGCAATTATCTTTCCTATCCATAATCCGTACCAATTTCTCAATGTAATTCATGTCCTCTCTAATCTCCAGGACTCATCTCGAATCACGTGAGAAGGATATGGATAGTACTTTCTCATTATTGAAACATGGAACGCATTGTGCACTCCTAACAACACGGGAGGTATTGCACATCTTTCACATGATCTAAGATCTCCAACGATCCAATGCATCGGGAACTCAATTTCCCTCTCACTATGCATCCCAATGGTGAGACCTTAATATATATAACCTCTTGTATATCTTAAGAAGTCTATTCGACCAAGTCGAAAATAATTTTCGGTCTCCCATTTTCTCATGCTATCGTGGATTATATCGTCTGCTAAATAATTTCTCCCAAATGTTATGCCTATACTCTCTTGTGGCCCTTTTATCAACAAACTCTGCCAGGGTAGAGGATTATCCCAGCAGCCTATAAAATCAATCGCACACGCTCACACCATATCCTCGAGCGTCCATTTCATACGCTCAGACTGTCTCTCAGTCTGCGGATAATCTGCGGTGCGAAACTCAATCGGAATCCCATAGCTTCCCGTAATCTCTCTCAACACTGAGATATGAAGCGGGACTCCCTATCACCAATAATGCTCGCTGGAATACTATAAACCTCACCATTTCCCTGACATATCCGGCCAAGGCATTTATTAGCTCAACAAATTACATAATCAAGGAATGAGCAGACTTACGAAATATATCCGCAACCATCCAGATAGCATTTTCCTCTTTTCAATTTTCACTTAGTATAGGAAGTACCTCTAATATAGGTATTTTTCTTCCTTATCACTTTTTTTCAATTCTTATTTAATCTCGTCTCCAATATGAGACCATGAATATCTTTTTATATTCCTCATTGTCTCTAAGAGTACTACCCGTCTCTTTAGGCCATCAATAATCATCCCTTTGGCGCTCTTTCGCGCTCTAGGATTATTCTCTCTCTCAAGTGGGTTGGTGACCACCTAGTTCGCCCACATCTCACAACATGTTATCCGGTGTTGAGCGATCACCCCACTCATGGGTTGCCCATCCCGAATTTTCTCAAGGTCCTGAAGAATCTCAGGCGTCTTTTCTCAAAACCAATTTACACTCCCTCAAGTCTTTTATCATCCTTGAGAGTTAGTAACTCATCTATACTATTTATCACTTATCATCTCATTCAGTGCTAGTCGATTATAATTTGGTAACTATCATGTAGATAATTTTAATCATTCATATGTAAGTGTCCCAGTAGTCTCTAAAATACCATGCACTCGTTCTCAATATATCCCAGACCGTCCACACAATGCGCTCGGATATCTATATCAATCTGAGGCGGTGCTAACAGTAAAAATTTGGAATCCCAAAGCCTCTTGCTATTCTCTCAAAGCATACGGCGAATTAGGGATCCCTATCACAAGTGCTCACTCACTGGAACTTCACATACGTCCTCTCTATTTCACCAATATATATCGACTAAAGCACTTATTACATCCCGAAACCTGATGATGAAGAAGTGAAATAATTTAATTACTTAATCCATAATCACTTCTATAACATCATGGTTCTTTCGGATTCTTCAGTAACTCACAGTGATTGTTTCATGATTAATCTAGGACTGCTTTTCTTTTGCAGACCTTACTATTAGCCACCGATTACGTCTCAGGAAATCATTTTTCCCTCGATCACTTCTTTTATCTTAAGTGATCATTCTATCTCTTATTCTCCTAGTACATGTAATGTCACTACTTGGAGAATATACTTTTCCTTACATCTATTTCTGAAATTTAAATTTATTATCATTCAGATTTCATCACCACTTTACTTATACAATTAATTTCTCACTTAATATAGTACTTTATTGTTACTATCTCGTAACCATTTCAAATACTATATTCATACATACCCATTCTCTTCCACTTTCTCATAAGTATATATATATCACATCAGTAAGGTAGTGAATTCCACACACTACTCAACAACCCATCTATGACATTTGGGTCAATTTTATAATTTTATACTCCAATAAGCACCCTTAACCTCACTTAAGTAGTAAAATCTTTTATTCAGATAATTTTAATGTCCACTTAATCAGTTGAGACCTCACATCTCTAATATATATATATATATATATATCAATATACATATTTATTTTTTTTTAAAAATCATCCTAGTTGGCTCTAGGCACACAAATATGAAGGATACTACAGTCGGCTAGGGATCCAGATAGAATACGATAGGTATTTTAGAATACCATACTTGTTCCGGAACCTAGAAGCAACTGTAGAGAGTACTAATCCCGTTGTTTTCAAAACGATAAAATTTTCGTTTTTCACCAGTTATAACAAACTAGTTTTATTCTTTACTCATCAATCTCTTGAGTAATTTCTCAAACTCTACTGATTCACTGGTAAGAGCTTACAACAATTTCTATTTCAATTTTCCAACCTCTAAGCTTGTTAACTAAATCTCGATGCCAACTTTATAATTTGACAACTACGAGACCTTTCATCTTCTTGGCGATTACAGCTTTTGTTCTATTCGCCACATTGCTTTGACTCATGTCATATTGTTGATCAGATTACTTACCATAATCTTTGAGTGATCAGGATTCTCGCCCACTTTAGTAATTCATGTTATATTAGCGGACTCATTTAAGTCCTTGCCATCATCTAACTCGCCCACATTATTAGCGATCATACATTTGCACGTCCATTGGCGAGCTATCCCAATGTAGTTCTCGCCCATCGAGTATTTCTCATAAATCTCATAATATCACGGTTCTATGGATATCGTAACGGACCAGCCCAACCGGCCATGGCAATCCCCTTTTTGGGCCCATCGACAACGATTGCTGTGACATCGCTACTCATCCATAATGTCCTTTTTAGCGATCACCTCGATGCTCGGTCCTTCCAACCGTGCTCGAGTTCGCCCATTTCAAAGTTTTCTTTCTCATCCATAGACTCAAACACTTGACTTCCTCAAATGTCAAGTCACTTCTAATATCCATTCTCCTAAAACATAAGGAGTTTCTATATAACCAGTTTACATCATTTCTCACACAATTCACTTTAAATTCAAACCCCAAAATCCACAACAGGGATGACTATCTCGCGACCTCTCATAGCTTGTACTCTGGGTTGCCTTACTTATCAATGTATCAGTGGGGTCCATAGTAGGAATCCTCTTTTATACCATCAATTACTCATACAATTTCACCATCAATTTCTATTTTAAATTCATTCAATCATTTATGATTTCGAAAGAAAACATGTCAATATAGTGGTATATTCATAAATTCCCCTTTAATTCTCTCTCATCAGTATAATTCCAACAGGCAATCTTAGAGCTTATATACTAATATTACCCCTTTTTATCTCAATATCATCATTTCAGGATCTTAGTTCGATATGGACAGAGAAGTCCTGGTGGGGCCCTCACCGAGTTCCTCAATGTACCTTATCAAATAGACCCGACATTATGATGATAAGATCGCCTATCTCATGCAAAATTTTCGGATTACTATCTCTATTTGTAACCCATAATTAGTCAACTTTCACCATATTTCACCACTTAACTCATTTCACAGTCATTCGACTCTTCTATACATTCAGACTATACAGTACTATAGGGGATGTTAACCTTTCTCAACACTTTCCATGCTAAAGGCATCAACAGACATCAGACCAACCCAAGCTCTGATACCATTAAATCTGTAACATCCCGTTACCACATTTTTCACGTATTTCCATACAACTTTACCGGTTGGGCTGTCTGCGATGCCATTAACATTTAACAGTAACAGTGATAAATGATAAATATTTATCTATTAATTATAGAATATGAAATTTCTTTTCATTATTCCTTTCATCTGACATCTCTTATTAACCTTTATTTCATTAAGGTAGTACTGTATACATATGTCTGAAATGTAAAAGAGAAGAGACTGTACCTGTCACATTTAACGTGCCATGCCTCAGTGCTTTAAGCATAGCTATACCCATCTGAGAGCTAATTCTCTCAACTCAGTGTACTTCTTATCTGTGGAGTTAAAACAAAAGGGGTGAGCGATTCATACGCTCAGTAAAGGAAACATATGCTGCTTTAAATAAAGCAAAACTATATATCACAACTCATTTATTCTTTTCTTAACAATAACCTAATAGAAAAGAACAGTGGATACATAGTAAACACTATATATAGAATTTCAATAAATCTTTACAGTAAATAGAAATTTGTAAGTCGAGACTAGGCAACAAATAAATCATGCTATCCCCTTGCGATAACGGAATCTGCCGCTATTGGGGTGCACCCGTAGGCCATCGCCCCTCACGGCTATCTCAGATCTATGGCCATAATCTACAGTGGTCCTCGGGTCCACTTGCCAAGTGACCTCGAGACCGCTAATGACTTGGCGGGTCCATCAGCCCTGTGACGCCCTGAGGTGCACTCGTTGGTCCATCGACCGAGCCACCGCCCCAGGCGGGTCACGCAATAGTAATGCATGAACTAGAGGCCTAACGTCTCAAAATCCAATTATATCTCATGAAAAACCTTTACGGAATTATTTCATAATGTCATCATTTTCTTTCCAAAAAGGTTTTAAAACAGCCCGCAATCTCACTGAATTCCGTGTGAGAAAGACACGGGTTAAACTGACTCGCCATGGCTAGTTCGCCCATGGTCAACTCACCCATTGGTCAACTCGCCCAAAAACATAATGAAAACAATTCATTTTTCGTTAAGAAAATTTGGAAAAGCGAAACCTGTTCGCCATGGTCGACTCACCCAATATGGCTCACCCATGACAGTTCGCCTAACGCGGAGAACCAGTGTTCGCCTGCCCTCTATGCTTTCAAAATCCGAAAGCATACTGGCTTGCCCTCAGTGGCTCACCCCGTAATCTATTCGCCAAAAGGTCTAAAATTTCTATTTTGAAAATGTTTAAAACGTCTATTTTTCCTTTAAGAAATTACTGTTTAAAACTGTTCTCCAAGGTCAGCTCGCCCATAGCTTTCATAACAAAAGGGATCGCCCGCCCCATTTTTATAAGCAATTTGGCTCGCCCGCCAATACCAAGAATTTATATTTTCCATTTTTAAAATGTTAAAATGGCTAATTTTCCTCAAGAAAAATACCACCGAAAATCTCTTCGCCATGGTCACTCCAAAACAAGTTAACATATAGTCGTCCGCCAATTCTTTCTTATAAAACATTAAGTAAAACCGGCTCGCTTTAATGGCTTGCTAACAACTTCCTAAACTTAGGGGTCGTCCGCCCCAAATAAAATGGAAAAGGGTTCGCCCAACTTTGGCTTACCCATATTTCTCCTTAAAACAAGGGCACTCGTCCAGTTTCATAGAAGGACTCGCCCGTCTAAAACAATATAGCAAGTTTCGCTCGCCCGCCAATGCCATTTTTGCCCAAATATCATAGGGACGGCTTTGTAGCCCGCCCAAAATCAAAGAAATTTATTAAAAACAATGCATGTCAGAAAACAAAGCATTTAGCTTAATATTTTCATAAAATTTACTCCACAGGACATGCATCACTTCATACACACTTCCCTTACCTGTTAGAAATGAAGCCTTGCTTCGCCCCGCTCTCTGTTCGCCCATAGCTATTCCCAATTATCGGCTGCAAATTATATAAATTCCATTAATATTTTCTTTATAAATATTTTTCCATTACTTGGGCGAAATTGAAATAAATCGAATCACTACTCGCCCAAATAGAGCTTCACCAGTTCGCCCAGACGAGCTCGCCATTCACCCTATGGCAACCACGTGGCATCTCGCCCGCCAGGCAACTCACGAGACCTTCATTGGCCTAATTGTGGGAGTTCGCCCACAATCCTATTCGCCCAACGCTTCTGCATTTGAGCTCGCCCATGAATTCATTTCACTAGAATTGGGCGTTCTCGCCCTTTAAACACAGACTTTACCTTGGCGAGTTTATTATATTCTACTCGTCTCATTGGCGATTACTTACTTTTCGACATGGGCGATCACTGTAATCGCCATTATCGTCACTTATTCCATTATTTTCCTTGTTTTCATATTCTCTAAGGATCTAACTAAAACAAGGTTGTGTTCTATGTTGTAAACATATAAGTCTACCCTTGAATATCAAGAACACCTAAGAAATATGAAACTCACCTCAATCAACTGCACTTCCAGAACAGACTATTTTCTGTCTCATGTTGGCCTCCTTTGCTTATTCTTTTAGCTCAACCAACTAAGAAGGAAAGGTTTGTAAGCTGTTTTGCTTGTTTAGCCAGCTTAAGGGTGAAGCCTATTAGATCAACCATAGCAGAGAAATGGAAGAAGCAAAGAAATGGTTTTCGTGAAGAAGCTGAAATTGGCTAACTCGTTTTTCCTTATTTGTCTCTGCTTATATAGCCATGCTCAGCCAATCAATAGCCACCGCCTGCCTCTTATCCTGTTTCTTTCATCATTCCTCACTTCTATCATGCATTTAATGCATGAAGAAAATTTGCACTTATAAAGGGCGAGAAAGTCTTCCTTCCACACTCTTTTTCTTCTACTGCAGACTTTGTTTACTTCCTCAACCAATAAGGCTAATTCCCTTATTGACTTTAACTTTTCTTCATTTATTGTCCTCAACCGTATTTTTCACAAAGTCAATCTTGGCTGCTAGGTTGAATTCTGTTTTCATTTGCCCCTCTATCTGGGCGACCACCTTACTCGCCAAATACATTGGCGTTCCTAGTCCTCGCCACAAGCGGGTCATCACCTATCCACGGAGTTGGTGAACTCAACTATTTGCTCAACCAAAAAGCAACCAACCAACTCGTCAATTGCTAAGATTCCCCACATTTCTAAATTTTTTATTTAGCATTTTAATTTCCTCAATTTGTATGAGCGATCAGGAGCACTCACATCATTTGGGCGAACTAGTATACTCGCCCTCACCACTATCCATTGTCGATCTGCTCAGTCGTTGGCGAACATACTACCTTCTCGCCCTTTGGCGAGCTGAACAACATTCTCGCCCATACATTATTTCACCGAAATTGCTTATTCTCATCTCATGATAACGAGCTTTTCAACCAAGTGGAAATCAATGTTCTTTATTTATTTAATTTCCAATATCCATTTTATGAGATTAAGATCTATAGTAGGGTAAAATCAGATCTTACAATGCTTATACAGCCTTCAATAGCCCAGGTTCGGCAGCAAGTAACCACCTAGCTTCAACCAACTCTCAGCCTTTGATCAATGCCTGTCTCCCCATTATTTGGCCATTTCTTCAACTTCATTTCTGTCTTGGACAGCCCCAGTTCACCTGCCTTCAGCCCTTCTCCATTTTCTTTTCTTCCTCGTTAGCAGAAAGTACTAGTTTCTTTCTCTCTTCTGCAGCTCAGCCCTAAACCATTCTTGATGCTCAAAAGAAAATTTTGAGAATAGAGCCCTTTCCTCACTGCCTTTCCTTGCTTTACCGAGAGAAGAAAAATGGCCAGCAGCTCTTCCTTCCCATTGGTTCTTTCTCTATTTCAATCAACTAATATCATGCCTCCCCTGTTTTGCTTCCTCGGTTCAGCTGAAACCACCTTGGAAACAATCTATTGGAGCCCTTTTCCTTGCCCTGTTCAGGCCATTCATGAGCCCCTTAACAGCCACCGCAGCCTTGCCAAGCCGTCCCCTGCATCAGTCCTCATTTTGGCGTCGAGAATGGTAACCAGTAGTGGGGTTAGGTGGAAAAGATGAAACCCATGGGAGAGGCGTGAGTGAGTAGGAAAAGAAAAGAGGGAGAAGGTGTAGGGGATGGGCGCTCTGTCATGGACAGAGCACTATCCCAATTTTAATTATTTTTTATTATTATTATATTTTTTTTCAAGGTTGGTGGGAATTTTCCGACCAACCGAACTTAAAATTTTTTTATTTAATTATTTTAATTATATTTCCTTTTATATAACACTTTTACAATTAAATTATTATATATATAAATTTATATATATTTACTTCAATTATTTTTTTTCATACTATATATATGTATATAATTATCTTTCCTTGCATGTATAAATTTACACATGCATATATATATTTACTTATGGATGTATCTATATTTTATATATATAATTTTTTATTTATCCAAATATTTATGTCCATAATTACATTTAAATACTCTTTTTTCTTATTATATATTTTCTTAGGATAATTATATGTATTTATCTCATGTTAATTATCTCATTTGCATATATCTTAATTACCAACATATGTATATACATATAGACATATATACACACTTGTGTGTGTGAGACTATTATTTATATTTTTTTTTGTATTCACTCGATCTTATCATATAAGAACATATATATATATATATATATATATATATATGTATACACACACACACACACACACACACACACACACACACACACACATGTACATACACATGCATGCATTCATCGACGCATGCATGTACAAAATATATATTGAATTCGCATACTCCATTTGTATCGATGAAAGTATATCGTATATACTTCGTACGTATGCATTTCACGCCATTCATGACTTTTATCCTCAAAGACTTCATTATAAAATTCCAAGCATGCTCAGTTTTGAGAAAAATTGCAATTATTACACTTAACGATCATCTAGCAATTGGAACCAAATGTGTGTTTAATAACAAGTTAGATGAACATAGTAACATTGTGAGAAATAAAGCAAGATTGGTAGCTAAGGGATATAGTTAAGAAGAATGAATAGATTATGATGAAACCTATGCACCAGTGGCAAGATTAGAGGCAATAAAAATGCTAATAGCTTTTTCTTTTCACAAAAACTTTAAATTGTTCTAAATGGATGTCAAAAGTGCTTTCTTAAATGACTTTATTAATGAAGAAATTTATGTTGAACAGCCCCTAGGTTTTAAAGATCCATATAAGCAAAATCATGTATACAAGTTAATTAAAGCTTAATATGGTTTAAAACAAGCTTCAAGAGCTTTGTATGAAAGACTATCAAACTTTCTGATTGAGAAAGAGTTCATGAGAGGAAAGGTTACATTATTCATCAAAAGGAAAAATGAGGATATAAATTTATGTTGATGATATAATCTTTGGAGCCACAAATGAAACATTATGTAAGGAGTTTGCAACCTTAATGTAAAATGAGTTTGAAATAATGAGTTTGAAATGAGTGTGATGGGAGAACTGACTTCTTAGGATTACAAGTAAAGCAAACAAAATAGAAACCTTTATAAGTCAAACAAAATAGGCTTAATAGCCAAATGTGTCCTCCACGTTTGCCACAAAATGAAATTAAGTCTTCAACATTTAAATGCATGAAAATCAGTCCTAAATGTTACAAAATAATTGAATTAAGGACATTTTCGTTAAATCCTTTAATTTTCATTAAGTTTTATTACCGGTAGGGGTAACGGAAATTAAACGATTTAACGGAAATGTTCTTAATTCAATTATTTTGTAACGTTTAGAACTGATTTCCATACATTTAAACGTTGAAGACTTAATTCCATTTTGTGGTAAACGTGGAGGACACATTTGGCTATTAAGCCAACAAAATATACTCAAAATATAATTAAAAAGTTTACAATGACAATAAAGCACTATCAACTCCAATTATTGCCTCATTAAAATTGGATAAAGATAACAATGGCAAGGATGTAAATCCAAAACTATATAGATCAATGATAGGGTCTTTACTTTACCTAATAGCTAGTATGCCAAACATAATGCTTAGTATATGTCTATGTGCTAAATTTCAATTTTTCCTAAGGAATCACACTTACTTGTAGCAAAAAGAATTTTTTAGATATCTTAAAAGTACTTCCAACCTTAGACTTTGGTATTCTAGAGAGTCACCTTTAAGTTTGCATACTTATTCGGATGTAGACTTTGGAGGTTGTAAAGTAGACAATAACATGTCAACTTCTAGGAAATATGCTGATATCATGGTTCTCTAAAAAAACAGAATAGTGTGGCTTAATCTACCACGAAGGTAGAGTATGTTACCTTTGGAAGTTGCCGTGCTCAAATCCTATGGATTAAACAACAAGTAGAGGATTATAGGATCAAAATGATTCATATTCCAATTAGGTGTGATAACACTAGTGCAATAAATCTAACCAAAAATTCAAATTCAACACTTCAAGACTATGCATATTGAAATAAGACATCACTACATAAGGGATCATGTTCACAAAGGAGACATAGTTATTGAATATGTTCACACATCTCAACAACTAGCTAGCATCTTTACTAAACCACTTGATAGAGATAAATATATTGCAATCAATGGTGAACTAGGAATCATTGAGGGAACTTGAAAATCATAGAATTGAAGAATTTAAATTCAGGCTTTATACACGTAATATTTTTTTTTCAAAAGTTCATAACAAAGTCTAAAATCATAAAGATCATAAATCAAGTATTGATATCACTTAGAAGTGTATCGATAGTTGATACATCCAAGACTAGGTCATAAAAGGGGACGAAACCTCACAAAAATCATCATCCACTTAGAATTTTTTAGCACCATCTATGATAGGTTTTGTGGAGGTGTTAATTCTTCCCCACATGTATTGTATTTTCAAATATATGCTCTTTGAACGTAAATCAATGCCTTATCTCTAATTTTAAATAAGTGATCAATCACACATAAATTAAAATGATTGGGAATTCTTTGAATTTATGTTTAGTGATTAGGTCTTAAGATCTAGATGTTATGACAATAGGTATACTAATTGTGATGGTGAAATCTATTTAAGTACTAAAATTTCGCATTTCAACAGTTGATTTTTCTCCCTCTCGTATATGAAAATCTTTTTGCATGTTTAGCAAAATCATAAAATGCTTTAAACTTTTTTCAATTCATTATAGAAACTTATGAGGGATCATAAAAATTCATTTGTTTTATCTTGTGTTAATTACTTGCATAATTTTTCTTAAAATGAAAAAAAAAGTCTTCCCACTTTTCTCTTTCAAAACTTTCTTTTGACTTTTCCTTTTCAAGTTCTAACAAATCAAAATCCAAAAACTAATAATCCATAATCTTTTGACCGAATGAGTAAAGAAAAATTGTAACATATCCTAAGATTTAGAATAGGACCTAAAAAAGTGTAAGGTTTGGATCCTCAACCCTCACCCGAAAAAAAAAAGCACAATGAATAATAGAAACATATAAAAGTGGGAAAAATATTCTTGTTTATTTTTCCAAATGAAACGATGCGTTGATCCTCATCTTTAAAATACTTTAATTTTCATCTATTAGATAATTGTATTACATTTTTCATTAAATCAAGTGGTTGCAAGGAATGATAAATTAGGCTGAGGCGTAAAAAGAATTGAATTCAAAAGAAATAGTGGGCAAAGTAAAGTAGTTATAATTTTAGCCAAATATATCAAACACGACAAAATTGGAAGTTTAGAACATCAAGTTTGCTGATCAAGGAGAAAGCATTAGAAGCAGTAACATAAGAGTTTGAAACTAAAGCAAAGTAGTAAGTAGCATATTCATTCTCGGCCATCATGGATAGAGAATGAATCTTGTAATTAAGTAGCATTGATCTCTACTTACAATCCAAACCATAGGCTTATACAGATAAAGAGTATCAATAGTTTCCATCTCCAAGTGAAAGTTCGAGAGAGGGAGGGAAGGAAAGAGAGGCGACGAGGATTACCTAAGTCCTAACCATGGTTGGTACGTTAGAAGAGAAGAACCCTAAGGAACCAAAATATCTCCCAGGGCACATGCAAATGCTTTGAGCTCCACATCCATTCATGGAGTTCTTTTGATGATGAAATATTAGAAAAGCTAAATGCAAAACACAAACACTAATACCTTCCTATAGTTTAATCAAAAGTGGCTAACACTCCCAGTGATTAGCCACAATGAATTTACAAGAAACAAGTGTTAGTAAACATCATCTTCTCTTTCCCTAAGAGAAGACGGAGTTTTCTAGACATTTTATGATAAGATCTCAAGTGATGTTGGTAAAAAGCATTTATAAAAATATGACTACATGTTCCTAGTGTTTAAACCCTAAGACTAGATGTCAATGCACAAAAAAACTTGGGGCATACAATGCCCGCAATTTTTGCTAAAACTGCCTCATTGTCAAGAGGTGATTAGCCAAATTTTGATCTGAGGCTTGCTTTTTTGTTGTTGAATTTACAGTTTTTGCAAACCATTGTCTGTTTATTAGCCTTGCCTAGGCTAAAAGTTACAAAAAGACTGTTTTAATTAGCCTTTCCTGGGCTGGTGGTACAAAAACTTTCCCAACTTCGCTGATCCAATAGCTGAAGTTGGCATTTAGATAAAAATGCTTTGGTTCTCTTCAAGGAACCCTTGTTTGACAAAGATGCAATAGAAAAAACATGCATGATTCTCCACTTTCGGAGGTGATTTTGGGCCCCGATGGGGGGCTTCTTGTGTATGTGCAAAGGACCAGTGCCAAGCATGGGCCTTTGAGTTAGATAGAGACAGAGGGAGAAAGAGAACCATGGTTAGGCCAAAGGTTGAGACTTTAGTGCAGCTGAAGAAATGTGGAGTAGCTAGCTTGGAATGAGTCTCTCAACGATGAGGAATTGCCGGGGCATGAAGGGCCAAAGTCACGCCTGTGGCACAGCAAAACACACTGTCAAAGATATTAGTACCCCTATTCCAGTGAATACATGGTACAATTATGCACAAATGTACTTCAACTTGTCACCTTCAACAACTTGTTTCATACAAAATTGTTATTATCTAGTTAAACTCTAAAGCTCAGGTCTGATAAAAGCAAAAAAAAAGAAGAAAATTGGTTAGTAGTACAAACCTGATTGCATGGCTGGAGTAGGTGCAAGAGACATGGGTGCACCATAATGCTGTGGGTAACTCCCAGTAGAGTTGACCGGCGGCGAGTACTGAAAAAGGTGATGTGGAAACTGGACACCATAACCCTGGCCAGAAGAGTAGCCAGTGGCTCCACCCGTTCCTTCTCCGAATTGAAGATAGGGGTAGAATGCTGTTCCCGCACCAGTCATCAACCCACCCGGGCCAGCGCCATACAGTGGATACTGGGCAGTGGTCCCTCCGTAGACACTATAGTAGCTCTGAACAATAACAACACAATTCCAGACAGTTATTAATAATTCTGCATTAATGTGGCCATGTGGGCACCTACATGCTTTACGGCCAATACAAGGTATGTGTTAAAAAAGATCAAGTAACTCCTCCTCGGAACAAGCCTGGCTAGGAATTAGCATAAATATTCTAGCAGTTCCACAAGATTTTAGAAGATTGTGAAAGTGTGATGGTGGACCACTGCTCCAATTTCTTATGATGAACACGTTGAAAACAAAGCAGACACCACAGCTGTATGCAAATGCAAATGCTAGGCTAGCTGAACCAACCAGTACAACGGATCTGACCCGGACACACGTACATATAACATGTTTTTCCCTCCACTCATCTCTGAATCTGATTGCAACCGCTTCATAATTGGCGGTTTGTTTGACTAGAGATATTCAAAATTACTCATCTATTTTAATCTTACATTTTTACATCTTTCTTGTCGTATATTGAGCTGATATATATATATATATATATATATATATATATATATATATATATATATATATATATATATCTACGTACGTTGTTATACTCGTATTATTCTTCTAAGCATTAGGATTTTGAAAATTTTCTTTCCATGTAAATACACATGATGAATTAATTAAGTCGAAATTAATGGCATTTTTAAACCAAAAAAGAGTTAAAATACTACTCCAACGCGGTGAAAATATAAAAAGAATATTGCTTTTGGAGACATGTCTTGATATCGATCTGGAGTTTTTGGTGTAATGGGCTATTTCAAGTGCAACCTACTTTTCATTTTCATTCTTGAATGTTGCTTTAACTTTGTATGTTGGGTGTCAGAAAAAAAAAAAGAAAAACACAGTTTTCATTCGCGACAAAAGTAATATTTAAAGGCCAATTAGCATTGCCTCTTCCCATGCCTGGGCTGAGTTTTTATTAATTTAACCACTTATAAAATTAATTAATTAATTATTTCTCAATATAATTAATTAGATAACTTATTTTTCCTTTTTGAAACATTATTACCTTAATTAAACAGCAAATAATGCATTGGAAATTAGAAGTAGAAAGAAGCATTAAGGAAAGGTAAAAAGGAAATTGTCTCCTTAAAAAAAAGTTAAGGTTGAAGAACGCATCTTAAGGTGTAGTGAGGATAAAGCAAAAAAAAAAAAAAGAGAGAAATATTTACTTGTAAGAGAGAGAGAGAGAGAGAGAAATCAGTACAAACCGTGGGGTAATTAGAGTAATCTGGCGAGTATGAAGAGTACCTGAAACAGTGTCGAAGAAAATAAAGTTACTGAGCCAGTTAAGAGAGTCACAGTTGAAATAGAATAAGCATTATAAAGCAATTTGCATGTGCATGTGCATGTGCATGTGCATGTGCATCCTATGCTTTTATATATGCCATGTCATGTGTTCATCCAGGAAATCGCATGAATGTCATCATTATGTAATAAAAATAATAAGCAAAAATGTTTGAGACAGATAAGGCGTCCATCATAGCGTAGGAATTAATGAATAATTATGTCTTGTTAATAAAAACATGCAAGGGTTTGGTTTGTTGGAGAGAGAAAAGGAGAAAGAAGAGAGAGAGAGAGAGATAGGGTGGATGAGGATGAGAGGATGAGCATGGTTGACAGCCCTAACATAGTTGAATGGTGTCGGGTGAGCATGAGTTGGCAAAAGCACGTGCATGAGCATATGATACAGCGGAGAAGAGCAGAAAAGAGCATACCCATAAACATTATAAGGAATCCCTTGTTGGATGGCATAATGAGGGAAGGTTGCAGCTGAAGCAAAAGCTGTTCCAGTTCCCACTCCACCTCCAAATCCTGTCTGAAATGAGTTCATTACCCTAAAATTCCTTCCTGTTCCTCCTGCACACCCACACCAAAATATTTACTCAATATTCATTCATTTTTAACCTAAAACAACTAACAAATTATTCTTACAATATTGCTCCTTTATTGCAGAAATGCATGCATGTACACCAAACTAGTACTATTTTTTTTTTCATTTTTGGCATGCATTTTCGTTTGCAAAATTTTCCAAGGGATGAACAAAGCAAAAGACATCATTTGATCAGAATGTAGACGCATTCCCTTATCCCATACAGCAACAGGCATGAGTTTTATTTACAAGAATTTACATGCTACACTTTCTCTCCAAAGAAACGAGCTAGGGGATAGGATTAATGCCTCCTTTTCCATGTTTTGAAGAATATTCATTGCTATATTTCATGGTGAGTTTTCTTTTTTTTTTTTATCATGAAAAAGGAATATTTGCTTGGGCCCTGGACTGGAGATCGTGTTTTTACTGATAATGTTAAAGATATAATAGCCACTTACCAACCTTAATAATATTAAGCAAAGAAAAGACAATCATTAATGTTTTACTCCAGATCTAATATGTATCCAATCACCTTAAACCTAATAAAGTCATGTAAAACCATACAGGTCATAAAGAAACAAATGAGATAAAAAGCAAGAAAAAGCTGTTCACCATGCTTTGGAGTAGAGGGTTTGGATCTTTGAACACCCAAAGAAGCAAGATTGCAATTAGCCCTTCTCCCATCGATCACAGGAGCAGCATCAACACAAGCTCTCATGGCCGCTTCTGGTTCACGAAACGTAACCTGAGATAATAATAGAAACAAAAAAAAAATCACATTTTCTGTCTATCATCTCCATTATCATTTTTTCGTTTTGTTTAAAATCCGTCTCTAGTAATGACTAGATCTTTTATTTACTAGAAGATCTAGTGATCAAATATATGTATGAAGATTGAATAATGGAATTAATATTGAATAGGCAAGAAAAAGACAAGAAAGAAATGCATACAAAGCCATAGCCTTTAGATCTCCCCGTGGCCTTATCAGTGATGACGACAGCCTCCAAGATCTCACCAAACTGCTCAAAGTATTTCTTCATGGTATCCTTCTGGGTTTCCCATGCCAGCCCTCCCACAAACACCTTAGTGTAAGTGGTGTCTCCAAACTGCCCTGACAAATTAGCTGGAGTCATCTCTTTTCTTCAAATTAACAAACACAAGTAACTTATGATCTCTTCTAGCTAGCTCTCTTCTTCTTCAGCCTCTCCTTGATCACAACAAGAAAGAAAGAAAGAAAGAAAGAAAGAAAGAGAAAATGTCAGTAGAGAGGGTATAGATCTAAGGGATATGGTAAGCGAAGGCAAAGGAAAGAGAGACCCACTCTTACCTGGATTGGATTTGGATGGATCTTCTATGGGTTCAGAGTTAGAGGTGGCGTTGATCAAAGAAAGAGAATTAGGTCAGAGAGAAGTGGGAGGGAGGAGAAAGCAAAAGTTGGGACAACCAAAAAAAAAGAAAGAAGAAACACTCTCTCTCATAATACGGCCATGAATTATTTACATTGCAGCCCCCACCAGCGCTTCACATTCTGCATTTTGTTTCCTCACGCGCCCGCCTTTTTCTCTTCTTGTTTCTTTCTTCTACCGCCTACCTACCGGTTTGAGGGTTTTCTCGTAGCTCCGGCTACCACGCGCTCTTCCCCGAATGGGATTAGATAAATCTGAATTATTATGTCCGCTTAGCTGTACTTTCTATTATTTTAAGGGAACGGCTTGAAATGGCATTTTTACCCTCATTCTTTTATTTAACTACCAGATTTAGTATTCCATTTGTGCTTATCGTTTGAAAGTCTGTAGTGGCAGAAACGGAACGGAGAAATTATGGGAACGGGAGGGAATACGGGAGAATGTAATCACGCGGGAGGTCAACGGTCAATCATCCAATTGCTTGTTGCTTCTGTCTAAAGTTGTGATTCTGTGTATATTTCTTTGCTGGAAGAAAAAAAACACACACACACAGTGGTGAAATTTTACTAACTTCGGATGGTATATCGAAAAATTGTTACCCTCTTTTCATCAAAAAAAAAAAAAAGAAAAGAAAATAGTTACTCTCTTGTCAGACGAAGAAATTAACTTTTGCTTAGCAGATTTTAGAATTCTTTTCGAGAATTCTTTTTATCTTAAATCACTCTATCTATTTAAGTTTTGAAAATATTAGATTTTGTGTTTGATTGCATTTGGGATAATGTAAAATTTTTGTGTTTGGTTTGAACAATGTAATATTGCTGGATAACGTATTTGACTGTAACATTTTTTTGTGTTATTAGTTAATATAAAGTGAACAATACTGAATAGAAATTATATTCAAGTCAATTAAATCAATTGCTCATTTATTTAAGATGTTAATTAATTATTTTATTTAATTATTTAACATATTGACTTATTTGATCCCTTTGCTTATAAGGCTTATATGTAAATTATTTTTATTTAATAAAACATTACTATATGAAATTGATCTTGTTCATGTTAGAATGTTTTAAGATGCATAAACAAAAACTATTTATTTATTATTTGGTCATGTTAGAAGGTCTTAAATAAACAATTTATTTAAGATGCTAATTTATTTATTTAATTATTTAACAAGTCTCCTTGTTTATAGGGTTTTTAATATGTAAATTAGTTTGATTGAACAAATTATTATTATATGAAATTGATCTTGGTCATCTTAGAAGGTTTTAAAGAAACAATTTATTTAAGATTTAATATATTTATTTAATTATTTAACATATTTATTTATTTATTTGGTCTCTTTGTTTATAGAGTTTTTAATATGTAAATTATTTTGATTTAACAAAATATTACTATATTAAATTAATTTTCATTAATAAAATGAAACTTGTTTATAGAATTCATCTTATTATTGATTTATTTTATTTTAAGTCCATTTTTCCTCTTATATGTCAATTCATCAAAATAACAAACAACAACAACAATGACACTTGAAATGTAAGTGACCACACAACATTTATTGATCATCAATTTAGTTAAGAAATATTATTTTGATACTTGAAAACTTGTAAATCATATTTAGACGTAATGAAATTAACCACTATATTGTAATTAATAAAGAGTTTTTAATGGCTTAAAAACACATAGGGTTTTTAACAAGTGTTTATTTTGGTTGTAATTTTTGACAAAGCCAATGGTATAATTATATTTAAATTACTTATTTAATTATTTAAGATGTTAATTAATTTATTTAACATATTTATCTTATATATATAAGCCAAAGCAATTGATTCAAAGTAAAACATCTTATGTGGATTGTCTATATTTATAACACATGTAATTTATTATAATTAAATAATGATTATCCTTTTTCAAGTTTAAAAAAGATAAAATTATCTTTTTAAATTCATTATCCATTTCAAATTCTAAAAGATAAACATTTATATCTATAAATAGATTAGAATTAATAAGAATGACATATCATTTATTTCTACCTATATTAATATTACAATATATAAAATCTATATTTATAGTTTTTATCAATTATATTTTTATTTTTTAAAAGAAAACATCTATATATATATATATATATATATATATATATATAAATCTCATTTCAAATATATATATATATATATATATATATATATATTAAAATCAATATGGACAATATAATATAACATGCAATATTAATATAACAACATGTTATATATTATTAGATTACCAATTGAATTTTTTTAATATTCTAAAAGCTAACATCATTTTTTTAATTATTTTAATCAATAAGTAATATATAATCATTTTTTTCACATTAATATTACAAAATATAACATCCATATCTACAGTTTTTACCAATTAAACTTTTTTTAATTGTCTAAATGATAAAATTTATATATATATATATATATATTAAAATTTTTAATTATCCTTTTTCAAGGTTCAAAAAGATAAAAATCTCTCATTATTTATAAAAATATTATATTTTATATGTGTGTGTGTGTTTGTGTGTGTGTGTGTGTGTGTGAGAGTGAAAGCATTTGGATATAAGTAAAACATCGTATGTGGATGATCTGAAATTTGACACGTGGAATATTTTAAAATAAAAAATAATATTTTTTTCAATTTTCTAAAAGATAGGAATCTATACACATTAAAATTATAAAATAAATTAATTAGTTTTTAATCAATTATCTATTTCAATTTTTAAAAGATAAATATCTATATTTATATAGCTTATTTTTTCTATACTTTGAATAATAAATTAATTTTAATTTTTATAAAATAATCCTATTCAATTAATTATTCAATTTTAAAATATTTGAAATTTATAAAAATAGAAATCAATTGTATTATCTTCATTTAAATCAAATAAAATTTATCTCAAAATTTAAAATTTCTTTTATCACTTATTTTGTTGTTTTCAAATTAAAAAATCCATATATTTTTAACGGAATTATATTAAGGTTTTAAATATTTTATCAAAAAATTAAATTTGGATATTTAAGTCTATATGTTTTTGTATTGAATGCCTTTTTTGTAATTTTCATTTCATTCCTTTTTTAGATTTATTTGTTCATTCATTTTATTTAATTTATTTGTTCAATCATTTTCTTTGATTGGAAAAAAAAAGAAAAGAAATTATCCATATGAATTATCTATTCTTTTGAAATGCATATTATCTTAGATATTATATTTAATTATTTTAAATTGATTTAAATTTTGAAAAACTTAAATAATAAATCATTTTTATTCTATTTACATTTTACTTTATTTACTTCTTATGCGTGAGACTATATAAATAATTTTTTAAAAACCCTAAAAATAGAGTTTTCGACATTATTTTATTTTATAAGATTAATTTGGAGTTATTTAAATACAAAATTTAAATATAAATCAGTTTCAAATATGCAACATTAATCAATAATCTATTAATGATTAGTGTAGTAAGAATTATTTTCATTAGAATTGCAGCCATTTAATTTATTTATTTAATATTTAAGATTTATGATACTTAATATTTTTTAATTTTTTAATTAGTATTTGATTTCGAATTATTTTTCAATTTGTGTATTCTATATCTGCATCAAGTTTTTTAATACATTATTTAACATGTATTTTAAAATAAATTTTTACAATTATATAAAATTAAACTCAAATGAAAAGAGGATAAGGACAAACTTGAAAAACAAAATTCCTATGAAAAAAAAAACCCTTACGGTGTGTCACGTCCTCACCTCTTGAGGCAAGCCATATGCGGCCTTAGGCTGGGTTCTTTCGACCAAAGGAGTCTAAGTCAACCTCTTTCACTCCCAGGATGGTGTGCATGCTACTAGAAATCTCCAAGTCCCTCTAATGAGGCACACCCGGCAGCTCACGCTCACACTCACACAAACGAGAAACATAACAGGAACAGAAGGCAAAGAAACTGAAGAAGATGATTGGTATATTGCTGGGAAAGAATACGGTACAAGGAGTTACAACCGACTAAGAGCTAAAACGAAGGGGGAGGTCGCCCCTTATATACATAAACCCTACAAAGAATAAACGGCTGTCATGCAACCAAGTGTATGGCTCCTAGGTGATCTATACAAGCTACTGCTACTATAGCTGAACCTAGGAATGAGTAGTGCAGCAGAAAGTGTCAGGCGTCAGTACCGCCAATCGTCTCACACATGACCCAAGGTGGTGAGCTGCGGCGACATGACAATCTCCCTCATCTGTTCTAGCAATGCCCTCGTCGCTCTTGCTCGCCTCTCACAGAACTTGGTAACCTGGTCTGGGAACTACCACTGTACCTATGCTAGCTCCCAACTCGCCTTGCTATCAGGCAGCCCCTTCCATTGAACCAGGTACTCCTGTTGAGGTCTACAATGTTGCCGCGGTACAAGCCTGTCAGCCAGGATACCTTGGACTTCATTGTCATGGGCGGTCCGGACCCCAATTGGCATTCGCCTAGAAACATTCCTGGTCTCTCGCCTCTTATGGTTCACCCATTTCTTCGATCTCCTGGCTATCTTGGGCAGGCACGGCCTACCTAGGTTTCTTTGCTCGTGCCTGGCCTTGGCCATGGAATCTTGGGATGGACCCTCTTTGGTTTGGGCGATCAGAGATCGCTTAGGCGAACTACTTACAGCAATCTCTGCCTTTCCGTTAAGGGGGTTGGCGACCACATGGACTCGCCCAGGACTATTCACCAATAATTCTTGTCGCCGAACCTGCTTGGGCGACTTCACATTCCTGTCATCACTCAACACCTTCTGCACTTCTAGTTGAGTGTTGTTGGTGATGACTGATGAATCCTCTATCTTTGGCACGTCCAGGTTTGTCCTTTCATCTTGGCAAGCTCCTTTGGTGACTTGCATTGCCGACATCACCGTTGCTCCACGCCCCTCCATTCGTCTCACGGGGATAACACATTGGCGACGGCGATCAGCCACACATATGCAATCAGTGAATGGTACAATAATAGCATTAATCCGATCGAGGAAACTTAAGCCAATAACAAAGTCATAATCATCAATGGGAAATACCTCGATCGTTTCACAACCTTTCCATTCGCCTAGTTGTACCTCTACTCCACGAGCCCTGCCTGTGATCGGTGCCACCTTGGAATTCACCGTCTTAATGGACCTTTCTTCTCTGGCGACCTTAAGCCCCAAATTTCGGACAACCCGATCTGATAGGAACAAGTCAGACGCGCCCGTGTCGATTAAGGCGTTCAACTGCGTGCCCGCCACCAAAACATCGGCGAACATAAGCCCTTTCCGTGGGCAACCTATTTGTTCTTCACGGCGTTTAGTACCATTGCTCTTAGCTTCAACTCCTCATGTTGGCGACCTCTCTCGGTCTTCCCGGCATTCGACACCATCAAGCCCATCCTCAAAGCTTTCCTATCAGCTTCCTCCTCTCCTTGGGCGATGGCAACCAACTTGTCTCAGCTAGGGCAATCCCAGGCTCTGTGTGGTCCATCACACAGGAAGCAAGCCATTGGCGACCTCTCAACTCGCTCCTTCTGCTCGCCCTTATCGACTCGCCACTTCCTCTTATCCTCGTCCCTAGAGGATTTCCACTTGTTGAAGCGTGGCGGGCTGTTGCTACTCCAGCTCTCAGCTCCCCCATCTTTACCCTTGAACTTGGCTTTTGGAGACTCGGGCATGTCTTGCCTCTAGAACTTCACAAAAGCCTTTGCAGCGGCGATCGCCAGATTAAGGTTCTGGACGCCCATCCTCTTCAAGTCCCGTTTCGCCCAGGGTTTGAGGCTATCCATGAACGAGAAAAAGGCCTCCTCCTCGCCAAGTGTGGGGATCTGTAATATCAGCTCTTGAAACTCCCGCACGTACTCCAGTACTTCAGCCCTCTGTGTGAGCCTTCTCAGCTTGGCTCGGGCTTCCTCAGTAGCATATTCTGGATAGAACTACTGTTTGAACTCCCTTTGGAACATCTCCCATGTCCCGATTGGTACTCCTCCTCGCCTGGCATCCTCATGTCGCCTATGCCACCACAAAAGGGCAAACTTAGTAAGGTACATGGAAGCGGTACTAACCTTGGTGGCATCCTCCTCGATGCTCAAGGCGCTGAAGTATTGCTCCATTCCCCACAAGAAATTGTCCACGTCTTTGGCTGAACGGGTCCCCTTGAACTCCTTTGGTTTGGGAACTTCCAATCTCGCCCTAAGTGCCATGGCCAACAGGCCTCCCCCGATGGTACCTTCACAAGCAGTGAGCCTCCTCTTGAGCTCTTCCACCTCCGCTTGCAGGGTTACAACTATAGCCTCCAACGTTGAGTTCCTTTGGGTGACCTGATCCACTTCCTCACCCACTTTCTCTTGCATCTCGTCCACCTTTTCTTGTACCTTCTCCTTAAACTCCTTAGCTGACGAGGACACTTCTTCCAAGCCATCCTCTAACCCTTCTTGGATTTCAGCCATGGCCAACTCCATTTTGGCCAAACGTGCCTCAAAGACTGCTTCTACCTCCTTCATGGTAGTCTTTTTGCCCTTGCCACGTCCCTGTTGCGGCTCTTGTCTGTCATGATGTTGTGGTGCTTCTAAATTGGCCATTTTTCTGCTGTTTTTGACTGTTGCGAGACCTGCTCTGATACCACTTGTCACGTCCTCACGTCTTGAGGCAAGTCATATGCGGCCTTAGGAGGCTGGATTCTTTCGACCAAAGGAGCCTAAGTCAGCCTCTTTCACTCCCAAGATGGTGTGCGTGCTAGTAGAAATCTCGAAGTCCCTCTAATGAGGCACACTCGGCGGCTCACACTCACACAAATGAGAAACACAGTAGGAACAGAAGGCAAAGAAACTGAAGAAGATGACTGGTATATTACTGAGAAAGAATACTGTACAAGGAGTTACAACCAACTAAGAGCTAAAACGAAGGGGGAGGTCGCCCCTTATATACACAGACCCTACAAAGATTAAATGGCTGTCATGCAACCAAGTGTATGGCTCCTAGGTGATCTATACAAGCTATTGCTGATATAGCTGAACCTAGGACTGAGTAGTGTAGCAGAGAGTGTCAGGCGTCAGTACCATCGGTCGTCTCACACGTGACCCAAGGTAGTGAGCTACGGCGACATGACAGGTGCGTTTGGATGGAGAACTTTAAAATTTTGAGATATTTTAAAATGAAGGCATTTCAAAATTCATTATTTTAAAATATTAGCTTTTATAATTGACTTGTTTGGATAAATAATTTTTAGAAAGAATTTTTGGACACTAGAATTTGATTAAATAAAAAATAATTATAAAAGAAAAATAATAATATTATATATTAGAAAAAGAAAAATATCAAATAAAATATGCAATGTTGTTATCATTAGATTTGTAAAATTATATAGATATTGTTAATAATATTAAAAAAATTAAAATATATATTATATTTAAATAAAATAACATGTTTTTGTTTTTAAATTTATATTTAATAATGAGCCATGTTTAATAAAGTATGGAAGAGTGGGATGAATTTTAAAAAATAACCTTTTTAGGTGGATTTTCAAGAAGGAATTTGTGCATCTTAAATTCCTTTTTGAAATCTCTTCTAAAATTTGAAATTCTTCAAAAATTTTTACCAAACAAAGAACTTGGATTTTGGATTTTTAAATATCCTCATTAAAATGAAATTTCTCCTTGAAATCCCTCATCCAAACACACTCTTAAGTTGCGTTTGGATGGAGAATTTTGGAAATTTTGAGGCAATTTAAAATAAAAACATTTCAAAATTCATCATATTAAAATACTAGCATTTATAATTGATTTGTTTGGATAAAAATTTTTGGAAAGAAATTTTGAATACAAGAATTTGATTAAATAAAAAATAATTATAAAAGAAAAATAATAATATTATATATTAGAAAAAGAAAATTATCAAATAAAATATGCAATATCGGTATCATTAGATTTATAAAAATGTATAAATATTAATAATATAAAAAATAAAGATATATATTAAATTTAAATAAAATAATATGTTTTTTTTTGTTTTCAACTTTATATTTAATAGTAGGTCATGTCTAATAAAATAGAAAAGAGTGAAAGGAATTTTGAAAAACCACCTTTTTAGGTGGATTTTCAAAAGGGAATTTGAGCATTTCAAATTTCTTTTTGAAATCCCTCCTAAATTTTCAAATTCTTCAAAAATTTTTGCCAAACAAGAAATTTACATTTTTGACTTTTAAATATCTTGATCGAAATAAATTTCCTCTTTGAAATTCCTCATCCAAACACAACCTTAGAGTGCGTTTGGATGAGGAATTTTGAAATTTTGAGACATTTTAAAATGAAAATATTTTAAAATTCATCATTTTAAAATACTAGCATTTATAATTGACTTGTTTGGATAAAAAATTTTTAGAAAGAATTTTTGAATACGAGAATTTGATTAAATAAAAAATAATTATAAAAGAAAATTAATAATATTTTATATTAGAAAAAGAAAAATATCAAATAAAATATGCAATATGGGTATCATTAGATTTGTAAAAATGTATAAATATTATTAATAATATAAAAAGTAAAGATATATATTAAATTTAAATAAAATAATATGTTTTTTTGTTTTTAACTTTATATTTAATAGTAAGTCATGTCTAATAAAATAAGAAAGAGTTGAAAGAATTTTGAAAAACCACCTCTTTAGGTGGATTTTCAAAACCTTTTTAAAATCCCTCCTAAATTTTCAAATTCTTCAAAAATTTTTGCCAAACAAGAAATTTGCATTTTAAGCACGGTCAAGTCCTGCAGAACCACATTGGAATTAAAGGTACACCCTTGCCAGGTGAATAAAAATGTGGCAATAGAATTTTTTTTCCTCTATTGATAATAGGAAAACTAAAATTCAAGCAACTCATTACACTAATAAAAATAATGATGAAGAACTACATCCTAATAAATCTGAAATCTGAAGACAAGTTAATCAAAACAAGATGCACAGAAGTACAAACTCTCGTAACAAGGATAAATGTTTGATTCTTCCACAACTTGTCAAACTTAATTTATCACAGAGGCTGCATAAATACCTCACTGATAACTTCTGGTGAGGTTATAAGTACTTGAAACATTATGCAACCTCCTTCATCATAAAACTCCAGGTTCCTAACGCTATTCTGAATTTCTTTACTGCCACAGTAAACCACAACATCAGCAGATGGTGCTAAATGCAAGAACTCCACATCCCATGAATATAGTGAACTGGAAGTTGAGATAATGAGAAAAGGCCTAGAGATGTCAGATTGAAAAGATAGAATGCAAGAAATAACATTCGGAATCCTTTCCTGCAAAAAATAGGGACAAATCAGAGCCACCGCACATGAAACTATGCAGTTCAGACCCACCATGGAATGGTACCAAAGTGACCATTAGTATCAAGGTCTGAGCAACCATTGACATCAGATATTTGATGTTTACTATCTATCCATGTAAGAGCCTTGCCCATCTCATAGGCCGCCGGCGAGCATCTCCTTGGCGAGTTCACACTTCGCCCGCCCCAGGTTTACTCTTACAGGCTGGCTAGGCGATCACCAGTTCGCCCGCCCCTCACACAACGTATTGTCCGCTTTGGGGTGCGCCCACTAGCCATCGGCCCTCACGGCTTTATTCCAAGGGACTTGAAGAACTAAAGCTAATTCCATCGGACGCGTTCCATGAGACGTTCGAACCCTGATATCCCATAGATTCCTCGAGCCTTACACTCATGTAACCATTGAGACAACTCCCTGGTATCCCATAGATATCTCGAGCCTTACACTCATTGAGACAAGTTGTCTCAATGGTTACATGAGTGTAAGGCTCGAGGTATCTATGGGATACCAGGGTTCGAGCGTCTCATGGAACGCGTCCGATGGAATTAGCTTTAGTTTTTCAAGTCCCTTGGAATAAAGCCGTGAGGGGCGATGGCCAGTGGGCGCATACCAAAGCGGACAATACGTTGTGTGAGGGGCGGGCGAACTGGTGATCGCCTAGCCAGCCTGTAAGAGTAAACCTGGGGCGGACGAAGTGTGAGCTCGCCAAGGAGATGCTCACCGGCGGCCTATGAGAGAGGCGAGGCTCTTACAATCCAGACCAACAAATACTATTCTGAAAATCAGAGTTAAATAATGCCATAAGAAACATGCATTTTCTCTTAACATAAAACATTATGTTGTTTACATTATGTAAATGTGCAAAGTTTTTACAATGGACCATGATAATATGATGAATAAAACATATATGAACATATAAACACATACAGTGCATAATACGATCTTGTGTGTATCATATATCTTCTTATAAGTTCCTGAACTTGTGTGCATGCATGACAGTGGGTCAGATTTCCGAATAGGCAAAATGAGAAAAATTAACATATCAAAATAAAAAAATAACAACCAACTAACTGCATATGCATAAATGTAAATATACTAGTGCATGTATCGGGTGCATTTTTTACATTTTATGCTGCATCAGACATTTTATAGGGTTAACAAGTGTGTGTGTGTGTTTGTGTAAGTGCAAGCAGACCATTTTTAGGCCATATTACCAAGGCAAACAAGATTTTCAAACAACAAATTGACGAGACCACATCAATATCACAATTTAACTCAAAATGTTTGATCAGATCATTTTCAAATGCCGTACAAACCCAGATAACAAGTAGCAACATATTTGATCATACGCACCTGGTCATCAAAAATGATAGCATTCTGGCCCTTAAGCCAAAAGTTGCATAGTTTGTTAACAACATCAAGATTAGCATCCAGTCCAGATGAAACTCCAGCTGGTGATTGAGAAAATTTTAGGGACGCAACAGCTCCTTCCTGTGCATGTTCCTATTTGGTTAAAAACAAGCCATTTAAATAAAAAGGTAATGAAAAGAACTAGATGTTTTCAGGAGTATTTTGTACCTGTTATGTTAACAATTCCTGATAATAGTAGCATAATAGGTAAATGAAACAAAAAGCAAATCTCACCAAACAAAAATTTTCACATAACTCACATGGCTCATAGTGGTCCAAATAATGTTTCGGATACACATTATGGATAACATCAAATCTAACAGCAGCAGCTTTTACAAATTAAAAGCTCAAATAACAAAAAGTATATAGGACGTGAACCGATTGAGCAAGCATACTGCACAGGAAACTGCAATGGTTATTATTTGGGACTTTTAACTTGAAGGTCACGAGTTCACACCTTGGGTTGTGGCAGTGGGTTTATGACGCGGGATAAGGCTAACTCCCTTGTGCTGCCTGAGACCAAAAGGGCCTCCTTATGTACCCAAGAAAAAGAACAAATGTTATGTGAATCCTAACTTATTTGTACACTAGTTCAAGCATGTAAATAGTTACTAAACAGGTCATAATGAATTTGCCAGGACAAGTATTCATCTTAACTAAACAAAATACCAACTTATTAATTAGGAACAAGTCTTGCTAGAATATAAAATATTTCACATTTTTCTCAAGGTACCTTATCAAATTTAGAAGCTCTCTTTGCCTTCTTGCGACGAGTTTCATAATCTCGTATAAGTCTCTGACCTTCTAGACAAGTCAAAAAAGAAGCATTCTTAAACTCCCAAGAAGCATGCTCATAACCAAGACCTCACCATTTCACAAGCCATTCAACGTGACAATTTAACTTATCATTATCATGCTCTTCATGATGAAGCTCATCACACTCCTTGGGAGTCATCAAGAATCTTTTTTGTAGCACACGACGTGGCACAGTCCCCTGTTGCTTCCAGACAGCACCCTGAACAACACAGCATATATCAATGACTAAATGCATCTCAAGTAACATTATATGTAATGATCCTATACAGAAGGAATATGACTGATAAAAAATAACTGTATTCAATAACCGCGAACCTAGTTTTTTCGGTTATATTTTGCAACAAGTGATGGAGCTTCAAGCAACGCTTGATTCTCTGTTACCCAACGATTATGAACAGGAGCAAGACCTTTGTATTTCACAAAATATTGCTTCTGTCTTCGCAATCCTATAACCCAATACCAAATGCAAGGAAATTATTCAGTAACAATTCATTCATCCAACATGTTAGTAACACAAAGTATAGTAATTATCAGACAAAATAAACTAAGAATAGCATAGCTAAAAACATCAGCAATATAATCCACCGAAGCTGTCAGCAAACTTTACAAATTTTATAGAATATGTTACCAAAGAAGAATAAATATGTAACTAAGCAGATTATTGACTAAGCCGATACCATCCTCTGAAGCCTCAAGTTCTCTAGAATCCCAAATTGCTTCTATTCCCTCCGAAACTGAATGCACCCCTGCTTCTAATTTTTTCCTCACACATCCTAGACAGTACCAAACTCCGAGAGGAAACTCCTTCAGGGGAGGTTCTAGACATGAGAAATAGAAGCTCCCTTGGCACCCTTTTCCATGACAGCACCTAAAATAGGATCGCGGAGTGTAAAAGATAACAAAATTTACAGAGTAATGATCCAACATAATTAAAAATACAGTAAACACTCTAAAATTGAATTTCTTTTAAACATAAACAGTCACAGACAAATTAAATTGATGGACATGAAGATACATCAAAAAGGGAAACCCAAAAAAATTTATAAGCATAGTACCCAAATATCCCAAAACTTCACATATTCACCTATCAACAACATAAAATTACAATACAGAGAAACCAATCAGAAAGGGTTACTCACAAGAGCTCTCCATCAAGTTTGCATAGATTGCACTGATGACATTGAATCTAAAGTTCCAAACTGGCTCTGATCTTACGTCTTTAGTTGGACAGTTTCCTGAAAGTTGCGGGTTTCAGTTGCAGGTTGAGAAGATTTAGGCACATAATGTTCTCTTTAGGTAAATTAAGTAGATTACACGGTAGGAGATTTCAAGTTGATCAAAAACTTTGGAGAAAAAAATCTCCAGTTATCGAACACCTTGTATTACACAATCTTATAATAATCAGTACAAATAATGTATGTGAAAAAAGCAAGCATAAACCCACAGCCACAAGTTAGCAATCTTCTTCAAAAGCTCGTCATGAATCCTTTCAATATTCCAAAGCAACGCTTGAAACAATAGCAAACACTTTCTTCTACAAAGGAAATATCTCATTAATTCGTTTCGCGTAATCTTGTTCCTCTTCTGCTTCATCATCATCAGTCCTCCTCCGCTTCCTCAAACACATCAAAGAACAGTTCCTCCGCCGTGAACCATTACCAGCCGGGTTCGAAGCTTCTAACTCCGGACTTCTACGGCGCCTAAGGCGAGGAACGAAAAGGATGTATGTAAAGAAGAGAGCAAAGACAAGGATGACAACAAGTAGCCAAATCTCGCCATGCAAAGCGAAGTGCCTGTCGTGCGAGATGGCAAGCTCAGCTGGTGGTTGTGAGGGCTCCATTGATGGTAAAATGGAAAGCTTAGCTCGAGCCTGTCCATCTGGGTGGTTTTATATCTTCCTTCGTCGTATGAAACATTTGACTTTAATTGCATAATATCGACAAAATACCCCGCTACTATTATAGCTTTTGCTTCATTTTTACTGCAAATTTCTGAGGAAGAAGAATGATTGATATAACCATAAACGCGGGCCTGACTTTGTGAGTTCCGACAATGCTCTTTTGTTGTTTCTTCCTTTCGGTTCCTTAGTCTCATTTACATCAATTATGTTTTTTTTTTGTTCATCATTTACATTAATTATGTTGGAGCTCAAATTATGAGAAATGGTATATATGTATACATATGTGTACATATCAAAATAATTAAGAAATCTAATAACAAAATCAGTATTTATGCAATGTTTCAAGGCTTAATTGTTATGCAAATTTCACTATTTCTTTTGTTATCCTATTGTCAATAAGACAAAAAATATCCTTTAAGATAAAAGAAATGTTTAATTTATAAGATGGATTAGAGAATGGTTCGGTATTAATTTTCTTTCCCACTCAATTTTGTGTTTTATTATATATTTTGTATGCTTCACCCAAATTGTTAAATTTCTTTAACATTATAATAAGATTGTATTGGTTGCATTATGCAAATATGAAGAAGGGATTGAAAAACAGGGTTCGAAACAAAGATTAAATTAGAATGTTGGTTATAGTATGTTTTATTTTCTTAGTAAGGAAGGAAATTTTGAAGCAAAACAAAATAGTGAACAAAAATTCAATTGTACTAAGGAAGAACATATTTTAGGTAGGTTTTAGTTGAATCGGTTAGGGCATCATTGTCACATACGCAGAAATTTCACAATGGTCTCAGACAATCTCTTTATTCAGTCGGCTCACTTTATTGAAGTTGGACCATGCAATCCAATGGTCTATAGACTATCATGTATGAGAATTCGAATCTTCAGATTGACGGTTGTAATTGCAAATGATAGCATTCTAAACACCGATTCTAAACTTTCTTCTTAAGGAGATCAATTGCTCCCTGGAGAAATACATAGGAAAAATTAATGTTCTGATGGTGATTGAATTGCATACTTTATTAATGATAACATTCCATGTATATTCTACTACGGAGTAGAAAGGCTAGTCACAAGGTTGCACAGCAGCCGAAAGCCGGTGTTCACGAGGCAACCCTAATTCTAGCTGCTGGAGAGTTGCAGGTGAGGAGTATTCGAGTGGCAAATATGAGGAGCCATGGAACAGTTTGAGCAAAGGCTATTAACATGTCATAGATTTCAGTTTGAGCAACCTGTGCATGCACCTGGTCAAAGATTGAATTTACAGAAGCTTTCCAACCATGTGTTGCATCCATTTTTCACTGTCGAAGGCAAAAGGGGAAAGTAAGGAAGAAAAGGGGCTGAAAGAAATAGAGATTTGAGGGGAGGGGAGGTTGCAGGTTGGTTCTGGCCTTCTGGTTTGCCCTTGTATTTGATTATGTCTCTTAAAGAGAGCATCAGCGAGGCTAGTGGAACGCTCATTCAACTGTCGGTTTGGTTCCTGACTTCCTGTAGATGGTAGGATACGTGTAACTGATGTTTAATGCTTAAAAGCTGTGTAGGATATGATTTCTTACGTAACGGATGTTTAATGCTTGTGTAAGATACGTGTATTTCTAACCTAAGTTAGATGCTTAAATGCAAAATTGTTATTCCGTTGCCGGGACTTGAACCCGGGTCTTTCGGGTGAGAGCCGAATATCCTAACCAACTAGACTACAACGGATTTGTTGCCATAGCTTCTCAAAAGTGATATTAAGTGTATATTATTGACATTCCTCCTGCCCCTAACAGTCTCTTGCATGACTTTCCCCACAAAGCCTTATTTTTCTGCAAGGTCTTGCTCTTACCAAAATTAATTTTCCAAGGGAAATCTCTTCCAAGTGGTAGCATAACAGTGGTCATTCTCGTATCTCGTGGCAGAGTGAACAAACACAAACTTCGCTGCTTGGCTACTAGGGATTCATGTTCAATGCAAACTCTCAAAATTGAAGAATTGAACAATATAAACAAAACCATAAAAGGCCAAAACCCTTTACTCATAAAGACACAAGTAAGAAAATGCATGGAACAGGCGCTAGCCCATAGCTGTCTTTTTCTGATTCTTTACCAAAAAGCTCCCAGGTTTCGAACTCAACAATGCCAATTAGAGTTACTGCCACAACTTCTGGGTGGAAACTTTTTCAGCATTTCCTAGTTACGCAGGAAAGTTAAAATAGTACAGCTTCTTGGGTCCCAGAGGACGACACTTCACGAGATTCTCGAGTTTTCTGCATGCTATTGAACTTACCATTGAATCTGCTAAACATTGCAGTCATGGAGTTAAGCATTTCCGTGTGGAAGGGGGATTTCAATTGAAAACTGGCGCTTGCTGTATTCTTTAGCTCATAAAAATTTAGGTAATTCACAGATCCTAGAACGGGGTGCTTTGCAAACATTACAAACAGAAAGAGTAACATTGGCAGGAGATGCATCTTAATCATCCACCGAAACAAAAACACTAGATATACAATCTTTCCGCAGCTCAGTCCCTATTTGTTTGTACTTAAATTACAGGTATTCACAATCAAAACGAGCTAATAACAGCACACAGGCTTTGTTTTACATTTGTACGTTACTGACTGATAGTTGTGAACTTCTGCTTAATCAAACACTTCCCAGTCTTGAGTTATTCTTGTTGAGGATGGTAAGGGGCTGGGCCAGTTAGGCTTCCTACCCCAGACTCAAATGCCTCCCATTTGGTAGTCACTAACACTGCATTGCAACTACTGCTGAAGGGATTAGAGTTTCTAGCCTTCAAATTGTCTAGGGTGTCCACGAGACCTTGGATGCAACCAACCTGTGCAGGAAAATTGAAAATGAAATGTTTTCAATTGTCATTCTAGCAAACGCATTAAACTTCTTTTATAAAGATATCTATTCACTCATGTAAATTAAATGAAGAACTTAATTTCGAGCTGAAAATGCAACAAAGAAAACTAGTAGTTCTTAGGCATGTCAACCAAGGCACTAATAAGCCAGTGGAAAGTTAACAATTGTAAAGGTGAAAATGGTTGAAAGCAACCAGATTGATCAAAAGCGAACTCTCTTTTGTTCACTACTTTAATTGACAAAATCTACTTTGTCCTTCTTTTCTTTGTTATTATCAATTCGATCGGATCCAAGGATTCTAAAGCCAGGACCGTCAAGTAGGTACACATGTGACATGATTAAGTAACTGTTTCCAACGAAAATGGATTCTCATCTTTCATCTGCACAAAACTCCAAGATTAAGGACACCCATGGAGGACAGCTGACTTAACTTCCCAAGTATAACACCACCAAATTTCTCGTCAACAAGCACAATTATTTGTACTAAAAGAAAATGGTATAATCAAAGCAAGAAGGATCAAGAATCCATCTATGCTGAACTCTTGTGCATGGCTCACTGAGAATTTTCAAGTCCCTGATTGCCAGTGTGGGCTCCAACTCATATACATGTCAAGTTCTCAATCATTTCAAACAAAAAGGCTTTCACTTTCCAGCAACATTGCATTGGTATAAAGCCTGAAAACTACAGTAGCTGTCTTGATTTTATTTGGCACGTAAAAACAAAACCATCTCTTTTAAGCCAGCAGAAAACTCTAACTTGATAATAACCAGTAGCTCAATTGTCTAGAAAACATGGATCAGGTTTCTATAAAGACTATTACTAAAATGGAATTAGAGAAAACTACAAAAGTCTATAGTAGGAAGCACAACTGGATAATCACTAACCTCAACCCGCCTTTGAACTTTGGCTTCTCCATCAGCCTCAATTGTATCCAATTGGAGCAATTGCACCATAAGCAACTCTGTCAAGACAAGGAATTCCTTCTCTGCAACCTTTGTACCTCCGCGGACAATTACATCCAAAGCAATAACCTAAATTTTTCAGTAGGATGAAAAGTTTTCATACTGTAACATTAAGAATTAGTTTCCATTTTCAGTGGATGCTAGGTTGCTAACCTTCTCAGAGAGCTTATCAACCGCTGCCCGGACCTTAGCAACCTGTTCACAGGCTTTTATCACACTTTGATTTCTCTTCATCTCCTCAAGCTTCCTCTCTTTGCTAGCTGGGTCCTCTAAAAGTACCACCTTTGACAGATCTTTCACTCCTGCCATATGCAAACATTCCTCATCATCCTTTTCCTTCCCTTGGAACAAGAGCCTCTACTCCCTAGGCTCCAAACCGGTTTCTTGTGCAAGAGCCCTTTTCAAATCTCCTTCAATTTGAACCAAACTTAGAAATTCAGCATCAATTGCATATGGCACAACAATGAAAGCAGAGCAGTCTACCTGCCTCACAATCCAGTGCTAAACTCTGACCCACCAAAACAGTGAAGCCAAGTCCAACAATCTAGGGGAAAAAAAACCAAAGCATACGCAGAGAAACATAAATACTGAGCAGATAACATGATTAAAAAGCTTCGCTCAAAAGGCTAAACTTTGATATCCGTTGGATCATGATGGTGAAATGCAAATGTCACTGCCAAAACTCAAAACTCAAAACTTTCTCAAATTCATATACAAATCAAGAAGAAAAGACGAAAAATTGAGAAACCGACATAATGGGGTGGAGATGAGAATAATCCACTTTAATCAAATATCAAAATGGAAATCTGAAGCATCATGCACTTGCTGATATGCATTAAAAACCAAGAAAACCAATCTTCCGCAAAATTTCAACGGAGAAGACAGGCATGAAGCAAGAAAATATAAAGAAATTGTTACCAAAAGTGGATTGAGCAGGCACAGTGATGTCATGGTAATAAGAACCATGAGAAACTTTGATCTTGATCATAGGTCCAGAGGAAGCATCCCCCAAGTTCCTCTTTTGGACAAGCATGCCACCAGGCCTAAGCTCCCACTCTATCACCCCTTTAACCACATTGTTTACTACCCTTTTTGAAGAAGATAATCTTTTCATTGTCAGAAAATGAACTCTACCATAAAAAAGAAAAAGATAAATAGAAAAGGTGAAGTTGGCTGGGAGAGAGGTATGAGTTTGAGCTAACTGCAATGGCTAAGGATAAACTAAAGAGCACTGGGTAAGCAAACAACAAAAGCTTTCAGACAAAGACTCTCCAACAGAACCCTTTTCAGAGTTAGCGGTTGGCCGGATTTATCTATAGTAAGGTCAATTTTATCAAAAGAGCACGGGATATTTAATACCTCACGAAAAGTTGAATAAATAATAAAATTAGAAAATAAGTAAATAATGATTTAATAGATTAACAAGTAAATTTTAATTTAATAAGTATAATTTAAATTACATTTTTATCTTTTAAGAAAGCAACAAGATATTTAAATTAAATTTTTATCATTCATAAAACAATCAAAATTATATTTTTATCCATTTAAAGTATGAAAGTAAATTATCTAATATATTAAACTAGTTTTTACTGGTGCGATGCACGAATTAGTTGTAATTATTTGAATTTATAAATATATATATAAAATAATGTTTTTTAGTTTATTTGTTTAAAGTATAGATAAAATATGTCTAATATAATCAAGATATCCAATTATAAAAGAATTAAATATTTAATTCAAAATTATAAAATTCAAAATATAAGATAAACAAATATTAAGAAGAATAAAAAATAAAAACATATCATAAATAATATTATTGAGCACATCACAAAATGTTAAAATAAAACTTAAAAGTATATTTTAACAATTTCAAGTGTTATAGTAACATTTTTAAGGCATATTATAATTATTGACCTAAATAATCATAATTATAAATATGCTTTTTTACATACATAAAATATAAATATGCATTCTTTTATTTATATATCTATAATTATAACATAAAAGTATTTATATTTATATATGAAAGCATAATAACTTGTATAATGCACAAATTAATTTTATTTATTTAAATATATATGTAACATATATATTTATAAATTTATATGTTTTATGCATAAATTTTATTTATTTAGAAAAATAACAATTTTAAATATTTAAATAATATACATGATATTGATGGCTTCGTTTTATACTTTTCAGTTTAGAAAATAAAATATTTTGTTGTTGGCTCTACCGAGAAGGGGAGTGAATCGGTTTTTCTAATTCTTTCTAATTTTCTTAGCTCTTAATGCACAATTCAAGCAAAATAAACAGTGATGAAATAAATGCAGTAAATAAGAGTAAGGGAAAGAGAAGCAAACACAAGTTTTATAGAGGTTCGGCCAATCTCTTCCCTACGTCCTCTCTCCTTGAACTCCTTTTCAAGGTTTTGATTCACCACTTCCTTGAGAATCCTTACAAACCACTTGAAGGTGTGGCAAGACCTCTTACAATCTTCTTAGAGACTTTGAAATCTCCTTCTAAGCCTCTACCCTTGTATTGCTACCCAACACTCTACAATATCAGATCTTACAAGGATAGCTCACCCCTTGAATAACAAGAATTTCAGTGAATGGGTGAAGAACACAAATGAATCTCACAAAATAGAGTAATACAATGAGCAATTTCAGATTTGAATTTCTCTCTTGAAGCTTGAGGATTTTTCAGTGCTTGTTCTTTTTTCAAACTTCATAAATGCCTCTATTTATAACCCACCAAACGGATAGAACAGTTGGTGAAGCATTTAATGCAAATCTTCTCGTTGAAACCCTCAAAAACTAGCCGTTACTGTAATGTCTCATGCAAAGGGATCGATCCGTTTTCTGGGGGGGATCGATCCCTTTTCTCCAGAATGCTTTCCAATCTTCTCCCGGGTGGCTTCTAAGGTATTCTGCCAATTTGGGATCGATCCCTCTACAGTAGGGATCGATCCCTTTTGTCCAGTATGCCCTCCTGCACTTAACTTGCTGCAAAGTTTATAGCTTTTGTGATTTTAAGTCAGTTCAAAATCTTCTAACACTTTTCTAAGAGTATTTACTGACTTTTTCAGTTGAAATCTCAATCCAAGACTTTGTTAAAATAGTTTTAATCATTGAGCAAATTTACTTGTATAAACATCATTTCTAAGCTTGCTTGAGTTTTGTCATTTTCAAAATACTTGTCAATTTAAAGCTAACAATCTCCCCCTTTTTGATATGACAAAACTTAAGGTAAATTTGCTTATGTGTTTGAAAATTGAGGTTACTTGATTTTTGAAGGATATTACTCCCCCTCAATATTTGCTCCCCCTCAATTTAATATTTGCTCTCCCTCAAGTTAATACAAGTTTACCACATTAATTCTCCCCCTTTTTGTCATAGCAAATGAATAAGCAGAACAAACAGCACGGAGAAACGGTCAACGAGATAAGTCAATTTAAAGCAATAAGGGATACCAAAAATAAGCATAATAAGCAATAGCATGGACAATGAAATAAAAAGAAACAAATATCAACCCAATGTCATGAAAGCACAATTAATGTCAGCACAAGACATAGTCACTAACATAAAACTACTAGAAGGCATAACGAGCAATGGCATTAACATAGTCATAAAAGTTTCAAAACATATCACATTAGTGCGGAGGTCTAAGAAAGTTCAGACAATGAAAGACTAAAGCCGACAGAACACAGCAAAGGATAAAACACCAAGGCCATAAGCATAGCAAGGTAAAAACGTAGCCCACACGACAATCACAATCAGCGCCGAGGAAAGGTCTTGTAGTATTGGTCCATGAAATCCTCGTGCTGCATACGAACATCTTGGATTTCAGCATACATGGTAGCTTGAGTGTCCTCGATCTGATCAAGTCGCTGAGTGACGTCCTGCTAGAAATTTTGCTGAGAGGTCTGCATTTGTTGAAGCATGAGCATGATCTGGTCAAGAGAGGGTGACGTAGACCCGGAGGGTGCAGAAGATGTGGGCGCTGCAAGTACGTCATCTCCGTCTCCTCCTTCTTCTCCGACATCTTCCGGAGCATGTTCGGGAGGTTCAGCCTGTCCTTGACCCTTGACCCATTCGATTGTATCGCCCCTTTGACGTTGATACCACCCAAGGTTATGGAGAGTGGCTAGATTGATCGTGGTGCTAGGATCCGGAAGTACACCAACCTCACATGAGCAGTCAACGCCTTTTTGAAGTAAGTAGAAGGCGAGAGGTTGAGGGAAGACGATGGTGTGGACCTTGCCAAGAACAGTCTTCACCCAGTCATGAAGGATAAAGTGTAGGAGGTGTGGTTGTTCGCCATCGGGTTCATGAATATGATGGAGCCAAAAACGATCAAGTTTGCGAAGGTGAGAATACCGGGTGCCAAGAGGGCGGAGATTCCATGAAATGATAATATGGAGGAGGCGTGCGAAGACAGGAAGGTCACTTGCACGATTATTGGTAACGGGAAACACTAAGGGGACATCGATATTCTCATAGATATTACCGTCGTTGGGAACTCTAAAGATAAGAAAGAGGGATTGTGTGGTGATTTCAATGTGTTTGCCCATAACATAGGATCGAATTCCGACAACACGACATTCATTATTTGGATCCGTGATGGTTTCGGCATTGGAAAAGAAAGCCCGAATGATGTTTGGAGGAACCGGAGTGTTGATTTTGAGAAAGTTAATCCAATTAAATTCAGCGAATTTGGCCAAGTAAGGAAAATTAATTGATTCGAGGAAATCGAAATCAATTGGACGCCAATGCTTAATAGGCATATTAGCAAAGTTCGCTAGAAATCGTGTTTTCTCATTGGCATGGCGAAAGCATCAGTTAAAGGTGGCCGGTATGGAGGAGGAAGAGGAGGAAGCACTGGTTTTGCGTTTTTGAGCACTGTGCTTAACTTTAGGAGCCATATGAAGTAAGAAAAAGATATAGAATTTCGTTGAGAACTTTTATCGAACAGGTGGTGTGCACAAGTTGGAAGAACTATGGATGAGTGTGTGGGAGAGATATGATCGAACCAACATCGGAGAGCCACAACCCATGATGCATTTAACAATTATGACAAGGAATTTCGGATGAATAATGATAGATAGGCTAAGTATAAACCCTAGAAAAATACAAGTGCTAGATGAAGTGAAATGTAACATCCCAAATCCACTATATAACATAATATTTACTTATAAAACTCCACTTACTTACCGGTTGGGCTGTCTGTGATACTTAACAACTCTTAACATTTTAAATAAGAATTAGAACTCTTATTACTTATACTAATATGACTTGTTACATTAATACTCTAAGGTGTATATACATTCCCTTCTATTTAAAGTAGTACTGTAAAATTTTTCTGAATATATAAAAGAAATAATATATACCTTCGATATCGAATATCTGCTAACAGTCGATAATCTCTGGAAGGTAATTCTCTTAACCCAAAATCAACAATCTGTGGAGTGGAAAATAAGGGGTGAGCGATAACATGCTCAGTAAGGAAGATGTACGCTGCTTTAATATGAATCAACCCTATTCCCCAAAAACTTTTATCTTTCTTAACAGTAAACCCAGTGCATATAGAAAACAGTTTATAATATCATGTAATAAACATTGAATAGGATATAACAAAATCCTCTCTGTAAACAGAAATTAACAAGTTGAGACTAGGCATCACCCTATAAATAAATCATGCTATCATCGTTCCCCCTCCCCCTTGCGAGAACGGCATAATCATCCCAATAGGGATACAGTAGATCTATGGCCACAATCTATGGGTGGTCCTCGGGGTCCACTTGCCAAGTGACCTCGAGACCGCTGATGACTTGGCAGGTCCATCAGCCTCATAACTAATAAAAATGCATGAACTAGGGGCCTAAAGTCTCAAAATCATATTTATAACTCAAAATACCTTTAAGGAAACACATCATTGAATTTAAATCATTTAAATAAATAATAATTTCAAAAAGGTATTATTCTCATTTTCGTAGAAATATAAATTGAAATCTGCTCGCCCATGGTCAACTCGCCCATTCTGGCTCGCACATGGTTAACTCGCCCAATGGTCAGCTCGCCCATTGTATCAACTCGCCCAAAAGGTTTCGTATTTTCTATTTTCAAAATATTATTCTTTCTCATTTTTCTTTTTAGAAAATGTACTTTAAAACTTGTTCGCCATGGTCAGCTCGCCCATCACGGCTCACCCATGGTGAACACCAAGGTGGGTGAATTAGTATTCGCCCGCCAACTTTCCTTTTTAATCGACAAATAAAACTGGCTCGCCCTTAATGGCTCGCCTAATATATGAAAAGATAGTCGCCCGCCCCAAAAAACATTGAAAAGGGTCCGCCCACAATGGCTCGCCCGGATTTTCTATTTAAAACATGGTTACTCGCCCGCCAAAATATCACATGAGGGCTTTTCGCCCAAAACATAACGAAGGGTCAACTCGCCCGCCCTTATCAGTTAGCCCAACAGCAAGGCAATTTATCAAAATAAGATGCATGTCATAAACCAAAACCATTTCTCAGTAATTTCGTAAAATTAACTCCACAGGACATGCATTCTTTTCACACATAACTCCCTTACCTCGTATGATGACGCCTTGCTTCTCGCCCGCCTTTCTCAATTCCCGTCTGCACAAATTTATTAAAACTATTAATATTCCTTTTTCGAATATTTTCTAAACTACTTATATTTTCTTAATATTAGTGATACTTTGGCGAGATTGAGTTCGCCATTCGCCACAGAGCTCACCCCTCTATAATTGTTCTACTCTTGGGAACTCGCTCAATCATTCTCGCCATTCATATGGCTTATTTGTGGGAGTTCGCCCAACAAAGGAGCTCGCCCCAAATCCTACTTGCCTACCTATATTTGTGAGCTCTTTATTCTCGCCCTTTTGGAGATCATTAGTGCTCGCCCATGCCAACTATCACTCTGATTGTCCAAATAGTTGGTCGAACACGTATGTCACCAACTCATGAAACTCTTGAGCTCGCCTTAACCGTTGGGCGAGTACTCAAATTCCTTCCTGATTCTAAATTACTTTCCAGAATATGTTTTGTTCTAATTTCTTATATTTTCTAACAAGATTCAACTAAAGCAAAGCCATATCTATGTTTATCACGTTATAAAACATAGAAATCTAGTATGGAATTATCAAGAGAACCATGAAAAATATAAAGCTCACCTTAACCCAATTACTCTTCCAAAAACAGAGTATTTTCTTGCCTCCCTTAGCTTTGCTTCTCTTGTTTCTTGGCTTTTCAGCATTGCAGAAGGATTTGGCTAACTAAAATTGATGTTTTCATGGCTCTTATATGAGAGGAACGAAAGAACTACTTATGAGCATGCAATGAAAACAGACTGGCGAGGAGGTTTCTGGAGAAGATGAAGTTGGCTAAATCATTATCCCTCACGTATTCCTCCTTATATAGCCATTTGATCCTGTTAGAAACTACCGACTGTTTTCTTATCACGTTTCTTTCATCATTACATGCATTAAATTTTGTGGAAAAACTGCAGCTAGTGGACGGTGGTAAGAAGAAAATTCCCTGCATGTGTTGAAAATTTTCTTTCTTTTTCCTCTTCTTCTTCTAGTCCACGCCACTGCTAGTCACTCTTATTGGCTTGCTTCTCTTACTATTAAATGCTTAGTCTCCTTTGTCAATAAAGCAACCGGCGAGAAGTCCACGCGCCCCTTTCCTGGACTTTTTCTATTTCCTTTTCTGCTCTTCTCTTCGCCCATGTCTCCTCCAGCCAACGTTGATTGGCTAACTCCCCATCCTTTTCTTTGTTTTGTCTTCTAGCCCTTAATTCTCTTGTCATTCTTCTTCTTCTTCTCCACGCCAATGTTAGCCACATTGATTAATTTTATCTCATCTCATTTAATGCTTTCATACCTTATATATACTATCTTGACCTTTTATCAAGATTAAATCCCATATATTCCTTGTTACAATTGATATTTATTTTTCTTTCTTTTATCAACCATACTATACATCATGACTTAAAATGCAAAGTGGAAATTCACATCCAATGATTCTTTAATTTCACTAGAAAAATTAATTTCCACCATCAATCATATACAATTATACTATATAGTATAATAAAATTCGGGTCTTACATTTCTCCCCACCTTAAGAAATTTGGTCCTCCAAATTTAACTCGGACCTAACCATTGAAAAGCTCTGGATACCTCTCACGCATAAGGCTTTCTAACTCCCAGGTAGCCTCCTCCTCGTTATGATACTGCCAGAGCACTTTAACTAAAGGAATCGTCTTAAACCATAATACTTTATCCTTCCTATCCAAAATCCGTACCGGTTTCTCAACGTAACTCATGTCTTCTCTAATCTCCAATGGCTCATGTCAAATCACGTGAGAAGGATCTGGATGGTACTTTCTCAACATCGAGACATGGAATACGTTATGCACACCTAACAAGTCTGGTGGTAGTGCTAACCGATATGCCACATCTCCCACACGATCTAAGATCTCATAAGGCCCAATGTACCGAGGACTCAACTTTCCTCTCTTCCCGAATCTCATTATACCTTTGGACGGTGAGACCTTTAAAAATACATAATCACCCGCTACAAACTCCAAGGGTCGGCATCTAGTATCTGCATAACTCTTCTGCAGACTTTGAGCCGTTCTGAGCCTCTCACAAATCATCCGTACATCACGAGAAGCCTGCTCGACCAAATCAGGAGCTAACAGTTTACGGTCTCCAACTTCTTCCCATGCTATCGAGGATCTGCATCGTCTGCCATACAATGCCTCATACGGTGCCATGCCGATACTATTATGAAAACTATTGTTATAAGCAAACTCTACCAGGGGTAAATGATCGTCCCATGAGCCTCTAATATCCAATGCACACGGTCTCAGCATATCCTCGAGCGTCTGTATCGTACGCTCGGACTGCCCATCAGTCTGTGGATGAAAAGCGGTGCTAAAACTCAGCTGGGATCCCATAGCCTCCTGAAATCTCTCCCAGAAATGAGAGGTGAAGCGGGAGTCCCTATCAGAGGTAATACTCACTGGAACACCATGTAACCTCACTATCTCCCTGACATACAATTCGGCTAAGGCACTAACTGAATCTGTAGATCTCATGGCCAAGAAATGAGCAGACTTAGTCAATCTATCCACTATCACCCAAATAGCATCATACCCCTTCCGGGTCCGTGGTAATCCCATAATAAAATCCATAGTAACATGCTCCCATTTCCACGTAGGAATCGATAATGGTCGAAGCATACCTGCCGGCTTCTGATGCTCAATCTTAATCTACTGGCATGTCAGACATCTAGCAATAAACTCAACGATGTCTTTCTTCATCTTAGGCCACCAATACACTCTCCGGAGATTCTGGTACATCTTAGTACTACCCGGATGTAACGTGTATCTAGAGGTATGAGCCTCTGATAATATCAAATCTCGAATCTGCCGATCACCGGGAACACATATCCGACCTCTAAACCTCAGTATTCCGTCAGTGCCAATCTCAAAATTTGACATTATTCCCATCTGAATCTGACTGGCAACCCCAATGCAATAATCATCCTTCCTCTGAGCTTCCCTGATTCGATCCATCAAATCCGGCTCTATACGAAAACTAGCTGTAAATCCATACTGGTCAGAGGAAACAACTGTCAGACTAAGGTTAGAGAACTGCTCTATCAACTCATGCTCCCTGATCATCATATACGATACCATGCCAACATGCTTACGGCTCAATGCATCAGCTACTACATTAGCTTTACCTGGGTGATACAAAATCTCACAATCATAATCTTTTAATAGTTCCATCCACCGTCTCTGCCTCAAATTCAACTCTTTCTGCGAGAATATATACTTCAGACTCTTATGATCTGTATATATCTGAAATTTCTCCCCGTACAAGTAATGTCGCCATATCTTCAGTGCAAACACTATCGCAGCTAACTCCAAATCATGTGTCGGGTAATTCCTCTCATGATCCTTCAACTGTCGAGAACCATAGGTTATAACCCGACCATGCTGCATAAGCACACACCCCAAACCTTGAGCGGATGCATCGGTATACACCATAAATCCACCTGATCCACTAGGAAGGGCTAATACGGGGGCAGTAGTCAATCTCCTCTTAAGCTCACCAAAACTACGCTCACACGCATTATTCCACTCAAACTTTACATCCTTACGTGTGAGTCGTGTCAATGGAGCAGCAAGCCTAGAAAATCCCTCCACAAACCTACGATAGTATCTGGCAAGACCCAAGAAACTCCGTATTTCGGTAACTATGTTAGGCCTCTCCCACTGAACAATGGCCTCTATCTTGGACGGATCAACTGACACCCCGTTCTTTGACACCACATGTCCGAGAAATATTATATGGTCAAGCCAGAACTCACATTTACTAAGCTTAGCATACAATTTCCGCTCTCTGAGGGTCTATAGAACAACCTGTAAATGCTGCTCATGCTCCTCTGGTGTCTTAGAATAAATCAGTATGTCATCTATAGACACTATGACAAACTTATCCAAAAAGGGATGAAACACCTCATTCATCAAACTCATAAAAGCTATAGGGGCATTTGTTAATCCAAAAGGCATCACTAAGAACTCGTAGTGACCATAACGAGTCCGAAAGGCTGTCTTATGCACGTCCGACTCCTTGATTTTCAACTGGTGATAACCTGATCGGAGGTCTATCTTGGAAAATACTTGTGCAGCCCTGAGCTGATCAAACAAATCATCAATCCGAGGTAATGGATACTTATTCTTAACGGTAGCCCGATTTAACATCCGATAATCTATACATAACCGGAGACTACCATCCTTCTTCCGAACAAATAATACCGGAGTTCCCCAATGCGACACACTGGGACGTATAAATCCCTTATCTAATAACTCCTGGAGCTGCTTCTTAAGCTCATCCAACTCTGTCAGTGCTATCCGATATAGGGGTCTAGAAATCGGCTCTGTACCGGGTACCAACTCGATCGTAAATTCCATCTCTCGATCCGGTGGTAACCCTGGTAAATCCTCTGGAAATACATCCGAGAAGTCCTTGACCACAGGGATCTCTTGGATCTTTGGATTCTTCCTCTCTACATCCTCCACACTAGCAATATATCCTTCATAAATATTCATACAAACCACAATTTCAGAACACATGTCATTTCATAACATAAAAGTCACATACTTTTTATTAATTTACAATAACTTTACAATGTACTTTTCGGGATGAGAGAAGGTAATAAACTTAGTATTACAATCCAAACTAACATGGTTCGTAGCTAACCAGTCCATACCCAAGATGATATCAAAATCATATATGTTCAACAAAATTAGGTTAGCCGTAAAAACCTTCTCTCCAATAGTCAATTTACAATTCCGATATACAACATCCGTTCTTTGGAAATCATTAAAAGGAGTTTTCACTTGTAAAGTATATTCTAACAACTCCGGCTCTACTGGGGTCCTGTTGGCATATATAGGCGATAAGAACGAATGGGTAGAACCCGGAACAAATAAGGCAATTACAGGAATGTCAAAGAGATAAATTTTACCTTTAATTACATCGATAGAGGCATCGGCAGTCTCTTGATCCAACGCATACACCCGACCCTGAGTTACAACCTTCTTACCCTTCTCTGCGGCTGTCGCCCGCCTAGGCTGTGAGGGTGTCGCCTTCTCTGGCTCACTCTGAGTTGCCGGGGCCGCTATCTACGGTAAGGTATTAGGAATAGTAGAAGCAGCAGATTCTCTGAGCATCGGGCAATTCCTGACAAAGTACCCCGTCTGTCCGCAATTAAAACATACCCTAGACATTAAAGGACAAGGGCGTGACCCATGCGACCTTCCACACTGTCTACATAAAGGTGCAAAACTCCTTTGAGTAGTGGTAGGGCCACTAGTAGGTATAGAAATTGCTGGTCTAGTAAATCTGCCCTCTGAAATCTGTATGCCCATAGGTCTGCTCCTCTTAGGCTGCTCTCTACCTGATCTTTCCTCTATAAACCTCTTAGTCCTTACCTTTGCTTTACCTTTATTCTTGCTACTGAAATCAAGCTGGAACTGCTCATAATCCCTCTCACATAGCTGAGCCCGTTGAACTATCTCACCATAAGTCTGTATAACAAATGGGGCTAACTTCATTCTGATGGATGGCCTCAAACCAGCTCTAAACCTTGAAATCTTATACCAGGTATTCGCACTAGTTTGTGGATTCAAAACGGCTCAGTGTAGTAAATTTAGCCTCATACTCGTCCACTGACATGCTGCCTTGAACTAAACCCATGAATTCCTGCTGTAATTTATCCTAAGCAGTGTCAGGAATATACTGCCTCCTAAAAGCTTCCACAAAAATATCCCATGACAGATCTTGATGCTGAGCAAATAATACTGTCTGAGTGGCCTTCCACCAATGTCTCGCATCATCTGCCAAATGGAACACTGCTAAGCCTACCTTCTCAGTTTCTGAACATCTCATAATTTGAAGTAATCTATCAATCTCAATAATCCATTGCTCTGCCGCCAATGAATCCCTAGTACCTTTAAACTTGGGTGGATCCAACTTTTTAAATGATTTCACCAATGCCACATTACAATAAGTCTCCGCATTTCGAGGCGGCTGAACCAATGGCTGTGGTGGAACTACCGGTGGCTGAGGTGCCGGTGGTGAAATAGGCTGAGGCTCAGGCACAACTGGTGCCGGCGGTGGCGGTACTGGCGCTTCTACTGGGGCTGCAGGAGCTGTGGCTCTCTCTCTCTCCGCCCTATCCGCGGCTCTATCCGCCTGATACATAGCCATAAAATCAGCTACTGACCTCTCTACCTAGTTCACACGAGTATCAATGTTCTCTAACTGTAGAGGACGTGGAGGTCTAGGGGCAGGTTTCGGTGTCTGCGGTTCCGGAATCTGTGCCGCCCTACCTCGGCCGATATCTCTAATTGAGCGTGTCACCCTCCTTCTTCCACTCAATTCTGTACCACAGAGATCATTTATTACTCGTCATTAGCATATCAATCATATATTCAAAATATACAGTACTACAGGGAATGTTTACTACTCACTTTTCATTATAAATATCACTAGACATCTGACAAATCCTGCTCTGATACCATTTAATTTGTAACATCCCAAATCCACTATATAACATAATATTGACTTATAAAACTCCATTTACTTACCGGTTGGGCTGTCTGTGATGCTTAACAACTTTTAACATTTTAAATAAGAATTAGAACTCTTATTACTTATACTAATATGACTTGTTACATTAATACTTTAATGTGTATATACATTCCCTTCTATTTAAAGTAGTACTGTAAAATTTTTCTGAATATATAAAAGAAATAATATATACCTTCGATATCGAATATCTGCTAACAGTCGATAATCTCTGGAAGGTAATTCTCTTAACCCAAAATCAACAATCTGTGGAGTGGAAAATAAGGGGTGAGCGATAACATGCTCAGTAAGGAAGATGTACGCTGCTTTAATATGAATCAACCCTATTCCCCAAAAACTTTTATCTTTCTTAACAGTAAACCCAGTGCATATAGAAAACAATTTATAATATCATGTAATAAACATTGAATAGGATATAACAAAATCCTCTCTGTAAACAGAAATTAACAAGTTGAGACTAGGCATCACCCTATAAATAAATCATGCTATCATCGTTCCCCCTCCCCCTTGCGAGAACGGCATAATCATCCCAATAGGGATACAGTAGATCTATGGCCACAATCTATGGGTGGTCCTTGGGGTCCACTTGCCAAGTGACCTCGAGACCGCTGATGACTTGGCGGGTCCATCAGCCTCATAACTAATAAAAATGCATGAAACTAGGGGCCTAAAGTCTCAAAATCATATTTATAACTCAAAATACCTTTAAGGAAACACATCATTGAATTTAAATCATTTAAATAAATAATAATTCCAAAAAGGTATTATTCTCATTTTCGTAGAAATATAAATTGAAATCTGCTTGCCCATGGTCAACTCGCCCATTCTGGCTCGCACATGGTCAACTCGCCCAATGGTCAGCTCGCCCATTGGATCAACTCGCCCAAAAGGTTCCATATTTTCTATTTTCAAAATATTATTCTTTCTCATTTTTCGTTTTAGAAAATGTACTTTAAAACTTGTTCGCCATGGTCAGCTCGCCCATCACGGCTCGCCCATGGTGAACACCAAGGTGGGTGAATTAGTATTCGCCCGCCAGCTTTCCTTTTTAATCGACAAATAAAACTGGCTCGCCCAATATATGAAAAGATAGTCGCCCGCCCCAGAAAACATTGAAAAGGGTCCGCCCACAATGGCTCGCCCGGATTTTCTATTTAAAACATGGTTACTCGCCCGCCAAAATATCACATGAGGGCTTTTCGCCCAAAACATAACGAAGGGTCAACTCGCTCGCCCTTATCAGTTAGCCCAACAGCAAGGCAATTTATCAAAATAAGATGCATGTCATAAACCAAAACCATTTCTCGGTAATTTCGTAAAATTAACTCCACAGGACATGCATTCTTTTCACACATAACTCCCTTACCTCGTATGATGACGCCTTGCTTCTCGCCCGCCTTTCTCAATTCCCGTCTGCACAAATTTATTAAAACTATTAATATTCCTTTTTCGAATATTTTCTAAACTACTTATATTTTCTTAATATTAGTGATACTTTGGTGAGATTGAGTTCGCCATTCGCCACAGAGCTCGCCCCTCTATAATTGTTCTACTCTTGGGAACTCGCCCAATCATTCTCGCCATTCATATGGCTTATTTGTGGGAGTTCGCCCAACAAACGAGCTCGCCCCAAATCCTACTCGCCTACCTATATTTGTGAGCTCTTTATTCTCGCCCTTTTGGAGATCATTAGTGCTCGCCCATGCCAACTATCACTCTGATTGTCCAAATAGTTGGTCGAACACGTATGTCACCAACTCATGAAACTCTTGAGCTCGCCTTAACCGTTGGGCGAGTACTCAAATTCCTTCCTGATTCTAAATTACTTTCCAGAATATGTTTTGTTCTAATTTCTTATATTTTCTAACAAGATTCAACTAAAGTAAAGCCATATCTATGTTTATCACGTTATAAAACATAGAAATCTAGTATGGAATTATCAAGAGAACCATGAAAAATATAAAGCTCACCTTAACCCAATTACTCTTCCAAAAACAGAGTATTTTCTTGCCTCCCTTAGCTTTGCTTCTCTTGTTTCTTGGCTTTTCAGCACTGCAGAAGGATTTGGCTAACTAAAATTGATGTTTTCATGGCTCCTATATGAGAGGAACGAAAGAACTACTTATGAGCATGCAATGAAAACAGACTGGCGAGGAGGTTTCTGGAGAAGATGAAGTTGGCTAAATCATTATCCCTCACGTATTCCTCCTTATATAGCCATTTGATCCTGTTAGAAACTACCGACTGTTTTCTTATCACGTTTCTTTCATCATTACATGCATTAAATTTTGTGGAAAAACTGCAGCTAGTGGACGGTGGTAAGAAGAAAATTCCCTGCATGTGTTGAAAATTTTCTTTCTTTTTCCTCTTCTTCTTCTAGTCCACGCCACTGCCAGTCACTCTTATTGGCTTGCTTCTCTTACTATTAAATGCTTAGTCTCCTTTATCAATAAAGCAACCGGCGAGAAGTCCACGCGCCCCTTTCCTGGACTTTTTCTATTTCCTTTTCTGCTCTTCTCTTCGCCCATGTCTCCTCCAGCCAACGTTGATTGGCTAACTCCCCATCCTTTTCTTTGTTTTGTCTTCTAGCCCTTAATTCTCTTGTGATTCTTCTTCTTCTTCTCCACGCCAATGTTAGCCACATTGATTAATTTTATCTCATCTCATTTAATGCTTTCATACCTTATATATACTATCTTGACCTTTTATCAAGATTAAATCCCATATATTCCTTGTTACAATTTATATTTATTTTTCTTTCTTTTATCAACCATACTATACATCATGACTTAAAATGCAAAGTGAAAATTCACATCCAATGATTCTTTAATTTCACTAGAAAAATTAATTTCCACCATCAATCATATACAATTATACTATATAGTATAATAAAATTCGGGTCTTACATGAAAACCTAGATGAAGAAGAAATTAACGCAAGATAAGTAAATGGGCAGTCAAGACATGATGAAAAAGACTAGAAATGCAAGTAAAATTAAATGAAAAATGCAAGAAAAACTTACAATTGAAATGTCGAGCGAATAGTAACCAAGGTGTGGAAGAAGAAGGAAGAGAAGAAAAGAAGAGATTTTGTCAGGAAATGAGGAGGGGAAAGGAAAGAGAGAAGGAAATGAGGAAGATTGGTGAAAGAATGAAGTGATTTGGTGTAGAAACGAGTGAGATCTAGAAGTTTGGGATGAGAGAAAATGGGGAATGGCATTTGGAATGAAAGAGGAAGAGGAATAGTGTGATATGTGAGGGGAGGCCGACGGTTAAAATAAAGCTGGAAGTGCATTCTGTCACGAGGGGATCGATCCCCTACTGTAGAGGCATCGATCCCTTTTAGGCAGATTGCTTCCTTTCACCCAGATTTTTGGCCTGACAGACTGGAAAACAATCCTATTCGAGAGGAATTGTCTCCTGAGTCACTTGCCTCGTTTATGATGCATAAAAATGATTTGAAAACAATGGAACTCATGCATTTTTACCATCTTAAAATCAAAAGTTGATTGTTTTCACTTAAAATGCAGGAAATGAGATTGAAAACTGCAGAAAAAGTGAAGAAAATTGCAGCAAAGTGCAGAAAATTGCAGCAAAGTGCAGAAAATTGCATAAGTGTGCAGGACCAAGAGGTGGACATGGCTGTGATTGTGTTTTAACATTAGAAATGTGTTTTGGCAAATGAAAGAAGTTTATCTTGATCAAAACACATAACACTCAACAGTTTATCATGAACATGAACAGTAACTCAGTAAGTTAAGGTCATGAATTGCAAGTGGAAATTACATTCTTCAAATTGCTGTCTTGCAATCATCACAAACCAACTTAACACATGCATGCAACATCAAATTACTTCAAGGAGCAGTCATTATGCCTAATTCACCTCTAAGAGTGCAAAATCTCTCCTTGTCCAAGGGTTTTGTGAAGATATCAGCTAATTGGTGCAAAGTGTCTCCATACTCTAGAATTATGTCCCCTTTTTGCACATGATCTCGTATAAAATGATGTCTAATCTCAATGTGTTTGGTTCTAGAGTGTTGAATGGGATTTTTTGTAAGATTGATGGCCCTAGTGTTGTCACACCTAATGGGAACTTGGTTCATTTCTATTCCATAGTCTCTCATTTGTTGCTTAATCCATAACACTTGAGCACAGCAACTGCCAGAAGCTATGTATTCAACCTCGGTTGTAGATTGAGCTACGCTATTTTGTTTCTTAGAAAACCATGAAATGAGCCTACTTCCTAAGAATTGGCATGTTCCCGATGTGCTTTTCCTATCCACTTTGCATCCACCAAAATCCGCATCGGAATAGGCATGGAGGTCAAGTGTAGAATCTTTAGGATACCAAAGTCCTAGGGAAGAAGTATCTTTAAGGTATCTAAGGATTCTTTTTACTGCTTGTAGGTGTGATTCTCTAGGGGATGACTGCAATCTAGCACACAAGCATACACTAAACATTATATCGGGTCTACTAGCAGTTAAATATAGCAATGAGCCAATCATAGACCTATATAGTTTAGTGTCTACACATTTTCCTCCTTCATCCTTATCAAGCTTAGTATTTGTGCTCATAGGTGTAGAGAAAGGTTTAGATTCATCCATTCCAAATCTTTTGAGCAAATCTTTAGTGTACTTAGCTTGATTTATGAAAATACCTTCTTTACATTTTTTAACTTGAAGTCCTAGAAAGAAGGTCAATTCTCCCATCATACTCATTTCAAATTCACCTTGCATTAGCTTTGAAAAATTTTTACACAATGACTCATTTGTAGAACCAAAAATGATATCATCTACATAAATTTGAACTACCAATAAGTCATGACCCTTAGATTGTATAAACAAAGTTGTGTCTACATTTCCTCTTGTAAAACCCTTTTCGATTAAAAACTTTGAAAGTCTTTCATACCAAGCTCTAGGAGCTTGTTTTAATCCATATAGGGCTTTTGAAAGTTTGAAAACATGGTTAGGAAATTTTGGATTTTCAAAACCGGGAGGTTGCTCAACATAAACCTCTTCGTTTATATAACCATTTAGAAAAGCACTTTTTACATCCATTTGATATAACTTAAAATCCTTATAACATGCAAATGCAAGTAGCATCCTAATGGCTTCTAATCTAGCTACCGGAGCATAGATTTCTCCATAGTCAATTCCTTCTTCTTGTCTATAGCCTTGTGCCACTAACCTAGCCTTATTTCTAACAATAATGCTATTTTCATCCATCTTATTCTTGAATATCCATTTGGTTCCAATGATGGGATAATCTTTAGGTCTTTCTACTAATGTCCACACTTTGCTTCTTTCAAATTGATTTAATTCTTCTTGCATGGCCATAATCCAATTTTCATCATTCAAAGCCTCATCCACTTTCTTTGGCTCAAATTGTGACACAAAGGCTACATGTTGACATATGTTTCTATAGGTTGACCTAGTCCTAACTCCAATGGTAGGATCTCCAACAATATCATTATCTTTCACATATCCAAGTTCTCTAGGACACCTAGATTCCTTCTCAATTATTACTTGTTCCATGGACTCCTCATTTTTGTTAATAGCAAGATCTTCTAATTGTTCTCTAACATTCTTATCTTGAGATGGATCAACTATAGGTTCATCAAAGATCTCTACTTCATCATCAAGATTGGTTCTACTAGTGATATTTGATTCATCAAAGATTACATGTATTGACTCTTCTACTACAAGTGTTCTTTTATTGAAAACTCTATAGGCCTTAGAATTTAGAGAATAGCCAAGAAAATACCTTCATCACTTTTAGCATCAAATTTTCCTAAATTATCTTTACCATTGTTCAAAACAAAACATTTACATCCAAATGGGTGAAAATAACTTATGTTAGGTCTTTTTCCTTTATAAAGCTCATAGGGGGTTTTCTTTAAAATTGGTCTTACCATAGCTCTATTTATAACATAGCAAGAAGTGTTTACTGCTTTAGCCCAAAAATATTTAGGTAAGTTATTTTCACAAAGCATGGTTCTAGCCATTTCTTCTAAGATTCTATTTCTCCTTTCAACTACCCCATTTTGTTGAGGAGTTCTAGGAGCTGAAAAATTGTGGCTAATACCATTTTCATTGCAAAATATATCAAAACCAAGATTTTCAAATTCTTTTACATGATCACTTCTAATACTTGAAATAGAGTAACATTTTTCATTTTGAACAAGTTTTGAGAAAACAGTGAATTTTTCTAAGGCCTCATTTTTAACACTTAAGAAGAACACCCAAGTAAACCTAGTGTAATCATCAACTATCACAAACCCATAGTGTTTACCTCCTAAACTAGTTGTCCTAGTTGGTCCAAAAAGATCTAAGTGAAGAAGTTGAAGTGATCTAGAGGTAGTGACACACTTCTTAGGTTTAAATGAAATTCTTTTGTGTTTTCCTCTTACACATGCCTCACAAACTTTGTTATTTTCAAATTGAAGCTTAGGCAATCCTACTACTAAGTCTCTTTTGGCTAACTTAGACAAAACATGCATACTAGCATGGCCTAGTCTTCTATGCCATAACCAAGGTTCATCTTCTCTAGTAGCCATAAAGCATACATTTTTTCTATTAAGTTCATTTAAATCCACAATATAAATATTTCCTTGTCTATGTCCAATAAACACAATTTGATTAGATTTGGCATTAACAACATTGCAACACAAATCATCAAACATAACTTTAAATCCTTTATCACACAATTGACTAATACTAAGCAAGTTATGTTTCAAGCCTCTAACATACAAACATTTTCAATGGTTGAGGAAGAGTTACCAATGGAGCCAATTCCTTCAATTTGTCCTTTGGAGTTGTCTCCAAACGTGACCTCTCCACCACTTTTATGCTTTAAGTACTTGAATTTGCTCTTGTCTCCCGTCATGTGTCTAGAGCATCCACTATCAAGGTACCAATGCTCCTTGGACTTAGCCTTGTAGCAATACTCTTCCTCCTACAAACATATCAAACTTTCATCTTAGGTACCCAAATTTTCTTGGGTCCTTGAGAGTTAGTATCAATAATTTTTGATCCTTTAGGGATCCATTTCAACTTTAAAGACTCATCATTTGAATTCAAAATATGTTTAGGCACCCAAATCTTAATAGCCATTTTTCCTCTAATTATGGTCTTCCTAGAGGTGCATGCTTGTGAAGAATGTCCTAGTTTGTTACATAATGGGCACAAAGCAAATTTTCTATCTTTAACTAGGAAGTTTTTAAGATGAGTCTCTTTGTTAGATGCATTATAGCGTAACTCTTCTCTATCAAAGAATGCTCTTTGAGTTTCTAGCATTTGATCAAGTTTTTGTTGACCCATGTAAAATCTAGAAAAGGAGTTATGCAGATTAGTGTTCTTCTTATTTAATTCTTCAATTTCTAGATTAGCATTTTCTAAGTTCTTCTCACATTCTAACTTAGCATTCACAAGCATTTCATTTTCCTTTTTCAATTTAGAGATCATTTTCTTATATTTCAAGTTCATGCATTCAAATTCATTGGCCAATTCATCAAATGCATCTTGTAATTCATCAAAAGTGTATTCATGAGTGTCTAGCAAGTTAGAAGTTACCTTCTCATCTTCAAAAGCCATGAAGCAAAGGTTAGCTACTTCATTTTCCACATTCTCTTTATCGGAGGAGTCACTATCACTCCAAGTAGCCACCATTGCTTTCTTCTTTTGTTTCTTTTCATTTTGCTTCCTATACAAGAGACAATCAAATTTAATATGGCTAGGTTTTTTGCATTCATAACATATAATTTGGTCCTTATCTTTCCTACTAGTTTCACCTCTATTTAACTCTCTCCTAGGGGGTCTCCTAGAGTTTCCACTAGCTCTCATCCTCATGAATTTATTGAACCTTTTGGCAAACATGGCCATTTCTAAATCTTCTTCATCACCACTTACATCTAGATCATCTTTTGATTCCTCACTTGTGGTGGATTTTAGTGCTACTCCAACTTTCTTTGGGGGATCTTGATTTCTCTTAATTTTCATCTCATAAGTGAGCAAGAATCCCATAAGTTCATCTAATGATAATGTATGAGGGTCCTTGGATTCTTCAATAGCAGTGACTTTAGCTTCCCATGATTTTGGTAAGCTATTGAGAATCTTTTTCACCATCTCTACATTAGAATATGTCTTCCCTAAAGCTTTAAGACCATTTATTATGTCCGTAAACCTAGTAAACATGTCACTAATTGACTCATCATTCTTCATTCTAAATAGTTCATAGTCTTGTGTGAGCATGCCTACTTTGGTTTCTTTGACTTGTGTGGTTCCCTCATGTGTGATAGCTAGTTTATCCCAAATTTGTTTAGCATTCTCACATTGTGACACTCAATTATACTCATTTGGTCCTAATGCACAAAAGAGTGTGTGCATTGCTTTAGCATTAAGTTGTGCCATCCTAATATCATTAGTATCCCATTCGTCTTCTTTCTTAGGCACATCCGTCCCATCTACTTTCTTAATAGGGATAAGGGGACCTTTAACAATAACTCTCCATACTTCATAATCATTAGCTTGAATAAATAACATCATTCTAGTCTTCCAGTAAGCATAGTTTTGACCATTAAAGAGTGGAGGTCTAACCGTAGAGTGTCCCTCTCCTACTAAGGGTGTAGACAAACTAGTTTGAGCCATTAGTGATCATTTATACTCGATAGATGTTAATCTAAGTCAATCTTGAGCCCTCTCCTACCAAGGGTGTAAACAAACTAGTTTGAGCCATTAGTGATCGTTTATACTCGATAGATGTTAATCTAAGTCAATCTCGAGCCCAAGTTCTGATACCAATTGTTGGCTCTACTGAGAGGGGGGTGAATCGATTTTTCTAATTCTTTCTAATTTTCTTAGCTCTTAATGCACAATTCAAGCAAAATAAATAGTGATGAAATAAATGCAGAAAATAAGAGTAAGGGAAAGAGAAGCAAACACAAGTTTTATAGAGGTTCGGCCAATCTCTTGCCTACGTCCTCTCTCCTTGAACTCCTTTTCAAGGTTTTGATTCACCACTTCCTTGAGAATCCTTACAAACCACTTGAAGGTGTGGCAAGACCTCTTACAATCTTCTTAGAGACTTTGAAATCTCCTTCTAAGCCTCTACCCTTGTATTGCTACCCAACACTCTACAATATCAGATCTTACAAGGATAGCTCACCCCTTGAATAACAAGAATTTCAGTGAATGGGTGAAGAACACAAATGAATCTCACAAAATAGAGTAATACAATGAGCAATTTCATATTTGAATTTCTCTCTTGAAGCTTGAGGATTTTTCAGTGCTTGTTCTTTTTTCAAACTTCATAAATGCCTCTATTTATAACCCACCAAACGGATAGAACAGTTGGTGAAGCATTTAATGCAAATCTTCCCGTTGAAACCCTTAAAAACTAACCGTTACTGTCAGGTCTCATGCAAAGGGATCGATCCCTTTTCTGGGGGGGATCGATCCCTTTTCTCCAGAATGCTTTCCAATCTTCTCCCGGGTGGCTTCTAAGGTATTCTGCCAATTTGGGATCGATCCCTCTACAGTAGGGATCGATCCCTTTTGTCCAGTATGCCCTCTTGCACTTAACTTGCTGCAAAGTTTATAGCTTTTGTGATTTTAAGTCAGTTCAAAACCTTCTAACACTTTTCTAAGAGTATTTACTGACTTTTTCAGTTGAAATCTCAATCCAAGACTTTGTTAAAATAGTTTTAATCATTGAGCAAATTTACTTGTATAAACATCATTTCTAAGCTTGCTTGAGTTTTGTCATTTTCAAAATACTTGTCAATTTAAAGCTAACAATCTCCCCCTTTTTGATATGACAAAACTTAAGGTAAATTTGCTTATCTGTTTGAAAATTGAGGTTACTTGATTTTTGAAGGATATTACCCCCCCTCAATATTTGCTCCCCCTCAATATTTGCTCCCCCTCAAGTTAATACAAGTTTACCACATTAATTCTCCCCCTTTTTGTCATAGCAAATGAATAAGCAGAACAAACAGCACGGAGAAATGGTCAACGAGATAAGTCAATTTAAAGCAATAAGGGATACCAAAAATAAGCATAATAAGCAATAGCATGGACAATGAAATAAAAAGAAACAAATATCAACCCAATGTCATGAAAGCACAATTAATGTCAGCACAATAATAAGCGAGTACGGATTGAGTAACCAAATTATTTCACTTCTTCATCATTAGGTTTCAGGAGGTATTGAGTGCCTTATTCGATATATATCAGTGAAACAGAGAGAACGTATGTGAAGTTCCAGTGAGTGGGTACTTGTGATAGGAATCCCTGATTTGCCACATGCTTTGAGAGAATAGCAAGAGGCTTGGGATTCCCAATTTTACTGTTAGCACCGCCTCAGATTGATAAAGATATCCGAGCGCATTATGTGGACGCTCCAGGATATATTGAGAGCGAGTGCGTGGTATTTCAGAGACTACTAGGACAATTACATACGAATGATTAAAATTATCTACATAATAGTCACCAAATTATTATTGACTAGCACCAAATGAGATGATAAGTGATAAATAGTATAGATGAGTTACTAACTCTCAAGGATGATAAAAGACTTGAGGGAGTATAGATTGGTTTTGAGAGAAGAAGCCCGAGTTCTTCAGGATCCTTGAATAAAATTTGGGATGGCGACTTATGAGTAGGGCGATCGCCTAATAGCGGATAATAGGTGTGAGATATGAGTGAACTGTGTGGTCATCGACTCACTTAAAAGAGTAATCCTAGAGCGCGGGAAAGCGCCAAAGGGAGTATTATTGATGGCCTGGAGAGACGGGTAGTACTCTTAAAGACAATAAGGAGTATAAAGAGATACTCGTAGTCTCAACTTAGAGACGAGATTTACTAAAAGTTGGAAATGTGGTAAGTAAGAAAAATACCTATATTAAGGGTACTTCCTAAAGTAAGTGGAATAATTGAATTAACCACAAAAAGGTGTGTTGCTATCTGGATAGTTGTGGATATATTAATTTAGTCTGCTTATTTCATCGATTATGAAAATTTACTGAGCTAATTAATGCCTTGGCCAAGTTATATGCCAGGAAAATGGTGAGGTTATACAGTGTTCCAGAGAGCATTACATTTGATAGGGAGTCCCGCTTCGTATCTCAGTGTGGATAGAGATTATAGGAAGCTATGGGATCCCAATTGAGTTTTGCACCGCAGTGTATCCGCAGACTGAGAGACAGTTTGAGCGTATGATGTGGACGCTCGAGGATATGGTCTGAGCGTGTGCAGTTGATTTTATAGGCTCCTGGGATAATCCTCTACCCTGGCGAAGTTTGCTTATGATGTTGGCCAAAAGAGAGTATAGGCATAGCACTTGAAAGGGTTTATTTAGCAGACGATATAATCCAAGATAGCATGAGAAAATGGGAGACCGAGAATAATTTTCGACTTGGTCGAACAGATTTATTGAGATATACAAGAGATTATGTATATTAAGGTCTCACCATTGGGATGTATAATGAGAGGAAAATTGAGTTCCCGATGCATTGGATCGTTAGAGATCCTAGATCGTGTGAAAGATGTGCACTGCCTCCAAAATTGTTGGGAGTACTTAATTTATTTCCTATATTGATACTGAGAAAGTACTATCTATATCATTCTCACGTGATTCGAGATGAGTCCTAGAGATTGGAGAGGACATGAGTTACGTTGAGAAATCAGTACAGATTTTGGATAGGAAGAATAAATTATTGTGATAAAGTGTGGTGATCAAAGATTAATTCTTGATGGGATTCTCTGGTAGCATGAGGCTAGTTGAGAATTTGAAAGCCTCATGCATAATAATTATCCAGAGCTTTATCTTTGATAAGTCAGGTTGAAATTTAGAGGACCAAATTTCTTCAAGTGGGGAGAAAATGTAAGACCCGATTCTACACTACTGTAGACCTTAATTTCATAAAATGGAAAATGAAAATTAAGTAAATAATAAATATTGAATTTCCACATGGGTAAAGAGCTTCTTAATTTAAGAAGTAAATGGAGCAATTTAGGTGAAACAATGTATGGGCGAGAAGATAGAGCAGCTCGCCAATGGGCGAGCAAGGGTCATAGCCCAATGGGACGCACCATCAGATTCACCTAAGTGGTGAGAATGGCGAGTTGATGATGGCGAGTTGGTTGTTTACCTCTTTGGCGAATAGGTGAGTTCGCCAGCTAGTTGTGTAAGGTGATCGCCAACAATGTAGCAGTGGTTGTGATCGTCAAACCCATATGTGGTCGCTCATATTGAAGCACAAATGATAGTTTAGAGTAAGGCAATGAGTACTCGCCAAGTCAATGTAATCGCTAAGAGATGGAAATCAGCTCGTAAATCACCAAATATTGTTGGCGAACTAAGATTGAAATGGAATGGGCGAGCTGAGGTCTCAGGTTGAATAGGCGAACTGGAACTGGAATCATTACGTAACTGTTTTGCCATTTTGCAGCAAAAATTGACTTTATATGTTATTTGGTTGAAGACAATAAATGAAGAAAAGTTAAAGTCAATAAGGGAATTAGCCTTATTGGTTGAGGAATTAAGCAAAGTCTGCAGCAGAAGAAAAAGACGTGTGAAAGGGAGACTTCCACGCCACTTTGAGCTGCAGTTTTCTTCATGCCTTAAATGCATGAAAGACGTGGAATAAATGCAAGAAGATGGGATAAGGCCAAGTGAGGGGCTCTGATTGGCTAGCATGGCTATATAAGAGGAAATGCTTGAAGGAAATCCATTTAGCAAACTTCATCTTCCTCCCGAGAGCTATGCAACTGCAATGGTTATGTTCTGATTTTCTCTCGTTTCTACCATGCCCGATTTACAAAACTTCACTTTTAGGTTGGCTAAACACATAAACTGCTTATAAAACCTTCCTCCATAGTTGATGAGCTAAAGGAATGAGCTAAAGGAATAAGCAAAAGGAGGCCAACATGAGACAGAAAACAATTTATTCTGGAAGTGCAAATGGTTAAGGTGAGCTTCCTTATTTCTATGATTATCTTGGTGTTTGATGATAGATTTCTATGTTTTACAAAGTAATAAACATAGAGGCAACCTTGTTTTGAGTTATATCTTTAGAGAATATGAAAACAAGGAAAATAATGAAATAAGTGACGGGAATGGCGACTACTGTGATCGCCCACGTTGAAATTAGTGATCGCCAATGGGCGAGTAGGCAATATAAACTAGCCATAGTTGTTGTTGAATGGGCGAGGTCGCCCAATTTATTACATTCATGGGCGAACTTATAAGGGACGGGCGAGCCCATCTCTGAGTTGAAAGTCGTATGGCGAACTCACAAGCATAAAGCATTGGGCGAGTAAAATTGTGGGCGAACTCCCGCATTTAAGTTAATGTAAACCTGGCGAGTACTGGCGGGCGAGCTCCCACGTGTAAGCCATTTGGTGAATTGCGAACTCGGTCGGGCGAACTAGTTCGAGCTCTGTTGGGCAAGTAGTCATTTGATTTATCTCAATCTCGCCAAGTAATATGAAATGAAAATATTAATAGAATTTATAAATTATTTGCAACCGGGAATTATGAACTCGGTGAATGCGATTTGGAAGGCGAGAAGGAAACAAGGCTTCGTTGGATCAGGTAAGGGAGATGTGTGTAAAGTGAATGCATGTCCTGTGGAGTAAATTTCTTAGAAATTATCGAGAAATTGTTTTGTTTTATGACATGCATTGTTTTGATAATTGTTTGACTTGGGCGAGCTAAAAGCCGACCCTTATGATAAGATTGGGCGAGCTAGTATAGGGCGGGCGAGCCCTTGTATTTTTATGTTGGGCGAATTGGTATTGGCGGGCGAGCCAAGTCCTTTTATAATTTTTATAAACCCGTTTCTAATTTTTAAGGGTGGGCGAACCGTTTTGATAGGAAAACTATGGGCGAGCCAGTATTTTCTTCTAAATACAGAGGGTGGCGGGCGAACGCTTGTTCACCTCATTTTCGAGTGACCATGGGTGAGCCATGCGGGGCGAGCTGACCATGGCGAACAGATTTCTATAGTGTTTTCAACGAAAATGAGCCATTTTAAATATTTTTGAAAAATAGAAAATATAAACCCTTTTTGGGCGAATTGATAAATGGGTGAGCAGTTAAGGGCGAGCCAGTTTTGCTTTCTGATTTTAAATGCCAAGTTGGGCGGGCGAACACAAGTTCTCCGCACTGGCGAGCTTCCATGGGCGAGCTAACCATGGGCGAGCAGATTTTAAATATTGAGAATTTGGAAGGTTTTCAACGTGTTTTGTAAACAGAAGCCTAAACCTTTTTGGAAAATCAAATCATTTTGAGAAAATGATAATATGGTGAGATAATTCCATAAAGGTTTTCATGAGAGATAAAGTGATTTTGAGACTTTAGGCCCTGAGTTCATGCTTTATTATTCATGTAATTGCGTGACCCGCCTGGGGCGGTGGCTCGGTCGATGGATCAACAAGTGCACCTCAAAGCGTCACAGGGCTGATGGACCCGCCAAGTCATCAGCGGTCTCGAGGTCACTTGGCAAGTGGACCCGAGGACCACCTATAGATTATGGCCATAGATCTAGCCGAGATAGCCGTGAGGGGCGATGGCCTACGGGTGCACCCCAAAAGCGGACGACTTGTGTTCCTGGGGGAACAATGAGAACATGATTTGTTTGATGCCTAGTCTCAACTTGTTGATCTCTGTTTACTAAGAGGATTTGTAAAATCCTATTTACTGTTTACTACAATTTAAAGTAAACTGTTAGCCACAGATTTAAGTGGTGTGTTGAGAGTGTTGTTTACTGTATCCAATGTTTTCCTATTTGATTTAATGGTATACAGTTTTGCTGTATTTAAAGCAGTATATGTCTCCTTTACTGAGCGTATGAATCGCTCACCCCTTTGTTTTAACTCCACAGATAAAAGACATGGAGTTTGAGAGAATTAGCGCCCACATGGATAGCTACATATAAAGCGCGGGGGCAACTTATGTCAAATATGACAGGTACAGTCACTTCTCTTATACATTTCAGACATATGTATACAGTACTACTTTATTGAGACAAAGATAATAGGGGATGTCAGATGTAAGGAATAATGAAAAGAAATTTCATATTCCGTAATTGATAAATAAATATTATTATTTATCACTATCATTGTAGAATGTTATTGGCATCGCAGACAGCCCAACCGGTAAAGTTGTATGGAAATACGTGCAAAATTTGGTAACGGGATGTTACAATTTACCTAGAGCACTAGGCTCGATAGGTACAGTACAATACAGTAGTGTAGAGCACAAAGCTCAATAGACAAGCAATAAGGCCTAGAGCTAAGCTCGATAGGCTAGAAAAGACCCGAAGGTCATAGGATATGCTTGCACTCAAAAACGGTTTGAAAACAATGTCTTCGTGTAGCGCTTAGCTTCCACTGATTTCAAAGCATTTATTAAATTAGTTTTTGAGTTTCAAATACAATAAAGTTTCAATTTATTTCAAAGATCGGTTCAAACCAAGACTTTGCAAATTTAAAATATAATACAATTCGTGAAAACATAAATGTTAAGTAATTAAATTCAAAACATGCTATACATGAATGCATATATGCATCAGATCACTTCACTTAACATGTACGCTTGGCTGGACACAACACGCAAGGTAGAAAATAAGTTTCAATCCAGCCTAAGTATAAACAAATTTATAAAATTTAAATCATTCTTACGAGATGATGCTAACAGATTTTACTTAACCCATTTACCTCGAAATTTATCAATTATTGCCTTCAAGCCTCAAAACTGCTCTCAACCTTCCAATTCGGTCCAAGCCACCCTAAACACCCAGTGCAGTAGCTCGAGTCGTGTCCAAATTAGCATCTGTTCCACGCTTTGAATAGTCCCAAATGCCCACTCTTTTTTTTTCCAGCTCAAGTAATCCTTAACACAACCTTGATCATAACCAAACAGTAGCCTGAAACCCATCTCTGTACCATGCCAAAGATCCCTATTTCACGCCCCTCATTCGACCCCTAAATGTAGCACCCAACTGTGTTTCAACCACCAAGGTTAGCAACTGTTTCTTCTATGATTCAGGCCACTTAATCAGCTACTGTTTTTTTTTTTGCATGGCGACTTTGCCTAACTACTATTCTTTCCAGCCTTCGACAGCCCGACTTAACACCACCAACACTACCTTAAAACCCCTGCTCCCAACACTGGTCAGTACTCATGAAGAAGCCAACTCGGTCCTAATCAAAGCTCCTTTTAGCCACGTTTTTTGTTGCTCCAAGCTGGCACCTAAAGCCAGCAATATTCACCTTAAGAGTCCCCTATTTTCGCACGCATAAGGCAGCTACCAAAATAGCTCTTAAGCCGCGCCTACCAGCTTCCACAAATGCACCATTTTTCACACCTGAAACAGGCCTTACAGTAGCCACCATTCAACACTCATATGTCGTTCTCTTTTAGCCTCAAGGATCAGCCAAAACAGTGACTAAAACAGTCCTGCAAGACCGTGTTTCCAACTTCGTTCCACCTTTCTGTCCAGCTTCAAATCATTAATCGAATGGCTAACAAGCGTAACGCCTTACTGCCCCATTTTTTAGCTGGTTTAGACGAGAATAAAACTCCATTTTTCCTTGCTTGACTAGTGTCTCACTTCTTTCTCCAGGCTGTTCTGCTGTTTCAAGTGTAGCAGCCTTATGCATGGAGAGGAAGCAACTGGAGATTTGGGAAATGAACCGCCTCCCTTTTTCTGGTCTCATCCTTTGTCTCTCTCTCACTCTTTCCAGCACTTTCGAACAGCTCTCCTTCCTCGTGGGGAGCAGCCCAACCTTCACTTTCCTTATTCATTTTTCTTTTGTCTGTTTTAGTGCAGGGGATTGCGTGAGGACGATGAGTGAAGGAGATGAAAGATGGCATGAGGAAGTGTGGGCAGGTGAGAGCTGATGAAAGACGTGAAAAGGGAGAAGATGATTGTGGGAAGGGCTGGCATGGTGTTCTGCCTCCTGACAGCGTACCTTGAGTCGGTGGGGAAATTTCCCACCAGCTCAAATAAAAAATGTATTTTTATATATATAATATATATTTATTTTCAATCATCAAATTTTATACTATATAATTATAGAATTTTGTATGTTTATTTCCACTTATGTATCATTTATGTATTTATATATTTATATAATTCTTTGGTTTTATTTAGTATATTTATGTTTATATGGCATAGATATAAATATATATATATCTATACTTATACATGTATTTTTTTATATGTATATTTATTTATATTATTATTATTTCATATATATAGTTATAATATAGCTATATCTATTTGTATTTCGTATTGAAATCTATTTTTTTTATATCTTACAATACTTAAAACATATTTATTTTCTAATTTATCTTTATATCAATGAAACAACATGTATGTTATGTTTATGTTAATATAATCATATTCTTTTATTTAATTTAATATATATTTTCATTTAATATATCTCTCTTTATTTATAAGAATACCTTTAATTTATATTTTCTTCAATTGTGTGTGTGTGTATATATACATGTGTATCCTTGTACATATGTATTTACTTATTTATCATATGATTATTATTCCACTCAAGTATTCGTTTATATATGTATTTCCAAATATACAACCATGCATGCACGTACATTACATACGTTAATTGACGCATGCGCGCACAAACACACACACACACACACACACACACACATATATATATATATATATATGGCATCAGCATATATCTTCCTTGCATTCTTGATATCATTTAATTACGCTTAGTACTTCTACAAATTACACTTGAGTATAAAATTAGGGTAGGAGAATTTAGGGTTTTCACAATACTATTCGGGCAATACTTGTGATTACTTTATTTGGTTTAAATAATATTAATTTTTTTTATTTTTAAGTTGTATTTAAATTTTGCTTGAATATGATAAGTGAAATTGAATTTGTGGGATTAAATTCTAGTCTACAAGCTGAGCTTCGAGTAGATCGAGTATCTCGCGAGTTAAGCTCGAATTTTAAAAATCAAACTGGATCGAGCTTAAGTCGAGTTTTGATTTTTCAAATCGAGTTGAGTTCGAACCTAGTAGTAGATTGTCTTAATTCGATACAATAACATTCCTATACCTTAAGATGAGGTAATTTCTCTACTGAAATTTTTGTGACAAAAAAAATTGTTCAAGATTTACTAATAAAAATATGTCATACTGTATTTTTTTTTTATACACGAGTATTCGTGTATGGGCAATGTGTGTGTATCTGCAATGTATTTACTTCGTGTTTAAGCTTAAACACGGCATAAATAATTAGAACATAAACACAGTACTTTTATTATTTATGTTATACGTATAATAACCTGACACAACTAAAGCAATCTAATCATAAATGTGTATCTAACTCTTTTTTTTATGTCAATATATAAAAAATAATAACTAAATAATAATATTATAATCTCTTTTTAAATGAAAATGAAATATGGGACTTGTATTAGTGACGGATGTTTTTAATTTTGTTAAGTTTAGGTCAAATTGATTAATAGTTTCCTACATAGTTCAATGAAGATTGGTCCATCAAAGTTTTTCTGACTTATATTATAGTTATATTACTAATAAAAAAAATTAATTGCTTATTAGTTTTTTTATCAAATAAAAGGTTTAAAATAGTTTTTAGGTGCTCATACGAATAGGCAATCATATATCATAATTTAAAGTTTAAAATAGTTTTAGTTTTTATACACTTATATTAATTTAAATAGATGAAAAAAATATATTAAATGTGTTTAACGTGTTATGCGTATTTCAATTAAACGTGTTACAAGCATTTTATACAAGGTAAAAGTGTAAAATACATTTAAGATAAAAAAATTATCATATCAAAATTTATATTAACGTTTTTAAATACAAAATACATTTTTATTTTTTATATAAATTTTTATGTATCAATTTTATATCATATTTAAAATTATCGAAATGATTTTTTAAAAAAAATTTAAGAGTATTGGATTTTCACATGTGTATTTTTTTAAACTTATCAATCATCTAATAAGATATTGTGAAAATTTAAATGTTAATTGTTTGTATGAAAGTTCAAATTTTACTTACTTACGCGTACCTTTATTGTCAAATTATCGAAATGTTTTCACCAACGCCATTTGAGGCTAATGATTTTTTTCTCTCTTCGAATTAAATAAAGACTATTCGAGAACCAAGCCCAAAGCTTGCTATCGAAAGTACGCTAACCAAACCCAATTAGTTACTACCCTCGCTTTTTCAAAGTTCAACCGCAAAGCGAACCGACTGCGGCTCTCTAAAATGGGGGCGTAAACGATAGACCGGCCTCTTCCCATTTCTTTCGTTTTCCGTTTCCCCCGCTTTCCCTCGAAATTGCTCCTGCAATCTACAACCCCTGACGTCGAGCGCCTCCGCATCGGGAAGGGTGTGCTCTCTGCTAGGAGTATAAATAATACACTGGTACTCGTAAAACTACTCGAGTTCGACTCGAGCAAAACTCAAACTCGATTCGATTTTTGTTGAGCCGAGTTCAAGCTACTCGAGTTATCAAGCGAGTCGAGTTCGAGCAGCAATATATCTAGCTCGAATAGCTCGCGAGTCTAATCGAGTTTTTTAATATTTTAATATATATTTTTATTTTATTTATATTATTATTTATTTATATTTTTAAAAAATTTAATTCTTTTTAGGTTTTTCATTTTCAAACAAAGGTTTCTTTCCTTTCAATTCTCCTAACAGTTGTCGCACGCCTCATCCCTAAGCCATCCTTGACGAGACTCTTCCAGCGATCGGAGCGATCGCGACCCACACCACCCTTTCTCTAACTTTGCGGTGGTGTGTTGCTCATCTCAGAGTCAGAAACCCACATCTCACGGTGCACACAATCGACAACACAGACTAGATCTGTCTTCACTCTCCGACCTGATTCTCCGACGACCCCTCTCTCTCATGACTTAGACCAACATCTCACAACCCAGACCACCCTCTTTCTAACTCTCCAATGGCGTCACTCAACTTCTTAGAGCATCTCACGCCATGTGCGACCTAGACTAGATCTGCCTTCACTCTGATGACCCCTCTCTCTCATGACTCAGACTAGATCACATCGCACGACTTTGACCAAATCCGGCAATCCAAACCACTTAACTAGTAATAACCCTCTTCCTTTGGTAACTGACATTGTTCGACTGACATAATTTCTTCATTTTGCTTTGTTTGAAGATGAAAATGGGAGAGCTTAGTAAAGAGAAGAAATAAGAAAGTTTGAATATTTAGCTTTGTTCTTTGTTTTGTTTGGTATATATCTTCTCCTTGTTAGATGATTTCAAGAGAGATCAAGATCATTTCATTTGCTTGTTTGATGTTAGGGTTGTTTCATTTACTTGTTTGAGCATTCAGGACGGTAGAAAACAACCATAATCTTTGATGTATATGTTTTCTGTGTAATCAATTTATGAGTAAGGTAAACAGCTAGAACAATCAAGCTTAAACAGTCGAGCCTAATCGAGCCAGCCTGAGTAACTTGTTTTCGATCTCGAGTTCAAAAGTTAGGGCTCGACTGAGCTCGAGCTAAATACCGAGCATCAAGTTTTCGAGTCGAGCTCGAGCATCTCACTGTATCGACTCGGCTCGGCTCTGCTCGATTACATCAATACTCTTTGCTCGTACCTCGAGATTTTAAAAAACCCAACAGAATAAAATAATTTTAGATTTAATTGATATAATATATACAAAATAATTTGGAGCTCGAGTTCGAGCATGTGAACCAAGTAAGAGAAAAGAACCTAATTAAGCAAACTCAAGTAGGTCGATTTCAAACTCGAGTTGAAGTATTGAGCATCGAGTTTTAAAGTTGAGCTAGAGTACATCATTATAGGCTTGGTTTGATTACATGCCTATTCTAAAACCTCTCTCATCATTTTATTTTCAGGATTTAGCAAGGAAAGGAAAACAAGAATTCATCATCAATGGCGAAAGATCAATCACTCTGTTTCAGAAGCCGTACACAAGATTCAACTCCACCTCCTCGACGGAATCCAAGACGAGAAACGACTGTTGGCCTCCGGTTCCTTAATTTCTCGAAGCGACTATGAGGATGTCGTGATCGAGAGGTCGATTTGCAACACTTGCGGTTACCCTCTGTGCCTGAACCCTTTACCGTCCGAATCTCTTCGAAAAGGCCGTTATCGAATCTCTTTGAAAGAACACAGAGTTTACGATTTACAAGAAACTAACTTGTTCTGCTCTGCCGATTGCCTAATTAGTAGCCGAGCTTTTGCTGGTAGTTTACAAGAAGAGAGGTGCTCGGTTTTGAATCATGCGAAACTTAATGGGGTTTTGAGTTTGTTTGGGGACTTGGATTTGGACGATGAGGACCTGGGGAAGAATGGGGATTTAGAGAATGAGGAAATAAAAGCTGGGGAAGTTTCGTTGGTGGGTCCTTCGAATGCTATTGAAGGCTATGTTCCACTAAGAGAATTGATTTCTAAGCCTTCAACTTCAAAAGATAGAAAAAATGAAGGTGAGAATTTTTTTCCCAGTTATTCAAGTCATTATTTCTGATTAACTTAATTTTGTTTAGTTTAACAAAGTTGAATTTTTTTTGTTGCAGTGTTTGATTCTGGTAGTTCCAAGCTTGGTAATAGCAAAGGTGATATTTTTGTTAATGATGACATGGACTTTACTAGTGCTATTATCATGAACAATGAATATAACATTTCTAAGAATTCGGGTAGTTTTACACATGGTCAAAGAACGAAGCCGAGCAAAAAAAAATGATTTTTTTATTAATGAGATGGACTTTGCTAGCGAAATAATCATGAATGATGAATATTCTGTTTCCAAGATACCCTCAGGGTCGAGACAGAGTTGTTCTGGTTCAAAATTGAAAGAAGTGGAAGGAAAAGGAATTTGTAAAGACTTCAAGGAAAAATGTGTGATATCAGAGTCGTCATCCGCTTTGAGGGAAAAGGATTCTAGCATTGTAGAATTGCCTTCAACTAAAATATATACCAAAGTGGTTTGGATAGAAGTAGTGCTGAAGCAGAGAAGGAAGCCCATGCTGACAAGGTCGCAGCATCAAGTGAGACTGTCCTTAAATCCTCTCTCAAATCTGCAGGAGCAAAGAAACTTAATCGCTCTGTTACTTGGGCTGATAATAAGAAAGTTGACAATGCTCTTAACGGTAATCTTTGTGAAGTTAAAGAAATGGATATGCAGAAAGGATATTCTGAAATAAATGACAGTGCTGAAGATGCTGGTGATGATAAAATGTTGCGATTTTTATCAGCAGAAGCTTGTGCTATGGCATTGAGCAAGGCAGCAGAAGCTGTGGCATCTGGAGATTCTGATGTCACTGATGCTGGTAGGTTTTTGTGTGCATTCATTGAATTATATGTTTTGCTTGAATGTTGTATTCAGTGGCATAACCCCATTTTGTCTTAAAAAAATATGCACAGTTTCTGAAGCCGGGCTTATCATATTGCCATGTCCTAGCAAGGCGGACAAGGAGGAGCCTATGAAGGATGTTGATATACTTGAACCAGAAGTAGAACCAGAAGCAGCCTCTGTAAAGTGGCCAACAAAACCTGGGATTCCACGTTCTGATATGTTTGACCCAGAGGACTCCTGGTTTGATGCTCCACCAGAAGGTTTCAGTTTGACTGTAAGTCACTTACCATATTATTTCCCCATTTTTTGATAGGGTTAGCAACATTGCTGTAGTATTTCTGCATTTTCTACTTATGTCCATCGCTTCTTCTACTCTTTTTGATTTCCATCAGCTGTCAACTTTTGCAACAAGGTGGAATGCACTTTTTGAATGGATAACATCATCTTCTTTGGCTTATATATATGGGAGAGATGAAAGTTTCCATGAAGAGTACCTAACTGTTAATGGGAGGGAGTATCCACGGAAGATTGTCTTACGAGATGGGTGTTCCTTTGAAATTAAAGAAACTCTTGCCGGTTGCATTTCTCGTGCTTTACCTGCTATTGTTACTGATCTCAGACTGCCAATACCAATATCTATTTTGGAGCAAGGAATGGTACTACTTCTGATTTCATAATTGTGAAATTATTAACCATATTGAGAAAATTGATGATAATTTAGATTAGGACCCTAAGGACATTGAACTGGTTTATTTGGGAGTTTTATTGTGATTGTAAGGTCATTTTAAAGCCAAAGCTTACCACTTATTTTTTTTCGGTGTTGATAGCTTACCACTTATTAGCGAAAGCTCTTTTTACCAGAAAATTTCTTGCACTATGCATAATCTGGAGTTGTTTCTGAATGATCTCTAAATGATGTGCTCTTATACAGTGGTGCCTAATAGATACAATGTCTTTTATGGAAGCGCTTCCAGCATTCAGAATGAAACAGTGGCAAGTAATTGTTCTTCTGTTTATCGATGCTCTTTCTGTATCTAGAATACCTGCCCTCACTCTGCACATGACTAATGGAAGGATGCTTCTTCATAAGGTGAGGCTCTGAGACTGTAAAGTTAGCCTCTTGGTATTGTTCAATGTAAATTATAAGTTGAATTCTTTTAAAGTTTAGCCTTGTGTAGTAATTAAAGCTTGATATCATGATATGCATGAGACTGCTTAGGTGGTTGACACATGAAAAGCAAAAATACTCCTTTTGACTTTATATCTTGGTAGAAAATGATCTTTACTAGTTGATTTTGCATCTTTTTATGGGAGCCTTGAGCTCTCTGATTGTTCATCCTTTCATGTATTGGTTCTATAGATTTAACAAACTGCTGTTGTTGCATATTGAAGAGATCACTGTTTTCATACTTTGTAAGGCATGTAGAGGCTGATTATCTGTGGATTTAATTGTTTTTTCTTTTCCCTGTGTAGAAACAGTTTCTAGATCTGATTCCCTAAGATTTATCGTAGAATTTTTCAATTTTTGTTATGTTCACTGCTGTCTTTGTTGGTTGCAAATAGGTGCTAGATGGTGCCCAGATGAGTATGGAAGAATATGAGGTTATGAAGGATTTCATAATACCGGATGGCCGAGCACCTCATTTCTCTGCGCAGACTGGTGCTTGACGTTAGATCAAAGTCATTCCTCCAGCTCTTGCTGATGGTATTTGGATAATGTACATGACTCCCTTATTTTCTTTTCCTTGGAAGTTGTCAAAAATTATTCTAAGTTGCACCCTTGGACACCCCAGAACCGTAATTAGTTTGTTTTTGCCAGTCTGTGATGGTAATATGGATATATGCAAATTGAAGGAGTCAATTATCTAGTATTTTATTTTATATTTGATGCTTTTATATTCAGGCTATTTTTTATGATTTAGGTTATTTTAGATTTGTTAGTATTTTAGTTATTTTCCAAGTAGTGAAGCTTAAAGGTTATATTTGGTATACACTTCTACTGGGGTTTGGGGTTTAGTCATAGATGTTATTGTTCTTTTTAAGTTTCTAGGGTCTTGGTTACGAGATATTAACATATTTGAATTTCAATTTTTGGGGTTGATATTTTTTATATCTGAGTATTTGGTTATTGATATTTGAGGATTTTGGTTGTGAATTCAGATTATTCCTCGAGCATTTTGGTATGAGACTACTTGTTCTTCATCATTGTTGCTTTGAGGAATTGTAAATCTTTCTCTCCCCATTAGCTACCACCACCATCACCATTAATATAATTTCATGAGTATGACACAAAATCTAGGCGTTGATTTCTTCATATATATTCCTACTTTTTTTTTGCATATTTTATATTGAAATAGAGGAATTGAGCTGATGTTACTATATAAGTAGCAGCATTTGCTTGGTTTCACAGCTTCTCCCTTAAGTTTTTGTTGAATTTTCCCCCTACCTCTACTGCTATAAACAACGTAGATGTAGTACGCACTGTGTATTGATATTGTTAATAATGTTTCAGTCTCTGATAAGGTATTGTTTGTTTTTTTTTTTGGCAAAATAGCCAAATAAGTCCTCGATCTTGAGCCCAAAACGGAATTAAGCCCTCAATCTTTTATTTCGTGAAAATCAGTTCATAAACTTTTATTTAAGTGGAAATAAACCCTTAACCTTCTAAAATTATGCAATTAAGTCCAAATCTGTTAAACGACACTAACTGCCGTTAGTATTGCACACGTGGCAAATCTGTTAAACGACACTAACTGCCGTTAGTATTGCACACGTGGCATGCCACGTGGTAGCCAAGGAAGCTATCCACGTCAGCTTTCACTAACGGCAGTTAGTGTCATTTAACAGATTTGGACTTAATTGCATAATTTTAGAAGGTTGAGGGTTTATTTCCACTGAAATAAAAGTTTATGGACTGATTGTCATGAAATAAAACGTTGAGGGCTTAATTCCATTTTGGGCTCAAGGTCGAGAGCTTATTTGGCTATTATTCCTTTTTTTTTTGAAAGTGTAAGTATTGTTTGTTAATGAAAGCTTATTGTATATGTTGGAGGTTGCTACCGAGCTTGAATCTTGGTATGGCCTTTTTTCTTTTAATAAACCATTACAAGCCAAGCAATTTTGATTTCGATATTCTCTCATTTTCAGGTTATGCTAGGAGTGGAGGAACTATTTATGCTAACAAATTCAGCTGCATTTTTAAGCTAAAACAATAACTTTTACTAGAGTTTAGTTGGATACAAGTTTCATCACCAGTTCTGGCAAGCTGATTGATTGCTTCTTTGTTTAAGTTTAATCCAATATCGACGCCTGTAATGTGAAGCTATTTCTTGGTGAAAGGAAAAACTGAAGCTACTCTCTCCAAGACAGATGGTGGGACATTGTATTTAAACAGTGTATTTGCTTGGAGCGAATAGTGCAGTTTGAATGTATGTTAATGATGTTGAATATAATTTGAATTCTGTTTAGATGTAAAGGAGACATAATTTGGCCTTGGTTGATAAAGATGAGTAAAAGTTGTAATTGTATTTGGCAATAGCAAGTTAATACTATGGCATTTAGCTCATCAGCCTGCCAACTTCTTCTTCTCTTCTTTATTCTTTTTTTTTCCGTGTACCAAAACGGATCAAATTCGTTTTTCCCGTAGTTTTGACTTTACCCTTACTAGGGCTCATTGATAATATGGTAGGGGTCCAAAGTCTTAAAACCAGACAATTATGGGTTTTTATGAAGTAAATAATTCCACCTTCAAATGGACGTGGTGGTCTATTTTAGAGAAATTTTATATCAAGATAAATATCTAATTTAATTGTAAGGTGGATCTGAATACACACAATTAAACATAAATTTAGTGTCTGTCTGATCATGGTAAACATTCTATTTCCTATATACTTGTTCATTACAGCTAACAAATCTTACAATCATTTTTTTGTTTCTTTCTCCCTTTCTTTGGTAATTTGGTCATTTCACATGTTTATGTGTAAATCTAATGGATTAGCCTAGAAAAAAAGAAAAGGAAAATACAAATGGATAATATAGTTGACATTGCAAGTCTATGAAAAACTAGTTTTCTCTTTAGGAATAAACCAAAATCCTAGGAGAGCAGAGAAGATGCTTTAGTGCAGTGAAAACCCACACCACAATTGTCCATTTCTTCAATTGAATATGATGTTTCCATGATAAGATTGTTTGGCAAATTGGAAAGAAGAACTTCTGGGTGATCTGATCTGACCTTGGCCACCTGGCCTATTATCTGTTTTCTTATTTCAATTAATGTGATAACATATGGTTGAGTGTCTATTTTGTCTTTAGTTTTCTAGTGTAAGTGATGTCCTTCACATTAATTCCCACGAGAAAAGATTGCATGAAACGGTTATACCACGTCAGCATATATCATTTCTATTCGTATCATGCCACGTAATCACAATATTGTAAAAATTATAGCACTCCAATAGCTCGCCAAAAGTCCAGCACTTCAACAGCTTGCCAAAACTCCAGCACTTCAACAACTCGCCAAAGCTCCAACAGCATTTCAACAGCTCGCCATTTTGTTTTCACCCCACCAACATCGAGGCACCTTAACAGCTCAGCATTCTGTTTGAAATACTTTGTGCAAATCTATCTCTGAGATCTTGCCAAACTTCAGAGGCATTGGAAGCAATGGAAGGGCTCAGAGAATGAAGTAACCAAGAGATTACCATGGTGTTACATCGCTCCCAAGCAGGGTATAGTGGATCGTTTCAATCTGGCATTTTTATGGAGCCATCAACCAACTTCAGCTTGTTTTTAGAGAGTAATGTCATGCGCATGGCTCTTGCCCATGAGTGATAGTTTGAACCAGTAAGGGGATTGGAGACTAAGGCAATTTTGGCGAGCTTTCGAAGTGTTGGAGTTTTGGTAATGATTCTAATAATAAATGATTGACTTTTTACAATATTGTGATTACGTGGCATGATATGAATGGAAGGGATATATGCTGTCGTGGTGTAACGGTTTCATACAATCCTTTCTCAATAAATGATTGACTTTTTACAATATTGTGATTACGTGCATGATATGAATGGAAGGGATATATGTTGACGTGGTGTAACGGTTTCATACAATCCTTTCTCCTTGATGGTAGGGAGGTTCCAAGGACTTGGAAAGCTTAGCACTTGAAGAAGTACTATGTTTAACTCCCTGGTTCGGGACTAATCAATGTAACCCCATGTTTGGGTGATTAAGGAAAACAATGTCATTAGCACTTGTGTCACTTGTTTAAACTCCCTGATTCGGGACTAATCGATGTAACCCCAAGTTTGGGCGATTAAGGAAACAATGTCTTTGTTGATGTTAAAAAGGTTACTTAGCTTGTTGATGTTGAATCAAATCCTTCCTCCTTGAATCAACCTGAAAAATAAGGACCACTGGGGTTGTTCGCAGTGGGACTTTCTCCGACGCTCAAGTCATTAGAGTGTTTAAAGAATATAAGGAGTAGAGAAGATGGATATGTGTTTTTCATACCTTGTCCCTTCTGTCTGTGTGCCTTATATAGGCAATGATAGATGTAACAGATGCTATGATCAATTATGCCTAATTAAATAGGAGTTATGAGCAGTTATGCTCATTGAATAGTAGAGTGGGTGGTTATGGTGAGCAACAATTATGTGAACAAGAGCAGTTATGGCAAGCATCAGTTACTTTGTGGTCAATTATAAACACTGGATGTTCTTACATTAATGAGACCACATACATGTGTCTCATGAGCCATCATGGGCTTATCATAGGCCTACACCATCATGGGCCTCCTTTACCACCTGGTTTAGCAAGATGAGCCCATTGGGTCCACACAACACATAATGATACTAACATTATTCCCCCCTTGGCGAATGTTGATTACAAAGTGATCGGTATTCGCCATAGACCTTTTATTCCTTTCACATTTTGTATCTTCTATCAAAGGGTTCAATTAAAATGTCAAGATTGTGATAAGCTTAAAAATTCTGGCATTTGAGACGATGAGAATTCAAGATCATTTGGCAAGAAAATTCCTAAAGAATGCCGCTCGGCCCAACAGTGAGTGAAAACTTGAGCAATGAGCGAACAAGTGTCCAAAAAAGTTATCACTAAATTTTTGGGCAAGTAAGAGTCAAATATGGCGATCAGGGGTGATATGGTTTTGGCAATTAAATGATTTTGATTGCCTAAACATGGAGTTGCAATAATTTTTCCCGAATTGGAGACTTAAGTGAATGAATGATCGCCTATTTGAGGGGTCACTTCCCTAATCGGGGACTTAGGCAAATTGATAACAAATGAGCCCAAACATGGGGTTACAATTTTATTTCCCAAACTGGGGATGTAAGCAAATTGATAACAAGTTAGCCCATACTTGGGGTTACAATTGTATTTCCCGAACTGGGGACTTAAGTAAATGGCTGATCGCCCATTCATGGAGTTATTTCCCGATCTGGGGACTTAAGCAGAAGTTGATCACCCATTCGTGGTGTTATTTCCCGATCTGGGAACTTAAGCAGAAGTTGATTGCCCATTTGTGGGGTCAATTCCTGATCTGGGGACTTAAACATAATATCTCCTTAAGTGTTGTGCATTCCAAGTTCTTGGGACCTCATCGCCATTAAGGTAGGCAAGTTTATATGCCCCCTTGCCAAGCACCTTTAGGATTCGATACAGACCTTCCCAATTGGGAGAGAGCTTCTTCCTTTTGCTTGCAGGTTTGCTTGCCTCACAGTTGCGTAGGACCAAGTCATTTACTTTGTAGGTCCTGTTGTTAACTCTTTTATTGTAGTATTGGGCTACCTTTTGTTATCTAGCAAATGTTCTAACCTTGGCTTCTTCTCTGACTTCTTCTGATAAATCTAAGTTTCCCCGAAGCTGTCCTTCATTTTCTTCGGTAATTATGTTGGAAGTCCTTAGTGTATGGACCCCAATTTCTATTGGGATTACCGCTTCCGTTCCAAAGGTGAGGCAAAAAGGTGATTCACCTGTAGCAGAGTGAAATGTGGTTCGAATCACCCAAAGTATCCCTTTCAATTTTTCTACCCAGGCGTTAGCCGTGTCATCTAATTTTTTCTTTAAAGCTGTCAGTATTTTCTTGTTTGCAGATTCCATTTGGCCATTAGTTTGAGGATGTGATATTGATCCAGGACAGAGTTTGATATGCAAATTTTCACAAAAAGCTGAGACATTCTTACCCACCAGCTGTGGACCATTGTCAACAACCAGAGTTTGGGGAAGACCAAACCTGCAGATGATGTTCTGCCAAATGAACTTTTCTATTGCTGCTTGGGTTATGGTAGCCACTACTTCTGCCTCAATTCATTTACGTATCTTTTTCTGGATTTGGTGATTGGGAAGTGACCTAATATATCCAATCCCCATTGGGCGAACGGTCAAGGTGCTGTTACTGTGCTTAAGTTCTATGGGGGTCGCCTATTTACTTGGGCGAATCTTTGGCATGCGTCACATTTAGGGGTGTAATCGAGCCGAGCCGAGTCGATACAGTGAGGTGCTCGAGCTTGAGCTCGACTTAAAAAATCGTGCTCTATACTCGACTCGAACTCGATCGAGTCTTAATTTTTGAGCTCGAGTTCGAGCTCGACTTGACATAAAAATCGAGCTACTCGAGCTCACTCGATTAAGCTCGATTTTCATGCTCGAAATCGTGCTTGAACTCAAGCTCGATCTTAGACTCGAACTCGAGCTCGAATTTAACACATTTTCATTGTAGGATATATATCATCAAAACCTAAATACATAAATCCTTTTCTTTATGAGTAATCAAAAATAGAGAAAATATATGAAAAATCAGAGGAAATTTGGGAGACTTGGCTATGAACAAGCCTAGATTAGAAACAAATATAAATTTAATTTATGATAAAGTCTTACCCAGATGAAAATTTATGATAAAAGATGAATTTCAATTTGATAATTTAGAAATTGACAAAAACGTAACAGAAGCTACAATAACAGAGGGAAGAACAGCAGAGCCAAAACATCAAACACTTGAGGAGCATAGTATCTGCATTCTTCTTTGCTTCCTTTGTTCTTAATAAAACCAACAATACAACCAGCAGCTTCAGTTCAGAGCAAATATTTAACAACAGATCAAGACAAAAAGACACAGTAAGTAACGAATAATAAAATATATTAAAGGAAATAACTAAGTAATTATGAGGAAAGGAAAGGCAAAGTAGAGAGCAGAGATGTCGGAAGGGGTCCCTGCTGTGGCCAGAAGAAGTGGCTACTCTCGTCGGAAGGAGATTGAGACTCGGGGAGAGGAAGAGAGAGGAAAAGAGGCGCCGCTATAGGTAAAACCATAAAGGAGACTTGGAAGATTGAGGGGTCATCGGAGCTTTGACAAGGTCAGATCTGGTTTGGGTGAGTTGTCGGAGCTTTGGTAAGACTGGATTTGGTCTGGGTGTCACGCCATAAGCTTTGGCAAAGGACATTCGTGCCGTGAGATGTGGTCTAGGTTAGGTCACGTCGCGTAACCGTCGGAGAGTTAGAGAGACTGAGAGAGCATCTGTGTGTCACGCCGGTCGCCGAAGTGTTGGCTGAGCCGCTGAGGTCTAGGTCGTCGGGTGAGTGAGGACTAAGGATGGATGCACAGTTTGGGTTGGGAGGGATTTTGGAAATCTGAAAATGATAAAAGATGACTGAATTAGGGTTTGTTAGGATGTGGGGTAAAATGTAATTTTGTAATTTTATAATAATATAAATAAGTAATAATATAAATAAAATTAAAAATATATATTAAAATATTAAAAGCTCGATAAGGCTCGCGAGCTACTCGAGCAAAGTAACTTAATACTCGAACTCGACTCGTTCGATAGCTCGAGTAGCTCGAGCTCGGCTCGACAAAAATCAAGCCGAATTCGAGTTTTGTTCGAGTTGAGCCCGAGTAGCTTGCGAGCACCAATGTATCGTTTACACCCCTAGTCACATCTCCTCACAATGTCAACAACATCTTTCTTTAATGTTGGCCAGTAAACTCCATGTCTCAATGCTTTATGGGCTAGGGCCCTGCCTTCAGTGGCGGAGGTGCATGGGGTCCAGTGGGGGCTCAAGCCCCCACTAAAATTTTTAGCTTTTTTACTGATGTTTGGCCAGTAAAAAATATACTGTATTATATTTTACAGTCTATTTGAACACTATTTATTGTATTGTGAATATTTGCAAAATTTTTATAACTGAAATGCAAATGTTACCAATCTTGAAATTTATGAACTATTTGAAGATATGTTTTACCCAATTGGTTTCATTAAGCATTTTCGACTGTTATATGATTTGTTTTGAGACTGTTGGCTTTCATGATCATGCTATAATGAATGCAATGTAATGTAATATTTGCTATCTAACCTTGGTCACGTCTTCAGCACCCATAGTTGTCACCTGATTAGTGGACTTTATGAACTTTCTTGACTATGGCCATATGTCTTAATGTTACTACCACTTGAGAACCTTAAACTACATGATTCTATTCGGATGTAAATTGTCTCTATTGAATGATTTTATTGAATCTCAGTTATTGAAATGGAATGTTTAAATGCAGATAAATGCACCAATGATATGGTTTTATTGTTTGGAAAGAAATGGTTTACCAAATTGTCATTAATATGAGTTCATCGTTTATCATTATATAACAACTTCAAGAATAATTGTTTTATATTGTATAGCATTGTTATTGAGATTATGAGAATCATGGAACTCTCATTTAAAACACATGAATTCTTTCTCTGTAAAGTTTACTTAGATTCCCTATGATCGAATCTAGGGACTAGGACAAGTGAGGTGCTTTAAAGTATCCTTCTATACTCAACCTGGTATCCATAACCGGTTATAGAAATCCTTCCTTTTAAGTCCTATGTCACTATTAGAGATAGTAAATGTTAATGGTATAGTTATATTTAAGATACATGCATGTTAGTGGCATAGTATCTGCTCTTATATATATATATATATATATATATATAATATATATATATATATTTCTTACTAGATGAAAGCTCACCCCTCTTTTTTCCTCCTTCTAGATTATCAACAGTAATTCAGTGGGAGGATCTTTATTTTTGGACAATATTCTCTTGGGGCAGTATTCTCTTTTTTGGAGGTATTCTACATTTCTTGTTATGGATTCAAACTTGATATGGATTCAGACTTGATGTACAGTACATTATATTACTTTTGTATTAGTACCAGGGATGTAAATAGTAAAGTATTTTGATAGTTAAAGTTAATGTATAGTTAGTAACGAAATTATTGGGACCAATATATATATATATATATATATATGTACATAATCAGCGTTCAAGTTGTTATTACCTATATTCAATGTATATATATATATTTATATATATAATTAAATGGATCAAATGATATGGTAATGATGAAGGAAGTATATAGAAACATGGTAAAGTAAGAAAAGAAATTGGAATAATAATACGACAAACAGCCTAACCAAATGAATTAAAAAAGAAAAAGTCAGCCCTAATTTAGGATAATGGGATGTCACACTTATCTAGGTTGGTTTCAAGCTCTCAATCTTAAAGCCACTTTGGCATGTAATTAAGGATCAAGTTATTGCTCTATACTTAAGATTTTATTTAATAGAAAGGGGGATTGAGCCAAGGATTTTTTTGGAAAAATTTTGTACCATTCATAAGGCATGATTTTGCCAAAAAAAAAAATCATGCACAATTCATTAGTCTTTTACATAAAAGCCACCTATCCACTGCTAAATGTAATTAAAGAAGTGTTTTCAAAGGCTTTGCAATTAAAGGATATGAAGTTCTCTTCAAATCTATGATGTCAAGTTAGTTTGGTTGATAAAGTTATATACTATGCCTTATCGAAGGCCATATTATTTTAGTGCAACCAATGACTTAGACAACTATGAAGCTATAACATATCCACCAAAGCCAGCTCTTCATTTTAAATTACATTATAGAAAAGTCTAACTTTATTTAGCCTAATTCTTATTCAGAAAAAAAAGATTAGAAATATTATGGGTAATGATGTGAATGTTGTGTTATTGTCTCTTTTGGATCACGCTTGATACCATGGTCTAGCCAATTGATACACGACTAAAGTAGTTAAGAATTTACACCTTGAGGCTTTCAAGACATTTTATTTCCCTTTTGGTCAAGAGGTTGTTGTGACTCATAATACAACTTATAATGGTAGAATCATATATTTCTTTAGTGGATGTTTAGACTCCACCAAAAATTCTCATAAATTAAAGTTTTATGGGAGATGAGAATGAAAACTTTTTATCACAAGATAGAAGGAGATAAAAAATGAAAAATTTATTAATTTAATGATTGTTTTATAACCAATTTTCTATAATGTATTTTAACCATTTGATTAATAAATTTTTCTTTATAATCCATTTCTTTTTTTTTGGGTACATTTGCCTAATTTTTTTTGTACATTTTATCATCTCTTTCTTTCTCTCTTTTTTAAAGCCTTAATAGGTGAAATACATAAACCCCCTATACTTATATCAAAAGGGCACTAACCTTTTTTAGTTTCCAAATAACAAATTTTCCTTTTGGTTAGGGTTTAAGGTTTTAGGATTTAGGGTTTAAGGATTTGGGGTTTCGATTTTATGTTTCCAGCTTTCGGTTTTGGGTTTTGGGTTTCAAGTTTAGCATTTAGGGTAGGGGAGTACTGGAGCCAAGCCAAACCAGTACAGTGGGATGCTCGAGCTTGACTCAAAAAATTGCTGCTTGGTACTCGGCTCAAGCTCGATCGAGCCTTAATTTTTAAGCTCGAGCTCGACTCAAGATTAAAATTGAGCTACTCGAGCTCACTCGATTAAGCTCGTTTTCTAAGCTCGATTGAATGCTCGAACTTGAGCTCGACTGAATACTTGAACTTGAGCTCGAATTAATTTTTATAATATAAAAATATTGTGTATTAATTAAATATAATAAAAATTTAAGAGTTTTTAATAATAATAATAGTAGCAATAACAATACAATAACAATAATAAAAACTTTACATAAAAATCAAAATAACTAAAGTCCATACAAATTACACACAACACTATTGTCAGAATTAAAACATTTTACATAATTTTGATAATGATATTGTGGCTTGAGTTGCTCAACAAAATGTGAAGCTTGATACCTAAAAACACACATTTCAAGTCATACCAGCAAAGAGTCATCTCAATAAAATAAGAAATATAATAATATTTGTCGTAAACATTTAAGCATTGACATCTCATGTATAATTAATCCCAATGATCAAAAAAAGTTTCCACAATTTCATTTCCCTGAGAAAGAAATAGTACCCAACCGACTTCTCATCAATTTACTTTCTCATTGTCCAAAATTGACAAACCTAACAACATACAAGACAAATTATCTTACCAGTAGAGTTTTTATTTAGCTCTCTAGTTAACAAAGACGATAGATATCACTAAGACCGAGTCATCTCCACACTGCGCAAGACAAGAAATTAAATGTTCAAATGCATAAGAGTAAAGTCAACATGTTGTAAATGGGATAGAGAAGTCTGGAGGCTTACATAAGCCCCTCTTCAATAAGTTCCTAGTTCCCACACATCAACTCATGGTTAATAACACAAAATAAAGTACATAAAAGGAAGAGAAACCAGTTTTAAAGAAAATAAGAGAAAGGTGTGCCGAATCTGATGTCGGGGTTAGGTGCAGGAGGGGCTAGGTGCACCAGATCTAATGCTAGAGGGAGCTAAGTGCGTCGAATCTCGTGCCAGAGGGATTTAAGTGTGCCAGATCTGTCTGGACTGCGACTAAAACATTAATAGTGGCTAGAACATGAGGAAGAGAGGGGCTGGTCCATTGGTGTAGGGGCACTAGAGCTGAGGTGCAATGCTAGATATGGGAGGGACTTCTTGGGTTAACGGCCATTGCGAGGTTGGACATTGGGAGGTGTGGCTGGTTTGGATAGGATGAAAGAGTGAAAACATGAAAGATAGAAAATGTGCAATAGGTTAGGTTTTCTAAAATCTAAAGGCATCTAATAATGACTGGGTAAATAGGTAATTACACTTAAAATAATAAAATATAGATTAAAATATTAAAAGCTCAATAAGATTCACGAGCTACTCTGGCTGAGTATGTTAATACTCAAAATCGTCTCGCTCAATAGCCCAAGTAGCTCAAGCTCAAGCTCAAGCTTGGCTTGAAAAAAATAAAGCCGAATTCGAGTTTTTTTTGAGTCAAGCCTAAGTAGCTTGCAAGTACCAGTGTATCATTTACACCTTTAGTTTAGGGTAAGTCAAACCACTTTGACTTTCTAACATTTAGGTGATCATGATATATTGATAGGTACCTATCTTGATTTATGAATTGAATATCGATTCAATTGAATTGAGTGGTTTTGGAAATTAGGAAATTTTCATTGGAACTTATTTTAGGAAATTTTCATTGGAACTTATTTTATGAAATTTTCCATTAGAACCCTCTAATTTATCTTAATTAAATGTGTTTAATTAAGAAGACTTAATTAAAAGTGTTTTAATTAAGTTATTGGACCAAATATAATCAAGAAGCATTGGGTTTAATTAAGGAGTGAATTCCTCATAACATCTAGGTTTGGGAACCTAAGCATTAGACACAACTTGGAGTCGACACCAATCATTCTCTACCTAAGTGTGATTGGTCACTTATTTATATCTAAGGATAAAACTTGATTTACGTTCAAAAATCCTACTTTCAAGAATATGGTTACGTGTGAGGAAGTATTAGCACCCCTCATAATACCCATCTAAGATGATACCAACTAATCTTAGATTATCTCAAATTTGCCTTAATTGGTTTTTAATTTTGATATGATTAATATTGGAAAATATTTCTAAGTATCCTCCATTATGTTGGTATAGTTTCCTTAAAGAAGAAAGGAAGAAAGAGCTTAAAGATTTTGTATGGTTTCCTTTAGAATGTGTTTGGATGAGAGATTTTAAGAGAGAAATTTATTTCAATCAGGATATTTAAATATCCATTAATTTTAATGTATAATATATATACATATATGGTTTATATATGATGCACTGATAGTATATAGTCTCTATACACTGTCAATGCACTAAAGATTAACATCTCATTAATGAAAAAACTAAAAAATGTTAAGTCCTTGTGAGCAAATTCAAAAAAAAACTTATTTGTATTTATTTTTAAGGACTTGACATTTTTTGTTTGCTAACTGATGAAGTGTCAACTTTTGGTGCTTTGACATTGTATAGAAACTATACATTGTTTGTGCGTTATATATAAACCCTATATATATATATATATATATATATATATATATATATATATATATATATATATGGAGGAGGGATCCACTTACACCAGCATACAACAACTTTGTTTAACACCATTTTTTTTATCTTCATGAAAGATTAATATTTTTACAAACCAATTATTAGATTCAATAATCTACTCGTACCCGTCATGCATATAAAATTTTGAGTTGATCTGATATCTCTGTCATTTCGATCGAGAATAACATATATTTCAATATATATTAACAGTTGAAATTTTATTTTTATCAAACTAATAATTAAACATTTTCAATTAACTTGAAATTTTACATGCATAATCTACTTGAATTAAGTATAATATTCAATGGTCGAATTAAAAAATATATAAATTGTATAAAAAGATTTGAAATAGTCAACAAAATTGTTTTACATTAATGTAACTTAATCCCTCCTCATATATATAGGATAATTATCTTATAAACCGTCAAGAAGTTTTTTAATTCCATAAGAGGGTTAGAATCACAACACATATCTTATTTTATTTATTTTTTATTTTCTTAATATTTTTAAAGGATATGTGTTATAATTCTAACCTCACTTATAAAATCAAAAAACTCCACTAATAATGTACGAGATATTAATCCATAATTTAATATATTAAATTTTACAAACGTGTAATTTCACAAACGTTGGTGATCACATTGTGAATTCTTTTAAAGTGAATGACCAAAATAGAAACTCCAAAAAAAAAAAATTAAGTGATCCAAAGTGTTATTCGAATAAATTTTTAAAAATTCATAATATCACATCTACAATGACACATTATATATCAAATTATGCAACAATAACGATGACACGTAGAGGATGACATTGATATACTTGCTAATATCAGGTTAGCAGCTGTTACTCTATAATAATTAGGTTCCATTTCATAAATGTACGCGATCGAGACATAAATTTCATAATGAGATAATCAAAACTAAAAAAGAAAAATAGAATTTTAGTCACTTATCTAATAATTTATCTAAATTATTATATATTAAATTAGTATTATCTACATCAACTAAATATGCTATTCATTGAGATTTTATATACAAATTAGGCCTTTTACTTATCGTTTATTAATTTTAAGTTGAATACTATTTAACATTGAATAATATTTAACATTACACGTGAACGTGATTATTTTAATGAATAAAAAGCAAACCACGACAATATCGTTGCTATTAGTAAATGAAATAAATTTTTTAATGAAACGAATTCAATTTTTAATATTATTTTCCAATGATGCTTTTATATACTGTTAGAATTCTATGTTGAAAGAATTTGACAATATCCATGAATTTTAATATACAATACATACATATAATATTATAAAAAAAAGAAAGTTATTTCATTTATTTGTGTAAGTATGTTATTCATACGAATGATGTGATGCATAAATAATTACTTTCAAAATATTAAATTTTTAAACTTTAATTTTATTTTATTAGTTTAATTATTGTTAGTGTTGGTACATATTAAATTGGAAAAAAATACTTTTAAAATAGAAATGACATAATACTAGCTATAATTTCCAATTCGGTCACCAATTAGATAATTACAAATACAAAGCAAGAAAGCTACTCTTTAGAGATTGACAAGTATCATATAATATACGTATGTATGTCAGCATATGACAATTCCAAAGGAAAATGCTACTCTTAATTTTTTGATGTAGATCATAAGTATTTTTATCCGTTTTAACAGTCTGAGATTAATCTTATTTGAAATTGAGTTACAGTTAAAATTCTTCAATCTTTCACAAAGATGTGTTTAGTGAAAGTCGAATCCAAAAACTCTTCTCACAAACTCAACCTGCATTAGCAACTGAACAGCAACTCTTGGGTTACTCTTAATTTGTCTTCAACGAGCAATTACTTTCTTTAGCGTGTGGAATATTAATTAAGAAAGACAACTGTCAGCTCCTGCTCATTTTATTCCATATATCTGTATGCAGGTTTGTCTTTCCTGGGCTGCGGTGAAAATGTTCTGACGAATATTGTGAATGAGAAGAGATTACAAAGAGGAATAATTTAATTTGAAGGACGTGTTTTTATAAAACCATTGGTTAGTGAAAATAAGGGTAAAGAATCCTGGATTAAGGACGGCAGGCAAAGGCAAAGCAGGTTGATTCCGAACGGTAGAAGACAAGACAAGTTAATTATTACGCAGAGAAAACAAAGCATGTATTAGAATTTGCAGGAGCACTCTCCTGGATTAAGGACGGCAGGCAAAGGCAAAACAGGTTGATTCCGAACGGTAGAAGACAAGACGAGTTAATTATTAGGCAGAGAAAACAAAGCATGTATTAGAATTTGCAGGAGCACTCTATGTATAAAAGCTTTTGCAGTCGCATGGAGATGGAGAAACCCACTGATGAAACGAAAAATGGTGACGAGGAGAAGCAGCAGAAGGGTGGTCTTAAGATCATGCGTTCGTAATTATATAGAGCAATGCCTTCGTGAAATATATAAACAAACGTATATTACAAACAAGTGTTCAGAAAAATGAAACAAACGTGTTCATGAACTCTAAACAAACAGTAAATTAAAATTGAACAAATTTAATCAAATTCTACATATAATTTAAACTACAAATCCAACACAAAGTACTAATAAAGTCTAAAATTTTTAGTTTTTAAATACAACATAATTGGAAGGACATAACAAAGAGAAAGCTTCAAAAAGAAAATCTATAAACTTCTACAATATTTGAACTTTAAACAGAGAAAAAGTGATTCCAAACCAGATAAAGATTAACAGGATGCATCTCTCCAAACCAGACAGAGGCGAAGGAGAGAACAGAGGCAAGAGAAAGCCAAGGAGAGGGAGAGCTCGGCGAGGAGAGGCAAAGAGAGGTTGGTGGAGGTGCGAACCAACGGCCAAACAAAGACGAGGATAGGTGTTTGGGTGTTCATTGGGCAGTTGGCAGAGGGCACAAGCGTTAGGTTTGAGTGTAATGGGTTAAGGCAGAAACCAACTGGGGAAAAAATTAGGGTTATCTAATTTTAATTCATTTACCAACGGATTTTTGACGAAAATTTCTTTAGTAAATCATAAAAAATTATTTTTATTATGAATTTTTATTATAATTAATTTTTTAATAAAATAAATAAATTATTAATGCTTACCAGAAAAAAAATTATGTTTATATTTCGTGGCCAAAGTAAACACAGACGAATTTATCGACGGATTTTTTTGTCGGTAATTGCTGCACGTATATTCCTTTCTTTTGCGTTTTCCTTCCAGTTTTGGCACCTACACTTACCGACGGATAGCCAACAGACCCATCTTCCATTAATATATTCGCTCGGTACTCTGTCAACAAAACGTCGATGATACAGTATCGGTATTTATCAATAAAACTATTTCGACGGTAAAATTTCATCCGTGATGCTCATGAATTGTGCAGCATTCTTTTTTTTCTTTTACCCACACTTCTCTCTCTCTCTCTCTCTCTCTCTCTCTCTCTCTCTCTATATATATATATATATATATATATATATATATATATATATATATATATATATATATATACACACACATATGAGAGTTTCTATTCAAATCTATTTTTTTTTATCACACCTTGTCCTTCTCATAATTTACTATTTACACATATAAATAAAAATGGGTGTGCGCAAAAAAATATGAGTGTGCTTAGAATCTCTCTCTCTCTCTCTCTCTCTCTATATATATATATATATATATATCATTTTTTTTAAATCAATCTATCAAGCACATGTAGGGATGTAAATAAGTTAAACTTAAAAGGATATACAAGACTACTTATTCCGATTTAATTGAGTTCAAGTATCTTATAATCGAATTTTAATCAAGTTAGAGTAATGATTTAACTATTTGTGATGAGTTCGAATAGTGCTCTTAGAGTACTGTACCCGAACATGATTAGCTATCATTATATATTTCTTTTTATTTCAATTGTTTTTCTTTTCAAAAGTTGTCTATTATTATATTCTACCTTAAGACTATTAATATACTATTTATTTTAGGTGTAGGACCATCTAAAATTTTGATTCAAGTTTTATGTTTAATAATGATTTTAAATATGTTTGTGTTTTTATTAAATTATTTTTTTTGTAGTTTCATAAACATATTTTTATGTGTTTTAAGTTGTTCGGTGAATTACTAAAGTTTGTTGAATTATGATGGAACTTATATGTTCTTTAATTTTATTTTTTTAATTAATAGAAAAATAGATTTTAAAAATGATTTTTTTGTGTTCAGGTTCAAGTTAATAAATGGGTTTGTAAAAAATTTTGGTTGTATAATCAAGTAATTAATTGACTAGTGTGAAATTTATTAGAGTAGGGTTTAGGTAGTACATTTAAAAATATAAGCAAGCAGTTATAGGGTTTAGGTTTTCTAATTATTAATTAGGTTCAGAGTCGAGTATCTTAAAATTAATGGATACTCATCTTGTTTACATTTTTAAGCACATGTCGTTGTGGGTTAAAAAAAGTATAAAAAAAAAATTAGTGTCATGCGGACACTGTAAAAATGCAAGAAATTTGGAAATTTTATGTTATGCTTTTAATCGAGAAAATCTTGGTCAACATGAGATATTTTGACAAAAATAGAAAACAAAAAGTAAGGAAAAACCTAGAAAAAAAATTTCATATGCCACGTGACAAAACCAATGGGTATGGATTCAATAGAAAAAGAGTGTTATTGCTCTCCCTTTCTTCAAAAATTGGGTTTTTTTTTTATATTTTAGTTAAAATTAAGATTAATTTGTTTAAAAACGAATTAATTAAAAATAAAAATTATTCAAAATTATTTTTTATAATTGATCGAAATTAATTCGGCGACGGATTAATTAATCAAATTAAATCGATTCGATCTATTAATTCGATTAAAATCAAAATATAAATGCATTCGCTCATAGAAAAACAAATCCCAACCCATTAAATACAAAAATGAAATAAATTAAAATAAAAAGGTAAAAGAATAGGACCTAACATTGTAAATTATAAAAAAAATGTAAAGGGAAAAATTTTTAAAAATAAAAATGAAAGAATAAAAAATTAGAAAGAAAGAAAGGGATAGAAGGTGGTGGCACGTAGACACCTCACTGCTCTCTTTTGTTTTTTCAAAATTAATTGTAGTGATGATTGTCTTTTCTGAGCGATAGTTAAAAAATTTTGACAAATGTTGTGAATTAACATACAAATACACAATAGGAAAATAATTTAATTTGAAGCCTGAAGGACGTGTTTATATAGAACTATTGGTCAGTGAAAATATGGGTAAGGAATCCTGGATTAAAGACGGCAGGCAGAGGCAAAGCAGGTTTCATCCCAACAGTAGAAGACAATACAAGTTAATTTTTAGGCAGAGAAAACAAAGCAATCGGTGTTTAAAAGACGTACGTTTTGTCCAGCTTTTGCAGCCGCAGCCCCATGGAGATGGAGAAACCCAGCGATGAGGAGAAGCAGCAGCAGCAGCAGCAGCCTGTCACAACCAAGAAGGGTGGTCTTAAGACTATGCCTTTCGTCATATGTAAGCTCAAATATGTCTCTTACATTTGATTTGAAAGGAAGGATATATTTCTCTAATTAAAGTGTTGTTTGCGCAGCGAACGAGACATTTGAGAAAGTTGCAGGCATTGGTCTTCAGGCAAATATGATTTTGTACTTGAAAAATGAGTACCACATGTCCAACGCCGCAGGAGCCTACGTGCTCTTCCTCTGGTCTGCAATTTCCAGTTTCATGCCAATCATAGGGGCTTTCCTCTCCGATTCCTTCCTCGGCCGCTTTCGTGTCATTGCACTCGGAACATTCAGCAGCCTTCTTGTAAGCAAGTATAAATTACATTAAATTACTCTAAATTTAGTATTAAACTGATCCATCCATCCATTAATTTTCTGTCAGGGAATGACCTTGTTATGGTTAACTGCAGTCTTTCCACAAGCAAGGCCTCCTGATTGCAACAGTCCGATTATACAAAGTTGTGCGTCCGCAAAACCACCTCAACTGGGGCTTCTCTTCGCATCTTTTGCTCTCATGTCCATCGGAGCCGGTGGCATTAGGCCATGTTCCTTGGCCTTTGGTGCTGACCAGTTCAACAATCCAAGCAACCCAAAAAACGAGAGGGTGTTGCAAAGCTTCTTCAACTGGTATTATGCTTCGGTTGGAATCTCAATCATGATTTCAATCACTGTTATTGTGTATATTCAGGATAAAGCCGGATGGGTAGTAGGCCTTGGAGTTCCGGCAGGTCTCATGTTGATCTCCACAGTCATGTTCTTGTTGGGTTCGCCACTTTACATCAAAATGAAGGCAAACAAGAGTTTGTTTACAAGCTTCGCCCAAGTCATAGCGGCAGCTTGGAAGAACAAACACTTGGCTTTGCCACCGACAGCCTCTGATGGAAGCAAATGGCACTATCACAAAGGTTCAAAGCTTGTTGCGCCAACAGAAAAGCTAAGGTAATTTTCCATCAAAAAATGATAAAAACAATGTTCTAAGAAAAGTATACAGGTGGCAACAGCATCTAATTATATATACTAATTCAATCCACACGAAGGAAAAAAAATCATAATTTTTTATAGATTTTTATGGTTTTATAATTTTCATATACCGTCAGTGCATTAAATGTTAACACATCATCAATAAACCTTTCTAAGCAAATTGAAAAAAATTTATTTGTATTTATTTTTAAGAGCTTATTTTTTTAATTTGTTTATTAATGAAGTGTAAATCTTTGATGCATTGACAGATTATATAGTATTAGTGCATCATATGCAAATACATTTTTTTATTTATTTGTGTTATAAAAATAATGATATATTTTTATTTCAATTATTTAAATTTTATAATTATAATTATTTAGTACAATAAAATACTTACAATGCAAAAAAATTGAATAAAAGATTTTAAAAATAAAAATATTCTACTCAATAAAATTGAAATAATTTATTGTATAATCAATTTTAGTAAATAATAATGGTTATCACAATTTACAATAGAACACAACAAATCACTAACAATGACAAGTTCATCAAAAATAAATTTATAGCAATAACAAATTTATTCCTTTCAAAAGAATAATAACAACAAATTTGCAAAAAAAAATTAAAAAAAAAGGAAAGAAAAAAGAAAAGTTTTTGCTGAAATTGGTTTATTAATAACTTCGAAGAGTTTAAATTTAAAAGATCTACATCAAATTTTAACTTTTTCCCGATTTCTTTCATCCATTATTTTTTTTCCTTTTCTTTCTTGATACCCAATAAAAATAAATAGTTAAAAAATAAAAACATAAAAAGGCAAGAACAATTAATCTCAAAAAATAAAACAGATAATGACCTATGCTTACACTAAAAAAAATAAAGGCGAGAACAAAAATAATGTCTTGTAGAAAAAATATATCAATCACAACTTTTTTATTCTTTCTTAAAACAAATATAAAAGTTATAAAAAAAAAAGATTCTAACCTTAAATCTAATTTTTTTAAATAAAGATATCAATCACTACGCCAAACATCCAAACTTGATTGTTATGTCAGCCAACAACTTTAAGTTGTAGGAAATCATACAAAATTTATAGTAGAGAACAGATAGGATGGTACGCTTTGCTTCCATATATATATATATATATATATATATATATATATATATATATATATATATATATATATATATATATATATATATATCCTGAATTTGTTTGTGGTCTCGTCTCTGAATTTTGAATGCCAGTACGCTAGAACGACAAATTATGTTGGAGAGAGAGTTGATTTTGTAAAGTTTTTTGTCAGGTTTCTTAACAAAGCTTGTGTGATTAGAGACCCTGAGAAGGACATAGACTTGGATGGATGGGCTAGAGATCCATGGAATCTCTGCACTGTAAAACAAGTTGAAGAGTTGAAAGCATTGATCAAAGTGCTCCCCATTTGGTCTACAGGGATCATGATCGCCGTAACCATAAGCCAGCACTCATTTCCGGTGCTCCAAGCGACTGTCATGGACAGGCACTTGTTTTCAGAAAAAGGCTTTCAAATTCCTGCAGGCTCGTTTGGTTTGTTCGCGATGATTGCTTTGACACTATGGGTAGCAATCTATGATGTAATTATAGTTCCCTTGCTATCTAAGTTCACCAAACGATCACGGGGACTTACTGTGAAAGAACGAATGGGCATGGGGTTAGTAGTTTCGTGTTTGTCAACAGCGGTGGCAGCAAAAGTGGAGAGCAGGCGGCGAGCCGCAGCAATCAAACAAGGATTGGCTGATAATCCTTATGCGATGGTACACATGTCTGCGGCTTGGCTAGTGCCACAATACAGCCTGATAGGATTGGCTGAGGGTCTCTTTGCAATCGGGCAAATAGAGTTCTACTACTCTCAGTTCCCTAAGAGCATGGCCAGCATCGGAGTGGCTCTTTTTTCCCTTGGCATGGCTGTGGGGAACTTGGTGGGGAGTCTCATAGTTGGAATTTTGAATATTGAGACTAAAAAACATGGGAAAGTGAGTTGGGTGTCAAACAACCTTAACAAGGGTCATTATGACTACTATTATTGGCTTCTCACAATTCTAAGTGTGATCAATGTGTTTTATTACTTGATCTGCAGTTGGGCTTTTGGATCTACTGAGAAGGAAAACACAATAGAATGGGATGAAGGGGAAGGCATTAAGGAGGAAGAACTAGTGGAACATGCCAAGGGGTCCCCCATTGTTTATGCCATCTGATAATGCTATACTTTTATCTACAAGTTGTACTAAAGTAAAATATTTGCTTGCTTTTAGCCCCGTGCAGCCACCTTTAGATGTTGTAGTTGTTATTGTTTCCGTATTAAGTGGCAAGGCGATCACAAATGGATTATCCATCTAAAAGACAAGGCCGTTTCAGTGTAAGAATGCTAGGATGAAATCATCTAATGTATTAAGTTCTGCGTTGTAATCTTATTGTCATTCATATACTATATATAGAAACTATCGAGGGATTTTGCTGTGCTGTGATCAAGTCCTGGTGTTGACATTTTTTTCTTATACTTCCGTGCCCTGCAAACTATGTTGCATGACGAACAATTTGGTGCAGAGTTTGGTGAAAACATCGGCAACTTGTTGAAAAGAAGGGGAAAACTCGAGTAACTAGTAATCCTGATGCAACTCATTCGGAAACATAATGATAGTCAATCTCGGTACGTTCTGTCTGAGCGTGTATGACAGGATTAATAGACATGTGAACGCATTCATGTTGTCCCAAAATAAATTGATAGAGAAAGCCGAAAACAAATGACCATGCCTTGGTAGGTGTCAAATGGATTGGATGGCTTATAACTAGAGCTGCTCAAGCGTTAGGCTACCTACCCAAACCCAAATATTCATTTGATATTTGGTCGAATTTAAACAAAAATATTTGATATAAAAATCAAGTTTGGGCAAAAATTTTTAGGCTTGTTTAAAAATCAAACCCGGCTCAGGCTTGACCTTTCAAAGCTCAGGCCCGACTCAGTCCAAATTTATATTTTTTTATTTTTTTATATTTATTTTTTAATATTAATTAAAAAATTTTTATATATTTAATAAGTATAATATAATTATATGTATATAAAACATTATTTATTAATAGACATGATTATAAATATTTAATATGGAAATTGATATACAAATTTTTACAAATTAAATTAAATTTTAAAGGGTATAAAATAAAAAAAACAAATAAATAAAATATAAAATATAAAAAAATTGTTTTCGGGCCTAAACAGACCGAGCTCGGGCTTGTAGTATACAAATGAAAAGGTACTTGGACAAAAAGTCAGACTTGAATTTTCAGGTCAGGCCGAGCTTGAGCACACAGATTATTCATTAATATATGTCATGGGCCCAACCCGAGCCCAACCCATGATCAAGTCTACCTATAACACGACATAATTCAGTACAGTGTGAATAATTTTTGGTACAATTTGCACATAAATAAATGAACCAGACTAAGCACAATTTATGTATGTACCTCGTATCGAGTTAAAAGTTCTTATGCACATAAATTGAAACAGCATAACCCATGAGAGGCTAATGCTAGCACATGACATGCAGGCTAGTATAGCTCAACACACAAGCTTATGTGTTGTGTTGTATTGGTCTATAACTTTTATAAATGAGTTCAATTCATTAATCTTTAAACGTATTTATGTTATTTTTTTATTATAGGATGAAATTATATTTACTTTGATATTTTATTGGCAATTTATAAAAATAATATTACATTAAATAAATTTAATTGTGAAGTATTTAAATTATTGATACATAAATTTATAAATCTTTAATTTTAAATAGAAAATGTATGATATGGCACTTTATCTATGTGTGTATAAACTTCTTATAAAACCACGCTACTAATAAAAATTTATTAAACATAAATTATTAAGATAAAAAAATTACCACTTGATTCCCCATTCTCCATTGCACCTCCTATGAATTAAAAAAATATATATCCAAGATACTTTTGGTAAGATCAAAAATTTTAAAACAAACTAGTAATTAGCCAACATAAATTAAAATTCCAAAATAGATACAAATTTAATATATTATTTAGTAGATTCTATTATATTTTCCAATAGACACAAGCATTTTTTAAAAAATATTATGATTGTAAATTTCAATATCTTTATTTAATTCCTAGATTCTATTTTTTTTTTGTGAATATACGCATTTTGTTGAACCACGTAGATTAGATTAGATTAGATTAGATTAGATTATATTTAAAATAATAAATATATTTTAAAAATTTAAGAAATATTAGTGGAATATATTTGACACAACCCTATACGAAAAATTGTATCATGCCTAGCCTAGTACAATCCATGAAGTTACGAGCCATGTACTGGTAATTAGCAAAAATAAATTAAGATTCTAAAATAAATACAAATTCAAAATATTTATTTACTAGATTCTATTATATTTCTAGTTGGATTTCAACATTTTTTTTTTTAAATTATCATTGCAAATTTCAATATCTTTATTTAGTAGCTAGATTTTATTATGTTTTTATGTGAATGTAAGCATTTTGTTGAGCCACGCAATTATGTGTCTTTTCATTTTATTTTATTTTATTTTGCATGTTATTTAAAATAATAATAATATTTTTTAAAAAAATCAAAATATATTAATATCTCGCGCTTGGCTAGATTTGACACAAAACAAATAGTATCATGTTTGACTAAGCACAACCCATGAAATTATGTGGCATGTGTTGAGGTAGCTTATACCCTTAATTTTCATAGTGTTGGGGTAGCACAATCTACTAACACATTGGCTAATATTTAAATGGGTTGTGTCAACCCAACATTTAACACTTCTACCCATATAACACACATAAGGCAACCAAGTCAGCTCAATAGACAATACTCTATCTTTATTCTACGGTAGATCGAGCCATTGTATTTTGGATTACAATTAATTCATAATTTTATAATTTTAATAAGGGTAAATTCCACTGGATTTTACTATAATTCAACTCTAATATATTAATTTTGGAAATGAATATTTTGGTCTAAAATCACAAATAATTTTAACATATATCAGTCATTATTAAACTTGAATTAATAAAATTACATTCTCAAGTATCAATAATGAATTTTATAACTATTTGTTATTTTTAAGTAATTTTTTAAAAAATTATTCTATATAAGATTTTTATTTTTTTTAATACCAAGAAATGATGTTATGGATATTTCATGAGTAACAAATGTTTATGCTAATAGATTTTTTAATATTAACTTAATAGAGCAACTTTTTTGTACCATCAAATTTATAATTTTGGACCAAAATGTCCATTTTTTTAACTAATGGATTAGAGTTGAATTATTGTAAAACCTTGAAGACCTCAATAGAATTTACCTTTTTAATAAAATATGTAAAAATCCTATTTTATCCAAGATCTTAGTGTGTTGAATTTGTTGGAACCTAGGTTGAGTTTGAGTTATGAGTTATGTTTGTAATTGACATATGAGCCCATTTTAGTGCCGCTTTAATCCATTTTATTTAACTATTGGTTAATTTAAGATTAATTTAAGATTGGTTAGTTTAGGATTAAATTAGAATTAAATTAGGATTAAATTAAAATTAATTAAAAAATAGATTAGTATTAGATTAGAATTGATTGATTAAATTAGATTAGGGCATAAGATAATTGATTGATTAAATTAGATTAAGGCCTAAGATAATTGATTGATTAGTTTTAATTTAAATTAGGGCTAATTTAATTGTTTAAGATTGATTTAATTGATTTAGAATAGGATTAATCTAAATTAGGATTAGGGTAGTTTAGATTAAGATAAATAAAAAGAGAGTAAATTAATTTGGAAGAAACAGAAAGAACATTTTAATATGGATTTAATCATTGCCCTCAGAATCAAAATCGTCAATAGCAATAAAAATGGAAATTTAATTTAACTAGGACTTAACAAGATACATCTAAAACGAAATCAGTTAATCATCTAAAAAAAGAGGAAAGCCAGAAGAAAAACAATAAACTCTATCTTAGTTCAAACCGAGAATAACCAAACCCAATCAGAAAAGTTCCAGTAGCCAAGGATTCCAAACACCACAGCACACATACACCAACAGCAACAAAAAGAAACGAATAACAGTGCAAGAAAAATAAGACTGAATACAGCCATCAAGCAAACAAAGTGAATCAACGATAAATACAGAGAAAAGGGCAAAACAGTGAACGGCATTTGTGGGGATTTCAATTTTCTTCGATTTAGAAGTTTTAAAGTTTATATGCAAGGTTTTTTCTGGGTTTAGCTTTATTGCTAGTAAGTGCTTGATTGGTGAAAGAATGTTGCATTTTTCTTGCTTGTCGTATTATCAAGACAAGACATTGATAGTGCTCAAAAACTGACACATGTTAAGCCTCTTTACTTATGAGATAAGCAACCGATCTTATAAGTTGAAATATAGAAATATTTGAGAATAGCATGTTGTACTTATTAGAGAATTAGTTCATTGAATATGATCATATGTGAGAACTCTATTTGGTAGTATCATTCAAGTGTTTATAAAAATGTTCTCACATGTCATTAGTATAAATAATCCTCTAACTTAAGATCCTAAGCCATCTCATGTGTAAATTGTCACACATTAATTTCACGTCTATAGGTTAGGGTGCCAAAAGCCAAAAAAGGGAAATTTTTAGTATGAAGCATATGAAGATGGATATATAGTCAAGGCGAGGATCCATTTCCCAAATTGATTTTAGGGGATATTATTTCGGTCATATGAATTATTTTAGAAAATTTGTCGTTATGAATTTTAATATACCACTTACCTACACATAACCTTCTTTATTATGAATTGTTATCAATTATACTAATGTTTTAATATATTATAAATATAATATTATATTACAAAGTACATGCTTGCGTATCAAGTATTATTGTTGTGGACTCTTATGTGGATAATTTGTATTGTTGACACATAAGCTTTATAATAATTACCAAATATATCTTAAATCATGTCTTACAGTTAATTAGTAATTAACTTATAATGAGGGTCAATGTTGTTATCAATTAATATTAACTCCGATTAATTTTATATGAATTGGTTCTTATGAATTGGCATCTAATATATATATATATATATATATATTTATATTTATATATATATTATATTATAAGATATATAACAAATATGGTAAGATGTCTACATGAATGTTTACTTGGACATTCTTTTTCAATGACAAGTAAGCATTCATCAACCTATATGTAAATCAAAATAAACAATAAATGCTAAACTTTCTCTTTTTTTACTTTCTTAAAATTTCCTACAACTTTTCAATCTTTTTAATAAAATAATTTTAAAGTAATATTGATAACTATCTAATCCAAAAAATTTAAAAAAATATATAATTTTAATATTAACTTTTTGAAAAACTAAATAAAATATTAATTGATATTTATTTATATTATAAAATAAATAATTTTAACTTTAATTTATTTAAAAAATATTTTATTAACTAAATTGATAAGTATAAAAGTAAACTATCAATATAAAGTATATTATTTAAATATTTAAAATTATTATTTTTCTATATAAATAAAATTCATGTATAAAATATTTAAATTTACAAATATATAAAAATATATATGTTAACATACATATTTAATAGATAAAATTAATTCACGTATTGCACGAATTATTATACTTTTAGGTATAAATGTGTTTTACACACACACACACACATAAGAATGCATATGTATATAATATGTAAACTCCACAAACAGTGCTAGATGATGGTAAATACTCTTTATGATTATTAAAATAAAAAATAAATAAAGCGAAGGTATCACTTTAATATCGTTTGTGAAGTTTAAAAATTTCACTAACAGCGTATTGAATAATAATCGTTTTATATATACTTTAAATATATAAATTAAATAATGTTATTTTATATATTTACAAATTTGAATAATTAAAATTATTTCGTGCATCGCACGAGTAAAAGCTAGTTAATAAGAGATTACTGAAATTTAATTAAATTGTTTAATTAAATTGTAATCTTTTGCATTAATTAAATTAAGGTAATTGCCTCAAAATTAAATTATTTAATAAGAAGAATACCTAATTATAATTAATAATAAATCCAAATACTAAATTATAATGGAACACGATTAAAACTAGTCTATATAAAAACCATTATGGGCGGCAACATGTGAAGTTGAAACATAATACTGTGAAAATGTCCCAAAGCAAAATTGGCAAGCATAGAAAAGATTACCCTAAAAAACGGCAAGGTTGCTTCCTTACCTTGTGATGTGCGACAACTTGCAGGCTTTTCCTGTGTTATGCAACAAGGTACCGGGTATTATCCTAGTGTTATGTGCCTAGCTTCCTTGATAGTGTTCACATAGTTTCCTTTCATGTCGATACTGGGTATTTCTACGTTGATCCACAAGACAAGTCAGGTGGATTGGCAGTGTGGTGGGTAAATGGCTTTAATTTGCAGGTTCTATATTCTTCAAAGTATGTCATTGATGTGAAACTTGATCTGTTTAGTATTTCAGCGTGGTTTTGTTCTTTTGTCTATGGTTGTCGACATAGAAATGGGAGAAGGGAGGTTTGGGATATGATTAGAAGATTGAGAAATGTATCATAATCGACTTGGTGTTGTTTTGGTGACTTTAATGCAGTTTCTTCCCAGGAGGAAAAAAGAGGTGGTAGACCGATTGACAGGTATCTTTTGACTAACTCTATTTCTTTTATGAATGATCGTAGATTGTTTGATATGGATATGGATATGGATGGAGATGTTTTTACTTGGTCTAATAATAGAACGGGTGAGGCCCAGATTTATCAAAGATTGGATCGATTTTTGTGTACACCAGAATGGTGTGAACTTTTCCCACAAGCCCAAGGCATGGTTTAGGTGGCATTGGCCTCAGACCATAGTTCATTAGTTGCTAATTTGGACGCTTCCTGGAGAAGGAGGAAAGATTTTTAAATTTGAATCTAAATGGCTGGTGAGCCAGGACTGTCCGAACGTTGTCAAGGAAGCTTGGGCTACTACTTTTGATGGTTCACGTATGTCTTGACTCCAAAAACTGTGGACTGGTAAATGTTTGAAGGTCTGGGGTAAAAAGAGGTTTGGAGACCCAAAAAAGCAGATTGCTGGTTTAGTACAGAGAATTGTTGAAATTAGATCTTTGCCATGCTCAGTGGAGTTAAGGGAGGAGGAAGCCAGACTCAAGAAAGCCGTGGATGAGAGATTGGAGATGGAGGAGAGGTTTTGGCACCAAAGATCGAGAATCAACTGGCTTCGTTATGGGGATCGTAATACAAGGTTCTTTCACTTGTCAACTCTGAATAAAAGGCGCCAAAATGTTATCCTCAGACTCAAAGACAACAATGGTAATTAGATTAGAGAGGAAGGGCACGTTCGTGGCTTTATTGAGAGTCACTTCCAGGAAATGTATAAAGGTGGAATGGTGTCGTGTGTGGATAAAGTTTTGGATTTTGTGCCGCGTGTTATCTCGGAGGAGGATAATCTCGATTTGTGCCGTGAAGTAATGGAGGAGGAGATTCGAAGTACAGTGTTTGAGTTGGGTTCTTATAAGGCACCAGGTCTCGATGGTTTTCCAGGAGTTTCTTATCAGAATTTTTGGGATGTAGTGGCCTCAAATGTCTGTGATGCCGTGAAAGGCTTCTTCTTGTTACTTAAAAAGTTGAATAGAACTAATGTTATTTTGATTCCCAAGCAGAGATTCTCGGAGGAAATTGGTCAATTTTGGCCAATTAGCCTTTGTAATTTTATTTACAAGGTGATTGCAAAAATTATGGCAAACAAGATGAAGAGTCTACTGCCTAAGGTGATATCCCCCAAGGTCGACAAATCCAAGACAATATCATTGTTGCGCTGATATGAGCCACATTTGGAACTGTAACATGCGCATGAGGTTTTCCATGCTATGAGGAAACGTAGGGGAGAAAAAAAAGGGCACAATGGCTATTAAACTGGACCTCAGCAAAGCTTCAGATCAGGTTGAATGAATTTCTTTTGGAAAAATTACTTATTAGAATGGGCTTTTGCTCGGATTGGGTCTCCAGAATCATGGAGTGTGTTACGACTCCACAGTTTTCTATAGTTATTAATGGTACTACGGATAAGGCTTTCAATCCCAAAGAGGCTTACGTCAAGGGACCCTCTCTCACCTTATTTGTTCATTCTTGTTGGAAATGTTTTGTCATGTTTAATTGATCAAGCTATCAATCAAAACAGTCTACAAGGTTTTCCTATAAACAGGAGATGCCCGATTCTCAGTCACTTTCTTTTTGTGGACGATTGTCTTGTTTTTGCATCGACCGACTCTCGAAACTACGAGACCATTTTGGATATTCTAGAAAAATTCAAGAATGCTACTAGCCAAACTGTGAATTTTGCCAAATCCGCGGTATTCTTTTCTCCTAGCACATCTATCACTCTGAAAGTTACCATTAAAGAAAGACTTGGCATTCCGTAGTTGGGTTTGAACAGTTTCTATCTTGGGCTGCCATGCCAACGTTTTGGGGTAGAAGTAAGAGAGAAACTCTCCAAATCATTTTGGAGAAAATTCAAGCCAAAACTCAAGCATGGAAGGGGAATTTATTGTCTCCGACTGGTAAAGAGGTTCTGCTTAAAGCTATTGCTGTGGCGCTGCCAATTTATGCAATGCAATGTTTCAAGCTCCCTATTTCTTTTTGTAAGGATCTCAATTCTCTTATAAGCAAATTTTGGTGGGGAAACTCGAGTGATGGCGAGTCTAACATCCATTGGCTTAGCTGAAAAAAAACTTGTTGCTCCCAAAGCTAACAGAGGGATGAGATTCTGTGACTTTTAACTTTTCAATCGAGCTCTTTTAACAAAGCAAGCATGGAGATTGCTGATGAATCTAATGCTTTGTGGCCCAAGGTCTTGAAAGCTGTCTATATTCCTTTTTCAAACATGTTTGGGGTAAAGAAAGGCAAAACCTCTTCTTGGGGATGGAAAAGTTTATTGGAGGGAATTGAGGTTCTTAAGATGGGAACTAGATGGAATGTGTGCAATGGGAAAGATATTTTGATTTGGGAAGATAAATGGGTGCCATCGTTGGCCTCCTTTAAAGTAACTTCTCTTTGTCCGTCATGGTCAGGGCCAATGCTGGTTTCGTCCTTGATTAACTTTGATCGTAGGATGTGGAAACTTAATGTGCTAAATGATTTGTTTCAAGAAGCAGAAGTTAAAGCCATTTCTAGTATTCCTGTGGTGGCATTTTTCAAATGATGGCAGGTACTCTGTTAAATTGGGCTTTAAAGTCTTACTTAATAAGGAAAATGTTAGGTCTCTGTCTTGTTCTTCTGGCTCTAGCAGTTTGAATTTATTGAATAGTAATTTTTGGCACAACATCTAGAACCTCCCAGTGGAACCAAAAGTTTGAAATTATGTGTGGAGGGCTTGCCATAATGCACTTGCTACAAAAGAAAATCTTGCTAAAAGATTAAAACACCAAAATGCTCCCTGCGGTAGGTGTGATGATGAGTAGGAATCTTTGAAGCATATTTTTTTTGTCCATTTGCCAGAGCTATTTGGGGTTCTTCACATTTCAGTTATAGTCCAGATAGGGTTGGTTTTGTCAGCTTCAGTAAATGGTGGAATGATGCGGTATTACCTCTTCTTGAGTTTGGCTCTTTTAATCCAAGAGGCTTGATTGCATATATTTGTTGGCATATTTGGAAAAATCGTAATGCTTTGCTATTTGAAGGAAGTGAGGCAAACCGCTTCGAGAGACTTTCAGAGCTATCTTGATAGTCATAATCCTTCTTTGTTGGACTCTCCCCAATCTAATCCAGTGCCCTGTTGGAATTCTCCCCCTACCTCTGTTATTAAGATTTGTTGTGATGCTTCTTTTGATTCGGTGACGAATAAAGCGAGGATCGCTACTGTGGCTAGAGATTCCTTGGGAGCGATCGTGGGAGGCACTAATATGGTGGTTCGTGTGTGTTCTGCTCCTGTAGTTGAAGCTTTGGCAATTAGGATCGGGGGTGGGAGAAAGTTATTTTGGAATCGGATTGTTCTAAAGTTGTGTTGCTGCTTTCTAATCCTAGCCGACCTCGGAGCTGGCTTATTGTGGCAGTGGAGGATGATATTCTCCATCTGCGCCATTTATTTTCAGAGTTATCTTTCTCTTTTGTTTGCCAAAGCATTAATGTCTTAGCTTATTGGGTGGCCAAGAAAACCAGATTGAGATGTTGTCCTTTGTATTGATTTGTTGCCCATGTAATGATCTTTTAAACTTAATGTAACTCTTTTAGTTTAATCAAATCTTTATTTCAGAACAAAAAATAATATTAATTTCCTTTCATTGATTAAAGTTTGACTTCAAATAAACCATGTGAAGTTTGCTTTTACAGAAATTGACTAGCATAAGGAGTTGTGCATCTTTGTGCTGATTTCCTTAAAAAGTTTCAAGGATTGTATTTTTGCTTTTGTTAAAAAGAGTTCTTCATCAAGATTGTGAATTGCAATATTGTAAATCTTAGATGGCAGGTATATTAATACTCAAAGTAGGAAATGGTTATAATTCAACTCAACATTCGAGACGTTGTTATTCATTGCTCATGTGGGTACTGTTATAATTGGATAGCTTCAATTTGCGACAAACTAACATCGGTGAAGAGAGGCAAAAAGAGATCAAAGTCTTGAGATTACAATATCTCACTCAAGACAGTAAAAGTTTTGAACTCCATTATGTATTTGAAGTCCTAAAAACCAATTTCTTGAATGCTTAAATCAAACGTGATCTTATGGTAATTTTGATTTTTCTCTGTTTAAATTTAACCTATATGATACATTTGCCGTTTTCTAGGGATAAACGAAATTTGCACTTATACTTTCCACCAGCAAGTCATTTATAGTGACATATATAAACACAAGCGAATATTATTTTATTGGAAATGAATTCGTCACATTAAATTCATTGGTCTATGAGACTCAAAATCCAAGTAATCCCCATTTGCCTGGCCACCATACCCATACATGTCAAACATCCTATCATCCGTTGACGACATGTTCATGCCTTCTCGTCCTCTAAAACCCTCCATGGGCGAAGCCCAAGATGCAGGAGTTGATGGGTTAGAGCTGGAAGCTTCTTGATTCAAACCGAGGCCAGTAGGGTTCTGTGGTGAATTTCCGGCAGGTCTTCTATTGGAGCAATTGGATGTCAGAGAAATAGATGCCGACTGCTGTTGTTGCATCTGCTGCTGGTTCTTAATGGGCGACTTGGGACGCAAGGCCTCAATTTCTGGGGTTGTCTTTATTAGATGAGGAGTATCTGGGGGTGGATTTCGTCCTCCCCCGCCTTGCCACACTTTTCCATCCTTGTCCGCAAAGTTTCTGGTATATGCCTGGAAAGCACCAAAATTTCCTAGTTAATTCATTTAATAAAACCAGTAAATGGGAACTCAGCACGCATGGCGAAGCTTATAATTTTATGTTCCACAGCCACCCCATGGAGGAAGCGCGTCATGGTTGAACAGAATCTAATCTTAGATTCAATCAGAAAATTTTCAACTGCAGGATTTTTATTCTGAAGAGTTTGTATAGTCGTTTGACTTTCACAGCATTTAAATGCCCAGGAAAACATTACTTGGAAAATACAATGCCTTTATTTACTGTCAGGAATACTTCATTTCTTATATTGCAAGTCTAATATTTGAAATGAGCAGCCAATTTCTGTAAGTCACATCAGCCAAGGGGAAAATAACTCAACAACCACTGTCAATTCTGTTTCGCAAAGATAACATACCTCTGCATTAAAATTTGATGAGGACAGTCCTTGACCAACAGTTAGCCAACCAGATCGGATATTGTGGTCTTCACCAAAGAGCTCAAGCCTTCTGCGGCCAAGAGCAAAATGCTCAATAATTCGATACATATCTTCAGGCTTTTGAGTAGAACCTGCAGAACAGTTGCAAAGTCACAGAAGAGAGCACACAATAAGACATTAAGTTGCAAAAAATGTAAAGCAAAATGGTGAGATAAATGCCCTAATACACACTAATAATACACAATCCTTCCCCAGCCTATGACATGAGTGCCAGAGTTATTTTTGTTACTGCACTTTGAATTTCTGCTAAGAAAGGTGCAAAAAGAAGAGAAGCAGAAACACATAAATCCCTAAAAATAAGAAACACATAAATCCCAAACTAATGCATGAAACTTAGTCCTAACATATTTGCAAAACTGCAAGAAAAGGTGTAAAATGAAAGTAGTAGAGAGAGAGAGAGAGAGAGAGAGAGATACGATTAGAATTAATGGTGATACCATCATTCAATTCTGTTTCCAAATTTTGATAAAGAAACAAATAGCATGTAGTAGGTTTCATGCAAACTCCAGGTTATTAAAGTAAAAAATATACATGAGTACTAACCATAAGAAGGTTCCTCAGCAATAATTACATCAGTGTCAATGTTGGCATGAATTATATGACCATCTGTACTACGACGAACTGTTCCTTTTATACCCATCAGGCAGTGTTCCTTCAATGAAATGATGAGGTGAGAATTGTTTAGGAAACGGTACATGGATTGCAGAATGCCCAAGGTAGTTCCATAGCTAACAGAGTAGAAAAGCTTCATAATGTAGAAAAAACAATATTACAAACCTTTGAATGCTGAAATATAGTATGAGAATCATGTCGTAAGCCTGGAGTTGCATTTGTTTTGTTGGTCTTCACCCAGCAAATATCCTCACACCTCCGGAAACCCCACTGCAGCACATAGAAGAGGCAACCAAAAAAATAGGCTGAATAAATGCCATTAAAGCTCTAAATTATATTAGTGCTAAAGGAGAAGAAAAGCCAAGTCATATTCCAACCAAATTTTAATTATGTACCTTCTTTAAGCATTGACGGCCCTGCTCAAGGCCCACCCCATCACCCACCCAAAGGAAGATAAACGACGGTGTGTCAGCTATTGCCTGTATACATGAGGTAAAAGCAAGGGTAACAATCCTAGTCAATAAAATGCTACTAGGTACAGAGCAATAAAAATAGAAAATAATATCTTTGATAACCATCAACTAGGTAAAAAGAGCCTACTCATGAGGTTAGGTATGTTTATAATTTGATTTTAACCCAATTAACCGATCAAATAGATTTAATTTGGTTTACCACTCAGCCAGAATTAATTTCGGTCAGTTATTAAACATGATTTTAAAAAAAATTTGGTTCAGTTAATTCAATTTAACTGAAATTTTAACCAGAATGTAAAAAACTCAAAAATAAAACTAAAAATATATAAAACTCAAAGAAATATTTAATATTTGAAGTTTGCATGACGTTTTAAGTTTAATATTGTTAAAGTTTTTAACTTAATACTTTGGTTTTTAAAAATATTTTGTTGAATGATTTTATTTAATTTGTTTCAAATATGAAAGTTGAGAGTTCAAAATATAATCTAATTTAATGTATTTTATTATTCAATTAATTTCAAAATTAATAAAATTAACTACATTAAATTTGGTCCGATAAATTTTCAAAATCAATAAATTCGATTTCATCAATGAAAATAAAATAACATAATTCTTTTAATTTCGAACCGATCAAATGAACAACCTTCGCAGGTGCTAATTATAAGGAAAAACAGTATGATAATAACACCTGGAAATTCAAACAAAGACCATTTTTCTATTAAAACGCCAACTGCAAAGCAAATCTAACAGTATCGTTTCAGGTAAAAGGCAACAAAAAAGTGATGTAGAAATTGATTACCTCAATCTTAAGATTCATGATCTCTTCAAATGTCCAGTATTCGATATGGTCAGCAACTCCAGGAGCCCGATGAACATATTCCTCCCAAGGGGGGTCTATAAGAATGACATCAAACTTCGTTCCGAAGAAATCTGGAGACAGCTCAAATTCACGCAGATCACACTTCATATACATTGGAGGAGAAGCAGATTTAGCTACAATCTCATCCTTTTTCTGTATAAGCTCCCTTAGCTTTGGATAGTCCTCCACAACATTGGTAAGCTCAAGCTCCCTAATGAAATTCTGGGGCCGCATAGCAGTGTCAACAAAATTTTGAGAATAATCATTCTGCTCTCCTCTGGAAGGAGCTTTACCAGGAGGACCACCAGTTCTAGGAGGAACCCAACCCCCAGATGTTCTTTCAGGTGGTGTTCCTCGTCCCATTGGCCCTGCCCCATTAAAGCCAGGTAAAGATACATTTGAAGGTCCTCTTCCAGGTCCTGACTGATTAAAGTACATACCAGGGTTCGGGGGACCTCCCATATTAGGAAACCTTGGGCCAGAAGGTCCAGGAGGAACAGGAGAGAGACCAGGAGGAACGCCTAGCATATTCATATCGACTGCTCGAGGCCCAGACCAGACCACAGGCGGGGAGAACGGTGGAATGAAGACACCTGGAGAGATTGGAGGGCCAGGAGCAGGTGACATACTAGGGTTAATTGGTTGCATAGGTCCAGGTGGTGGCATCCCGAGATGAGCAAAAGGTGATCCCATCATAGGCATCGGGAGACCAACCTGTTGATTGTCCCTCCCTGTAGGTCTTCCCCTTCCTCCCCTGCCTATCCTACTCCCTTTCACACCTTGAGGAGGAGCTCGGCCAAAACTTCCTACATCCTGGTTTCCATAAGGCGGTTGAGATCCAGCACTAGAACCTTGGCCACCAAATCCACGGCCTGACACAGTAAGCTTGTGGCTCCTCCCTTTCCCTCCACTGTAATCAAGTTCGTCATTCCATAAACTTGGGTCCCGCGTTGAGTTACTGTCCTCTGTATATTTCTCCCTTGAATCTTCATCCAAGGGCCCAGAACCATATGCATCACTCCTCCTTCCCCTATTGTCTTGTAAATATGCCCACTCTTCCTCAGTTGGAGCTGACTTCATGTCAGACTGCTGGCTAATTTCAGTTCTCCGGGGAAAGTTGGAACCAGACTCTGCTCTTCCATAATCTGGCTTGGTTTGGATCTCTATCACATCATAATTATCATTTGAGATTCCAAAATTTGATGACGTCTTCACAGCTTCACCTCGATTTCCATCTTTTCTATTGCCTGGCCGGCCATGTGGCCTCTCATTTTCATTCCTCTCACGGCCATGCCTTGGCATATCCCATTCTCTACCGCGATCATATGCAATGTCCCCATCTTTGGACTCTTTATCATTATTGCCCAATTGCCTCCTTTTCCAGTTTTCTTTTGAACCTTCTCGATCCCTTGCCCTGTCACTCCAGTTATCATCCCTGATTTTGGATCTGTCATCCCTTTCTAGTTCTTTTATTTTGCGTTCCAAGCTTCTTTCAGAATCCATCTCAGAAAACTCAGATTCTTGATAACGCCTACTACTTCTCTCAGGGGTCCTAGACCTGTTTGTTTGCCCTACTTCCCTTGGATTTTTATCCCTCATCCATATCATTCCATCATCATCCATATTGGAAGTCCTCTCTCGGCTTTCAGCCACATCTCGACCAGAGGGAGTTCTCTGTTGTCTGTGCTTCTCAATTTTCTCCCTACCTGATCTGTCTTCACGAGTCAAGGGACTAGCCCTATTGTCTTCTTCTAGGGCATCTGATCGACCTTTGTTCTTGCTCTTCTCAGCATCAATTCTTCTATCTTCCCTACTGCTGGATTTGGCTCCCTTCTCATTGTTTGAATCTGCTGCAATGCTTTTAGTCTCAATAGGCTCATTTCTTGCAGAAGCACTTTTCTCTCTAGCACTGTCATACTTCGGATCAGAAGCTTTCCCACTTGTCAGATCAGGTCTTTCATGACTACTCTCTTCAGCTTTCCTAGAAGCATCTGACTCATCCCATCTTCTTCTAGAGTTTCTTGACAATTCAGAAGAGCCATGACCCTTATCGCGGCTGCTTTCCCTCCTTTCCGAATACCTGGAATCTCTTTCGACTGACTTTTCAAGTTCTCCGTCATGGGACCTTTCTTCTTTGCTTTTACTCAGCTTTGCAGCCACCTTCTTTCTGTCAGTATCATCAGCCCAAGCATGCCCTTTACTGGCAGACTTCTCAGCACCATCTTGTCTGCTTTCGAGTTCTCCATCCTGGTACCAACTACTCAGTTTCTCCAAAGAACTTTCCTCTTGTTTTCTCTTGAGCTGCTTGGAACGGGACTGTTTTCGGGTGTCATAATCATCTTCATCGCTATCAGCTCTGGTAGAAGCACCTGACCTTTTGCGGCTCTCACTTCTATCCCCAGAACTCCTCCTCCTTCCACTTCCACTGCCACTGCCGCTGTCGATTCCCTCACCTTCTTCAACAGTGCCAGGCTTTCTAGACTTGCTAGACTTATGCTTCTTCTTAGTATCAGTTGCCTCCCATTCTTCATCATCCCCGGCCGCCCTATCACCTTTCAAGTCTGCACTATCCTCTCTATCACGTCTCACGTGACTACGACTGCTACGCTCAGGAGAATCCATTGAAATGGATATTTATTTATTTATTTATTTTGCCTCTAATAAGACTGATACAGTGTTGCAAAAATTCGCATCCATTTTGGTTCAAAGATTTAAAATTAGAAAAGGATTAAAAGGGCGAAATTACCTCTACAACGGCAACAGACCAACGAAACCCGTAGAGATTGGAAGAAACAGAAAAAAATCAAAACAATGCTCGCAGCAAAAACAAAAAATAAAGAGAGCGGCTACGATTTTTAGGGTTTCAGATAGTGTCTTTTGGGGATTGTTCGTTTTTGGGGGAAATTTTGAGAAAGGATGCAATGGAAGCTTCGCAGAATGTATTCAAGCCGTTACCGGCGCTAGGGGCGGAGCATGGGATCTTAGCGGATATCGGTTTTGGGATTTCAGGTTCTTCTGCATAGGATTTTAAGATAGTCGGTAAATAGAGAGGAGGAAGGAGACGGAAGTTTTTGCTTTGGCTGTGAACGTTCTACAGGGGGTCGAACGGCGGCAAGGCGGTGGCGGCGCTAGGGTTTTCTTCTAGGGTAGGTCTTGATCTCAGTTTTAAAGGCTCCTTTTCTGAAATACGAAAAAGCAAAAGGAAAGAGGCTGTTTCAGGCGAGGTTGAGAGAAGGTGATTGGAGGCAGACAAATGGCGGTAAGATAGGAAGAGGAATGACGAATACGAGAATGCAGCATGTTTAGAAGGAGAAGAAGGGAAGAAAAGATTTTCTGTCGGCCAAAAAGAGAAGAAAAGAGGTTCTGATTTCTGAGGAAGAGTTCAAAAAAAAAAATGGAAACAAAAGGAGATGGGTTGACACGTATAAACGAACCGACCCGATTTAGTCAAGAGCTGGACTCAGTTCCTACAACAGGCCCGATTGCTGTTGGAGTGGCCCATAAAACCCTGGCCCCAGCTGGCTTGTATAGGTATATATTCTAGACCTTGTTAGTGTTGCTAGGGACAACATATCTCGGTTTAAACCAATGAAATCAACCATATTATTTATAGGTGTAATTGAATCGAGTCGAAATGATCTAGTAACAAGTATGAGCTCATTTCGACTCAAAAATTTGAGGCTCAAAACTCTTCTCGAACTCGATCAAGCTTGATTTTTGAAACTCAACTCAATAAGCTCTAACTCGACTTAATATGCTCGATTTTTCAATTTTAATTATACATTATAAGGATCAAATGATAAATTAATAATAAAATATTAAAACATATATATTTAAAAAATTCAATAAGGCTCGCAAGTCACTCGAGCTGAGTATTAAGTTGTTTGAATTCAACTCGACTGCTTACTTGAGTAGCTCAAACTCGAACTGAGCTCTACTAAAAAATAAACGAGTTAAATTCGAGTAATTATAAAGTTGAGCTCAAGTAGCTCACGAGTAGCTTGACTCATTTATATCCTAATATTATCTAATTTCTTTACATTTCAATTTTGTGATTTAAACAGGTAATTCGATGTATTTTTATGTTTTAAATTTTATGAACTAAACTAATCTAAATACCTAAAATATATTAAATATTTAAATATATGATATTAATATTTTTGGATTATTATGCAATACATTGTCAATAAAAATTTTATATTCCACATGCGGGATTATAATAATGACACATACTCCATTTTATTTATTTTTTATTTTTAATACTTAATTTAGGATATGTGTTATCATTTTAACCTCATTTGTAGTGTCTAAAAACTCTACTAGCAACGTGTTGGATAATCATCCAATATATTTATATAAAGTTAAAAGCCCTAATTCCCTCGAGCCCTAATTTCTTTGAAAATTTTCTTCCACTAGTTGAGCCACACAACCTTTCCTTCTTGACTTGACTTCCTTTTCTCCTCAACGCCTTTCCAAATCTCCCTTCCTTAACTCCTTAAAAATTCCCTAAGTTCTTTTTGCCTGGCCTTTGCTTCTCTAACCTCCGCTCTCCCTCTCTAGATTTCCTCTCCTTCTCTTCTCTAAGTCTTTCACATCTGTATATAGATTATTTAACACTTTTTCGTATATATCACAAGGGTTGGGCTGTCTTCGATGGCTTTATTTCCCATTTCCTTATACAATAAACATTTTTAACTGTAATTCACAATTAAATAAGAATAATTACATATCGTAATTCATTTATCATTTACATCCCATGTTTATAATACAACATAGTAGTATTGTAAAATAAGTCTGAACATATAAAGTAAATAATTATACCTCCAGGATTTATACTAGCTGCCTCAGGGTACTCAAATGCACAGCCAAAATCCTCAGATGACATACCACGCAGTCATTGAAAATACTCTAGAGAGATGAAAATAACGAAGTGAGCAAACCACGGCTCAGTAAAGGAATTGTATGCAAATCTTCATATCACGAAACCTATATGCCATAAAATCATTTATTTCCTATAGGTACACTAAGGACCGAAATAGGAAGGATACTATAGTTAGCTAGGGATTCAGATGGAGCATGGAAGGTATTTTGAAATACCTGTCTTGTCCCGAAACCTAGAAGCAACTATAGGGAGTAATTATTGCTTATTGAAATAAAACATTTTTTCCGTAACATTTCATGTTAAATTCCAAATCAATGCTTTCATTATTTAAAGCATTTAATCAAATAATCTAATATTCAAATAAAATCATAAAAAGAATATTAGATTAATAAATCAACATTTTTCATTTAAACACATATCACGTATATCCCTGGAAATTTCGTAAACAATATTGCACTCAATTTAGTACAGTAAAGCGTTTAGAAATCATCATCCATCTCATTGAAAACATGTAAATAATCATTTATCATTTAATATCATCATCATTTCAAAACATCAATTTCTATATCATAAAACTGGTGGAGACTAAGGCATCACCCGAAATGTATCATGCTAAAATCCCCGTAGGGTAGAATAATTATCATATGAGATCTATGCCATAGTTTATAATTGTCCTCAGTCGTATACTGATCAGGTGTCGACTAGGACGTTTAACATATTACATATCACATATCACATGTCACATATCACATATCAGCATGGTAAAGAGGCCTATTAGTCTCAAAACAATATTCTCCTCATCGTATCACCTTTATGGAATCAAGAAAATAGGTAAAAACTTCAGTCAGTCTATAAAGGTTTTTATTTATCACATAGTGAATATTTTCTGTAAATAATTTATAAAATATTCACTTCTCAACATTTTCCTTTTTAAACCACTTCATATATTGTAAAACATGTAGGGGAAATTTTCAATAGCTTTACTTTCAGCCAATTCGATAACATGAATATTTAAATAATATTTTTCGGTATATTCATGTTTTATGAAAAATATTAAATTTATCATTTCCAAGGCTAGGAAATTATTCAAATATGCACCAAAATATTTCATAACATTTTTATAAATTTTTCTAGGAAATTTCAGCTGCACAACGGTTACTATTACCCTAGCCTTCTTGCAATTTCAAACACAATTCACAAACAGCCAACAGCCACAATTTCACAGTTTCCAAGGCATTTCATTTCCAAAATATTGTTATAAAATTATTTGCAGCAAAATCATGCATTCGAGATATCCTTACAGTTCACATACGCATCTCTTACCTGTCTAAATTAGTTGACTTTCTCGAATGCACCACTTGTAAACCGTTACTCTGGGGTTGCAGATAATTTCACCAAAAATATTAGCTCATTTGATACTTATTTTTAAGCTATTATTCATGTCTAAGTACAGCCACATTGGACACTGTAAATATTTTCGCAGTATAATTTCTACTGGTAATGTAACACAAATTCTTCGTTTTAAGTCAGATTTTAAATCTGAGCACACCGACAGACTCCTTGTAATTTATACAATCTAATGGCACCCTAAAATCATCCAAATGCAGCACCAAACCCTCTCCCTTTATGTTGACTGAAATCATGATCTTGAGATTCCCGTGGAATTTCAACAATCCAATCTCATATTCTTGTTTAGCCATGTTTATTTCCTAATTTGGCATGATTTTTAAGCATGAAACACAATGAATTCCCATAACTCCAAGCTTGGCCAAATGCTCCCTCAAATGGCATAATTTTATTTTGCAAGATTTAATTGAAACTAAGACCATAAACATGATCATCATGCTTAAAGGAATCATTCTACACCATTAGAATTGAAAGAAGCATAGTGTGTGGTAATGTGACTCACCTTGACCAAAACTTTGAAGCTTCGTATCTCCTTGATTTGTAACTTATACAATGATCTATGGGTATGGTTTGATAGAGAAGAGAGAGTAGAGTAATTTCCTAGTTGGAAGCTTGTTGAGATCTTATGTGGATAAGTAGTTAGGATAGTTTTTATTTTTCTTTCTTTTCTTTCCCTGTTATGGTGGCGTGGAGTGGCTTTGGGAAGATAAGGAATAGTGCCATCCAGCAGCTGATTGAGTTATAAAGAGTGTTCTAGAAATAGGCCAAATGATAAAAATGCCCCTAGTTATGTAAATTTCGAACAATTTTGCCCTTAAGCTTTCGTAGTAGTAAAAACTATGTAATCGCACTCCAAAACTTCGGATTCCATCACCAAATAATCTTATTAAATGTATTTTGATGGATAAAAGTGATTTTGTCGACACGCGGTACACCGATTGCTTGAAATTATGATTTTACCCTTGTAACTCGCTAGCGAAATTCTTCTATTTAACCATCGATTCGATATATCTCTTGATACTTTCTTAACCTCCTTTTCATGTAGAATATCATGGTATTTTTACTTCGCAATTCATTTTAGTTTAGGTACAATTTACGAAAATACCTTCAGGACGTAACCATCATTTTCCAATTTGTTTGTCATACTTCACAAAATAATGCAAATGAGGTGTTTTAGGTCTCAAATTTCCATAATATCATTATTACACCATCCGTACACTGTTTCCTCTAGTCATATATACATCTGGGCTCAAAATTCCAAGTGGAGCCCACATCACTATTTACTTATAATATACAAAATATATTAAAAAATAAATTAATAATTAATTAATTACACATGTACAGTACAAAATAATATGTTCTCAAAAAGTTAGTTTAAATTAGCCTTGGTTTTGATCGAGGTACTATTGATGTGTTTGATATGTTGGTATTGTTTTGATCTAGGTTTTTTTTATTAATTTATTAAGATGATTGATTTTATGATTTTAAAGGATTTCTTTCATTATTTTTCCTTTTGGTAGCTATATTCAAAGGCCCACATACATTAGAATGTACTAAGACTAATAACACTCAACTATTTCAACATTTTCTAGTAAAAGGTGTTTTATTCATCTTACCAATTAGAGAACATGCATTCATATGTCCCATATAATTCATAATTAAATGGGCCAATATAGCCTTATTTATGTAACTCAGCTATCTTTATCTCATTGATATTACTAACCTACAATGCCAAATTTAGGTTTGACTTCTGTACTGAGCATTAGCCTTTCTGGATCCAAGACATAAAGTCTATTATGAAATGTAGTGGATCCATAAAAAAAATTCATTCAAAATAAATGAATTATTGCCTTTTGTTCCAAATTCGAAACCATCATTTATGATGGGGTATGAAACTAAAATGATGTTTCTAGTTAATATTAGAACTCAATAACATTCTTTTATTTCAAACATCAAGCCAAAAGGTAAAGATAGATTAAAAGTCCCTTTGGCTATCAGTGTAACCTTTTTGCACCACTGCCGACCCTTATGACTGTCTCACCTTTGCATAATTTTCTACTTTCTTTTATTATATTTATGTTTGTACATAAAATGTGAACCAAACATCAAATCATGTATTTGCGATTTTGAGTTAACAAAAGAAAAGTTTAGCTCAATTATATGTATAGTCAAATATGAGACTTCCCTAAGTTTTTCTTGACTTGAAAAGATTGCATCATTGTTATCTTTGAGAACTTTTCTTTGTTTGATGTACCAATCCAAAAATTTTGGGCTTATGGCATCAATATGCTTTCTAGCATGATCAATATATTATTGATTCTATTATCCTAAGTGTAAGAGAAAATATGTATTAATCTTTTCAAGTTATAAGCAATCAAATATTAAAATTTTATTGATTTTCTCATTAATTTTTTGAAATAATAACTTTAGTTATTATTTAAAAATCTCTTCAAGGTATTCATAGTAGGCTAGACCCCTTTCAACTTTTTGTAACCTTGAGTAACTCAATAAGCCATAAAATACCTAGTTGGGTGGACAACATATCTTATTAGTTGCATTTACATACAACTTCCAAATCAGTTAAGTGACAACACATTGTCTAAACATATGATTACGCTTTGCTTTAACTTTGCCTCTAATGTTATGTGGTCATATATGACATATCTGAATCACAAAACATTGAATAAGACCCACCTCCATAGCTCAAACATATTTGTGTAAAAAATTTGGTCTTAAGTGACATAACAAGTCTCTGATTATTAGTACCTCGGTTATCTTGCAATGTTGGTAAAAGGTAACTTTGTCATGCTTAGCGTGTAACTCAACATTTAAAATGAGGGAATTTTTTTTGTTGATTTTATCTTCTTATCAAGGTTTTATCATTTGCAGCACAACAATTACTAGATCACATAAAATAAATTTATCATATGCTTTTTATTGGATAATTATGGATTTTTATCTAATCTAATTTCCTCAACCCATCAAAGAAAACTACTTGGTTAAGTCCTAAGTGATTACGTAAAAAATACTTATGCAAGTCTTGCTTGAAATCTCTTCTTGCTTTCCATGGCACTTTTAGATCTCTATCTTCAAGTTACAAAATCAATTAGCCTAAAGATGTTGATGATTGACTTGTCCTCTAAACAACAATTTAGATGGGAATGAAAGGTAAAGATGTTGATGTGAAAGATTGACCAAAAGAATGAGGTAGCATTTATTCACCTCTTAATTATAAAAGTAAGGGAAGTATCTACATTTGAAAAAAGAAGTGTGGTCAGAGATCAATGATGAGGTGCATGACATAACTGGAGTAGATTATGGTATTTAAAGATTGAAGGGTAAATTCAATCTATTATGTACCATTCAATGTTATTTTTGCAAATTAATTAGACATACTGGAGTTAAATGGGATGTGACGTAATGTAACACAAACAATGTGGGAAGACTTTTTTCAGGTATAGTTAATTTATATTTCATTATTATCTTAGAGATTATAATATATGTTTATTAATCTTAAGCATTTGTTGTTTTGATATGCAGAAACATAAAAATTTTAAAAAATTCAAGAAACAATGTTGTGCATATTATGAATTATTATTCAACACAACAACTACAACTGGAAAGCTTCAACAATTATCCACTGAAGATCCATTATCTTTCACTAAAGAAAGGCATTTGGAAGAATAATTTTTATCTGGTTCTATGCATATTGATTTTGGTGGCAATAATTTAGAAGGTGAAAGGAATTGAAAAGGTAAAAGGCGTAAGATCCATTCAATTGTTGGTGAGCGTCAATCTAGCAAGGTGAATATAATGGAGAAGATAGATTTATTTTTGGAGAAGTGGACGGCCACATAAAGTGCATAAAAAAGTTGCTAAAGTAAAAACCGAGAGATATAGATCATCTACTACAAGTAGAAGTAGCACTTTTGATTTTAATTTTTACCCTTATTCTATTAGCATATGCATAAGTCTTTTAGAAAAAAAATGGAAGGCGTTTCTTCCTTTTTTTTATTTTATAATAAAGCACAAAGAAATTCACATTAGTAAAATGGGGCAAATTTTGTTGGAATGTTTGATGTGAGGCAATAGGATTAAGTGGATAGTCTTATTTGATCCTAGTGTTTTTTTTTTACTCATCAATATTTAATTTCTATTTTTATGTGATGTAATAATATCATAATATTATAGTATGGAATGCATAAAATTATTTATTGTTATTGAGTGATTGATAAATTAACTTTCAACTTTGTTAGATTAAATGAAATTATTATAGCAAACATAATGTGTTAATATAACATTGATATTTTTCATTTGTAAAGGTAATTATAATGAGCGTTAGTTCTAGTTCAGAAAGTTCTTCTAATATAGATGATGAGATGGAATAATTTACACTTATAAAATATGTTTGCAAGTGTTACAAGGCCTACTTGCCTAAGATGCCACGTAGGACTTTTATATTGAGTGGGAAAGCATTTGTTATAGAGATTTTAAATGAAAATCCAATGGCACGTTATGAAATGTTTTACAAGAGAAAACATGTTTTCTTAAATTTTTGTGATAGTAAACATGTTTTCTTAAATTTTTGTGATAGGTTAAAAGTGGAACATCTTTTACATGATGAAAAAAATGGTTTCTGTGGAAGAAGCAGTTGCAATGTTTTTATATATAATTGGTCAAAATGAGAGACAAAGCATTACAAGTGATCAAATTTAACATTAAACTAAAACTGTTTCTACATGGTTTGAAAACGTTTTGACTCCTATTGTAAATCTGAAACTAAAATCATTTGTCCATGAGATAAAGGTGATGTTCAATAAAAAATTGTTAGAAATCCTATATGGTTTCCATATTTCAAGGTATGTTATATATAATACCATCCTTTTTATAATTATTTTTTATTTTTTCCTTTTAACGGAGAATCACATCATATATATATATATATTTGATATTAAGTAAGGATTGTATTGGAGATATTGATGGAACTGAAATATTTGCTTGGGTTCCTACATCAAAGCATGTAACATTTCAAAATAGAAAACAAAATATGTTGCAGAATATAATATAGCTTGCTCTCATAACATGTTTTTTTACATTTGTATGTGTTGGATGGGAGGGAATAGCTCATAACACAAGAGTTTTTGTTAATGCGGCTCTAAATAATTCTACTACACAAAATTGTTTTCTAATGTCAAGTGCCGATATGTTTTGATTGATTTAATTTTTCCTAAGAACTACTTAATTTGTTAATATTGTTTATGTAGTTTTCATATTTCTTATTTATATGTGATTAATACTGATATTATGGGTAAATAATATGTGGTGAATGTTGGATACTTAAATATACTTGGATTTTTAACACTATTTCGAGGACAAAGATACAATGTATGAGACTTTATAAGTAAGTACCAACCTAGAGGGAAGGAAGAATTATTCAATATAAAGCATTCTTCTGTCTGTATTGTGGTTGGACAAAACATCAGAGTGTTTTAAAAGAGATTTGCCATATTGAGGGATATGCCATACGTCTAATTATCCTCTTCGAAAACAATGTCACATACCGGAAGCAAGTCGTACTGTGCAAAATTTCATTATGTTGGAAGCTGAAAAATATGAATTATTTGAAGATGGTGAAAGAGAATACGTGCGGGAATTTGATAACATAAAAGCAACTTGTGTTAGTTCAAGTAATGATTAAATTGCATTTGATATGTCACAAACAACTAAAATGACTGAAGTTAGAGAAGAGATTGTTACGTCTTTATGGAATAATTATAGACAAAATTGAGATTTTAAAAACCAGAGCAATTAGCTTAGAAATGTTGTTAGCTGTTCAATATTGAACTATGTTTTAGTGATTTGAATTCTTGTATTTATTTCTTTTGTAATTTATTTTTATTATTTAGTAACATTTTACTTTTTTTAGTCAAAAGTTGTAATTTAATTTAATTTAATTTTTTAGTTATTGTTTTTCATATTTTTGTTTAAAAAATGTAGACACCAAACACATTTTCATAATTTTCATTTTCAAAACAATTTTTTATTTTCCTGTACCAAGCATGTTTTTTAAAATTCAAAAAATAAAAAATGAAAATTGTTTTTAAAAATAAAAATAAAAATTACTTTCATAAACTAAATGGAATCTTTAATTTTCAACAAAAAAATAAAAAACCAAATGAAAAAAAATTAATACGAAAAATAAGATTTGGATAAAAAGTCTTACTATTATTCCACCAAAAGACAAAAGAAGTATGGGGACAGGAACACATAATTTTTCCACGTCTCTACTATGACTAGAAGAAGGCATATTGCGATTCTTAAGATTAAGGATCTCAATGATGAGTGGATTAAGGAGGAAGTAATGATTCAGGACGTTATAAAAAATCATTTCAAGGAACTGTTTTAGGCTGAGCCATTATCGAATATGGAAGAAGTCTTGGAGCTAGTGCCTCAAGTTATTACTGATGAGATGAATGCTGGCCTAAGCAAGGAGGTAACTGATGAGGAAATTCCTAATGTTATATTTCAATAGGGGGCTTTTAAAGCCTATGGGTCAAACGATTTTCATGGAGTGTTTTTCCAAACATTATGGGACCTTTTGGCGTCAAACATGTGTAACTGTTGTATATTATTTTAAAAAAGGTTTAATGTTGAAAGAAATGAACAGAATGAATTTGGTCTTGACCTCGAAACAAAGGTACCCTGAGGAGGTTGGTCATTTTCGCCTAATAAGCCTTTGGCAATTTTATTTATAAGGTGATTGTTGAATCTATGGCCAACAGGATGAAGTCTTTACTTTTGAAGGTGATATTCTCATGTCAATCTGTGTTTATCCTAGGCAAACAAATCCAGGACAACATTCTTATTGTGCATGAAGTGTTCCATGTATTGAAGAACTGCAGAAGGGGCTCTGAAGTTGTCATGGCTATTAAGTTTGATCTTAGTAAAGCTTACAACAGAGTTGAGTAAGAGTTTTTGGAGAAACTGCTTGTCAAAATGGGATTTAGTTCCTTCTAGGTTTCTAGGTTGATGGAGTGTGTTTCTACTCCCTAGTTCTCTATTGTGCTTAATAGGGAAAGAGGTTAAACCTTTAAACCCCAAAGAAGGCTTCGGCAAGGTGACCCATTTTTCCCCATATTTGTTTATTTTTGTTGGAAATGTGTTGTCATGGTTATTTGAGGCCATCAATTAGGGTAAAATGCAAGGCTTCCGTATTAATCGAAGATACCTAACTTTGAGTCACCTTTTGTATGCAGATGATTGTCTTGTCTTTGCTTTCGCAAACTCTCAAAACTGTGAAACTATTTTGGACATGTTGGAGAAGTTCAAAATAGCTACTCATTAAATCATAAACTTCTCAAAGTTTGTGATTTTTTTTTCTCATCCAATACTAAGGACAATGTGAAACAGATGATTAAGGAGAGGTTTGGAATTCAGTCTTTAGGTGCTAACAGCTTCTATTTGAGACTTTCAGCGTTTTGGGGAAGGGATAAAAAGGAAGCTCTTCAATTTGTTTTGGACAAAATTTGAGCCAAAACTCAGGCATGGAAAGGAAAGCTCTTCTCTTAAGTAGGGAAAAAAAACTCTATTGAAAGTAGTTGTATCAACCATTTTTGTTTATGCTATGCAATGTTTCAAGCTTCACTTTTGTAAATATCTTAACTCTATTTTTAGCAATTTTTGATGGGGCAACTCTAATTGGGGTAACAACAATATTCATTGGATGAGTTTGATTAGACTAACTATTCCCAAGGCCCAGTAGGAGATGGGTTTTAAGGATTTCCATCAGTTCAATAGAGCGCTTTTGCTGAAACAAGTGTAACGATTGCTTATGAGTCTTTATGTACTGTAGGCTAGGGTTATGAAAGCAGTTTACTTCCCTTTTCTTCCCTATTCAGAGTAACTAATGGCAGAATGTCATCATAGGCGTGGAAGAGCCTTTATGAGGGAATTAGTGTCTTTAAACTTGGTGTTAGGTGGAACATGTGCAATGGCGAGGAAATCCTTATCTGGAAGGATAGCTAGGTTCCATTGATGCCATTCTTTAAAGTTTCCTTCTTCAGTCCAGATGGCATTGAACCCTTGTTGGTTAGTCACTTGATTGACCTTGACAAAAGGGAATGGAAGCTTGAATTGTTAAATGAGTTCTTCAAGAAGGATGAAGTGAAAGCTATTGTTCACTTTCTTATTGGAAAATCTTGAGGGTTGTGATTCTTTGTCTAGCACTACTTTAAGGACGGTATCTATTTCGTGAAATTAGGGTGAATATTGTGAATGCTTCTGTAGGTGCCAAACATGTTGGGACTAGCTATGCTGGCATGAGGGATAGATGTTTTTGGAAGTGAACTTGCCTGTTATCCCGAGGTTTAGGAACTTTATTTGGAGAAGATGCCATGATGCCATCACTACTAAGGAGAATATGGCCAAGTAATTGCATCAATCTGATGTTAGGTATTGTAGGTGTGATATGAGCATTGAGTCCCTTGAGCATATCTTGTTTTTTTGCCTTTTTGCAGAAGTTGTTGGGGTTGCTTCGAATTCCAATTATCGTCCAAATAGGGAAGGTATTGTTGGATTTCGTAGGTGGTGGTTGGATACTCTCTCTTCCCTTTTGAAGTTCTGTTCCTTTAACTCGTAAGGTTTACTTGCTTACCTATGCTAGCATTTGTGAAAGAGCCATATTTTTTTGTTTGAAGGTAAGGTTAGGCACCCTATATCCTTGTGGCAGACAGCAGTGAGGAACTATTAGCTTTTCTTAGATTGTGTTGATCCTCCGGCTCCTAATCCTTCCAAAGTTGGGGTATCAACTCAGTGACAGAAGCCTCTTGCACTCTACCTAAAAGTCAATTGCGATGCCACTTTTGACACCAAGACTGGTTTAGCTGGCATTGCAGTTGTGGCCAGAGATTTTGATGGTGTTTTGATTGATGGTGCAAATGAATTGGTTTAGGCTAACTCAATTATTGCACCAAAAGCTTTGGTCATAAGGCTTGGGTGCAAGATGGTTGCAAATAGAGGTTGTAATAGAGTCTTGATTGAATCTAACTGTGAATAGATCATTCTTCAATTGATTCACCCAACACAACCCAAGTGTCGGCAAACTTTGGCCATGGAAAATGATGTTTTGTGTCTGCGCCATTGCTTTGTTGCTTTTTCATTTTGTTCTACATTAAGAAATGTAAATCATATATCTGGTTTGGTTGCTAGGAAAACTAGACAAAAATGTTTATCAAACTGGTTTGCCTGCCACCAAATGAACTACAAAAATATCTTATTAAGACGTGTTAGTTTTGGAGGAAGAGTGTACAAAATCTTGAAACTTTTATTTTTATTTTGTGTTTATACTAAAGGTTAGTTTGGTTCACTGAAAATGACTCTCGAAAAATGATTTCTAGAAAAAGTTTACATTTTTAGGAAAACAAAAAAAATTTTCGTTGTTTGGTTGAGTCAATGGAAAATATTTTTTGTATTTTGGTTGTTTTTTGGAAAATCTGTTTCTTTTTTGTTCTAATGATATTAACATAACTAATAAAATATTAAAAATTATTTATTATTTATTAATTAATTTATTAATGTTAAAAAATAATTATATTTTGAAAATAATATATTTAATGTTATATTATTAAACATTTAAAAGAAAACTATTTATTATTACTTATATTAATATTTTTAGAAACTTGAAGTAATATTACTATTTTAATATATAATATTAATAATATATTAATATTTATTATTGAAATTATAACAAAAGTATTATTTATTTATATTTATTATTAAAATATTAATATAAAAAATTATATTTATTATTTTTAAATAAAATATAAAACATTATATCTTCAACTAAAATATTAATGAATTATTAAAATAATAAGTATATTTATTAAATTAGTATTTATTTATTATTAAAATAATGGTATAATATTTTTTATTATTGAATTATTAAAACTATACAAGATTTATAATATATAAAATAAAATATTTAAAATTAAAATATTGAAAGATTTTTAATGTTAATATTTTAATATTCAAAATTTTTACTCTAATTAAATAAATTTTTTATTAATATAATAATATTTTATGTATGATTAAATTAAATCAAAGTTAAAAAAAATCATGTCTTAGTTTTAACTTTAATAATTTTGTATTTACGAATTTGTAAATAATTTTACACATAAATAATTAATTTTTAAAAAAAGTCTTCTTTTTTTTAAAACATAAAACAAATTTTAAGAAAATAATTTAATTTTTTGTTGCTAAAAAATTATATTTCGTTGATTAATTAATTTTTTTCAATTAAGCACAAAAAATTATAAAATTTTTTTTTCAAAAAACATTTCCAGCATTTTAAGCTGAGCTAATAATATTACAAATACAATTTGAGCGCACAAAATCTTTCTACACTTTCTGTAAAATTTGTCTTTGTTGTCCCTTCACTCTTCTTCACTCTGAGTTGAGTCTTACTAAAGAGAGAAAGTGTATCCCATTATCCAAGACCAAGATGATGCAACTATCGCGCTCTTTGCTCTCCAGGTTTCTTTTTTTTGGACATGTTACTAATTTATGGTGCTTAAGAAAGGAGAATGAACTTCTTTTTTATTCTGTTCTGTCTTAGATCTTATGTCTTCTTTACCCATTTTGCTTTATAGTTTCGAAAGCCTCAAATAAACCCTAACGCTTTTTTCCCCTTAACACAAAAGAGGGAGAGAAAGTGACGAAATTACAGAGTCAGAGGTTCAGGTTTTTGGGCAAATTTAGTTTTCAATGATTTTCTCACTCAGCTCATTGGGTTTTCATTGGTCCTGGAAATATGAGTAGTATTTCTTCTTTATATATACGGGCAATGAACCGTTTCAAGTTAATTTTTCTTTACATGTTTTCTCTGTAAACAGGAAGGTTTCTTCCCAAACACTGCTATCTGGGAAATCTGTTGATATTAGAGATGCTCTGTGTTCTCATGCTTTTGAATCCCGAGCAGCCTTATCAACTTCTGTACATGATTTTGCTGCTAAAGGTCTTGAGTTCCCTCCTTACTTTGGGCTGTTTTTCATATGTTTCCTAATCGTAACTCGTTTTTGTGATTCTTTACATCCTTCTTGTACAGGAAATTCCAATCCTCGCGTGTTTGCTCCTTATACGGTATACAAGGGAAAAGCTGCACTCTCTGTTTCTCCTCTTCTTCCAACTTTCAGTAAGATAGATGTATGCTCGAATTCCTTTACTAAATATTAGTAACGTTTTTCTTGCTAAGGCCTTCAATGATGCTTATCATTTTGCCTCTGGTTGATAGTCTGGCTCTGTTGGCCTTAAAGTTGATCGCCGTGGTTCCATGATGTTGACTTTCTGGCCTGCTGTTGGTGAGCGCAAGTATGATTGGGAAAAGAGACAGGTAATCTTTTTGAATTGTTTTCTCGTTAAAATTTTAATGCATTGTTAAATAAAGCCCTAAGCCATCTAAACTTTATCTTTCTGCATCAGGAGATTATACATAGATTTATCATACTTTAGCTGGAGATCTTTTATGTTTCATTTTCTCTCTGCACTTGAGCTTCCCTTAGTGTGTTTCTGGGTGTATTGATTTTGTTTGCCTTTAGCAGAAATTTGCTTTGTCGCCAACAGAGGTTGGATCTTTGATAAGCATGGGTGCCCATGATGTCTCTGAATTCTACCATGACCCTTCAATGAAATCAAGGTCAGTTTTTGCACTCTATATTGCCATATTATTTCAGTTGGAAGCAACTCTAATTTTGATTAATTTTTAGTGGCACGTTTTTGTGCTTTAGAAAAAAGCAATGGCTTGCATTATGCAAGTTTTTGCTTTGCTTTTTTCTTGGGTTTTAAGTTGACAAATAATTCATGCTACAGTAATGCTGGTCAAGTGAGTAAGAAGTTATTTATTAAGGCACTTGATGGTGGTAATGGCTACATGATTTCTTTGAGTAAGTAATCTGTCTCTAATTATTTTCTTTGTTTTCAACTTTTAATCTTGCTCTCTATCAAAGCAACATTATAGTTTTATTGTGGCCTTTTTTTTTATTACTTCCAAATTATTTGAATGAAATAGTAGTACTGCTGTAAAGAGTAAATGTTTATAGTCTGCAGTTTAGGATTTTTCATTATCACTAATGGTTCTAACCATGGTGACAAGTGTACGATGGAATTAGATTGATCTTGGTTGGATCTTTATCCCTAGTCCACCAACACATTGTTATTGGATTATTTGGTTCATTTGACCTGGTGTGCCAACAAGCCCAAGGGGCATAATGAGATTTGTGTAATATTTCTGTTAAGCCAAAAGATCATTTTAAATCGGTTGATCAATTTCAATGGCCGGTCAAGAATACGCGTTCGTAATCTCTTTAGATTTTGTTTTATTGTATCATATTGTTTCTTGACTTGGTAATTATTTAGCTTCTGTTGTTTTTTCTTAGCAGTTATTATAACTGAAGCAAGTTGTACATTTTTGTTGATAGACCAAAATTTTGACTAGTTGAGAGATGAAATTTCTTTGTTGGGTGGATGGGAAGAGGTTCCTAAAAATTGAAGGATGCCAAACAGTTGAATTGGGACCATTGGTGTTTTAAGTGGTAAGAAATTCCTTAATAAAATGGCAGGCCAAGGGGTGGGACGAAACATATGGTATAGTTGGTTTATTTAAAAAGGATTAGACTATAGAGTTTGACCGGTCAGTCAAGATTGCTCCATGTAGTGAACCTATCTTCATAATACTAGACGTGAAAGCATGCGTCATGGAATGCTTGATCACATTGAATTATTTTTGCCAAAGGAGAACAAGTTAGATTTGTGCGTTTTTAAAGGTTGGTGAGTGTTGAGTTAATTTTTTGAGAATAACCTAGGGAGGGCAAGTCTTAGAATCAAGTGAGGCATAATTATGTAGAACTATGTTAACCTTTATTATCAGCTTTACCTAAGATTGCTTGAAAGGAAAATGGTTGATTTTTAATATAATAGGACATATGTAGGAACAAAAACCTTAGCTTTGTATGTACATACAACTAAGAAGAGGTGGCCAATGGGCAGATCGTGCTTGGGTTTGGATATTTTGAATGGGGTCATTTTGGATCAAGGAAAAATCAGGTCTGGGCCAAGTTGAGTTTGGGTCAATGAAAAATTTGGTCATTTCGAGTTCAAATCAATTTGGGTTCAGATTGTTTTAGTTTAGGGTCCATTTAGGTTTGTGTCATTTCAGTTTTGAGCAATTTTGGTTTTGGATTATTTAGGTTTGACCCTCGTATCATTCAAGATTAACGCTCACATTATTGATGCGAGTTGTTAACTTCTAAATTCAAATAAATATAATTAAATTATCAAAAATTTAAAATGTCAAAGTTCAATCATTTAAAAGTCATTTGCTAATAAGATGAAATTATGGTACGTTTAATGTAAAATTAACTTTGTTCATTAATTAAACTGATGTTTAATACTTATTTCAATATTTCATTCATTAATTATTAATTTATTATTAATGATTCATATTGATATTTCATACAATTGTATTCATCCACATTACTCATTAGTAATGAATTGGAAATGGACAATAACTAGATAATTCAAGAAGACTTATTGCTAGAATCAACGGTAATGCATATTACTGGTATTGGTACTTAATTATCTTTATGGTATAACCTTAATATTTTAAGAAATTTTTTCTAAAATATCAAAATTACTTAGACATGTTATTAATCTAATTTTATTAATTGACCATTTAAATAGCAAATAGTACAATAAAATATGAAGCATTACTTGATTTGGTCATAACTTTTAATTTTTAAGTTATAACATTTGATTTTGGGTGTTGATTTTATGTATAACAATATAAATATAATTGTATATGTATCAAATTAAATTGTATAATCTTTTTAAATTTTGTTTATAAAATGATTAAGAAATTTATTTGTTTAATACAACTAATCTTAATACTAATTACTTATACATATTACAAGATAATTATTGTTGGCTCTATGGAGACGGGAGGTGAATCGGTTTATCGACTAAAATTGAGTTTTTAAAGACTTAGCTAACAAATAAAACAATTTATGCAATAATATAACAAATGCAGTAAATAAGAGTAAGGGAGAAGAAGCAAACACAATATTTATAGAGTTTCGGCCAATCTCTTGCCTACGTCTTCTCTCTTTGATCCTCTTGTCAAGGGGTTGATTTCACTCCTCTTTGTGAATCAATACAAGCCACTTCAAGGTGTGGAAAGACCTCTTACACTTCCTTTTGTAGGCTTAGGAAGAACCTTCTTAATCTATTCCCTTGCAAAGCTACCCACACTCTTACAAGATAGCCTCACAAGCTTACACTCCCCTTTGAAGTATAGAGATTAGTTTGAGTGTGTTGTGTACGAGATATAACCTCTTGAAGGTAGAAAATACACAAGTGAAGTACAAGGAATGGATTTTGAGCTTTGAAGTCTTTCTTGAAGCTTAGAGAAGATGCTGAGTGCTTGTTCTTGCTTTAATCTTCATAAATGCATGTATTTATAGTCCACCGAGAGCTGAGGATAGTTGTTGGAGCATTTAATGCAATTCTTCCCGTTGAAACCCTCAAAAACTAGTCGTTGGGCACTGTTCTTGTGATAGGGGATCAATCCTTAGCCATAGGGGATCGATCCCATAGCTCTAGAATACATTCTGCTAAATAGGAAGGGATCGATCCTCTCTCTCATTTTGCACCTTTTGAGCATTCTGCCATTATAGGATCGATCTCTTACCTTGGGGGATCGATCCGTCTTCATTTTCCTGCACTTTTCTGGGCTATTTTGGACTAGAAATGAAGTGATGTTTGGTTTTAAGTCATCCAAAGTCATTTTTCAATTTTATGAAAGTTTTTCTTGACATTCTCAAATGAAGACTTTGTCCAAAAACTTATTAAGTAATTTTCTAAAAATGTAATTCATATTGAGAAAATTACTTAATGACAATATTCAAAGTTATTTTATAAAGTGTCAAGACCAATATGAATCAGCAATTTAATCATGGTCTTAGTTTTGATTCATGCACTTAAGGTGGTTTGAGAAAATCATGTAATTGTTAAAGCAAATTTACAATATAGAATTAAACATTTAATATTACTTAAGTTTTTGTCATTTCAAAGCACACATCTCAATTTAAAGCTAACAATTATATTTAATATTTTAAAACGAATATATATAATATTATTACTTATTGGGTGTTATAGAATTGGTTAAGTTTCAGAATCTTTTTGCTAGCAGCTTTTAAATAAGGCAGGTGATAATTTTTCCCCCTTTTTTTTGTGTAAACCACGAGATGTTCTCATACCATTTTGGGTTAAAAGTAATCCCCACTTGGAAGGTTTCGTGTGTGATAATTTGCTTTACTGACTTATTATTAGTTTTTTATAGTTCATGGATCTTTTTTTTTTTAAAGTTTTTATTTATCTAGTTAATTATTTTTTATTATATTGATAAGAGTAGCAAATTAAGGAATTTTTAATTTTTTTGCACGTATGAAAAGTAGTAGTAAGAAAAGAGATTGAAAAGATAATTTAAAAATATTAAATTTTTAATAAAGTAATATTTTATGTTATATTTATTATTTTTAATGACATTAATACTCGTCGGAAGTAAAATTATGCTTGTGGATAATTTCAAGTATTTTTGGTCATTAGGGATGGGCTTATTTCGAGTTTAGGTTAATTTATATTCGGATCAATTCAGGTTTGGGTTATTCCAGGATTGGGTTAATTTAGATTCAGATCAAATTGAGTTCAAGTAAGTTCGGGTTTGGTCAATTGGGTTTAAATCAATTTGAGTTCTAATTAATTCAGATTTAGAACAATTCGAGTTCGGATTGGGTTGGGTTTGAGTCAATTCGGGTTTGAGTTAAATGGATTTGGGTTGTTGACTTTTTGTTAGTCAAATTGAGTTGATGGTGTTTGGGTTCAAGCCAATCGGACTGGTTTCTAGGTTGGCTCAGCTTTTGGCACCTCTACATTTAGGGAATTGGAAACTTCCTATAGATATTCATGGAATGGAGTAGTTTTGAGATTCTCTTGGACCAAATGTCTGTCATCTCGGTAATATGGAAGATATGTGGCTAACATTTTCAAAAAAAAAAAAGATAAAAGAAAAAAAAAAGAAAATTTTATCCTCTGATGGCTTTAATGTCATATTGGTTTGGGTCCTTTCTGATTCACAATCAGTATTCTTTCAGTTTTTCAAAAGGGAAAAGAAAAGAACATTGCAATTTCAGGGACAATGCCATGGATATACAATCAGTGCTCTTTCAGTTTTTCAAAGGAGGAAAAGAAAAAATATTGCATATTTCAGGGACAATGCCACTGAAATAAATTGCTTCACATGCTTTTTTTATTGCTGTTTATGCAGTAAAAGGTTAGCCAAAGCATGTGTAGGTGTTTAAACATGGTGAGATGTGAAAAACGCACGTAGGAGCCCCCTAGAAGAGAAACTTAAGCAAGCTGCTCGACTTGAATACCTTGACTAGTGCCTTGAATGCCATTTAGGCAAATCTAGCCATTTAGTTTCATATGATTTTCACAATTATATGTCAATCATTTTCCTTTAGGCATTCATCACCTGCATATAAGGGTTTTTTTTTATTTTAAGCGTTATTCTGCCCTTTTAAAAGTAAAATCAATCAATAACGGAAAGAGTGGTAAATCATTTTCTCCCAAGGTATGTGTAGACTGCTTTGTTACACCTTTTGAAGTAATAAGAGCCTTTAAGTTGAAGTGTAAAACAAATCGTAAGTTCTTTCAATTTCTTTTTTTTCCCCAATACTATGTTCCCTCAATCAATTCTAATTTACCATTATTTGTTTATTTCTGAACAAGGCAATTTATGATAACATATGGTTACTTGTATTTAACCATTTCTTTGTCAGGGTGCTCTATGTAAGTAAACTTTTTCTATAATTTCCTTGCAGCTGTTACCAACAACATTCTGAAATCAAATGAGAGATTTAACGTACCTGTTACAACAGCTGAATTTGCAGTGTTGAAGACAGCATGCAGTGTACGATATGATAACTTTATTGCTATCTCCATGACTTAACTGGATTTATTATCCTATTATTGGAAATAAATATTGTGGATATCTGTGTGAGATTAGACTGGTAATCACTAAATTACCTTCTTAATTATATTAGGAATCAAGAATAGAATCCTTTTTTTCAAAATTCTGAAAATGCATAAAGGAAATAGGCTTTCTCACATGTACAAATGTGTACGTGCATATAGATATAGGTCACAAAAACCCTTAATGCTTACTTATTTTGCAGTATTGGACTTTGTTATAGGATACTAGTCTTGTCATTAGAAGCCAAACATGGCATTTAAGAGCTGTGATACTTATGCGGCTCTTAAAATAGTTTAATAGGTTTCTTTATTTGATAATTAACGCGATGTACTTTTGTTTTTTGAGATAACATTAACACTATTGTATTGGCAAGATAGAATGTATGAGAAGTTGATTTGTTAGATTGCTCTTTGTTTCATGATATATGAACCAGGAATTTAGTTTAGACTGAAATTTTATACTGGTGGTGATGATAGGAAATGATTATAAATCATCTTTGAGCTGACAGTAGATTTATGATAAGCCTTTTTTTTTTTTTTTGCCAGTGTTTTTGAGTTGGTCAATTTTGGTTGATATTTGTTTTCTTGCAGTGGTTTTCAAAAGGAATAATTTTGGGCATGAAATACTGGGTGACACTATATGCAGTTTTGTGAAATTATTCCTTGGTTTTTTGTGTGGCACAGTTTGCATTGCCCCACATCATTGGGTGGGATCGGTTGATCAATCAGTCCTCACATAAAGGCACAGAGGGGAGTCCTCCAAAGGTGAATCCGCAGCTTTTGGATTTGGAGTGGGATAGATGAAGTGATGAAATCTAAGTCTGCTCTGCTTGTTTGCAAATAACCTTATCTTGCTTTTGTACTTGTATTTTACTTGGCAGACGGTGCTAATGTGCTATTTTCTACCTACCTTTATGCATAAACAAGATTTGGTAATTGATATGCATATTGCAGTTGCACTTATTTTGTTTTCCATACTTTTTCAGGAAAATCAGTTTTTAATTTTCTGGAGTAAGAGAAACTTTTTTTACTTTTGTGTTTGGTAAGAAGGAAATATCCACGTCACACTTTTTTTTTCTGTCCTAGCGTTTTCCTTCCCTTGTTAGCATTCAACCTAGCAAGCATGCCATTAATGTTTTAATATTGGGATTTGATAAACTGTAGTTTAATGCGAGGGATGAGTATAAAAAAGTATTTGAAAGGGATGTTGTTTAGTTTGGTGAAATCTGCATATTCAAAGTGAATATGAATAACTCTCTTCGAGGGCTCCTAAATAGTTGAAAGAGAGAATGCATGCGAAGCATTGAACACAGGGAATTTCTTATTTATTTTTTTCTTTTTTACAAGAAATAAAAATATAAAATAAAATTAAAAAAGAAAACCCTAAAAAACAACCTCCACCCGGCCTAACCCGATTCACCTCCTCTGCTAACACGCTTCAATATAGTGTTTTAGAAACACCAGTTTCACCCGAGCACCCAAAAAATATACATTCAGAAACAAGAGGAAACAAACACCATCTCCCCAAGAAAACTCATGGCCGAAAACATTTCAAACAAGAACCTCCGTTTCCACCAGTAAATCAATCCAAACATAAAAACCTTAACCCTTAGCAGAATTCATCCTTGATGCCACAGCATACCATTCCCCTCGAAACAACCCAACCACAAGCTCCCCAGTCCAAAATTCCAGGACCGACGCATATCATCACAAATCAACACAGAAATGAAGATTAGCTCACAATCAAAGCATTAAACATCAACAGAGCACCCAATCAATCAAGAGACCCAGCTCATTCAAATTAAAACACAAGGCAAAGAAAGGCTGCAGTAAAAAAGAAGAGGAGAGGGTCATCAATGGTGGCCAACGGTGAAAGGGAAGAGCACGGCAGATGGTGGTTTCGGCACAGCACAGTGGACGCCGGCAGTTTCTGGAATTTTAATTGAAGCGAAGAGAGGACAAAGAAGAAGGAAAATAGAAAGAAGGAAATTCTGCCGACCCGCCTTGTTTAACATTCTGGACTCAGCCCAACATCAGCCCAAATTCATTCCTTACTTGGGCTTGGACTTAAAAGTTTGGTATTGGATTTGTTTATTTATCATTTGTGAGTTTATTTATGTTATTATTTGTTTTTTTTTACTTAATTTGATTGTTTGATTTATTTCTAGAAAAATGATACAATTTAATGAATCAAGAGAAATAAAAAAAATAATAAAAATTAATAGATTCGACGAAGGAGACCTTTCATAAGACCGTGTGTGTTCTTTTGAATACTCTTGAAATGAGTAGATTTTTCGGAAGATTTTAATCAAAATGTTGAGGAATTATTAAAGAATGTCCAATATTTATTTATTTATTTTAAATTTAGAATGATAAAAGGAAATAAAAAATAATAATAAAGATACATTATAATTAAGGCATGATTAATTGGCATGGGCAATACTTAATTTTTTTTCATACACAAATGAATTCTCGAACCCAAATTCTTAAATTAATTAGATGACCATAATGGCGAGACTTGTGTCTAGCGACATTATGACAATTAACATTAATTAATAAAGTAAAAAAGCATCGACTAAATACAATCTTTAAAGTTCTAGAGATGTGCAATCAGAAACATTATGGCGTGGAAGAACTAGTGACCAATAGACAAAGTGGCTGGATTAAACCTTTGTTGATTGAATTTGAAGTATTGAGATTGGTTGTTGATTTGGGATGAAATCTTGCATCTTTTATGCTTATTTTACTGGGTTGATTAGTTATGTTTAAGCGGTGTTTGTCAAAATGTCGCTAAGGAATTTTTTACGTCGTCTCCCTTGGAATTATATTTTGATCATCATTAACTCTCAACCATTAACTTTGAGTTCTTCTAAACCCTGAACCAAACAACTTATTAAAAGACAGAGCAAAGAGCAAATCAGTTACTTAAAATTAATTATTTTTATTATGTCAAGTTTGGACCTTGTTTCGAATAATTATATTTTTTACTTTTATTTAAGATTTTTTTATTTAATTGTTGTATTTTCTTTCTCTTATATTCAAATAAATATGCTATTAAGGATTTGCTTTTATTTGGAAAATTATAATTTAATGAAAATAAAGATAGAAGTGAAATGTGAATAGTTTTTAGAATAGGTATTTATAGTTATCAAACACTTTTATTTATGAGTTTATATTCTAACACTTAAATTTTTGCTAAAATACCTAAGAATTTTTATAATTCAAATTTAGTGCTTACAAAATTCAATGTTTAATTTTTGTTGTTTATGGAACAACAGTACAATACAGACCTAGGGGATTAAGGAAGCGATTGAAGGCTTTCACCACAACGGCAGTAGCAGCACAATACGGTGCTGCCTCTGCTGAACTTGAAATTCTTGGAAGCTATTTGAGAAGCCTATATTTGTTCACAATGAACAAGCAGCCGCTGCAAATCATTCATATTCCACCCAACCCACCTGTTCCGCCTATGCACCAACCTACCGGTGAGTTTGCAAATTATTATTATTATTATGTTCTTTTCTCTGATTCTTTTTAACTGACATGTACAGTGGAGGTTTATGCTTCCCTAATTGAACCAAAACATGCCAATACTCTTGTAAGGTACGGTAATGTTACCTTTGTTTTTTCTTTATTATTATGGATAGTTTTAGTAATTACTAATAATACTTTCATTGGATGGAATGGGAATTGATAGGCGGCTTAATCAGATAGCGCCGCTTCAGAATCTCCATCATTTGAAGCGGATTCAGAAAAGAAATCTCCAAGAAGGTTATAATAGTATATTCTATGTATTCAAAATTTCTCCTTTAGTTCGTTTTGGTTCAGCAAACCTTCATTCAAATGTTCATAATATCCCAGAAAATCATTCCGCATTCAATTATTGGAGGGGATAAAATTCTCTTTTTAGGAAATTTCAAGCATATGATTGTGACAAATTGGTTTATGTGACAGGAAAACCAGAGTTGTTTGTCATATTATGTTTAGCTTCTGAGAATGAAACAGAATCCAACAGTATGCCATCAGATGTGCAAGAGATTGTTAATTCCTACCGCTTGAGTCCTTTCATTACAAAAGTGGGTCCTCCTTTTCTGTTCTTTATCTTCTAACACTATTTTATCTAATGCTTATTTTATTTTCTACCAGTGGGTCATCTAATACAAAAGAGTGTACATAAAAATGAATAATAACCTTGCCTAACTGCTCTTTCTTGATGCACGATGGAGATGTCAAATATCAACTTTAGATTGAAAGTCTTTTAACTTGCTTCTCTTTCCTATGGCTTTTCTGCTCCCTTTCTGCATTTTCATTGAAACGGTTGATGTGTCAATATGTATGAAATAGTTTGCCCCATTTTATATTTTGTTTCTTTTTTGTTTTTCATTTTTATGCACTTCTCTCTCTTCTGTTGTTATTAATATCATCATTGTCACGTTGAACTTTTTAAAGTTACTCCCTGTGAATCTCCTCTTCTATTTTCTCTTTGTTTTATTAAATATTTTATATGACTAAAATCCATGGAAGTTCTTTATTCAACAATTTGATCATGTCCTTGACATTTTCCCTTTAAATATTTTTATTTGAAGCTTCCTTCATGGAAGGCATGGCTATTTGGACCTCATTTAAGTTCTTTTTATGATATTCTTTTTCTTTCACGTGTTACTTTTAGGTTAGCAAAAATGCTGCATTGTCAAAAGAGGAGTGGGAAGAACAGTGCAAACTATGGCCAACCTCATATCATCCACCAACCTAGTAAGCCCTACATCATTGATCTATTTTTATTTATTTATTTAGCCAAACCAGGTAGCCATTATTGATAAACTCTATAAAACATATATATGAAGCTGAGAAAGGGTATCAACGGATAGCCTCCGTTGAGAAAGGGTATCAACGGATAGAAGAGGTGCACAATGTTCGCTTTAGAAATTTTAATGACCTATAATTCATTCCCCTTCCCTCGTTTCTTTCACTGTTATCTATTTTGGTGCAAATTTGAGGACTAGAGCTTTTAGTTCGAGGTTTTTAAGTTTGAGTTATGTGATGTGTTTGTCTGTTGGAAGCTGGCTTAGTCTAAACATATGCTCTAAAGTTTGGGCTAGCAACTAGTTAACTCCAGTAGTAGGAGTAAAACTACTTCTTAAGTTTTAATCAGAAACTCTAAAATGATGTTCAATGTAAAACTACTTCTTAAGTTTTAATCAGAAACTCTAAAATGATGTTCAATGTAAAACTACTTCTTAAGTTTTAATCAGAAACTCTAAAATGATGTTCAATCTTGAAAAAAATAAGCAATTTTTACTTGGGGCAACTCCCTTGAGATCTAAATGCTGTGAACTGCAGTAATTTCACACATGATAAGTACTTGAAATATGCTCCTGCTTTGATAGTATGAAAGCAATAGCCTTAAATTTTTTTTTTGTTGTATTTCTTCCTTATGCAATTTATTTAGTCTGGAAAATGCTTTGCATAGGATAGCGAATGTAATAGGGTGGGAAATAGTTTCTATGTATTTATTCAAACGCAGAAATATGATAGTGGATTGTAACCACTATGCAAAGGCTGGCTTTAATTTCATGGAAAACATCTTGAGCAGCACATTGTCTATTACTATTTGTTGAGGGAATTCAGTGTAGAAAATGGTGTTCGGATTCTAAAATGTTTAAGTCGTATTTATCTGTGGAGCTGAAATTATGTTCTCTCTCATTTAACTTATGTTTTATGCCCGTTACCAGCTGTAATCCTTTATGTTCTCTAGACTATAATATGTTTCCTTATATGCTTGTTTTTGCTATCTCTTCTTTTTTTTTTTCCATGCACAGCAATATTGATGGCATTACTGGGTTTAGTGAAGAGGATACTAAATCAGTTTTCAGCTTTATGAAGTCTACTATAGAGTTGGCGAAATTTGGTGATTATTTGGTAATTTATTTAATTGCTTTCTCATGCACTGATTTTATTGTTTAAGGATATGTGTCAGACAGGTTGGATTGCATGAACTACAGTTTATTTAAAATAGCAGAACCTATACACCGTCTGAAGTAGCTCCTATAAATTTTAGAATATAAGAGTTTTCATAGTGAGTTCTAGTAGGCGAACACTATCAAGGCTGTATGATTTGTTCTCAGAAGTTGACTTAGACAATGTAGGGTGCTTGATCTAGAAAAAGTATATTCAAATCGAAACACTCAAGCAATAATCTTAATTCTCGGTTAAAATCCTCAAATATCTCATTAATTCAATATCAAATATTTGAAATCTCAATATCTCAATATTCATTAATTCAAGCCTCCTAGAAATAGAAATAACTTGGATATTTATAACTAAACCCTAAACTTAGGAAAATGCGAAGAACCAAATCTTCATCATTGTCACCATCATCATAGCCTTTATCCCAGTAGATTGGGGTAGGCTAATGCAAAGAACCAAATAAAACCCTAAAATCATAACACTTTGGAAATAAATAAAATAAAAATTAATAAAATAATCTAAAATAGCCTAAATATATGAACAAATTATGGTCGGTACCACAAAAATAAATTCTTAACTAATTTATTCCGTCAACTACTGTATTTCCATCTTTGACCACTGCAGAGGCTCAAACGTAAGATCTGCACCCAAGCCCCACGCTACCATTACCAACATTGGCTAAACTTCTCTTTATAGAGGTGCTAGTGGGCTAGATGAATCCATGTAATGTTTTATGTTGCAGAAGGATCAAGGATAAACATGACCAAGTGTCCAAAAAATACAAAATTCTGGTCTCTATTCATTGTTTGGCCAATTTAGGTCTTTATGGAGGCTAGAATAGTTATACTAAGTGTTAGTTTTATGTGGTGTCTGTTAGTAGTTTTTTTTTTAATCATTATTAATTTTCATTTATTTTAAAAGATTTGGCTTAAGTTTGGTTGCTTTGCTACATTGCTTTTGGTGAACCTCTTGCTGTTCTGCTAAGGCCTAAGAATTTACTAGAAAAGAGATTTGATACATGTGATTATTCATGATGAATTTTGTTTTGCTTCTTATGAAATTACCTGAGGACAGCTTTCCTAGGAGTGTTTTTATCTTCTGGTCTGTCACATATGAATTTATCATTTTTCAAATATTAGTATGGTAACATGATCGATTGCATTCTTAGCAGTAAAACTGGCTGAAATTTGACAGAACAAAGGAAAAAAAAAAGAAAAACTCAATGGAAACCTCAAATCTCTGATATCAACTGTGCAATTCAAAATTGTCAATGATCAATAGTAACAGATGATGCAAAATAACCTATGGATGTGATCTCTTCCCTAATATAAATAAACCACATTGAGTGGAATCTGAATAAATTAGGCCAAGTAGAAATCAGTCCTATTTTCGTAATTTTTCACTCAGGTAAGTATGCCTTAAATCCTTCCGATGGTGTTTCATCCCTTGGTTTCTGTTGTTTGCTGGAATTATGTTCTTGTCTAACATTGCATTTTTCTGCAGGTTGTTAATGCGGCTGTAATAGTGGATCCATCAGTTAGGCAGATAATTGCAAGTGCATGTGATGAAGTCTGTTCTTGGCATATGCAAACAAGCAAAGCAGAGACTGAAACCTGCTGTTTCAAACAGTTGGAAGCATTCACTTCTCATGTTGATGCGAACAGGACAGCAGGAGATATAACTTTGCTTTCAAATGGGTCATCCAACAATCCCTTACAATGTTACTCTGCTGTTTCTTGTTTAAAACCTTGGCAGTGGGCACAACAATTAACGGATACAAGTCCTTGTCATTGGCACCCATTAAGACATGCTTCCATTGTTGCTATTGAAGCTTCTGCTGCCAGGGACAGACATTTGTTCCCTGGTTCTGGGCACAATGAAAAGTCATATGAAGTTGATTGCACTTATTCTTCTTGCTCAGGTTCTCCAGCAAAGAGACAAAGGATCAACCTTGAAAATGTGAGTTAACATTCTTTTGCTTGTATTGAATATTCATCTTGTTGGTCTGTATAAACAGAGGTTAAGATGGGGGCATATCCTTTAATGCTATTTATAATTCTGCTGGAAGTTTCTTTTTGTCTGCATGAAAAAAAACATTAAGCTGTTATGGTTTTTCTATGTTTCTTTTATATTTAAAAGAATGCTGATTGACCCAATTTATTACTATATTTTTGCCATTCAAGAAGAAAGTGCAACTGCATAGTTGTATGTCTAATTGCAGTTTACTTTAGACTTTAACCAAAATTTTATAAAGGGGTTTTCTAAACTAATAATAATTTCTTGATCATTGATACAAAATTTGTCAAACATAAGTGAAGGGGGTAAGTTTGTCCTTCGAAACGTTTGTTTGTGAATACTTTTTCATAAGAATACTAAGCAAAATATAAATCTGTACAGAACAAGACAAATCCAAAAGCAACCTTTAGGACTTCAAAAAAGATTCAGCATGATATACCCAATGATATACATGCAAAGCACCTTATAAGATCATATCAAAAGTGTGGCAGTTTTACTAACTACTGAAGCAACAGTTTGTATGTTGAACAATTATGTGAAATCTCCAAGAGACTTGTTTGGTTGGAGTCACATCAGTCATGTATTTTTTGTTTTTTTTTGGCCAAACATCAGTCATGTCTAATGCTACTGTTTTAGGTCAAGAATGGTAGGGAACAGGATGCTAATACTGAAGGTTCAAACTCCTTAGCCAGGCCTTATCTTTGTACTGGCTATGACATCTATCTTGCCTGGGAGCCTTGTACAATGTAAGTTTGTTAAACAAACCTTATCTCTCTTCTGGTTTATGTTTTACTTTTTTTTTTTTTAATTTAGATTGAAAAATTGAATTTAGCTCATTTAATCTTAATTTGAGATTAAGATTATAAATATTTGATTTCAAACATCATATCCTTTTCAATTTCTACTGATCGATAGGATTTGCTTGTGGTTGCTTGATTGCCTCTTGGCATTTGCTTGTGGTTGCTTGCTTGCCTCTGGTTAAAAGTGCAATGGTTTTGATCAAGGGTTTGCTTTTCCTTATATTATAGGCTGTTTTCTCATCAAGGACATGCTTGTTGGTTAATTGTCGTGAATTGTGTCATATTTTGTTCTCTGAATTTTAGTTATCTTCTATTTTAGAAATCTCTACCAAATATCATTTATGGTGAAGATGCCACGTAAGGAAAAAAAAGGAATTCTTCCACTCCAGCCTCATGGGGTTAAACTGCCTAGTAAACCTTTTCTGATTATTGAAATCATCTTTAGACTTCATGGGCTCATTGCTAGCTAGTGGCTACAAATGCACGTGTAATAGGAGATGGTTATTTGTGCCAGAGAAAAGGCTTTTGTTTATTTTTTCTACTGGCTTTTTTCTTTTAGAAGTGATGCCATTATCTGATATCTGGGCCTTGCTGTGTATGTAAGGTGTGCCATGGCTCTTGTCCATCAGAGAATTAGACGCATATTTTATGCTTTCCCGAATCCCGAAGCGGGGGCATTAGGAAGTGTTCATAGATTGCAGGGTGAGAAAAGCTTAAATCATCACTATGCGGTTTTCAGGGTAGTGTTGCCTGAGGAAGTAGAAGAAGAAGTCATTGGGAGAACAAAATTGAAGTAACTGCTGTGAAGTTACGGTTTCAGGTGGCTAGGCTGCTTGAACTTGAATTTCCCAAAGAAAAATAGACTCTTGTGATCTTTTGCTGTTGACATGGTCAATATCATTTTTTGTTGTGCAATTTTCCAGAAACCCTTTGTTATTATAATTGATCTTCCTTTGGTTTTTGTTTGTTTAATGCGAATTGATATTTAAACTGTAATTTAGCAATGGTAATCTTATTAGTAGATCGAAGTCAATTTATCTGCTTCTGTTCCACTGGATCACCCGGGACTGGCATGCTTAAGTCAGTAAGGTGTTCTTAGGAATATTCAAAGTCAAAGCCAAAAGTAGACAAAAATTAGGAAATAAAATAATACCTATAGCCTATTTATAGGCAAGTAAATTACCAGTACTACAGAGTAATTACTCTAGGGCAATTTCATCCTTTTAGAAGAGTTTGTTCCCTGTAAGGCACTGAAACGTCATCTGTCGTCCAATTGTTTGCGGCAGGAATTTGTCGCAACGCAAAAGGCTAATAGAATGGGGTCACACTCGATTGGCGGCATGCGATCGGCCCCCTATCGCTGGTGGGAGGCATCTCTCGCACAGGCTCCCTCGCGCAATGTGGTGTCCTCTTGCTTATTGCCACGTGGCATCCTCTGTTGTCTTTTGGGCCTCGGTCCAGTGAATTTGGACTTTTCCATATCAATTGCTTCCCATTCTCTTATTGGATTTTTTCCAATAAAGAAAGTATATAAATATATATACACTTGAATTTGGGATATTTTGATCTTTTTTGTGAATTTTTGTAGTTTTTCGGCATTTTTTGCAGATCAAGAAGCATAATTCTGCGAGAGGTGGTTCCAGGCGCGCGATGCTTTGTATTCCCTGCCGCGGCTATATAAGCAGCAGAAAGTAAGCTGAATCGCTCATGAAATCCTTTGTACCAGCACTCTGCCGCACGTCCTAACCCTCCCGCGAGTTTCAGGCTGCTGCACATCTTAACCTCTTGCGAGCCTAGTCTCTTTCATTCATACAGAGTCTCTCGCTCGCTACCTGTCATCGAGACTAAGTCTCCTGCTACTTTGCACTATCGCAACTGTTTTCATCTCCCATGACACCCGTAGTCTCCCGTAGGGTCTAGAGTTTGCCGCCTAGAGCACTTTTTCCCTTATTCATTCAGTCTTGAGTCATGTCTTCTTCCCGCGTAGGTAAAACACTGAGGAAGGGTGGTGTTGAGTGCAAGTTGTCAAACGCAGACTTAGAAGAAATCAAAACCCACTTCCCCCTTCCTACAGGCAACCAATATAGAATCCCATCCAATAGGGAACATTCCCCCGATTTAGCTACCAGCGGCGTAGTTGTACATAAAACGTCCATAGTTTTCGGTTTTCGTTTTCCACTTCCTGAGTTTGGAGTAGACTTAGGGGTGTTCATAATTGGGAAGAAATTCGATTAACAGATCGACCGAATTTAATTTGGTTAAGTGGTCGGCCACCAAATTTAATTCAGTCGGTTAACGAAAATAGAATTTAGGAAAATTTGGTTATTGGTTAATTCTATTCGAAAACCGAATTAATTTCGGTTAACCAAATTAACCGAATTATATTACATATAATACATAATATATACTAAAATATATATACTATAGTATATTATATATATATATAATATATTATAACATATATAATATATAATATACACTATAATATATATAATATAAAATATTATAATATATAATATATACTATAATTTATATAATATATATAATTTTGTCTAAAGTTTAACCGAATTATATTTCAGTTAATTAATCGAATTATATTTCAGTTCGGTTAATTTGAAAATATAAATTTCGGTTCGGTTAATGAAAGTAAAATTTTATAATTCGGTTAATTCGGTTTCGTTTAATTCGGTTCGAAATTAACCGAATTAACCAAATGAACACCCCTAAGTAGACTTCCTTAGGTATAAAGAGATAGTCCCGTGCCAGCTTCATCCTCATGCATGGGCCCAACTAGTGGGATTCTCCATAGTGTGTCACAACTTAGGCATTGTTCCTTCTATCCCCCTTCTAAGTGCGTTTTTTAGAGTCTATGGGTTACCGGGGTTGGTCACATACTCTCTCCAAAGAATAACGGACAAGGTGTTTCTGAATAAAATTTTTTCGGACCTTCCCAATAAGTTGCACAAATTCTAGAGCGAGTGGGTCGTTGTTGAGATTATGAGGGATTTGAGAATCCCAACTAGGTGGAACCGTGATACCAGCGACCACTCAAGGCGCTCAGAAAAATTTAGTTTAGCTTTCTTAAGGGACCACCTAGGCAAGTCCATACATCTTATTTGTTCTACCGAAGAGCGAGATTTGTTTTCCCTTTTCACCCCCGAAAACATTACAGCGGCTGGTTGGGGAGTAGGTAGAGTTATCCTCGGAACTTTTGCCATTCCTTCAAACCTTCCCTCAACCTCACACACACCTAGTCTCGGCTCTAGTCGTTCACCCATGGTTCCCATAGCCGAATCAACAAACCCGATACGTCGTTTAATAGATGAATCTTCACCAGTGATTTATTCGAGGAAGATCTCGAGTGGAACCAAGGCGACGCCTTTGAGAGTCCCTTCTACGACTTCCCATCGGATGAGAATTTCGCTAATTTAGATGATTTTGGTGATTTTTTAGGTTTTGAAAGATAATTCTTTTTACGCTCGCACACGTGTTTAACGTCTTTTGACCTGGTACGCTAACTTTTTCCTCTTGTTTTGTGCAGACATGAGCTTCCAAGATGCCATCCGCAGGAGGAAGGCCTCTACATCCTCTTATAGAGTCCCTCCAGATGCTCTCCGATCGCGGAAATAGCTTCGAGTTGAAGCTTTCGCTTCAGAATGCCCCCAAGCTCCGGCTCCTCCTCTGGTCATTGGTGAGCCAGGTCGCCCTATGCAAGAGGCCGAACGGGGCAAAAGGAAGAGGCACATTATTCGTAACCATTCTGCTCAGAGCTCGGAGGGTCACGAGAGCTCAGGGTCACAGAGAAGTGAATTCGTTCCACAAGAGGGTGACCCCGACACTACAGTGGATAGGCACGCCCTTCGTAAGCCTCGCTGCAAGTATCGAAAGAAATTATTTATCAAAGATGCGATGCCTGTGAAGCCAATTTTGCCTAAGATGGCGCTTTCCACACTCAGGTGCTAGCAAGTAGATGGAGGAAAGATCATCCATGGGGACGACTTCCAGACCTGCCCCGATGTCAATGACAATGACAATATCGAAGAGCCCGGTGTAGCTTCTCATATGGCTTGGAACACTATCCTTTTGCGCGATTAGAAGGAAATTTTCAAGAATCTTTTCGCAGGAGAGGACAACTTGGATTATTTGGTGATAAGGGTGAGAACCTCATCTTTCTTTTAGAATGCATATGTTTTATCTTCCTCAGTACAGGTTTTTAATTATCTTCTTTTTTGTTTTGCCAGGCTGCGCAACAAGTGGTGGTTGTTAATGCGCAGCACCAGACCTTCAGAGAGCAAGTTGAGAAGGAGCTGCACAAGCTTCGGGAGAGGCACATGGCGCTTCAGAACGAGGTCAACCAACTCCATTCACTCCCCGCTAGAGTGGACGAGTTGAAAAGGGATAATGAGGGTTTGCGATCTCAAATAGCGAACTTCGAACTGAAGTTAAGGGATGAACAGGCGAAAACTGAGTCCCTTTAAGGGTACCAAGAGGCTTATGAGAAAGCATCGAACGATCTACAGAACATGAGGTTGCAACGAGACGAGGCCATTGATGAAGTGCACACCCTGTTGAAGCGACAAAGAGAAGTCCGAGCTGAAGCTGTCCGAGAATACCACCTTTCCCAAGATTGCTTCGAGAAGAAGCAAATTTATTCGGCGGGCTTCGTCAAATACGGCTTCTATATTGCCCGCGCTTAGCTAAAGAAGCAAAGGCTTAACGAGACATTCCTGGAGCTTCAATTTACTGAAGTGGTCGAGTTCTATAATCCTCTTCCCTGGACCGAATACGAGCCTGACTCGTTGAAGCCAGAAGACTACCTGGAGGAAGGGGCCGTGGATGACTTGGACAACCTTGAAGGTCCTTGGCCCCTTTGTCAGCCACACAGCCAACCTGAGCCTATCGAGGCCTTGTTGGGTTTAGACAGCGAAGATCTTCAATTCTTTGACTATACTACTGTCGAACCTGCTTTAGATTCTACGGCTGTCAAGGCTACAGAGGCCTCACTTGATGCTCCTTCTCCCAAGGCTGCCCCTCCCGAAGGACAAAACACAGGTCTAGCTCCCGTGGATCCAACTACTGGCACAACGCCTCCTCCTCTAGCCGACTCTATTCTCACGATCGACTGACTAGGACGTTTTTTCCTTTTTTTGTTGTTTTGTTATTTTTGTTTTTGTTTGCAATTCATACAAGCATTTTATAGTTGTAAATAATTCATTTACTTTTAATGAAAATTACAATTTCTTTTGCAATTTTTCCTTTCTTTGCATGCTTGTGATATTGTGATAGAGTATAAATTGTTTACATGCATGGTATGTTATCAAAATGCAACTATAATTGACACGTTATCATATTCATAGGGATTTTAGCATTTTTTATAGCCACAATGCTACGTAATATGCTAAAATGTTACAAAACTAAGATACTTTATCAATAAGGTCGTACACGCTTTTCGACGTACTCTAACAAAGCTTTAACATACCTTACAACATACCTTTTATCATGATTTTCGACATGCTCCTTAGGTTGCTCCCTAGTTCTTCTTTTGAGAGAGTATTACCTTCTTCTTAAAGAAGAACTTTTGTTCAAGTATTGTGCCTGTCTGTGTATTATTCGCTTAAGTACTTACTCATTTTGTCCATATTTCGTATTTTTCGCTTATGGACTTATTTAGTTTGCTTGTCTCGCGCATTTTTCGCTTAAGGATTTAATCTATTTGCCTGTCTCGCACAGTTTTCACTTAGGGACTTATTCAATTTGCCCGTCTTGCGCATTTTTCGCTTAGGGACTTATTCAGTTTGCCTGTCTCGAGCATTTTTCACTTAGGGACTTATTCTGTTTGCTCGTCTCGCGCATTTTTCGCTTAGAGGCTTTTTTGTTTTGCCCGTCCCGCACATTTTTCGCTTAGGGATTTTTTAGGTTTGGCCAGCTTTTGCCTTTGTTACTCTTATTCTTGAAACACATTTATCAGTTAACAAAAACATAAAATATGAATAACTGGTCTTTTATTCATAAATCAAGCAATAACTTCACATGATATTTGCCATTCATGCAAAGTAATGCATAAAATAACGATAGAAAAACAATAAATAAATAATACAATATTCTCATTGCCAGTACAACTTTAGATGATTAACATTCCAAGTCTTCGAGATCTTTTTTCCCTGTAAAATCTCTAAGGTGCACGTGCTTAGTCCGATCATTCTCCTGATTTTGTAAGGTTCTTCCCAATTGGCCCAGAACTTACCATCTTCCTTGTGGGCGCTTGTAATGGCTGATTTTCTTATCACTAGGTCTCCTTCCCGTAACTCCCTACTCTTAACTCGAGTATTATAGTATGCCGCTATTCGTTGCTGGTAGGCGGCCAACCTCATTTTTGCCATGTCCCTTAGTTCGTCTATCAAATCAAGGTTCTCTCTAAGCCCCTGAGAGTTGATTTCTTTAACGTAAGGGATTAGTCTAGGCGATGCTGCTCCGATTTCAACCAGGATGAGGGCTTCAGTCCCATATACCAAATTAAATAGTGTCTCTCATGTTGACACTCGACTTGTCATTCTATAAGCCTAAAGAACACTAGGGAGCTCATTAACCCATGCTCCCTTCGCCTTGTCCAGTATGGTTTTTAACCCATGGAGTATGGTCCTGTTGTTGACTTCGGCTTGCCCATTGGCTTGGAAGTAGGATACAAATGATATCCTAAGTTGGATACTCAAACCTCTACAGAACTCTTGAAATGCATTGCAATCAAATTGCTTTCCATGGTCAGCATTTAACACCCGCAGGACTTTAAATCGAAAGATAATTTCCTTCTATACCATTGCCTCTACTTTCTTTTCAAAGATTGTGGCCAGAGGTTCTACCTCTATCCATTTGGTGAAGTAGTCAGTGACTACTAGCAGAAACTTTCTTTGGCTTGTGCCCAAGGGAAAAGGTCTCAAAATATCTAACCCCCATTGCGCGAATGGCGTAGGTTGGAAAGTGTTTTGGAGGGCCGAGACAGGTGCTGACACAATTGGGGCAAATTTCTGGCACTTGTCACATTTTCGTACCTTATTGGCAGTATCTTGTTTCAAAGTAGGCCAATAAAACCCTACATGGAGTACCTTCGTAGCTAGCGCTCGAGCCCCTAAGTGTTCACCACATATGCTCTCGTGAACTTCAATCAATGCGTATTCAGCTTGTTCAGGCCCCAATCATTTCAATAAGGGCATAGTAAACCCACGCTTGTAAAGCTCCCCATTTACCACCGTAAATTTGACACTTCGCAATTTTAGCCTCCGGGCTTCGTCACTGTCATCGAGGAGTTTTCCCTCTAAAATATAATCTCTGATCAGGTTTCTCCAATCACTCCCAATCGTAACATCGCAGACTTCCTCTTATTCAGTGCTTGGCTTTGCTAGACACTCCATCTTTACTACTCCACCTTTCATTCCCCTAGAGGATGCTAGCTTGGAAAGGGCGTCACGTGGCTATTTTCAGATCGATTAATTTGGGTCAAACGGAAGTTCTTGAACAATTGTGCCAATAATTGAACTCTCTACAAGTATGGCACCAAAGTATGCTCTCGTGCTTCGTACTCATCAAGATATTAATTTACCACTAATTGGGAGTCACTATTAGCCATTAAGTTGCTAACTTCAAGCTTCTTAGCTAGCTTCATTCTGGCTATCAGAGTTTCGTATTCAGCTACATTATTAGAGCTTGGAAAATTAAAATGGAGGGAATACTCATAGGCTTCTCCCTCGGGTGAGATCAGTACAATTTCGGATCCACTACCATCTACACTACGAGCTCCAATTTCCACCAAAATATTTCTGGTTCTTCTTGGTCCTCCCGACCGGTGCATTCTAGAATAAAGTTCGCTAATGCTTGCCCCTTTATCACCTTGCGAGGGTGGAAGTGAATATCATATTCATTGAGCTCAACTGCCAACTTGGTTAAGCGTCTTGAGTGCTCTAACTTTTGTAATATCTGTCTCAGAGGCTGGTCTGTTAGTACAGTTACTGAATGGGCCTGGAAGTACGGTCGTAGCTTTCGAGACGCCATCACCAGTGATAAGGCCACCTTTTCAACTTGGGGATATCTCATCTCAGCATCTAGTAAAACTTTGCTCACATAGTAGATTGGGCAATTTTTATCCCCATCTCTTTTCAACAGGATTGCACCAACCGCCTTTTCACCTACGCCCCAAAATACATAAAAAGTTCATCCTCGAGTTGAGGTCTAGATAATAGTGGAATTTCCTTCAGACGCTCTTTCAACTTATCAAATGCCACCTGACATTCTTCAGTCCACTTGAAGTTTTTACCTCCTTTTATCGCCTTGAAAAATGGCAAGCATTTTTATGCTTATTTAGATAAAAAGCTGTTCAAAGTCACTATCCTTCCAATTAGTCTTTGCACTTCTCTTACAGTTGTTGGCGGCTTCATATCCAAAATGGCTTGAATTTTCTCGAGGTTAGCTTCAATTCCCTGATTGGTGATCATGTACCACAAGAATTTTTCAGACCTTACTCCAAATAAACATTTGTTGGGATTTAACTTCATATCATATCATCGTAACACCTTGAACACCTCTGACATTTTTCAGCATGTGATTCGCCCCTACGGCTCTTGATGATCATATCATCCTCATATTCTTCCATGGTTTACCCAACAAGTCCTTAAACACCTTATTTACCATCCGCTGATACATAGCCCCGACATTCTTCAAACCAAAAGGCATTACTCGATAGCAATATGTCCTGCTATTAGTAATGAAAAAAGTTTTCCCTTCATCATCCGAATGCATCATGATTTGGTGGTATCCCGAAAAAGCATCCAAAAACTCAAGAGTTCGTATTTGGAAGTTTCGTCCACCAGTTTATCAATGCACGACAACAGATAAGAATCTTTGAGGCAAGCCTTATTCAAATTAGTAAAGTCATGCGCATTCTCCACTTCCCATTGGCTTTCTTTACCATCACCACATTAGCCAGCCACTCAGGGTAATTAACTTCTCTGATAAACCCTGCTTGTAACAACTTCGAGATCTCCTCACCTATAACTTGCTGTCTTTCAGAGCAAAATTTCTCTTCTTTTGCTTGACCGGTTTGGCTCCTGGAATGACATTCAATCGGTGGCAAGCAATCTTAAAGTCGATTCCAAGCATGTCAGTGGGGGTCCATGCAAAGACATCAGCATTTTCTTTTAAGCATTGAATTATCTCCTCCTTTGTTTTGCCAGGCATCTGACTTCCCACGTATACCACCTTTTCTGCATCTTCCTCATCTAACCGAACTACCTCTATCTCTTAATTAGGCTTTGGCTTAGACGGTTCTTCGATCGTGACAGTTTCTTTCCTCTGGATCCCCTTACACGTAGTAGGCATATAACACGTCCTGGCCCTCCTTTGGTCCATCCTCATTTGGCCTACACCATGAGGAGTCGGGAACTTCATCAACAAATAGCAAGGGGAGACTACTGCTCTCATGTCGTTCAATAGCAGTCGCCTAAAAATCATGTTGTAAGCCACCGAAGTTGACTTCACCACCATGAACATTATTTGGCGAACAACGCTCTTTGGGCTCTCCCCAACGTGATAGGTAGCTGAACTGCCCCTGCTACCTTCACCTTTTCATCGAAAAACCCATATAGAGGTGTAGGCACCGGCTTCAGTTTATCCTCTGAAATATTCATATTTTTGAAGCAGTTCCAATAAATTAAATTTACCGATCTCCCGTTATCAACTAGTATACGGCTGACCAGGTGCTTTACTACAACCGTCGAGATTACCATCGAGTCATCATGGGGAATCGTAATATCCCTCCTGTCGGCTGGTGTGAAGGTAATGGGCTCCTCATCCTACCTTTTTTCCATCACCGAGTTTACTTGGTAGGCTTGCCGGGCATAAGACTTTTTAGATAAGAAGAAAGTGCCAGCCAACGATTCCTCTCCAGATATAACATTGATTGCTGGACTCGTAGGCTCGTTATCTTCTTTTTTATTTCTTCTATCTCCCTTTTTGTTCTCATTTCTCCTTGCATTATCATTTCTCCTCCCATTCCTCCTATTTTTATCTCTTCTGTCCCTAAGGTAATTCCCCCTATTACGCGCGGGACAATTGTTTCTTTCACTCCTCCACACAAATCGGTCTATCTTACCTTCCCACGCCAGCTTCTTAAGCTGATTCATCAACTCCCTACACTTCTCTGTTGAATGTCCATATGCCGAATGGTAGTTACAGTATGAATCTAAGTTATGACCTAGATTCCCTGAGGTCTTTTTCAGAAGCTGTATAAGACCTGACTCCTCAATAGCTGCCAGCACCAAAGCTCGAGATTTAGTGAGCGGGGTGTAAGTGGTATATTTCAACCTAGGGGCCTTCTCGGGTTTGCTTGATTAGCTGGAGGACCCCCCGGAGGTTTCTCTCCCTCGTTTCCTTCCTTCCTTTTGCTCCCCATTTGATATCATTTTCATCACTTCCTCTTGGGTAATGTACTTATTCGCTCAGGAGAATAAGTCTAAGATTGTAGTCGGTTGGTCTAGCGACAGAGACTCTTGCAACTTCTAAGTCCTTGTCCCTTGTAACATGGTTGCCACGGCTACTCGTACTTACAAATCACATACCTCCAGATTGGCATCCCTAAATCGATCTACATAACTCTTCAAGGACTCCTGACTTCCTTGCTTAAGGGTGAGTAAATAAGTCGGCTCCTTCTTCCTCTAGCTATTCACCACAAACGTCTTGAGGAACTCATTCCGCAACTGGTCAAAAGAGGCAATGGATCTCTCGGGCAAACCGTTGAACCACTTCATCGCATGCCTCGTTAGAGTGAGTGAAAAAGCCCTACACATTATCTCATCCTCCTATCCATGTAGTAACATTAAGGCCTCATAGTTTTGAATATGATAATAGGGATCCGTCTTTCCTGTATATGCGGTCACCTACGACATCTTGAACTTTAGGGGCAGTGGTTTTTGCATGATGGCCATGCTAAATGGTATCCTTCTCCTCTGACTCTCCTCCGTTGATACCAACTTCTTGTCTTCCAACACCTGTTCTATCATTTTCTTTATATCCACTATGAAAGCGGGTTGATCTCTATCTCTTTCAACATGGGACAAATTAGGCTGGTCTTCAGCAACTACTTCCTTCCCTTTACTTCGAGATGCATCCCTTCGCATCATCTGCGTATTCTAGGTGGGGTCAAACTTCGACTTAGCCCTCCATGTGCTCTCCTCATCAACGCCGATCTTTTCAGCACCTCCAATACCATGTCCTAGGTTAGTCTTGGTAAAATTTGACAGACTTCAGTAGTAGGCAGAAAACCCTACTGCAGCTTCAGCACCCTGTAGCGCTGCCTCGAGGCCTTGTCGCCTAATCCCTGCCGCAGGTCCCACGCCTAGCGCAACCTCATACTCCTGCGGGGACCTTGCGACAGGTTGTTTACTCCCGAGCCCTACCACATCCTGCTAGTTCTGAGCCTCTCCCGTAGGATGCACCTCTTGTCTTAGTGAGGGGTCTGTCGCCACTTGAGTACCCTGTCGCCAGTGGCGGTACCCCTTGGCTCGTCTCTCCCACGAGGTTCTGTACAGCTTGCGACAGGCTCAATTGCTGGAGGACTCCCTTAAACAGATCCATCATGACCCTTAGCGCCTGGGTTGTTTCCTCGCTTTGCCTCCTCAAAGCTTCGAATTACACCACATACACCATCATTCTCTCTTATTCACTTGTGTCCTGTGGCGGATTGGTTGTTCAGGAGAACTCACGAAGTTCTCATTACTTCCATCTCTAACAGTAGTCGACCTTGTTCTCACCATCTTCAAAGTTTCAATTAGCTTTTATTTCATTCCCACAAACGGCGCTAATTGTTGTTGCACAAAACAACAATGAATGGTTGCTGACGTAAGCTGTTTGTCTTTTTCTCCACGTTTAAGCTTCTACAAAATAGTGAAAGTCAGAGGAACGCAGGGGGTGATTCCTTGTGCAAAATAGTGAAAGTCAGAGGAACGCAAGGGGTGGTTTTTTGCGTAGGCACTCTGATGCTTAAGTTAGCAAAGTGTTCTTGGGAATATTCAAAGTCAAAGCCAAAAGTAGACAAAAATTAGGGAATAAAATATTATATGTGGCCTATTTATAGGAGAGTAAATTACCAATATTGCAGAGTAATTACTAGAGGGCAATTTCATCCTTTTAGAAAAGTTTGTTCCCTGTACGACACTAAAACGTCATCTGTCATCCAATTGTTTGCGGCAAAAATCTATCGAAACACAGGAGGCTAATAGAATGGGGTCACACTCGATTGGCGGCAGGCCCCCTATCACTTGCGGGAGGCATCTCCCGCATAGGCTCTCCAGCACAATGTGGCATCCTCTCGCTTACTGCCACGTGGCCCAATGGCTTTATGCCACGTGGCATCCTTTTGTCGTCTTTTGGGCCTCAATCCAGTGAATTTGGGCTTTCCCATATCAAAAAGAAAAAAATAAATGTAAAAAAATTCTTAAAAGTATAATGTAATTATTAAAAAAAGCTAATAAAACAAAATAAAAAAAGAAATTTATTAAACTAAGAGTGTTCAAATTCCAATGGCTCCATGTTGACTCAAAAAAATACAATAACCCAATAAGTTAATGTTAAGAGTATAAAACCATTTATATAAATGTTTATTTATTTAGTGTGATTCATTTATAATTTGTTAGTTATTTATTTCTATAGCTAATACTTTTGGATTTTCACTTTCTTTTAGTTTTACATATATATATATATATATATATATATATATATGGCTCACTTAAAAAATAAATTTTTATATAATTATTAATATATAATTATATATTTTATAACAAATGTGAATATCTCAAGAAATTAAAAAATAAATAAAATTGTTAAGTAATAAAAACATTAAAATGTAAAAATTTATATTTATATAAATATTTATTAAATTTTAACTTTAATTTAGCATTTCTATTATATTTTTATTTAACTATATAAAATTAAATTAATTATTACATTCAAAATTATAAAAATATTTATAACTTATAAAATTTCAAAATCAATTGACTAAGCCTTCTAAGCCTGCCCAGTTAAAATCATATCAAACCCGAAATCGGACCTAAACCAAAAATAACCGAACTTCACAATACCCGAAACTGGAAAAGCCCGAGACTAAAAAAATCCAAAACTAGAAAAATCGAAATTGAAAAAATCCAAAATCGAAATAACATGAGCCCGAATATAACCTGAACTGAACTCGCCCGAATCGGTCTATTTGCCACCTTTACCATAACCTTCCACCAAAGACCAAGCTGTCTTAAACTTCTTTTCTCCCCCAAATAGTGAGCAGGGTGTAAAACGGGTCTTAGCCTGCAAGCTGGCTTGTTAACTAAGTGGGTTTTTTTTATAGATCAGACCTTTCTTTTTAGGCTTGTTTAAAAGCGGGTCTATATAGGTTAATCTGTGCGGACCGAAAATTTGCGTCGTCCAACTCTCATAAATACGGGTTGACCTACGTTTTTTGAATTATATTTAAATATAATTAGCTTTTCAATTATATTATTAATTTATTTTTATTTCCTATCAAGTTTGTAATTATTTATTTTAAAACATTGTAAGAGGATCGTAATTGTATGTAGATTGAAATTTTATTTTATTTTATTGTATTTTATTTTTAAAAAATCATTTGGCCCACGGGTCGATCGCCTCGCATGAAAAAGGGATCGAATTTATAAAATTTGACCCGTTTAGGCTCGTACCCGCACAGTTTTACATCCTTAATGGCGAGTGGTTAAGCAAAAAATTCTTTCTTTTTTTGCTTACAATTTGACAGAATTATTCAAGTTGGATCTATTCAAAATTAAATATTATAAATTTTTTTAAAAAACATATCTTAGAATTTAAAAAATTTAAGTTTATAACCGTTGTCAAATAATTAAAAAAAATATATAGAGTAGGAGAAAATCTTCCCATGAGAAAAAAATGAAGGTAGAATTCATTCGTCAAGTCTTATGATTGAAATATTCTATAAAACGGTGACAGGAATATTATTTCGAATCTTGAATTTATTTTATGTAATTTATTTTGAATCACAAGACGAGAGTTTACGTGTAAAGTAAACCCTTTTTCCTTTTTACCAAAATCGCATTTTCAAACTTGAAATCAAACACAGATCATATTGTATTATGTAATAATGGTAACTTGAATTCTAATAATACATGTTATGTTTACTTAAATTATTTTTAATAAATTATAAATGCTTTAAAATAAATCATATATATTTTTAACTTATCATAGTTATACATTTATTTAAATAAATATTATAATTTTTATTGTTATAGATGTTAATAGGATAAATGTGTTGTTTTTAATTTCAAAAGTATAATATCTTATCATGTAATTTAGAATCAAGTATATAAAATAAATCATTAATCGTTATATCTTATTAAAATTTGTATGAAATAAATTTATATGTTAATGTACGTTATAATAATATTTTATCATGAGTTTATGTTTAGAATTTAAAAATCTTATCAAGTATAGTTAAATAATTTAATTTCATAATTAATTTTATTATTATGTTTCATTAATCCTTTTGTACTAACCGTACTTTATTAAACTTGATAATTAAGGGGTTGTTTGAAATTGTTGTGTGTTTTATGTTTTTAAAAATTTTGTTTTGTTTTATTTTCATTTTGTTTTCAATTTATTAATTTTGAAAACATGTTTAGATAACATATTTTGTTGCCAATTTTTAACAATAAACAATAATTGAGAAGGTGGCGAAAGCTTTGTCATTGAAAGGAGAGGGTGGGTTCGAGTATTGAAAGGAGATACTGTTTCTATTTTCCTCCCTTTTTTATGGTACTGTAGCCGCAACGGATGAACAGTGCCTGTGCGGTAACAGTACCGAAATTGCTTCCGAAATTTTGGAAACATCATTTTGATGTTTCCAACAAATTCCAAAACAACATGTTTTATTTTCAGTTTTTAAAAACAAAAACAACTTAACAAACATGCTTACTCTTTTATTTTTCAAAAAATTGAAAACATAAAACATAAAACAAAAACAAAATTAAACTTTTTACGTATAGTTTGTTTTAAGATAAATTAATTTTTATAGCAAATCATTTTAAATTCGAATATTGGTCCACTAAGTAAAGCATTTAGTAAGAATTTTTTATCAATATTCAAATCTTCCCACAAACATATCATTAATTATATATGTAAACATGTTATCGTGTCTTGCATGTGTTAAATTTGTATTCATGTGATACAATTGATTTAAATGTGTTTTCTAAGTCTTGCACGCATGGTATCATCCGTCTTGGTCATGTTTAATCATGTCGTGTTACACAAATAATTATAAATGCGTTAACCATATCATGTCACGTGTAACATTTATAATAAATGCGTCATGTTTGTGTTTAGGATTTAGACACATTTTATAATACGTATTATGTATGCGTTTCAATAATCTGTGTCGTGTCTCATATCGTATCTAACACAAAACATTACATGGATACAGAAATTTTCAAGTCTAATTTGTGCACTCAATTATCTTTGGGGCATGATGCATTTTATATATCTATTTCTTAAGGTGCTCTAATACTCTATTTATGCATATAATTTTTTCCATTTTAGTGTTATCCAAGGAAATTAATATTCAAAAAGTTCTTAGGTAACTAATTCTTTAATTTTGCTTAAAATAATTAATTTTTCAAAAAAAATGTCATGGAAAAATTTGTCAAAATTTGAATAATAAATGATTGAAAAAATAAAAAAAATAGATGTTTGAACATAGAAATTGTTAGTGTATGCCTTAGAGCCAACTCATATGAAGAGAGGCATGGTACCATATATAGCAATGCATGACTACTTAGGAAAGTGACATGAATGTTTCTCTTTACCATGCATGCAGACAATACTAAGAATTATAATTCGCAAGATGAGGTGAAACCCATGGAATAAGATAAGCCTTGCAAGGAAATTGTAATGTAGTTACAATTATGAGAATCTCTATGCATTAAATTTTTAGTTCGTAAAAAACGTTCCTGATTATCATACTGTAGACATATGGCATTGACAATGCCCAAAGACCGATACAAGCTAAGCTTTCTTACTTCTGAAGTAAGAAATAAATCACATAGATTTAAATATAGGGATATTTGAGGATAACATATCGGTGCTTATTAAAAAATAAGTTCTCTAAATATAACTTGACATGGGAGACCCATTTAGTGGTGTCATTTAAGTGTTTATGGAATACGCTCTATGTATTAGTAGTATAACTAATCCTTTAACTTAAGATGTTAGGTCATCTTATATGTTGAATGTTACACTTTGATTTCACTTTTACAAGTTTGGATGGCAATAAAAGGGTATTTTTGGATGTGACTTGAAGCATATGAAGATAGATGAGTAGATAAAATGAGAATTCATCTGCCCGAGTGCTTTAAGGGAATAATATCTTATATATCTTAGCTCATACTCATAAAGTTTTTGGCCAAAACACTAGCCAAAAGGAGTTAATATTAGTAGCATAAGGGTAAAAATTAGGGGTGTAATTGAGCCGAGCCGATACAGTGAGGTGCTCGAGCTCGACTCAAAAACTTGCTGCTCAGTACTCGGCTCAAGCTCGATCGAGTCTTAATTTTTGAGCTTGAGCTCAGCTCGAGATTAAAATCGAGCTAATCAAGCTCGCTCGATTAAATGCTCGATCTCCAATTCATTTATATATATTTATATATATTATGTTTTAATAAAAATATAATAAAATCTAGTTTTTTAATAATAATAATAATAATAATAATAATAATAATAATAATAATAATAATAATAATACAACATCAATAATAAAAAAATCTTTAAAAAAATTAAAATATTTACAGTTACAATGAATTTGATAGATTATAATCCTTTAGTCATTTGAAAGAATTAGCTTGAGATCTTCAATCTTCATCAATTTCACCTTTTTGCCTAACTTAGCCGAAGTGTTATTCCTTCAGAATAATGGATCCGAAAACTATAGTTCAAAACCATATGAACACAGCAAAATTTTAAAAAGTTTATAGGGTGATGTTGCAACAACTACTACAAGATCAAACAAGAGAATTTAAACAACACTTTTTCACTTCAAAATAAATATCTATATAGGCGATTCCATAGCTTTATACAGTGCAACACATAAAAGATTTATACCGTGCGAGATCTGGCGCGGGAGGAGGGGTGGGTGTGCCAGATTTGGTGATGAGAGGGGCTAGGTTGACCGGATTAGTTGTCGGAGGAGGCCATGTGCGTCAGATCTAGTGCCGAAGGAGACTATGTGTGCCGAATTTGATGTGGACTGCTACTGGAACGTGAAAAGAGAGTGGTCGTTGGTGCAAGGTCGCCCATGTTGAGGTGGCGTGGTTGTAGATCATGAGAAATTGCTTGCAGGTGCAGGTCACTGGCAGGTGCGGCTTGTTGGGACTTGGGTAACTGGTGGGAGTGGCCTGAGTGGTTTTAGTTTTGGGACTGAAATTGAAACATGAAAATAGTTTAGGCGTTTAGGGTTTCTAAGAATGAATGGCAAATATAAATGGGTAGGATAAATAAGTAATTATACTATAAATTTATAAAATATATATTAAAATAACAAAAGCTTGATAAGGCTCGCGAGCTACTCGAGCAGAATATCTTAATACTCGAACTTTGCTCCCTCGATAGCTCAAGTAGCTCGAGCTCGAGCTTGGCTCGACAAAAATTGAGTCAAGCTCGAGTTTTTTTCGAGTCCAGTTCAAGTAGCTTGCGAGTACCAGTGTATCATTTACACCCCTAGTAAAAATGAAAATGGGCATAAAATAGATATTTTACTTAGTCATTTATAAGATATTGTGATTAAATGATTGAATTGCAGTGAGATACTGGACACTAAAATGTTGGTGTGAGAACCGATATTTTTCCTAGCTAAATATGTATTCTTATATAATTTGGTGATAAGAAGAGATAATGTACTTATGAGATTTCAAGTATAAGATTTTAGTACGTATTCATAGAAGTCAATTATACGAGATTAAATGCAAATAATAAAATGAAAAATATATATATATACATATGCGTATACATATTCGGGAATATACGAATATAGGTACTAAACATATTTATAAGAACAAGAATATATATATGTATATAAATATATATATATATATATATATATATATGAGACATGTATACATATACATGTATGGAATATGTGTATGAGATACAAAGAAATGAATAAATAAAACACAAAGTATAAATAGAAAGTAAAGAAATACATGAATAAATAAAGCATATAATACTAATAAAACAAAAGTAAAGTAAACTAATAATATAGACTTTTATAGTTGATGGGAAATCCATCTCATCTCGTCAGACATCCCTCACCCTTTCAAAATTGTTTTCATTTTTTTTTACTCAACACCATCCCTCCACTAACCCACTCTCCACCGACTCTCTCTTTCTCAACCCATCTCCTTCACAAATTGTTATTGGCTATCCCTCCTCTGCCATTCGACCCTCAAGCCACCGAAGGAGTTGAAGACTGAAGTTTCATCGGGCAACAAGAGCTGACGACACAAAATGGGGGCAAACACTGCAGCAACAAGGAGCACCGGAAGGATTTTAAAAAGGTCATTGGTCTTGCATTTTCAGATTTGAAACAAAAGCCAAAAGAAGGAAGCTGTACGTGGCACTTATAGGTCGGGAATAAGCAGTGACGAGGGCTGAACTATTAGTATCATGAGCTGGAAAATAAGAAAGAAAGGGTAGGCTACGGATTTAAGAGTTAGGTCAGGGTTTTAAGAAGGCTAAAATCGTGCACTTTCAGGTTGGAAAACGAGAAGGAAAAGCAGAGGTATAGGCTGTGATTTTGAAGCTAAGTTAGGGCTTTGAGAGGGTTGAACCGGGAAGGAGCAGAAGTTGAGGAGAAAGGAAGATATTGTTGGCTGAGTTGGGTGTTTCCAGCTGCCAAGAGAAGAGCTTTCAAGGGCCAGAACAGGCGGCCTTTGGTGGTGCTACAGCTGACGTGCAAAAGGGGTTGTCCGGTGGCTGACTTGAAGATAGAAACTAAGGTAAAAGAAATAGAAAAGGAAAGAAATAAAAGAAAAATAAAAGAAAGGAAATGAAAGACAATAAAGAAAAGTAAAAAGGAAAGAAGAATATATATATATATATGTGTATATATATTTATATATATACATAGGAAAATGAGAAAAATAGATTTGAAGATTTTAATATATAGATATTATGTTGGAGTGTAAATTTACATAAGCATATTGAAAACTTGAGTTAGACTTTATTAAGTCGAGATTTTCTTGTGAATGTGTAGTGCGCCAAGAAGATGACAGACACGGTTTAGCTAGCCACGAGACAAGATCAAGCTAAGCTCGCACTAGGTAAGACGTTTATATAACGTAGAAGTAGGATTATCCTGTATAGGATTGAATCTTACTATAGAATGAATTGAATACTTAGAGATTAGATTTAACGAAATAAAATGCAAGTACGATGTTAGATTCGATAAAGTGCCAAAATGGTATGATATTAACCGTAAATGAATCGTTATGGTAGAAACTTATAGATATCATGAGATGGAATGATAGGCATTCATGTGAATCATGAGCACTACATTATACTGCTTTCATTTCATCTACTTGAATTCTTTTACCATTAAGCATGCTTTATTATTATGCATGAAATACGAAAAAGGTTTATTTTTATCATGCTTATCAGAATGCTTGATGCTTATATGGTTTTGAAAAGAATGAAATGATGGTTTTCACATATGTACATATATACATGTAAATGATCTTCAGAAAAGCATTACGTACATTAAACTATTTTTATACGAAAGATTGAATTGTTTTATGAGACTTTAGGCACCCTAAGAGAATTAAATTCAATAAAGCATAGTGGAAGCCGCCTAATTCGAGATTACTCATTAGGTATAAAAGCTTGTCCGACAATAGTCGTGGACAGGTCTCAGTCTTGCCTGATCAGTGGGACTGAGAGATATGAGGTCTATGGCCATAGATAGCGCCCTAGTGGTTTCCAGGGGACGATGATATGATTCTTCACTGCTAGCTACAGTGAACTAAGTCTTTATTGATAGAGAGATAGGGATTTAGCCTAGTCTCAAATGATATGAAATGAAGTTTAGAGTATGCCTTTAAAATGAAAATGAACTCTAAACTCGACATTGATTTACAGTATATGAAATGCATTTTGATGCTATATGTGATATGAATATACTTTCAAAGTATATATGATATGAAATGTGCTTCAAAGAAATATATGCGATATGAAATGTATTTCAAAAAGTATATGTGATATGAAATGTGCTTCAAAAGGCATATGTGATATGAAATGTATTTCAAAAAGTATTTGTGATATGAAATATGTTTCAAAAAGCATACTTGACATGAAATGAAAAAGCTTGTATATTTCAAGCACATCTTAAAAGAATACATGAAATGTATTGATATTATACATGTCTTGAACTTGTTTAAAAGAATATGTATTACATGTTTTATGATTGTAACTACTTCATTTATAATTACATGTTCAAAATGGCATGATGACTTCGAGACTTAGACATCTCATGATATGTTGAAGCATAATAGGATTGAGTTGGAAAATACATGTAAATGCTGCATGATGAATAAGAAAACGATCAATAATGAATTCTCCTCACATGACATCATGCATGGCATATAGAACAGTATAATTCTAACTCTGCACTTATATAAATGACTTACTGAGCCTTGCTCATTAAACGCTATTTAAATTTTTTTTCAGATTGAGCACGGAGTTGGGGGAGTATTTCGGAGCCTTCCGAATAGTCCCGAGCCTGAAATATAGTCCCAACTCTCCAAGGAGATTTTTTTTGTAAACATTGGGTATACTTACTCTTCTTTTATCTCCATTATCAATTCAGGCTGTTTTTGATTCAGTACTTAGATGGGATGTAATATAATATAGAGACTAGCATCTAGACTAGCAATGATGAAGTATGAAATGTTGATTTTGCATGAGTATGGATTGTGGATTGAATAGCATGAACAAGTGACCAAGTAGGAAAAATGTGAACCATAAGAGGAAATGCTATGATATGGAAATGAACTTGGTCATAGGAATGCTAGAATATGATTAACTGTCATTCTGAGAAGCATGAGCTGGATTATTACTTGTAATTTTTATGCAGGAAAATAACCTGGGTAAAGTCATAAAAATAGGCGAGGGAGTTAACGTCCCGAAACAAAAAAATTCACTACATTGCACTTAGACAAAGCAATATAGGAAATCAAAAAAAAAATTTAGCCTTAATTTCTACGCATCTGTACAAGTAAGAGAGACCGTCGCGGCCTTCGGGTCGTGACAGATTTATTGGTATCAGAGCCGAGATTGTGTAGTGCATGTCAGTGTCGAAGAGTTAGAATAGTTTACATCCCATAGTACTGATGTTGCCTGATTGTATAGTGCTCAATAAGTGCAGAAAATTGTTCTAAATGCATTGTTGTAATATTGAATACAGAAAAAGATATGAGGAGAGGACGGGGACGTGGACGAACCCCACGTGTAAGGCAAGCTCAATCATCTCCACCGTCATCACCTCCAAGTCCGAACACTCGGTTCGCACGCTTGGAGCAAACCGTGTCCGGGTTAGTGGCCTTAGTAGAGCGGCAAAATGCCAGGAGTCGAGATCAACAACAGACTCCACCCGTGCAAGAACCGGCACAGCCTGCTCCACCACCCCCACCACTTAGTCAGCAGTCACCGACTCCTCAATCACAGACTGCACCACCACCGCCTCCACCTACACAGATAGTAGCGCCCACATCATCAGCTACTAATGTGAGGCAAAATGTGGAGCAGTTTAAGCAATTTCAGAAGATGAACCCTCCAGTGTTTAAGGGGGCAATGGACACTGAGGTAGCCGAGACATGGTTGATGAAAATAGAGAAAGCCTTTGAGATTATGGGATGCAGCTCAGAGGATAGGGTGAACTTAGCTGCTTATATGTTTGAGGGAGAGGCCGAACATTGGTGGAGAGCAGCTAAGATTGTGTTACAGAGCAGGAACTCTACCATTACATGGGAGGCATTTCTCGAGGCCTTTAACGGTCATTACTTCCCTGAGAGTGCCCGTGACAAGTAACAAGAAGAGTTCCTCAGCTTAGTTCAGGGTTCCATGATAGTGGACCAGTATGTGGCACGGTTCACTACTTTGTCTCGCTATGAGCCACACATAGTGAATGATGAGGCGAGAAAGGCCAAGAAGTTCATTAATGGGTTGAGGCCAGTAATTCGAGGGAGACTCTCAGCTCTTCGTATCGTGTCCTATGCCGATGCTATCCAGAGGGCTCAGTTTGTGGAGCAAGACTTGGAAAAGACACAGAGCCAATATGATAGCAGATATAAGGGAAAGGGTAAGAGGATCGATACTAGGAGGCTCGAGCAGAATAGGGCCCAGCATAAGAGGCCGAAGTATGGAGCGCCTCACACTCAGGCTTCTAAGCCTAAGACAGCTCAGATATGTCCGAGGTGTAGTAGAGATCATGGCACCAAGCCATGTTTCATGGACATAGGAGCTTGCTTTAAGTGTGGCAAGATCGGACATCGCTTTAGAGACTGTCCCACACTCAAGGCTCCTGAGAGGCGACCTGAGACAAGGAGCACAGATAAGCAAAAGCCTACGGATAAGAGCAAGAAACCGATGGCACAGGGTCGAGTATTTGCTTTGGACCAAGAGACTGCTGATGCCTCCGGATCCGTCATCAAGGGTAAGCTCTTAATTAATGATTCTGAAGCTTTTGTACTTATTGATTCTGGCTCCACGCATTCATTCATATCACCTGCATATGCTAGGAAGCTAGAGTTAGAGCTTGAACCCTTAGGCAAATTGTTGCGTGTTAGTACACCCTTGAATGAATCTCAAATGACAAACGTAATATGTAAAGGCTGTAAAGTGAAGGTGGGAGATAGACACCTAGTAGCAGATTTGATATTATTAAACATGTATGACTTTGATGTAATACTAGGTATGGATTGGTTAGCTAACCATCATGCTAGTTTAGATTGTCATAGCAAAGTAGTGATCTTCTCCCTACCTGAAAAGTTTGTACTAAACTTTGATAAGATGAAATGAAAAGCCTTTTCTTTTAAATTTGTACTAACATGAAATGAATTTTGTTTGTGAAGGCTATCTCGCTTTTGTCGAGGATGCCAATAAGAGCCATCCGGAACTCTCGGACATCTCCGTGGTTAAAGACTTTCCTGAGGTATTTTCGGATGAGCTACCGGGGCTACCTCCGGAAAGAGAGACGGAGTTCGCTATAGAGCTACTCCCAGGCACTCAACCAATATCGAAGCCTTCATATCGAATGGCCTTGGTCGAGTTAGAGGAATTGAAGAAGCAGTTGCAAGAGCTGTTGGATAAGGGGTTTGTAAGACTAAGTGTGTCACCTTGGGGGGCCCCGGTATTGTTTGTTAAGAAGAAGGATGGCAGCTTAAGACTGTGTATCGATTATAGGCAGTTGAATCAAGTGACGATTAAGAACAAATATCCACTGCCAATGATTGATGATTTATTGGACCAGTTGAAGGGTGCTCAGATATTTTCCAAGATTGATTTGAGATCTGGGTATCATCAGTTGAGGATTAGAGGTGAGGATGTACAGAAAACAACCTTTAGGACGAGATATGGCCATTATGAGTTTTTGGTCATGCCATTCGGATTGACCAATGCCCCTGCAGCCTTCATGGGCTTGATGAATGAAGTGTTTAAACCCTTCTTGGACAAATTTGTCATAGTGTTCATAGATGATATTTTGGTGTATTCCCGATCTCGGGAGGAGCACAAGCACCATCTTCGCATTGTTCTTCAGACCCTCCGTGAGAAAGAACTTTATGCGAAGCTCAGCAAATGCGAATTTTGGCTGGAACAGATTAGTTTTCTGGGGCATGTGGTATCGAAGGATGGAGTGGCAGTTGATCCAGCAAAGATAAAGGCTGTAATGAATTGGGAGAGGCCTAAGACGGTAACCGAGATTCGTAGTTTTCTGGGGCTAGCGGGATATTACCGGAGATTTGTTGAGGGTTTTTCTAAGCTAGCCGGACCTTTGACTCGTCTCACACGCAAGGATGTCAAGTTTGAATGGAATGATGCGTGTGAGCACAGCTTCTTGGAATTGAAACATCGATTGACTACAGCACCAGTCCTCACCATTCCTAGTGGTTCCGGGGGATTTGCTGTATATAGTGACGCTTCACACCAAGGTCTAGGGTGCGTATTGATGCAAAATGGAAAAGTGGTGGCTTACGGTTCTAGACAGCTAAAGAACCATGAGAGGAATTACCCCACCCATGACTTAGAGCTAGCGGCAGTGGTGTTTGCACTAAAGATATGGCGTCATTATTTGTATGGAGAAAAGTTTCAGATTTACACAGATCATAAGAGCCTAAAGTATCTCTTCTCACAAAAAGAATTGAACCTGAGACAGAGAAGGTGGATGGAGTTACTTAAGGACTATGATTGTGAGATTCTCTACCATCCAGGTAAGGCTAATAAGGTGGCTGATGCATTGAGTAGAAAGAGTATAGGCATGGTCAGCTACATGATGGTTAGAGAGTGGGAATTAATAGAGCAATTTTCGGAGATGAACCTGAATCTAGAGCCTACCGGTGAATGTTTGATGGCTAGTTTGAGAATAGAGCCTAGTATCATAGAACAAACTAGACAGGCTCAGAGTGAGGACCCGAAATTGGTTGAGATTATCGACTTGATACAAAAGGGTCAGGAATCAGTGTATGAGATTAGCAGCGATGGCTTATTGAGGTTCAATGGGAGAATATGTGTTCCAAGCAATAAAGCCTTGAAGAGACAGATCATGGATGAGGCACATAGTTCTAAGTACACGATGCACCCAGGTAATACAAAGATGTATCAGAACTTACGCAAAGTGTACTGGTGGTCAGGTATGAAGAAAGACATAGCAACTTTGTGTCTAAGTGCCTAGTGTGCCAACAAGTTAAAGTGGAGCATCAGAAGCCGGCAGGGTTGCTCACTCCTTTGTCTGTGCCAACTTGGAAGTGGGAGCACGTGACCATGGATTTCATCATGGGACTTCCTAGGACTCGAGGAAACCATGATGCCATTTGGGTGATTGTCGACAGATTGACTAAGTCGGCACACTTTTTGGCTATGAAAGTTACAGATTCACTCAGTGCCCTTGCAGATTTGTATGTTAGGGAGATTGTGAGATTACATGGAGTCCCTGTGAGCATAGTGTCAGATAGAGATTCTCGGTTTACCTCTCGTTTCTGGGAACATTTTCAGGATGCTTTGGGAACTAAATTGAGTTTTAGCACTGCTTTCCATCCTCAAACTGATGGGCAATCCGAGAGAACAATTCAAACCCTTGAGGATATGTTGAGAGCGTGTGTTATGGATTTTCAGGGTTCATGGGATGATCACTTGGCACTGGCTGAATTTGCATATAACAATAGTTTCCACTCCAGCATTGGGATGGCACCTTATGAGGTGTTGTATGGACGTAGGTGTAGATCCCCGATAGGCTGGGAAGAAGTGGGTGAAAGGAAGATATTTGCCCCCGAGCTTGTAGAAAAGGCTTCAGAAAGTGTCAAATTGATATGTGATCGATTGAAGACAGCTCAGAGCAGACAAAAGAGTTATGCCGATAATCGTAGGAGACACTTGGAGTTTCAAGTGGGAGATAAGGTGTTTTTGAAGATCTCTCCATCTAAAGGCATAATGAGGTTTGGTAAAAGAGGGAAGTTGAGTCCTCGGTACATTGGTCCATTTGAGATACTAGACAGAGTGGGTGATGTGGCATATCGATTAGCGCTACCACCAGAGCTATCGGGTGTGCACAATGTCTTTCACGTATCTATGCTCAGGAAATACCATCCGGATCCCTCCCATGTGATTGATTATGAACCTTTGGAGATTAGAGAGGACTTAAGTTATGTTGAGAGACCGCTTCGGATTTTGGATCGAAAGGATAAAGTGCTGCGGTCCAAGACAATTCCCTTGGTAAAGGTGCTTTGGCAACACCACAGCTCAGAAGAAGCTACATGAGAGTTGGATAGTCTCATGAAAGAGAAGTACCCCCACTTATTTCAGGATAACTTGTAACAATTTGGAGGACCAAATCTTTAAGGTGGGGAGGATGTGAGAACCGATATTTTTCCTAGCTAAATATGTATTCTTATATAATTTGGTGATAAGAAGAGATAATGTACTTATGAGATTTCAAGTATAAGATTTTAGTACGTATTCATAGAAGTCAATTATACGAGATTAAATGCAAATAATAAAATGAAAAATATATATATATACATATGCGTATACATATTCGGGAATATACGAATATAGGTACTAAACATATTTATAAGAACAAGAATATATATATGTATATAAATATATATATATATATATATATATATGAGACATGTATACATATACATGTATGGAATATGTGTATGAGATACAAAGAAATGAATAAATAAAACACAAAGTATAAATAGAAAGTAAAGAAATACATGAATAAATAAAGCATATAATACTAATAAAACAAAAGTAAAGTAAACTAATAATATAGACTTTTATAGTTGATGGGAAATCCATCTCATCTCGTCAGACATCCCTCACCCTTTCAAAATTGTTTTCATTTTTTTTTACTCAACACCATCCCTCCACTAACCCACTCTCCACCGACTCTCTCTTTCTCAACCCATCTCCTTCACAAATTGTTATTGGCTATCCCTCCTCTGCCATTCGACCCTCAAGCCACCGAAGGAGTTGAAGACTGAAGTTTCATCGGGCAACAAGAGCTGACGACACAAAATGGGGGCAAACACTGCAGCAACAAGGAGCACCGGAAGGATTTTAAAAAGGTCATTGGTCTTGCATTTTCAGATTTGAAACAAAAGCCAAAAGAAGGAAGCTGTACGTGGCACTTATAGGTCGGGAATAAGCAGTGACGAGGGCTGAACTATTAGTATCATGAGCTGGAAAATAAGAAAGAAAGGGTAGGCTACGGATTTAAGAGTTAGGTCAGGGTTTTAAGAAGGCTAAAATCGTGCACTTTCAGGTTGGAAAACGAGAAGGAAAAGCAGAGGTATAGGCTGTGATTTTGAAGCTAAGTTAGGGCTTTGAGAGGGTTGAACCGGGAAGGAGCAGAAGTTGAGGAGAAAGGAAGATATTGTTGGCTGAGTTGGGTGTTTCCAGCTGCCAAGAGAAGAGCTTTCAAGGGCCAGAACAGGCGGCCTTTGGTGGTGCTACAGCTGACGTGCAAAAGGGGTTGTTCGGTGGCTGACTTGAAGATAGAAACTAAGGTAAAAGAAATAGAAAAGGAAAGAAATAAAAGAAAAATAAAAGAAAGGAAATGAAAGACAATAAAGAAAAGTAAAAAGGAAAGAAGAATATATATATATATATATATATATATATATGTGTGTATATATATTTATATATATACATAGGAAAATGAGAAAAATAGATTTGAAGATTTTAATATATAGATATTATGTTGGAGTGTAAATTTACATAAGCATATTGAAAACTTGAGTTAGACTTTATTAAGTCGAGATTTTCTTGTGAATGTGTAGTGCGCCAAGAAGATGACAGACACGGTTTAGCTAGCCACGAGACAAGATCAAGCTAAGCTCGCACTAGGTAAGACGTTTATATAACGTAGAAGTAGGATTATCCTGTATAGGATTGAATCTTACTATAGAATGAATTGAATACTTAGAGATTAGATTTAACGAAATGAAATGCAGGTACGATGTTAGATTCGATAAAGTGCCAAAATGGTATGATATTAACCGTAAATGAATCGTTATGGTAGAAACTTATAGATATCATGAGATGGAATGATAGGCATTCATGTGAATCATGAGCACTACATTATACTGCTTTCATTTCGTCTACTTGAATTCTTTTACCATTAAGCATGCTTTATTATTATGCATGAAATACGAAAAAGGTTTATTCTTATCATGCTTATCAGAATGCTTGATGCTTATATGGTTTTGAAAAGAATGAAATGATGGTTTTCACATATGTACGTATATACATGTAAATGATCTTCAGAAAAGCATTACGTACATTAAACTATTTTTATACGAAAGATTGAATTGTTTTATGAGACTTTAGGCACCCTAAGAGAATTAAATTCAATAAAGCATAGTGGAAGCCGCCTAATTCGAGATTACTCATTAGGTATAAAAGCTTGTCCGACAATAGTCGTGGATAGGTCTCAGTCTTGCCTGATCAGTGGGACTGAGAGATATGAGGTCTATGGCCATAGATAGCGCCCTAGTGGTTTCCAGGGGACGATGATATGATTCTTCACTGCTAGCTACAGTGAACTAAGTCTTTATTGATAGAGAGATAGGGATTTAACCTAGTCTCAAATGATATGAAATGAAGTTTAGAGTATGCCTTTAAAATGAAAATGAACTCTAAACTCGACATTGATTTACAGTATATGAAATGCATTTTGATGCTATATGTGATATGAATATACTTTCAAAGTATATATGATATGAAATGTGCTTCAAAGAAATATATGCGATATGAAATGTATTTCAAAAAGTATATGTGATATGAAATGTGCTTCAAAAAGCATATGTGATATGAAATGTATTTCAAAAAGTATTTGTGATATGAAATATGTTTCAAAAAGCATACTTGACATGAAATGAAAAAGCTTGTATATTTCAAGCACATCTTAAAAGAATACATGAAATGTATTGATATTATACATGTCTTGAACTTGTTTAAAAGAATATGTATTACATGTTTTATGATTGTAACTACTTCATTTATAATTACATGTTCAAAATCACATGATGACTTCGAGACTTAGACATCTCATGATATGTTGAAGCATAATAGGATTGAGTTGGAAAATACATGTAAATGCTGCATGATGAATAAGAAAACGATCAATAATGAATTCTCCTCACATGACATCATGCATGGCATATAGAACAGTATAATTCTAACTTTGCACTTATATAAATGACTTACTGAGCCTTGCTCATTAAACGCTATTTAAATTTTTTTTCAGATTGAGCACGGAGTTGGGGGAGTATTTCGGAGCCTTCCGAATAGTCCCGAGCCTGAAATATAGTCCCAACTCTCCAAGGAGATTTTTTTTGTAAACATTGGGTATACTTACTCTTCTTTTATCTCCATTATCAATTCAGGTTGTTTTTGATTCAGTACTTAGATGGGATGTAATATAATATAGAGACTAGCATCTAGACTAGCAATGATGAAGTATGAAATGTTGATTTTGCATGAGTATGGATTGTGGATTGAATGGCATGAACAAGTGACCAAGTAGGAAAAATGTGAACCATAAGAGGAAATGCTATGATATGGAAATGAACTTGGTCATAGGAATGCTAGAATATGATTAACTGTCATTCTGAGAAGCATGAGCTGGATTATTACTTGTAATTTTTATGCAGGAAAATAACCTGGGTAAAGTCATAAAAATAGGCAAGGGAGTTAACGTCCCGAAATAAAAAAATTCACTACATTGCACTTAGACAAAGCAATATAGGAAATCAAAAAAAAAAAAATTTAGCCATAATTTCTACGCATCCGTACAAGTAAGAGACACCGTCGCGGCCTTCGGGTCGTGACAGTTGGTCAAATCATTTTGACTTTTTATCATTTGTGGTCATGAAGTATTGCTAGATTTAATCATGATTACGAATTTGAAATGAAATAAAATGATATTAGCTAAAATATTAAAAAAACTCTTGAACTCTATCACTTTATTTAAATAAGCTTTTTATACTTTTATTGCATTCAGATAAATCCCTAAATTTTAATTTTATTTAAGTAAGCCCTTTAAACTTTTAATTTGAGTATTCAAATAAGTCCCTAACATTTTCGTTATACCTGAATAAACTTTTAACATAAGCTATCGATTGATTTTTTGAATGGGTTTTAGAACCCAACTTATTGCATAAAAAAATCGATTATATATAATATATTATATAATATTTAATTATTTATATTATATATAATATACTTTAAAAATATCTATTAGTTCATTTAATTTGATTCGTAATTTTAGACATCTACTTAATCAAATAAACCAACTTAAAAAATTGAATTGAACTCGAAAATTAACTTAACTAAACCGAATTAACCGAATTTGGATCGATTTTTACACACATGTAATTTTTATTTGAAATAATGGCTTACTTGAATACAAATCAAAGTTTAGGAGTTTATCTGAATGCAATAAAAGTATAAGAGTTTGTTTAAATAAAGTTATAAAGTTTAAGGTTTTTTTTAATATTTTAGCTAATGAAAATTTTCAAATTTATTATGTCACGACCTTGAGGTCATGATTATACTTAACATTTACACTTATTTCACTTAACAAATTTATGAACTAAATTTGTCTTTTCACTTTAAGGTTTGTATTCAATATTAGTGTAGTAAATAAACGATTCTCATTTACTTTTTTTGATATACTCTAACCTTAATTAACTCTAATTTTAATTCGTGAGTGACATTTGCTGAACATTTTAGGATAGATTATAGTCATTTCACTTATATATTTGTCCTAAAAAAAATTGAAAACTCCCCCTTATAGTTTGTCATTTTCCCAATCAATCACTTGCAAGGAATCTACATATATGACTCATAACACAATCAATTCCACCATCCTCAATTTATATGCATCATACATCGTACACAATTTCAGGATCATCACAATAAATATTTCCACAATCACAATTCGCATAGTTATCAAAATATAATTCTATAACACTCGATAATCATATCAACTTATATAATAATTTAGGACGACCTTAAATTTCATCCCATTACATTTTCAATAAATATGTATTGTGCATAACATAATGTTTGTACATGATAACAAAATGATGTATATTTCTCATATACCTCAAAAGTAATCAAAAGCGGAGCTCAGAGGACGTAAACAAGCACCGTAGCTAGGTATGGTCCTCGAGAGTCTACACAAATATTCTAGTAGTTGGAGCCTAGCTCAAATAGTCTACAAGGAATGAAAATAAGTGGTGAGCAAGCTACAGTTCCGTAAGTGGTTTAAATAAATGCATGCTAGGATTATGTCGATTTACATGCATGTGTTTGCATGAGCAATAAATAAGATGACATAAATGCGTGGTACAATGTTCTGATGTTGAAAGTACCAATACGGACTCACACTTTAAAGATAAAGGCTATACAAGATATTAGTTGAAAAGATACATTAAGTATCTCATTTTTTCGAGCTTCAACACTAAGCCTAAAAAACACAATTACTTGTTACAATACTATACTACCAACGGTATACACAATAGTACACTAGTAAATATGCTTAGCTTAAGACGTATTACTATGCATTTTGTTTCAAACAAATTTACTATACATTTAATTTATAAATCTCATATCATATGATAGGTGAGTGTTAATACAGTATTCTTTATAAAAAAAATAAATAATAAATTAAAAGTAAAAAAAAAACTTTTTAAAACCTAATAACTTGTAAGCATTTTTTTATTTTTGTTTAATTTTAAGTATTTAAAGTATTTCAAAGATAAAATAATCTCAAATTTAAATTTTTAATGATGACTAATGAGAGGATTTATTTATCTTATGAGCGAAAAGTTTGAAGTGAATTACAAATTGTACTGATGATAATGGGTTAAAGTTAAATTAAATAAACCTAGAAGACGTTCAAACTTTTTTTTTTTTTTCATAGAGTACAAGGTTTTTAGTTTCTTCTTGCTAATACGATGAGCTTACCTGAAGCAACCTAAGCCCCGCGGACATGGAAGGCAAGGAGGAGGAGGAGGGGAGGAACAGTCGGAAGCGCAAAAGAAAGACCGACTCTTATTCTCAATCTCATTCTAATAGTGATACAGCAGTGTTCCCTCTGTTAATGGCTGCTGCACTCTCCGCCTCTAATAATTCTAAACCATCCCTTTCCTTACTCAAGAAATGCTTAACCAAATTCCTTTCCCAACCCCACCAAGCCACTGCCGTTCTCTCCCTTTCCCCTCTCCTTCTCCACTCCAAATCCCCTGAAATCGCCTCCCTTACAGCCCAGGTTGTCGGCGCGGCTTCTCTGGTGTCGTTTGAGATGAACCAACTTGTCGTTTCTGACTCTCAAACGCTTAAGGCTTTGATATCTTTGATACCCATTTCTCAAAACACCGTCTCCATGGCTGCCTGCGATGCCCTTTTGGATTTGTGCTCTACTTGTCTTGGAAGACAGCGGTTGCTCCATTTCTCTGTTTTGGAAACTCTTATGTCAGTATATTCCTTAATCGTTACTCTTAACCTTAATAATGATCATTGATTATTACTATTTACCCTCCGTCCTTACCAAGAAGACGAAACAACAATCAAGTAAAAACCTTTGAATCTCTAGATTGTAGATACAGAAAGTAGAGAAAGATTGATTTGATTATAAACTTAGTGAATGGTCCTGCCAAATGCTATTAAAGGTTCATGTTTTAGTTTCTTTAGGGTCTTCATGTTGTCGTTGTTGATCATAAGTATGCATGGTATGGTTGATACTCGATAGACAACCGAACTAAGAAATGTTGTCAAGAATTATGCTTTTTTTTTCCATTTCCTAAACACCAGTGCTAACAAAGTCACTATTTTTTTTTTGATTGCATGATCCCATTGGTGCCCTTTTCATCCCCGCATGAGTATTATAGCTTCCTCATCTTAGCTACACATTTTCGACAAATGCTGCTTCTTTACTTCCTAGCATCCAATGTCATTAAGTGTCAGATAGGAATGGCTTATTTTATAAATATGTTAGAATAAGACTCCTCTGCTATTTGCTTCATTTTTCCCAGAAAAGATTTGGTGTAGACTCATATATTCTTATATTGCTTCTAGGATTGTTAAAAATTATAACTTGAAGTTTTCTTTCATATTAGTTGACTTAGTTTCTGTCAGGTTTGCATTCCTTCAGGTTCGGAGATCATCAATTCTAATTTCTTTAAGTACGGGAGATGATGTAAATGTTGCTTCTCTCAGGATAGTCTTCCAGAAAGGTGAACTTCCAGTATTACTTCTTAATGCAGCCATCATTCTCATTAACACTTGCGACATTGAGCAGTTAAGAAAGATCCCAAGCAAGCTCTCTGAATGTTTTTCTGTCTTTTTGAAAGAAGTATGGAGAGATGCTCACAGGAAAATGTTAAATGGTGATATTTTAGGTCCTGGTCAAGGGATGAACTTATATTTCAGCAGCATTACCATAAATAATCTTGCGGAAAGCATTTTTAGGCTTTCCATTAATGTTGATCAATTTTCTTCTCTTATGCCTGCTGAGATGGTTAAAAGAAGAATATTTTGTTTTAGTGAGGATGATTTCAAACGTTTCATATCCAGCCAGTGGGAGGTCTTACCTTGTGTTGTAAGAAGGTTCTCAAGTGCTTCATTGGAGGTGGATGATATATTCACATCCTTTATGCAATCTTTAAGTTTTAAAGATTTATTTCCTTCATCTCTCTCTTCTATCCTTCAAGGTCTATCTTCCTGCCTGCCTATTGATTCAGATGATTTAGACATCCTTAATTACCTGAAGGAGGTTAGGAATAAATTGGGTTGTCCTCTTATTAATGAACAGGACATACGGGTTTTAAGAACAGATAACCAGTTAAAAAAAGAGGTGCGGTTTTTTCAAGAAAATGTGGACTCTTGCTGCGTCAAGGCTCCTCAATTCTTATATGTAGATGATATTTTAAAATGTCAAGAAGCACATAAAGAAGGTTATACAATTGCTTTACGTGGAATGGAATTCCGCTTTGAAAGGGTTGCCCTTATAGCCGATGGATTAGCTTCAATCTTTGGTCAACCATCAACAGGTGCTAATATGTATTTGACTCCACCTAATTCTCAGGGGTTGGCTCATCATTACGATGATCATTGTGTATTTGTCTGCCAAATTATTGGATCTAAGCAATGGAAAATATTTTCTCAGGCGAATGTGCTGTTACCTCGACTATATGACCCTTGTAGCATTCAAAATGATGAAGGCATTGATAACTCAAGAGCCAACTGCTATCACTTTTTGCTTAATGAAGGTGATGTCTTGTATATTCCCAGGGGTTTTCCTCATGAAGCATGTACACATTCTACAGATGGATCTGCTGGTTTTTCCTTGCACCTAACTTTTGGAATTGAGGTTGAACCTCCTTTTGAGTAAGTAAACTTTTGATAACTGTTTCTTGAATTCTAATGAGTAAGGGATAGCGTTACTCCCACAACCATCGTTGCTACCATCCTGAATGATAATGCCTTTTCACTGAATATTTTTATTGATTAATGTAGAATGTAGATTGATCATTTTGGTTTCCTGAGATTATCTCATGATATTAGTGCTGCATAGGGCAGACTGAAAATCTACCGACTTTCTTTTTTATTACTACTTTTGGCTAGAAAAGTATTACTAACGTTTTCTAGGGATCATTTATTGTGTGATACACAGTAGGCAGCTTGTCTCACATTTTGCTTATGTAAAATGATATGTTAGCTATATATGACCCCAAAACTAGATCTTTCTACTTCCTGGCTTATGTAAGTAATACAAGGAAATAGAAATAAATATATAATGATGTTTGCCACCTAAATGTACTTTATCATCATACACACTGTAAATGCAATAGGCATTAATGTTGTTTGCAAGATAATTCATCCTAAGAGCTTAATTTCTTGTATGATTTTGTGGTAGATTGTCATAAAGGTTCTATATGTATTCATCTTGTATTGACAAGCTCCATTTCTTGCTTTCCTTTTTAGTTATTTTTAAATTTTCTTGTTTTCTATTTTTTCCACTGTAGTTTCATGAAGATTAGCATATCTACGCTAGAACAGAGTGCCTAAAAAAAATGGGGGAATAGTTTATAATTTTATATTAAGTTTTGCTGGTAATAGTTTTACATAATAAACACAGGTTTTACGGCTTTGCTTAATTTTGAAAATTTGTTTGTAGTTTGTCTCCTTATTAGGAGAAACAATGAAAGTGTTGACATTTAAGATATGGGAAGCTATTACCAAAACTCTATGAATTGAAGCTGAAATTGTCATGTTCTACTTGTCCCATCCAAAGTTTAATCATGTGTGGTGCAGATGGTTTCCAGTCCTTCATGTTTTATGAACCTGCACGATACTTTTTATCGCATGACAAACCATCTAAAATTCTTTTTCCTTTTCTTACTCTCTATGGAGAGTTGATTGTATACTGAAATATCTGTCTGGTAAATTTGTATTTGAAGTGATTGATAGAAAAAAAATTACCCTTGATTATTAGTTAGTTGATGATCAAGTTCCTTCATCAGACGGTTGACATGTGAGGTAGTCCCCATTTCTATCTTTAGTGTTTCTCTTGTTGGTGCACATGGCAAGGATCTGATTTCTCATTTAATGAGCAAATTGTAACATTTGTCCGGCTGGTAGTTATCCTCCGTTTTGACCAACATGGAAGCTGTTTATCAATAGAAAATGACTGATGATATGATTGGTCAGGGTGGATGTATGCTTTCATATCATTTAATAAGGAGAACTTAGGGTTCTGTAACACTTAAGTCACCTTTTGACTACATTGACAACGGATAATAACATGGACTGTTGATTTTTTAGATAATAACTTGAGAATTGTTAATTTTTTAGATAATAACTTACAGAATTGTTATTTTTTGAATCTAGGACTATTATATGATGAAACCATTGGGTGATTCTTGTTGTTTTTCCTCTTTTTTTCAGCGTTTATACATCTTCTTAGCTATTGGTGACGAACTTCTATTTCATTGCTTTCACCCTTTTTTTAGTTATTTCCAAGTTCAGGTTCGGGTTTGGTTTTAAAGCAGGTGCCCCTATTACTTCTAACTTGATTAGAAATTCAAGTTTTTATTGGGTATTCACGATTGGGCTTTGCTAAGATTTGGGTATTATATATTATAGCTTTTAATCAGTTTCAGGTAGTATAGCTTATAATCAGGTTACGATTTGGGCTTATCTAAAAATTAGTGGGTACTCTATCCACTGTCATACATGTCTTTAAGATTGTTATTCTTACTAAAAGGATAGTTTAGCGTTATATCATTTATATTTCTCTCATACATCAATTGCACTTTTTAACTGTATTGTGTTATTGTGTTTATTTTCCAGTTTTCAGTGTTTACAAATTTAGATATTCACTTCATGGTCAGAAAATGTGGTTGTTGATGTTTGTTGTTTCTGACATGAGATAAATTGTCCTGTTTTCCTTCTCTTTCATTTGAAATTCCTGTATTGGTTAAAAATCAAATCTTTTCTACTGTTACAGTGAATAGCTAAATGTGTCCAATTCATTTGGAATTCCTATATTGGTTCAATGAAAATCAACTTTGTTAAATTCTCTAAAATCTTCGAGGCTAATTTCTAGGGTGACAACATGGCAAAAATAGGTGTCAACAGATCTCAAAATTGTGAAGTTTGGTGTTGACAATTTATTGCTTGATGCTCTGTTGATGGTTTCTGCGTTGAACTTGTAGGTTGGATTTGTATGTTGTCTGCTTTGGGCTATAAATAACAACCAAGGCTTGGTCTAATAGTTGTTATCTCTCCTTATGAGGGCTTAGGTCTAAAGTTTGATCTCCCATGCCCCCTCGTATCTACTATGAAAAAAAAAAAAAAGAAGAAGCTTTGGGCTGTAATTTTGCATTTCTTATTCTTATTTGGTTGGTTTGCTTTGATATACAGGTGTGTGCCAAAATGTTGCTTAAGAATGCTCTGAGCTTTTGGCACCTGTTTTTCACTCTGTGTGTGTTAGATGTTAATTATGAGAATTTGTCCGTATGGGCATTTTAGCTGACTTTGTAATAATGGATTTTGTAACCTCTGTTTTTTATTAGAATTAACTTTTATCTCTAAAGAGATTGATTTTGATTGATTGCAGTGACCATTTAAATGTTGATAGATGAGCATTGCATGTGGAGTGGCCCATGTTTATGACAACATTATTTACTATAGACTTGCATGTCTATGGGACATTAGGACAACATATTTGGTCAATGTCTGTGGGCATCTCTAATATATTTGATTGTCATGATTGAGTTTATGTTGGTGATTTTGTGTGGCTAGGATTTGTTACATTTGATTTTTTCGCCATAATTCTATAATCAGAAGGATCTTACTTGGATGCTATTTATGTTTGATTACTCTTTGATGCTTTCTTTTTTCTTTGGGGTAGGGGGACTTTGGGGGAGTTCGACCTATGCCATGCATTGGCCACATATAAATTCTATTACTTTATATTGATATCTAATTACTTTAAATGAGGGTTCAGTATTTATTTGGTCCTGCAGTTGTAGATTTTGTTTTCTTTTTTTTTTTCCGAAGGAATTATATTACAATTGCATTAAAATCAGATATATTGTTTCTCAAACATTTATTTCATTTTAAATACAGGTGGGAGGGGTTTATGCACGTAGCACTGTTTAGTTGGGACCATACTCAACATCAGCTTAATCTTTCTTTAAAGTCTTTATCTGGAATTCTGAATGTCATGTCTGTCAAGCTGCTGCATATAGTTATTGGATTAATTGGTGATTCTGACCCTACGTTTCGGAAGGCATGCTTGGTTGCTGCAGCTTCTTCCCAATCAGACACTGATCACTGGCTTGGTCTATACCAGAAAACAATATTCAACAATTTGATTGACAAAATTAGCAGAGAGTCAAGGTTTTTGGAAGCATTGAAAAGTGTGGAAGTAGGTATTCAGAGAAATGAAGACCCTTTTGAGCAGATAAGGTGGCTGCGATCCCTCACTCAAGAAAGGGAAAGTGCTGAAGGACATGATGGGGTTGAAGATATATTCCCTATATACTTGGAATACAAAGAGATGGCAGAAACAGTGTTCATGGAGGTCAAATCTAAATTCTGTAGCCAAGTATCATATGAGAATGTTACTGCAGACTACAAGATATTGCATGAAAAGTATAAGAAGGCTAGAAAGCAGTATATGAACGGAATGCTTTCACTGCATTATGTTTGACTGCTGTAAGATGACTGTTACACAACGAAAATGCCTTGTAAAAATCTTACTTCATTCGTATCAAGATACCAACATACATGCGAACATACGGTGTTTTATCTTGTTTTCTTTTTCTCTGACATTATTATATTTAAATTTATACCGTTTCCGAGTCACTTTTGGAATTTATCCTTATATAAATTTGCTTTTGCTTTTTCATTTATTGTGAACCTCAAGAAGCAAAAAGCAAATAAGTAGAGAAAAATCAGTTGCAATGCAATTTTAATTAATGAATTGGACCCAAAAATTAGGATTGAGTAAAACACGAAGTCGGTATGTTTTTCACTTTTTGGTTCATAATTACGCATGTATATCTTTATTTCATTTTACCTATAAAGAAGGTATTCTATATATGGCTTGAAGACAACTATCAAAGCCCAAGACCCCTGACATTGGCTAATGGCTAAAACTCAAACTTAAAGAAACTACGCCCCATTACATATAGATTCATGTAGATGCATAGAGATTAGGTTGCATGAGAAATTATGGGTTAGGATGTTTTGGGGTTGGGGTTGGATGAGTGGTGACTCCATGGTAATCTATGTGGTAAGCAACAACCTCATCATCTTCTTCATCTATATTCTCATTGCCCCAGCTTGATTGTTTCAGCCCCTTCGAACCTTTCCCTGATGATTGCCAATCCTCGTCAACCACCTGCGTTCAATTCCAATTGCCATTGTTTAATTTGACAAGGATGAGTTAACATCCTCAATACCAGAAACATATATCTTACCTTTGCTTTAGGATATCTGTTTTTGTGGTAAGGCAGTGACATCTTCAGTGAATTCCTTCCTGTAAGGGAGATTGAAGAAGAAGAAGAAGAAGAAGAAGAAGAAGAAAAGAGATAGAAAGCAGCTGTGAGCAGACATAATAAGATGATATGCCAAGGCTTCATTGTTTGTTGCACAAATAATAACTTTTCTCTCTCTATAAATGGATGGAATGGAAATGATTAGAACGTTAAGGTCTTTTGTTTGTTTCATGATTGATTGTAAATTTTTTTTTTACATTTTTAGAAAATTAATTGATCAACCAAAAATAAATCTTTTTTTTTTGCAATTTATTTTCTATTGAGGAAAAAACAATTTTTGAAAAAGAATTTTTTATAAAGAAAATTATTTATCAAGCTCATGAGTATATTTCTACTCACATTCGACATGGACGTGATTTTTAAATTTAGACTCAATTTGATTTGGCCTAAAATAGTACTATATTAATAAAAATATTTTCATTAAAAATTTTAAAATAATAAAATATTAATATTGAAAGACTTCTAATATTTTAACGTTAAATATACCTTTTATTGTATATTATTAAAAATTAATATTTTTAATAATAAATAATAAATATGAATATAGTAAAAAAATTTAATAATTAATATTGTTTAATATATATTATAATTTTAAAACATGAATATTTTTAATTTTTCCTAAATAATTTTTTATTTAAATAATTATTTTTATATTTTATTGAGAAATATATTTGTATTACTATTTTAATAATAAACACAAATAAAAATACTTCTTTATCATTTGAATTTTAAATATTATTTGAAAAAAATGATTATTTAAAAAAATAACATAAAACATTTTTGATTAACTAATCCAAATAATAAAAAATCTTTACCTTTTCAGAAATGTAAATATTTTTCAAAAATTATTTTATAGAAAGTCAATTTTGGAAAACAAATGAAGCCTAAATATTGTTATATTTATTTATGTAGGAGAGTTTGAATGCAATTGATGTTGAAAAGGGGGTAGAGAAATGAATCTGAATTATTTAAAGAGGGGCTGGGAAACATGACTGAGCCCAAGCCGATGATTCTGTTGCTTGCAGAAGTGGAAGTGTGAGACCGACCAAGCCTAGGTCCTCCAATGCCGTCTGTCTCTTTAACTCTTGTATTTTAGATGCATTGGCATGGAAATTAAGATAGTGAAGAGTAGCTGTAGCTAGAATCCATAGTTAGTGCAAGGTTTAAGAAGGAAATTAAGGGGACGAGACTGTATTACTCCTACAATAAAAATCCAAGCAATGAATATGGGTGAAGCTGGTAGCTAGGCTTCACGTGGTTGTTCCATGCCAGACAAAACAACTCACCCTTGAATTGTTAATCCATGTTTTGTCTTCATCAATGAAGACTAAATCTGAAAAGTCATCTTCAAATCGATCCTTCTCTCTCTCTCTCTCTCTCTCTCTCTCTCTCTCACAGGCTTTTTACTGTTAGAAAGCTTGAGGTAAGATAATTGGTATCTATATAGGAGGAAGGAAGTACAATAATGTTTTTGTGATCATCACGTACTAATCTCCGCAGCCCTGCAACAATGCTCTGGAAAGATCCCAAACACCTGCTTTGCTTTAACTTTTTTACTCAATCAAAACTTTGAACAATGCATTTAGCTGTCAGATATGTATGATTCCAGCTGACTGCAAGTCTGCAACTGCAACAGCAGCAGCCTCTCATTCTGTTACATAAATTTTGAAGCGGTGGATGAATAATAATTGAAACATGAAGTTTAATCAATGAAAATATGAAACAAATGTTAAGGAAGCTGTGTTAGATTTCAAAGTTATTAGCATTAAGTGAAACTTCGTAGGGCAGTCAAGTACTTAGGAATGATTGCTCATGCAAGACAGAAACTTATTGTTTTAAAAATACATTAGGGAAATCGGCTGTCCTAATTACGGTGTCTGGTTGCCCTATTGAAAGTTGCATTCTGTGTAAAAGAAAAAATACATTTGGGAAGTTTACTATCCTATTTGGACATCTGACTACCCTATTCAGGTATTTGATATCTTAATACAAAATGCTAAAAACAAATAATTTCATATTTGAAACTTACATTCTCATTCAATTAAAGGGTTTTTTTTGGCTGAATGTTAGAAACATAATCATTAGATTCTAAAAGTTGTGATTGTATTAAATAATTTATATTTGTTCGATCAAACAATAAAATTGAATGATCATAACACTTGATTAAAAGATTATGATTTTTGAAATGGATCTTTATAAAAAGAGATGTCAATTGCAAACTTGATACATTAATGAAAATTCGAATTACTTGAATTGTAAAGAGTTCTAGCATTTTTTCTTTCTACTCTCTTATTCTCAAAATAGAAATAAATCTTCTAAATATTGTTTACTACAGAAAATAGCGATTAAAAAAATATATTTTTATATTTATTAAGAGTGTTTAGTGATTTGATTTTACAAGTGTAATGTGATTTTAAACAGTAATTTTATTGTACGCTAGGGTTATTCAAAAAATTGCTGCTGCATATATTGTAATTGGTGTGAGAAAAAAATAAGCTTAAGAAAGATGCGTTATGGACGTAAGCGTTCTTTAGCAAGGTTCAATAAAAAGTTCAATGACTGAAGTATTGAAAAACACTAAAAAAAAATAACGAGTTTATTTTCAACCACCACTCATCACTATGTACCACACACAGCACTTCCACTCATGACCAGGGACATATATTATAAAAATATTAAAAAATTAGTTATTTTATATTTTACCCCCACTGAAAATAAAAAAATTGGCATATTTATAAATATTAAAAATAATAAAACTATAATTGCAATAAAAATGTTTTATTGCAGGACCACAATAAATTTAGAAAATGCTTCAAAGTTTCAGAGTCAGAATAAACTAGAATCGAATATGAATGTACTAATTTTGTTGTATGTGGATGATATGATAATCTATGGGGACAATGAAACTGAAATTTCTCCTCTAAAAAATGATCTTTCAATTCGATTTGAAATGAAGAATTTGAGAATTTCTATTCCTATCCCACGTTTTACTATTTCTACCCCAATCCATTTTTCAACAGTAAAAATAACGGATAAAATGACGAATTTACCCCAATGAGATAATCTGGTATGATGCGCAAGTCTCACTTGCGCGACCTACACGCGCAAGTTTCACTTGCGCGACCGTCGGAAATTTGCGCAAGTTTACTTGCGCGAAAGTCGCATATTCGCGCAAATGAAACTTGCGCGAAAAGGTCGCGCAAGTGAAACTTGGGCGAAAATGTAGCGCAAGTTTCACCTGCGCGAACCGGTCGTGCAAGTGAAACTTGCGCGAGATGTGAAAAAAATGTGTTCAAAACTGTGGTTAAAAAATATTAGGCGTTTGTTGTTAAAAATTTAATTGTTGTAAAAAATATTGCTCTTTTGCGTCTTCTTCTCGTTCTACTTTTTCTCCCTTTCTGTTCTGTTCATGTGTTTTCTCTTCTACCATTTTTTTTCTTTCTCGCGAGCCCACCCTTCACAGTTTACATTTCATTTTCTTAAAAAAAAAAGGAAAATCTTCCTGATGATAGCTATTATGACAGTTACGAAGAGTACAAAAGCTTTGTTGAAAGTGTAGAAGCCGACGAAGAAGGAGAAGAGGTAAAAATCTGTGTTCTGCAAATTAAATTTCGGAGAAATTGTGCCATATTTCCATGCAAATAACACTTGCGCGGGATTTCCATGCAAGTAACGCTTGCGCGAGATTTCCACGCAAGTCACGCTTGCGCGGATTTCCGCGCAAGTGTCAGCTTGCGCGAAACATGCCTGGCTTGCATAGATGTGTCTTTTTGTGCACTCTTGCACTAAAATTCAATCTTAATTTTTTAATAATTATTTATTATAATAATTATAATTAATGAATTTGTTTAATATTTGCATAATAATAAAAGGATAGTGTATAGCGGAGAATCGAAAAGTGTCCATGAAGAAATATTTGATTGTACCGATACATTTACTACTAATCAAGTAAGTAGTTTTAAAATTAATATAATGTTTTAATACAAATCTAGTAGAAAAAACTAATTATTAAATTTATTTTGTTTTAGGTTTTCAATTGTCTAAATATCTTGATCGCATGGGCTAGAGAGCTTGGAAAAGAGCTATGTTTTGTTGTTGTGATAAGATCATTGAAAGTTGATGTTCCTCGAAGAAGACCTAGAGTTCGACTTGTATGTGAAAGGTATGGAACATATAAGTCAAGTACAAATGAATTGCATCGCTTGGGTACGGGAACAAAGAAGTGTAATTGTCCATTCGAGTTACTAGGGGTGAAATTGGACGAGAACGCTAGTTGGGCAGTGAAAGTAGTATATGGGATGCATAATCATTTGGCTGCACAACAACTAGAAGGACATTCCTTTGCTGGTCAATTAACAGTGCAAGAGCAAAGTATGGTGGGTGATATGATAAATGCTTTGGTAAAACCAAGAAAAATTTTAATGATGTTGAAATAACATGATAAGAAGAATATAAGTACCATAAAGACCATCTATAAAGCACGACAAAAATATAGAATGGATGACAAAGCTGGTAGATCACAGATGTAACAACTCATGAAATGCTTGAATGATTGTAAATATATTGAGTGGCATCGGAGTGATGAGTCAAGTGATTGTGTTAGAGACTTATTTTGGGCACATCCAACAGCTATAGATTTGTTGAATGCTTTTTCCAATGCATTAGTTATGGATTGTACATATAAAACTAATAGATATCGACTCACACTCGTTGAGATTGTTGGTGTAACATGTACAAATCTAACTTTTTCAGTTGCACTTGTTTACGTGGAGGCTGAGCGCACTGACAACTACACTTGGGCATTAGAAAAGCTAAAAAGTTTGATGTCTTCTGATTCAACACTTTCTGTCATTGTTACTGATAGGGATTTAGCATTGATGAAAGCAGTACAGATAGTGTTCCCTAACGCAATTAATCTCTTATGTAGATGGCATATATCAAAGAATGTACTTGCTCATTGTAAAAAGTTTTTTGAGAGCATGGAGAAGTGGGAGGCATTCATGTCATCTTGGGGCGTTCTTGTATCCTCTTCAAATGAGTATGAGTATGAAGAAAATTTAAGTTCAATGGTCTCTCATTACCGTTCTTATCCTAGAGCGCTCGAGTACTTAAGAGATACTTGGTTAACTACACATAAAGAGAGATTTATTGCTGCTTGGACAAATAAAGTAAAGCACTTTGGAAATGTTACAACAAATAGGTATGCATGTTTACAAAGTTTAAAAGTTCTTATTTTCACAACTTATACAATTTATTCATTATAATCAATATTGTTCGAATGTCATGTAGGGCCGAGAGTGCACATGCAAAGTTAAAGAGGCACCTTGGATCGTCCCAAGGAGATTTTGATTCATCTTGGAAAGTTATCAACTCTCTGATTGAGCTACAACATATGGAGATAAAGGCTTCGTTCGAGAGAAGTGTTACTGTTGTTGAACATAATTTTAGACCAGCTTTGTTTAGGGAGTTACGAGGATTGGTGTCTAAAACAGCGTTGAATATACTTTTGAAGGAGGCGCATCGAGCAAACGATACGGGCATTGACCATCTTATTCATGGTTGCATCATTAGAAGCACAGATGGGTTGCCTTGTGCTCATGAGATTGCTGAATTCATGAGGGATGAGAAACCTATTCCCTTATCCGTTTTGGATCCTCATTGGTCGAAGTTGGACTTGAAGAAGAAAACTGTTGATTATTTGGCTGAGTTGAATCTTGATGCCGAGTGGGAGCTAATAGTGAAACGCTTCAATGCGTGTGATCTCTCAGGAAGATTAGCCTTGAAGAAAAATTTAAGAGAACTAGGTGATCCAGCAACTACATTCCTTATTCCTCCACTCGAGAAGGCTAAGAGCAAAGGCTGTACAGACAAATCAACTCAACATGCCCCTTCATACTTTGAGATTGTTGAATCTCAACATGATAGCACATCAACACCCGCAAATTTAAATTCAGCAACTAAAAGGATGAAGCTACCAGTTAATCGAAAAAAGAAAGTGAAATTTATTGATTCTTTCCCTTTAGAGATACGCCCCTTCATACGCTCTACCGTGGATGTTGAGTCAGATGGACATTGTGGCTTTCGGGCTATAGCTGGGTTGCTAGGCATTGGTGTTGATGCATGGGCGAAGGTGCGACAAGATTTGATTGACGAGATATGTGATTTTTGAGCTTACTATATTTGTCTCTATGGATCCATGGAACGTGTTGATGAATTGTTAGAGACATTATCATATTTCAACATACCGGCTCCTTATGATAAATGGATGACTTTACCCGATATGGGTCACTTGATAGCAACAAAGTATAATGTTGTGCTTGTCCATTTATCTTCGAGACAATGTTTGACATATCTCCCTCTTAGAACTGCACCACCTCCACCGCTACAGCATGGATTCATAGCAATTGGATTTGTTAACGATTCTCATTTTGTTGAGGTATTGATAATGATATATATGCCACACTTTAGATATTGTGTATTTCATTTATTATGCGTTTAACAATGCTATTTTTCAAGTATTTATGGACTCGTTTGCGCCAATACCTCCGATTGCATGCAATTGGTATCGGTATCGATGTGACTTTGCTTGTGAGTGGGAGCTTCCATATGTATCTCGCATCGAAGAATTTAAAAATTTATTTTCGAGATCAGATGTTGTCATTAGAGAAACCATTGACTTAGATGACATATGATATTTTATTAAATATTACTGTATTTGATATGTATGCCTTGTTAAGATTATATTATCGATTTATACATTATATGTTTTAATAACATTATCCAAATATCATAAAGATAATCTGTATGTTTAAGAAACAAAAAATCACTAAATATCATTACTAAATTGTAAACAAAAATCACTACATATTTTAATAACATTATCTAATATCATAAACATAAACTGTATCTTTACAAAACAAAAGTCACTAAGTACAAATACACTAATCCTACGACGCATCCGATATAATTGCCTTGTCTCTTCTCCTCCCGATCCTAGTATAAAAACGTGTAGGCGGAGGAGCTATGTCTGATGTAACTGGTGGAGTTGTCTCCGAGGAAATAAGAGCTCGTGTAGGAGCTGGAGGAGGAGGTGCATGTGATGGAGCTGGATGAGAAGCTGAAGATGAAGCAGCATCTAACGACCCAGTTAATATGTCATCCAGGTCGTTAAGTCCCTTTGCCAATGTCTCCACATCTTGGTTGCCGCACATGAGTAATTCAATGTAAGAAATTGCCCTCGAATTGCGCTGCAAGACAATACATGAAAGAAATTTTATCAAATTAAATAGTATGAAAAAATTTTATTCACTTGAGATTTAGTGTTAATAACTTACACTAGAATAATCGGACTCGACAAAAGGAGCTTGAAACCTCGATCTGCGTGCTGGGTTTTGTACGAATCGATGAGAATGGCTTCGTACCAAGCCATATAATCTGGAGTTGTCTCTCTTAGGATCACACATCTTCATCCTCTATTCTATTATGTGAGGACATACATAGGTCATCTCTGCCATATATTATTCATAAACTGATAAATGGCATCGTAAGTGGCGCTCGTACTACCTCTCCGTGCTCTAAATAGCGCCAAAGGTCTTGGAGGTACGGTCTGTACATAGCCCCACTGCCGTAACACTCTCTTTGGATGATACGGCTCCACGACATCCCCAGCTTTTAAGCAGACGATGAAAAATGTGATCGGAGGCAACGGATGATGTCTCCGACTATCTGTATAGGGATCCTAGCACACCTGGTTACATTGAAGGTCATCTAGCTGCTCTCGCAAGACCTTCACATCCTAGCCATAAGTACGTGGCTTCCATCGTTGGGCTCGAGGCATACTATCCTCGTAGTTAACGTTCACCTCCGAACTTAATGACGGAAAGTGCTCATAAATCCAAGCCTACATCAAATAAAACATTAATCATTAATAAATTATAAACAAATAAATTATAATTAACAAGTTAGTTAGATAAAGTAAATTATAATAGCTGTAAAAGGGTCATATAGCTGCCAATCCCATGCACTTTCGACCTGCTCGCAAGACCCAGCTGTCTATACATATGAGCAAGAGCACCTGCACCCCACGCGTATTCACTGATAGCCGCTAGCTGCTCTAAACAGTGTAATAATGATACGGCAACATGCAACCCACTCTTATCTACAAAAAGAGTGCATCCAAGCAAGTGAAGTAAGTATGTACAAGTAGCATACACTATCTCCTCATCACTGGAGCTGTCGGTGACATGGCTAAAATTTTTTCTCAACCACTGTAATGTCACACTGGACCCACGATCGGTGCTCGTCGTCGCTTGAGCCTCGAAAATAGAGACTCCTAACAACTGTACTAATACTCTAACAGCTTCCTTCACAGAGATGTGCCGGCAAAATACGATCGCCTCGGTCACTGGTATGCCTAGGAGGGTAGCTACATCATCAAGAGTAATCGTCATCTCTCCAAAAGGCATATGAAATGTATTCGTCTCTGGCTGCTACCTCTCACAAAAAGCAGAGATGATGGTGTTGTTGCATGTGCGGTAACTACAGTCAACTAAACTCGCTAAGCCGGACTGTAAAACCGAGGAGAGAATACGAGATCTATCATCATCTAAGATCCATTGAGAGATTTTGTTGCTATGATTCAGGACCTTCAAATTGTCTCACTCCTATATCGAAAACAACAAACAATAAGTTATTTCAAAAGCGTCATGTTATCACATATTGCAAAAACAACAAATATTACCAAAATTTTGAAAGGAGAATTACCTGCCCATCCCATATTGCAAAAGCAACATGTGATCTAAAACTTCTAAGAACTGATGTATCAGTCGGACCTCCAGGACAAGGCTTGACTTCCTCCTCTGCATAATTTGGATCTAGCTGCTCAGCTTGCTCGACCTGCTCAGCCTACTCGTCCTGCTCGACAGGTTCGACTTGTTCAGCTTGCTCGGCTTGATATCTCCTAACTCGTCATCTCCTCTCAGAGCCGGTAGGTCGTTGTCGTCTTCCTTGAGATGAATCTCCACCTCGTGTATTAGCCATGTCTGAAAAAGAAAAATATTTAAATAATTATCAAACATATTAAAAGCCAAGACACTAAGTGCAATAGTTGAGTGCAAGTGTGTGAGGAAGTAAAAAGTGTACAAGTGAGTGGAAGTGTGAGTGAGTGACGTGAGGTGTGTATCATGCAAAGTGACAGTAAGTGAGAAATAATAGTGTCAAGTGTGTCTATATTGTAAGCAAGTACAAATAAGTAGATCATGACAAGTATAAATATTTTTTTGATAATATATCACATTATTTATTTTTCTGACAATGCTTAAATAGAACATAGCATGAAAAAATTAACATACATCAAGCACATACCTGGTGGTAGTAGTCCTACAGTGCAATAGCTTGTACAGATTGATGGCAGCAATCGAAAGGTGATGGTGGCAATAGTCTGTATAATTATAAACTTTAGTCAGATGATTAAATCAAAAATCATAAAAACCAGGCTTGTAGAATGTAGTCAAAACCAAAAATAATTGCAAAGGAAGCTAAACAGAATGTAAAACGCCTGTGCAAGTGAGCCTTGAGCGGGGTCCTCGCGCAAGTGAGCCTTGCGCGGAGTCCTTGCGCAAGTGAGCCTTGCGCAAGTGAGACTTGCGCAGGATCCTAGCTCAAGTGAGACTTGCGCGGGGTTCTCGCGCATGGTGTGCCTGTTGCTCGCGCCGCTTGACCTGCACGGGGCACACCTGCGCGGGCCTGGCCTCACGCAGGTGGCAATTGGCCTCGCGCATGTGTGCCACCTGCGCGGGGCTGGCCTGGCGCAAGTGGCACACCTGCGAGCGGGCACACCATGCGCAGGAGCTTCGTACACAACTAAAGTATGCCATTTTTACCTTAACAGCAGGAGATTCGTACCAGGAAGGAGGAAGAAGGAAGAAGGAGAAGGAGAAGGAGAAGGAGAAGGAAAAGGAAGGAGAAGGAGGAGGAGAAAGAAGCCGGTCTGGGTAATGGGTAAAATTGTATTTTACTTAATAGTGTTGTTTGCGGTGGGGTAGATTTAATAAAATGTGGGGTACGAATAGAATTTCCTGAAGAATTTGGGTGAGATTGGGTGATTTCTTGATCTTGAAGTTGACAAGTCAGACCAAGGGTATTTTATGTCTCAAAGAAGCTATGCTAGAAGCATCTCGGAGCGTTTTAGCATGGGGGAGTCAAAACCAATGGCCACACCCATGACGCCATATTTAAAGTTGAAAAAAGAGGAAGAAAAGCTGCGAAAGATCCGAAGAAGTTTCGGCAACTTGTTTGAAGCTTGATCTATTTAACTATTGTTAGTGTTATATCTCAATTTATGCAGAATCCTAAAGTTCCTTATTTAGAAGCAGCTTGTTTTCTGTACTTATCTTCAGTTATTTTGTTGAGAATTTTTAGGGGGTGGATTTAGCAGTTAGTGGCTGATTAGTCATTAGTTGAGCATATTTAGGAAGTGGAGTTATCTTTATGGCCGGTTAGTTCTGGTATGGAGTTTATATATACCAATTCAATATGTAGTCTGTACATCGCAATCACAAGGCAGAATAGCAGAATTACTCTGTTTCATTTTGTTCTAATATCCCCTCAAAATTTTATTTTAGAGCCATTTCTCAAAGATAATTTAAACTGAGATTGCCGGTTTGCAAGCTTGCTGTGAAAATTCTCAATCACTGCTATTCGGGTTGCTTTTAATCTAGAATCGAGACCAAGAGGCAGACGAAAATATTTGATGGGATAAGCCCCAGACATGAGCTCAGTCTTCCACCATAATTACTCCAAATCGATACCAACCAAGCAGCAAGACGAAAACACCTGAGTATTCTCTTCACTTTTAAGTTGTTCTTAGCTGGCCTGATAGAAGATGCTTTATGTCATCAGGATTCAGCAAGAACGAGATGAGAGATGATGGAGGAGCTGGCAGAGCCACAAACTATACTTAGTAGGAGCTTAGTTTAAACTTGTTAAATTATAAAAAAAAAATTAAAAAATTAAAATTTTTGTATTAAGTCATACTAAAATTTTTACAATTATTCTTAAAACGATTTATATTTTGAAATCATCACATAATTTCGTCACTAATGCATCTGAACATAATTTTTTCGATGTATGCATCTAACTTATCATTCAACAATTGATAACTCATTCTATTAAGTAAACTTTATTTATTATTGAAAATGTTTTCCTTACCGTGACAATTACATTAATAATGACAATCAATAGAATCAATATTAAGGTCAATAACAAATAAGCATATATATATATATATATATATATATATATATATATATATATATATATATATATATATACACACACACACACACACACACACACACACACATTTTATCATTTTTAGTCTCAGCAATTCTTAATAGTAAAATCATCCATTCTTTTTAACTTTAAAAATCAATGTTAAAATATAGTTTTGAAGTTGACTGCCACAAATTTCACAAAAAAAAAAAAGGTTTAGAACAAAATTTAACAAGATGCAAAAGTTTATATTTTTAAGACAAATTAACAATATTTTTGGGCCAGTGGGACTTGAGCTCTCACTAGCCCCAGCAGCGCTCCGCCCAACCACAACCATGCCAGTCATCCCTTTATCAGCAACTACCAGCTAGTCTGCTCAGCTCTCTTCTGGAGTGGGGAGGCTTGGACTGGAGATTAAAGATTATCCCATACGGGTCTAACTGCCTGGAAATCATATTCATGCATAAGCTCCTCTTTTGGCGGAAGTAGCAGTTATTGTGGATTGGACGATAATGAGGATAAATGTTAGCATAAGCGGAGATTCAAGATTTTCTATCTCCTCAAAATTAGCATGCTTGAGTGGCTTCCTCTCTTCTTCCTCCGCCAGTAACTCTTCTTATCCTACGTACTACTATTACTACTACTGCCACCACCTCTTCTCTCTTTTATCCTCTTCTAACATAGCCTGCTCCAGTTGCACATAAGGTTCCAATTCCTAAAGACTCCCTCCTACAAAATCTGACTTAAAATGAGCCCCAGTTATACATTCTTATAGATTTCCAGCAAAGTATGACTGACATCTTGAATGCCTTTAAAACAGCAGTTGAAGTCGACAGACATCCTTTTTCCCATGGAACCCTTGCTTCTAAGCAGTTGCATACACCCTAGGGACGCCAATGTCAGAAGAAGCATCAGCTTGGCGATGATTTATTTGTTATGGTACAATTCAATCGAAATACTCAAAGAAGTTTGTTATGTCAGAATCTTCTGATGACTCCTTCACGACTTGGAAAACAGTACATATGGAGTCAACACAGTCTCAACTTGATGACCTCAGTTCATGTAAAATATCAAGCTGCTAAAACCAAAAACTGGATTACCAACTGAAGAAATTTTCATGTCATGTGATGCCATAAATAGGCTTCATTAGTTATAAGCCATTAGTAATTAAAAAGTATTGAACTAAGAACTAATCAAATAAATTCACCAAAACTGCATGTAAAGAAATAAATTGATGGTAAAATTCATCAGACAGCTATGAGCGGAAACTGTAAGATTTGCTAAACTAGTCAATAGCAAAAAGTTTACCAGATATTCCTCTGCTACCCTCATGCTCCCTGGTTTCATTCCTTGTACTTCTAAACTCTCTTCCCTGATTCAAACATTCCTGTTCACCACTGTTGTGTTGGGAAATTCCTGTATATCCAATTGTTGGCTCAGAAGGTTGTATGCCTTGTGTTTCTTCACAACTTTGGGACACCGGTTGAACAGCTAATCCATTACTATTCACTGGATGAGATGACCCCTGACCATTTTCAGCTTGAATAACAGGCAATTTATCAGAAGCCTTAGGAGAAGCAAGGACAGAAAGACGGCAGAGTGGACAGGTGGTGTGGTTGGCAAGCCAATGGTCGATGCAGTCCATGTGAAATGTGTGGCCACATGCAGGTACCTGCTGAAGTTTATCCTCCGCTAGGTAGTCCCCAAGGCATACCGAGCATCTGCAATAATAAAGATGACACTGCATCAGAAAGATGAAAACATTGAAAGTAAAAGCTTAAGTTTTCTCATTCAGAATCTCCAAATTTCTGAGCAGCACTCACTGCCTGAACACTTGCTTTGGGCTTACTGTTTACCTAATCAGTTATCAAATTGAATTTAGTGGATCCAAGAAGACAGCATGATGGAGAATGGGAGCAATAAAATATTTTAGTTTTAGTCTTTTAATTGTTTTAGAGTTTTAGGCTGGAAAATACTGTGTTTAATTTTATTAATAGGATTTAGGATTTTATTTTAGTCTTTATTGTTTTATTTTAGGGTATTAGAATTTTAATAGAGAGTTTGTATCCTATTAGGATTAGTCTTGCTTGCTTGCCTATAAATAGGCTTTCTTGCTTGCCTATAAATAGGCTTTATACTCTCTTTAAAAATATAGAGAATAATAATTTCAGAATTTTCAGTAAAGTTTTGCTGTTTGGTTGTGTGACTCAACCATTCTTAGGTGTGACTCCTAAGAAACCCTAGGTGAGACTCCTAGGCTTTTATTCTTTACTGTTTTAGTAGCATAATTAGCCCAAAATCACACCTTAAACCCTAATCCAAACCTAACTCAGATCTGTCCTACATCAATTGGTGCCGTTTGTGGGAACGAAAGGAGGGAATGACTGGACAGATTTGAGTTTGCAATTAGTTTACTCAATTTTGCGTCTATGATGGTGACTAACGCTGAATTAAGTAAGGCTATGGGGGAACTCCAACAAGACCATGAGCGTACCAAGGGGAATATGAATGAACGCCTTAATGGTTTACAACAGACTGTTGAAACACTAGCATGTACTGTTGAAACACTAGCAACTTCTATGGCACGAATAGAAGCACGTCTAACTCAAGCCCCACAAGGTGCTATCCAACCTGTTGGAAAGATTAGGAAAATCCCAGATTTATTGGGATTTGATTAGGGTCAACTTTCTGATCTTTTATTTTTGGTAGTTTCCTGTTTTTTATTCTTAGAATTAATTGTGTCTATTTTAGGATAGTTCTCCCTTTATAAAATAAACCCTACTGTATGTCAAAGATATAGAGAAAATTATTTTCTAAACCTCTTGTTTCATGGTATCAGAGCCAGTATTTCTGCTGGCATATTTTTCCTTCTGGCCTTTTGTACTTAGCTAGAAGAATTGTTAAGAACAATGGCTGGTACTGCCCAATCCTCATCTACAGCAGAATCCCCTACTGTTTATAACCATCAAAAAAATTCTTTACCCTCTTTTTCATCTTCCCTAGACACTCATTCTCTTCAAATAACCCAACACATACTCAATGGAACAAATTTCCGTGAGTGGTTTCAATCTATTGTTTTAGTAATTAAAGGCAAAGGGAAGATGGGCTACCTAACGGGTGCCATTCCTATGCCTTCAACTACTACAGAAAATTTCAGTACTTGGGAGGCTGAAAACTCCATAGTCATGGTCTGGCTTATCAACTCTATGGAACCTAGGATTGGTTGAACCTACCTGTTCTACAAGACAGCGAAGGAAATCTGGGATGCAGTCCAGGAGATGTATTCAGACCTTGAAAATACTGCTCAATGTTTTGAGATCCGTTCAGCCATTCGCACTACTCGACAAGGAACAATGTCAGTCACCGAGTACTATAATGTTTTGTCTGAATTGTGGCAAGAGATGGATTTGTTCTATGAGACAAGTTGGAAGTGTCCTGAAGATGGTGTGAAGTACAGCAAGATGCTAGAGAAAGAACGTATGTTTGACTTCCTTCAAGGTCTCAATAAGGATCTTGATGAAGTTCGTGGACATCTCCTTGGAGCCAAACCTCTTCCTACCATCCGAGAAACATTCGCTGAGGTTAGACGTGAAGAAAGTCAAAAGAGAGTGATGCTTCACATGCCTTCCAGCCCAACTTTAGAGGTGACACAACAAAATTCTGCTTCGGCTGCAAACCGAAGTGAGTCTTCCAATCCTCGAGGCCAACGGTCTAAGGATAAGCAGTTGTAGTGTGACCACTGCAATAAACCTTATCACACCAAGGAGACATGTTGGGAAATTCATGGAAAACCTACAGATTGGAAACCCCGGAGTCAGCGAAAATCAAACCGGTCAGCCTATACTACCGAGTCTGCCAGACTCTAAAAAACCAGGCCCCTTCACTGCAGAACAGATGGAGCTCTTGAGGAACCTTTTGAACCAGTCAAAACCTCTTAAAGAGTCTGAACCTACTGCACCTTCCTCCACTGCCATTGTTGCACAACGAGGTAACACCAAATCATCTTATTTATCACAGAAAGTTACAGGTGAAGGTTGGATAATTGATACTGGTGCCTCAGACCATATGACTGGCTCTTCTTCTGCTTTCTCGACTTATGAAGCATGTGATGATGATCTAAAAGTTACAGTTGCTGATGGTACTCTCTCAACTGTTGCTGGTCGAGGGGATATTGAACTTTTTGGGTTGCGTTTAAAATCTGTTCTTCATGTTCCAAATCTTAAGTGCAATCTTCTTTCCATTAGCAAAATTACTAGGGATCTTAATTGTGCAATAACATTTTTTTCTACACGTGAATTTCAGGATTTGTCTTCGGGGAGGATGATTGGCAATGCTGAAGAGCGAAATGGCCTTTACTACCTCTCTGGTGTCGGTTCTCCTTCAAGACCAAGATCACTTAGTAATGTTACACTGTCCACTGTTTCAAATTCTGATATTCTACTTTGGCATAAACGTCAAGGCCATCCTAGCTTTACTTATCTAAAGTTTTTGTATCCTCATCTATTTATCAATAAAGATCTCTCCTTATTTCAGTGTGAGCATTGCATCTATGCCAAACAACCAAGAAAAAATCATCCCATTCAACCTTATCAGTCTTCAAAGCCATTTCACCTCATCCATAGTGATATTTGGGGACCAGCCCGCTTTTCAAGTTTAACAAGCAGCCGATGGTTTATTACCTTTATAGATGACCATACCCATGTTTGTTGGGTTTACCTTATGAAAGAAAAATTTGAAGCCGGATCTATATTCAAACAATTTCATAAACTTGTCACCAATATCTTCCAATCTTCTGTTCACATTCTTCGTACTGATAATGGTGGGGAATACTTTGCACATGAGATTAAAAACTATCTTGTTGAACATGGAATTTTTCATCAAAGCTCATGTGGTTATGCCCCTCAACAGAACGGAATAGCTGAACGGAAGAATCACCATCTTCTTGAAGTTGCCCGATCCCTTATGTTTGCTAGCCACGTTCCAAACTCCTTTTGGGGCGAGGCTATTTTAACTGTAGGTTATCTTATCAATCGGCTTCCCTCCAAACCACTCCAATTTAGAACTCCACTAAGTTGCTTACAAAATTGTTTTCCCCAAGTTCAAATTCTTAACTCTCTTCCACCTCGAGTATTCGGATGTATTGTCTTTGTTCATAATTCAAGTCCTAACAGGGGGAAGTTTGATCCAAAAGCCTTCAAATGTGTTTTCATTGGATACTCTCCTACACAAAAAGGTTACAAGTGTTATTGCCCATCTTCCAAGCGATTTTATGTTTCCTGTGATGTAACATTCTTTGAAAATCAAACATTCTATCCCAATGCTTCTCTTCAGGGGGAGAAATCTAACGAAGAAAATCATTGGGATCCTTCCATTTCACTCCCTATTTCTCTTCCTACCTATCCATCCTTTTCTCCATCACTAGATCCTCATATTACTTCTTCACTAAATCATTCTGAGCCTACTCAAGTGACAGGTCAAGGGGGAGCGCCAACTCCTACACCAAACCAGATTTTGGTTTACTCAAGAAGGCCACGAGTTCCTCCTTAAAGCCAACCATCAGAACCGGAGCCAAGTCCTTTGGAAATCACAAGGGAAGATGTTGCCACAATTGATGATCTTGATGTTCCAATTGCTATTAGGAAAGGGGTAAGATCTTGCACTGAGCATCCCATTTCCAATCATCTAACCTACTCCAAGTTGTCTCAAGATTACAAGGTGTTTACTTCAACGATTGATAATGTGAAGATTCCTAAAGACATTCAAAGTGCCATGCAAGATCCTAGATGGAAAGCAGCTGTTTTGGAAGAGATGAAAGCTTTGATTGATAATGAGACATGAGAAATTGTTGACCTACCTGAAGGAAAAAAACTTGTTGGGTGCAAGTGGATATTTGTGGTGAAGTATGGGTTCGATGGGAACATAGAACGATACAAGGCAAGGTTAGTTGCTCAAGGATTCACACAAACCTATGGCATAGACTATGAGGAAACTTTTGCACCCGTAGCAAAATTAAATTCGATTAGAGTTCTTCTATCCCTTGCTGCCAACCTTGATTGGGAATTGCATCAGATGGATGTGAAAAGTGCATTTCTTAATGGGAGCCTAGAGGAGGAAGTTTATATGAAGACACCACCTGGCTTTGAGACAAAGGAGGAAATGGGCAAGGTGTGTAAATTAAAAAAGTCCCTCTATGGTCTGAAACAGTCACCAAGGGCATGGTTTACAAGGTTTAGCACAGCCATGAAACAGTTTGGATACAAACAGGGGCAAGCTGATCATACTCTTTTCATTAAACAAGCTAAAGATAGGAGGAAGTCAATTCTAATAGTTTATGTTGATGATATAGTAATCATAGGTGATGATATTCAAGAGATTGATGAACTTAAAGGGAGGTTACAATCTGAATTCCAGGTCAAGGATCTAGGGAAGCTTCGGTACTTTCTTGGGATGGAAATATGTGGAATTCTTGCCTAAAGTTAGTTAGGAATTATAGGGATTTTGTTAGTTTATTTTTGGTATTCTGTAATAAAGAGAATCTGGTATTATGTACCAGATCTCTCCTCTGTAATAAAGAGAATCTGGTATTATGTACCAGATCTCTCATTTATTTCCTTTCCTTATTTAGTCCTAGTATTGTGGCAAACATATTGCAGCCACTCCCTATATGTATTACGTTATGTTACTGAATAATATTGAGCCTTTCTGTCAGAAACTCTTTCATGGTATCAGAGCCAACCTTTGAAAATCTAATTTTCCCATGAAAAAATACGGCATGGCTACTGAAAGACAAAGCTCAACATCCGAAGTGACCTCCAATCCAGAATCTGCACCAGCAGCAAGCAATCATGGAGGAACTGAAAACATTTCCATTCTCATAACAAGTCACAAACTCAACGGGCATAATTACCTTCAATGGTCTCAATCGGTTATGATGTTCATCTGTGGGAAAGGCAAGGATGATTATCTCACAGGCGAAGTCACTATTCCAGAGAAGAACGATCCCAAATTCAAGGTTTGGAAGATTGAGAATCACATGGTAATGTCGTGGCTAATTAATTCAATGAACAACGACATTGGAGAAAATTTTCTCCTCTATGGGACTGCAAAGGAAATCTGGGACGCTGCAAGAGAGACATACTCCAGCTCTGAAAACACTGCAGAACTGTTCGAGATAGAAGCAATTTTGCATGATCTACGTCAGGGAGATCTAACAGTCACTCAGTACTTCAACACTCTCACTCGTCATTGGCAACATCTTGACATGTTCGAAGTTCATGCTTGGAAGTGCTCTGAAGATACAGCCTTATACAGAAAAATTGTGGAGCAGAAACAGACATTCAAATTTCTTCTTGGCCTCAACAAAGACTTGGACGAAGTCAGAGGAAGAGTGATGGGAACCAAGCCTCTTCCAAGTATTAGAGAGGCATTTTCAGAAGTTCGTCGTGAGGAAAGCAGGAAGAAGGTGATGATGGGATCCCACAGCTCTGTCCCAACACTAGAAGGATCTGCCCTTGTTACACGAGGAACCCAATCCAACTCCAACAGTGACAATCGACAGAGAAAAGGAAGGCCTTGGTGTGACCATTGTCGTAAACCTGGACATCTTAGAGAAAATTGCTGGAAAATCCATGGCAAACCAACTGATTGGAAGCCTTCCAGACCAGCAAGTGACCGAGGAAGCCGTTCCAACATTGCTGCTACCATAGATGACAATCCTCCTGCTTCAGAGGCAAGTCCTTTCACTAAGGAACAACTTGAGGTTTTGCAGAAACTATTCAGCCAGAACATAACTCAAAAAAGTACCTCTGTTTCTGGAACTGGCATGTTAGCACAAAAAGGTAATTTTTCAAAAGCCCTTATAGTCAATAAACAACACTCAAGTCCATGGATTATTGACTCAGGAGCGTCAGATCACATGACGGGAGATGCAAACCTATTTTATGAGTATAGCCGGTGTAAAGAAAATTACACAGTCCGAATAGCTGATGGATCCATATCTAGAGTTGAGGGAACTGGCTCAATCAGAATTATGAAGGACCTAATTCTAAACTCTGTTCTTCATGTTCCTAATTTGGACTGTAATTTACTCTCAGTCAGTAAATTAACTTGTGATCTCAATTGTGTGACTAAATTCTTTCCGAACTTGTGTGAATTTCAGGATTTGGACTCGGGGAGGAAGATTGGCAGTGCTGAGATGTGTTCTGGACTCTATCTTCTGAAAGACCATACTCCTCTAAGAAGACAAGCTCAAAACGCAAGTTGTGTGTCCTGTAAGAGTGAGTCAGTTTCAAATTCTTGTGTCAATAAAGATAGTGAGGTTATGTTATGGCATTTTCGCCTTGGTCATCCAAATTTCATATATCTTGAAAAACTATTTCCTTCTTTGTTTATCAATAAAAGTCCTAAGTTTTTCAGTTGTGAGATCTGCCAATTATCTAAACATACCCATAGCAACTATCCAAGTCTTTCATATAAACCATCTCAACCATTTGCCATGATTCACAATGATGTGTGGGGACCCTCAAGGGTAAAAAATATAACAGAAACACGATGGTTTGTGTCATTTGTTGATGATCACACTAGATTGACCTGGATATTCTTGATGAAAGAAAAATCTGAGGTCAGTCAAATTTTTCAGAATTTCAACTCCATGATACAAACTCAATTCCAAACCAAAATCCAAGTTTTAAAAACTGACAATGCAAAAGAATACTTCAAGTCTGTCCTTGGTAATTACCTCTTGAGTCAGGGCATAGTCCACTTAAGTTCCTGCATTGACACACCCCAACAAAATGGAGTTGCAGAAAGAAAAAACAGACATTTGCTAGAAGTAGCCCGATCTCTTATGTTCTCCACACACATCCCAAAACACTTCTGGGGAGAGGCAGTCCTTACAGCTGCATATCTCATCAATAGAATGCCATCTAGAACCCTTAAATTCCAAACTCCTTGCCAAGTTCTCCTTCGGACGTTTCCACACACCAAAATAATCTCTACATTAGATCCTAAAATCTTCGGGTGCACAACATTTGTTCATATTCATCAGCAGCACCGTAGCAAATTGGATCCTAAATCCATCAAATGTGTCTTCCTTGGGTATTCCTCAAACCAAAAAGGCTATAAGTGTTACTCTCCTATCACCAAGAAAGTATACAACTCAATGGATGTAACATTCTTCGAGCATCAATCCTATTATCCCAAACCTGCAATTCAGGGGGAGAAAGTGAGTGAATATCAGCTTTGGGATACTCTCTATGGGAGTGAATCTCAGCTTCAACCCGAGGATCCCTCACCATCATATCAACCACCTATCTCACAACCAGTTGCCATTAAAAACCCAGTCCTTGATCAAACCGAGAGTCAATCTCCTACAAGCCAAACTCAAGACCTTGATCAAATTGAGAGTCATCCTCCTATAAACACATTTCAAACCCCTATCCAAAATCAGTCCAAGTCTCCACAAATTGCAAGTAAAGAGTTTCGTGTCTATGCTAGGAGGACAAGGCCCGAGAGAAAGATAGAGCACTCAATACCTCTCACACTAGACCAAGATTCTGAACCTAATCTAGATCCTGTTCAAATTCACTCAGGTAAGGAAACTTCTAGTCCTAAAAATATTGTACCTATCAGTGATGATTTGAATATGCCGATTGCACTAAGAAAGGGTGTCAGATCATGCACCAATCATCCCATTTGCAAATTTGTTTCATATGAAAGGTTGTCACCATCCTACCAGACATTTGTTTCTGCCCTTGACAATGTGCAGGTACCTCATTCGATTCAGGAGGCTCTTGAGAATCCAAAGTGGAGAAAGGCGGTTAATGAAGAAATTAGAGCCTTGAAGAAAAATGGTACATGGATTATATCAAATCTTCCTCCTGGAAAGAAACCAGTTGGCTGTAAGTGGATTTTCACTATTAAACATAAAGCTGATGGAAATATTGAGAGATTAAAAGCTCGTCTTGTTGCTAAGGGCTTTACTCAGTCTTATGGCATAGATTACCCAGAAACATTTGCCCCAGTGGCCAAACTCAACACTATTAGAGTTTTGCTCTCTCTTGCAGCTAACAAAGATTGGCCATTGCATCAACTGGATGTCAAAAATGCATTCCTAAATGGTGATCTAGAAGAAGAAGTGTATATGGAGATACCACCGGGACTGAAAACTGCTTCTAACCACAATATGGTGTGTAAGCTTAGGAAATCTTTGTATGGACTAAAGCAATCTCCTCGTGCATGGTTTGGTAGGTTTGCAAAGTCAGTGGTGAGATACGGATACACACAGTGTCAGGCAGATCACACATTGTTCGTAAAGTCCTCCTCATAAAGGAAAGTTGCAATACTGATAGTGTACGTTGATGACATCATCCTAACGGGTGACTATGAGGAAGAACTATTGAGAATGAAGAAACTCTTAGCCCAGGAATTTGAAATCAAAGACCTTAGCTATCTCAAATATTTTCTTGGCATGGAGGTGGCACGATCTAAGAAAGGTATATTTGTCTCTCAACGTAAGTATGTTCTGGATTTATTAAAGGAGACAGGTATGTTGGGATGTAAGCCTGCGGACACTCCAATGGATTCAACAAAGAAGATTGGGACTGAACAAAATCGTGCTCCAGTCGACAAAGGGAGATATCAAAGACTTGTGGGACGTCTCATCTACCTCTCACACACTCGACCTGACATTGGTTTCTCTGTTAGTGTTGTAAGTCAGTTTATGAACAACCCAACAGAAGAGCATATGGAAGCAATGAATAGAATTTTAAGGTATCTTAAGATGACACCAGGAAGAGGACTGTTATACAAAAAGAATGACAATAGGGAGATTGAAGTCTTCTCAGATGTTGACTGGGCAGGAGATGTTTCAGACAGACGATCCACATCTGGGTATTGTTCCTATGTATGGGGAAATCTTGTGACTTGGCGAAGCAAGAAACAGCCTGTAGTCTCAAGAAGCAGTGCAGAAGCGAAATTTAGAGCACTAGCTCTTGGTATTTGTGAAGGAATGTGGATACAGAAATTACTTAGTGAGCTAGGAGTTGCTGATGAGAAGCCTATCAAGATATTCCGTGACAATCAAGCAGCCATGAGCATTGCAAAGAACCATGTGCATCATGACCGAACAAAACACATTGAGATAGATCGACACTTCATCTCAGAGAAGATCGAGAACTCAATTGTGCAACTTATCTACACACCTACAAGGTCCCAAACTGCAAACATTCTCACTAAGGCCCTTCCGAGAACTAACTTTGAAGAACTGAGTCACAAGCTGTGTATGTACAACATTTACAACCCAACTTGAGGGGGAGTGTGGAATTCTTGCCTAAAGTTAGTTAGGAATTATAGGGATTTTGTTAGTTTATTTTTGGTATTCTGTAATAAAGAGAATCTGGTATTATGGACCAGATCTCTCCTCTGTAATAAAGAGAATCTGGTATTATGTACCAGATCTCTCCTTTATTTCCTTTCCTTATTTAGTCCTAGTATTGTGGCAGACATATTGCAGCCACTCCCTATATGTATTACGTTATGTTACTGAATAATATTGAGCCTTTCTGTCAGAAACTCTTTCAAAATAGCTAGAAGCAAACAAGGTATATTCATCTCCCAAAGGAAATACACTCTTGAACTCCTAAAAGAAACTGGAAAACTTGGTTGTAGACCTGCTGGAACTCCTTTAGAGCGAAACTGGAAACAGAAAATTACTGAGGAAGATCCACCTGTAGACAAGGAAAGGTACTAGCGTTTGGTTGGAAAACTAATATACCTATCTCTCACAGGGCCAGACATTGCCTTTAGTGCGAGTGTAGTAAGTCAATTCATGCACTCACCCACAAGAAGGCATCTAGAAGTGGTGAACCAAATTCTTCGTTATCTAAAGGGAACTCCAGGTGAAGGACTTCTATTCAAAAAAAATGAACTAAGGGAAGTTGAAGGTTTTGCTAATGCTGATTGGGCAGGGTCAGTTGAAGACAGCAAATCTACCACAGGATATTGTACGAAACTATGGGGAAATTTGGTGACTTGGAGAAGTAAGAAGCAAACAGTGGTTGCTCGAAGTAGTGCAGAAGCGGAATACAAGGCCATTGCTCAAGGGGTTTGTGAGCTAATCTGGTTGGAAAGGGTATTAAAGGACCTAAATATATCGTTATCAGGTCCTATGAAGTTATACAGTGATAGCAAATCTGCCATCAGCATTGTTCACAATCCTATTCAGCATGATAGAATGAAGCATGTCAGAATTGACAGAAATTTCATCAAAAATGAGATTGAAAACGGGACTGTTAGCTTGTCTTATGTATCAACTAAATTACAAGAAGCTGATGTTCTCACTAAAGCCATGTCAAAACCGGGATTTGATTCTTTTGTAAGCAAGCTGGGAATGATTGATATCTATTCACCAGCTTGAGGGGGAGTGTTGGAAAGATTAGGAAAATCCCAGATTTATTGGGATTTGATTAGGGTCAACTTTCTGATCTTTAATTTTTGGTAGTTTCCTGTTTTTTATTCTTAGAATTAATTGTCTATTTTAGGATAGTTCTCCCTCTATAAAATAAACCCTACTGTATGTCAAAGATATAGAGAAAATTATTTTCTAAACCTCTTGTTTCACAACCTATTGCTCAACTACCTGCAGTAATAGGAGAGCGTGCCAAGCCACGTGATCATGCTGGAGATATCACTAGAAAGGTGAAAGTAGGAGTGGCAAATTTTGAAGGTAAAGTGGATCCAACTTTGTTTCTTGATTGGCTCAACTCCCTTGAAGATTATTTTAATTGGTACGATATGTCGGATGAAAGAAGGGTTCGATTTGCCCATATGAAGCTAATTGGACTAGCAAAAATCTGGTGGTATGGTGTGGAGAGTGAAATAACAAGGTTAGGACAGCCCCAAATTCAAACTTGGGAAGAGATGAAGGCCAAGCTCAAAGAAAAGTACTTGCCGCTTAATTATCTTGAGAAGATGCGCCAACAAGCCTATAGTTTACGGCAAGGCAGCATGTCTGTTGCTGAATACATGAATAAATTTGATGAATATAAGGAGTCAAGTTGTGGAAGATGCTGCACAAGCAGCATCACGATTTCAGGCTGGGTTGAGGATTGACATCAAAAGGGAGATGCTTAGGCAGCCTATTAGCTCAGTAGAACAGGCCTTCCAAACAGCCCTTGATGCAGAACAATATTTGAGCTATTCTACTAGCAAGAGAATGAGTTTTCAAATTGGGGAAACAGAAGCTAAGTGGAACTTTGGTGCAAATCTAGAGAAAGCGACTACTCGTCCTGATGGAACAAAACCTACTAATGTCAACAACCCTAAAATGGAGTATGTTTGTTTCAAGTGTGGGGAGGCTAGACACTTTGGGCGTGATTGTCCAACAAAAAGAAATATGCATATGGGAGTGGAAAAAGAGGATGAAGAAATTTAGAAAGATGATGACAATTCTATTGATTATCGCACTTATGAGGCTGATGATCTTGACTCTGATACATCTCTCTTGGTTCAACATATCTTGGCAGCCCCTAAAATGGAAAAGGAGGATTGGCGACGCACTTCAATATTTTCGTTGTGGTGGCCAAGCCAAAAAACTTGTTATTGATGGTGGGAGTTCCATGAATGTAGTTTCTACCTCCACTGTTGAGCGTCTCAAACTAAAAACTACACCACACCCTCACCCCTATAAAGTGGGCTGGATTGACGGAACCACAATTCCGGTAACACAACAATGTCTTGTATCTTTTAGTTGTGGTGATTATGTTGATTCTATACTTTGTGATGTTATCCCTATGCAAGTTGCCCACATCCTTCTTGGTCATCCTTGGTAATATGACCGAGATGTGAGTCACGCGGGCAAGGCAAACACCTATAGTTTCTGTCACCGAAACAAGAATATTGTTTTAAAGCCAATAAGTTCAGAGGATTTCAAGAAGTATGAGAAGAAAAGGACTCCAAGGTCAAATAAAGTTGTGGAGGGCGAGAAGAAACATCTCTATATTTTGACTAAAAGGCGGTTTGAAGTTAAGAGCAACAAAAATTACCCAATACATGCTAATTCAAGGAGGAGGCCTACTGATTTCAATGAAGGTAACATGGGCATGAACCGGAATAAATCCAAAAGGTATCCAAGAGGAGTTCACAAGAAGCTTCATCCACATTATCATGCTTGAAACTCGCCGGAGTCGAGTTTTTCCCAACGGGGGAGAATGATGGAGAATGGGAGCAATAAAATATTTTAGTTTTAGTCTTTTAATTGTTTTAGAGTTTTAGGCTGGAAAATACTGTGTTTAATTTTATTAATAGGATTTAGGATTTTATTTTAGTCTTTTATTGTTTTATTTTAGGGTATTAGAATTTTAATAGAGTTTGTATCCTATTAGGATGGCTTGCTTGCTTGCCTATAAATAGGCTTTGTACTCTCTTTAAAAATATAGAGAACAATAATTTCAGAATTTTCAGCAAAGTTTTGCTCTTTGGTTGTGTGACTCAACCATTCTTAGGTATGACTCCTAAGAAACCCTAGGTGAGACTCCTAGGCTTTTATTCTTTACTGTTTTAGTAGCATAATTAGCCCCAAATCACACCCTAAACCCTAATCCAAACCTAACTCAGATCTGTCCTACATCACAGCACCCATCAGCTCTATGGAATTTATGACACTAATCAAACGTTCATCATTGATAGTCCAGAAAAAATGACTCCGATTACAAGGCAGATTATCTAGCTAAACCAATTAGCTGGCTTTTGGAGAAAAGTTCTGCTCAATTATAGAGAAGAGCACCTACACAGCATCAAGGGACTTCTTATGCATGAAAGATCTGGCAATCACTTTTCCTGTTTGTCTTTGGAGTAACAGTCAGTCTCATTGGAAGTGTATCTATTTAGTGATTTTACGCAAGGTTACATATGAGCTCTTCATGAGAAATGAAATTTGGATGTTCAACAACAATGTGTTAAAGTGACTTAATAAAGATGACCTGCTTTGTTTTTTCCCTTACTGTATTTCAAGAAATCAATTCATCCTAAAATGTTAAAAAGAAAAGCTGAAACCTAAATTAGCTTCATGGAAGGCCAAAATTTTGTCAGCAGAAACTAACATATATTCCTCTCATATTCTATGCATGTAATTTGTCAAAATTACACCAGTCTCGTCAATGGAAAATCGAGATGATATCACCAAACAAGCTCCAAGTTTATAGGTTCTTACAACCGTAATGCTTTTTTATGATTATATGAAGTCAACTGATATCAGGTATAGTACCACTTCTGAATGAAAAAAAAAAAAAAAAACCTCATTATTTTTATTATAACCACATTCACGCAACTATGCAGATCATTTATCCTATACTAGTTTCATTCCTCTAAATATCTCTATGTATCACTTATTGATCCCCATTCAATCCAACTGATAATGGCTAAATATCCATTAGCATCTATCATTTAAAGAACTTTTCATTTGAGGATCTAACATTTCATTTTGATCGATTTGGATTTAACTTTTTAGATTGTCTAATGAAAGGAAATTGATAGCAGAAGTTAGTGATTACAATTAATGGGACTAATGGCTTCCACATACACTCCTGTAATTAATGGGACTAATGGTTTCCACATACACTCCTGTAGCAAAAGATTTACCAATTCAGTTGTCAATCTCACCATGTAATTACCACCTCCCACCAGTAAGGAAGTTTACTGACTTCCGTCCATTATCAATTTCCAAAAAAAAAAAAACCCTTTCATTGTCAATTTCCTTTATTATTGTTAGACAAATCTAAAAAGGGCTAATTACTTGTTAAACAAACTATAGTCAAATTTTTTATTTGGCCTCTAAGTTTTAAAATTCACAATTAGGTACTCAAACTTTATTTTCATCCATCAGTTTGCATACAAAACTAACACTATTTGTCAAATAAGTGTCATTTCCAAAATAACCAATAAAAAAACGCAAAGTGTCTCATAGTGCCATTTCAACATGCCACGTGTCACAATTTTATTAGCTATTTTGCATACTTTATTCATTTGACTAATGGCATCATTCTCGTGTGTAAATTAATGGACGAATGCATGACTAGGAATTTTTAAACTTTAGACATTAAATTGAAAATTTGATTATAATTCGAGGATCAAACGTGTAATTATCTGTATAAAAATTTAAGATCCTAAGCTGATCGTAACAATAGGTCAGATCCTCAAAAAAAATAAAATTTGTGCAAACACTGAATTATAATTTGAGCATTTAATCAACCAATAACCAAGAGGGGAACCTTGGTGTAACAATAAAGGTTGCCCTTTGTGACTTGGAGGTCATGGGTTCAAGCGGAAACAGCCTCTCTATTAATGCAGATGGAAGGTTGCATACAATGACCCTCTCTAGACTCACAATGTGGGAGTCTTGTGCACTCAGTTGTCCTTTTTTTTTTACCAACTAATAACCAAATCTACATGTCATAGGCACCATGCTCTCCCTTTGATGCTTCATGGAAATAAATTGCTAACTGCACCTGAAAATCTTTTGTACCTCCTTTCAGTAAGTTTTTCATTCCAGTCCTACTCAATTGTTGCTTGCCAATGCCAACCTCAAGAAAATCAATTGAATTGTTACTTTCTGAACCATTTCATTCCATGGGTCCACCATAGATGCCATAAAAACTATATCTTTCAAACCATACCACCTCCCAAATCCAAAATTTTTGTAACCTTTTCACATTAGACATGAATATAGAAAATTTTTATTATTGCACAGCATAAATTTCCATTTGAAATTCTCTGCTGATTTCTAGTGTTATCAACTAATTCATAAATCTAAATGAACATTTAGATACCAGCAAAAGTTTCGGTTTACCCCATAACAAGGAAAGAATGGTTTGAGGCTTTTGCTAGGAGTAGTTCGTTAATATTACATTTATAAAAATGTTTCCCAGACTAGCATACCTCAAAACCAAACTTCAGAACCCTTTAAATAGTTCAGAAAAATGCCATTTAATGGCTGTCTTCATTAGTTGTATCATCATATGACAGAACAATAACCAAAATAAAACTACCAAAACTCAGGACTTAAAGGAAAGAATTCCGAACCCCTACTATCTCTGCAAGAATTTGTTTCCCTTCCTTTCATTCATAGCTTGAAACCAATTGCTTTCGTGCAGCTATTAATCATTTTAAGCTTTGATAAAAGAGTGTGATACTGTTCATACAACTCTGTAATCTTTCCATATATCTAAACCACACCCATGTAATCCATGCCTATCAAATACAGAAATGTGATAAGCAGTTCATCTATAGACAAAGACTAATTCTGAGGCAATCCAGTTGTCGCCATATGATTCTATGCAGAATTGGTATCCAGCACCTCAACCAAATACACAGATCTAGTCCTATAAATGTAAAGTGATTGCTTTAAACAAGTAAAAATTTCCCGACTTACTTTTGTTGGAATGGTCGTGGCCATCAATTATGGAAAGACAGTCTTCTTCAGAAGACTGTTGCTCTACAAACAGTCCACATGCAAAAGTATGTGGAACAGATGGTACCCAATTGTTGGAATATGAGTTAGGTAAAGTAGACCAAAACTCATTGGTTTGACTATGTGAGTATATATTTCCTTTGTAAATGCTAACTAGATTTGAGTTAGAATCTTAATACTAATAAGATTGTGATATGTACTTTATAAAAATGCACATATACTTGTGAAAATCAACTCGAGTAAGAATTACACTAGTAAAAGTTCTGTTTCCTAAACTCTCTCTAGCTTAATCCTTGGTTGTCCCTCAAGAATCCTAGGACTTAGAGTGAGAAAGTTTGGGGAAAACTATTATGTCAAGAACCCTTAGCTCTTAGGCTTTGTTTAGTAAGGTAGAAAGAAAAAAAAAAGATTAAAAATTAAAAAAAATGAAAAAAGTGGAAACCATATTTTTTTTCATTTGCTTGGTAGGAAAGATGTAAAAAGTAAAAGAAGACACGTTTTTTCTTCCATTGCTGGGTAAAGTTATAAAAGGTAAAAGAAATTATATAATTTTTACCATTATACCATTAATTAATTCAGATAATAAAATAAAATTTAAAAATTAAAAGATAAGTTTGTAAATATACATAATTGACTCACATCTCTCCCATTTTGTCTCTACTAATATTTCCAGTTTAAAATAATTTGTTTTTATTAATAAGAAAAAAAATAACGATATTTTTCTCACACTTTTCTCACCTATCCAGTACTAACCAAACCATTTTCTTTTCACTTTTCCACACATCCTTATACTCTACCAGCTGTTCCATGAGCCAAAAGCATAAAAAATAGTTCACATATATTGGCGAAGATATGAATATTGCGTTGTACACGAATAATAGTCCAGTTAGACATAAAAAGAGAGAGCAAAATCTAAATGAAACTGAATGAGGAAGAATAAAAAAAAATGGTAACTCACTGAGTATCTCGGATAGAGAAGGTCTCTTTGTATATAATAATGGGTAGCATCTCTCTTACTTCTTTCTTGAGGCCCAATTCAGCCTGTCAAACCACAACAAACGAACATGTAAAATCATTATTAACTGGAAAAAACCAAAACGCAAAGAGTCATACCATGGAAAGGTGATTGTTAATGTCTGAGTCAATGCCTGGGGAGGTTCTCATTCTAAGCGATGACCAATCGACTCTCCGGCGTCGAAGATAGAACAAATAGAACATGAAGAGCAGAATGAATGCAAAGAAAATCGGGACAGCGAAGATGAAAGCTTGATACAGCTTAAGCTCTGCCGAGACACCTGAAGATGAACTGCCTTCAGACTCAAACTGAGACTGAGACTGAGACATGACCAAATAATTTTGCCTTTTTCTCAACTCAAACACCGAATCCAACCCAAGCAAAGAGGAAAGAGGATGAAAATGGGTGTTCTTCAAATGCAGATTTGAAGGACAAATCCGCTGAGTTTGAGATTAGTTTAATTTCAAGCATAAATTTACAGAAATGGAGAAATGAAATGAGAGTGGACCAAAAAATCTAGGATTAGATCAGCAAATCAAACTCAAAACTTTTGGAACGGTCTTTCTTTCTTTCTTTTAACTAAAGCAATTTTATATTATATATAAACCCACTTATCCTACCATATATGCCTTAGCACAGATCAGCTCATTTCACCAAAAAAAAAAAGCACAGATCAGCTCAAAGACAAAGAACATGGAACTGGATGTGGATCTCTTTGCCTCACTCCTAAAATCTCTTATTATTTTATTTTAATTTTTTTTAATTGGGGTTGATGTTGAACGACACAGGTTATTTGGATTTTGGACAAAAACTCAAATCTTAATTACAGCGAAAAAATTATTTCCTAACCATTTAATTAAAAAAAATGTATCAATTTTTTTAAATTTTAACATCTATTGTTTAATAAAAAAATTTTTTATTTTTTATTTTTTCTTTGAGTCGAGGGTATATATACTTTAGGCTAATTTGAATAAATAGTAAAATTAACTTTAATAATAAGATTAAAAATAGTGACAATAAGATTAGGTATGGTAATAGTGAGATTGAATATTGTAGTGGTGAGATTGAAATCAATTGTGAGATATGTATTTGAATGCAAATACAATAATAATGGTTAAGTAAGAATAAAAAAAATAATTATTAAGGGCATTAAGAAAATTAAGCATTGAAAAATTATGTATTGAATTTTTAGTACTAAATCTAATTAGTATTGAATTTGAATTATGTATACTGTTTGGGTTTTTGCTGAAAACTAGTTTTAAAGGCATGTGATGCAAGGAATTACATCAATCAAACAATAAATTTATTAATAATATATATTTTCTAAAATTTTATAATACAAATTATTATATTTATAAAAAAGACTACATATGTATATTTAATATTTTTTATTTGTAATTTGTTTATTATGATGCAGTAATATAAAAAATTATATATTGGTTATAATTATGCAAATTTTATGAAAGTTAAATCAAATTCATATAGTAATTTATTGAATAAAAATAATATATATAAAAAAATTCAACATTTTTTTTATTTAAAGAAATTGAAATTTTCCCTTTTTAAAATCAATCTCGTGTAGAAAATTTTTTAAATGAAAATTATTCAATAAATTCTTATAAAGCTAAAGAGATAACAAATGATTATTGAGTATCCATTGTTATCTTTGAAATATATGTTACTTTAATTGATGATCCAATAAATTCAAAAGATGGAATAGAAGACATAGATAAAATACATATATGCAATTTAATTAAATTAAGTTTTAATTATAACATATGTTATATAAAAGTACGAAAATTATTCTATTTACCATTGGTGGAGTTTTTTTACTCTACAAGCGGTGTTAGGATCATGATACATGTCTTATAAAAATATTTAAAAAATAAAAATAAATAAAATAAGACATGTGTCACGATTCTAACCCCGCTTGTGGAGTAATAAAAACTCCACCGACTGTATAAAAATAAATAAAATAGGACATGTGTCTTAATCCTAACATCACTTGTGGAGTAAAAAAACTCTACCAACGGTATATGTAATAATTATCCATAAAAATATAACAAAGAAAGTCATATTATATAAATGTATACATACTTGTTCCAATAATTTTCGACCTTCAAGTCTATGACAAAAATGATACACTTTAGACATAATAAGCTTAGTACTTTTTGTCTCAATATTATAATTTATTACTCTTATTTCGAATATAAAAATTGTGCACTTGAGATCTTCAAATATTTCTCAAATTTTATAATATCAATTTTCCTAAATCATAGTCATAGACATCATTAAATTATATTGAAGATTGGACAATATTAAAATAATTATTAACTTATTAATATTTTAAGAAAAATTTTATAAAGATTATTAATGTCTCTATTAATTAATTTCTTAGCTTAAGTGTTGAAAAGTACAAACATCGATTTTCCAAAACTGCAAATGTCTCAACATTCAACTTGTACCTATAAAGTATAATTGTTAACTAATCAATACTTTAAGAGAAATTTTATAAAAATTGTCAATATTTTTATTAATTAATTTTTTAGATTCAGTGTTGAAAAATATAAAACATCGCTTTTTCAAAACTATCAAATGTATGTTCCTATAAAGCATACAAAATGCTACAATCAAGTTATATATATTAAAATTATAAAATGCTTATATTACCACGAAATAATTTTTGTTCAATGTTTTCTTTTTTTTTTAATTTTGTGTTTAATGTTTTAAATATAGTAAATATAATTATTATTTACCTTGAAATTGGATTAGGGATATTAATATTACATGAGGAATAATGAAATTTTCCATTAATTTCATATAGCTTTTTGTTGTACCACAAAACATATAATACCAACCAAAATTATATTGCTATATATTTTATCATTGAATAAGTATATGTTAATTTAATATCCTAAACAATGACTTTATGACCAATGCTTAAATCTTCAATAGAGGTGTCCTCTTTATAAAACATTAAAACCTCATTCGATGCTAATTTTTTATGTGATGTGCAATGAAATTCTGTGCCAGAATATCTTTAAATAAACTAAATACAAAAAGTAATAAAAATTTCTGTTTTTGACTCTTAAGATCCATGAATACTAAGCATTGATGAAAAAAATGAATGATCACATGCAATTTATGCAATTTATATAATAACAATGGAGAAAATTAAAAAGCTTAATATATATATATATATATATATATATATATATATATATATAGAAATGTTACATTTTAGACAATTAAAAAAATATAATTGATGAAAGATGTAAATATAGATTTTATATTTTGTAATATTAATGTAAAAAAAAGAATGATTATATGCTACGTATTAATTTAAAAAAATTTTAAAAAATAAAAAAAATGTTATCATTTAGAAAATTAAAAAAATTTAATTAGTATTGTATGTTATATTATTGTATGTTATATAATATATTATTCATACTGATTTTAATATATATATATATATATGTATAGATATTATCTTTTAGAAAATAAAAAAATTGATAGAAGCTATAAATATAGATGTTATATTTTTTTAATCTTAATGTAGGTAGAGATAAATGATAAGTGATTTTTAATTAATTTTAATATGTATATAGAAATAAATGTTTATCTTTTAAAAATTGAAATAGATAATTAATTTAAAAAGATAGTTGATTTATTTTGTATATTTAATATATTTATATAAAAAGATTTTTATCTGTTTGAAACTTGAAAAGAGATAATTATTTTTTTTAAATGTATTACACGTGTTAAACATTTAGACTATCTACATAGGATGTTTTACTTGTAGTCAAATACTTTGGTTTGTATATGTATATACATATATATATATATATATATATATATATTAAGTGCTGAATAAAAATATATTGTTTGATAGCAATAAATGTTGAATTTTTAAATTTTGTTATTTTACATTCTTACCTTTATTTTCATATTATTTCAAATAAAATAAAATTTTTATTGATGTATTCTATTTTATATGAGGAAAAAAATATAACTATTAAATCCAAAAACATCATAAATTTAAAAAATAAAATAATATGTAAATATAATAAAATATTTTTTTGAAATCAAAAACTCGAATCATGTTTAGATTAAAATGCATTCCAAATAAAAATTTCAAATTATTTGTGGGATTATAACTTCTTTAAGCAATGATATGCCAAAATGAAATAGAACAAAAAAATTTGGATATCAATGACAATTGAAACACTAAAATAAAAAAAAATTTGAAAAAAGGTAATATGTGCTATTATATAATCTCCAGGGCCTGCAGTATTGTGATAACCCTATTTTCCTCATATTTGATATATGTTATAAAGTGTAGGAATTTAAAAGAGAAAAATTTATTGCTAAAATATTTAAATGAAGGGTCTGTTCGATTAGGTTCAGAGAAGTACTCAGTGAGGGCCCCACTAGGACTTTCTCTGTCCAGATCGAAATAAGACCCTAGAATGATGATATTAGAGATGAAATATGAATATAGTAAGAATCTATATCTCAAAATCACCTTGTTGTATATATTTTGAAAAGCATAAAACAAATTTGAAAATGACGATCGTGTACATATCTTGGAAGAATTTTTCTGAATAACGGTCAAACTAAATTGACTTTGAACCCATAGACTGTCATATTATGATCCTCGTGTGAAGAAGTTTCACGTAGAATCCAACCTGTGAACTAAATTACGCGAAGGTGCTAAAAATAACGCGAATGAAACTAAAAGCTTTCATTAAGGGGTAGTACAGTAATTTCACTACCTATAATCGATCAAACCACCTTGGGAGTCAATAATTGATCATGTTTGACCTAAATGTAAATAAAAAAATAAAAAAATATTAAAATAAAATTAGGATATAATTAGAAATAATGAAAATTGTACGAGGGCATTATGATCATTTAACATGAGGATTGCTCAAAATTAATTAAGGTTGACCAGAATTTGACTAAATAAATTAAATTTAATTAAAATAAAAATTTAAAATCTGGAAATTTAGGAATAATAAAATATCTTATGATAAAAGTGTAAATTTTGAAAAATTAAAGTAGAGTTTAACTATTTAAAAATATGGTAAAATTTTATTGGATGAAATATTAATAAAAAGAGATAAAATGAGACTTTCTTCAAGCTTTTTCAGCCAGCCCAAAACCGACTTAGCTCCCCTGTTTCTGTTGCTGCACCGATTCTCTCTTTTCTCCTCAAGTTTTCCCATGTTCTTCTTAGGAAAACACTAGTTTTCGCTCATTAATTCACCTAGGTTCTCTCATAAAAATTATTTTTCACCTAAAGAGCTCCCTAACTATCCCCATCTCTCAGCCAAAATTGAACAGAAACAAGCTGTCCTGTTGCTGTTTCATGTTTTCTCCCCATTTTCATTATGGCTTCCTCACGTTTACCATGTAGAACCCTTCCCCTAAGCCTTCAACTCCTCAAGCTCCCTTATCACCAAAATTGTCTAAAGCTGGAAAATGGTGGACAGAATTCAACGTTGGGAGGCTGAAATGGTTGCTCTACTGATCGGCTGGAGCAGGTATGGTGACGTGGTGATGTTTCTTTCAATCTTAGCTGTGTTATTGGATTGATTTAGATATGGGAAACATGTTTATGACTTAAGAATGAACAAAATTAGAGGTTGAGACCCCAGGTTGGTTCGGCCATGAAGGAAAAAGGAGGGAAAAGAGGGTGATTTTATTGCACGTTAAACAGAAAATGGAAACTTGTAGCTAATTGAGCATGGTCATGGTCATGTAATACTTAAAACAATTAAATTGGCAAGTATGAGGTATTCAGCCATGTAAGAAATTTGAGGAATTTTGAGGATTTTAATGTAGGTTTAGGTTGGAGTTAGTAGTAAATAATGAGTGGAATTTGGGATATGGTGAAAGTCTTGCAAAATTATGTATGTGATATGATAAAAGGCTATTCGGCCATAGTGAAGTAGATGATGGTGTTGAGTTAGTTGATATTTAATGATAGTAGAAATATTGCCTAGAATGAATAAAGATTAATTGGGGAATTAAATTAAAAATATAACTAGTGTTTGTGTAAGGGGAAGACCTTCGGCCATGATGAAGAAAATTTAAGGCTAGTGTAATTTGATAATTGATGATAATGGAAATGTTATATAAGATGAATAAAGATTAATCGTGAAATTAAATTTAAATATGCATAGTGATGAAAAAGGGGAACATTTAATCAAGAATAGTTTGCATGAGATTGAAGTAATTTTATAATTATAGAAGGTGTATAATAAATATACCAAATGAGCAAAGATTACTAGTGAAATTAAAACTAGAAAAGAATGAGTTGAGTGATAAGATGTATCCGGCCAAGGGGAAATTGGTAGGGGTTTCATGTTAAATTTATAATTTAAAGGTTAAAAGAACATAAACTAAGTTTAATATGATTATTGAAGAAATTCGATGTGAAAAAGAAAATGATTTAATTGTAATTTTTAAAAGAACATAAACTAAGTTTAATTATGGTTATGTATTGGTATTTAAAAATGAGATAAAATAAATTAATTGAGAAATTTAAATTTTAAGAGACTTTCATTAAATATAATTGTATTATGGTAATTGGTAAGAAAATAAAATAAATAAAATATAGAAATTAGTAAGATGGAAGAAATTTTGAAATAGACAAATGGTGGAATTAATAGTAATAATGAATAAAGATTATTAGTAAAATTTGAATTGAGAAATAATAAATATAGTACAAGAAGGAAATATTTGATTATAAAACAGTAAATAATTAAATATAATAGAATTTTAATTAAATTAAAATTGGGGAAAAAATAAGTAAATTTAATTATAGCTAAAGTTTGGTATTCAATAAGAAATGAAATAAAATTGCCTTAAAAGTGATAAATTAGAAATTAAGGATTAATAAAATAAATATTAAAATGGAAATATGAATTATTGGTAAAATTAGAATTGAAAAAAGATTTCAATTCTAGTATAGCCATGTTAAAGTATTTAGTAGGAAAGTAAATAAATAAATTATTGAAATTTATAAAATGTAAGGTAGGAATTTATAGAATATTCCTTTAGTTACATGTGGGATTTTAAATATAAAATTGGAATTATTGTGTAGTGCTAAGAATTGAAAGATAAAGAGACGTAAATGGCGTCACCGGATGTGATATTGCATGGAAATAGAGGTAAGGAACATGTATGGAAGTTGCATAGGACATGTCTTACCTGCAATTGGAAATTTTCGAAAAATCGAATTTTAACTGTTTCTCACCCACTTTTCCCGAATGTAATTTATCTTAAATTCTTACAAGTCTAAATATTTTTGTACATAAAATGATTTACATGAATTGATTTAAAAGAAAGGAATTACACGAATTGAATTTCATGAAAAGATTTACATGAATTGATTTATATGAGAAGAATTACATGAAATGTTTAAATTGTATAAAATGAAATTTTATTATTATTTTACATGAAAAGGTTTATCATTTATGTTTTAATATGCTGTTTGAATAATAAAGATTTGCATTGATGGTTGCTCGATAAATTCACTATATTTTAATTAAAAGAATATTTAACTATCTAAATATGAGTACATTGTTTGTAAAGTTCTCTAAACATAGTCTAATTTCTACTGGTGCAAAATTACAACTTTTGCTACATAACTCCGTTTTCGATTCTAATTGCGTCTACGTTCTCAAAATAATGTATACATTATTTTAGGACCTAAATTACATTGAAATAAGCACAATTTCAGCCTCCCCTTCTCAAGGCCGAAAGCATTCTTCCTGCAAATTATATTCTTCCAAATTTAGCTTCCTTTCTAATTCCAAATTAATTCTACCATATTTCTACCCCACTTCTACATAAATTACACATTGTATAACATCAAATTCATGCTCCCCATGTGTTGGCTGAATTGCTCCTTCTACCTTACACATTGAATTTCTTCCATTTAAGCTTATCTAAGCTTAATTCCATGCCTTTCATAATTTCTACTTACTTCCTACATCAAACTCTCATCAAAACACATCATGCTCATGAAGATTGGATGGTGACCGAAACCCTTGTGTGTTCAATTACATGATTTTAACATGATTCAGGCTTAAAGGAACATGGAAACCATTTAATCATATGATAATTAATTAGAAAACTATGAAAATGTTTAAGGTTCCTATGAAACTCACCTTGGCCGAATGCTATGGGAGAGCTTGGAGTCTTATTTTGGCCACTTTAGGGAAAGATATTGGTACCAAGAGAAAGAGCACTGAAAAATATACAGGGTTTATTAATCGATTTTTCGATTTTAGTTTAGTTTTCCTTAGGTTTTTGGAAGCTTTATTTTCTTAGAAGCTTATTGCTATGGAGGTAAGGGAGAATGGTTGAAGATGGCTGGCCAACATGGGTAGAAATCTGTAGAAATTTCTGATTTTGAATGCCTTTCATGCAAAACTACCAGAATGCCCTTCTACTTAAAGAAATTTTTCAATTTTGCCCCTAAAGTTTGACTTTGTTTAAAACAGTCTATCTAATCTCCAAAATATTTCATTTATCATAAATTGCCTCTAATTAACTTGCTCTAATGTTTGGTGAAGCTTTTGTTAGGGTTCAATTACTGGTTTGAGTGAAATTATCGAAATACCTAAAACTGTAAAATCGTGTAAATTTTTGTTTTTACGTCTAGTTTACTCCATCTGTCTAAATGTTCTAAAACTACATTTCATGAGGAATTTTTTAGTATAGACAGTGGTTCAAATGTCCTTTTAGCTTGACTGTTATTTTCGAAAGTTCCGACGGCTTATGGACTAAACCGTCATTTTCCAAATTGTTGCATATTTTTCAAAATATGCAAAAATAATCGAGTTTGAGGCTAAGATTCTTACCATAATAATTTTCGGCCTTGAATATTGAATCCATCAAGTTCTACCTTCATTTGGACCTTAAAAAGTCAATGGGGCCCACTTGCTATTCTGCCCATATATCTAAAGTATATTCAAAATTTATTAATTATAAATTATTCAATATTCTTAATTGTATAAATAAAATAAATAATGATTTAAAATACGAGGTCTGACACTTTACTTGATAATCTAATAGATTCAACAGATAAAATAAAATATATGAATAAAATACTAATATGCAATTTAATATTCAGTTACAACATATGTTATATGAAAATATGACAAAGATCGTTATATTACATAAATGTATACATACTTGTTCCAATAATTTTCGACATTCAAGTTTATGATTAAAATGATACACTTTAGATGCAGTAAGCTTAGTACTTCCTCTCAATATTATAGTTTGTCGCTCTTATTTCGAATACAAAAAATTCACTTTTGAGATCTTTGAATATCTCTCAAATTCTATAATCTTTATTTTCTTAAGTCATGTTCATAGACATATTAAATTAAATTGAATATTGGACTATATTAAAATAATTGTTAACCGATCAATACTTTAAGAGAAAATTTCATAAATATTGTCAACATCTTTATTAATTAAATTCTTCGCTTCCTGAAAAGTTTAAACATTACTTTTCTAGAACCATTAAATGCCTCAACATTCAACTTATATCTATAAGATATACAAAATGCTATAATTAAGTTTTATATATATATATATATATATATATATATATATATATATATTAAAATTATAAAATTTTTTATTATCATCATGAAATAATTTATGTTTAATGTTTTAAATATAGTAAATATAATTATTATTTACCTTAGAGTTGGATTAAGGACATTAACATTACATGAGGAAGAATGAAAATTTTCATCAAATTGTTTTTGTTGCACTCACATGATATATAATGCCAACCAAAAGTTGTATCAACTTAATTTTATGATAGTTACTCTACTGGTGAAAGATTTTCCCTATATATATAAATATATATATATATATAAATATATATAACACAAATACAAAAATAGTCAACAATAATAGACATGTTAGATTAGTTATATTTCAAAATTATATTGTTGTATATTATATCATTGAAAAAAATATGTTAATTGATAAAAAATATAGATATATATTATATTTTGTAATCTTAATGTATAGAGAGATAAATGATATGTTATTTTTATCTAATTTTAATCCATATATAATATAAATGTTTATCATTTAAAAATTGAAATAGATAATTGATTTTTAAAAAAATAATTTATTTATTTTGTATTTTTAATATATATATATATATATATATATATAAATATAAGAAGAGATTTTTATCCTTTTGAAATTTTGAAAAAAAATTATTATTTTAGTAGAATAAATGCTACGTGTCAAACTTATAGACAATCCATATAGGAATTTTACTTTGAGTTGACTATTTTGGTTTATACATACATACATATATATATATATATATATATATATATATATATAAGATTCATATTTTAAGTCATAATAAATAGTTGTTTCAAATATTTAATAATATAATATGATGGATGGAGTAAGGAGACAAAATTAGTCAAATATATACATAAATATATAACTACCATTTCTTACAAAAGTATAAGTCAAACTAAAAAAACACAATATCTACTTTCTCCTCCTTGTCTTATGTTTGACATATACTGATTGAAATATAAGAGATGATAGGGGAAATGTTAGTGGTTGTGGATGCCGATGTGGCAGTCGAGGCTATTGCACTTCAAAAATCCTGTGTGGTGGTGCTACTAGTGGTGAAGCTGCTGGTGTTGGTGGTGCAGCTGCTGGTGCTGAAGCTGCTAGTGGTGCATGTGCTATAGCTAATGGTGAAATTGGTGGTGAAACTGTTGATGCAGCTAGTGGTAAAGTTGTTGGTACCGGTGGTGCAGCAGGTGGTGCAATTGATAGTGAAGGTGGTGCTGTGGTGGTGAAGCTAGTGGTGTAGTTGCTGCTGGTGGAGCTAAAGGTGCAACTGGTGGTACTGATGGTGAGGCTGGTGGATCTAATGCTGCTGGTAGAGCTAGAACTGATGCAGGTAAATGCACAATAAGCTATTGAGATGGAGGTGGAGTTGTTGAGGATGGAGGTGGATATGAAGGTCGAGATAAAGATGATGTCTATGGAGGAGGTGGAGGTGCTGCAGAATTTGTAGGCGCAGCTGGTGGTGTTGATGGTGAGGTTGATGGATCTGATGCTGCTGTTAGAGGTAAAACTAATACAGGCAAACGCATAATGAGCTGTTGAGATGAAGGTGGAGTTGCTGAGGATGGAGGTGGATGTGGAGGTCGAGATAAAGATGGTGTTTGTGGAGGAGGTGGAGGCGTTTCAATACACCTAGGCAATCTCACTGCCATGGCATAAAAATCATGCACAACTTGTCGCCAAACATCCAAGTCACTGATCGTCTCTACCCTCCTCCACTATCTAAAGTCTATCGTATATGTGTCCCACGATGTGCTACAAAATAATAAAAATATAAATACATCAATTTTGAGATAATAAGACATTATTAACATTAAATAAGAAATGAATAACTAATCTCCCAATCGATCACTCTATGCTATTGTGTTGATATATATGCAAGATTTTGGATATAACGATGTGAAATGGCCATATACCAAATCATGTAATCTAGTGTGGACTTGCAGGAGTTCTACATCGCACACCTCTTCTCATTAATCACATGATAGTCACAGCTATCCCAATACACAGGCTGAAAGCTATGGTGCACGTCATAATTAGTTGGCTTCGATCCTTGTCTTGCGTGGATTGGGTGAGAGGTGGACGTGAAATGCTCTGCACATAGCTTTACTGTCGAAGAACTCTATCTGGATGGTAAAGCTTTACGATGTCATCGAACTTAATGCATTCGCAAAAGAATGAAATCTCCAGCAATGGATGTTTGTATCTACTGTCTGCGCATGGATTCCAGCAGACCTAAAGATACTGAATGTCGTCAAGCCAATCCCTCAATATCTGTAGAGTGATATTGCAGCTAAATGGCTTCCATCGTAGAGCACAAGGCTGCCTCTCTCTCTCTCTCTGTATGACATGTCCTGCATTGGATTTAGTATGGGAAAATGCTTGTAAATCCACGCTTGTATAAAAACGAAAGGGACATTGATAATGAAATCATAAGCGAATAAATATTAAACAAATCAATATTATTCTTATTAAATAAATATTAAATACCTGAAGCAATGTCATATAATCAGCTATCGAATGGCACTCCGCTCTGCTGGCTTTACCCAGCTATCTATATGTATGAGCAATAGAAGCTGCATCCCATGCAATCTCATCGAGGGTAGTAAGATCCTCTAGAAAAGATAAGTACGTGACCGGTACTCGCGTTGCACTCTCATCAAGAAAAATAGTGCAATCGAGTAGAAATAATAAGAACGCCAAGCCACGTACTCTATTTGCTGCTCCCATTAAGAGTTGGTTGTCATAACGATTTTCGTCCGGGGACTCGATCGCTAGACGATTTTGGAAAAACACAGAAAAGAGGAGTCGCCACCAATCTTTTTTTGACTAGGTGTGATTGGTCACCTAAAATTATTTATCTTTTTAATAAAATCTTAAAATTAATTAAGTTTTATCAAAAAAAATAATTTTTGGTCTGCGAAAACAAAGTTAGGGTTCGGGAGTTCGGTTACGCGTGGGGAAGGATTAGCACCCCCACAATGCCCGTTAGAAAACGGAACCACTTAATCATGTATTATCTTTTGATCTTAATAAAATGGTCTTAATTAAACATTTAAAAAGAAATTCATTTATTTTGAAATCAATTTTTTATTTGCTTATTATTTGAAATATTAAAATTTATTTTTATTTATGCTAAATTTATTTTTTTTATTTGAAATAAATAAGAATCTTTTGTATTGAAAATTATTCCGAAGTACCCCAATACTTTTGGTAGCATTTCAGATAATTTCCTCACCTAGAGATTTCTTAAGAATCGCTACTTGCGATTTCTATAGAATCCCATCCTTGGGAGATTCACACTTATATTGAAATTTCATGGATGCAAATGATGCAATCAAAATACAGATGATGCACATGAGAAATCCATTATTCATTTATACTTATATTATTATTTTGTAATTTATTTATATTTATAAAATCTTGTTTTTATTGAAAAATCATACTAAGTATTCCAATACGCTGGTAACATTTAGCATATTTCTCTCACCTAGAGATCAGTTAGGAATCACTACTTGTGAATTCCGTAACATCTCATCATCGGAACATTATTTATATCTTATTTATTTTTAATTTGTTTTACTCTTTATTTTGAAGTCTTGTTCATTTGTTTGTTTAAAATATTTATTTATTTATTATTTTAGTGTTAGTTTATTTCATATAAGTTGATTATATTAGAGATCTTAATATCGAACTAAAATTATTTGAATACTTCAATACGCTGGTAATATTCAAATATTTTATTTCGACCCTAAGGATAATCAAAGAATCACTACTTGTGATTTCTAAGGAATCCTATCATCGAGGATCTTTTTTATATTTAAGATGTGTATTTACATTTATTTATTTATTTATTTTGGTTCCTAAATTTTTACTTATTTAAAAGTTTTTATTTCTATTCACTTACTATTTTCTTGTATTTACCTATTTTTATATTATTATTTTTATTATCATTTTTATATTTATTTATTTTTTTATACTAAGACATCTTATTAATATTTTCTTTATATCGGAATAAAATCATTTGAATGTCCCAATACGCTAGTGACGTTAAAGATTTTATTTCGATCCTAAGGATTGTCAAAGAATCGCTACTTGCGATTTCTAAGGAATCCTATCATCAGAAATTTAAAATTTGTTATTAAAATTTATATTTAAATTTATTTATTTTAAGTTTAAATTTATCTACTTTTTACCCTTTTTTATTTATTTTATTATTATTTTTTTTATATTTATAAGAAACTTTGATATCGAGATAAACAAATTAGATATTCCAATACGCTGGTAACATTTAATGAATTTTCTCGATCCTAAAGATTATCGAAGAATCACTACTTGTGATTTTTTCGAAATCTTATCATCGGAAATCCAAATTTATTATTTGTATTTATCTTTTCATTTATTTGTTTAATTATTTTTTATATTACTTTATTTGTTACTTTTTTTTTAAAAGCTCTCTTAATAACAAAAAATTACGTATGTGAAATTTTAACGTACTTAAAATACAAAGACAACTCTTTTTGCAATCTCTTTTCTAAAGAAATATATTTTTATGTAAATTCTTTTATCCAACCTAAAACTAAGTGCATGGATACGTACAAACAATGATGCATATAAATAAAATATATATGAACTTGTCAACTTGTGTTATTTCCGTTTCTTTTTTATCATCACTGTTATTGCATGAAACAGAACCTACAAAGCATGAGGCAAAGAGTATACCTTGGCAAGATCTTTGTCTTTCTTCTCCACGCAGATTGCCCTCTCCCTGGCTTAGTAGAAGACAGCAAGCAACGATGATGATGGCAGTAGGCGTAGATGACACTGAGTTGTAGAGCAAGGGTCGCGGTACAGTGAAGAAGCACAAGGCAGGCGGCAGGTTTGTATCCCTTCTTTCACGACTCCAAGAAGAACCGCAGCACTGCAGTAATGTCGCAACAGTAGGACTAGCGACAGTAGGGGTGAGATGCAGCAAGCTATGGTGAGTGATGAAGATGGCTCTGGTTTGGCGCAAGGAAGAGATGATAATGTAGGTGGCTCGGGTGAGGATGATGACTGTGATGATGGTGGTGCGAGGTAGGGTGGTAGTGGTGTGTGAGTGGCTGAACGTTGCAGGGAAGGGCTAGGCACAAGCCACGGCAGGCAGCAATGGAGGTGAAGATGATGATGTTGTGGGCTGTGTCGGCGTTGGGAAGCAGGAGCAATCCGTAACAGAAACATGAACTTGCAGTAGACCGTGGATGAGATGTGGTTGTCCTTAGTATGGTGGAAACTTAGCAGTGATGATGATGGATGGTGAACCAAGGCTTGAAGAGGTTGGGACAGCCAAGAGAAGGCTGCTCTGCCATGTAGACACCCCAAATGTGCAGGAAGCCAAGTTGAAGATGATAAAACGTGGCTATCCCCTGGCTAAGAGCAGTGGCCCCCGTTTTTTATGGTCTTTTCCAAGGTTTTCTAGGGTTCTCCCCCCCCCCCCCCCCCTTTTCTGTGTCTAAAACCTTGTCCTTTTATAACCATGTAGTCCCTCTTTATTTAGGGAAGAAAAATCTTGATTTTAATGTGTTGATCCCGTGATTAGGGAATTTCTATTTTGTCATTTATTTTTTTATTTGACCTATCTTTTTATTCCTTTTTCATTGCATTATTTTTGGTAATTTATTTTCAGCTTTTATTGCATTTAATTATTTCCTTTTTTTGCATGATTTATCTTCCTTTTATTTACTTATTCATATTTGGTCTAAATCTCTTAAGTCAACCTTGGCTTAAATTTGCATGATGCATGGGCATTTAATTTATTTTTTTTTGCTTGTTTTTTTTTTCAATTTTTTTAATTAAAGTTCTTCGGACAAAATTCGGTGTCTACAGCTGCCCCTCTTTGGACATTGCTGAGAATCAGGAATAGGGCAAAGACTTTAGACAACAATTTTGTCTGAAGTCATTTTTTTTTATTTTTTTTGGAAAATTCAATTTTGATTCTCGAAAATAATACCTTGACTCCATACCAAGGCTCTACCCATGAGAACAATGGATTCAATTTGAAACACATAATATCTTGACTCCCTATTAAGACTCGATCCACTTTGAAAAAGTGAATTCGACTTTGAAACACATGATACCTTGACTCCCTACCAAGGCTCGATCTACTATGAAAAAGTGAATTCGACTTTAAAACATAATACCTTGACTCCCTACCAAGGCTCGATCCACTTCGAAAAAGTGAATTCGATTTTGAAACACATAATATCTTGACTCCCTATTAAGACTCGATCCACTTTGAAAAAGTGAATTTGACTTTGAGACACATGATACCTTGACTCCCTACCAAGGCTCGATCCACTGTGAAAAAGTGAATTTGATTTTGAAACACATGATACCTTGACTCCCTACCAAGGCTCAATCCACTTTGAAAAAGTGAATTCGACTTTAAAACGTAATACCTTGACTCCCTACCATGGTTTGATCCACCTTGAAAAAGTGAATTTGACTTTAAAACGTAATATCTTGACTCCATACCAAGGCTCAATCCACTTCGAAAAAGTGAATTCGATTTTAAAACACATGATACCTTTACTCCCTACCAAGGCTCGATCCACTGTGAAAAAGTGAATTTGATTTTGAAACACATGATACCTTGACTCCCTACCAAGGCTCGATTCACTTTGAAAAAGTGAATTCGACTTTAAAATGTAATACCTTGACTCCCTACCAAGGTTCGATCCACCTTGAAAAAGTGAATTCGACTTTAAAACGTAATATCTTGACTCCATACCAAGGCTCAATCCACTTTGAAAAAGTGAATTCGATTTTGAAACACATGATACCTTTACTCCCTACCAAGGCTCGATCCACTTCGAAAAAGTGAATTCGATTTTGAAACACATGATACCTTTACTCCCTACCAAGGCTCGATCCACTGTGAAAAAGTGAATTTGATTTTGAAACACATGATACCTTGACTCCCTACCAAGGCTCGATCCACTTTGAAAAAGTGAATTCGACTTTAAAATGTAATACCTTGACTCCCTACCAAGGTTCGATCCACCTTGAAAAAGTGAATTCGACTTTAAAACGTAATATCTTGACTCCATACCAAGGCTCGATCCACTTTGAAAAAGTGAATTCGATTTTGAAACACAATACCTTGACTCCCTACCAAGGTTCGATCCACTATGAAAAAGTGAATTCGACTTTAAAACATAATACCTTGATTCCCTACCAAGGCTTGATCCACTGTGAAAAAGTAAATTCAATTTTGAAACATGATACCTTGACTCCCTACCAAGGCTCGATCCACTTCGAAAAAGAGAATTCAATTTTGAAACACATGATACCTTGACTCCCTACCAAGGCTCGATCCACTGTGAAAAAGTGAATTCGATTTTGAAACACATGATACCTTGACTCCCTACCAAGGCTCGATCCACTTTGAAAAAATGAATTCGACTTTAAAATGTAATACCTTGACTCCCTACCAAGGTTCGATCCACCTTGAAAAAGTGAATTCAACTTTAAAACGTAATACCTTGACTCCATACCAAGGCTCGATCCACCTTGAAAAAGTGAATTCGATTTTGAAACATAATACCTTGACTCCCTACCAAGGTTCGATCCACTTTGAAAAAGTGAATTCAATTTTGACACATAATACCTTGACTCCCTACCAAGGCTCGATCCACTTGAAAAAGTTAATTCGATAAAAGAAGATTTTTTTTAGAGAAATTCACATATTTGGAGAAAGAAAAGATTCCATGATCCTCAAAATTTTTGAGATTCGCATCTAGAAAAACTCGAAGGTTTACATCCTAAGAGATTCACATCTAAACTTGAAGATTCACATTGAGTTTCACATCTTGACTGGAAAGTTCACATTTTAAGAGTTTCTCATCTTGACTTGGAGATTCACATCCTAAGAGTTTCCCATCTTGACTCAGGGATTCACATCTCAAGAGCTTCACATCTTGACTCGAATATTCGCATTCTAAGAGATTCACATTTTAAGAGTTTCTCATCTTGACTTGGAAATTCACATCCCAAGAGTTTCTCATCTTGACTTGGAGATTCATATCTCAAGAGCTTCACGACTTGACTCGAATGTTCACACTAAGAGATTCACATATTAAGAGTTTCTCATCTTGATTTGGACGTTCTAAGAGTTTCTCATCTTGACTTAAAAGTTCACATTCTAAGAGTTTCGCATCTTGAGAATTTCACATCTTGACTTAGAGTTTCTCATCCTAAGTGTTCATTGGTTTTGTAAGTTGAATCTAGAAGACCTAAGTCTTATCATGCATCGATTTTATGATAAAGCCAACTAAATCTCATTTACTCATAAAGCTAATTTCACTGGGCTTGAAACCACCCAACGATGCCAGCGACGCAAGCGACATTAGACTTAAAGTCTTGTCATGATTGCACCATTTTTCTTTAAAGAAAGATTTTCTTGCTCTTTAAGAAACAACTAACCCCATTGCATTCCTTATTCATTCATTTTCTTTTTTTCCTTTTATTTTTTCAATGATGCAAATGCAAAATGCATGCCCCTTAAAAAAAGTCTATCACAATGATGATAATGCAAATGCTTTCTTGAAATATGCCCCAATGTAATAGTTAAAAACCATGATGCATATGTCTTTTAGAATGATGTGAATGACAGAAGTCTCCTTTTTCTCAAAATTTCTCCTTTTTTTTTGGTGCTGAAAATCCATGGCTTTCTTCATTAGGATCATTTCTTCTTCTCACAAAGATTCTCTTCTTTCTTTCCCATCTCGTTCGTAGAAGTACATATGTCAGCTACATTCAACATTCTTACTCTCTTTTTGTTTTTGGCCCTTTGTCATCTTTAGAATCTTTTCCAAAGTAATGCCAAAGATTTTTATGTATAGTTGTCATTTATTTATTATCATTCCAATTCCATGAGAAATGCAATTCAGTCACCAATTTCCTCGATCCATTTTGGGAAAGTAAAGACACTAGAAGGTTTGGCGAGAATAAAAGAAATGTAGGAACAAACTTGTCAAAGTATAGCAAGAAATTGGACAATTTGGGGTGAATAACAATGATAGGTTCTCAATTAAGAAATTGGATAATTCAAAGCAAATGACAATGATAGATTCTCAATGAAAAACCAGACAATTTTGACTAACTAGTCAGGACTCTTTGAAAAATCTATTCAATTGAGATTCTCGATCAAATTGAGTTGCCCCCTACACCATGAGATTCTCAAATGATGCTGGTTCTCCTTATGTCAAACCATCTTCTCAAATCTTCAACTAGATTATCATTCTTTTGACTCAAACTGCCCTTTCAGGTTTTCAATTTGAGCCTCCCTCTTTTATCCTTCTTTTCTTTTTTCTTTCTTTTTTTTTTGTCTTTCTTTCTTTTTTTTTTCATTTCCTCATTCATTATCTTTATTTTTTTCAACATCATTAATATTCCCAACAAACTAATCACAATCTTGTTGTTTCTTGATGGCATCATAAGTATGTCCAAGTTCAGTGCATAATTCTCCAATTTCAAGTATTCACATTTGATCAAAATGGACTTTTAAGGCACGTAATGTAGGCTCTGGTGATGGGTTATGAAAAAAATGGATATAATCAGGCTCAAAATTTGTTTCTTTAAGGGTCAAAAACCAAAGGATCATTTATCATCATGCAAAGCATGCTTGCTGCTTTGCCTTAATTGATTTTTATTTTCATCATTTTCTCTTCTTCTTCCATTTTTCTTTTTCTTTTTTTTTACAACTTTTCATTTTCACCCATCCTCTTCATTTTTTTTTACAAGAGGACTCAAACATCAAAGGGTATTTTCTCTTGAGATTTTTCATGACTCATGACCTGAATTTCTTCATTTGTCAACAGGTTTTTCCCAAAATTTGCCCATCGATGTGAAGGGTGATCCTTTGTGGGTTTGTTTTGAAAAAACATAATAGGCTCAATAGGGGTGGCAAATGGATAATTTTACTCATGCACGAAGGATAGATCAAAGATGGCCATTTCTCATCTCAAATGTAAATACTCTTATTGAAGAACATTTATTGAACAAGAACAACACAATGGATACAAGAGCTTCACTTCTTTCTCATTTCATGCGATTTTAACTTCTCTTGATAGGAGCTATCTCTTTATTGCTTCAACAATTTTAGCAATTTAAGGGACAAGAATGATCACTGATTTTGCCAATAGAAATAAAATTTTCAAAATAAAATCCCAACTATCGTCACAATTGACTGCTCATTCATTTTTTTGGAAGTTAAGTGTGGCTGAAATACAAAGAGATGAAAACAAAGATCTGTATGGAAGAGGATATGTAGTGCAAATGCATTTGTCATTTTATTCAAATGATAATAGATAAACTAGCCCATGCATAAAAATTTCCCCAAAGCTTATGGGCGTAAGCATTTAAGGAATTTCATTACTTTAGAATAAGAACTCAAAAGTGACAATAACTTTGGCCTTTTCCCATAAAACACTTATCTTCCAAAATTTATGCCTGTTTGTAGCGAAAGGTCCCCACCAACATTTTACTTTTCCTTCTTATCAAAATTTAACAAGCTAGCATTGATCAAACTCTGCACCTTGTATTTAAAAGCAAGGCAAGTCTCTATGGAGTGGCCTGCATTTCCATAATGATAGTCGCATCGAGCAGTGACATCATACCATTTAGGATATGGAGGTTTTAATGGTTCTAGATAAATAGGTGCAACAAGATTATCTCTCACCAATTGTGGAAATAACTCTGTATAGGTCATAGGAATTGGATCCACTGAGATTTTCCCTTGATTGTTCCTCGCCTTTTTTTGACTACCCACCGGTTTGTTTGATTGATTGAGTATGGACTTGAAAATTTGATTGCCAACTTGGGTGATAAACAAAAGGACTATGGGTAGTGTTGTCTACAGTTGGATAATAAGGATATGGGCGATGTGTAATATAGGGTTGAAAAGGAACGAAACTCCTTAGTGGTTGATTTTCAATGGTAACAGCTTGTGTTTCTTCCTCCTTCCTCTTATTTGCCCCAACTCTATTTGAAGTAGAAGCATCCTCAATTTTACCACTCTTAATAGCATTCTCTATCATTTCTCCAGAAATCAGCAAAATTTTTTTGTAGCACTCCCCACAAGCCTACAGTGATGGCAAAGTATTAACAAACAATACCGTGGTTTCCTTCTCAGTAAGGGGAGGCTGCACTTGAGATGCGATGCCCCTCCACCTATTGGCATACTCCTTGAAACTTTCAGAAGGCTTCATTTCCATATTCTGCAAAGACAATCTATCTGGTGCCATGTCAATCATATGCTTATACTAGGAAAAGAAGGCTTTTGCCAGGTCATTCCACTTGCGAACATGACTCTGATGTAGCTGATTGTACCACTTTGTTACTGTTCCAGTTAAGCTATCTTGGAAGCAATGAATGAGCAACTTATCATTATTCGTATACCCAGACATTTTTCGACAAAACATAGTGATGTGAGCTACTGGGCATGTGGTCCCATCGTACCTCTCAAATTCAGGTACTTTAAATTTCGGTGGAATTACTAGATCTAGGACCAAACTAAGCTCATTAGCATCTATATTTACAAAGAAATCCATTCCTTCGATTGCCCTTAGCCTTTCATCCAACAGTTCATATTTTTGTTGTGACTCGCCACTTTCTTTCCTCAACTTTTCTTGCTCCATGGGATCATGTAAATTTGGAACAAAAATAGGATCAACAAGGCTAGATCTCGAGTGCTGTCCTCTGTCTGGTTGTTGATTCACAAAAACATGAGCTGGGGGATAAGCTCTTTGGGAAGTTTGAGTTTGAGGGGCTATAAACTTCGATGGGTACAGTAGATTCTTTCTCATAGGTTGAGGCTCATTTCCTGATCCTTCCGTGACCTCTTTGCCTTTCATCAAAGTCATCATCATCTCCATTATCTTCGACATTTGCTTCTAAGATTCTTCTTGAGATTTAGCTAGCTCTTATTGAATTATTTCCATCTTTTCCATTCGCTCAACATGTTCATTTTCCATGGCTTTGGCCTTTGATTGAGTACTATAACGATGTCGAATAAGTGGTTTAGAATATGGTGGCTTCTTTATTTTGGCACCTCTGACATTTGTTTACCACAATTTAGAGCATATTATTGTTTGAAATTGTGCCATAAAAGAAAAGACTATTAAAATCATCCCAATACACTGGTGAGGATTTTAAAAATCTTAACTTTTTACTTCCAACATTTGATGTCATTACTTATGATCACCAAAAATTTTCATAAGTGGGCACAAGATGGAATGTATGTATGCATGCTAAATGCATGTATGTGCATGAAATTCAATAGCTATTGCACATGTGATGAGATGCATATATCAAGTTTAAAATCTTACAAGAACACCTTTTTTTTAAAAAAAATGAAAATCTTTTTTTTTTTAGAATATGCATGCTATTGAAATCACAAATAAAATTGAATGAGAATGTTTTTATTTTTATTTTTATTTTTTTTTACAATTTCAATATTCACTTTATTATATTTCCCATAAAGGTGTTACATAAAAGTATTCATTCATGTGCCATAATTTAAGGTAACCCCCACAAAAGGCTGATATGGCTCTAGCTAAGGTTAGTTTCTCTATGGCTCAGTACATGCTTGGTTTAAGTCTCTAAAGGGGAAAAGGTTCTCAAATTGTTCCTTACTGACGTCCACACTAGACTAGTAAGGCACCCCAATCCTCACCCATGACAGGCTACAAACGGAAAGGGTTCAACTTGAGTGAGAGTATTTCGCTTGCCATTGCGGAGGTTATCACCTCACGAGAGCAAAGGTACTATACTCTCTCCTAAAAGGGACAAACCCGGGTGTAGGGTTGATGTATGCAATGAATATGTCATGTATGCAAAGGAACAAAATTTAAAGTGCATCCCAAAAAAATGAAAATGATAAAGATGATTCACACATTTTTTTGTTTGTATTTTTTTGTTTTTTAATTATTTTTTATGAAAAGTTTTATTAAATATTTATCAAGACCATTAACTAAGATTTTGGATAAAACATGATTAATCATGGTTCGACTCTCTAATTTCCCCAGTGGAGTCGCCAAGCTGTCATAACGATTTTCGTTCGGGGACTCGATCGCTAGACGATTTTGGAAAAACATAGAAAAGAGGAGTCGCCACCAATCTTTTTTTGACTAGGAGTGATTGGTCACCTAAAATTATTTATCTTTTTAATAAAATCTTAAAATTAATTAAGTTTTATAAAAAAAATAATTTTTGGTTTGCGAAAACAAAGTTAGGGTTCGGGAATTCGGTTACGCGTGGGGAAGGATTATCACCCCCACAACGCCCGTTAGAAAACGATACCACTTAATCATGTATTATCTTTTGATCTTAATAAAATGGTCTTAATTAAACATTTAAAAAGAAATTCATTTATTTTGAAAACAATTTTTTATTTGCTTATTATTTGAAATATTAAAATTTATTTTTATTTATGCTAAATTTATTTTTTTTATTTGAAATAAATGAGAATCTTTTGTATTGAAAATTATTCCGAAGTACCCCAATACTTTTGGTAGCATTTCAGATAATTTCCTTACCTAGAGATTTTTTAAGAATCGCTACTTGCGATTTCTATAGAATCCCATCCTCGGGAGATTCACACTTATATTGAAATTTCATGGATGCAAATGATGCAATCAAAATACAGATGATGCACATGAGAAATCCATTATTCATTTATACTTATATTATTATTTTGTAATTTATTTATATTTATAAAATCTTGTTTTTATTGAAAAATCATACTAAATATTCCAATATGCTGGTAACATTTAGCATATTTCTCTCACCTAGAGATCAGTTAGGAATCACTATTTGTGAATTCCGTAACATCTCATCATCGGAACCTTATTTATATCTTATTTATTTTTAATTTGTTTTACTCTTTATTTTGAAGTCTTGTTCATTTGTTTGTTTAAAATATTTATTTATTTATTATTTTAGTGTTAGTTTATTTCATATAAGTTGATTATATTAGAGATCTTAATATCGAACTAAAATTATTTGAATACTTCAATACGCTGGTAATACTCAAATATTTTATTTCGACCCTAAGGATAATCAAAGAATCATTACTTGTGATTTCTAAGGAATCCTATCATCGAGGATCTTTTTTATATTTAAGATGTGTATTTACATTTATTTATTTATTTATTTTGATTCCTAAATTTTTACTTATTTAAAAGTTTTTATTTCTATTCACTTACTATTTTCTTGTATTTACCTATTTTTTATATTATTATTTTTATTACCATTTTTATATTTATTTATTTTTTTATACTAAGACATCTTATTAATATTTTCTTTATATCGGAATAAAATCATTTGAATGTCCCAATACGCTGGTGACATTAAAGATTTTATTTCGATCCTAAGGATTGTCAAAGAATCGCTACTTGCGATTTCTAAGGAATCCTATAATCGGAAATTTAAAATTTGTTATTAAAATTTATATTTAAATTTATTTATTTTAAGTTTATATTTATCTACTTTTTACCCTTTTTTATTTATTTTATTATTATTTTTTTTATATTTATAAGAAACTTTGATATCGAGATAAACAAATTAGATATTCCAATACGCTGGTAACATCTAATGAATTTTCTCGATCCTAAAGATTATCGAAGAATCACTACTTGTGATTTCTTCGAAATCTTATCATCGGAAATCCAAATTTATTATTTGTATTTATCTTTTCATTTATTTGTTTAGTTATTTTTTATATTACTTTATTTGTTACTTTTTTTTTAAAAGCTCTCTTAATAACAAAAAATTACGTATGTGAAATTTTAACGTACTTAAAATACAAAGACAACTCTTTTTGCAATCTCTTTTCTAAAGAAATATATTTTTATGTAAATTCTTTTATCCAACCTAAAACTAAGTGCATGGATACGTACAAACAATGATGCATATAAATAAAATATATATGAACTTGTCAACTTGTGTTATTTCCGTTTCTTTTTTATCATCACTGTTATTGCATGAAACAGAACCTACAAAGCATGAGGCAAAGAGTATACTTTGGCAAGATCTTTGTCTTTCTTCTCCACGCAGATTGCCCTCTCCCTGGCTTAGTAGAAGACAGCAAGCAACGATGATGATGGCAGTAGGCGTAGATGACACTGAGTTGTAGAGCAAGGGTCGCAGTACAGCGGAGAAGCACAGGGCAGGCGGCAGGTTTGTATCCCTTCTTTCACGACTCCAAGAAGAATCGCAGCACTGCAGTAATGTCACAACAGTAGGACTAGCGACAGTAGGGGCGAGATGCAGAAAGCTATGGTGAGTGATGAAGATGGCTCTGGTTTGGCGCAAGGAAGAGATGATAATGTAGGTGGCTCGGGTGAGGATGATGACTGTGATGATGGTGGTGCGAGGTAGGGCGGCAGTGGTGTGTGAGTGGCTGAACGTTGCAGGGAAGGGCTAGGCACAAGCCACGGCAGGGCAGCAATAGAGGTGAAGATGATGATGTTGTGGGCTGTGTCGGCGTTGGGAAGCAGGAGCAGTCCGTAACAGAAACATGAACTTGCAGCAGACCGTGGATGAGATGTGGTTGTCCTTAGTATGGTGGAAACTTAGCAGTGATGATGATGGATGGTGAACCAAGGCTTGAAGAGGTTGGGACAGCCAAGAGAAGGCTGCTCTGCCATGTAGACACCCCGAATGTGCAGGAAGCCAAGTTGAAGATGATAAACCGTGGCTATCCCCTGGCTAAAAGCAGTGGCCCACGTTTTTTATGGTCTTTTCCAATGTTTACTAGGGTTCTCCCCCCCCCCCCCCCTTTTCTGTGTCTAAAACCTTGCCCTTTTATAACCATGTAGTCCCTCTTTATTTAGGGAAGAAAAATCTTGATTTTAATGTGTTGATCCCGTGATTAGGGAATTTCTATTTTGTCATTTATTTTTTTTATTTGACCTATCTTTTTATTCCTTTTTCATTGTATTATTTTTGGTAATTTATTTTCAGCTTTTATTGCATTTAATTATTTCCTTTTTTTGCATGATTTATCTTCCTTTTATTTACTTATTCATATTTGGTCTAAATCTCTTAAGTCAACCTTGGCTTAAATTTGCATGATGCATGGGCATTTAATTTATTTTTTTTATTTTTTTTGCTTTTTTTTTCAATTTTTTTAATTAAAGTTTTTCGGACAAAATTCGGTGTCTACATTGGTCACCATGCAGAATGCATCTTTCAACAACTGCATCCTAACTTGTGGTCCTCTAGTGGCGATCATCTCGTCCTTTGCCTTTTTTGCGGTCACCCCAAGAAACTGCACTAGCATCCTATTTGCCTAGTCAATGGAGACAGTATCGAATGATATAATCCTCCCAACCACTATGATGCCAAGCAACGTAGACACATCATCTATGATGATGGTCATCTCTCTGAAAGGCATGTGAAATTTGTTCATCTCTAGCTACCAGCTCTAGGTAAATATGGTAAACATAGCAACATTGAAACCAACCTTAATCACTAGATCTTGGCAAGGATGCGTGATAGACTTTTATCTAATAACTATGTACCAACTTTCGTACTCTGATTAATAACTTTCAATTCCCCTTGCTCCTATTACAAAATCGAATAAATAATTAGAATATTATTAAGTCTAATTTACATTCAAATAAATAAGTAACAAAGTTCAATTATACCTTTCGCTACCAAAGAGCTGCAACAACGTGCGATCCATAGCTGATCAAAAGAGATGTATCAACTGGACCACCAGGATACGGTCTCCTAGAAGCTGCTGCTTGAGTAGATGTACTGGCTTGCTCAGCTACTAGTGCCTCAGCAGATGTACTCGCCTGTTGCCTATTTACCGCAGCTGATGCACTAACCTATTGCATTGCCTCTGCAGCTACATCCTCTACATGCTGCATCTCATCGGGAACTGGTGCATCACCAGCTATAGTCGCATGCATGCTCTCCTCACCACCTGTTGCCTCTAAATGTGCAGCGCGTCTTCCCTTTTCAAACACAGTGGGTTGCCACCTTGCCTTCTCTGAAGGTGCACCACGTCTCCTCTCAGTAATAGATGACCTACTCCTCAAGCACATAGTTGCATATATATATAAACATACTAAAAACCATTTCACATGTAAGAAATCAATTCACATTCTAATTCAACTCAAAAATTCAATTCACATATAAGAAATAAATCACCCTAAACAAATTCACATCTCCTTAAACTAATTTAGATAAAAATAACCAATTTATATTCAAGTAACCTTATCTAAAATGTAATTTAAACTTATATTTAAAAATTAAAAAAAAATCTTATTCAAGAATACTTTTCCGGTCATGGCAACCGGGTGCCACAAGCATTGAGTGCGTCGTGGCAGCCAAGTGATGTGACCTTCTTCGCACTTGCAGCACCCACGAGCTATTGTGTGCTTGCGGCAGGGAACTGCCGTGAGCTCCTACTAGCTCGTAGCAATTCCTTGCAATGAGCTGCATCACCTTACCCTAACCCACCCCACCCGCGACATTCAACTATTTAGATGCGAAATTCAACAATTTCATACATTAAAATGCAAATATATATATATATATATATATATTACCTATTTAAACAAAGATATATGCTACACTTACCTTATAATCTTGAAAAACTCTAAAATTTGAAGGATTTGTGGAAGATTGAAGAGAAAGGATTTGAGAAATGAAGCTTAGGATGTGAGAAATGGGTGTTGGGGTTGAAGAGAAAGGAGGGTAGTTTAGGAATGAAATTTGTAGAAATAGGGTATGTCAAGTAAAAATTAAGAGAGAGGATTTTAATTTAGGGTTTTCCAGTATTTAGGGTGCACCCAACACTTTGTTGGGTGTGATTAGAATTTCACTAAATGCAATTAAAGCTAAATGGAAGAGAACCCAAAAGCTTCCAATAAGTCAAAATTTTGCTTTTCCAAAATTACCCCCAATATGAACATTCCTCTAAAAATTGGTCAAAATTAGTTTCATAATTACAATAAAACCAAAAGCAAAATTGATGACGTGCTAGTTATAGGTAAAACCATAATTTGCTGTATTTTTTTGAGACTTATCTTTAATATATAGGTTATATAGATATGTAAGCCAACAACAACCACCCCTTGATTTTAGAACCATCTTCTAGTTTTAGAGAAATTCTAATCACACACAACAAAGTACTAGGTGCACCTTAAATACTAGAAAACCCTAACTTAAAATCCTCTCTCTTAATTTTTACTTGACACACCCTATTTCTACAAATTTCATTCCTAAATTACCCTCCTTTCTCTTCAACCCCAACACCCATTTCTCACACCTTAAGCTTCATTTCTCAAATCTTTTCTCTTTAATCTTCCACAAATCCTTCAAATCTCAACTTTTTTCAAAATTATAAGGTAAGTGTAGCTTATATCTTCATTTCCATATGTATAATGTTCATTTTTTCCGCATTTTAATGTATGAAATTGTTGAATTTCACATCTAAATGGTTGAATGTCACGGGTGGGGTGGGTTGGGATATGGTGCCACAGCTCACAGTAGGGAATTGACACGAGCTGCTTGGAGTTCAAGACAGGGAATTGTTACGAGCTTGCGGTAACTCCTTGTCGCAAACCATTGTAGGCCCACAGCAATTCCTTGCCGCAAGCACACAATGGCTCACAGCATTGGGGTTCCGCAGGTGTAGTTTCCCTCGAGGCACCCGAGTGTCGTGAGTGTAGAGAGGGTTGCGGCACTTGGCCACCATAACCCACTAAAAGCTTGTGGCACCCAGCTACTGGGACCCAAAAAAATGCAAAAATATTCCTAAATAAGTTTTTTTTTAATTTTTAAATATGTTTAAATTATATTGTAAATAAGGTTACTTGAATGTGAATTGGTTATTTGATCTAAATTGGTTTAGGGAGATGTGAATTTGTTTAAGGTGATTTGTTTCTTACATGTGAATTGGATTTTTGAATTGAATTGGCATGTGAATTGATTTCTTACATGTGAAATGGTTTTCTTATATGTTTATACATATGCCACCACGTACACAAGGAGCAAGGTCATCTACTGCTAAGAGGAGTAGACGCGTTGCACCTTCAGAGGAGGCAAGCTGGTGACCCATTGTGTTTGAGAGGAGGAGACATGTTGCACATTTAGAGTTAGCAACTGATGAGGGGAACATGCATGCGACTACAGCTGGTGACGCACCAATTCCTGATGAGATGCAGCATGTAGAGGATGTAGCTACGGAGGCAAAGCAGCATGCTAGTGCACCAGCTGCGGCAGAGAGGCAACAGGTGAGTACATCTACTAAGGCACCAGCTGTTGAGTAGGCCAATACATCTACTCAGGCTGCAGCTTTTACTGGACCGTATCCTGGTGGTCTAGTTGATACATCTTTTTTTATCAGCTATGGATCACACCTTGCTGCAACTATTTGGTAGTGAAAGATATAATTGAGCTTTGTTACTTATTTATTATAATGTAAAGTAGACTTAATAATATTCTAATTATTTATTCAGTTTTGTTATAGGAGTGAGGGGAGTTGAAAGTTATTAATTACGGTCCAAAAGTTGGTACATGGCTGTTAGATAAGAATTGTTCACGCTACCTTGCTAAGATCGAGCAATCAAGGTTGGTTTCATTGTTGTGGTGTAGTTATATGACATGCAACAATACTATTATTATCGCATTTATCGAGATGTGGTAGCCAGAGACGAACACATTCCATATACCTTTTGGAGAGATGACCATCACCCTAGATGATGTGTTTACGTTGCTTAGCATGCCAGTGGTTTGGAGGACTGTATCATTCGATACTATCTCCATTGACAAGGCAAATACAATGCTAGTGCAGGTGCTTGGGGTGATCACAAAAAAGGCAAAAGACGAGACGACCGCCACTAAAGGACCACAAATTAGGATGCAATGGTTGAAAGATACATTTTGTATGGTGACTGACTCTTATGGGGAGGAGTAGATAGAGTACGCGACTCGTGCGTTCTTATTATTTCTACTCGATTGCACTATTTTTGCTTATAGGAGTACAACGCGAGTACTGGTCGCGTACTTATCGTTTCTAGAGGATCTTACTACCCTTGGTGAGATTGCATGGGGTGCAGCTTGCTTTGCTCATATGTTTAGACAGCTAGGCAAACCTAGCAGAGCGGAGTGCCATTCAATAGCTAGTTATATGACATTGTTTCAAGTATTTAATATCTATTTAATAAGAATAATATCGATTTGTTTAAATTTATTCGCTTATGATTTCATTTTAAATATCCCTTTTGTTTTATGCAGGTGTGGATTTACAAGCATTTTCCTATGCTAAATCCAGTGCATGACATGTCATACAGAAAGAGAGAGAGAAAGTCAGCCTCGTGCTCGACGATGGAAGCCACTTAGCTACAATATCACACTACATATACTAAGGGAGCGACTTGATGACCTCTAATATCATCAGGTCTGTTGGGATCCATAGGTAGACAGTAGAGACATACATCCATTGCTCGAGACTTCATTCTTTTACGGATGCATTAAGTTCGATGATATAGTGAAGCCTTACCATTCGAATAGAGTTCTTCGATAGTAGGGCTACATGCAGAGCATTCCACGTCTACCTCTCACCCCATCTCATGCGAGACGAGGATTGAAGCTAGCTAATTATGACATGCACTATAGCTTTCTACCTGGGTACTAGGATAGCCAAAACTATCATGTGATTAATGAAGAGAAGAGAAGTGTGCGATGAAAGACCCCTGAAGAGTCCACAACGGATTACATGATTTGATATATGACCATTCCATATCGTTATATCCAGAATCCTGCATATAAATCGACACAACAACACAAAGTGATCAACTGGGAGATTAGTCATTCATTTCTTTTTTAATGTTAATAATGTCTTTTTATCTCAAATTTGATGTATTTATATTTTTATTATTTCGTAGCAGATTATAGGACATATATAAAATAGACTTCAGATATTGGAGGTGGGTGGAGACAATCAGAACTTGGATGTTTGGCAGCAAGTTGTGCATAATGTTTATGCCATGGTTGTGAGATTGCCTAGGCATACTGTAGCACATACACGTCCTGTAACGCCCCCACCTCCTCCACAGACAACATCTTCATCTCAATGTTGATGTCCACATCCATCTTTAGTAGCTCCACCTTTATCTCAACAGCTCATTGTGCATTTGCTTGCATTAGCTCTAGCTCTACTAGTAGTATTAGCTCCACTAGCCTCACCATCAGCACCATCAGTTGCACCTTTAGCTCCATCAGCAATAGTTGCACTAGTAGCACCACCAGCTTCACCACCTTTACCCCCAACTGCACTATCAGCTTCACCACCTTTACCACCAGCAGCACTACCTTTACCACTAGCTGTACCACGAGCACCACCAGCTTCATCATCCTTTTGTAATTTCACACCCACCAACTTGAATGGACATTTCTTCTTTCCAACACCCTTATGAGTTGCTTTATCTGTTTTTGCCTTCTTCTTTTCTAACTCTCTAAATCTTCCACTTCGTTCACAAGTGAGTCATAATCTAGGTTTTCTTTAAAAAAGTGTAGGTTTAGATCCTCTAATCACAACTATGAATCCTATATTTCTGTCCATCTCTTTTGCCCATGTGATTAACTGTTATCGAGTAAAAAAAACCTGCATAAATATTTTTATAATAATAAATGATTGACTTTACTTGTACTAAAGATAATATTAAAGTTCAAATTATCATACCTTGTCTGTCGTAAATGACTCGGTGTAATCAAAATGAGAAGACTTTGCTTCTTGCTAATAAACTACTAATCTTCTGTCATCCTACAAATATTCAACAAATTATTAGTTTATTACATAACAATAAAATAAATAACTAATAAATAGCAAAATTATAATTTTTTTTTCAATTTAAAGGGTCCCAGCAATTCACTGCCAAAACATTCTAAAGGCTCTTGATTGTCCACTACTGGGAGCTATTCATACCTTTCAACAGTGCCCTATCGAGCCTTCACAAGGTTGCTGCCAAGCTCCTTTATAAGGTCTCAATAGACGACTACCAAGATCCTTTTAAGGGTTTCAGTAGTGGGTTGTCGAAGCCTTTTAGAGTGTCTGGACAGCTGCTTGCTGAGATCATTTCATTCCTCCCGGCAATGAATTACCGGAAGTTACAATGTGCTCTCGGTAATTCATTGTTGGGAGTATCGAAAATCAGATTTTTTTTCCTAAACCAAAAAAATGAAAAAAATTTACTAATAATAACATACTTCTGCAAGAATTTGACACATTTCATCTATATTTTCATCCATTAATAAATTTTTGCTTAAATCATCATCAAATACTCCATGGATTAGATTTTTAGATGAAATTTGATTGTTTAATTTAGGAAGTCTAAATAGATGAGGGTATAATAGTAATATTTTTCAACATTATTTTTATAAAAAAAATTATTTATTTAAAGTGCACCTAACATCCTTAAGGTGTGATCAATTGCTCTCTTGCATTTATTTTGTTCATGCCTTCTTTCTCTGCTCAAATTTTTCTACCTCCTCTTTTTCTACTCGTTTCTGTACTTTCATTGAAACTTGAAATACACGTGCTGCATTGCATGTAAATGCAAAAATTATTAAATGACAACTTGCTTTCCCTTTCTCCTCATCTTTCTCTCAATGGTGGGTTTTGCATCTTTTCTCTCTTCCTGCATTTCTTTCTCCAAGACACGTAATTTTTTCTCTCTGCCCAATGCCAAATCTGGGCAAACTAACTAAAAATGTTAATCTTTAAAAAGTAAACAAATTGACTTGCTTTGTATGTTCTTTAGTGTATCTTATTTTAATTAGACAAAAATAATAAACAAATTCCCTCACTGCACACACCAACCACGAGCAGCAACAAACCACGCCCTTAGCCAAAGTATTGCCACCTCCTACTTACCATGCCATAAGCAATAGCTCAACTCTTCTTACAGCACCATACAACCAAATCATGTGGCAACAACAACGTGATTTGCATAAATTACGCAGGAAAGCCACGCCACCTCAAGCTTATACAGCAATTGCTTTGTTGCCAGCACATAGCCTCTTTTGGCAACGCTTTCCAACTATCCATCCCCTGCACCACATGCATGATATGTGAAGTAGCCTTTTCCCTACTTTAGCACACAACCGCTTCTCTCGTCCAACAATTGTTGCTATTTACTACACCATCGCTTATTGCACAACTCGCCACAAGCACCACTACTCTTGCACCTCTACATAACCACACCTTTCGGTGCCATGTAGCAGAAACACAAGTAGCACTACCCTGTGAGGTGTTTACATTTTGTAAAGGGGATTAAGATTTTGTTAATTGCTGTTTTACTTTGTTAATTGCTGTTTTGTTGATTTAACAATACATGTGTGGTCGAAGACTAGAAATGCTGATTTGGCACTCTGTTATACAATGCATGAGGAAAACGATGTGGCAACTTTTGGCCATTCTACCACTTTTGAAATATTCTCTCTTTGCACATTCTTTCTGCTCTCTTCCTTCCTTCCTTCCTCTCTATCTCTCTCATATGTTCCACATTTATTCTCCATTAACAAACCTTCTCTATTTGTATAATCTGCCCAATAGTATAGACGATTACAAGTTTGGTTATCATCATTGGCATTAAAGCCAGCCACTATCAACAATGGTGGAAGGGGCTACTACTCGTGCTCAGAAAGAGTTGGGCCAGCTACAGAAAGAGATTGATGCGATTCGATCAGAAATGAGTCAAAATGCTGCAATGTTGCAGAATGAGGTTCGGACTAAGATTGAAAATATAGCCACTGAGGTTCGAAAAATGTTTGAACAAGTGATGATTAAGATGGATTCTTCCAAAGGGTTCGAAGTTATAGACTTTGGAAGTTGTAGTGATGGTGATGCCAAAAAGAAGGAAATTATGGACTTTCATGGTGGGTTCAGGCTGGGTTTGGCTTCATCTTCTACAAAAATGGTAGATCTTACAGATACCTCTAAGAATCTTACCAAGTATTCCAAGTTAGAATGCCCTAAGTTCCATGGTGAAGATTTTCGAGGATGGCTCCTTAAGATCGAACAGTTTTTCGAAGCAGACTAGACAAAGGATCATGATAAGATTCGTATTGTGATGATGCATCTAGACGGTAGAGCCTTGCAATGGCATCAAAGGTTTATGAGGAGCCAAAGTCAGGAGGTAAGTTGGGAGCAATATCTGTTAGAAATGCAGAATCGGTTTGCCAATGCTGAATATATTGATCCTATGTTAGAGTTGGTGAGTTTGAAGCATATAACTATTGTTGATGAGTATTTTGATGAGTTTGTTGAACTTACTCCAATTGCCTGAGGATTATGCTTTGAGTATTTTTCATCAGAAACTAAAACTTGAAGTTTCCAATCCCTTAAAATTGTTTATCCCAAAACATTTAACCATGCCTTGAACTTGGCTAAACAGCTTGAATTCTTGATGTTTGATATTCCTCGTAAACCTCTATTGACCTATAGAAACACTCATACCATAAATCAAACACTTAGTATCATACAACTTCCTCCTAGAATTGCTCTTCCACCTTTGCTTTCTTCACCCATCCATCAAACAGAACCATTTCCAACTCAAGGCGTCCACAGCAGCGAGCTGAAGCGATTGGAGCTAAGAATACCAAAAGGCCTACTATGGAAGAAAGGGATGAAAGAAGGAAACAGGGCCTATGTATGTGGTGTGGAGTGAAGTTTACAACAGGACATCGATGTATGAGATCTCATTTGTATCAATTGCTTGTGGGTGACTTGGATGAGAGTGTTCAGGATCATGGGGAGTACTTAAATGGTATTGAATGCTCGGATGAAGGGAATGGTGTGGAAAATGAGAGGTATCCTACTGTCATATCTCTGCATGCTTTGTGGGGCACAGAAGGGGTGCAAATTATAAGATTGTTGGGCCAAGTGAAGTAGCTTAAGGTGGTGTTGCTGGTAGACTCAGGCAGTACCCATAACTTTATTGATCAGGTGCTAGTCAAATGATTGGGTTACCCACTCAATCTTTGAAGGGTCTCAAGGTGTTGATTGCCAATGGGGACAATATGATGGTTATTGAAGGGTGTAATACTGTTAGTTGGGAGGCTCAAGGATTATGTCAATAAACATATTTTCATGTGTTGCCAATCAAAGGTTGTGACATTGTTTTGGGAGTTTAATGGCTTCAACAATTGGGACCCATTGTTTGGGACTTTAAGGCACTCACTATGCAAATTCAATTGGGGGATAAAAGGGTGATACTCCAAGGTATGATGGCAAGCGCAGTGAAAATTGCAAGTTCTAGGCATATGAGCAAGCTTAACCATGTTGGTAAAGGCCTTTGCACCCTTCTCATGACAGCTACAGCAGCGGTTACTCCTGCCTCCTTTGAAGATAAGGTACAGACATTACCTTTAGACTTACAAAATCTATTGCACTATTCTGTTCTAACTTTTGAACTCCCTATTGGTTTGCCTCCTCCATGAAAGCACAACCATTGAATTCCCTTGTTGGATGAATCGGCTACAGTTAAGATTAAGCCTTATAGATATCCTGTAATTAGGAAGACTGAAATTGAGAAGATGATACAGGAAATGAAAGATGCAGGGGTGATTAAAGACAATTCTAGTTCTTTTGCCTCACCTGTGGTCTTAGTTAAGAAAAAGGACAGGTCTTGGAGTTTTTGTGTTAACTATAGGAAATTGAATCAACTCACTATTAAGGATAGGTTTCCTATTCCTTTAATTGAAGAACTCCTTGATGAGTTAGCAGGGGCTTGTTATTTCTCTAAGTTGGATCTTAAGTCCAGATACCATCAAATAAGGATGAATGAGAGTGATATTCACAAGACAGCTTTCCGAACTTATCATGGCCATTACGAGTTCCTCGTAATGCCATTTGGCCTCACCAACGCCCCCTCAACATTACAAAGCTTGATGAATCATGTTTTCCAAGATTGTTTGCAGAAATTTGTTTTGGTGTTCTTTGATGATATCTTAGTTTACTCTTCATCTTGGGCTGATCATATGCTTCACCTCCAAATTGTCTTTGATATACTGTTGCAGAATCAATTGTTCGTGAATGGGAAGAAGTGTGAATTTGCTGCTGCACAAATCAAGTATGTTGGCCATGTAATTAGCCAACAAGGAGTTTATATGGATGTTGCAAAGGTTGAGTGCATTCAAGCTCGGCACTATCCTTCTACTGTTAAGGAAGTTTGTGGGTTTTTAGGCCACACTGGGTATTATAGGAGGTTCATACGGGGTTATGGAGTTATAGCTCAGCCTCTAACAGATCTCTTGAAGAAAAATTCATTTCATTGGACTGAGGTAGCCAAAGTAGCTTGGGATAAGCTCAAAGAGGCTGTCATTACTACTCCTATTTTATCCCTACCTGATTTTAATGAAACTTTTATAGTTGAGTCTGATGCCTCTACTTCAAGTATAGGAGCTGTTCTTACTCAAAAAAGGGAAGCCTATAACATTTTTTAGTAAAGCATTGAGCCCACGTCATCAAGCTCTCTCGGTTTATGAAAGGGTGATGATTGCCATACTTGTTGCAGTTAAAAGATGGAATGCTTACTTGTTGGGTCAACACTTTATTATCAAAACAGATCACCATAGTTTAAAGTTCCTCTTGGATCAAAAAACGAATACTCTTGCTCAACAACAATAGGTTATCAAGATGATGGTTATGACTCTGAGGTGCATTATCACAAGGGCTCCACAAATCAGGTTGCTGATGCTTTATCGATAATTCCTTCTATTGAATGTAATGCCTTATCTGCCTTTACAATCGATTTGCTACAAAGGGTGAAGTATTCTTGGCTGCAAGATCTAGTAAGGGTTAAGCTTATTCACAAAGCTAAGAACCAGCAACTTTTTAATGCTAAGTATACATAGACTGATGGTCAATTACGGAGGAAAGGTAAACTAATGGCGGGGTCAGATCCTGACCTCAGGAAGGAGCTCTTATCCCACTTCCATAATTCTGCAAATGGTGGTCATTCCGGAGTTCAAGCCACTATGAAGCGCATGGCTGTTGTTTTGTATTGGAAGGGTCTTAAAAAAGACATTAGGCAGTTTGTTCGACAATGTGAAGTGTGTCAGTAATTTAAATATGATTCATCTGCCTATCTGGGGTTGTTGCAGCCCTTGCCAATCCCTGATACAATTTGGTCTGACATCTTCATAGACTTCATTGAAGGTTTGTCTGTTTCTTGTGGTAAATCTGTGGTGCTTGTCGTGGTTGACTGTTTGAGCAAATATGCCCATTTCTTAACCTTGGCTCACCCTTTCATAGAATTGACTATTGCTCAAGTGTTTTTGGATAAGATATATAGACTTTATGGTATTCCTAACACCATTGTGACTGATTGTGATAAAGTATTCTTAAGTCGTTTTTGGCAAGAGTTGTTTAAGCTCTTGGGTACGAAGTTGCAAAAGTCTACAACCTACCACCCACAATCAGATGGCCAAACTAAGGTGATCAACTGTTGTTTGGAGACTTACCTACGTTGTATGGCAGGGGAGCCACCTCGTGATTGGGCTAAATGGATACCACTGGCTGAGTGGTGGTATAATACTACATACCATTCTGCCACCCATACCACACCATATCAGGCAGTTTATGGCTAACCTCCTCCATTGAATCAACCTTACTTTCCAAGTGACTCTAAGGTTGAGGCAACCTTACACATGCTCAACATAGGATGAAACAGGAAGCGAATCGAGGCAAGTCGAATAGAAGCTTCGAGATTGGTGACTTGATTTATGTCAAACTTCAGCCTTATAGACAGAAGTCTGTGGTACAGAGGAAGTGTCTTAAGCTATCTGCAAGGTATTTTGGGCCTTATCAAGTCATTAGCAAAGTGGGGCAAGTCGCTTATAAGCTTCAACTTCCTAATACAGCTAAAATTCATCTAGTGTTCCATGTTTCAGAATTTAAAAAGCACATTGGTTCAGCTTCTGCTCAAGTTCATCTTCCCCTACTTGAAGCAGATGGACTTTTGGCTAAGGAACCTGATGCTATCCCGGACAAGAGGATTAACAAAAGGAGAGGTACTGTGGTGACTGAAGTGCTTGTTCAATGGAGTAATTGCTTTCCAGAAGACTCAACTTGGGAGGTTTTGTTTGATCTTCAACAAAAATATCCTTCATTTCATCCTTGAGGACAAGGATGTTTTCCAAGGGATGGGTATTGATGCGTTTACATTTTGTAAAGGGGATTAAGATTTTGTTAATTGCTGTTTTACTTTGTTAATTGTTGTTTTGTTGATTTAACAATACATGTGTGGTCCAAGACCAAAAATGCTAATTTGGCACTCTGTTATACAACGCATGAGGAAAACGGTAGTGGCAGCTTTTGGCCATTCTACCAATTCTGAAATATTTTCTCTCTTTGCACATTCTTTCTGCTCTCTTCTTTCCTTCCTCTCTATCTCTCTCTTACGTTCCACATTCTCAGAGTGTGGTCATTCTCCATTAACAAACCTTCTCTATTTGTATAATCTGCCTAGTAGTGTAAATGATTATAGGTTTGGGCATCATCACCCTGCTTTGTTCCACCCCACCAGGAAACCCAGTAGGTTCCTACCCTATACAAGAACACGCTTCAGCAGCAGCTTCTGCACCTACTTTAGCATTGAGCAACAAGGCAACACAACAGTACGCAAAATACAGTGGAGGATTTATGATTGTGTGAAGGCCAAAAGGGTTGGTTGCTGTCGAGAGTTAGGCAAGGACTAAGGATTGAGGAAGATGGCTGAGAGGGCGCCAGATCTGAAGGTTGAGGGGCTCCTCGATGTCGGATCTGAGGGCCGAGAGGGTCGTTGGTGCCGGATCTAGGTGTGGATGGCACTTGTCTGGTGAGGGAAGGCCAGATCCGAGGGCCAAAAGGGTTGCCAGAGTTAAGGGCAAGGGTGTAACTGGTGTGGAATGTGAATGGCAATGGACTTGGTGGTAGTCTACTATTTGCAGGAGGGAGCATGGGAGATGTATGATGCGGCACGAGTGGTTGAAGAGTGGAATGGAAAGAGAATCAAAACAATATGTATTAGGTTAGGGTTCAGTTTAGGGCATATACATATTTCATAAAAATATAATAAAATATATATTAAAATATTAAAAGTTTGATAAAACTCATGAGCTAATCTACTTGAATATGTTACTGTTTGAACTCGAATTGCACGATATCTCGAATAATTCGAGATCAAACTCGACTTGATTAGTTTAAAATTTTTTTTAAATTGAGACCAAATAACTTGCATGTGTAAATGTATCATTTACACCTCTATTCATGCCTAACTATACTCTTAAATCAATTCTTTTTTTATCAAATTTGTTTTTAATAAATTCTAATTAATTTGAAACTTTATTATATGAATAAAAGTTTTTTAAGTGTTATCCATCAACCACATCAGAAAAAAAAGGGGTTAATGATTACTCAATTATTTTAATAAAAAACAATTGTCTTGCAAACTGAATCCTCGATATCATTATGCCAATATTGAACGTGTATTAAAATATTCAATTTTCGTTAATTTTGATTCAAAAATCATCCAAAATAAAAATATAATAAAAAGTCAACCTTCACATGTAGTATAGTAACAAAATTACACTTCTTCCCAAAAGGCTTGTTTAAGCAATCAATGTCAGAGGTTAGTATGAAAAATGAAATTTGATTATCTTGAATTAAGGTATGAAAATTTGCAAAAACACCTCATGCTTCAGATTCGCATTTTGTAATTGAATCTTCGCGACTTTTCCTTCTAGTTGATTGCAGTCTCATTGTTTCTTTTCTACTTACATTGTTTATTTGTCGTTATATTAGGGTTAAAATGTTTATTTAAAAGCTCTACTCAAAATTTCCACCGGCAAGCAGTCCCACTCCCACCCACCCCAAGAACTCTGCATTTTAGGAAAAGACAAAAAGAAAAGCAAAACCAACTAGTAAACCTTTTAACCTTTTAGTTTCCACAATAGTAGACATTTTGCCAGAGTCCAAAAAAAAAAAAACCTTACAGCCGGGAGAGACTCCTGAAAGACTCGCATTTTTCATTTTTACTTGGAGTTCAGCCAAAGAGAACATTGTATGGAAGCTGAACACATCCTGGAAATAAATCATCAGCATTTAACTTGAAAGTAACTAAATAGTTGGAGTGATATCTTATTCCGGAAATCCAGAGACCCTAATCCAACTGTCAAGCCAAATTAGTCAACCATCTTCTGCCCAACTGGATAATCCTCAATTTTCACTCAGTGGAATGGAGTAAAGGACTAATAAAACACTCAAATAATGCACATAATGGGAGGGTTTCCAGTTCCACCAGTTCCCTCTATAGTTCTACTTTTTTCCCTTTCCCACCCTAAGTGTTTCCCCTTATTGACCAACCTAGTTTTCCTGTTTTCATATTCTTAGCCAGATGCAAGCTCAGCAACAATATTCAACACGATAAAGCTCATAAATGACAACCCTTATACATGAATTAAGCTAAGAAAAACTTATATACAAAAAGCATTATTAGGTTAGAAACATATAATGATTGTCGCCAGTCAATTTGCTCTGTGAAAGCAACATACAATTACAACATTAATCAAACATCCCTCACCTTAAGCCTAACTTCTGAATGTAAATGAAGGTGTTTCCTTGGGCTCAAAGGAACACTGCTGAACTTGGGGACTAGAACCTTGAAAATGGGCAAAAATAGTATGTAGAGTGTGCCCAAAATAATGGGTGCCGCAACAAGCCATCCCAACAACTGCACCAATTGTTATAAGATGATTTTCAAATGTGATTTCCAAATCGATGAAAGAAGCTTCGACTAATGTATAATTACATAAAGTCTACAATGCCATCTTTGATAAATTCCACCACCTTGAGTATACATAAAACATATTGCAGCATAGTGGTAAAAAAGGGCCCTCTGCAACTCAAACTACACTAATGCAACTTGGTAAAGGAAAAGAGCAGCTTATTTAAAACTACAGTACAAGCAGAATGGGGAAACAGAATTATAATATGGGATAGGTTGTCTGGGTTTCGTGGCTTGTGGATAGTTCAACATTAAAGCTGATGTCACACTGTATATAGAGATTAGGTGACAATGATAGCAGAATACCATGGAGATATAAATCTGTGTTTAATTCAGTGTATGTCGAAGCAGATCACAAAGCATCCTTTTAGAGTAGGGAAAACGCCTAGACTCTAGATAGTGTTCTAAATTAGAAGATTCTTTACCATCTGTTTCGAATAGATTTGGCCTTTTCTTCAAAGTTTATTTGTTTTTAGTTATAACTATTTTGAGTGGAGATGACTTCCAAATCATAAAGATTTGCTCTTTTTCTTCTGCAACCTGTGCACATAGGATAAACCTATGCATTATTTATTTAATGGATCTTCACAATAAGATGAGTATCATCTTTGTAGGGTTAATTACACATTTGGTACTACCTAAAGTTAAAAAAAAATTGCAATTAGGTAATCAAACTTTGTTTCTGTAAAATAGTTTGCACCTTAGACTATAATCAATTAATGATGTGGCAGAAACGACCAATAGGAGAGCATCACATACCTAACTCCTATTTTCTGGTTTTTCCCATGTCACTCATTTGACTAACGGAGTTAGTGAGATGTGCAATCTGCTTAAGGGAATAAAAGTTTAAGTACTTAATTGCAATTTTTTTTTCAAGTACCAATAAAAGTTTCACTATAGTCTGGGTACTAAATGGGTAATTAACCTAACTTTATCTTACGATAGGAACTGTTGACAGTGTCCATGATTTACAACCTCAATCCCATATTAAGAAACATCAACAACATACAACATGATGTAAGTTTACTTAGTATTTTTAGTGTCAATGTGATGGAAAATCAAGTATAATAAGCTTGTTTATATACAGGGCTAGCTCCATCTAAAGCTGAACAAAGAAACTCATGTTAGGAAAATGCATTCGGTCTTGATAGATTTTTACCAATCCCCTATATTAAAAGAGTTTGTAGGTTAGACCAAACAGATGCGGACATGGGAGACAATAAGCTACATTGTAAATGCAATGAGCCACAAAACACAATTTAATCATTCAGATCATTAAAATCTATAATGTTAGATAGGAACATGGTGGCCACATCAAAGGGTAGAAGACAATCTCTTAATCTTCAAAGTTGGCATCATGTACAAATGAACAAATAAGTATGATAAATTCAATCATCTCTAGTTCTAAATGGTGTTATGATACATGCCTCAAAGATGAAGTCTTGGATTTTCTGTCAATGGGATCAAGGATTTAAACTCACAAGAAAATCAATGTATAAATCTTTACAAAAAACAGTCTCTGTTATTTTTAATTAAATCATGTGCGCCTGTAAGCAGTTTTTCAGTCATAGAAGTTGAGGAAAAAAAAATTCAATTTTCACCTTCTACCTGGTTGTTAAAGATGCAATCAAATATAGGCGAGGACATATTGACATATGAAGGAAAGTTGAACAAAACGTTCTCAGATGCCTAATTGCTGGGACACTAACACTTAAGTGTACTACTAACCAATTTCAAGCTGCTTAAATTTAGAAAATGAAATCAGATACTTACAGCATGGGCAATACTAAAGAGGAGTTCGCGCGAAGCTTGGCCTGTCAAAACTTTCTTCAAAGCATCTGAAGTTAATGGAAAATGAGGTCCGCCAGATAGCGCTTCACCAAAGCGCAGGAAGGGCACCACCAGACTAGAAGAGATGAGGGAGAAGAACGCAGATATATAAAAATAGATTCCGAAAATGTAGGGCAAAGGGAAATGGTAGAAAGGAAAAAAGAAAAAAAAAAAGAAGAAAACCTCAGCTCAATAGGAGTAGCAATAAAGTTAGCAAGCATGACAGTTGGCGAATGGGAGAGAGATCCCAACAACGCTATTGCCATCCCACACAGCAACACTGTAACCCCTGTAGCCATTTTTATTTTCTTCACATCAAACCATTTCTATCAATCAACCAAACCAAAAAGAAAAGGCAAAGAAGAAATTACCACATATTGGAAATATTCCCAAAGTAAATCCCAAAGCAGCAGAGAAGGCCAATTGCCTGGGTTCTGCTCCCCTGCGGAGGATTTGGAGAAGAGGATCCACGATCTTATTGTTCAACCAAAGCGTAATTGCCATTGAAGCAAGCAAACAAACAAAGACAGAAAGAAATTTCTAAGCTTTGCAAAATTGCTGTCTGCCTCAGAGAACGAGAGAGAAAGAAAACTAGAAAAGAGGAAAAGGAATCAAGCGTACTTTTTTTGTTTTCTTTCCTTTTAGTATGATGCACGTTTCCAGGTCACACAACATCATCTCATTTACGAGCCTAAACGATAAAATAAATTATTTTTTTATTTCTAAATATTGCAATAAAATAAAAAATAAGAGGTTTTTTGTTTTTGGATCAAGAAAGTAAGAGGCTGGTTTTATATGTTAATATAAATTTTTTTAACCTCATGATAAAATTTTATAAGTTACTATTAATTGATGATTTTATAATTTAATAAAATATATTGATAATTTAATCCTAAAAACATGCAAAAGATATTAATTAATTAATTAATTATAACTTTTACGTATTTCATTGGGTAAGTTGAATACAAAGTTGTATTAGCCTTGAATACAGTGGCGGATCTTGACAATAAATTTTGAGGGGGCCAAATAAAAATTTAAAATTATATATATTTCATTTGAGCTTCATTATTATATTTTTCTAACAGAAAACATATATGCAAGTAATATATTGATAAAAATAATAAATTTATAAAATTTTAAGTTTTATTAATTTATTAAGAAAAATATAATAATTTTGACGTCATGCAATATAAATGCCAAAATTCTAGTGAGACTAAAATTGAAGAAGATAAATTTACTAAGACATAGATGGTTTTCAACTAGTAACAAGAATCAAATAACATATATTGACTTGAGGATATTTTGCCTTTTTTATTTATAAAAAATTGTTTGTTTTTATATTTCGAGATTTTCATGTTTTTACTTTTTACTCCACAGATTTAAAACACATCTAATTTTCGATTCTCAATGCTCTTAACTTCATCAAAAATGGCTATCTCACCCACTCTATAATAGAAATTAAAATATAATTATTCCAAAATTTTAACATTACCTAGTCATATAATGACAAGATTATGTAAACATATATTAAAAAAATAAATAGCAAACAAAAATTTATAATTTTGTTGTTCTTGCTTTAATTAAGGGGATGGTTGGCAAGTCCTAAGACAACTAGAGTGGCAAGCAAAAGCATAAAATAAATTGAAAAAAAAATATAAAAGAGGTTATAATTGGTGGGTAAGAAAAATATTATAGGTTTCTTTGCTTTTTAAATTATGGTAAGAAAACAAAAATTTATAAAGTTAAATTGGATTTTTTAAATTCAAATGATTTATTCAATAATTGTAATAATTCAATTAATTTTAAATAATTATGAATAATGATTGATGAATAAAATAAATAAATATTAATCTTTTTTTTTAACTTGGAGGGGCCAATTTAATTTTATTTAATATATGAAACTGTTTGAGAGCATTGTCGTGCATTCACATCTGACTAGGGACTCAAAATTTTTGGGGGTCCAAGGCCTCCTCTAGTTTCTATTACGGTCCGCCCCTGCTTGAATAGAATAACTTTTTATGTTTCTTTTGTTACAAGGAATATATTTGATAATTGGGGATGAGTATGAGATTGTTTGAATTCGAACTAAAATATTACAATATGTCCTAACTCTTTCTTAAATCCATTCATTTGAAAGATTATTGATAATTTAATAACTCTTTAATTAGATGCTATTATTGTTTTTTTTTTTTACACATAAGAATTTTTCTAAGCAACCATAAAAAGCTATCACATATCTCATTTTATTTTTTTAATATTTTTTAATAATTTTTAAAAAGATGTGTTATCTCTTAATCTCACTTGTAAAATTCAAAACTTTACTGAGAGTGTTTTTGATAATTGCTCTTTGTTATAAATATGTGAGTAATTCCTTTTTACATTTTACTCATGTTATCCAGTAAATATCCATTTATAATTTGTGGTAAAGAAAAAAATGCTATGTTATCTGTTAATCTTATATTCAATGTGATATGAAAATATATCATAATTTAAAAAAATTACTTCCACTTTTAAAATGTCTGTCTAAAAGGATATTATTAATTAATTGTTTGATTATTTGGTATTTTAATATCACATATAATTCTTATATTAAAGTTTACCACCGATATGAAAGCTTAATTTATGTGAAATTAAGATCTAATTTTAAAAAAGGAACTATTTATGAATAAAAAACGATTTTTAGACGTCATATTATGATTGTCGAGATGCCACCATCCGATCAAATTTTTTGGCGAAGTCTAGGGGGATTTTATTACTTGTTGAACAATGACTAAAACATGCAAACAATTTTAGTAACTCTCTTGACGGGAAAAGAAACCGGGGTCGAAATATTCGGGTTCAAGTTTCGAAACGAATTGAAAATCTTATTAAAACTTTAATATTTACTTATTATGACTCAAATTGATCTTTGAAAATTCAACTTTACATGCTTTATAAGATGAAACAAAATACTCCCTCTGTCCCACAAAAGTTGTCACATGTTGACAAATTACAAAGTTTTAGGATGTCAAAAAGTTAAATGCCATGTCATATTATTTTTTTCAAATTGACCAAAATATCCTTAAAAAAGTGGTGGGTGTTAAACTTATTTTTTTTATGGTGAAATACTAATGCCATGAATTGGGAGAATGCTGATGATTTTCATGCCAGTTTGCTACACCGAACCACCAGTCATCATTGATCGTAGCCACCTTGAAGTTCCTTGCTCTGCCTTCCTTTTATTACCATCATCACTTATGCACACTGCTTGGCACCATCATCACTGCAACCCTTGCAATATCCATGTTTGCCACCGTTCCTTGCTGCTTAGCACCATCTGCTGCTATAATGCTAGCCACCAAGTTCAGCCTGCTATCGCTAGTCGCACACAACCTTGCTTTGCATTGAGCTTACATACACTATAGCTAACTGCACTGCTTCTTGCTACTGCATTAAAGCCCTGTTTTGATGTACCATCACTAAAAACAACATCATCACCACCCATCAGAACCAAGCCCAACATCAACAATCAATTTAGCATACCAACAAAACTCATAAAAATGACAAAAAATTGACTTGGCTACTGAAAAACCAGAGGCATTAAACTTGGTGGGAAAATAAGATTAAATTCTAAAATTGAGAATTCATTAAAGAGTTGGCGGGGATGAGACATTACTCGAAAATGCACAGTAGTACTCCTTTAAAATAAGGATTTCAGTAGGAGTATCAATCTGTTCCTTCTTTTATTACTCTGTTTTAGTGTACTCCTACCAATAACTAGGAAATCCTTTACCTCCATGGAATCTATAGATACTCCCACTACCATAGAATCTGTAAGGATAACTACAAATCAACAACCAAGAAAAAAACACTTATCTAAAGAGCAAAGGCAAGCTTTATTCGAAACTCTATTAAAACAGAGTATCAATAAAAAGCTGAAAAAAGGCTCCATAAGTAGAGTTGCAAGCATGTTTTCAGTCTCGACTAGGACTGTGATTAGGCTATGGAATAAAGCAAAACAATTTGTGGAAGAGGGTATTTTCTTCAATGTTAGCAGTAAGTATCAACAAAGGGCTTTTACAAAAAAAAGGATTTCCTTTGATCTTGATAGTATATTAGAAATTCCACTTCGTAGACGGACAAATATTCGATCAATGGCTAAAGCTTTAAATATATCAAAGTCTACTCTTCATCGTCGGATCAAGGAAGGTGTCATTAGGCCACATACTAATGCTATAAATCCTTATCTAACTGATGTAAACAAAAGAGCAAGACTGGAGTTTTGCTTATCGATGATTCTGCCAGGTACTGTCACTACAGACCCTCTGTTTAGTGACATGTTTAATGTAGTGCATATTGATGAAAAATGGTTTTACTTGTCAAAAACATCAGAGAGATATTATCTTCATCCAAATGAGGTTGAACCTTTTCGTTCTTGTAAAAGCAAGCGATTCATCACCAAAGTGATGTTTTTAGCCGCTGTTGCTAGACCACGTTTTGATGATCATGGCAATTGTGAGTTTTCTGGGAAAATAGGAATTTTTCCATTTGTCAACAAGGAACGAACTAGGCGTAATAACAAAAATAGACTTGCTGGAACCTTAGAAACAAAACCAATTTTATCAGTAACTAAAGATGTCACAAGATCATGTTTAATTAACAAAGTGCTACCAGCAATTAGAGCTAAATGGCCACTTTACAGTGAAAGAAGAATTTTCATTCAACAGGATAATGCAAAGCCACATATCGACATTGATGATGAACAATTTCTTCAAGCTTCAAGTGTAGATGGATTTGATTTTCACCTGTTTTTTTAGCCTCCAAATAGTCCTGATTTGAATGTATTGGATCTTGGATTTTTTAGAGCAATACAATCTTTACAATATCAAGAAGCTCCTACAACAATTGATGAGTTAGTCTCTGCTGTAGAAAAATCTTTTAATGAGTTATCACCGGAGAGTTTGAACAATGTGTTTTTAACATTACAATCTTGCATGGTTGAAATTATGAAGGTTAATGGAGGAAACAATTATAGACTGCCCCATATGAGTAAGCAAAGGTTGGAAAGAGATGGAACACTTCCAACCCAACTTCACTGTGACCAGGAAATTGTGCAACGAGCTTTATTGCACATTCAACTTGAAAGCTGAAGAATGTAGAAGACATTATGGCTTTGTGAAAACATCTTTTATTTTTGGCAAGTTAAAGTCTTTAGAGGATAACAGAGGACTCTTACCATGTTTTGTAGCCATGATACTGCTTTTGTATAGCTTTACTATAGTTTTTGTAAAGACTTTGTAATGAAAAAGTCTTAATTATACATAGATCTTTTGAAAATGTTGCCTCCATGGTCTTGTTAAAGAAGTTTCTTTCTTTAATCTAATTCAATTTTGTTACTACCAAATTGTTCAATTTTTATGAATTTTTTAGAATTTTCTAACCCCATATGATTATTTAAAAGCTTAAGTGAATAAAAAAAAAACAGGACAAAGTTTGAAGCAAAATTCCCTAGAAATTGTAGCCTTACAATGCAACAAGCTAAATAGAGTTTAAGGAAGTAAAAGTATGGAACGAAAGTTGCTTAAGAAGGAAAACCAAGTTGCCCCATTATTTGCACCGTTTATGCTTAAATGGGATACTTACAAGAAATGAAAACCGAATTGGGCAAGCGAAATATCTCAGAAATACTTCTTTCTTGAATTACTGTATAAAGATAGTCCAAATATATCGTACACCATGCATAGCCTTCTTTCATGTAGAGATGTTGTGATAAGGATGGTCTCGGTCAATTGGTAATGGGGGACAGAGTCTTTTTTGGCATGATAGGTGGCTTGGTCATTCAACTTTGGCTAAGGTTTGTGCAATTCATATAGTGTATAGTTGGATCAAAATTGTGAATTGGTCTGCAACTATTTTATTGGGAATCAAGCATGAGATTGGAGAAGCTTGCTTTCCTCCCTACAAACATTTAAAATCAACTTCCTCTTATATCGATTTTAGGTTTGCCATTGTGGAAGATGTGTCATTGGCATGTTGGAATTGAGGACGCCTACGACCAAGATGGTAATTGGAAGAACTGGGGGGTGCTTGATTGATTATGGAAAGAATCTAACAAGAACAAGGAGATGAGAAAGAAGAGTTAAAGAAAAGATAAGAAAAGGATTAAATGCGCTGATTTCATCCGTATTCCATTCAATCTCCTTTATAGGTTTTATGGTTCCATGGCATTACAGCAATTAGAGCTAACAGTTACAATAGACTTTGCCAATTGTAATGATCTGCCTAACACCCTATCTGCTTTTAATGAGTTTGATTGAACTTTTGAGAGTTGTTGGCTTGGGCGTATCATGACAGGTAGGGTGCTCACTAGGTTGTAGTGAGGGCTTTTTGGTTTTAGATGCGTAGCCATGGTGTTTGATCTTTTGCCTCAATGGGTTTGTTGGCCATTCTTGCCGGCATGGGTTCCAAACCAATGTTTTTGGCTCTTAGCATAGTGTTCAGTTTCACAAGATTAGTCAGTGTGTTCTTCTATTTTGAAGACATCTGACTAAACTCAATTTTTATTGTTTGTTATCAATGAAATTGTAGTAAAAAAATCGTTACTCAGTTAAGTATAAAGGAAATTTTATATTGCAGTAGCTATCATGCATTTTAAAGGAAAATGTATACTGCAGTAGTTTCATTACTCATATTGTTTGATTGCAGTAGATAAAGGAAAATGTATTGTAAAAAGGAAATGTATTTTTAAAATGTGATGTAAGAAAGTTATGATGTTAAAAGTTTTTTTTGAAGTACGTAAAGGGTAAAAGAGGAAATATAGTATTAAAATCTGTTTTTTTTTCAATGTGACATTTTTAATGGGACAATTTTTATGGTCAAAAGTGACAAATTTATTGGGACGGAGGGAGTATTTGATTTCATAAAATATATAGTTTGAAAGTTTGAATCGAAGGATTTTGAAGAAAATTCCAAACGGGTTAAATATAAATTTTGTAATTCAATTTGTTTGTCATTGTTAAGGAAAAATATTGTTGATTTAGGTGTGATTCTGTATAACTCAAGAATCAGACTTGCAAAAGGGAACACAAGATCAGAGAGGCACTTCGGCGCTCAAATTAGTCCACTATCTCAATGCCAAGAAGACAAATATAAGATAAACAGTAAAAAATTGAAAAAAGTGCTTTAGTTGATATCGACTTGACCTTTTTATATTGCTCACCTGAAGTAGGTTATCAAGCTTTATCCAATATCTTGGGCTTACGGCTTTGATTTTATATGGTATAACAATTGGCCCTAAGGCATAAGGGTGATTATAAAGTGATTGCCCTTAGGCTTTTTTAATGAAACTCTAACTTAGAGTCAAAAAATGAGATAGCCAAATGTTATTTGCCTTTAGACTTATCAATGTCAGATCGCTTTCGACAATTATGAGTGCACACTAGCTTTGGTTTGTGAAATCACCAAAAGTTTATCGCTTTGGGGGAGATTAGGCTCTTATGAATTTTTTTGCCTTCTCTAAGCATTGGTTGTATTTTTAGTATGTCCTTAATAGTCATAACACATCGATGATGATATAGAGCTGAGGAGTTCTAAACATATTACAAATTTTACTCTTTACACTAGATCAAAAAAATAAATAAATAAACCTACTCCATTAAATTACAATTTTAACCTTTACAATAAACCCAACAATTTCACCCCTTCTTTAGCCGACCCCTTCCTCCTCCTTGTTTCCCCGACTTCTCTTCTCCATACCCTTCCTCAGCCTCCTTCCTCCTTCTTGCTTCCTCGACTTCTGTAAAAAAGGTACTTGAAATTGATTTTGGCTACATATGGCGAGCACAGGCAAGGCATGTAGCCTCGAGTAGGTGAGCCTGCGTGAGGTCGACAGCCTCACATGGGCTCACCTGCGTGAAGCTGTCGACCTCGGGCAAGTGAGCCTACACGAGGCCACATGCCTCACCTGTGCTCACTTGTGCGAGGTTAGATGCCCCGCCAATAGAGCTTGTATGAAGGCATGCCCTGTGTGCAAGCTGGGGCTTGCGCGAGGGCATGTCCTGCATGCAAGCCCCCCGCACAAGCTCTCTTGCGCAGGTCATGCGCCCTTGTGAAATCCAGCTTTCGTGGGGTGTGGAATTACAAGAAATCAAGAAACTAATTGTGAAAATTCCAGCATTTATTTTTATTTATTTATTTATTATTTTGTAACTAGGAAACAAATAATTGGATTTATTCCAATCTAGATAATTCTGAGATATTGTTAGAATGTTATCCTTATTACTATCAGTTAGGTAGTTTTCTTTCTATGGACTCTTAGTTATTTCTGTCCATATATACTGCTGTGTACAGTTTCTGAAAAGAATATAAAAAAATTCCTATTTTCAAAATTCTACATGGGGCTTGCGCGGGCATCTCTTGTTGCTAGGCACTGCATTGTTGGGTTTAAGGTTTAACATTTTTACTATACCTTTTGATTAATGCATTGAGTGTTTTGTTTATGCAGCTTCTCTTGTCGCTACCTAAGCTAGAGGCTTCAAAGGCTGCTTTTGGTCGAGATTCAGATTCAAGTATAATTTGTTGCTCTTATTCTGTTTTTCTTAAACATAATTTTATAGATGCCGTGAAACCTTGATCACAACATGGTGCATTTGATTTTTGTTTGAAGTCTTCTTCTCCAGCCTTTATGTTTGTATTGATCAAGTTTTCTTGTTTATGATTTGGTGCATCATGATAATTATTTACTTCTATTTTGTTACTTCCAACTACACTATTTAAGACTTTTGAAGTGTGATTCTAGAACAGTAAAAATCTATTTGCCAAAACAGAGAACATTTGTAGTTTTTGACTTTTATGTTTCTAGCTTAGGGCTTATACTTTGAACTCTATTCTTGTTTGTTTTGGTCATGTATTTGCAAGATGAGTTGTGTCATATAGTCATGTGACTCAGTTACAATTTTACATAAAAGCAATGATCTCAGTATTGTTGTGCTTAGAACTGAGTATTGATGCTTGGCCTTATTGTTTTATTCTTCTAATTATGCTATCATTTGCTCAGACATAAATGTTTTTTTTTCGAACATGGCACTAACACGAGGTGGAGGTTCATCTCAAGGAAGACGATAGTGACTTACAGGCTTTGAGAGAAGACGACAAGTTAGCCGATATCATGCTGAGCAAGCTGAACAGGTTGAGCAAGCAGATTTAGATGATGCAGAGGAGGTATTTGAACCTTATCCTGGAGGCCCGAGTGATATGTCTATTTTTAAAGTTTTAGATCACATGTGGCTTTTGCCATATGGGACAGTTAGGTAATTATTTTGTTAAATTTAATAATATAGATCTATTTTATCTGTTAAAAATGATCTTATTATTTGTTGTTTCTGATATAGGAGCAAGGTAATTTGAAGGTTCTTAATCATAGCAAAAAAATCACTCAGTGGACTTTAGACGATGATCGGTCACGTATTCGCTCCATTATTTTACAGTCTGGCTTAGGTTGTTTGGTTGAGTGCAGTTATCGCACTTGCAACAGTACCATCATCTCTACTTTTTATGAGAGGTGGCAGCCGGGGACTTATACATTCCATATGCCTTTTGGGGAGATGACGATTACCCTAGACAATGTAGCTACATTGTTTGGCATACAACTAGTCGGGGGGGATCATATCATGTCGACACATCTCCATGAAGCATGCAAACAAAATGTTAGTTCGTTTGTTAGGTGTCTCTCTTACGGAAGCTCAAGTGGCAATGAGTACCGGTCGTGGGTCCAGTGTGACATTGCAGTGGTTGAGATCGAATTTTGGCAATGTGACCGATAGCTCTAGTGATGAGGAAATAGTGTATGCTACTCATGCATACTTTCTTCACTTACTTGGGTGTACACTTTTTGTGGATAAGAGTGGATCGCATGTTCTTGTATCATTATTGTCCTGTTTAGAGGATTTACCGGTTATCAGTGAATATGCGTGGGGTGCGGGTGCTCTTGCTTATATGTATAGACAATTGGGTCTTGCGAGTAGGTCAAAAGTACATAGGATTAGAGGCTATATGAGCCTTTTCCAAGTATTAAGATTTACTTTTATATAAATAACTTATGAATTATAATTTGTTTATGTATAATTTATTAATGATTAATGTTTTATTTGATGAAGGCTTGGATTTATGAGCACTTTCCGTCATTGAGTCTGAAGGTGAACTTCAATTACGAGGATAGTTTGCTGCGAGCTCGACGATGGAAGCCACATGATTATAAAGGTCTTACAAGAGCATCTAGATGACCTTCAGCGTAATTAAGTGTGCTGGGATCCATATGCAAATAGTTGGAGACATCATCCGTTGCCCTCAATCACTTTTTTCACGACTGTTTAAAGCTGGGGATGTCATGGAGCGGTACCATCCAGAGAGAGTGTTACGGCAATGGTACAAACCATACCTTCGAGACCTTTAGCACCATTTAAAGCACAGAGAGGTAGTATGAGTGCCACTTATGATGTTTATCAATTCATGGATCAGTTGTGGTAATGATGGACTATGTATGTGCTCACCGAAGAGAATAGAGGACAAAAGTGTGTGATCTTGGGTGAGACAGTGCCAGACTACATGGCTTGCTACGACTCCATTTCTCATTGATTCGTACAAAACCCTACATGCAGATTGAGGTTTCAAGCTAGACCAATTGATTCTAATTATTCTAATGTAAGTTATTAACATTAAATCTTAGGTGAATAAAATTATTTTTATACTAATTGATTTGATAAACTCTCTTTCATGTCTTATCTTACAGCTCGTAGCGAGGGCAATGTCTCTTATTGAATTATTTATTAGTGGCAACAAAGATGTCGAGACATTAACAAAAGGACTTTACGACCTACGTGACATATTATCTGGGTTCTCAGATGCAGCTTCGTCCTCAGCTCCATCAGTGATAGCTCCTCATCCAGTAGCTCTTACACCAGTTACATCAGAGATAGCTCCTCCACCAGTCTATCGGAGACAGCTCCTATCCCTGTTCCATCTGAGTTGGCTTATCTCCCAATTCCATCTGAGACTGCTCCCAGCTTAGCTACATCAAAGGCAGCTCCTCCAGCTATACATTTTTTTACTAGGTCCGGAAGAGAAGGGGTAGGGCAATTATATCGGATGCATTGGAAAATTAGTGTTTTGTATTTAGTGATTTTTGTTTTTCAAACATACAGTTTATCTTTATGTATTAGATAATGTTATTAAAATATATAATGCATAAATGGATAATATATTCGTACAAAGGCATAAATGTCAACATATAGTAATATTTAATAAAATATCATGGTTCATCTAAATCAATGGTTTCTCTAACGGCAACATCTGATCTCGACAACAAATTTTGGAATTCCTCGATGCGAGATACATATGGAAGCTCCCACTCACAAGCAGAATCACATCAGTACCAATGCCAATTGCATGCAATTGGAGGTATTGGTGCAAATAGGTCCATAAATACTTGAAAAATAGCACTATTAAATGTATGAAAAAAATGTACAACAAAATATCTCAAGTCTAACATATATATTATTAACAATATCTCAATAAAATGAGAATCGTTAACAAGTCCAAGTGCTATAAATCCATGTTGCAGTGGTGGAGGTGGTGCAGTTCTAAGCAGAAGATATGTCAAACATTGTCTAAAAGATAAATGGACTAGCACAACTTTATACTTTGTTGCTATCAAGTGACCCATATTGGGTAAAGTCATCCATTTATCGTAAGGAGTTGGTATCTTGAAATATGATAATGTCTCTATCAATTCATCAACACGCTCATCGGATCCATAGAGACTAACATAATAAGCTCAAAAATCACATATCTCCTCAATCAAATCTTGTCGCACCTTAGCCCATGCATCAACACTCATGCCTAGCAAGCCAGCTATAGCTCGAAAACCACAATGTCCATCCGATTCAACATCCACAGTAGAACGTATGTATTGGCATATCTCTAAAGAGAAAGAATCAATAAATTTCACTCTCTTTTTTCAATGAACTAGTAGTTTCATCATCTTCACTAAATTGACTGAAACGGGTGTTCGCACTATCATATTGAGATTCAATAATCTCAAAATATGAAGGATCACGTCGAGTTTATTTATCTCGTTGGCCTTTGGTCTTAGCCTTCTCGGGTGTAGGAACAAGAAATGTAGTTGTTGGATCACCTAGTTCCCTTAACTTTTTCTTCGAGGCAAATTTTCCCGAGAGATCACAAGCATTAAAGCGTTTCATTATAAGCTCCCACTCGACATCAAGATTCAACTCAGCCAAATAATCAACATTTTTCTTCTTCAAGTCCAACTTCAACCAATAAGGATCCAAAACGGACAAGGGAATCGATGTCCCGTCCCTTATGAATTCAGCAATCTTGTAAGCACAAGGCAACCCATGTGTGCCTCTAATGACGCAACCACAGACAAGAGGGTCAATGCCGGTATCATTTGCTCGTTGTGCCTCCTTCAAAATAATATTTAATACTATCCTAGAAACTAATCCCCGTAACTCCCTAAACAAAGTTGGTCGAAAATTATGTTCCACAACAGTAAGACTTATCTCAAACGAAGCCTTTATCTCCGTATGTTGCAGCTCAATCAGGGAGTTGATAACATTCCAAGATGTATCAAAATCTCCTTGGGACGATCTAAAGTGTCTCTTTAACTTTGAATGTGCACTCTCCACCCTGCATGACGTTAGAAAATGTTTATTATAATGAATAAATTATATAATTTGTGAAAATAACAATATTTAAACCCTATAAACCTACATACCTATTTGTTGTAACATTTCCAAAGTGCTTTACTTTGTTTGTCCAAGCAGTAACAAATCTCTCTTTATGCTGAGTCAACCAAGTATCTCTCAAGTACTCGAGCGCTCTAGGATAAGAATGATAATGAGTTACCGATGAACTTAAATTTGCTTCATACTCATACTCATTCAAAGAGAATACAAGAACGCCCAAGCTGACATGAATGCCTCCCACTTCTCTTTGCTCTCAAACCACTTTTTACAATTAGCAAGTACATTCTTTGATATATGCCATCTACATAAGAGATTGGTTGTGCTAGGGAACATTGTTTGTACTGCTTTCATCAATGCTAAATCCCTATCAGTAACAATGACAGAAGGCGTTGAATCAGAAGGCATCAAGCCTTTTAACTTCTCTAATACTCAAATGTAGTTGTTAGTGTGCTTAGCCTCCATGTAAACAAATGCAACAGAAAATGTCAAATCTATACATGTCACAACAACAATCTCAAGGAGTGGGAGTTGATATCTATTAGTTTTATATGTACAATCCATAACTAACACATTGGGAAAAGCATTCAACAAATTTACAGTAGTTGGATGAGCCCAAAATAAGTCTCTAACACAATCACTTGACTCATCACTCCTATGCTACTCAAACATATTTACAATCATTCAAATGTTTCATGAGTTGCTACATCTGTGATCTACCAGCTTTGTCAACCATTTTATACTTTTGTCATGCATTGTAGATGGTCTTTATGGTGCTGGAATTCTTCTTATCATGTTGTTTCAACATCATTAGTATATTTCTTGGTCTGACCATATTATTTGTCATATTGGACATTATACCTTGCTCTTTCACAGTTAATCGACTAGCAAAGGAATGTCCTTCCAACTGTCTTGCAGCCAAATGGTTATGCATTCCATATACTACTCTGATTGCCCAATCATCGCCCTTGTCCAATTTCACCCTTGTAGCTCGAATTGACAATTACACTTCTTTGTTCCCGTTCCCAAGCGACGGAATTCATCTCTATTTGATTTATATATTCCATACTGTTAACATGCAAGTCAAAGTCTAGGTTTTCTTTTAGGAACACCAACTTCGGATGATCTAATCACAATAACAAAACCTAGGTCTCTTCCAACCTCTTTAGCCCATGTGATCAAGGCATTTCTACAATTGAAAACCTGAACGAAATAAATTTAATAATTAGTTTTTTTTACGGTATTTGTATTAAAACATTATATTAATTTTAAATACACTTACCTTGTTAGTAGTAAATGCATAAGTACAATCAAATATTTCTTCATCCACTCTATTTGATTCTTTAATGTACACTACTATTTTTTTGTTCCTCTGCAAATATTAAACAATTAATTATAATTATTACAATCAATTATATAATAAAAATAATTAATTATAAAAATAAAATTGAGAAACACGCGAGATGGTAATGTGCGTGCAAGCCTAGCTTGCTCACGGATGGGCACTGCGCGCCCACCACGCGCATGGGCACCGCAAACAAGTTGCCTTGCACGTGCGATGCCCATCAGCGCGCAAGCTTGCTTGCGCGAAGACAAGCATTTGACGCAAGCTCGCTTGTGAGCGATGCTAGTTTTGCGCAAATTCAATTCTGCAGAAGCAAAACCAAAAAAAAAATCACAAAACCTTACCTCTTCCTCTTCTCTTTCAATTTCTTCACTTTCATACTCTTCATAGCTATCATAATAGCTACTTTCACTCATATTTTTCAATTTTTTGAAGGAAAATAGAATGATTGAAGAAGGAAAATGAGAGAAATGTAGACTGAACAGCGGAACTGAAGAGCAGAACATAAGGGATGGAAAAAAGTGAGCAGAACACTAAATTTTTAGTATAGGATATTAATGTCATTTTACATGGGGATATTTTTGTCTTTTAATACATTGTAGTAGAAAGAGTAAAAACTGTAGTGCATTTAGAATTTCCCTATAGAGCTTGGTTTACAGTGGTGATCAAAGTGTTTGTGATCTAGTTTTCTGCACACAAATCACTATATATGTTTTTTGAAAACTAGCTCTATTATCGCATGAAGCATGAAGGATCTGTATCTCTTGTAGTAGTGGAGTTGACTTAGATAAGCACGTGGAGTGTGTAATGCAACTTAAAGTGGATCCATGGTTGACTATATTATGATCCTAGTAAATTAGTGGGCCTAACAATTTCCCCCCAAGCGTGAAGACTAGTATAAAGTGTTTGTCCAAGAGCTTAATTTTATTAAAAGCTCTTCGCTGGCAAGTAAAATGTTTTAAAGTGAATTATTTAGCAAGAAGGTAGACTTGGATATGCATGTGGAGCGTGTAAAGCACCTTAACATGGTCGCCTGAGCGATTGCAAGATGTAGCATTCAAGAATGTTCAGATGACTTATGTGTTCGCTAGGGAGGGTAAAAGGTGAGGTGCACTTTAAAGGAAGCAACTTGCTTGTTCGTCAAGCTTGGGCGAAAAGTGATTTGTACACTTATTCAAGGGTGGCTTATGTGATCACCAGGTGAGGCAAGAGGTTAGGAACACTCTAAAAGGAGTGGCTTCTTTGTTCGTTGAGCTTAGGCGGAAAGTGATATGCCCAGTCTATAAGTATAAGATTAAATTTGCATTTCACTTTACACATACAATATCTAATCATTGAGAGCCACCAATAAGGAGAAAAGTAAAAAGAAAAACTAGCCTATCAAGAATTTTGTTTTGGCTTTAATAATATATGTCTTGATGCAACGATAAATGTTGCTTTTTTTTTACTTAGAGGTCATAGGTTTAAGCAGAAACAGTCTCTCTATTAATGCAGAGGGAAGACAGCGTACAATAACCTTCTTCAAATCCTACAATATGGGAGCTTTGTGCATCAAATTGCCTTTTTTATCAAGTAATTTGTTAGATACTCGATGTTTTAATTATCGCATGATTTTTGGATTGAAGTTTACTTAAAAAATTATCACACGTCTACTTTTTTAATTAATTCTTTTTATTTTTTAATATATAGTATGGATATACGTGATCCTGTGAATCATATCAAAATTAATGAAGTAAATTTTTTGAGATTTATATATGATGTATTGACAATGAATTGTCTCTATATATTGTTAATGCAGTAGAGGTTGATACCTCATTAATAAGCAAATTAAAAATATGTCAAACCCTTTATAAATACAAATAAATATTTTTACAATTTGTTTATAAAGACTTATTGTTGAGAAATCAATCTCTTATGTATTGACAGTATATAAAAACTATATATTATCAATGTATCATATATAAATTCAATTTTTTAATATTTATAGATTAATTTTTTTTTTTGTAAATTTAATTAGTTTATATACACTTTGAGACTGAAACTCTAAGGTGAAGCACCACATCCCAAAAGAAAAGGAAAAAAAATTAATCTGAGACATTGTTTTCCTTTTTATTTATTTATTTATTCATTGAAAAACCTTAAGCACAGCACATGTGAAGCAATTTCGAGAAGCATGGGCACCGTTGGCTGCTGCCATATGCACAGCATGCAACTATTTAACCATGCTTTCTTTCCCTTCCCTTCACACACAGAGAAAAGTATTTTTTTTAACAGATAATATTTATGATTCAACCAATGAAATAAAAAAGTGCTGACTACTAATGATAAGATTGTATTGAACAGATAAATTGCCAGTGAGATTTGGATTAAAAAAAAAAAGAGCATATGAACAGATAAGGCAAAAGTCAAGTGTTGCACTGTAAATAACTACTATATATTTGCTATGGGAATGCAACCATTCCATTTATCCGAAAACCTGAAAGCTATACCTTTGGTGGTGACTTCATATACATACAGATCAACCACAAGTTGTATTCTTCATTCCAGTTCTTCAAAAATATCATCTCAAAAATCATCAAAATCAAGCATTTTTCTTTGAAATCTTCATCCAAATGAATGGTCACCGTGTTAAAGAAAAACCTTCTTCAATGCATTGTGTTCTTTTATCTTGCATAATGCGTTGAAGTAAGGACGGGTTGCTAGTAACAATAGCATCTGCATGCTCTTCCAACATCCTCATCATGGAATCAGCATCATCAACTGTCCATGCGTACACCTTCTTCTCTCTCCTGTTCCAACCAACAGGGTCAACCAATGAATCACAACTGCTTACTGCATACATATAAATTAACACCAATAATCCAACTCAGCTCAAAATGAGTTTCATACCCATGCAAAATTTTAACAACTCTTTCATTAATCAATGGATGGTATAAACCAACCACTCTGGCCCCTTTCATTCTCAACAAGTTGGTTCTAGCCCCAGTATTGGGATCCACCATTACAATGTAGCCTACCTGCGAGTACATCCACCAACCATCAAATGCATATAAAAATAGTCAGAAGCAAAATATTAACAACTCCCACACTATAGCCTTGGTTGAAATGGAAGACTGTTAAGGCTAAAACACCAAGGCAGCATGCAGATTAAGTTCAAGAATTACAATTCAGGATAAATATTACCTGAAAACCAAACATAAATAACTTCAGGAGTGGAGTCAAGACATTCTATAATTTGCAGAAAAAGCAGCCAAATAAGGAGTACTATAGGCTCAAAATGGGCAAAGTTCAGCTGAAGAAAAAGGTTGAGCCTAGCATCATATCGCGTAGATGTTCAAATCAGATTAATTCCTTATACAAGAAAATGCAAGCATGCATGCTCGTGTGTACATTCATAATTAGACATTACAGTTTACAAAGAACTTATTTCTGTGTTTTTCATAGAAAATACTAGTTCTCAAAAAATTCTATTTTTTATTTTCTTTTAAGGAAGAAAAAGGAGCCAACATCACGGAATTCTAATGGAAAATTATTTTAAATTATATGCATTGAGATTCTCTAGCCTTATAAGTCATAATACTTGACTAAAAGACCAAAGAGACTACCTAACCAGAGTCCTAATAATGGTCAGATTCAGAGTGGTTCATTATGGATTTTGATTGTCAGGTCATTATGTTGTTTGGCAGATTTTGGGTTGAAGCTCGGGCAACCCAGATCGGAAACGAGTTGGGAAGGTCTTCTTCTTTGCATCAACATTTGCCACATTTTGCCAGCAGATAGCAAACAAATTCATGTCCAAATTGATGACTTACAAAGGAAATCTGGGTTGGCAAGTTGGATTTTGAACTAGTTGGTAGGGTGGTCGAATTTGCTTTTGCCACCTATATGGCTCTATAGCACAAATATGTCATGTCATGTAGCATGTGGCAATTAGCCAATCAATTCAGATGGAAATCTTTTATTACCCTTAAAATATTAATACATACTCCACAATCTTCCCTGAATAATTTAAGATATTCATATAGACAGCAAAATTATCCTTTTAACACGATACCATTTTTATAGAAAAAAATTTAAAAAAGCTTTAGAACAGTCAAATTGCTTTCTCACCATAACATCAGATGAGAGTTTGATTATGTCCCTTGCTAAACTATCGCTTTTAGCCCAAATGAGGCAATTCTTACACTGCATCTTCTCAACCTGAAAATTTTTATAAATGAAAACCTTAGAATTTGAAAATCTAAGCTGGACAAAATATTTCAAGCAATTCAAAATTCAAACAATAGAATGCCATGAAAACTCCCCTAGTGCTGGTCAGACTGCCCAACGTCAGCTGCCACAAGTTTCACACATTAACTATTCTCTGCGCATGGCCTAGTTTCTGTCTCAATCTATGCCTACGGATTGTAACCTCTTTACTTATGATGGCAGTGAGTCACTTATAAGCTCTTATAACTTCTGCAGCATACATTGAAGTTGAGTTCAGTTTTTGACAAATATGTTATAGGAATGTCAAACAAAGCATGAACTAGTCCCATATAAATTTAGGTATCAACATGCATGGAACGAGATCTCAAGAAGACAACAATTATAAGAAGACAACATGAAGAGTTGAAACACGTCTAATCCGGTTCATCTAGACGATGTTTGCAGTGTATGCTTCATGTGTTTTTGAATAATTTTGTTTTAATCACCCAAAAAAAAAGATGTCTAAGTTGTCAAGGCATCCAAATGGAAGAAATCACAACTGACGAGCATTGATTTAATATATTTTATGAAAGAGTATGCTATGCGATGCAGGAAGGATAAAACAAGCTACTCGAGGGATTAAACAATCTAGGATTTTATGGACATTGTATTTTAAACATATATTTTAAAATATCTTAGATTATTCATGTTATTTCATAATTAATTCTAGTAATTTGCTTTTTCAAAATATTAGGGAATTAGTGATAGATTTGGTATTTTGCGTGTAACCATGTTATTTTAGTTTTTAGTAGGCCTTGGATCATGAAATCTTGAGATTTTGGTATTCTAAATAATTGAGCTTTTAATAGTTATGATCCTGGTGTTGAAAATTAACTATTGGTAATTGATATCTAAGATTTGACAATTGAAATTTGAGATTTTGTCCTTAGAAACTTATTTTGAGATACTTGCTCTACACAATTATGTCCAGCCAAAATCTAGATAAAATCTATAACATTGCGGATTACTCATCAATTGCTTGGATAGATAAATTTCATTCTTTTCAGAAGCCAGGGCAAACATCATGGGTTCTTCATAAAATAATAAGATTTCCTTGATAGCTAATTAGGAATTGCAAAAGTATTTTATCAATTTAATGGAGCTTTGGTGTCCTGGAGATTTTGACAAATATTGTTTTGCCGAAATGGAACATGGTCCAGTGCAGTCCTATTTTGGGTTTAGCTGAGTCATTAGGGTTTTAAAGTAGCTTTTAGTTTACATTAATGTGTTGTTTCTTAATCTGGGGGTTAATCAAAGAGTTAAAATTTGCTCTTAATCTACCCAACAATATTTAGTTCTCTCTTGAGAGTCTCTCTCGAGATAATCTTGAGCCTAGTCTTAGTTTTCTTGTTTTCCTTCACTTTTACTCTTCTTTACTTTGTTTTCTTGTGTTCTTGACTTCTTACGCTAATCTTTCCTTGTTTTCCTTGCCAATTGACAGGAATAGGCTTTCTTCATTTTTCTTCATCCATTTTACATCTAGAGTCTAGGTTCTCTCAAACTCCGTTGTGTTGAGTGTCATACGAAAATGCAGCCAATCCCAAGCTCGGATAGAGGAGGCTGCTTGGCGGTAGGTTTGGACATTCGGCCACTAAAAACTTATCCAATTTTTAATGAGATGAACAATTAATTAACTTCTTTGGGGGGTCCCCTACTCAGCGACACATTGCATTGGAACCCGACTGTAGTGAAAAGTATGCAAGGATTGCTAGGTCGTCACCTGGAAGTGACACGCCACATTGATGCCTAGATATGGTGTCAAATAGGCAAAGGTTCCCACTCCATAATGGATGGGGGTGGGTAAATAAGTTAGTCCATAGCCATAAGCTTAGATAAGGATCATGGAATATAGGTAGACTTAATGATAAGTGGTAGAGATTTGTGAGGTTATGTGTAAGAGGAGGGTTAACATCTTGTGTCTCCAGGAGATCAAATGGGTTGGGGAGAAGGCTAGGGAGATTGCACATTAGCAGTATAAGCTTTAGTATACAAGGAAAGATATAGATTGAAATGATTTAGGTATCTGTGAAAAATTAGAATATTGTACTTAGAAGAATTTATCAATGATACAAAACCCCTTGGGATAATATCCAACTGCTTTTAAGCAACAAATAGAAAACTAAAAATATTGCACATTAGCAGTCTAAGCTTTAGTATACAAGGAAAGATAGAGATTGAAATGATTTAGGTATCTGTGAAAAATTAGAATATTGTACTTAGAAGAATTTATCAATGATACTAAACCCCTTGGGATAATATGCAACTGCTGTTAAGCAACAAATAGGAAACTAAAAATCTGCCTAAACCTAATCCCTATGATCTTGGGATTCTCTAACCTTAATTCTAGGGATACAGATATTTACATATTTATAGATGCAATTGACTTTCCCACACTCCCCCTCAAGCTAGTGAATAGATATTCTCCATTCCCAGCTTGGATACGATGGTTTGAAATGCTACACTACTTAGTCCTTTGGTAAGTACATTTGCGAGTTAATAGCTAGTAGTCCCATAAGGTATGCAAATTAATCCACTATCTAACTTCTCCTTAACAAAACGCCTGTCTATCTCTATGTGTTTCGTTTGATCATGCTACACGGGATTATGTGCTATGCTGATTGCAGATTTATTGTCACAGTATAGTCTCATCAGTCTATGCCACTAGATTTTTAGGTCTTCTAGAATGATCTTCATCAACAATAGTTCACATTCCTTGAGCCATTGCCCAAAATTCTGCTTCTGCACTAGATCTTGCCAACACATTTTGTTTTTTTTGCTTCTCCATGTCACAAGATTTCCTCCAAGAAAGGTACAATACCCAGAAGTGGATCTTCTGTCAATTACCGGCCCTACATAGTCTGCATCTGTGTAGGCCTCAAGTACGAGCCCTGTGTTTCTTCTAAACAAGATCCCCTTTCCTGGAGTTCCTTTGAGATACTGCAATACTTGATTTGCTGCTTGTAAGTGAGCTTCTTTTGGTCTATGAATGAACTGACTAATTACTCCAACAGCATAAGCAATATCAGGCCTAGTATGAGACAAGTAGATGAGTCTTTCTGAGATTGGCTAGTAGCCAGAGGAATAGATGGATCGGTAGTATTTTTATGAGGCTTTCTCCTAGTACAAACCAGCAGCTCAAAGTTTGGATTCAATCGATCCTTTGTAGTAATTCTCCCCCTGTTTTAGATACATCAACGCTTGGTACCTCTTGAATAAGAGTTCTTATTTCCATTACTTTGAACATCTATTTCCAGGTCTTGTTTATCAGAGTGACAAAATCAGTTTTGGTAATAGTTCAGATACTTGCCAAAAATTATCTTCTTCTACATCATTCTCCCTCTGAAGATGATTTTTCCATGAAAGACATCCGTACTTACAAGAATTTTCTTTGTAACAAGATTAAAACACTCACACCCCTTTTTATTAGGAGCACACCCAATAAAAAACACAATTTTCAGCTTTGGGATACAATTTTGATCGAAAAATATGGGGAATGAAGACAAAACAAATACATCCGAAAACCTTTAAAGGTATATCCGAGTATAGCCAAAATGTTGGAAACATTTGTTTGAGACTGTTTAATGGGTTTTTAAAGTTCAGAATATGAGTAGGCATTCTATTTATTAAGTAAGTTGCCATTAAAACTGCTTCTCCCTAAAGATATTTTGGAACATTCATTGAAAACATAATAGCCCTAGCAACTTCAAGTAAATGTCTATTTTTTCGTCCAGCTATTCCATTTTGTTAAGGAGTTTCACGATATGTAGATTGATGAAAAATGCTTTTCTCCTTAAAAAAAAAAATTCTCAAACATTCGTTGAAAAACTCTATGCCATTGTCTGAACCATCCAGTCCAGATTCTATGGGATTGGATATGATTGATTTTTTATTTATTTCCTAAGATAAAGGGATTTGGTATCTTGACCAAATATTTCCCTGATTGGTTTCATTTAAAACTTTCCTTTATTTAGGATTCCTTTTCCTTTTCTGAAAATGGTATCTAGGATATATAGAGATTTACGTAGATTTCCTAGTTTAGCCTACAACTATTTATATTCTCTGTAAGCTGTAGTTTTTTACGTAGAAAATCAGAAAAACATGTTCCTATCAATTTCTACATTCTCTACAATATCAGTTTCTACATGGTATCAAGAGCATACGACCCATTAAAATTCTTAGTTTGATTCTTCTCCCACCATGCTGAGCGGTAGCACAACATCAGAGGTGACTTCAAACTCAGGGAGCATGATCAGCAACATCGCTTGGAAGGCTGTACGTGCTAGGGAGAGTTATGGGAAGACACCTACTGATGAGATGCCACATCAGTCCCTTCAGCAAAACAGACTTGAAATTGTGAGTACTGCCACTTTGGCACAAAAAGGTAATTTTCTAAGCGCTTTAAGTGTCAAACGTCATAGCTCAAAGGCATGGATCGTTGACTCAGGCGCATCAGACCATATGACTGGTGATGCATCTTTATTTCATGAATACAGCCCATGTTCTGGAAATTTTACAGTTCGTATTGCAGATGGGTCATTATCTAAAGTAACTGGTATCGGTTCAGTTGCTATCTCCAAGGACATAATGCTTAATTCTGTTCTCCATGTTCCTAATTTGGATTGTAATCTCTTATCTATTAGTAAGATTACTAATAGATCTTAATTGTGTTACTAAATTTCTCCCACATATGTGTGAATTTCAGGCCTTGGATTCGGGGAAGAAGATTGGCAACGTTAGGATATGTGCGGGACTCTATCTTCTTAGAGATGAAGAATCTGAGAGGAAAATTCAGAATAATGCTTGCACAGTCTCAACCTCTAGCAGTCATCAAGATAGTGCAGTCATGTTGTGGCACTACCGATTAGGTCATCCCAACTTCTTGTACCTCAAAAAACTATTTCCCACATTATTCCAAAAAAATCCCTCATATTACCAATGTGAAATTTGTCAATTGTCCAAGCATCCTCGTAATACTTACCCACATCATTCATATAAACCATCCCATCCATTCTCCATAATTCACAGTGACGTTTGGGGACCATCTAGGATAGCAAATATTACTGGTTCTAGATGGTTCGTTAGCTTCATAGATGACCACATTCGAGTGACTTGGTTGTTCCTCATGAAAGACAAATCTGAGGTTGGGCAAATATTTCAGAATTTCAACAAAATGGTCCAGACTCAATTCCAAACCAAAATTCAGGTGCTTAGAACCGACAATGGAAGGGAATATTACCACTCTATCCTCGGAGCTTATCTACTTGATCAGGGAATTGTCCATCAAAGCTCATGTGTGGATACTCCCCAACAAAACGGAATAGCAGAGAGGAAAAACCGACACCTAATGGAGGTTGCCCGATCACTCATGCTTGCCACTCATGTTCCAAAACATTTTTGGGGAGAAGCAGTTTTAATAGCCACTTATCTCATAAATAGAATGCCTTCTCGTGTCCTTCAATTCCAAACACCGTGCCAAAAGCTCCTTACAACCTACCCTCATCTTCGAATTATCTCATTCATCCCTACTAAAGTGTTCGGGTGCACCGCATTTGTCCATATACATCAGCAACATCGAAGTAAATTGGATCCCAAATCAGTCAAGTGCATATTTCTTGGCTACTCTCCAAACCAAAAGGGGTACAAATGTTATTCACTGGTAGCCAAAAGATTTTATAATTCTATGGATGTAACCTTTTTTGAGAATCAGCCATATTACACCAAAGCTGACATTCAGGGGGAGAGTGCGAGAGAATATCAACTTTGGGAAACCATACCTGCTGCTAAACCAGTACCTTTACCACCAGCCCAAATCTCTTGTCCACCAGCCCAAATATCTAGTCCACCTATAATCCTCACAGAAATCCACCACCAACCTCTTGATCCTGAGATAACTAACACTCAACTTAGCCCTCAAAACCTTGAGTCTGTGAAAGAAACAGCAACAAAAGACATGATTGTTTACTCAAGGAGACCGAAATCTCAAAAGGAGGTAGAGAGTCTCACATCTCCAAAGCAAAACCAAGATTCAGAACCAAATCCAGAAGTTTCTGAGATGCATACAGGTAACATAATTACTGAACCTATCTCTAGTGATTTTCCTAGTGATCTTGACCAACCTATTGCAATAAGAAAAGGAGTAAGGACATGCACTCAGCATCCTATCAGCAACTTTGTATCCTATGAGAGCCTATCTCCAGCTTTTCGTGTGTTTGTGTCCACTTTAACAGATGTTCAAGTTCCAAGCAATATTCAAGAAGCTCTCCAACAACCAAAATGGAAGGCTGCTGTTTTGGAAGAAATGAAAGCACTAGAAAAGAATGGCACGTGGGTGATTACAGAACTTCCCGAAGGAAAGAGTCCGGTTGGTTGCAAGTGGATATTTTCAGTTAAACACAATGCGGATGGAAGCGTGAATCGATTCAAAGCTCGTCTTGTTGCCAAGGGCTTCACTCAATCTTATGGTGTTGACTATGAGGAGACATTTGCTCTTGTGGCCAAGCTAAACTCAGTCCGTGTGCTGCTATCTTTGGCAGCTAACCTAGATTGGCCTCTTCATCAACTAGATGTTAAAAATGCATTTTTGAACGGTGACTTAGAGGAAGAAGTCTTCATGGAGATTCCACCAGGATTTTATTCTCAGGAGAACAATGGTAAAGTGTGCAAGCTTCATAAGTCGCTATATGGCCTCAAACAATCACCATGGGCTTGGTTTGATCGCTTAACAAAGGTTGTTAAGAAGTATGGGTTTTCACAGTGCCAAACCGATCACACTATGTTTGTTAAGCACTCATCTGATCACAAGATTGCTATCCTTATCGTTTATGTGGATGACATCATTCTTACAGGGGACTACATGGAGGAGATTGTTGGGGTAAAGACCCTTTTGGCAAGAGAATTTGAGATAAAAGACTTAGGAAAGCTCAAGTATTTCCTTGGCATGGAAGTAGCTCGATCAAGAAATGGGATTTCTATTTCACAACGAAAATATGTTCTAGATCTTCTTAAGGAAACAGGGATGCTTGGATGCAAACCTGCAGATACTCCTATGGATTCAAATGGCAAGTTAGGAGTTGAAGAAGAAAGTCCTCTAGTTGACAAAGGTAGATACCAAAGGCTTGTGGGGAAACTAATTTATTTGACACATACTAGACCAGACATTTGTTTTGTTGTTAGCCTAGTAAGCAGATTTATGAATAACCCTACCGAAGCACACATGGAAGCAGTTTACCGGATTCTTCGATACTTAAAGAAAAGCCCAGGCAGAGGACTACATTTCAAGAAAACCTCAAATAGAGATGTTGAAGTTTTCTCAGATGCAAATTGGGTAGGATCTATAACGGATCGGAGGTCAACCACCGGATATTGCACATTCGTATGGGGTAATTTGGTAACGTGGCGAAGCAAGAAGCAGACAGTAGTAGCTCGAAGTAGTGCTGAAGCAGAATTCAGAGCTATGTCTCATGGGATTTGTGAAGGAATTTGGCTTGAAAGGGTGTTGAAGGAATTGAGGATTTCAAAAGGAAGTTCTATGAAGGTGTTTTGTGACAACCAAGCAACCATAAGTATTGCCAAGAACCCAGTTCACCATGATCGGACCAAGCATATCGAGATTGATCGCCATTTTATCAAAGAGAAAATCGAAGAAGACCAAGTTAGACTTGTCTACACGCCAACTAGTCTTCAAACCGCAGATATTCTCACCAAGGCCCTTCCTATAAACAATTTTGAAAGCTTGAAGTCCAAGTTGGGTATGATTGACATCTACTACCCAACTTGAGGGGGAGTGTGGAAATCCAGTCCAGATTCTATGGGATTGGATATGATTGATTTTTTATTTATTTCCTAAGATAAAGGGATTTGGTATCTTGACCAAATATTTCCCTGATTGGTTTCATTTAAAACTTTCCTTTATTTAGGATTCCTTTTCCTTTTCTGAAAATGGTATCTAGGATATATAGGGATTTACGTAGATTTCCTAGTTTAGCCTACAACTATTTATATTCTCTGTAAGCTGTAGTTTTTTACGTAGAAAATCAGAAAAACATGTTCCTATCAATTTCTACATTCTCTACAATATCAGTTTCTACATTTTGGTTTTGAACTTTGTCTCAATCATATTGTAAAACTCTTGAAAAAATTGTTTCACTTCAGATTTTTGGTTCATAACATAAATCCAACACAGTCTAGTATGATCATCAATAAAAGTCACAAACCACCTTTTTCCAGTTACAGTAGTAACCTTAGAAGCTCCCCAAACATCACTGGGAATCAAATAAAAAGGTTTCGTAAGGCAATAGGGTTTTGAAACAAATTTGACTCTATGGTCTTTTGATAAATGACAAATTTCACACTGAAGTATAGAAGAATCCAAACCTTTAAACAAAGCAGGAAATAAGTGTTTTAAATAAGAGAAACTAGGATGTCCTAATCTGCCATTGCATTATTTGTTTTAAAACAAAATTTGAACTAGTACTACTGTTGCCTTGAGCTGTTTTATTACCAAAGGAGGAGTGTTCATCAAAATAGTAAAGTCCATTTATCTCTCTAGCATTTCCAGTCGTCATCCCTGAGCATTGGTCCTAAAAAACACAATAGGAATCAAAGAAAGTGACACAACAATTAGAATCTTCGGAAAGTTTGCTGACAGATAAGAGATTGCAGGCAAGTTTAGGAACATGGAGTACAGATTTAAGATCTACACTCTTAGAAAGTTTAATAAGACCTTTGCCAACAATAGAAGAAAAACTACCAACAACAATTCAAATTTTTTCATGACCAGAACAAGGAGAGTATGAATGAAACAAATTGGACAAATTAGTCATATGATCAAAAGCTCCCAAACAATGATCCAGGGAGTGGAATTAAGGGCTGTAGATTGAGCAATAGAATTTCTACCTGTATGGGCCACTGAACAATTCGAAGTACCAGTAATGGGATTGGACTTTAGAAGCTTCAGAAATTGATCAATTTGTTCTTTGGAAAAGGGTCTTGACTTGGCTTCATTGGTGGTAGGCTGTTGTCGTTTATGCTTCGGTTTCCAGTTGTTTGGTTTTCCATGAATTTTCCAACAAGTTTACTAAACATGTCGTGGTTTCTTACGGTGGTCACACCATACCCGAGGCTTCTCATTATTCCTCTGGGGTTTAGAAGTATTTCGGCCTCCAACATGAGCCTGGGTAACACAAGGCTGAGTTCTCTGTCTTACCACTTGGATCCGATGAAATTTCCAACATGGTGGTGTGATGAGTGACAGCAGCAAGAAAAAAAAAAGTCTAGGGTTTTATAGGAATCTTTTTTAATTTTATCACACACTAATTAAAAGAGAATTAGCTTCTCCTCATAGCAGCGGAGAGCATAAAAAATAGGAAACAAAATAAAACAGTAATTACAATTCCTAAAAAATCTCATAACTTTTATTTCTTTCTAATTTTCAACTTTCCTGACTAAAAAGGAAATTAAAAAATAACTACAAAAAATAAGGAAACCAGGATACAAATCCAAATTTCCCTCTTTTCCACAAGATTTATAACAAGTTGGACACAAAGAATGGAGAGAAAGAGATAAATAGATTGGCATGAGCAAGAAAGAGGAGGAGTCGAGACATAGGAGTCGTGAATGTATCAAGGATGAGTACCAAAGAACTCTAATTAAGGACAATGATATTAAAGAATTGTGATGTGATTATTTCAACAAATTATTTAAACGGAGGACAAAGGATAATATCTCGATGCCTCCTAACAATTTGAACCGATGCTTGATGCACATAATTAAAGAGATAGGGGTAAAGGAGGCACTGAAGAAGATGAAGACAGGAAAAGCTGTTGGGCCTAATAACATTCTTATTGAAGTTTGGAAATGCCTTGGAGAGATAGGAGTTAGGTGGTAGATAAATATTTTTAATAAGATTTGGCGCACTAACTAGATACTTGAGGAGTGGAGGAAAAGTGCTTTAGTACCACTTTATAAGAACAAAAGAGATATTTAGAGTTGCACCAACTACCTAGGCATAAAACTAATGAGTAACACGATGAAATCATGGGATAGAGTGATATAATACAAATTAAGGAAGAATGTGGAGATATCGGAGAATCAATTTGGTTTTATGCCTGGTCGATCAACTATAAAGGTGATACACTTGTTATCAACTCGAGTATAGGGTAAAAATCTTTATATGATCTTTATAAACTGGGAGAAAGTATACCATAAAGAGCCTTGAGGAGTGTTATGGTGGTCCTTAATGAAGAAAAGAGTCCCCGTGAACTAAATTGCAATAATTAAGAACATGTATGAAAATGCAAGGATACACGTGAGGACATGTGGAGGGCAAACAAGTGAATTTCCTATAACAGTAGGACTACATCAAGGGTCAGTGTTAAGCCTGTTCCTATTCGCTACAATAATGGACGAGTAAACAAAATCCATTCAAGATAATGTGCCTTGGCATATGATGTCTGTAGATGATACTGTCTTGTGTGTTGAGACCAGAGCGAAGGTTAATGAGAAGTTGGAACTATGGAGACAGATGCTAGAATCAAGAGGGTTCAGACTGAGCAGAGTCAATACTGAATACATGAAATGTAAATTCAATTCAAACAAAGAGAAAGATCGAAACATAGTGACGCTAGGCAGGGCGAAGATCCCGATGCGGTATCATTTCAGATATTTGGGGTCGATTGTACAGATGGATAAAGAGATTGATGGTGATGTGACCCATAGGATTCAGGCTGGATAGAGCACGTGGAGAAGTACAACATACTTGTAGCTCAATAAAGGAATTCCTATATGATTAAAAGACAAGTTTTACAAGACAGTTGTTAGACCAACAATGCTCTATGGTAGTGAATGTTGGGTGACTAAAAGACTACATACACAGAAGATGAGTCTAATAGAAATGTGAATACTGTGATGGGCGTGGCGATATACGAGAAAGAATAGAATGAGAAATAAGGATATTTGCATGGTTGGAGTGGCACCTATTGAAGCCAAGATGAGTAAAACTTGTCTATGTTGGTTTGGACACATACAACGTAAACTTGTGGACGCTCCAGTTAGGAGAGTGGAGGCTATGAGTGATGGAAAAGGGTCAAGGCTAGGGGAAGGCCGAAAAGACTTGGAAGGAAGTTATCCGGAAAGATATGACGAAACGATAGTAGAAAGAGCATATTGCCTTAAATAGGAATGAGTGGAGGAAGAGATTTTATGCTGAGAACTTTGTGTGAGTTCATATATTGATTCATGTAGCCTACCCTAATATTGGGATAAAAGCTCTGACGACGACAACGACAATGTCTAGGTTTTCTTAGTCCTTTAGTTCTTTCTAGGGTTGCTTTTTTTTCTTTATACCAAATTTAGATCTTGACATTACATCAAAAACGATTTCTGGAGACTGTGCTAGATCTAGTACTTTTTCACTATGTTACACATTAGAGGGCAGATAAACCTCCAAATCAAGGAGATAATGGGGGTTTAAGAGGGATGTGGTCTATGAAGGAAGTTCCAGCTGTTCGAGTTAAGATTGTTTGAGTTAAGATTCAATCTTTATGGAATCATTTGCAAAGATGAGAAGTTGATGATTTCTGCAATTGCAAAAAATCCATGGTCTTGCTTGAGTCTAAAGAAATGGCAAGTGAGACCTTTCTGGATACAAGGTGCATAATCTACCATAATATTTCCCTGCTATAGATCTTAGGCAATGATACCATCTCCCTTATCTTTTTTTATTTGTTGTATATGTCCTCCCTAGATTGGTGAATCAAGAAATTGCTTCTAGCTATATCGAGGGTATTAAAATCAGTCGCGATGACCCTCTTTTATCTCACCTCATAATTGGTGATGACTCTTTGATTTTCTTAATGATGATGTTTTACATTGTCAAAGATTGGCTTCGATCATACGAGCTTATTGTGCAGCCTTAGGACAAACGATACACCTTGAGAAGTCTAATGTCATTTTTGCTACAAATGTTCCAAGAGATTTGCAAATAGAAATAGTGGAGCAATTGCAAGTTCCAGCGGAGAAAACCTGAGCACCAATTTGAGATTTCCTTCCTTTGTGGGTATGAAACATGAGGCTATGGGGTTCATCAGGACAAGGTCTAATAGGTTGGAAAGCTAGAAACAAGGCCCACTACCTCAAGTTGAAAAGAGATTTTAATAAAGGCCGTGGCTTGTAAAATTCCTACTCACACTATGGTCTGTTTTATGTTGCCTAAAAAGTTGTGATAAGTTGAATTCTCTTGTATCAAAGTTATGGTGGGGCAGCAAGAGGCACAGCATTGAATATATTGGATTTGTTGGAACAGGCTAACAAAGAGTAAGCAAAATATGGGAAGGGATTTAAAAGTTTGGTTCTTTTCAACCTTACTATGCTAGCAAAATAAATGTGGACAATCTTGGAGAATCCCAATGCATATTGGGTTACAACATTGAAGGGGAGATACTTATGAAGTTGCTCTTTCTTGGGGACAAAAAAGGAGCCTGTGACTTCCTAGACCTAAAGGTTGGCAAAAGTTTCCTTAAGGACCATTTAAGTTGGCAAGTACTAGATGCAGAGGAGGTAAATATATGGACAGACAAATAGATTCCAAGGTTAGGAAGGTGCTACAAGGACCTGGACAGTAGAGGATGGATTAACCACAAAAACTTGCCCAGATTATGGAAAAAAAAAAAAACAGGTGTGTGGAAACCAGGGGAGATAGAGGATGACCTGACACCTCACTAAAAAAATCCTTGCTTGTTTCAATTTGCCAAAAAGAGGTAAAGACGGTATGGTGTGATCTGCCAAAGACAAAAAGGGGTATATTTAGTTCGATTTGGCTTTCAAATGTCTAAACAAGCAAATAGAGATGCTCTGCATAATGTGCAACGTCTTCTCATATAGCAAATGATAGGAATTGGAAGCTCATTTGGAATACACACACGCCAAACAAAGTTAAAAATTTTCTTTCAATATTAATGTTGTTTCTTCTTTTGGAAATTTAAAAAGAACTAAGGTAATCATATCCTCAGAATGTCTATGGAATATACATGCACCAAACAAAGTTAAAATTTTGCTTTGTAAAGTAGCATTGTTGCTTCTTTTGGAAATTTGACAAGAATTAAGGTAATCAATCACATCCTCAGAATATCATTTCTATGGAACATGTGGAATCCCGCCTACTTTGATTTTGACTGTTGGCTGATTTGTTTCCTAAATTAAGAGTGATTTGCTACATCTTTAGGATTTCTTGTTATTTATTTTTTGTTTCCATTTCTGTAGAATATTTTGTTTCCTTATGTATACTTGTCCTTTGTACTCTTCAAAAGATAAAATAAGGGAAATCCATTATTCTCTAAATTCTACAAGGTATCAAAGCAAGTCACCCTGAATCATTGACTCTTTCCCAATAGCCATGGCTAAGAGATGGGAAAACTCAACCTCTGAAGTATCATCCGAATCTGGAAGAGTAGATGCTACACTAATTCCTAGTGTTCCTGAAGGCCCTTTACTTAAAATTACTGAACGCAGGTTGAACGGCTAGAACTTCATCCAATGGTCACAATTTGTGATGTTTGTTGTGTGTAATGTGAAATTTTTTGAATGAGTAATTCTTCTATTCACATGAGCATGTATAGGGATTTAAATAGAGGTTTTAGGAGATCCTACAATATTAGGAAACTAACAACACAGGATCCCATAAAATAGGGAGAACTAAAAAACAAGAAACAAATCAGGAAAAGTAACGGTACTCAAATTGGGTAACTAAATCTGTAATCTAAGGAAACAAATAAGGAAGCAAAATAATTCCAAATCTTCAAATATTTCAACACTCCTCAAGCTGGGCTAAAGATATTAATCATGCCAAGGCTTGGAGTTTAATGAATCAAAGACCCCTTTCGGTAAGCCTTTGTTGAGAATATCAGTAACTCAGAGACTTGTAGGTGTGTACTGCACTTCTATGATTCCTGCTTCAATCTTTTCTTTTATGAAGTGTCGATCAATCTCAACATATTTCGTCCTGTCATGATGAACGGGATTCTTTGCAATGCTTATGGTGGATTGATTATCACAATGTATCTTCATAGGTTCTTCACTAGTGATGTGAAGTTCACTAAGAAGCCTTCTTAACCATATCCCTTCACAAATACCATGAGCCATTGCTCGGAACTCAAAATCTGAGCTACTTCTGGATACTACACTTTGCTTCTTGCTTCTCTAAGTAAATAGGTTACCCCAAATATAAGCACAATATCCAGAAGTAGATCTTTGGTCACTAATAGAGCCTGTCCAATCTGCATCATAGAATATTTCAACTTCTTTCAATGGAGACCTTTTAAGGAATAGTCCCTTGTCGAAAGAGAACTTGAGGTATCTGAGAATTCAGTACATTGCGTCCATGTTTTCTTCACTTGGCTTGTTCTTGAATTGACTAACCACGCTTACAGCTAACCCTATATCTGGCCAAGTATGGGAAAGTATTATAAGTTTACCAACCTTTGGTACCTCCCTTTATAAACCAATCCACGATCTTCTTTGTTCCAGTTTGGTTGAAGAATTCGTTGGAGTCTCAGTAGGTTTAATTTCAAGCACTCCAATTTCCTCAAGAAGAATTAGGACATTTCCATTTGAGACTGAAATACCTTCTTTGATCTACCTACTCCCATACCTAGGAAGTATCTAAGGTTCCCAAGATCCTTAATCTCAAACTCTTTAGCCACTAGTTGTTTAAGACTAGTCATTTCTTCAACATCATTTCTAGTCATAATAATGTCATCAACATAAACAATAAGAATGGCAAATTTATCCTCAGGAGAATGCTTCACAAATAGTGTGGTCAACTTGACCTTGATAATAACCATACCTCTTGATTGCCTTTGTGAATTGATCAGACCATACTCGCAGGGATTGCTCAAATCATATAGTGACTTCTTCAATCTACAAACTTTATTGCCTGAAATCATATTTTCAAGCCCTGGAGGTATCACCATGTACACCTCCTCTTCAATATCACCATTCAGAAAGGCATTTTGACATCTAGCTGATATAATAGCCAATCAAGGTTTGTAGAGAGTGACAATAAAACTGGATTGTGTTCATTGCAATACGGGCAAATGTAGACTGATGGACTCAAATTCAAGTACTTCCTTGTGGTCAAGGAATCTTTGTTTCTCAACGTAAGTATGTCCTAGACTTACTAAGAGAAACCAAAATGACTGGCTGCAAACCAGCGGACACACCAATGGACTCAACAAATAAAATTGGTGAAACCGAAGGAGGCTCGTAGGCAAAAGAGCAATATTAATGGCTTGGGGAAACTCATTTATCTCTCCCACACCCGACCTGATATTGGGTTTGAAGTAGGTATGGTAAGCACAAATATGAATAATCCTACTAAGCTTTACTTAATAGTTGTCAATTTCATCCTCCAGTATTTAAAAAAGAACCTAGGTGCGAGCCTCTACTTTAAGAAGTCTACAAATAGAGATATAGAAGTGTACACCGATGCAGACTAGGCTGAGTCCATAAATGGAAGATCAACTAAAGGCACCCATCAAAATAACTTGAAGCCAGGACCGTAGGTACAGGCCTTAGTGCTCTCATTTTCGTTCCAAAAATAACCAAGCAAGAAGAGATATATGAGTGCATGTGATTATCCTTTGTCCATGCGTGTCTCTCCCTAAATACAAAGAAAAATATTTACCTATAAAGATCAACTTCTATTTTTCTATTTTGCCTCCAAAAAACCATATTTGTATTTACTTCAATTTTTCATTTAATCTTTTATTTTGATTTGGACAGATACAGCAGCTATGGTTTTTGTCAATCAACTTTCAAGCACATAAAAGACACTTGACATGAATTAACTTCTACAAAACCTCAAAAATACTTCAAATTATTTTTGCTGCTCCAAATTTTGATCCAATTACCAGAGATACCATAATCAATTATACAGTCTGTTAAAACAGAAAAAATATTGAAAATTTTCTGGCATTAGAGAAGAATAGATGAAGAAAAATAATGAAATTTTTTCTGACTTGTGTATGGAGTGCCAATGTTGAGAGGGGGACTGCCTAACCACGCTCTGTCTCCCCTGACTCCGGAATAGTCACCGAAGGTGGATACCGGAGGGTTTCGACCAAAAAAAAATAATGAAATTTTTGTGCTGAAGAATGCACCATTAACACATTTCTAAATCAAAATATAAAATAAATCTAGACAAAGGGAGGGGAAAAAAAACTTACGGCAGAAAGAATGTCCTTTGCAAGCCCCTTTTCATAAGATGGAGGCCCCACCTTGGCATCTAGAATCACCTGCCGAACTGATCTTGATATCAACTGAAAATCCAGATGAACCAAATCACATACTAATCAGTCACCTTTTGATAGAAGAAACAAACAACAAGAGAATACAGTATGTGAGATGAAACACCATCTAAACATACCCTCAAAGCATCTTCAATTGTAGGAATTTTTGAATCACCAGACTGATGAGAGACAACAAGCTCTTTTATCTACAACACAAAATATACAATCATAATCAACATTATTCGCAGATAGATTTTCCCATATAGGGTGGATACAAGAGATGTTTTGTGATAAAACCAAAATGTAATTTCTGCAAAATCAAATTCAGAATGGTCCTAAGGAATTTACCTTCTACAGGAGATTAACATGTTATAATTTCAAAATTAAATCATGCATAATAGCATACACTAAAGAAAAAAAATCATTGCTCAAAGCAATACATTCAGTCCCCTAAATGTTCACTTTTTAAGCTCCAATCTTGCAAAAGGAAAAACCATTATAAATATAATATCATTGGTAGTGGTGGGAAAACTACATGCTAGAAATAAACATATTAAAAGGACCAAACTGAAAAGTTAAACTCAAATGACATAGACAGAAATGAAAATATCTTTATTCCATATTATCCTTTCTCTCTGGTTTGTCTCTGTGTTTGTGTCTACACGTATGACTTACGTAATAACAATAATAGATTAAGTCCCATACGTCATGCAGGTAAATATTGACTCTTTAGAACTCAACAGAGCAGAGAAGAGTCCATTCAGCAATATTCTCACCTCACTTGATCCAAAGTGGCCAACTTTAGAAGTGCTGTTACCAGATATTCGCTGCAAATCCCTGCTGGTCTAATGTAAAAATCAAGTCTCGAAACCGCTGCAACATAAGCTTGTAATACAGATACAGAAAAAAGACCAGAGTTCTCTAACATGAGTAAGAAATAGTTTTATCAAGTGGTACACGTCAATTCTTTAACTGTAATGTTAAGCCTCCTATTACTATCTTCCCACAAAATGCTCTTTCAGCTTACTTAAAACTTACTCAGCTTTGTAACCAAAAAAAAACTTACTCAGCTTTGTAACCAAAAAAAACTTACTTAGCTTACTAGTACATGCTTTTGCTTAACAACTTAAATATTGAAAATCAGCAAAAAATGAAAAAATAAATTATCATTTTTTATGCAGATAAAAAGTACAAAGACTAATCTACATTGCAAATATGGGAACAAATTCAAGTAATCAAAAGCCCTTGGTTTATTTATAGTAGCCACCAATATGTAAAGAACTAATAAATCAGAATCAGTACTGCTCTAATGCAGAATCAAAAACAATGTCTCAAAAGTATCATATCGTATTAAGTATTAAACTAGGTACCAATACACAAATTTATATGAGACAACATGATATACTAGGTGGCATGAGAAGACAACTTGTAGCTAGCTTATCAGTATATATCAACAATAAGACTAAAAAGCAGAGAGGGAGGTGTTCTTCTGCTACATACAAAAAAATAAAAAGTTTGAATAACCCAAAGATTTGGAATCAATATTCCAAAAAATTGACTAATATGTAATTGATTTAGAACCTGAGGAAGAAGATATATACAAAATTCTTATTTTGGGCGTTTAGCTAAGTTATAGGTATCTTAATGTTTAAAGTCTAGAGGAACTGGATTAGAAGGAATATGGAATTAAATGAAACAATGTTGCTTATTGCTTTAAATGTCAAAACTTCATCAGACTTCATGCATTGAAGTATTGAAAATATTTCTCTATAATTCCTATTTATCATGAAATTTTGGAATTCCATACATTACACTCAACAGTAAGCCAATAACAACTCACTTAAATGGCCACGGCTTCTTTTTTATAAAGTACATTACTACCAAAACCATTATGGGAAGTTAAGTACGCATGAATCAGAAAGCCACATCCTTTATGGGGGCAAAAGAGAACATCTTAGTGGAGCAAGAGATGGTAAGGTCTTAAACAATTACAGGTTTTGAAAATACCTGTCATGAACTGCAAACAAAACTCCATCTGAAGAGCGAGAGACGTCAATCTCAATGCAGTCTACATGAGAATGAAGAGCAAAATTATATGCAGACATCTGTGTCAAAATGAAAGAAAAGAACAGATGATAAAGAGATCAGCCAACAATAATAAAAAGGGCCCAAAAGATAAGTGAGTACGAATGTTCAATTTAAAGTCATTGTAATCTACATAACCAGTTCGTTAACTTTAAGTAATTTAGCCTTGGCCAAGTTTTGGCTAGGTTCAAGTTCTAAGGCACAAAATCAGAACTTCGAAGGAAACCAAAAACCAGGTTCTGTTTAGGACAAGGCCATTACATCTTCATAAGATACATAAGCAGTCAAGTTGACAACTGATGCTTGTGCTCTTTGGTAAGCCACACATAATAGCAAGGAAAAGAAATCACACAACAGAAGAGATGCCCACCGTGTTTGGGAAGGCATTTGTTGAGTCACCACCATGAGCACACACAAGTGGAGGATTATTCAGCCAACCACACCTCCTTAATTGCATCTGCAAAATAAAAATAAAGCTATACTAGTAAGGACCTATACCTGTGATAAACATCCCATTTAACCGAGGAATAACATAAATAAACCTAATTAGAATTAAAATAGAAATCTTCAACTTAGAATACACAGAAGCCATATGCTTTACTATTTAGAAGAAAGTAATTTAAATCATTCAGCAGTCGATCCAAAATCATCATATAATGAACATCAATTAAAGTAGATTGGCCTTAGTAAGATGTTTGATAACGGGATTGCCATGCTCTTTAAGAAGATTTAAGAAAAGCACATGCATACATACATATCAACTTGTAATTTCTCTTTGATCCCTCCTTGCTTTGATTTATGATGAAATATTGTTGTTAAGTAAATAGCTGCAGTTTAGAAAAGTGTACCTATTTGACAACCACACTTGATTGATTGCACACTAATTTCATTCAAGAAAACCAAGGTAATTTTATACAAATTATGGTTAGATACCTCTACATCTTTTGATGAAAAGCAAACATATTAAATTAGACAGGCGACATATGAAAGCGCAAAGAGAGCGCGAAATAAAAAGGCAGGCTTAAAGTAAAAGGCAAAGCAGCAATAATGCCTTAACTTTACCAAATCAAATAAGTAAAAGGGCAAAAAAAAAGGACAGAAAAGTTAGCAAAATGTAAATCAACAACAAGAAAAGCAAAACTTCCTTAAACCTTGCTCTTTGAGTTAAGAACAGAATACTCCACGCCTTCAAATGCTCTGCTATATCTCTCACCCCACAAACACCATAGTAAATAAAGTGGCACCATTGTCCAAACAAAATTATTCCTGCGTTTACTAGACACTCCTCTCCAACTAGCAAGAATACCTACCACAGTCTTTGCCATGAACAAATGAAAGGAAGACAGAACGTGCATCTTATTTCTGAAGCAATTACAGATTTATATGTTGATATGTTATATTTATAGCACAAAGCATGTAGATCAACAAAAATCAAATCAAAGATACATAGCATGGGAAACATTTTCAAATGGTTGAGTCACAAAATCATAAAGGCATGAAAAAGAGTTAGAATAGTAATTAACGGATATAAGTATTAATAACAAGTAACAAATATACAAGGCTCCCCTGATGGGCATGAATATCTGAAAATTTCACAACCAGACTATAATTCTATTTGTAATCCTTCATTTATATTAAATCATAGTCAACATTTCCTACAGTGTTTTCACATGTGAAAAAAATCAATGAATGCACTTTTTCAATGTCAATGTCTTCTAAGAAGAAATTTAAAGCTTCCGATTCTTTCCTATACCTCACATCTTGAATTTATAGAAAGAAATTTTAGCCCATCAATTAAAACAATGAATGAGATTGGGATTTTACCTGATGAAAACGGCGAAGCCTGAAGTGGAAGAAAACAGGAGGCAAAAGGGCGACGAAAGCAAGAAGAATAAGGATGTTACGAAGCCTTTTATAGAAAGAAGAAGAAGAAAATCTAAAAAGAGAGACTCCATTGCTGCGCCCTTGCAGCTGTTGCCTTCTTCCTTTACCATACATTACAAGAACTAGAACTAGAAATGTGCACGCCACACCTAGTAGCAGCTGCAAATGAAAAACTTCTTTTGAAAATAATTTATACTTTTATTTTATGTATTAAAATAGGAGTATATATTATGCGAGAAAATCTATTTCTACCCCACAAATTACTATTCATACTCTACTCCGTTTTTAAAAAATAAAAATAATTGACAAAATAATGATTTTACCCTTTAGATATCAGCTGTCACGATACTTGCTCAAATGCGCGAAGTGTTCGCGCTAGTTTCACTTATGCTAATTGTTCACGCAAGTTTATTTTGCGCGAGATGTGCAGAAATGCATTTTAAAATTTGTAGATATTGCACTATTAAAATTTCAAGTGTTACAAAAAATATTACGCGTTTTAAAATTTTATTACACAAAACAATTTTTGTGATTTATTTTTAGTATAAAAATAATTTTTATTTTATGCGTTTTATTTATACTAAAAAAATAATTTTTATTATAATAACACTTATATTTTATAGTTACCTTTCTCCAATTTTTTGCTCTTCTGCGTCTTCTTCTCGTTCTACTTTTCCTCTTTTTTCTATTCATGTTTTCTCTTCTGCAATTTTTTTCTTTCTCATAAGCTTTTCACAGTTTACATTTCATTTTCTTTTTAAAAAAATGGAAAATCTTAGTTAGAGTAGCTATTATGACAGTTACGAAGAGTACGAAAGCTTTCTTGAAAGTGTAGAAGCCGATGAAGAAGGAGAAGAGGTAAAAGATCTCTGCTCTCGTTTGCTGCAAATTACATTTCCGTGCAAGTACGCTTGCGCGGAAATGGCTATAGCTTGCGTGGATCTGTCATTTCTGCACTAGATGCTTGCGCGGAAATACCGCGCACTAAAATTCAGTCTTAATTTTTTAATATATTATTTATTATAATAATTATAATTAATGACTTTGTTTAATATTTGCAGAATGACAAAAGGATAGTGTATAGCGGAGAATCGAAAAGTGTCCATGAAGAAATATTTGACTGTACCGGTGCATTTACTACTAACCAAGTAAGTAGCTTTAAAATTAATATAATGTTTTAATACAAATCTAGTAGAAACCGAGGCCTCCTTAGGAAGCCATCGGCTCCCTCACCTGCTCCCACGACTAAACAAAAGAAATGGTAGAGGACCTTACCGGTCCTCTGCCAAAAGCCAAAACCTAAACCACATTAAAACCAAGAAAAGGAAAGAAAGAAAGGAGAGAAAAAGAGAAAGAAGGGATCTCGGCAAGACACAAAGGAGAAGTGCGGTGAAGGAGAGAAGGAAATGGGTTGGAGAAGGAGAAAGAGAGAACACCCAAAAGATGAAAAATGTGGCTGAAGAGGAGGGCGATAGAAGTTGATCGGGAAAGAGCTAAAGAGGTTATTTGGAGCTTTGGCTTGTTGGCTTTTTAAGAGATTGAGAGGAAGGCAAAATTAAGGCTGGAATCAGCCTTAAACAGCTGCATTTTTAGGGATCTGAAACAGTGAAAAGAAAGTTCGAAGCTTGAAGAAGGGAAGCTGAGACGTGATGGTTGGTGGATATAGATCGAAGTATAGCAGCTCCACATGAGGAGAAAATCTTGAAGCTTGACCAGAAAATCTAGCTGCATAAGGCAGCTTGGGTGGTTATTTTAGCTGATCTCTAAGTGTGTTCTAGTGGCCGTTTGAACAGTGTTGGTAGCGTTAAAGCTGGGGATTGGATGGAAGGTGTCTGAAGTTGGATTCAAGGCTGGAAGTGGCGTAAACTTGGAGTTGTTTTAGGCTAATTAGGTTCTGGTCTTGGTGTGATTGAGCTGCTACATTGAGGCAGTAAGAGGATTGATTTCTTTAGCTAGTCACAGTAGTATTTTGATGCTATTGTAAGTTGGGTTTTAAATGCTAGTAAGGCTGGCGTTGGGCTTGGTTTAGTGGCTGCATTTAGGCTATTGATAGAGGCTTCAGTAAGGTAGATTGTGAACACGTTAAGGTGGCTAATAATGGGGGTTTGACCATTGAAACGAAGGCTGAAGGTGACAGAACCGAGCCTCATTTCAGGCTGTCGAAACACTGAATTGAGTTGGAGTCTTAGGCACCAAACAAGTGTTCCTCAAGGGCTAAGAATAGGCTGTTAGAGGATTGGTTTTGGGGTTAAAATTGTGGCATTATAAGGAGGCTTTATAGTGGTTGTTTAAAGAGGTGTTGGGCTGCTGTGTAAGGGAGGAATAGGATTGTGAAAAAGGCTCAATATTGAGCTGATCAGTGGGCATTTTGGAGACCAGAAGAAAGGCTGTAAATAGGAGTCGACTCTCTTGGTTAGGACAGCAGCAACAAAATAGGCAGTCAAGGCTTTATCTTAGTTGGACAAGGCAGTGAAGGAGGGATACATCTTGCTTGAGCAGTAAAGAGGGTAAGAGAACATATTATGTAATCAAGTGTACATGCATAAGTTTATATATACATATATAAATAGACTTATATATATGTGGGAATTGTCACTTATTTAATGAGATAATGGTGGGTAGCATATGAAACTTGGAAAATATAAAGTGATAGTGTGTGAGCTTTGTATCAACAAAGTTGTGATCTTACTCCTAAGCGAGATGACTAATTGATGTATGGTAAGGCTACATGTTATAAGGTTCTATAGGATAAATGGTATCTATAAGAAAGAATGTTATATGTTAAGTTGATATTGAATTATTAAAAGGAAATAATAAGTAATGTACATGGAAGTTGGAGGACATCCATTATCATTGCATAAATAAATATATATATATATATATTAATGTGTCATGCTTGGGAATAGTAGGTAATGATTCATACCATCATGATATGGAGGATGATAAACCAAGATTTATTTTGATTTCAATTTGGAATCATTTAAAAATAAATAAATAAAACATGTGGCTAAGGTTGATCAGTGTGTGTATATATAGGTACACGTGTATATATAAGTATATAAATATACACGCTTATGTATATATAGGATGATAAAATGTAAATTATTGGCAAAGGAATGACTCAAGTAATCATGGTTTTAGAATATGTGTTTTTGTTGCCTGACTAAGCTTATGTGGACATGTCATTGAGACATTATTGAATTGATTTGTAGTGAATTTGGAACGGTGTAGAAGCGAAGCTTGATATTGATGCTTGAGGAAATAAATTGCTAAGCATTCAGGTAAGTGGGTTAAGTAAAGTTTGTTAGCACCATCTCGTAGGAATGGTTTAATTTTATAAATTCGTTTATGCTTAGGTTGGACTGAAACTTATTTTCTGCTTTGCGTGTTGTGGCCAGTCAAGCGTGCATGTTAAGTGAAATGAACCGATGCATATATGCATTTACGTATAGCATGTTTTGAGTTTAAATACTTAATGTTTATGTTTTAATGACTTGCATCATATTTTATATTTGCAAAGTCTTGGTTTGAATCGACATTTGAAATAAATTAAAAGTTCTTTATATCTCGAACTCAAAACTGATTTAATAGTGATTTGGAATCCGTGGAAGCCAAGTGCTACACGAGGAAATTGATTTCAAATTGTTTTTGAGTGCAGGCATGTCCTACGACCTTTGGGTCATTTCTAGCCTATCGAGCTTAGCTCTAGGCCTTATTGGCCGTCTATCGAGCTCTGTGCTCTAGACTATCGTATTGTACCTATCGAGTCTAATGCTCTAGGTAGATTGCTACTTATCTGAAAAACCAGCAGGCAAGTTGTGATAACCGTAAATTTTGACTCATAGTAAATAAAAAAAACGCGCGTTTTTTTTTGTGACGTCCCGGGGTGCACACGCTGGTCCACCGACCCGAGCCACCGCCCCAGGCGGGTCACTCATCCGTATTGTCTGCTCTGGGGTGCACCACACAGGCCACCGCCCCTCATGGATTTATCGGGAATAAATTCCCAATTCGCGTCCCCCAGGAGGTTCGAACTTAGGACCCTTAAGTACCTAGTTCTTACACTCCTAGTACCATTGAGACATTTTTGTGACGACTCGGGTGCACCCACAGGCCACCGCCCGAGCTCACTCAACCGTATTGTCCGCTCTGGGGTGCACCACACGGGCCACCGCCCCTCACGGATTTATCGGGAATAAATTCCCAATTCGCGTCCCCCAGGAGACTCGAACTTAGGACCCTTAAGTACCTAGTTCTTACACTCCTGGTACCATTGGTGCACCCCAGAGCGGACAATACGGTTGAGTGAGCTCGGGCGGTGGCCTGTGGGTGCACCCGAGTCGTCACAAAAAAACGCGCGTTTTTTTTATGACGACTCGGGTGCACCCACAGGCCACCGCCCGAGCTCACTCAACCGTATTGTCCGCTTTGGGGTGCACCACATGGGCCACCGCCCCTCACGGATTTATCGGGAATAAATTCCCAATTCGCGTCCCCCAGGAGGTTCGAACTTAGGACCCTTAAGTACCTAGTTCTTACACTCCTGGTACCATTGAGACAACTTATTGTGACGCCCCGGGGTGTCACAATAAAACGCGCGTTTTATTGTGACGCCCCGGGGTGCACCCGCTGGTCCACCGACCCGAGCCACCGCCCCAGGCGGGTCACTCATCCGTATTGTCCGCTCTGGGGTGCACCACACAGGCCACCGCCCCTCACGGATTTATCGGGAATAAATTCCCAGTTCGCGTCCCCCAGGAGGTTCGAACTTAGGACCCTTAAGTACCTAGTTCTTACACTCCTGGTACCATTGAGACAAGTTGTCTCAATGGTACCAGGAGTGTAAGAACTAGGTACTTAAGGGTCCTAAGTTCGAACCTCCTGGGGGACGCGAACTGGGAATTTATTCCCGATAAATCCGTGAGGGGCGGTGGCCTGTGTGGTGCACCCCAGAGCGGACAATACGGATGAGTGACCCGCCTGGGGCGGTGGCTCGGGTCTGTGGACCAGCGGGTGCACCCCGGGGCGTCACAAAAAAAAACGCGCGTTTTATTGTGACGCCCCGGGGTGCACCCGCTGGTCCACCGACCCGAGCAACCGCCCCAGGTGGGTCACTCATCCGTATTGTCCGCTTTGGGGTGCACCACACAGGCCACCGCCCTTCACGGATTTCTTCGCCTCCGCCGCTACTCGAACCCCTTACCACTTGTAAGTGTCGAGTAACGACTAACCATTGGATCTATGTCTCAATGGTACCAGGAGTGTAAGAACTAGGTATTGTGACGCCCCGGGGTGCACCCGCTGGTCCACAGACCCGAGCCACCGCCCCAGGCGGGTCACTCATCCGTATTGTCCGCTCTGGGGTGCACCACACAGACCACCGCCCCTCACGGATTTATCGGGAATAAATTCTCAGTTCGCGTCCCCCAGGAGGTTCGAACTTAGGACCCTTAAGTACCTAGTTCTTACACTCCTGGTACCATTGAGACAAGTTGTCTCAATGGTACCAGGAGTGTAAGAACTAGGTACTTAAGGGTCCTAAGTTCGAACCTCCTAGGGGACGCGAACTGAGAATTTATTCCCTATAAATCCGTGAGGGGCGGTGGCCTGTGTGGTGCACCCCAGAGCGGACAATACGGATGAGTGACCCGCCTGGGGCGGTGGCTCGGGTCGGTGGACCAGCGGGTGCACCCCGGGGCGTCACACAAGTTCCAGCTCTCGACTGATCAGCGAGACTGGACATTGTTCTATGGCCACAGATTTAGTGTTGCTTGCAACACCACTCCATCGCTAGCTAGGATAGATATTGATTGATTGATTGAAGATCATTGCCTAAACTCTACTCACTACTATTTCATTATCAGTACCGCTTTTAGTGAATTGAGGCAATATGCCTAATCGTTATTCATTTCTTGATTTATGACTCATAGATTATTGAAATCCATATTGATCGAAATGATTGTAGTGCATATTGATCGTTTTATCAAGTGTTTATTGATTGCTTTATCAAAGTGGCCATTAATTGATTTATCGAAATATATTAATCGTTATTTGAAATGCATAACGTATTGAGTTTAACCGAATGCATAACAAATTGATTTAGCTGAACTGCATGGTAAGTTTGTTTTAATTAAGTGCATATTGAAAGCATTTTACAACTGAAGTGCACGAAGAAGTGTTTGACTTAATACCATGCTTAAATACCAAGCTTACTTATTACTCCAGCATTGTTTTCTACACGTGCATGTAGATCGACATGAGTCTAACATACATTTACTTAAGTTACTTATTGAGCCGTGGTTTTGCTCACCCCTTTCTAACAACATCGCAAATCATACGAGTTAAGCTCCCACTCGAAGCTTTGGTGCAAGGCCTCGAAGGCGATCTTTATTTGCAATACTGGTCTGAGTCCTCCGAGTGCTGTTTTTGTTTCGCTTGAGGTATAAAAACGGTTATTTTCTTTATTATGTTTGACATTAGGATGCACAGTACATGCTTATGGAATTATTTTTGGATGTAACTTAGGATTGTTCTAGATTATTATAGACTCATATGATTATAGAATGCGATCCAAGAAGTGAATTGTGACAACTATGAGTTGTGAAATGACATATATATGTAATTGATGACTCTGGAAATATGGGTAATATATAGTGAAATAGATTGAGAATTGTGAATTGGAATTATGCTGCTGGAAATAGTTGATTATTTTGCAGGTTATTAAGCTGGGGAAAATCAATTTTATATAAGGGGGAGTTTTCGACTTTTTTCTTTTATCAGTTTAATATTGAATTATAGTATTAAGTAAGTCGGGTGGTCTTAAAAGATAGCAAATTAAACGGTGAATGTAAATCAAATTAAGAATGCAAATTTAGTATAGAGGTGACACTGATACCGAATACAAACCTTAAATCGAAAAGAAAAATTTAGTTCGTAAATTTGGTAAATAGTAAATAAAGTTTGAGTGTTAAGTGTACGTCACGGCCTTCGGGTGTATGACAGATTTAATGGTATCAGAGCAAGGTTTGTCTAGTACGTGTCAATGTCATAGAGATCGTTATTAGTGTTACATCTCATGTACAGTGTAATGTCTATATGTAACTTATCGTTATCGACTTATACTAAGATTGATCTGCTCTTGGTATAGGTTTCTATTTTGATTTAATTTGAAAATGAGGAATTGGGCAAAGAAGTAATACGGAGGTGAGTCCGAAATATCGACCCTAAAAGGTATCTACACGCAAGTGCACGTGGTCTTCAAGTAATACGGAGGTGAGTCTGAAATATCGTCCCATAGAGACTGGTAGTGCGAACCTTAGCTAAATAGTAGATACTATTATCTATGGTATATCCTAGCAAATTATGAAAGTTTGTTTACTTGGGTGTGATCTACAAAGGCTAACAAAACAAAGTAAAATAAAATAAATAAAAATAACAACATTAAAATAAAATAAAATAAAATAAAAGTAATTGAAATTAAAAAGCAAATAAGAAATACTTACAGTAAAAATGATGAAAATAAAATAACTACAAAAAAAAATAAACAAAAATGTAAATTAGTAAAATGTTAGGGTAAAAATGTAATTTCCTAACCATATGGGTCTAAAATGCAAATAATGAAAATATGCATGAAAATCCTAAAATGAAAATAAAAATGCATCAACATTAAAAAATAAATAAATAAATCAAAACTAATGCAATTAAAAGAAAAATGAATTAATGCATGAAGTTCCTAAAACTAATACATGAAATTGCCTAAGTAAATGAACTTGAAATTAAACCAAATTTTACCTAATCAAAGAACTATATGAATACTATCCTATCACACCTAAAATGTATCTAAAACAATACCTAAATACATAGATTAATGTGAATGTAAAACCTGGACAGAATTGAAATTTAATGCTAAATGAACCTAAAATTGCAACTAAATACTTATGAAAAATTATCTAACTTAACCTACACTTAGACCACTAGTTATATGAACCTAAAATGAATTAAAATTAATGAAATATGACCTAAGTAATGATCAAAATAGTAAGTAAAAAAATCTGGACAGTAAACTCCTGAAGAATGCCTAAGCTAAGGAGATTAATGAAAATGCAATGTAATATGCTTCCTAAAATTACCCTAATGCTTCCTAAAAATCCTAAGATGAGTGCTTAACACTAAAATGCTTTAAAACTAATGAAATGAACCTAAATTAGATGAACAAAAAGTATGCAAAAACTCAAACAATAACGAAAAAAAATTGATCAGGAAAACAGGACATTAATGCATGAAATGGCTAATAAAACTACTCTAATTTAACTCCTAAATTTACCTAATTAATATATAATCCTAATAAGACTTAAAAGACAGTTAATTGATGCTTAAAATGCTACAAAACCAGACTCTAAAATATCCCAAGAGTAACGCCTAAAGCTACTGGAATTTTAAAACTGAAAATTCAAAGACTTCTAATAAAATGCAATGTGAGAATTAAATCAAACACTTCATAAACACTACCTATAAATGCATGAAACTTAATACACCTTAAAGACTACCTATATGACATAACAAAAAAAAATCAAAAACAGAACATAAATGACTCCAAACAGTGAAGACAAAACTGAAAAAAAAAAAAATAGCATTGAAAGCAAGAGTAAGCTAAAAAATGACAAATAACACTAAATTAATTAAACCCCTAAAATTAACTAACTAATATATGATTATAACCAGACTTAAATACACTTTAATGAACCTTGAAACTGACCTAAATAGCCCTGTAATAACTACTGAAAATCACGTCAAAAGCAAGAAGAAATTTGAAAAAAAAAACCGTAAGTCACTAAATAGAAAACAAGTAACGCCTAACTTCAATGTAACTCCTATTTTGCAATCTTTCTGATTTTGCGATTGGAAAGTTTAAGGAATTAAATAAGATAATAAAATATACTTCAAAAGCTGTAGAAAAAATCCAAACAACAATTTAATGAGTGAGAAACAGTAAATAAAAATCCAAGACAGGAAATGTGGATCAAGCTCCCCCACAAGAGCTCTAGAGGTAGTTTTTCAACCTCTCAAGCTTCCATTAGCATGGAACCCAATCATAAACAAAAATAAAAGAAGAAGAAAGAGTAGAAGAAGATTAAAGTGCTAGAAATTGAAAGAAAACACATAATGATTAAATAAAAACTTACAAGAAAGTAAAGGAAATGTGAAGAAATTTGCAAGAAAACAAGTAAATATAAATATGAAATTTAAAGAACATAAAGCATTAAAGTTGGTGGCTACTCTAAACTACTAAGAACATGTAAAAGTGCTGGAAAATAAATCTAAGAAACCCTAGGCAGCCCCCTTAGGTTAGGTCTCATAAAGTTGCTTATATAGTCATTTAACCTAGGGATACAATAGTAATTTCTATCCTAGATGAGTTGGCATTAATTGCCACTTGTCTTCATGTCCTTGACTCTTCAAAGTAGATATTTTCATGTCATTTAAGTGCTCACATCAGTCATGAACATCTCATCCCTTCTAGCACCTTTCTTTTGTCTTCTAATCCACATAAGCATGCAAGGTGGCAAGGGCATGTATCCTCCATGTGTTAGCATGTGTTTTTTGTTCTTATCCACTAAGAGTGAGTAGGATGATGACATGTGGCATGCTAGATGTCAAAAGATGAGAGAGAAAATGAAGAGTCATGCTCCTTTGTCTTGTAGTGGTCCAGTCTCCTTTCTTGCCCATTTTCAGTCTATTTTCTATCGAAAAGACTGAAATTCATTTAAAATTTATTTTTCTGCAAAACATGAGGAATTTAATAAAATTAGGGGAATAATTAATAAAAGAACGGGGGAATTAAATAATTATTAATCAATAAAGTACTAAAATAACTCTATTTTGATAGAGTTATCACACCCCTAAACTTGAGCTTTTGTTTGTCCTCAAGCAAAACAAAATATAAGTAGGAGATGACAAGTACGAAGCATATTTTATTTTCTCAATCATCCTCAAAGATAAAGTACAAATTCCAATATCAAAGACTCACAATCATAGATCAAACACTAAGTATCATTCATTCATAAGTCTTAACCCAAATTGGAATCCTCATATGTGTGTGTGTGTGTAATGTCAAGCTCACTTCAAAGTACACAATCCAAATCAGATTATGCAAACGTAAAGATGCAAAGTGAATGACAAGTGATCACTTCCATATGTTTGTCTTTCACTTCTCTCTCCACTAATATAGTCACACTTAATCAAGAATCAATAGGTCTTATTAAGCTTGTAATGTAAGGCTAGCGCTAAGGTATGATAAAGGGAATTTAGGCTCAACCGCTAATCATGCATTACTCACTAGGATCTATGATGTTTAGAGCTCTAACCAAACCCCCCAAACTTAGTTCCTTTGCTATACACTTTATTTTCTTTTTTCTTTTTCTTTTTCTTCCCTTTTTTTTACTTTTTTTTTGTTTTTGAATTTTCCATTTTTCTATTTTTTTCTTTTTTTTAATTAATTTTTTTATATCCTACCTATCTACCCAAATATGTACATAGCTCATGATTTATCCTAGTAAATTGCATGCTTTTGAGGTAAGGGATAGGAAAGTGTATTTATTTGGCTAAAGGAAATTAACTTGTAGGTGTGTAAACAAAGATAGGCTAGTTTGGCACAAAGGGGTGACTAAGGACAAATATGTACAAGGTTAGCTTGAAAAGCTCAAACGATCCAAGGATGGCCTGAATCATTTTCCTAATCAAGTGTGATTTAATAATTTCGCCTCAAGAGAAGATCAAGCAAATTCTAGAATATGATACACGAAGTCAAATGAACCAATGCAATCCTATGTCCACATAAGCCTTCTCTAAATGTGTATACTAATCTGTGATCATGGCATGTGTATAAAGATAAGGATATCGCAATTAGAATCAAGACAAATTCAAAGAATTTAACTTCATGCTTTCACCACAATCATGCTTCTTAGTCAATCAGAATCAGACCAAATCAAGGGGTAATATCATAGGATTATGAGAAAATAACATGCTAAGTATTCAAATCATCTCAAAACATTCCATTTAAGCCCAATTTTTCAAAACTTTTAAAATATTTTTTTAATTTTGCACATTTTTTTTTGAAAATGCTCAAGTAAATCCCTTCCCCCAAACTTAAAGTGCACAATGTCCTCAGTGTGCAGATAAAATAAAGAAATGAAGCACAGAATAGGAAACTCCCCTAACATGCCATAGATAATCACTTTGAAGCTCAAAAAGGGATTATGCTACGAAAGGTACCTACAAAAGTAGAACAAAGAGAAGCAAGCATCAAATAGAAAAAAGAACTGTACAAAGGAAAAGAAAATAAAAGAAAACAACAATGAAAAAAAACGAAGCTGGGCTGAGTTTATAGTCCTCAGCAGGACTTTCAATCACTCTGCATCAATCTGGATTTGGAGCAATAGTAGGGGGACTAGGATCAGCTAATATAGTGACTGAATCTTGCCTATCCTATCCTCCCCCAAAATACAACTTAAGCCTCTGCCCATTAACCTTAAAGGGCTACCTAATGGTCTCATGCATGATCTCTACTGCCCCATGTGGAAAGACTTGTGTAATGGTGAAAGGCCCTGACCACCTAGACTTAAGCTTGCCTGGAAACAACTTCAAACGTGAATTAAATAACAGAACCTGCTACCCCGGCTCGAAGTGTTTCTCCTTGAGCTTTCTATCATGCCACAGCTTAGTCTTTTCCTTATAGAGCTTGGCATTCTCATACGCTTGTAACCTGAATTCATCTAACTCATTTAACTGCAGCAGCCTCTTCTCACCAGCTAATTTAAGATCAAAGTTCAAGTTCCTAATAGCCCAGTAAGCTCTATGTTCTAACTCTACATGTAAATGGCAAGCCTTTCCATAGACCAATTTATATGGTGACATCCCTATAGGTGTTTTGAATGCAGTCCTATAGGCTTATAATGCATCGTTTAGCCTAAGAGACCAATCTTTCCTATTAGGATTCACAGTCTTTTCCAAAATTCCCTTAATCTCCCTATTAGAAATCTCTGCTTGGCCACTAGTATGAGGGTGATAAGCAGTAGCTACCTTATGCTTGACCCCATACTTCTTTAAAAGTGCCTCTAGAGTTCTATTGCAAAAATGGGATCCTTCATCACTAATGATTGCCCTAGGTGTACCAAATCTAGAAAAGATATTTTTCCTAAGAAACTTCATCACTACTCGAGAATCATTAGTAGGTACTGCTATTGCTTCAACCCACTTAGAAACATAATCTACTGCCAGCAGAATGTATAGATTCCCATAAGAAGGAATAAAGGGTCCCATAAAGTCAATGCCCCACACATCAAATAGTTCCACTTCTAAAATGTTTGTCAGAGGCATCTCATTTCTTCTAGATATATTGCCTGTCCTATAACACCTATCACACCTTGAAGCAAATAAGTGGGCATCCTTAAATAGGGTAGGCCAGTAGTATCCACACTGAAGTACCTTGGCAGCTGTCCTACTACCACCAAAATGTCCCCCATACTCAGAAGAATGACAATGTCTAAGTATACTCTCTATCTCCTCACTAGGGACACACCTCCTCAAAATGTGATCTCTACACTGCTTGTACAGATAAGGCTCGTCCCAAACATAACTCTTGACATCATTTAAAAACTTCTTCTTTTGTTGGGTAGACAAATCAGGTGGTAACACATTATTAACCAAGAAATTAACATAGTCAGCATACCATGGTAAACTCAAATGGCCATAAGCAAATAATTGCTCATCTAGGAAGGATTCATTAATCTCTGTCCTATCCTCCACTACTCTATTCTCTAACCTTGAAAGATGATCAGCCACCTGGTTTTCTGTGCCTTTCTTATCCCTAATCTCTAGGTCAAACTCCTGAAGAAGGAGGATCCATCTAATCAACCTAGGCTTAGCATCTTTCTTAGCAATAAGGTATTTAATAGCAGAGTGATCAGTGTATACCACCACTTTAGTCCCTATGAGATAGGAGTGAAACTTATCAAATGCAAACACTACTACTAGCAACTCCTTCTCAGTGGTGGCATAGTTTAGCTGAGCATCTGTCAGAGTCTTACTTGTATAATAGATGGCATGGAAGACCTTTCCTTTCCTCTGTCTAAGGACTACACCTATAGCATAATCGCTCGCATCACACATAAGCCCAAGTGAAAGATTCCAATCCGGAGCGACAATAATTGGGGCAGTCACTAACTTTTCTTTGAAGGTCTTAAATGCCTCTAAACAATGCTCATCAAAATTAAACTTTGCATCCTTCTCAAGAAGATTACATAAATGCTTAGAGATATGAGAGAAGTCCTTAATGAATCTCTTATAGAAGTCTGCATGTCCTAAGAAGCTCAAGATGCCCTTAATAGAAGAAAGGGGAGTTAGTTTCTTAATGGCCTCTATCTTAGCTTTATCTACCTCAATCCCCTTAGAATAGATCTTATGCCCTAGCACTATTCCTTCTTTTACCATAAAATGGCACTTCTCCCAACTAAGCACTAGGTTAGTCTCTTCACACCTTTTCAACACCCAAGAAAGATTATGTAAACATAGATCAAAGCTATCCCCAAATATTGAAAAATCATCCATAAAAACCTCAAGAAAATTCTCCACCATATCGGAGAAAATAGCCATCATACATCTCTGAAAAGTAGCAGGTGCATTACATAGTCCAAATAGCATTCTCCTAAAAGCAAAGGTCCTATAGGGACAGGTGAAAGTGGTCTTTTCTTGGTCCTCTGGGGCTATAGCTATTTGATTGTATCCTGAGTACCCATCCAGCAAGCAATAAAACTCATGACCAGCTAGCCTATCCAACATTTGGTCAATGAAAGGTAAAGGGTAGTGGTCTTTTCTGGTGACTTTGTTTAACTTCCTATAATCCATACATACTCGCCAACCAGTGACAGTCCTAGTGGGGATGAGTTCATTGTTCTCATTTTCTATAACGTTCATCCCTCCCTTTTTAGGGACACACTGAATTGGACTCACCCAGGCACTGTCTGAGATGGGGTATATAATTCCTGAATCTAACCACTTAATTATCTCTTTCTTGACCACTTCTTTTGTAGAAATTTGACCAGATTTTGTGTATTTACAGCTGTATATCTACAGTTGTATACCATTAAGTTCAGTTTATTTGTTTCCATGTTAAAGGAATCTGGTTTCCTTATTTGGCAGATTCCCATTAATAAGTGTTTTATTTTTTCTTGATTTTCTGGCTGATTACTATTAGTCCACCTTGTAATATAAATAGGTCATATTTTAATTCATTAGACAGAAGAATAAGAGAAAATTTTCTATTCCAAATTCAACATGGCATCAGAGCCATCGTCCATCTCAGAAATTTCATCTTCTCAAGATCCCTTTATTACTAGTTCCAATGGAGGATCTGAAACTACTGCCTTCCTCATCACTGGACACAAACTAAATGGCCACAACTATCTCCAGTGGTCCCATTCAGTCATGATGTTCATATGCGGCAGAGGAAAAGATGATTACATCACTGGTGGAGTCACTAAACCGAAGCCTAATGAGTCAAGTTATAAGACCTGGAAGACAGAAAACAATCTTGTAATGTCATGGCTTATCAACTCCATGACTAATGAAGTTGGAGAGAATTTTATTCTCTATGAAACAGCACAAGAAATCTGGGATGCTGCACGGGAAACATTCTCTGATAAGGAAGACACAGTAGAGGCATTCGAGATTGAAGGTATTCTTCATGATCTCGGTCAAGGGGATCTCACAGTCACCCAATATTTTAGTCGCTTGACTAGATATTGGCAACAACTTGATATGTATGAAACTACTCAATAGGACTGTCCAACTGATGCTCTTAAGTATAAAAATATTGTTGAAAGGAAACGGATATACAAGTTTCTCTTGGGACTCAACAAGAACCTAGATGAGGTGCGCGGTCGAATCCTTGCAACAAAGCCTCTACCTAATCTACGTGTAGTCACTTCTGAAGTTCGACGTGAAGAAAGCCGAAAGAAGGTAATGATGGGTACTGCAAGTCAGTCAACAACCACTGAAGCATCTGCTCTAGTTTCAAGAGGATCCGATGATAGTCGAACAAAGAAAGGGAGACCATGGTGTGATCATTGCAAGAAGACAGGTCACACCCGTGACACTTACTGGAATATCCATGGGAAGCCACCTGATTGGAAACCAAAATATAAGAGAGAAAGTCGTGGAAATCACACTACAACTGAAGAAAGTTTTGCTGGTACACAACCTGGACAGTTCAGTAAGGAACAAATGGAAATTCTTCAAAGGTTAATTAGTCAGACTCAGCAAACTTCAATCTCTCCAAATAATAACTCCTTGGCAACAGCAACAGTGGCTCAAAAAGGTAATTTTTGGACTGCTCTTAAGGTTAAAAAGGTGGACAGTAAAGAATCATGGATTGTAGATTCTGGGGCTTCCGATCACATGACTGGTAATATATCTCTTTTTCAAAATTTCACACCTTGTTCTGAGAGTCACACTGTTCGAATAGCTGATGGTTCTATCTTAAAAGTGGTTGGTATTGGTTCTGTTGTTATCTCAGAAAACATCACACTTGAATCTGTTTTATTAGTTCCCAACTTGGATTGCAATCTTTTATCTATTAGTCAACTCACTCAGAAGAAGAATTGTGTTGCTAAATTTTTCTCTAATTACTGTGTTTTTCAGGATTTGAATTCGGGACAGACGATTGGCAGTGCTGAATTGCATTTGGGGCTCTACATGTTCAAAACAACCGAATCATCTAGAAGACAACCTCAAAAGTCAGTAGAAGAAAAAAGGTCATTTTCTATTCTTAGGTCAAATAAAGATAGTGAATTAATGTTATGGCACTATCGTTTGGGTCATCCTAGTCAATTATATCTTTAAGAACTCTTTCCTTCATTGTTCAATAAAAGTCCTTTTGATCTTCAATGTGAAACTTGTCAACTGTCTAAGCATGTTCGCAATTCTTATCCAATTCACAAATACAAAGAGTCATATCCTTTTTCTTTGATACACAGTGATGTTTGGGGACCACTAAAAATTAAAAGTGTAACTGGGGCCAGATGGTTTGTTTCTTTTATAGATGATCACTCACGTCTCACTTGGGTATTCCTCATGAAAGAAAAGTCTGAAGTTGGTCAATTGTTCAAAGCCTTCAATAACATGGTTCAAACTCAATTCAATGAAAAATCCAAATTCTTCACACAGACAATGCTAAGGATTACTTTAACTATATTTTTGGGGAATACCTAAAACAAGAAGGCATTGTTCACCAAAGTTCTTGCACTAACACCCCACAACAAAATGGGATAGCTGAACGGAAAAATAGACACTTACTAGAGGTTGCCCGAGCACTCATGATTCAGTCTCATGTTCCAAAAATTTTTTGGGGGGATGCTATACTCACTGCGGCATATCTAATCAATAGAATGCCTTCTCGAGTCCTTAAATTTTAAACTCCCTGTCAAATTTTTCAAAAATCCTATCCATCAACCCGTCTTATTTCTTCTATTCCTCTCAAAGTGTTTGGGTGTTCATCATTTGTTCACATTCCCAGTCAATCCCGAGGAAAACTTGATCCTAAGGCCATAAAATGTATATTTCTCGGGTATACACCAAATCAAAAAGGTTATAAGTGTTATTCCCCACTCACCAAGAAATTTTATCACTCAATGGATGTCACTTTTCAGGAAAATCAGCCTTATTACTCCAAAACCGAGGTTCAGGGGGAGAGTAGAAACTTAGAACATCATTTTTGGGAATTTGAGAGTGTACCTGAATGTCAAGTACCCATTCTTGGTGAGTCCGAACCATTTTCTGTAGTATCTAGTCCAGCTTCACTTGTCACTAAAAATCAATCTGATCTGCCCTCAAGTGTTCCTTCTATTGACAGCAAGAATGAGTTCATTGTCTACTCTAGAAGAAAGAAACATCAAAACCAGGAACATGTAGAGGAACAAGTGCTGTTAGAGACTAGTCATGAAGCTGAACCGAACTCAATTCAAAACGAAACACAGCCAGGTAACACTGTTTTAAGTTCTGATGAGTTGATTTTGGATAATCTTGATTTGCCGATTGCTAAGAGGAAAGGTGTAAGGTCCTGCACCAATTATCCCATTCGCAATTTTATGTCCTATAGGAAGTTGTCCCATGATTACCGTTCCTTTGCTACTAATCTCATGGATATTCAGGTTCCTAATAATATTCAAGAAGCTCTTCAAGTACGTGAATGGAAACAAGCAGTTGAAAAGGAACTTAGAGCCCTTGAAAAGAATGGCACATGGGAAGTAGTCAACCGACCTCCAGGCAAAAATCCAGTGGGATGTAAATGGATTTTCACAGTCAAATACAATGCCAATGGCAGTGTTGAAAGGCTGAAGGCCCGTTTAGTTGCTAAAGGCTTTACACAAGCCTATGGCATTGACTACCAGGAGACTTTCGCTCCTGTCGCAAAACTAAATACTATTCGTGTTCTTCTATCACTTGCTGTGAACTGTGAGTGGAAACTCCATCAACTAGACATCAAGAATGCATTTCTCAATGGAGATTTAGAAGAAGAGGTGTACATGGAGATTCCTACAGGCCTCAAGAATCAGACAAACATAGATAAGGTTTGTAAACTGAAAAAATCTCTTTATGGTCTCAAGCAATCTCCTAGAGCTTGGTTTGATCGTTTTACTAAAGCAGTGAAGAAGTTTGGTTGTTCTCAATGCCAATCTGATCATACATTATTTGTCAAACACTCTCCTGGTGAAAGGATATCTATTATTATTGTGTATGTGGATGATATAATCTTGACAGGGAATCACGAAGAGGAAAGTGAAGAATTGAAGAGATTTTTAGCTCATGAATTTGAGGTCAAAGATTTAGGAAATTTGTAATATTTCCTAGGGATGGAAATTGCAAGATCCAGAACAGGTATTGTTGTTTCTCAACGCAAGTATATTCTTGATTTACTCAAAGAAACCGGAATGCTTGGATGCAAACCTGCAGATACCCCAATGCTGTCACCAAAGGCAAAGAAGTAGAAAAAGGTGTTCCAGTTGATAAAGGAAGATATCAGAGATTGGTAGGAAGGCTCATTTATCTCTCACACACTAGACCAGACATTGGTTTTGCTGTCAGTGTTGCCAGCCAATTCATGAATAACCCTACTGTAGAACACATGGAACGTTTGTATCACATATTGAGGTATTTGAAGAAAACTCCAGGTGAAGGTCTCTACTTCAAGAAAACCGAGAAAAGGAACATTGAAGTATTTACTGATGCAGATTGGGCTGGTTCTCTTACTGATCGGAGATCCACATCAGGATACAGCACTTATGTATGGGGGAATCTGGTCATTTGGCGAAGTAAGAAACAAACAGTTGTTTCAAGGAGTATTGCAAAAGCAGAATTCCGAGCTATGGCTCATGGGATATGTGAAGGAATGTGGCTAAAACGATTACTCTTGGAACTCCAGGCTACAGTAAAAGGTCCTATCAACATGCTATGTGACAATCAAGCTGCCATTAGCATAGCTAAGAATCTCGTTCATCATGATCGAACGAAACATGTGGAGATAGATAGGTACTTTATCAAAGAAAAAGTCGAAGGCGGTATGATTAACATCTCCTACATACCCACGACTCTACAAATTGCAGACATCTTGACCAAGGCACTACCAAAGACAAAGTTTGAAGAGATGAAATCCAAGCTAGGCTTACTTGATATTTACAACCCAGCTTGAGGGGGAGTGTAGAAATCTGACCAGATTTTGTGTATTTACAACTGTATATCTACAATTGTATACCATTAAGTTCAGTTTATTTGTTTCCATGTTAAAGGAATCTGGTTTCCTTATTTGGCAGATTCCCATTAATAAGTGTTTTATTTTTTCCTGATTTTCTGGCTGATTACTATCAGTCCACCTTGTAATATAAATAGGTCATATTTTAATTCATTAGACAAAGGAATAAGAGAAATTTTTCTATTCCAAATTCAACATCTTTCATTACCAGATTCAGTCTACGCTAGTGCTCTATGGAAGACCTATACCCCTCCTCTAGAAGTATCTTGTGCATACAAATTGAGGGACTAATACCCTTTATATCAGTAATGGATCAGCCTATGGCCTTCTGGTGCTCTCTCAATACCTTTAACAACTTCTCCTCTTAATCAGAAGTGAGATCAGCAGAAATAATGACTGGTCGAGTAGAGGACTGACCTAGATAAGCATATCTAAGGTGTGAAGGTAAAGGTTTCAGCTCTAAAGCTGGAGGGTCACTGATGGATGGGTGGACATCTAAAGCTAGGGAGGATGCTGTGTTAATAGCCTCAAATTGAGCTAACTCCATCAGTGGGGAAGCTTCTAATAATTGCAAAGCCTCAATTACATCATCATCCTCCTCCTCATACTCCTCTAAATGAACAGACTTAACTAAGGAAGCCTCTAAAGGGTTCATAGGGTATGACGTATAAAACTCCTTAATAATGTCTCTATCCACTACATCCATACGGAAACAATCTTGAGAGTCATTAGGATACTTCATAGATTTAAAGACATTAAATGTAACCTCCTGATCCTAAACTCTCATAGTAAGCTCCCCCTTTTGCACATCAATAAGGGTCCTACCAGTAGGTAGAAAAGGTCTACCTAGAATGATGGGAACTTCCCTATCTTCCTCCATGTCAAGAACTATAAAATCAGCAGGGAAGATAAACTTATCCACCTTCACTAAGACATCCTCAATGATCCCTTTTGGATACTTAATGGATCTGTCTGCTAACTGTAGGGTCACTATAGTAGGCTTTGCAGCACCTACTTCTAGCTTTTGGTATTTGGACCATGGCATCAAATTAAAACTAGCTCCTAGATCACATAAGGCTCTACTAAAGAACTGATCACCTATGGTGCAAGGAATGGTAAAGCTACCTGGATCTTTGAGCTTAGGGGGTAATCTCTTCTGAATAATGGCACTGCATCCATCTGTCAATGCTACAGTCTCATAATCCTCCAATCTCCGCTTCTTCGAAAGGATATCCTTCATGAACTTCACATAGCTAGGCATCTGCTCTAAAGCATCAGCGAATGGAATGTTAATGTGAAGCTTCTTAAATACCTTTAAGAATTTGGAGAATTGCTGATCTGACTTCTGATTTTGAAAGCGTTAAGGAAAAGGTATCGGTGGCCTAACAAGAGAAGGTGTAGTGCTAACAGGTGTAGAACTAGAGGGTGAAGAACTAGATGAAGAAGAAGAAGTGCTAGCTTGAAGCTTCCTTGCAACTGTATCATCCTTTACTTGCTCTTTCCTAGCTACCTCAGTAGTACTTAAGGGCTTTGCCACTACAGGCTCAACAAGAGTGGACCTAGCATGTGAATCAACTAACTTTCTACCACTCCTCAAGGTCACTGCCTTAACATGTTCTTTACCTTCCCTTTGTACAGGGTTAGCTTCAGTGTTACTAGGAAGGGTTCCTTGTGGACGTTGGTTAAGAGCATTAGTTATCTGTCCAACCTGGACTTCTAAGTTCTTGATGGAGGCAGCTTGATTTTGCAGGATAGTCGTAAACATCTCCTCGAGTGAGGGTTTCTTCTCAGCTGTAGGTGCAGAAATGCGCTGGGGCTGAACAGGCGGTGGTGGTGGTGGTTGATGGTGAGACTGATAAGGTGGATGAGAAGTATGAGGTGGTAACTGATGCTGGTGTGGTGGCACATGAATGGGTGGAGGTTGAAAACTTGGGGGTCCTAAAGGTTTGGAAGTGGATGATTGCCCTTGATTTTGACTCCAAGAGAAATTAGGGTGATTCCTCCACCCTGGATTGTAAGTGCTCAAAAAAGGGTTGTTCTGCTGCCTCTGGGGTGGGGCAACATATTGAACTAACTCTAAATTCAGTGGGCACCTATCTATCGAATGCGTGCCACCACATAGATTACACAGATTGAAAGGACTCTGTACTGAAAGGACAAGATTAGGGCTAGGAGAGAACTGGGTACTTAGGGACTCTACCTTCTTTGTCAATGTGTCAATTTGCGAAGTCAAGGTAGAAAGTGCATCAAGCTCGTAAGTACCAGCTGCCTTCCTAGGTGCATGTCACTCAGCTGACCACTGATAATTATTAGTGGCCATCTTGTCTAAAAGATTATAAGCTTCATCCTTTGTCTTGCACATAAGTGCTCCTCCTGCTGCAGCGTCGATTATCGTCCTATTTTGGCTAGTTAGACCATTGTAAAAGGTCTGCACCAGTAGCCATAGGGGTAGGCCATGGTATGGACACTTCCTAAGTAGGTCCTTATATCTCTCCCAAGCTTCATATAAGGACTCACTATCAAACTGGGTGAAGGAGGAGATATCATTTCTTAGCTTGGCCATTTTGGAGGGAGGGAAGAATTTGGCTAAGAACTGCTGGGCTAGTTCATCCCATGTACTGATAGATCCTAGGGGTAAGGAGGTTAACCAACTCTTCGCTCTATCCCTAAGAGAGAAGGGAAATAACCTAAGCCTAATTGCATCATCAGAGACTCCATTGTGCTTGAAGGTGTCACATATCTCAAGGAAATTGCCCAAGTGTGCATGTGGATCATCATGTGGCAACCCATTGAATTGCACTGATGTCTGGATCATCTGAATGATGGCTGGCTTGATCTCAAAGTTATTTGCAGGAATTGGTGGCCTCCTAATACCAGTGTAATATCCCCCTATGATTGGGACAACGTAATCCCCTATTGTCCTAAGCTCTCTATTATCTGCCATTGGATATTGCAACGGAGCAATTTGTTTTCTGGATTCCCTTCTAATTTTCCTCAGTGTTTTCTGAATTTTAAGATCTAAGGGAAAGAATTCACAACTCTTGGCTCTACGCATGCAAATATCAACAGAGTCCTAATGGTGTGTCTCTAGAAAGAAAATAAAAGAGAAGAAAAGAAAAGAAAAGAGAAAATCTAACCTAAGTCTTTTAAGGCTCTAAGTATTTACAAACTAAGTATGTACAAGCTAAGATTATACCTAAGCATAAATTCTCCAATATTAACTAAATCTACGCCCAGTCCCCAGCAACGACGCCAAAAACTTGTCTACCCTAAAAGGTATCTACACCCAAGTGCACGTGGTCTTCAAGTAATACGGAGGTGAGTCCGAAATATCGTCCCACAAAGACTAGTAGTGCGAACCTTAGCTAAATACTAGATACTATTATCTATGGTATATCCTAACAAATTATGGAAGTTTGTTTACTTGGGTGTGATCTACAAAGGCTAACAAAACAAAACAAAATAAAATAAATAAAAATAACAACATTAAAATAAAATAAAAGTAAGTGAAATTAAAAAGCAAATAAGAAATACTTACAGTAGAAATGATGAAATAAAATAACTACAAAAGAAAATAAACAAAAATGCAAATTAGTAAAATGTTAGGGTAAAAATGTAATTTCCTAACCATATGGGTCTAAAATGCAAATAATGAAAATATGCATGAAAATCCTAAAATGAAAATAAAAATGCATCAACATTAAAAAATAAATAAATAAATCAAAACTAATGCAATTAAAAGAAAAATGAATTAATGCATGAAGTTCCTAAAACTAATACATGAAATTGCCTAAGTAAATGAACTTGAAATTAAACCAAACTTTGCCTAATCAAAGAACTATATGAATACTACCCTATTACACCTAAAATTAGAGGTGGCAAAAGTTGACCAGACCCGAAAAATCCGCTCGATTAACCCGAATCCAAACCCGACCGATCCGATTTGACTAAAAAAGTCAACAATCCAAATCCAACCCGATTCGAATCCGAATTGATCCGAAACCAAATTTATCCGAATTTACATTGATCCAAACCCGACCGGATCCGAACCCGAATTTATCCGAACCCAAATTTATCCGAATTTAGATTAACCCGAACCCGAATTGATCCGACCCGAATTGATCCGAACCCAAATTGATCCGAACCCAAATTGACCCTAATCCAAATTGATTCGAATCCAAATTTACCCAAACCTGAAAATATTCAAACTTAAATTTAATATTATTAATAAATATTTAAATGTTAAAATTAAATATCAAAGTATTTTAATATAGTAAAAATATAATTTTTTTCAATAATAAGAGTGTTATATATTTTTTTAATATAGTTTAATTTAAATATTCGCTTTTATATTGCATTCATTTGAACATAATGTATAATTATTTAATAGTTAATCTATAATAGAGTACAGAAGCTATATCATCTACACTAATGTCTCTAATTATTCTATAAAAAATCAAACTAAATTAAAGAGATATATAGTATTGTTTTATAATATTTAGTATGGATTATTAAATCACTTTGATTCAAAAGTTATTAATTATTGTAGATAATAAACATAAAATGAAAAAACGTAATTAATTTATGAATATTGGTAAATATATTATAAAGAAAACTATCATACAGATTATTAAATATTTTGATTATTTCAATCCCAATTGTACTATAGGTCATGTAAGAAGACAATTTTATATTCATGAGTTTTGTAGTTCTTAGAAATATGGTTTCAGTTGATTTTTATATCAGATAAATTACATCAAGATGACCAAAGCTTAATCCAATAAATCTGTCAAATCGACCCGAATCCAAATCCGACCAACCCGAATTGACTAAAAAAGTCAACGACCCAAACCCGACCTTATCCGAACCCGAAATGATCCAAATCCGAAATAGACCGATTTTTCCTTGACCCAAACCCGACTTTATCCGAACCCGAAATGATCCGAATCCAAAATGATCCGATTTTTTCTTAACTCGAAATGATCCGATCCAAAATGATCCAACCCAAACCCGATCCGATCCGCCCATTTGCCACCTCTACCTAAAATGTACCTAAAACAATACCTAAATACATAGATTAATGTGAATGTAAAACCTGGACAGAATTGAAATTTAATGCTAAATGAACCTAAAAATGCAACTAAATGCTTATGAAAAATTATCCAACTTAACCTACACTTAGACCACTAGTTATGTGAACCTAAAATGAATTAAAATTAATGAAATATGACCTAAATAATGATCAAAATAGTAAGTAAAAAAATCTGGACAGTAAACTCCTGAAGAATGCCTAAGCTAAGGAGATTAATGAAAATGCAATGTAATATGCTTCCTAAAATTACCCTAATTCTTCCTAAAAATCCTAAGATGAGTGCTTAACACTAAATGCTTTAAAACTAATGAAAAGAACCTAAATTAGATTACCAAAAAGTATGCAAAAACTCAAACAATAACGAAAAAAAACTGATCAGGAAAACAGGACATTAATGCATGAAATGGCTAATAAAACTACTCTAATTTAACTCCTAAATTTACCTAATTCATATATGATCCTAATAAGACTTAAAAGATAGTTAATTGATGCTTAAAATGCTACAAAACCAGACTCTAAAATATCTCAAGAGTAACGCCTAAAGCTGCTGGAATTTTAAAACTGAAAATTCAAAGACTTCTAATAAAATGCAATGTGAGAATTAAATCAAACACTTCAAAACACTACCTATAAATGCATGAAACTTAATACATCTTAAAGACTATCTATATGACATAACAAAAAAAAATCAAAAACAGAACGTAAATGACTTCAAACAGTGAAGAGAAAACTGAAAAAAAAAATAGCATTGAAAGCAAGAGTAAGCTAAAAAATGACAAAAGAACACTAAATTAATTAAACCCCTAAAATTAACCAACTAATATATGATTATAACTAGACTTAAATACACATTAATGAACCTTGAAACTGACCTAAATAGCCCTGTAATAACTACTGAAAATCACGTCAAAAGCAAGAGGAAATTTGAAAAAAAAAAACCGTAAGTCACTAAGTAGAAAACAAGTAACGCCTAACTTCAACGTAACTCCTATTTTGCAATCTTTCTGATTTTGCTTTGATTGGAAAGTTTAGGGAATTAAATAAGATAATAAAATATACTTCAAAAGGAGTAGAAAAAAAATCCAAACAGCAATTTAATGAGTGAGAAACAGTAAATAAAAATCCAAGACCGAAAATGTGGATCAAGCTCCCTCACAAGAGCTATGGAGGTAGTTTTTCAACCTCTCAAGCTTCCATGAGCATGGAACCCAATCATAAACAAAAATAAAAGAAGAAGATTAAAGTGCTGGAAATTGAAAAATAAAAACACATAATGATTAAATAAAAACTTACAAGAAAGTAAAGGAAATGTGAAGAAATTTGTAAGAAAACAAGTAAATATAAATATGAAATTTAAAGAACATAAAGCATTAAAGTTGGTGGCTACTCTAAACTACTAAGAACATGTAAAAGTGCTGGAAAATAAATCTAAGAAACCCTAGACAGCCCCCTTAGGTTAGGTCTCATAAAGTTGCTTGTATAGTCACTTAACCTAGGGATACAATGGTAATTTCTATCCTAGATGAGTTGGCATTAATTGTCACTTGTCTTCATGTCCTTGGCTCTTCAAAGTAGATATTTCCATATCATTTAAGTGCTCACATCAACCATGGACATCTCATCCCTTCTAGCACCTTCCTTTTGTCTTCTAATCCACATAAGCATGCAAGGTGGCAAGGGCATGTGTCCTCCATGTGTTGGCATGTGTTTTTTGTTCTTATCCACTAAGAGTGAGTAGGATGATGACATGTGGCATGCTAGATGTCAAAAGATGAGAGAGAAAATGAAGAGTCATGCTCCCTTGTCTTGTAGTGGTCTAGTCTCCTTTTTTGCTCATTTTCAGTCTATTTTTTACTGAAAAGACTGAAATTCATTTAAAATTTATTTTTTTTGCAAAACATGAGGAATTTAATAAAATTAGGGAATAATTAATAAAATAACAGGGGAATTAAATAATTATTAATCAATAAAGTACTAAAATAACTCTATTTTCATAGAGTTATCGGTAATGTCTACATGTAACTTATCGTTATCGACTTATACTAAGATTGATCTGCTCTTGGAATAGGTTTCTATTTTGATTTAATTTGAAAATGAGGAAATTAGGCATAGAAGTAGGCCTAAAAGATCGACTCGTAGTATACCGATTTCATTTCTAATCATATCACTCTTGTCACTTATGTCGCTACCACATTCGACCCTTTCCCATCCAGATAGTAGGGAGGTAAGGATGGCAAAAAAAAAATTGTATATATATATATATATATATATATATATGTGTGTGTATATGAGATAATAATTGCCCTACTGTAGTAGTTAGTGGCTTATAAAGCTAATACACCAAGCTGAACTTATTTATTTATCTCACCTGCAGTTACTAGTGGGCTATATATAGGCCAAAGCCTCTAGGTTATTTGTTACATACTAGCACTCATTTTGAGGAATTTCAAATGAACGAGTGTGTGAATCATCAGTGTAAAGTGAAGGTCAGAGATAGAAACCTGACAGTAGATCTGATATTGTTGCACATTTATGACATTGGTTTCATTTTGTGTATGGATTGGATAGTTACCCATAGTACTGTCTTTGCTTGAATATAAAGTGTTCAATAAATGCGAGAGCTGTTTTGAATGCATATGTTTCCCTTATGGGATACAAGATAGAAACCTGAGAAGAGGTTATGGATGACTCTTATAAGTGAGATAAGTTCAGTCGCATCCATCTTCTCCACAGCTTCTACTTTACGTGAAAGACAATTTGGAAGCGTTAAAGGCACACAACAGCTGCAGGCTACTTTGTCTCCACTGATCAATCAGTTGGCTCCATAACCTCAGAATGCACCTTTGCAATAGGCAACACCTCCGCTACTGATGCATGATGTAGGTTGGCAAATGGCTCGATTCAAGGCATTCCAAAGGATAAGCCCTATTATATGTGTTGACACCTAATTTTGTCCCATTTTATTATTATTGCTATTATTATTATTTTAGTTTTATTTTTATGATTATTATTATTATTATTATTATTATTATTTTACACTTGCCGCCAGCCTCCTAAATCTACCATCAATCCCATCAAATTTAATGCTCCAAACCTACCCAAATCTGCCGCCCCTACTGCCGCCGGCGACCAGATCTTCTCCCCTATCGCAAGCCATACCCATTGTCCCGTCGTCCCCATCCCGTGAATCCCGCTCTACAGAGACCTAGGGATCTTGTGACTCTGAAAGGCTACAGTAAGGGCTCCAAACTGGTTTAAGAAGACAACGAAGAGGAGGAAAAAAAGGAGGCTGGGCGGGAGAAGGAGAAAAACAGAGAGCAAAAACCACAGGAACAATCGGCACCCCCTCCTCCAGGGCCAACAACCAAACACCACCACCGAAGCCACCATCATCCTCACCACCACCAAAACACCATTCTCACCACAGAAACACCACAACCTCAACTCTCCAACCACTCACAGCCATCGAAACCAACCCCCTCCTAACCCAGATCTAAAAATCCACTACACCGAAACCCAAACTCAACACTTCCCAAAACCAATCCTAAGAAACCTGCAAAGAAAGAAACAAGCCAAACAATAGAAGAACACAAAAGAACCAACCACCAGATCCGAAACCATCAACCAAAAAAAAAACCGAAGGGTACAGAAAAAAAAAGAAGGGAGAAGGCTTGCGGGAAAGCTAGATTCGAGAGGTTGGATTGATATTTGGGCGAAACGGAGGTCAGATCCGGAAAGAAGGAGGTAAGGTGAGCGTTTCTGAGGTTGCGGATAGTCACTGGCAACCGGTGCACGGCGACTGGTAGTCGTCTGGCGAAAAAGGGCGGGGAAAATTTTGGATTTTGAGTGCTAGCGTGAAATCTGAGAAAAAACGGGAAGGGGGTTGCCTTTTATAGCTAAGGAAACGAAGAGTAAAGGGGGCGACCCGCGTGTGGACTTAACCCAATTGATATCCGCTTTAGTTCGCCCGCCCGTGAGAGAGGAGTGGTATCCGAGTGTTGCTCCCAATAGGCGACAGCCGGAAGTCACCCCGGCCGAGAGCTTTTGGCGAGACTCCGGAGTTTTTGGTAGAAAAGAAAAGAAAATGAGTTAGAAAAAAGGGAGATGGTCTGTCATAGTTGAAAAGAAAAAAGAAAAAAAGAGAAAAGAAGAAAAGAAAAAGGTGAGGAAGCGGCAGGATCCACGAGCTCGCCTGCCCACCAGCCAAAAGGAGGAAGAAGGAGCTCGCCCGTTCGCCCAAGGAGAGGGAACATTCGTGAGTTTGTTCGCCCAAGAAGAGGGTAGATCAGTGGTATCGCCCTCTTGCCAAAATTGAAAAGATCCAAGAGCTCGCCCGCCAAGAAACCAGACCATACGAGGAGCTCGCCCGCCAAGAAATTTGCCCATACGAGGAGCTCGCCCGCCAAGAAATTTGATCATACGAGGAGCTCGCCGGCCAAGGAATTTTTCCATACGAGGAGCTCGTCCGCAAAGAAGTTAGTCTATACGAAGAGCTCGCCCGCCAAGAAGCCAGACCATACGAGGAGATCGCCCTCCAAGAGATTTGTCCATACGAGGAGCTCGCCCACAAGGAGTTAGGCCTCTCGAAGAGCTCGCCTGTTCGAAAAGTGCGCCTGCCTGGGGAGGGTACATTTCCTTTTTTTGTTTTACTTTATAGAAATATGTGTTTAGGCATTTTAATATATTATCATGAAAAGAATAATAAGTAAATAAATGTATAGAATCATATAATAAACGAAAATATGATAAAAATAAAAAATGGAATTCTTCCGAGGATGGGATGTCATGAGACTCACAAGTAGTGATTTCTTGACTGATCCCTAGGTGAGAGGAATTAGCTAAATGTTACCAGAGTATTGGGATATTTAGCCAAATTTCTCAATATCAAGAGTTTCATTAACATAAAATCAAAAATATAAAATTACTCTTCATAATTCCATATGCATCATAAATCATATGTTAGCATCATATGCATAAATAAAGGAAAATAATAAATGGAATTCCTCCAAGGATGGGATGTCATGAGACTCACAAGTAGTGATTTCTTGACTGATCCCTAGGTGAGAGGAATTAGCTAAATGTTACCAGAGTATTGGGATATTTAGCCAAATTTCTCAATATCAAGAGTTTCATTAATAAAATCAAAATAAATAAAATTTCTTTCAAGTTTCATATGCACCATACATTTTTATCCATACTACATATACGATCAATTATAAAATAGCGTGAGCACCACCGAGGATGGGATGTCATGAGACTCACAAGTAGTGATTTCTTGACTGATCCCTAGGTGAGCGGGATTATTTCAAATGTTACCAGAGGATTGGGATATTTGATTTAATTTTTCAATAAACGGTGTTCATGTTGATTTTCATAATGAATCCCTTTATAACAACAATTTTTCAAGCAAATACGCTAATTTTATATATAAACAAAAGCTAAGACTATCTTATTAAAATCAAAAGATACCATGTGTTTAGGATGGTACCGTTTTTTAACGGGCGTTGTGGGGGTGCTAATCCTTCCCCACTTGCAACCGTACCCCCGAACCCAAATTTTGTTTTCGCGGACCAGAAATTATCTTTTTAATAAAACTTAATTAATTTTGAGATTTTGAGGATAAACATTTTTAGGTGGCCAATCACACCTAGTCAAAAAAGATTGGTGGCGACTCCTTTCGTTTTTAAATGTTTTTTTCAAAATCGTCGAGCGCGAAGCCGTTACGACAGCTTGGCGACTCCATTGGGGACGCTTTTTGAGGGTCAAGCCATTTATTAATCATGTGTTATCCTAAGTTTTAATTTAAAGGTCTTAATTAATATTTAAATTTAATTTCTTTAATTTTAAATAATTTGTTGCATTTGTGTGAATAAGTTATTATGTTTATTTTATGGCGTTCTTTATCTTGTATATATTATTGCTAATAAATTATGGGGCATCTAGGATAGGGGTTATGTTATGATAAATGTTTGACGTGTTCCCTCATGCACACACTTGCACTTGCATTTGCATCACATGAGCTCTATACCCGAGTTCTGTCCTTCTTAGGAGGGAGTAGAGTACCTTTGCTCTCGTGAGGTAATCACCTCCGTAATGACAATTGAAATACTCCCACTCAAGTTAAACTTTACTAGTCTAGTGTGGATGACAGTGATGTATAATTTGGGAACCTTTTGACCTTTTAGAGACCCAACCCAGCATGTAAAAGGCCTTAAGAAGTCGAGCCTTAGATAGAGCTATGCCCGATTTTTGTAGAAATTATCTTGAAATTAGGACACATGAGGGAACATTTTATTACCCATGTTTTCATATCATAACTCTATTGATTTTTCAAATTCATACTCTCATAAAATCAAAAGATATTTGTCTTCAAATAAAATTTCACAATTTTATAATTTTGAAGAATGAAACAAAGATTTATTCGATTCTTCTTCTTTGTCTAAAAAAAATGAAAAGAATTCATTCATTGAACTTAAGTAAGAGAAAATTTTGATTCTTTTATTCTTGAATTTTAGCATAGCATATCTCATTCACATCATATAATAAGGAGGGCATTTGTCTTGTTAGGTTAAAGGAGGTAAAAAAAAAAACATGGGAGATCAATTAGAAGCTAGACTTATTGCTTTGGAGAATAATCAAGAGGAGTTTGGACATGATGTACGAGAGATAAAAGGAAAGCTAGCTAAGATAATGAAGATGCTTGAAAGCTTTGGAAAGACTAAAGTGGTCCATCCTCAAGGGTCATCGTCACTTCCAAGACAACTATATGTTGAATCATCAGCAAGGGGAGATTAATCGACTTTGCATGAAATGGCTTGCCAGGGACACTCCGATGCTCTCAACTATCCAGATGATGATCCCGTGGTAGAAGAGGCTATGAAAAGGGTAGAAAGAGTAATGGATGAACTTAAGGGCCTTACAACTAAAGCAGAACCTTATGGCCTCAAACAATCCATACCAAGTAGGCCATTACAAAACCCTAACCTTCATCCTAATTCTTTTCAACCACCTATCCAAGCACTCCAAACAGGACCTCCTACTTTTGTTCGACCTCCACGAATTGGTCCACGGCCAAACTTTTATCCTCGACCTACTTTTCAACCACATGCTCAAGCTTTTGGAACAGGATCTCCTAGTCTCGCCCAACCTCTACATACCTATTCGTCTGTGAACCCATATGCTCATGCCAATTCTATTCGACCGCCTTTTCAGCAAATCCCTAACACCCTAGCTTTTGCGCCACCACCTGCTCAAGTTAAAACTCAAGCTATTGGCCAAAAACAATCCAAGAAAATGAAGCGCACGCAGCTTGACCCTTCACTCATAACATATGGCAAACTTTTTTCCTATCTACTTGAAAGGCACCTTATTGCCCCCGTGTTCTTAAAACCCTTGGAGCCTCCGTACCCAATATGGTACAACGCAAATGCAAGATATGAGTACCATGCAGGAAATATTGGGCATTCCATCGAAGATTGTAAGGCTTTCAAGTATAAGGTGAAGGGATTGATTGACACAAAAGTGCTCGATATAGGGGAAGTGGTCAGCCAGGAATTTGCAACGCTTGATTAGGGTTTAGAGGATGAACAACCAGCTGTTGTTGTGAAATTTCTTTTTGAAGGACTTTGAATGTAAGGGGCATTAGAATAGTAGAGAGTCTAGTAAGGAACTTTTTGAATCTTGTAACAATTCCTTTATGAACACAATTCCTTTATGAATATGAATGTTACAAGGTTTTATTTAAGTTTGCATCCACTTCATTCATATGTGAATAATATGATTTTGATCAAACCAAATAAATGGTCAAACAACAATTTCCAGTTGGGGTACAACTTGTAATTCTCTGAAATAACAACAAGATTGAATTTTCTTTTTATTTCACAATTTCCATACAATAAAAGCATCATATTAGCATGGCAAGCATGACATCTAATTTTAGGTTGTGACGGATTCGGTGTAGATATAGCTCGATCATTGAAAAACTTCGGAGATAGTTTTGGACCATGGAAGAGACAGAAATGAGTCGAATGGAAAGGTTGGAAAAAGCTCAACAAGAGATGAGAGAGCAATTGTCACAGATGGCAGGTTTGTGGGAGAAGCTGAGCAATGGAAAAATGGGAGAACTAGCTACCCAAGATGGGCATCGGTTCCGAAATACTGAGGATTCTTTTTGTCCAATTAACAGTGGCTTACGAGAAACCCAAACATCTCAAGAGCCACCAGCAATGCCCACCGAGGGTTATGTGTACCCTAATATGCCGTCTGCAGTTGACCCTAATCAGTTTCAAGGGCACACAACTCTCACCATGAACCCCCTCGAACCATTTCATGTTGCTAATTTGGACAGTCATAAAGAGCAAGGGATGCCACAACTGGAAGGAGGCTCAAGTTCCCGACAAAAGATAGAGCTTATAGAAGAAAGGCTTTGGATTGTTGAAGGAAAGAATTTTCATGGATCTTTAGATGCTGCCGGATTATGCTTAGTACCTGGTGTGGTCATTCCTTTAAAGTTTAAAGCTCCAGAATTTGAAAAATATGATGGGACCACTTGTCCAAAGGCCCATATCACTATGTACTGTAGAAAGATGGCAGCGCATGTGCATGATGACAAGCTGCTGATCCATGTTTTCCAAGACAGCCTTAAAGGATCTGCTGCTAGGTGGTATACACAACTGGGCAGGGGCGATATTCATTCATGGGAAGATTTGGCAAGGGCATTTGTCGCCCAATATAAGCATATTGTGGATTCGGCCCCAAATCGTTTATCTTTGCAAACCATGGAGAAGAAAGCTACTGAAGGCTTTAGAGAATATGCCCAGAGATGGAAGAATGTTGCCACTCAAGTCCGGCCTCCCCTCACTGAAAAAGAGACTGCAGCGCTGTTTCTTAGTACCCTCCAGGCACCATATTATGATAGGATGATTGGGAGTGTTACTAAGAATTTTGCTGACATGGTAGCCTCTGGAGAGATGATTGAGAATGCAGTTAAGAGGGGCAAGATCAAGATAGATGACATTGCTGATAACAAGTCAGAAAGAATGGAAGAAGAAGTACAAGCTGCGACATTTGAGGGGCAATTTCTCAAAAATCCCACTCCACATAATCCTTTTTGTCTCGCCCATCATGCGGCCCAACCCTGAACAATGCCTCATATGATTCTTATCTTTATTCACCAGTCCCACAGCCTAGATTTCCAACAAACTCTTGTCCTCCAACGATTTTTCATGCGCCTATCTTTATGCCTAGGCTAGTAGCTCAACCTCTTCAACAATCAACAAACAACAGAAAAAGATCGAGAAGCAATCAAGGAAAAATCCCAATTCCAATCACCGATCTTTTGCCCTTTTTGATAAAAAAACCAATATTTGGCCCCTATACCTTTGAGAACAGCACCAAACCCGCTGGCCAAGAGCTATGATCCGAACAGCAGATGTGACTATCACATGGGGGCAATTGGGCATGCAACAGAAAAATGCAGACAGTTGAAGGAAAGGATTGAAGAGCTCATCAATGGTGGAATCTTGACTCAAGAACTCATGGAACAGTGGAAGTCCACTTTGGTGTAAAATCATGGCATTTTGGCAGATTAATCTAGAGGGAAAGAAAAAAAAAGATTGAGAGATTTTGAAGCCTGTATTTTGTTGGAAAATGCTTGTCGTTCTCGTTGGCCTAGGTGACAATTGTGTGAGCACAACTTTTTGCATAATTTATTTTCCAGTGGCATATGACAAGAATGTTTCTTTTCTTCACAATAATGATAAATGATTATAAGAAAATCGGTGATTACGGTCAAAGATGAACGTCTTAAATCATTTTTGGATCATGTCTCCATAAAATCTAAGGCAGTCGAGAGCTAAAAAGCTAAATTGGGGCATAAAATTTTGAAAGTTCTATTTTGTTTTCACTTTGACCATGATAGGGCTTTACTGTTAATGATTTTCAAGAAATAACCGATTTGCAAAACTTTTTGAAATTTTTTGGAAATCAATGACAATCTCAAAGATTTTGGATAATGGCGGTCAAATATGTGGCAAGATCATTGTGAAATACATTTCCACCTAAATTCTTGTAGAAATCGCAAATTCTTCAATCTTGTACTCCCGAGATGCCCTTTTCGCCCATGTTTTTGGGGCAAGATAAAAAAAAGAAGAAGAAGAAAAGAAGAAAAAAAAAGAGAAGGGGCAAGAAAAAAGAGAGAGAACCAAAGTTAAGGATTTTTCACCGTTGTCCATCTGCGTAATACCTCGAGCTGCGCATCACCTGTTTCCTCAAATGACGATGTGGTGTGTGAGGTCAAGTTCTATCATATTAAAATGGTACATTACAAGAAAATTTTGTTCAAAAAAAAAGAGAAAAGAAAAAAAGAAGGAAAGAAAAAAAAAGAAAAAATGAAATTGATTGTGACATCATGCAAACATGATATTCAGAGGATTTCAAATGCCAAAAGAAAAACTTGTCCTAAGAATTGCTTTTCAATGGAAGCATCTTAATTTGAGATGATGAATGGTTGTCTTTCATATTCCATTCACAAATATAAATATTATCCTGTTGCTACCTTTTTGAGCCTGATAGTTTCTTTCAAAATAAACCTCCTCCAAGGATCACCCTCCACATTGGGGGGCATGTGCAGAAAATATCTCTTCAAAGAAAATGAATTATTCAACTTTTGTTTTTGATCAAATAAGATTAACTATTGTTGTGGGACAATTTGGGGCAAATCGTTTTTGAAATCTTAGACATGAATCAATGAAGAAAGAAAAAAGAAGAAAAAGAAAGAGAAAAGAGGAGGGATACATTTGAAAGTACACAAAGAAAGATGCTTCAAAGGATGGATAGGATGTTGAAAAAAAAAGAGAGTTGAAAAAAAAAGGAAGAAAAAGAAAGAAAGAAAAGGAGAAGAAGAAGGAGAAGAGATACATGGAAAATTGGAAAAAGAAAGGTGCTTCGAAGAGTGAAAATGATGGACAACCATAAGAGAAGAAATGATCCTTGGATTGATCACCTTCAAACACATTTTGGGCCTATTTATCCATTCTTTCAGAACCCTGAACCATGGCCTACATTACGTACTTAAAAGTCCATTTTGATCAAATATGGATGCTTGTATCGAAGAGCTCTTCTTTGGAAGATTCTCACCATTATTTGGTCTGAATGAAATTTGAGTTCTTGAATGCATGGTAGAACAATCAATAAAAAAAAAAGAAAACAAAAGAAAGAATAAAGCTCTAGGGTGAAAACCTGAAAAGGGCAGTCTAGAGCGAACAATGAACTTTTCATGCAACCAAGTCAAACAGTGACATGAACTGAAAATGTGGAAAAAGAATTAACAAGCCTTGAGAGACCCTCGAAATATCCAAAGATTTTGATGTCATTTGATCGCTGACATTTTTTGAAAAAGTTTGAACCTTTCTTCTTGTAAATACTCTCCCTGAACAGGAAAGACCTCAGTCATTTGTATCTTATCTTGGCATTTGTGGAACGCCATTATTCGAGAATTTAAGAGATTGTCAAACCAAGTTGTAAATATTTTGTTTCTCTTCTCATTCAGAATTTTGTTTAAAACAAACAAAAAAGATGGAGAAAAAGTGGTGGTATTTTAAGAAAGCTATTTTAAGCAAAGTAAGGAATCATTGTTTTTTTTGTATAAATAGCAAAGTATGCCCCAAACAAAGAGCATCATGGCCACCAAACTTTCAATTGTCTAGTTGAAAAGATCCGAATAGGGTTTATGTCATTCATCTTGAAAAGTAATCACTAATCTTTCGAAAGGATCAGGTATCACTTGTGAAATTTAGATTCATTTCTCCTGGAAAATAGTTATGAGGAAAATTTAGTGCTATTAGTCAAAAGGCTATGATGAGAATGTAAGAACTCTGCAAAAATGGAAAATAGGAAGAAGCTTTCATGGTCATGTTGGGGGCAAAGAAGATAAAAAAGGCAAATGATGTACCTCTTTGGCAAGATAGGAAAAAGATCTAAAGTTAGAGAATGTACAGGATTGAGTGTCATGCATACATGCATACATACACAATATCATATAGCATCAACATTGAAAATTTTTGTATAAAAATTTTGAGATTAAAACATGTTTCTCAAAGCTGAAAACTCAACACCATTCAATCAAGATTTCAAAGGTTATGCAACCTTTTCCAGAGAAAAAAAAAGAGAAGAGAGAAGGAAAGAAGAGAGAAAAGAAAGAAAAAAGAGAGAGAAGAGAGAAAGAAAAAAGAGAGAGAAAGAAGAGAAAAGAGAGAAAAAAAAAAGAGAGAAAAAAAAAGAGAGAAAAGAGAAAGAAATTTTAAAGTTTCATTGCCTCTACTGCAAGAGGAGCTTTCCTAGAAAAAAAAGTTTCATCTCCTCTGCTGTAAGAGGAGCACATTTCAAAGAAAAATTTTAAAGTTTCATCGCCTCTGCTGCAAGAGGAACACTTTCCAGAAAAAGCATTTAAGTCCTCCGGGCACAATTCTAAGACCTACGGGCAAAATATTTAAAGTTTCATCGCCTCTGCTGCAAGAGGAGCACTTTTCAGAAAAAAATCTCAAGTCCTCCGGGCACAAATTTCAAGTTCTCCAGGCAAAATATTTAAAGTTTCATCGCCTCTGCTGCAAGAGGAGCACTTTTTATAAAGCATTTAAGTCCTCCGGGCACAAATCAAAGACCTCCGTGCACAAATTGTAAGTCCTCCGGGCAAAATATTAAAGTTTCATCGCCTCTGCTGCAAGAGGAGCACTTTCCAGAAAAAGAATCTAAGTCCTCCGGGCACCAAATCTAAGACCTCCGGGCAAAATATTTAAAGTTTCATCGCCTCTGTTGCAAGAGGAGCACTTTTCAGAAAAAAATCTCAAGTCCTCCGGGCACAAATCATAAGTCCTCCGGGCACAAATCATAAGTCCTCCGGGCACAAATTGTAAGTCCTCCGGGCACAAATTTCAAGTTCTCCGGGCAAAATATTTAAAGTTTCATCGCCTCTGCTGCAAGAGGAGCACTTTTCACAAAGCATTTAAGTCCTCCGGGCACAAATCAAAGACCTCTGGGCACAAATTGTAAGTCCTCCGGGCAAAATCTCAAGTCCTCCGGGCAAAATTTTAAAGTTTCATCGCCTCTGCTGCAAGAGGAGCACTTTCTAGAAAAAGAATCTAAGTCCTCCGGGCACCAAATCTAAGACCTCCGGGCAAAATATTTAAAGTTTCATCGCCTCTGCTGCAAGAGGAGCACTTTTCAGAAAAAAATCTCAAGTCCTTCGGGCACAAATCATAAGTACTTCGGGCACAAATCATAAGTACTTCGGGCACAAATTGTAAGTCCTCCGGGCACAAATTTCAAGTCCTCCGGGCAAAATATTTAAAGTTTCATCGCCTCTGCTGCAAGAGGAGCACTTTTCACAAAGCATTTAAGTCCTCCGGGCACAAATCAAAGACCTCCGGGCACAAATCAAAGACCTCCGGGCACAAATTGTAAGTCCTCCGGGCATAAATTGTAGGTCCTCCGGGCAAAATTTTAAAATTTCATTGCCTCTGCTGCAAGAGGATCACTTTTCAGAAAAAGCATTTAAGTCCTCCGGGCACAAATCATAAGTCCTCCGGGCACAAATCTCAAGTCCTCCGGGCAAAATATTTAAAGTTCCATCTCCTCTGCTGCAAGAGGAGCACATAAAAAAAATGTGGATGATTTAAATTTAAAGTTCCATCGCCTCTGCTGCAAGAGGAGCGCATACAAAAAGAAGAAGACAAAGGAAAAAAGAAGAAAAAGAAAAAGAAGAAGAAAAAGAAAAAGAATGAAAATAAAAAAAAAGAAGAAAAGAAAAAAGAGATTAGGTTATAAGGCGGACAAAATTAGTGTGTCTATTGTCTTTGCTCTATTCCTGATCCTCAGCAATGAGCAAAGAGGGGCAGCTGTTGACACCTAATTTTGTCTCATTTTATTATTATTGCTATTATTATTATTTTAGTTTTATTTTTATGATTATTATTTTTATATGTTATTATTATTATTATTATTATTAATATTAATATTAATATTATTATTATTATTATTATTATTTTACACTTGCCGCCAGCCTGCCAAATCTACCATCAATCCCATCAAATTTAATGCTCCAAACCTACCCAAATCTGCCGCCCCTACTGCCGCCAGCGACCAGATCTTCTCCCCTGTCGCAAGCCATACCCATTGTCCCGTCGTCCCCATCCCGTGAATCCCGCTCTACAGAGACTTAGGGATCTTGTGACTCTGAAAGGCTACGGTAAGGGCTCCAAACTGGTTTAAGAAGACAACGAAGAGGAGGAAAAAAAGGAGGCTGGGCGGGAGAAGGAGAAAAACAGAGAGCAAAAACCACAGGAACAACCGGCACCCCCTCCTCCAGGGCCAACAACCAAACACCACCATCGAAGCCACCATCATCCTCACTACCACCGAAGCCACCATCATCCTCACCACCACCGAAGCCACCATCATCCTCACCACCACCAAAACACCATTCTCACCACAGAAACACCACAACCTCAACTCTCCAACCACTCACAGCCATCGAAACCAACCCCCTCCTAACCCAGATCTAAAAATCCACTACACCGAAACCCAAACTCAACACTTCCCAAAACCAATCCTAAGAAACCTGCAAAGAAAGAAACAAGCCAAACAATAGAAGAACACAAAAGAACCAACCACCAAATCCGAAACCATCAACCCAAAAAAAAAACCGAAGGGTACAGAAAAAAAAAAGAAGGGAGAAGGCTTGTGGGAAAGCTAGATTCGAGAGGTTGGATTGATATTTGGGCGAAACGGAGGTCAGATCCGGAAAGAAGGAGGTAAGGTGAGCGTTTCTGAGGTTGCGGATAGTCACTGGCAACCGGTGCACGGCAGCTGGTAGTTGTCTGGCGAAAAAGGGCGGGGAAAATTTTGGATTTTGAGTGCTGGCAAATCTAAGAAAAAACGGGAAGGGGGTTGCCTTTTATAGCTAAGGAAATGAAGAGTAAAGGGGGCGACCCGCGTGTGGACTTAACCCAATTGATATTCGCTTTAGTTCGCCCGCCCGTGAGAGAGGAGTGGTATCCGAGTGTTGCTCCCAATAGGCGACAGCCGGAAGTCACCCCGGCCGAGAGCTTTTGGCGAGACTCCAGAGTTTTTGGTAGAAAAGAAAAGAAAATGAGTTAGAAAAAAGGGAGATGGTCTGTCATAATTGAAAAGAAAAAAGAAAAAAAGAGAAAATAAGAAAAGAAAAAGGTGAGGAAGCGGCAGGATCCACGAGCTCGCCTGCCCGCCAGCCAAAAGGAGGAAGAAGGAGCTCGCTCGTTCGCCCAAGGAGAGGGAACATTCGTGAGTTTGTTCGCCCAAGAAGAGGGTAGATTAGTGCTATCGCCCTCTTGCCAAAATTGAAAAGATCCAAGAGCTCGCCCGCCAAGAAACCAGACCATACAAGGAGCTCGCCCGCCAAGAAATTTGCCCATACGAGGAGCTCGCCCGCCAAGAAATTTGATCATACGAGGAGCTCGCCCGCCAAGGAATTTGTCCATACGAGGAGCTCGTTCGCAAAGAAGTTAGTCTATACGAAGAGCTCGCCCGCCAAGAAGCCAGACCATACGAGGAGATCGCCCGCCAAGAGATTTGTTCATACGAGGAGCTCGCCCACAAGGAGTTAGGCCTCTCGAAGAGTTCGCCTGTTCGAGAAGTGCGCCTGCCTGGGGAGGGTACATTTCCTTTTTTTGTTTTACTTTATAGAAATATGTATTTAGGCATTTTAATATATTATCATGGCAAGAATAATAAGTAAATAAATGTATAGAATCATATAATAAACGAAAATATGATAAAAATAAAAAAATGGAATTCTTCTGAGGATGGGATGTCATGAGACTCACAAGTAGTGATTTCTTGACTGATCCCTAGGTGAGAGGAATTAGCTAAATGTTACCAGAGTATTGGGATATTTAGCCAAATTTCTCAATATCAAGAGTTTCATTAACATAAAATCAAAAATATAAAATTACTCTTCATAATTCCATATGCATCATAAATCATATGTTAGCATCATATGCATAAATAAAGGAAAATAATAAATGGAATTCCTCCGAGGATGGGATGTCATGAGACTCACAAGTAGTGATTTCTTGACTGATCCCTAGGTGAGAGGAATTAGCTAAATGTTACCAGAGTATTGGGATATTTAGCCAAATTTCTCAATATCAAGAGTTTCATTAATAAAATCAAAATAGATAAAATTTCTTTCAAGTTTCATATGCACCATACATTTTTATCCATACTACATATACGATCAATTATAAAATAGCGTGAGCACCACCGAGGATGGGATGTCATGAGACTCACAAGTAGTGATTTCTTGACTGATCCCTAGGTGAGCGGGATTATTTCAAATGTTACCAGAGGATTGGGATATTTGATTTAATTTTTCAATAAACAGTGTTCATGTTGATTTTCATAATGAATCCCTTTATAACAACAATTTTTCAAGCAAATACGCTAATTTTATATATAAACAAAAGCTAAGACTATCTTATTAAAATCAAAAGATACCATGTGTTTAGGATGGTACCGTTTTTTAATGGGCGTTGTGGGGGTGCTAATCCTTCCCCACTCGCAACCGTACCCCCGAACCCAAATTTTGTTTTCGCGGACCAGAAATTGTCTTTTTAATAAAACTTAATTAATTTTGAGATTTTGAGGATAAACATTTTTAGGTGGCCAATCACACCTAGTCAAAAAAGATTGGTGGCGACTCCTTTCGTTTTTAAATGTTTTTTTCAAAATCGTCGAGCGCGAAGCCGTTACGACAATATGTTTAAGGTGGTGAAAGATCCAGAAGTAGTCAAGATATGACTATTGAGGATGGAGAAAGTGTTTGAAATCATAGGGTATAGTTCAAAAGAGTAAGTGACATTGGTTACCTATATATTCGAGAATGAGACCAAACATTGGTAGGGTCAGCCAAGATAGTATTGTGGGATCGGAAATCCCACCATCACATGAAAAGCAATTCTTGAGGCTCTCAATGAGTAGTACCTTCAGAAAATGCCCAACAATGGAAGTAAGAGGAGTTCCTAAGCTACTCCAAGGCACTATAACCATGGACTGATATAAGTCTTGCTTCATCTCCTTATGTCGCTACGAACCTAATATAGCAAAGAATGAGGTAAGAAAGACCAAAAGATTTTTGATGGTCTAAAGCCCTCCATTAGGGACAAACTAGTAGCTTTGTACGTAGTGTCTTATATAGAGGCCACAAAGATGGCCTAATTTGTTGAGCCAAACTTGGAGAAGACTTTGACTCACTATGAAAGTAAAGGCAAGACCAAGAGAAAAAGGGTAGTTTGAATCCTTTGATATAGGGACAGGAAAGAAAGTTAAAACTAATGGTTGCTAAGTGCAAGATTTAAGAACATTGTGGCATGGGGACTGATATGATATACTTGCCCCGAGCTCATGAATAATGTCGAGGATTGTGTTCGATGGAAATGACAATGGAGTGACCTTACATTATTGGCCTAAGAAATAGGTTGTAAGATAGCCTAAAGTTTGAGCTATTCATTTAGCCTTTGGCAAGTATTGCTCTGTAAAACCTCAAGTTTGAAACAAAAGATAGGATTGAACCGCATTTTGTCAATGAACTTATTATACCTAAAAGGTATAGGATTTGATCAAAAGAAGAATCCAGATTGATATTTAAAACTATTGGAATTGGAAAACAATGTTAAAATATGAAAGTTTTGGATTTTGAGGGATTAGGTGTCTTTAATGAACTTCAATAAAGAATGGTTCGATTAGGTCTATTGAAGTGGATCAATAGGGTTTTGGGCTTGACAATGATAGTGGCAGGAAATTTATTCAAATCTGTCCACCACGTGTGACAAGAAGTGGACTTTATTGTGATGCCTTGAGAGGAACAATTGCCTAACTCTTTATGGACTTGAAAAATGCATTAGATCTTATATATTTTGAAAAGTGTATGGATTTCAAAAACCGCATGAGTTAAAAGGTATATGATTTGAAATGTACATGGACTTGGGAAAGTATTCAACCTTTAAAAATATATCATTAGAGCTACGTGAATTTTGAAAGTCCAACAAATTGAACACAATAATTTTGAATTATGTGGATTTAGAACCTACAAGACTCTTCATATTTCTCACTATTGAGTCGAAATGAAGACAACATGTTATAAAAGAGGTCTTGAATGAAAATCAGAGCTTGTTAGAGCATGTTGTGAAAGATAACAAATTGATGTGAAAGTTAAAATTGTATGAGATAAGAAACTCTAGATCGTCTTATTATTATATTGATATTGACCTAGTCTAATAGCTTCTAATGTAGAAAGGGATTAAGGATTCACCTTGGTGGTGTGATTGAGTTGATAAGAGTATGAAATTATGCTTGTGATGTATTATGCTCTGAGAGTACATTACTTATGTAATTGTATGCATATAAATTTGCGTACTGCAAAAGTAAGAGTTAAGATTATGCTATTATGTGGATTGTTGAGGAAGTGAAAGACTCACTAGGGGATGGACTGGAATTGATGCGTATGATTTTATAATGCTATGTAATGGTTGGTGCAAATAAATTGTATATAAGAAAGTTAAAATCTGATCGTAGGCAAGCATCATCAATAATTGTGGAACGTGATGTGTCTATGGTGAATTACCTTCTTGTGGAAAAGTGAATTATGACACATCGAGTAAATTAAATGGGAAAAACTTAGAGTGTGACTTTGTGGAAATAGGCTACATAGGTTAGTTGCTCTATGACACTATGAATGATGTCTTGAAAACATTTCCTATGATACACATGAGGATTGTAAGGTGATTTTTATGTCTTGAGGTATTATTGAGAGATAGTTAATTTATGTGTGACAGATTTATTGAGGCCATGGAAAACTGTTAATTTTGATAATTGTTGTAGTAACAAGACTGAGAAAATATTGAATTATGATATTTGTGAATCTTACTATGTAGAATGCGTATGTAAAAGTATATGTTTATAAACATTGTACGCTCCCATTAACTAATGAGCACATATTAGCTTGTGTAGTGCATAAGAAACGTGGATACAAGATGTAAATTGTTTACTTTATTGATATAACATGTGATGAATGTATTTAGCATAATGCGGAAACCATGTTGAGGTGATTTGAGATAGATGATTATAATGGTGACTGGCATCATGGTTAGTTCCATACTTATAAATCGATTGAGATGGTTTACTAAAGTATAAGAACAGATATGCATTCTAGACAATGAGGCTTTAAAGAGACAAATAATGGAAGAGGCACACAATTCCAGCTACACAATGCACCCGGGGAATACGAAGATGTACCAAAATTTGCGTGAAGCGTACCATTGAGCTGGTACAAAGAAAGATATAGTGACCTTTTTGTCCAAATGCTTAGTGTGCCAAAAGGTTTAGATTGAACATCAGAGACCAGTAGGATTACTGAAGCCTTTGTCTATACCTACGTGGAAGTGGGAGCACATGACTATGGACTTTATCTTGAGGCTCCCAAGGATTCGAAAGAATCATGATGCAATCTGAGTGATAGTTAATAGATTGATGAAGTCGGCCCACTTCCTAGCTATGAAGGCTACTAATTCATTTAGTGCCATAACAGAGAACTATATTAGAGAAAGTTTCTGAGAATATAGAGTCAATATGTGATAGATTGAGGACAGCTCAAAGTAGACAGAAGAGCTATGCGGATAGTCGGAAAAGACCTTTAGAATTTCAAGTTGAGGATAAAGTATTCTTAAAGATCTCTCTGTCTAAAAGCATGATGAGATTTGGTAAGAAAGGGAAGTTGAGCTCTCGATATATTGGTCTGTTTGAAATACTAGAAAGAATTGGAGATGTGGCATAACGACTAGCATTACCACCAGAGCCATTAGGTGTGCATAACGTATTCCATGTGTCGAAGCTAAGGAAGTATCATCTAGACCCCTCCCATATCATTGGGTATGAACCTTTGGAAATCAAGGAGGACTTGAGCTATATTGAGAGGCCTATTCGAATTTTGGATAGAAAAGATAAGATATTGAGGTCTAAGATAATCCCTTTAGTTAAAGTACTTTGGAAGCATTACTCTTCAGAAGAAGTTACATGGGGGTTAGAGAGTTTGATGAAGGAGAAGTATCCTAACCTTTTTCAGATGGACATGGAAAATTTGGAGGACCAAATTGCCTAAGGTGGGGAGAATGTGAAGACTACAAATTCTGTACTCATTTTGTAAATAAATGAAATACATCAAATGAACTAAGTATAGGAATGTAGTTTGTATTTCTAATTGTTTCACGTAATGGAAACTAATATTTTATTTTGTAGTATTAGCAATAGGTGATTAATGCTAATATAATTTAGATATTATATAAATAAATTAGGGATAGATATTGATATTGAATCTAATGGAGAAAATAAACCAAAATAATATACATTAAGGATACAAGTATACTAAATAAAATGTGATACATGAGTGTTAAATAAATATATATTTAATTAGAAATTAAATAAAGAATATATAAAAATAAATACAAATTAAGTGTTATATATATATATATATATATATATATATATATATATATATGAAGGTAAAAGTTAAAATAAAAGAAAATAGAATATATGGATATTTTCATGATATGTATGTATATATATATATATATATATATATATATATATATATATATAGTGTTAAATATATATATTATCATATATAATTGAGATAAAAGAAACACATAAATATATATATATATATATATATATATATATATAAGAAAAGGAAATGTGACTATATGATATAAGATACATATATATATAATATATATATAAAATAAAATTTAAAAAAAAAAGGAAAATAGAGGGAAAAACAAAGGCTTCCTTAGGAAGCTATCGGCTCCCTCACAGTGGGAGCAGGAAACTAAACAAAAGAAATGGCAGAGGACCTTACCGGTCTTCTGCTAAAAGCCAAAACCTAAACCACATTAAAACCAAGAAAAGGAAAGAAAGAAAGGAGAGAAAAAGAGAAAGAAGAAGGGATCTCGGCAAGACACAAAGGAGAAGTGCAGTGAAGGAGAGAAGGAAATGCGCTGGAGAAGGAGAAAGAGAGAACACCCAAAAGATGAAAAATGTGTCTGAAGAGGAGGGCGATGGAAGCTGATCGGGAAAGAGCTAAAGAGGTTATTTGGAGCTTTGGCTTGTTGGCTTTTTAAGAGATTGAGAGGAAGGCAAAACCAAGGCTGGAATCAGCCTTGAACAGCTGCATTTTTAGGGATCTGAAACAGTGAAAAGAAAGGAAGCTGGTTGAAGGAAAAGGGGTGAAAACAAGAGAAAGGATTCGAAGCTTGAAAAAGGGAGGCTGAGATGTGATGGTTGGTGGATATAGATCGAAGTACAGCAGCTCCACGTGAGGAGAAAATCTTGAAGCTTGACCGGAAAATCTGGTTGCGTAAGGCAGCTTGGGTGGTTATTTTAGTTGATCTCTAAGTGTGTTCTAGTGGCCGTTTGAATAGTGTTGGTGGCGTTAAAGCTGGGGATTGGATGGAGGGTGTCTGAAGTTGGATTCAAGGCTGAAAGTGGCGTAAACTTGGAGTTGTTTCAGGCTAATTAGGTTCTGGTCTTGGTGTGATTGAGCTGCTACATTGAGGCAGTAAGAGGACTGATTTCTTTAGCTAGTCACAGTAGTATTTTGATGCTGTTGTAAGTTAGGTTTTAAATGCTAGTAAGGCTGGGGTTGGGCTTGGTTTGGTGGCTGCATTTAGACTGTTGATAGAGGCTTCGGCAAGGTAGATTGTGAACACGTTAAGGTGGCTAATAATGGGGGTTTGACCATTGAAACGAAGGCTGAAGGTGACAGAACCGAGCCTCATTTCAGGCTGTCGAAACACTGAATTGAGTCGGAGTCTTAGGCACCAAACAAGTGTTCCTCAAGGGCTAAGAATAGGCTATTAGAGGATTGGTTTTGGGGTTAAAATTGTGGCATTGTAAGGAGGCTTTATAGTGGTTGTTTAAGGAGGTGTTGGGCTGCTGTGTAAGGGAGGAATAGGATTGTGAAAAAGGCTCAATATTGAGCTGATTAGTGGGCATTTTGGAGACCAGAAGAAAGGCTGTAAATAGGAGTCGACTCTCTTGGTTAAGACAGCAGCAACAAAATAGGCAGTCAAGGCTTTATCTCAGTTGGACAAGGCAGTGAATGAGGGATACATCTTGCTTGAGCAGTAAAGAGGGTAAGAGAACATATTATGTAATCAAGTGTACATGCATAAGTTTATATATACATATATAAATAGACTTATATATATGTGGGAATTGTCACTTATTTAATGAGATAATGGTGGGTAGCATATGAAACTTGGAAAATATAAAGTGATAGTGTGTGAGAAATGTATAAACAAAGTTGTGATCTTACTCCTAAGCGAGATGACTAATTGATGTATGGCAAGGCTACATGTTATAAGGTTCTATAGGATAAATGGTATCTATAAGAAATAATGTTATATGTTAAGTTGATATTGAATTATTAAAAGGAAATAATAAGTAATGTACATGGATGTTGGAGGACATCCATTATTATTGCATAAAAATATATATATATATATATATATATTAATGTGTCATGCTTGGGAATAGTAGGTAATGATTCGTACCATCATGATATGGAGGATGATAAACCAAGATTTATTTTGATTTCAATTTAGAATCATTTAAAAATAAATAAATAAAACATGTGGCTAAGGTTGATCAGTGTGTATATATATAGGTACACGTGTATATATAAGTATATAAATATACACGCTTATATATATACATAGGATGATGAAAATTAAATTATTGGCAAGGAATGACTCAAGTAATCATGGTTTTAGAATATGTGTTTTTATTGCCTGACTAAGCTTATACGGACATGTCATTGAGACATTATTGAATTGATTTGTTGTGAATTTGGAACGGTGTAGAAGCGAAGCTTGATATTGATGCTTGAGGAAATAAATTGCTAAGCATTCAGGTAAGTGGGTTAAGTAAAGTTTGTAAGCATCATCTCGTAGGAATGGTTTAATTTTATAAATTCGTTTATGCTTAGGTTGGACTGAAACTTATTTTCTGCTTTGCGTGTTGTGGCCAACCAAGCGTGCATGTTAAGTGAAATGAACTGATGCATATATGCATTTACGTATAGCATGTTTTGAGTTTAATTACTTAATGTTTATGTTTTAATGACTTGCATCATATTTTATATTTGCAAAGTCTTGGTTTGAACCGACATTTGAAATAAATTGAAAGTTCTTTATATCTCGAACTCAAAACTGATTTAATAGTGATTTGGAATCCGTGGAAGCCAAGTGCTACACGAGGAAATTGATTTCAAATTGTTTTTGAGTGCAGGCATGTCCTACGACTTTTGGGTCATTTCTAGCCTATCGAGCTTAGTTCTAGGCCTTATTGCTCGTCTATCGAGCTCTGTGCTCTAGACTATTGTATTGTACCTATCGAGTCTAATGCTCTAGGTAGATTGCTACTTGTCTGAAAAACCAGTAGGCAAGTTCCAGCTCTCGACTGATCAGCGAGACTGGACATTGTTCTATGGCCATAGATTTAGTGTTGCTTGCGACACCACTCCATTGCTATCTAGGATGGATATTGATTGATTGATTGAAGATCATTGCCTAAACTCTACTCACTACTATTTCATTATCAGTACCGCTTTTAGTGAATAGAGGCAATATGCCTAATCGTTATTCATTTCTTGATTTATGACTCATAGATTATTGAAATCCATATTTATTGAAATGATTGTAGTGCATATTAATCGTTTTATCAAATGTTTATTGATTGCTTTATCAAAGTGGCCATTAATTGATTTATCGAAATATATTAATCATTATTTGAAATGCATAACGTATTGAGTTTAACCGAATGCATAACAAATTGATTTAGCTTAACTGCATGGTAAGTTTGTTTTAATTAAATGGATATTGAAAGCATTTTACAACTGAAGTGCATGAAGAAGTGTTTTACTTAATACCATGCTTAAATACCAAGCTTACTTATTACTCCAGCATTGTTTTCTACACATGCATGTAGATCGACATGAGTCTAATATGCATTTACTTAAGCTACTTACTGAGCCGTGGTTTTGCTCACCCATTTCTAACAACATCACAGATCATACGAGTTAGGCTCCCACTCGGAGCTTTGGTGCAAGGCCTCGGAGACGATCTTTATTTGCAATACTGGTCTGAGTCCTCCGAGTGTTGTTTTTGTTTCGCTTGAGGTATAAAAACGGTTATTTTATTTATTATGTATGACATTTAGGATACACAGTACATGCTTATGGAATTATTTTGGGATGAACTTAGGATTGTTCTAGATTATTATAGACTTATATGATTATCGAGTGCGATCCAAGAAGTGAATTGTGACAACTATGAGTTGTGAAATGACATATATATGTAATTGATGACTTTGGAAATATGGGTAATATATAGTGAAATAGACTGAGAATTGTGGATTGGAATTATGCTGCTGGAAATAGTTGATTATTTTGCAGGTTATTAAGCTGGGAAAAATCGATTTTATATAAGGGGGAGTTTTCGACTTTTTTCTTTTATCAGTTTAATATTGAATTAAAGTTAAGTAAGTCGGGTGGTCTTAATAGATAACAAATTAAACTGTGAATGTAAATCAAATTAAGAATGCAAATTTAGTGTAGAGGTGACACTGACACCGAATACAAACCTTAAATCGAAAAGAAAAATTTAGTTCGTAAATTTGGTAAATAGTAAATAAAGTTTGAGTGTTAAGTGTACGTCACGGCCTTCGGGTCGTGACACAAGTACCATAAAGACCATCTACAATGCACGACAAAAATATAGAATGGATGACAAAGCTGGTAGATCACATATGCAACAACTCATGAAACGCTTGAATGATTGTAAATATGTTGAGTGGCATAGGAGTGATGAGTCAAGTGATTGTGTTAGAGACTTATTTTGGGCACATCAACAGCTATAGATTTGTTGAATGCTTTTTCCAATATATTAGTTATGGATTGTACATATAAAACTAATACATATCGACTCTCACTCTTTGAGATTGTTGGTGTAACATGTACAAATCTAACTTTTTTAGTTGCATTTGTTTACATGGAGGCTAAGCGCACTGACAACTACACTTGGGCATTAGAGAAGCTAAAAAGTTTGATGTCTTCTGATTCAACACCTTCTGTCATTATTACTGATAGGGATTTAGCATTGATGAAAGCAGTACATACAGTGTTCCCTAGAGCAATTAATCTCTTATGTAGATGGCATATATCAAAGATTGTACTTGCTCATTGTAAAAAGTTTTTTGAGAGCATGGAAAAGTGGGAGGCATTCATGCCATCTTGGGGCATTCTTGTATCCTCTTCATATGAGTATGAGTATGAAGCAAATTTAAGTTCAATGGTCTCTCATTACCGTTCTTATCCTAGAGCGCTCGAGTACTTAAGAGATACTTGGTTAACTGAACATAAAGAGAGATTTATTGCTGCTTGGAGAAATAAAGTAAAGCACTTTGGAAATGTTACAACAAATAGGTATGTAGGTTTACAAAGTTTAAAAATTCTTATTTTCATAACTTATACAATTTATTCATTATAATCATCATTGTTCGAACGTCATGTAGGGCCGAGAGTGCACATGCGAAGTTAAAGAGACACTTGGATCATCCTAAGGAGATTTTGATTCATCTTGGAAAGTTATCAACTCCCTGATTGAGCTATAACATACGAAGATAAAGGCTTTGTTCGAGAGAAGTGTTACTATTGTTGAACATAATTTTAGACCAGCTTTGTTTAGGAAGTTACGAGGATTAGTGTCTAGGACAACATTGAATATAATTTTGAAGGAGGCGCATCGAGCAAATGATATCGGCATTGACCATCTTATTTGTGGTTGCATCATTAGAAGCACACATGCGTTACCTTATGCTCATGAGACTGCTGAATTCATGAGGGACGGGAAACCTATTCCCTTATCTGTTTTGGATCCTCATTGGTCGAAGTTGGATTTGAAAAGGAAAACTGTTGATTATTTGGCTGAGTTGAATCTTGATGCCGAGTGGGAGCTAATAGTGAAACACTTCAATGCGTGTGATCTCTCAGGAAGATTAGCCTTGAAGAAAAAATCAAGAGAACTAGGTAATCCATCAACTACATTCCTTATTCCTCCACTCGAGAAGGCTAAGATCAAAGGCTGTTTAGACAAATCAACTCGACGTGCCCCTTCATACTTTGAGATTGTTAAATCTCAACATGATAGCACATCAACACTTGCAAGTTTAAATTCAGCAACTAAAAAGATGAAGCTACCAGTTAATCAAAAAAAGAAAGTGAAATTTATTGATTCTTTCCCTTTAGAGATACACCCCTTCATACGCTCTACCGTGGATGTTGAGTCAGATGGACATTGTGGCTTTCGGGCTATAGCTGGGTTGCTAGGCATGGGTGTTGATGCATGGGCGAAGGTGCGACAAGATTTGATTGAGGAGATAGGTGATTTCCGAGCTTACTATGTTAGTCTCTATGGATCCATGAAGCATGTTGATGAATTGTTAGAGAAATTATCATATTTAAACATTTATTTGCCTCGTCAATGAAAACGGTATCGAAAGATATAGTCCTACCGACCACGGGGATGCCAAGCAATGAAGAGGTGTCATCTAGAGTGATGGTCATTTCTCCGAAAGGGATGTGAAATGTGTTCGTCTCTGGATGCCACCTCTTGGCAAATGCAGTAATAATGGTCTTGTTGCACGTAACATAACTACACCGCAACAATGGAACCAACCCTAACCGTGCGATCCTAGAAAGGATGCGTGATCGACTCTGATCCAATAGCCATGTACCAACTTGAAAACCGTGATTAATAACTTTTAACTCCCCTCACTCCTGTAACAAGACCAAATAAATAATGGTCATATTATTAATTCTAATTTACATTTTACTATATATATAATAAAGTTCACATATACCTTTTGCTGCTAAATAGCTGTAGCAACATGTGATCCATAACTAACTAGTAGAGATGTATCAATCAGACCATCAGGATAAGATCCAGTAGAAGCAGCTGCCTGACCAGATGTACTGGCTTGCTCAGCGGCTGGTGCCACACCAGATGTACTCGGCTGCTTCCTTTGGGCCGCAGCTAGTGCCTCGCCATATGTACTCCGCTATTGCCTCGGCGCCACAATTGCGGCCTCACTAGAGGTATTCCGCTGCTGCTGCCTCGACGCCGTAACTATTGCCTCACCAGAGGTACTCCGCTGGTGCCTTTATGTCATGACCCGAGGGCCACGACGTACACTTATCAATCATACTTATACCAGTTTCCCAAATTTACGAACTAAAATTTTCTTTTCACTTTAAGGTTTGTATTCGGTGTCAATGTCGCCTCTACACTAAATTCGCATTCTTAGTTTGATTTACATTCACTGTTTAATTTGTCATCTCTTAAGATCACTCGACTTACGAATACTCTAAGTCAATATTAAACTAATAAAAGAAAAAAGTCGAAAACTCCCCCTTACATAAAATCGATTTTCCCCAGCTTAATAACCTACAAAATAATCAACTATTTCCAGCAGCATAATGCTAATCCACAATTCTTAGTCTATTTCACTATATATTACACATACTTCCAAATTTATCAATTACATATATATGGCATTTCACAACTCATAGTTGTCACAATTCATTTCTTGGATCGCACTCGATAATCATATGAGTTTATAATAATCTAGAACGATCCTAAGTTACATCCCAAAATAATTCCATAAGCATGTACTGTGCATCTTAAATGTCATACATAAATAAAATAACCGTTTCCATACCTCAAGTGAAACAAAAATAGCACTCAGAGGACTCAGACCAGTATTGCAAATAAAGGTCGTCCCCGAGGCCTCGCACCAAAGCTCCGAGTGGGAGTCTAGTTCGTATGATCTGTGATGTTGTTAGAAAGGGGTGAGCAAAACCACGGCTCAGTAAGTAGCTTAAGTAAATGCATGTTAGACTCATGTCGGTCTACATGTATGTGTGGAAAATGATGTTGATGTAACAAGTAGCATGGTATTTTAAGCATGGTTTTAAATCAAATATTTTCTTCGTGCATTTTAGTTTTAAAAATGCTTTCAAGATGCACGTTATTAAATTCAAACTTCCCATGCATTTCGACTAAATCGATTCACTATGTAATCGGTTAAATTCGATACACTATGCATTTCGAATAAATGATTAATATATTTCGATAAATCAATCAATGACCACTTTGATAAAGCAATCAATAAACACTTGGTAAAACGATTAATATGCACTACAATCATTTCGATCAATATGGACTTCAATAATTTATGAGTCATAAATCAAGAAATCAATAACGGTTAGGCATATTGCCTCGATTCACTAAAAACAGTACTGATAATGAAACAGTAGTAAGTAGAGTTCAGGCAATGATCCTCAATCAATCAATATCCATCCTAGCTAGCGATGGAGTGGTGTCGCAAGCAACACTAAATCTATGGCCATAGAACAATATCCAGTCTCGCTGATCATTCGAGAGCTGGAACTTGTAGGCTGGTTTTCCAAACAAGCCTAACAATTTACCTAGAGCACTAGGCTTGATAGGTACAATACAACAGTCTAGAGCACAAAGCTCGATAGACGGGTAATAGGGCCTAGAACTAAGCTCGATAGGCTAGAAATGACGCAAAGGTCGTAGGATATGCCTACACTCAAAAACAGTTTGAAACCAATTTCCTCGTGTAGCACTTGGCTTCCACAAATTCCAAATCACTATTAAATCAGTTTTAAGTTCGAAATATAAAGAACTTTCGATTTATTTCAAATGTCAGTTCAAACCAAGACTTCGTAAATATAAAATATGATGCAAGTCATTAAAACATAAATATTAAGTAATTAAGCTCAAAACATGCGATACATAAATGCATATATGCATTGGTTCATTTCACTTAACATGCACGCTTGGCTGGCCATAACACGCAAAGCAGAAAATAAGTTTCAATCCAGCCCAAGCATAAACGAATTTATAAAGTTTAAATCATTCCTACGAGATGATGCTAACAAACTTTATTTAACCCACTTACCTTGAGATTTTAGCAATTATCTTATTCGAGTTTCCAAGTCAAAGCTCAACTTCTCCACCGCTTCGATTCACTACAAACCAAATTTATCACTATCTCAAAACAACACCCTCATTAGGTTGCTATATCTTTCTTTGTACCAGCCCAATGGTACACTTCGCGCAAATTCTGTACATCTTTGTATCCCATAAGTGCATCATATACCTGGAACTGTGTACCTCTTTCATTATTTGTCTCTAAGGGCCTCACTGTCTAGAATGCATATCTTGTCATTATACCTTAGTAAAACATCTCAATCGATTCATAAGTATGGAACTAACCAAGATGCTTGTCACCACTATAATCATCTATCTCAAACACCTTAACATGATTTCTACATTACGCTAAATACATTGTTCACGTGTTACACTAATAAAGTCAACAATTTACATCTTGTATCTACGTTTCTTATGCACTTCACAAGCTTATGTATGCTCATTAGTCAATGGGAGCACACAATATTTATAAACATATACTTCCCATAAGCATCCTACATTGCAAGATTCACAAAATATCGTAATTCAATATTTACTCAATCTTGTTACCACATCAATAATCAAAATTAACAATTCTCCATGGCCTCAATGAGTCTGTCACACATCAATTAACTATCTCTCAACAATACCTCAAGACCTAAAAATCACCTTACAATGATCATTATACTCAGTGAACACATGACACTCCTCATGCGTATCATAGAGAATGTTTTCAAGACATCATTATTGTAGTGTTGTAGAGTAATTGACCTATGTAGCCTATTTCCATAAGGTCACACTCCAAGTTTTCTCACTTAATTTTACTCAATGTGTCATAATTCACTTTTCCACAAGAAAGTAATTCACCACAGACACATCATGTTTCACAATCATTGATTATGTTCACCTATGATCAGATTTCAACTTTCTCACAGACAATTTATTTGCACCAACCATTGCATAGCATTATAAAATCATAAACATCAATTCCAATTCATCCCCACATGAGTCTTTCACTTCCTCAACAATCCACATAATAGCATAATCTTAATTCTTACCTTTGCAATACACAAATGTATATGTATACAATTACATAAGCAAATGTACTCTCAGTGTATAAGACATCACAAGCATAATTCTTACTCTCATCATCTCAATCACACCATCAAGGTGAATTCTTCATCCTTTTCTACTTTAGAGGCTATTAAATTGGGCCACCATCAAAATCTTAACAAGATGATCTCAAGGTTCTTATCTCATACAATCTTAACTTTCACATCAATTTGTTATCTTGCACAATATGCTCTAACAATCTCCAATTTCCATTCAAAGACCTCTTTTTATAACATGTTGTGTTCATTTCGACTCTAATAGTGAAGAGTCTAAAAAGTTTTGCGGTTTTCAAATTAACATAGTTCAAAATCATGGTTCAATTTATTAAACTTTCAAAATTCATGTAGTTCAAACAATGTACTTCAAAAGTCAAATGCCTTTGAAAATCAATACACTTTCCAAAATGTACGAGATATAATACATCCTTCAAATATATAAAAGGTTAGGTATTTACTTCTTTTGAGGCATCTCAATACTATCCATTTTCCTGCCACAATTGGTGGGTAGGCTCTAAAGTCCTACTGCTTAATCCAATAGGCCAAATCAATTAATATTTTATGGAGGCTCATTAAGAATGCCAAATACCTCAAAATTCAAAATTTATAATTAAAAATCAATATTTCAATTTCCATTGATCTTTAAAACTAGGGTGACATGCTTTCAATCAAACCATATACTTTTATTCGAATAGTTTTGTTGGCGTAAGACCACAAGTCTGGACAACTTTATAAAACAAAACTCTTTGATTAAATTCACTATATAGCACGTGTTTGAGACCATCGTATGACCTATTTGAGGCCAACTATGCTAGGTCATTCCACTATCATTTCCATTAAACATAACTTCATTCCTCATTCATGAACCTTGACAGGCATACCATGTCAATCTCTAAACCCTATAAACTTTTGTCCCTTTATTGATGTTACTTCAATATGTTCAGAACAAACAATTAAGCACTTATTGCTCCATTACTTGTCAAATCATTTCATAAACAGATTAAGTAGGGAGAAGGTTGTAATTTTCCTATAGCAGACTTCACTAGCGCGATGGATGGCTAACTAGTCCATACCCTAAATGACTTCAAGGTCGTACATTGCAACAATATCATATCTGCTACTAAGTACCTATCTCCCACCTTCATTTACATGATATTTAAACATTGTCCATTTGAGATTCCTTGAAGGGTATGTGCTAGTATGCGACAAATAACTTAGAGGTTCTTAGTTTATATGTAGCCTACTTGTGAGCAGGTGAAATAAATAAATGAGTTGGGCTTGTTACACTAACTTGATTAGCCACTAATTGCTATAGTAGAACTGTCATTATCTCATGATCCTACTTCATTCTAGCCGTCCTCGTCTCCCTACTATCTGGATGGGGAGGGGTTGGATGTGGTAGTGACGAAGGTGACGAGTGATATAATTGGAAATGAAATCGGCATACTACGAGCCGATCTTTTGGGCTTACTTTTGCACTCAAACTCCTCATTTTTAAATTAAACAGAATAAGAACTTATGCTAAGAGCAGATCAATCTTAGTATAAATTGATAATGGTAAATTACATGCAGACATCACACAGTACATAGGATGTAACACTAATAACGATCTCTACGACACTGACACGTACTAGACAAACTGTGATAACTGAGAATTCCCCGACCTTAATTAATTTATTTATTTAATTTATTTTTGATAAACATTCGATAATTTGATAATAATAATTCAAATAATTGTGTAGGGAATCAAATAAGTGGACAGGCAAATAAACGAGACTCTAGGCATAAACCACAAGGTGTGACCCATCAAGTCAAACCCTAAAGCATACAAGTATTGCCCTAAACTCTAACTTTTGCTTAAGTAAGGCTAACTACATGACACCTAAAGAGGAATGGAATCTAGCTATATATAAAATTGATTTAAGTTAGCTAAATTAATATTCCAAGACTACTTATAGCATTTCATAATTAAAAAGAAATTAAATGGTAAATCAATTGAGTTATGAAATATAATTTAGCCATATAAGGTAAATGGCTATAATTGATATAACTGAATTAAAGGAAATTAAGGTATTAATAAGAAATATAATTCCAAAGTAATTACAATTTACATAATATATAAAAATATATTAGTGAATGAGAGTAGGTAAAACTAATGAAGTAATATAATATATATACACACAAACACACACATATATATAAGAGGTAAAATATATATATAAATAAAATAAAATAAAAATAATAATATACAAGATTGGCTTCTTAAAGAAGCCAATCATCTTGCACCTAACCCCACTAACGTGGGAGTCCTTATTGAAATCAAGAGAGGTAGAAAGGAAAGGGAAATAGGGAAGGAAGCAAAGGAATTTCGTCCTCTGCAAATGCTGAGCGAGGATGAGGGTCGACGAGAGAATGAGAGAGAGAGAGAGAAAGAGAGATAAGCTGAGATTGATGAAAGAAAAAAAAAGGAAATCGAAGAGTGAAAAGAAAAGAAAAGAAAAAGGGAGTACCACCAGTATTACTTAACTGAGAGTTTTAGAGGTTGAAGAAGAAGCTCAAAGCAGGGCAAAGTATGGATAAGGGGATGCTGCAACAAGGACTCGGTAAGGTTGTAATAGGCTGGGTTTAGGAATGTTGTGGCTGGATCTAAAGTCTGTAAATATGGGATATTTAATGGGGGAGCCGAAACAGAAATTCAGATGGTGCAAACCAATCAGGTAAGGTTAAAATATCAGGCTGTATAAGGGCTATTGTAAGTAGCAAAAAAAAAAAAGAAAAAGGGCAAGAGAAAGCATGAGAAAAAGAAGAAGATGGGTTCAGTCCACGTCCACTCTTTGCATTCTCTTCTCTTGAGTGTGTAATGGCTGACTAGAGTTGAAATATTTAGCTCTAAATAGGAGAGTTCTCGGCCAGATCAAGTAGGTACACTAGTTTTTCCGTTTCTCAATCAAGGGTGGTGTTAGAGCAAGGGACAATCTCAGCTGAAGCAATGGCGTGGGGTAGCAACTAAGTTTCATATAGTGCTACTGCTGCAAACCAGTGAATTAAGCCGTAAGAGAGACAAAAAAAAAAGAAAACAAGGGTGCAGCTCGATCTCTCAACAACAAAGGGTTTTTGTCTTGGACAGCAATGGATGCGTGAAGGAGAATTAATGGGGTCTTTTAAGGGCTAATCAACCAGATTTTTGCAAGCTTCAATAGAATCTGTGATTGGTTTTTTTTAGGCTATTGTTTGAATATGATGTTGGCATAAGAACAGGGGTGATACCATGTGAATTAATGGAAGAATGGTTAGCCCATGGTGGCCAGACAGACTTGGAATGGCATTGTTGAGGGTAGTAGATGGCAGGTTTGACATTGGGTTCTATAAGTGCTTATTTGAGTGGCAGTTACAGGCTGAAACTGTAAGATTCTTAAAAGCCTGAATAGGAGATCGACTAGGTTTTAAAGAAAGTGGGTTCTAGCACTAATTTGAGAATTGAAATAGAGTGGCCTCGAGGCTTAATTTGGTAACTGTCGCTACTCCAAAAAAAAAATATTGAGGCATTTGCATTGAGTCTTCGTTTAAGGAACTGCACGACGCTAAAGGTGACAAAAGAGAAGTTCAGCTAAGCTCAGCGTACGTGAACTAAACTCGAGTCGGTAAGACATTTACATAATTCTGAATTAAAATTACATTGGGTAAATTTAGCTGAAAATCATATGATGATAATGATGAGTTGATATTGTGGCTTAATTGATACATATAGACTAATGCAAGCATGGTATAGTGATGAATCGAGGAAAATGAATGTGAAATGATAAACTATGGATATGTGATGATGTGTATCCTTGAAAAAGAGTTGAATAATCACGTTGTTGCTGGAATAATTATAGCACTATGGTGAGATAGTAAAAAGAAAATATATAAATATTAGTAGGATACTGAGAGGACCCATAGTGATTGTGGGGTGGTCTCAATATCAATGATGTGATGTTAAAACGCTAGTCATGGTTTGAATATATCGTGGTATATTAATATATTGATGATAATACCCTAGGTAAGATATATATAAAAGATAGTGTTATTGAGAAAAAATGATAAAGAATAATCAATTCTTGACATAGAAATGAACGGGACCAATTGTGATTCTAAGTTATATATTTTAGTACGTAATTAGGCATAATGAGAATGAATTATTAAGATGGCAATGAATTGATGTGTAGTACCTAGAAGCGGCGTAGGAGCCAGAATACAAACTTGGAAGCTCAATGGAGAATGATACTAAGCCTTGAGGTAAGTGGGTTAAGTAAAGTTTGTTAACACCATCTCGTAGGAATGGTTTAATTTTATAAATTCATTTATGCTTGGGCTGGACTAAAACTTATTTTCTGCTTTACGTGTTGTGGCCAGCCAAGCGTGCATGTTAAGTGAAACGAACCAATGCATATATGCATTTACGTATAGCATGTTTTGAGTTTAATTACTTAATGTTTATGTTTTAATGACTTGCATCATATTTTATATTTGCAAAGTCTTGGTTTGAACCAACATTTGAAATAAATTGAAAGTTCTTTATATCTCGAACTCAAAACTGATTTAATAGTAATTTGGAATCCGTGGAAGCCCAGTGCTACACGAGAAAATTGATTTCAAACTGTTTTTGAGTGCAGGCATGTTTTACGACCTTTGGGTCATTTCTAGCCTATCGAGCTTAGCTTTAGGCCTTATTACCCGTCTATCGAGCTCTGTGCTCTAGACTATCGTATTGTACCTATTAAGCCTAATGCTCTAGGTAGATTGCTACTTGTCTGGAAAACCAGCAGGCAAGTTCCAGCTCTCGACTGATCAGCGAGACTGGACATTGTTCTATGGCTATAGATTTAGTGTTGCTTGTGACACCACTCCATCACTAGCTAGGATGGATATTGATTGATTGATTGATTGAGGATCATTGCCTAAACTCTACTTGCTACTATTTCATTATCAGTACTGTTTTCAGTGAATCGAGGCAATATGCCTAACCGTTATTGATTTCTTGATTTATGACTCATAAATTATTGAAGTCCATATTGATCGAAATGATTGTAGTGCATATTGATCGTTTTACCAAGTGTTTATCGATTGCTTTATCAAAGTGGTCATTGATTGATCTATCGAAATATATTAATCGTTTATTCGAAATGCATAGTGTATCGAATTTAACCGATTGCATAGTGAATCGATTTAGTTGAAATGCATGGGAAGTTTGAATTTAATAACGTGCATCTTGAAAGCATTTTTAAAACTAAAATGCACGAAGAAAATATTTGATTTAAGACCATGCTTAAAATACCATGCTACTTGTTACATCAGCATCGTTTTCCACACATGCATGTAGACCAACATGAGTTTAACATGCATTTACTTAAGTTACTTACTGAGCCATGGTTTTGCTCACCCCTTTCTAACAACATCGCAGATCATGCGAGCTAGACTCCCACTCGGAGCTTTGGTGAGAGGCCTCGGGGACGACCTTTATTTACGATACTGGTCTGAGTCCTCCGAGTGCTATTTTTGTTTCACTTGAGGTATAAAAACGATTATTTTGTTTATGTATGACATTTACGATGCACAGTACATGCTTATGGAATTATTTTGGGATGTAACTTAGGATCATTCTAGATTATTATAGACTCATATGATTATCGAGTGCAATCCAAGAAGTGAATTGTGACAACTATGAGTTGTGAAAAGCCATATATATGTAATTGATGATTTTGCAAGTATGTGTAATATATAGTGAAATAGACTAAGAATTGTGGATTGGAATTATGCTGCTGGAAATAGTTGATTATTTTGTAGGTTATTAAGCTGAGGAAAATCGATTTTATATAAGGGGGAGTTTTCGACTTTTTTCTTTTATTAGTTTAATATTGATTTAGAGTATTTGTAAGTCGAGTGATCTTAAGATATGACAAATTAAACGGTGAATGTAAATCAAACTAAGAATGCGAATTTAGTGTAGAGGCGACACTGACATCGAATACAAACCTTAAAGTGAAAAGAAAAATTTAGTTCGTAAATTTGGTAAATAGTAAATAAAGTTTGAGTGTTAAGTATACGTCACGGCCTTCGGGTCGTGACACAAACCTTGCTCTGATACTATTTAATCTGTCACGACCCGGAGGTCACGACGTACACTTATCAATCACACTTATACCGTTTTTCCAAATTTTCGAACTAAATTTTTCTTTTCACTTTAAGGTTTGTATTCAGTGTCAGTGTCGCTTCTAATTTAACTTCGCATTTCTTAATTCAATTTACATTCACCATTTAATTTACTATCTCTTAAACAACTCAACTTGATTACATTTTAATTCAATGTTAAATTGGTAAAAGAAAAAAATCGAAAACTTTCCCTTATATAAAATCGATTTTCCTCAGTTAATTAACCTGCAAAAATATATATATATATATATATATATATTTTTCAATATCATATCTCAACTCCACATTCCACAGTTTACATTATTATACACTACACAATCCCAGAATCATCAATTAACATTTTCACCTTTCATAAAATTCGTAGTTATCATACCCTAAGCACATATCAGATTGTACTTAATAATCATTCTAGTCTATAATAATTCAATGCGATCCTAAGTTACATCCCAAAATATTTCTATAAACATGTACTGTGCATTACATAATGTCTATACATGATAACCAACATAATGTATAAAATTTCATATACCTTAAAATTACAAAAGGAGCATTCGAAGGACTTAAACAAGTACCACTACTAGGTACAATCTCCAAGGCCCACACAGAAACTCTGGGCGTGGACCTTAACTTGTGTGATCTGCGATGATGTTAGAAAGGGGTGAGCAAAACCACGGCTCAATAAGTAGCTTAAGTAAATGCATGTTAGTCTCATGTCGATCTACATGCACGTGTACAAAACAATGCTAAAGTAACAAGTTAGCATGGTGTTTAAACATGGTCTTAAGACAAATACTTTCTTCATGCACTTCAGTTTTAAAACGCTTTCAATTTGCACTTTATTTAAATTAAACTTACTATGCATTCCGATCAAATCGATTCATTATGCATTTCGCTTAAATTCAACACACCACGCACTTCGATAAAGCTAAAACATCATGTACTTTGATAAATCAATTACTTTGCATTCATTTTAAATCAATTACTCTGCACTTTAGTAAATCGATTTCTATGCATTTGTTTTAAAATCAATATTTATGCACTTTGAGAAATCAGTTATTATGCATTCTTTTGAAATCAATAACTATACATTTTCTATAAATCAATTAGTTTACAAAACGATAATCGATAAACATTAGGCATATAGCCTTGATTCACTGAAAACGATTTCAAAAACGATCACCTATAACTTTAGGCGTAAGCCTTAATTCACTTAAACGATTTCAAATAGATCATTTTCACTTTAGGCATCAGCCTCGATTCACTAAAATTGATATTAAATCAATCATTTGTCACTTTTAGGCATAAGTCTTAAATCTCTTAAAATGATTTCAAACCGATCACTTTTCACTTTAGGCGTAAGCCTCAATTCACTGAAATTGATATTAATAATAAAACAGTGGCATGTAGAGTTTAGGCAATAATCCTCAATCAATCAATCAGTCGATATCCATCCTAGCTAGCGATGGAATGGTGTCGCAAGCAACACTAAATCTATGGCCATAGAGCAATACTCCAGTCTCACTGATCAATCGAGAGCTGGAACTTGTCTGCTGGTTTTCCACACAAGCCTAACAATTTACCTAAAGCACTAGGCTCGATAGGTACAATGCGATGGTCTAGAGCATAGAGCTCAATAGACGGGCAATAAGGCCTAGAGCTAAGCTCGATAGGCTAGAAATGACCCAAAGGTCGTAGGACATGCCTGCACTCAAAAACAGTTTGAAATCAATTTCCTTGTGTAGCACTTGGCTTTCACGGATTCCAAATCACTATTAAATCAGTTTTGAGTTTGAGATATAAAGAACTTTCAATTTATTTCAAATGTCGATTCAAACTAAGACTTTGCAAATACAAAATATAATGCAAGTCATTAAAACATAAACATTAAGTAATTAAACTCAAAACAGGCTATACGTAAATTCATATATGCATCGGTTCATTTCACTTAACCTGCACGCTTGGCTGGCCACAACACACAAAGCAGAAAATAAGTTTCAGTCCAGCCCAAGCATAAACGAATTTATAAAATTAAACCATTCCTACGAGATGGTGCTAAAAAACTTCCTACGAGATGGTGCTAAAAAACTTTACTTAACCCACTTACCTTGTACCTTTAGTCAATATTTTCTTCGAGTCCCCGATCAAAATCTACTCTTCCACTCCAATCAAAGTCACTACAAACATTTCAATACCATCTTAATTATATACTCATATCATACTTAGTTCATGCTACAAGACATGTATCTTAAAACCGCAATTAATCTAGTTCACTTCTGCACCATAGACATCAACTTATCTTATCATGCAGATGAGGTGAGCATATATATATTTTGTTGGATTATACCCTTAGAACCATTCATTAGATGATTGACTTTGGCATTTTTTTTTATGTATCATGACATTTTATTTATTATAGTTCATTATTATATTTGTCTTATAACTGCGTAATGTAATCTTATATGATAATGTTATTAGAATAGTAATAACACACTATTCTTAAAATATCCCTAGTCAAGTATTATTGTGAACAAGGATAACAATGATACGATAAGACTAGTATGTGGTTGACTGATGACCATTCTCATGGATATAGGATATCAAGTCATCACATAGGTACATGTTAGAGAACTATGTACTGGATCGACCCTCCATGAGAACGCTACATGGATTGTTATATGAGTGTCATAAGCGATTCTCATAGTGATGATGGTGTATGTGATCCTTTGACTTGAGATGATTAGAGATCCCAACATAGAGAATTGCATACTTTAATGCTGCTAGATGTCATTCGTAACAGGATGGACTATAAAGGTAGTAATTGGGTATGCCTTGATCTATGTAGAGGGATGTTGAGTGATCAAGATAGGATTTATCCCTCTTATATAACAAGAGTGATGTCTTGAGCCCTTTGATAGAGTGAGACTAAGAAATGCATGGCCGTGCTCGAATAAGTCAATATGAGATATTGACTTATTCGAGCACTTAGTCTACTCAGGAATCAAGAAACGTTGATTAGACTATACAAGTGTGACACATTCCATGACTTGTGTCTAATCAAGACATCAAAGGATAAAGGGATTAGACTACATGGTAACATCTATCACAAGTAAGGTTATGTCGAGTCATTGACATTCTCGTTACATGGGTAGCAATGATGTGTTGCTAGATACCGCTCATTGCCTGTGACAATTTTGTCATTGTCATTGTTTTGAGAACCTATTGGGTCGCACACTTAGAACGGATCAATGAGGAGCTTAATTAATCCTATTCTGAATTGGATTAAGGATATAACTAATCCTATTCTGAATTGGATTAAGGATATAACTAATCCTATTCTAAGTAGGATTAGAGTTCGGTTTGACAGTAAATTTTAGGGTAAAATTTACTGCCTATAAAAGGATGTTTTGTGTTTTCTAAAATAGAGCCACACAAAAACAGAAAACAAAATATTCTTTTAATCGAAGCTAGCAATTCGGTTATAAGGAATCAAAAACGCTCTTTAAGGCTTCTGATCGTGAGACGTTCAAGAGTCGTGAGATCCGTTCGTGTGGATACCATAGAGGCAAGAACGAAAAGTTGTTGCTTGTGACTCGACCAATGACAGAAAATCAGAGAAAACGTTAGGTAAAATCTCGAAACCCTAATCAGGCAACTCTCCGAATCGATCCTGGTGGAGGCCGAATGATTTAAATTCCGCTGCGTGTTTGTTTCGGTTTCCTTCATATTTTGCATATATATATATATGTACTTATATATAAGCACACATTAACTTTAAACTGAGAGATATGTATATATACTCATTAGTCTTAAACCAAAAATTATGTCACTAACCTTTTACAAAATCTTTGCTAGCCATTGCACTTCAAAGAATCTCCTTAACCGATCTTTGTACCATTCAATCCCCTTAATATTTCCATGTAATTTCCTACACCAAGATTTAATCCTTCAATATTGTATCAATAACGCTTAAATATCTGCAAGTACACACACATATTTACATCAAAGCACCACTATTTTGGACTAAAGCCCAAATTGTTCTTCCTCATCAAGATTTCGGTGTGTGTGTGTGTGTGTGTATATATATATATATATATATATATATATATATATATATAAACACATAGACATATATAACTATATGGTTGTATTTTTCTCTTTATCACTAAGTCCTTAGAATATGTACATATATATATACACACGCGCACACACATACATACATCTCTATCTTGTCCATGGTTTTGCATCTATACGCATGTAGGTATTATTCAACAAATATATATAATTGCATAAACGTAATCATACAATTATATTTCTCAAAACTTAACTTTTACCTTTAAAAATAGCTCAACCGACCCTCTTTGAACCTAGGCTACTGTTGTCCATGATGTCACCCAATTGTGGCTCTTTGCTGCAGCTTTCATTTCCTCTCGTTGGTTGTCTCTTTCCTCACTGTTTTCAGGGTATCACTCAGCCCATACTCAGTCATCGTGCATGGCCTAAGCTGCCTCTGTATAGGGTTGAATGTAGTCCTTGTTCTACACCCTTCACTAGCCTCAAGAGCTCTTACTTGCAAGCCAAAAAGCATCTAAAACAAAAGCAAACCAGTAGCATTAACTGCTGCCCTGCACAACCCAAGGGCTGCCTTGTTTCCACTCAATTCTAGCCGAGATTTCATCCTTTGCCTTCACTTACTTCAGTCAAGCTCAACATCTCTAATGGCTATTGATTCAGCTTGGTTCTTCCTCCCTTCAAACCTTCAACGAGCTCTAATACAGCCTTGAAACCAGTCCCAAATTTACAGACATCAGTCAACCTCCCAACTTCCTAAGAAACTATTGACAACATCCGTTTTCTGTATCTTTAAACCAGTCCCAGTTAGCCTTCCTTCTTCCTTTGTCTCACTCCCTTTTTTTTTCTCTCACTGCAACAAATCTATCTCCTTCCTTTTCTTCCTGTTTACTGTAATTCGTCCCTTCTCTTAGCCGCTTTGCTGTCCTTCTCTTAGCTAAAGTTTTCAGATCCTTTCTTTTCTTTCTTTAAAAATGGCAATTGCTTACAAGTTTGGTTCACTCTCTTACTACTAGATCTATCCCACCAAGGGTACACCTTGCTTTGAGCCAAAATGTAGCCACTACCACCATTTATAACTCCTGCCGTGAACCCTTTAACAGCCACATGAAACACCCTGTTTTAATGTCTCCATGCCAATCCTGATCACAACTCCAAAGCTATTATTTTTAGCAAATATCGAGGCCTTATTCACGAACCAAGATAAGCACCCAGTTTTGTTGTGTTTTAGCTGCCAACATCCTTGTTTCAATGCCTGGAAACACCTATTTTGACCAGCATTCATAGCCACGGTTCAGCTTTGGACAGTCCCGATTCATCTGCCTTCGACCACGAGACTTGCTCTTTCCCTTGTGCGAGCTGCGTCATGCCTTTCCAATCAACATTGTCTTCCCCAATCTCGGTCTCTCTCTCGATTCCTCATGGCTGCAGCTCCTCTCTTTTCTTTTTTTTATTTTTACTTCCTCTTTACCATTCACTGTTTCTCTTTTCCTTGCAGAGGACCAAGCTTCTGATTTGTTTCTATTTGAAATCAACTGCTCCTACGTCAGTGGGAGTAGTTGCTGCAGCTGGTTGGCTTCCTTAAGAAGCCAACCAGCTATAAAATAATACAATAATTATATTATATATATTTTTATATTATTTCTTTATCTTATCTCCTTTTCTTTTCTTTTCTTTTCTTTTTTTGCCATCTATTTATTTATTTATATAATATTTGTATACCATAGTAAAAGATATATTATATTCTATTATTTTAAATGTATATGTGTGTGTGCATATATATAACCATACTTAAAATATATATATATATATATATGTTTGTCTGTGTATATATATAGTTCTTATTTCCCCTACTCATGTGTATATTATATTTAATTTAATACACTTGTATCCTTTATTAACTTAATATATATTTATTTTTATTTGTCCTTTTAAAAATCTAGTCACTTATATTTCCATTTATACTTATTTGTATATTTACATCTATTTCCTTAGTTTTAGTTAATCACATTTTCAAATATATATTATGTAAATTGTAATTACTTTGGAATTATTTTTTTTCTACTAACTCCTTAATCTCCTTTAATTTAATCATATTAACAATAATTATTATCTCATATGGCTAAGTTATATTTCATACTTTAATTAGTCATGGAATATTTATCTAGCTATCTGAAATCAATATATATATAGCTAAATTCCATCTCTCATCAAGTGTCATATGGTTAGCCTTAGGCAAAAAAAATTAGAGTTTAGGGCAATATTTATACGCTTTAGGTTTTTGACCACTTTTCAGGGTTGGACTCGTTAGGTCTCACCTTGTGGTTTGTGCCAAGAGGCTCGATCAATTGCCTGTACGCTTATTCGAGTCTTTTCACAGTTATCTAATTTATTATTATTGGATTATCAAGCCCATCTTGAGCATTAGGTATTATTTTATTTATTTATATATATTTTTTGAGATTAAGAAAATCGTGGTCTTCACAAAACCTCTATCAGTAGCCACATTAACATGTTCATAATCAACCTTGCCAAAGCCTCTATCAACAGCCTCAATTCAGCCACCAAAACACGTCCAACGCCAGCTTCACTTAGCTTCTAAAAATCTTCACTTTAAACAGTAAATGCCAGCCCTAATCTCAACCATAGATCAGTGCTCCAAGTGCCATTGTTCAGCCGAATATCCAGCCTACATAGCCGACCAGAAAACTCCTCAAAAGTCCCTATTCGACACCTTCAAAAATCCCCATTTTTCTGTCGTTGTTAAACCACCCAAAAAACCCTGTACATTCACATTTTCCAGCTGAGTTTTGGCCCTTCTCATTGCAAGAATTGCTGCGTTTTAGGCTAGATCTAGATTTGCTTCCTCTGTCTCACGTCAACTCCTCAGCCTAACACATCTTCTTCTTGTCATTACTTGCTGTATGGAACGAAGGCTCTTCAAGCTTCCTAAATGGTTCTTGGTCAACTATAAATGGTGCCACATTTTGCTTTAGTTCTGATCGTTTACATTAGAAATTTCCAAGTTTCTTTCTTCATCTTCCTCTCATGTTTTCTTTCTCTTCTGTCCTTTAACTTTTCTGTTTCTTTTCTTGCCGAGCTCCCCCTTTCCTTCCTCTCTTCGTTTTGCTCTAGAAACCTTTTCCTTCACTCTCTCAATCCACACCGATTATGGCTGGACAGAGGCTTCCTTTCTCTTCTTTCTTTCTCTCCTTTTCTTTTTCTTTTCTTCTTTTCTCTCTTTCTTTTTCGATCGGGTTTCTATTTCGTTTGCAGAAGCTTTTTTTGTTCTGATGTGAACCTGCTCCCACGTGATATTTTGATTGGCTTCTTAAGGAAGCCAATCAATTTTTTTTATTATTATTGTACATATATATATATTATATTTTCTATTCAATATATATATATATATACACACACACTTTATATGTATATATTACATATTATATATTTACCATTTCTTCTCTCTTTCTTTCCCTTTTTTTTATTTTTCTATTTAATAATATTTTTGATATAATATATATATACCATGTACATTTTGATCATCTTATATATATATATATATATATATATATATATATATATATATTTATGTATATTTTTCTTGTTTACATGCCTTTAGTGGTGGTATATATATAAATATATACTATTATTTATTTTTAATATTTTTAATACTCACATATACTACATTTCCTTTAGTATACTTGTATCCTTAATGTACATGATATTTATTCATTTTTCTCTATTGGATTCAATATATATATCTATCTCTAATTTATTTATATAATATCTAAATTATATTAGCATTTATCGTTTATTGTTAAATGTTCCTAAATAAAATATTTGTCTCCATTACTAAAAGAAATTAGAAGTACAACTAAATTTCAATACTATATTTATTTGATGTCTCTTATTTATTTACAAAATCAGTACAATTTGCAGTCTTCACACTTTGCGCCACAGTTGGTGCATCACTAGATGTACTCGACTCCTGTCTCTCCTCAACAGCTATTGCCTCAAGAGCTCGTCTCCTCTTCAGATGCAGTGGGTGCCCATCTCAGATCCATTGACGCTTCAGCACGTCTCCTCCTCTCACTTCTAGATGACCTTGCTCCTTGTGTACTTGGTGGCATCTGTATAAACACAAAAGAAAACTATTTTAATTCTGATTAACCAATTCACATATAATTTAAACTAATAATGCAAAATAAGTTAAATTTAGTCTAAACTAAAAAAAATAAAAAACAAAAGTTAAATTTAATCTAATTCACATATAATCTAAATTAAAAATAAAAAATAAGTTAAATATAATCTAAACTAAAAATAGTAAATACGTTCAATTTAATCTAAACTAAAAATAAAAAAATAAAAATTAAGTTAAATATAATCTAAACTAAAAATAGCAAATAAGTTAAATTTAATCTAAATTAAGAGTAATTCTAAACACACCCTATATATTATTAGACACACCCTAAATAATTTTTTTTTTACAAAAATAAGCTTTAACAATATTACTCTTATACCCTCACATCCATTTACATACCCTAAACTCACCTTCTTCTTCTCACATAACTCTAAACAATTAAATTCCATCCAACAAAAAAAATCTAATCAATGGATTATTTTGATCATGATTCAAGCAATAATATATTCATGGACGAGGATGTTGATGAAATGTGCCATATTCCAGTAGAGGTATGTTATTATTACTAAATTTTTATAACTTTTTTCATTTTTCTGGGTTAGGATTTAGAAGTATAAGATTTTCGATACTCCCGGTAATGAATTACCGGGAGTTACATTATACTCCCAGCAGTAAATTATCAGGAATACAATGTAACTTCCGGTAATTCATTGCCAGGATATTGGAAAGAGTTTTAGCAACATGCTGCCGGAGACTTTCATTTATCTTTGGCAGCATTATACCGAATGTTGTGATGTGACTGCGGCATCAAGCTACCGAGGGATGTCATATTACCGCGATATCAAGTACCAAGTCTTATGAAATGGCTTCGGCAGCAAGATACCGAGGCTAGTACCATTGTGATATGGCCTCGATAGTATGCTACCGAGGTTCAATATATAGCCTCGGCAGGATGTTGCCAAGGCCAAGTTCAAACAGAAATTTGTATAATAAAACTATGTTATTTATTTAATTGCTATGTTAATTTTTATATAATAAAACTAAGAATTTGTTAATATTTGTAGGATAATCGAAGATTAGTAGTTTACCAACAAGAAGCAGAGTCCTTTCAATTTGATTGCACCGAGGCATTTACGACGGACAGGGTATGATAATTTGAGCTTTAATCTTATATTTAGTACATGTAAGTCGATCATGTTTCATATTTAGTATATTTGTATAGGTTTTTTCTACTCGAGATGAGTTAATCTCATGGGCAAAGGAGGTGGGCAGTAATGTAAGATTCATCGTTGTGATTCGAGGATCTGAGGCAAAATTTTTTTCAAGAAAACCTAGATTACGACTCAATTGTGAATGAAGTGGAAGATTTAGAGAGTCGAAGAAGAAAAAGGCAATAACAGAAAAAAGCAACTCGTAAGAGTATCGGAACGAAAAAATGTGATTGTCCATTCGAGCTACTAGGCGTGAAATTAGAAAGAGATGATGAGTGGCAAGTTCAAGTAGTGAGTGGGATGCACAATCATATGCCTGCAAGGTATTTTGAGGGACATCCATTTACTGCAAGATTGTCAACTGAGGAGAAGGAAATTGTGGCTGATATGATAAAGAACATGGTAAAACCATGAAATATACTTATGATGTTGAAAAACAGGAATGAGAATAACGTAAGCACTGTGAAGACCATTTACAATGCACGGAAAGCTTATAAATTGATAGAGAAAGCTGGTAGGTCGCAAATGCAACAATTGATGAAACGGTTAAATGAGTGTAAGTATGTTGAGTGGCATTGGAGTGATGAGTCAACTGATATTGTGAAAGACTTCTTTTAGGCACATCCTGGCTCGATTGATTTGTTGCATGCTTTCCCATATGTGTTGATAATGGATTGCACATATAAAACTAATAGATATCGGTTGCCACTTCTCGAGATTGTTGGTGTCACATCAACAAATTTGATGTTTTATGTTGCATTTGTTTATATGGAGGCCGAGCATCGAGAAAACTACATGTGGGCATTGCCAAAGTTAAAGAGTTTAATGACAGGTGTTGCATCACCATCTGTCATTGTCATAGATCAAGATTTGGCATTGATGAATGCAGTTCAAGTAGTATTTCCCTCTACAACCAATCTGTTGTGCAGATGGCATATATCGAAGAATGTGCTTGGTAACTGCAAAAAAAATTTTAAGCGCAAGGAGAGGTGGGATGCATTCATGGCATCATGAAGTGTTTTAATGTTGTCATTAATAGAAGAGGAGTATAAGAGGCATTTAAGCTCAATGCACATGGATTACCATAGTTATCCAATAGCGTTGCAATATGTGAAGGAGACATGGTTGGATAAGTATAAGGAGTAATTTGTTGCAGCTTGGACGGATAAAGTATTGCATTTTTGTAATGTGACAACCAATAGGTATGTTCATTATCATCTTTTAAGTTTATGTTTGTTTTCAATAATTTTTTGAATTTATAATTAATACATGTTTTTATTTGTATTATAGAGCGGAGAGTGCACATGCGAAGTTGAAACGACACCTTGGATTGTCTCAAGGTGATTTTGAATCATCTTGGAACATAATCAACTCCTTGCTTGAGCTACAACATTCAGACATAAAGGCTTCATTTGAGGCAAGCCTTATGATTGTTGAACACAATTTCAGGCCATCATTATTTAAGGAGTTAAGGGGCTGGTGGGACAGCTTTGCATATGATATTAAGGGAGGCGGAGTGAGTAAAGGATGCAAATATTGATATTTACTCTTATGGCTGTGTAATGAGATTGACACATGGGTTGTCGTGTGCTCATGAAATTGCTGAATATATAAGGTTTGGACGACCAATCTCCTTATTTGTCGTGCATCCACATTGGTCAAAATTAGATTTAACAAAGTCCACAAATGAAGAGGTGCAACAGTTAACATTGGATGCTGAGTGGGAGATAATTGTCAAACAGTTCGACGCGTGTGATATTTTGAGAAAATTAGCCTTAAAAGAAAAGTTGAGAGAACTAGGCGATCCGACAACAACATTCTTAGTTCCTCCAATTGAAAAGGCTAAGACAAAGGGTCGTACTCGAGCATTCAAGATGGACAAATCAACTCAACAGGAACCTTCTTATTTTGAGATTGTCGAGTCTGGTCATGATAGTACCATTTCAGCCACAATGGCAAGTTCAGTGAAAATGTCGAAGAAGAGGATGAAATTACCTGTGTATCGTAAAGGTGCAAAGATTCGATATATTGATTCTTTTCCAGTCGAGATATGTCCGTTCATTCATGATGTTATTGATGTCGAGTTTGATGGATATTGTGGATTTAGAGCTATCGCAGGGTTGTTGGGTATGGGTGTAGACGCATGGCCACAAGTGCGACAAGATTTAATGGATGAGTTAAGTAGGCACTGATATGATTATGTGCGGCTTTATGGATGTGATGAGCGTGTTGATGAATTGCTGCAATCCTTGGTGTGTTTCGACACGGTTGCTTATAAGGATAATTGGATGACCTTACCAGTACGTGCTTGTCCATTTATCTTCAAGACAGTGCTTGACATATCTTCCACTCAGATCTATTGCACCTCCCCCACTGCATCATAGGCTAATTGCTATTAGATTTGTGAACAACTGTCATTTTGTTCAGGTATAGATCACAATGAAAGTTTATCATTATTTATTGTTTTCATTCGGATTTAATTAAATTAATGCATTATTGCAGGTCTTGTTAGATCCGAGAGCACTGATACCTCCGATTGCATGCAACTGGCACAGGTATCGATATGAATGGGCTCGAGAGTGGGAGCTTCCATGCGTCCCTCGGATCGAAGATTTCAAATTATTATTCTCTTCAAACACGGATGTTGCAATGCAAGAGACGGTCAATCTAGATGAATTATGATATATTAAGTAAAATATGATATATTATTGTAAGCGTTGTAAAATATGATACATTATTGTAAGCGTTGTAAAGTATGATATATTATTGTAAGCGTTGTAATCATATTTTTTATATTAAGTCTATTTTATTTATTTTATGATTATGTGTTAATTATACACCATTTATTTATGATTATGTGTTAGATATATATAAATATTATTAACATATGATAATAATAATTTATTATTATAATTATAATTATTTTAAGTAAAAAGAATGATTCTTTCAAATGATTGAAGCTGCTGGTGTTAAAGGTGTAATAGATTTTTCAAATATTTTATAATATTTTCTTGTGGATGGAATAATAAGACAAAGGGATGCTGCAGTGATTTACGGGAGCTTGTTGCTGCAGCAGGATGCTGTCGGCAGAAGCTTGCTTCTAACAGCAGCATGCTACCGGTAGAAGCTTGCTGCCCGCAGCAGCATGATGCTGGCAGATGCTTGCCGCCCGCAGCAACATGCTGCTAGTAGCAGCTTGCCGCCCGCAGCAACATGCCGTCGGCAACAACTTGCCACCCGCAGCAGCTTGCTGCCCACAGTAGCATGCTACCAGTAGCAGCATACAACTGCTGCCTGGCAGCATTCAAGTGCTGCCAGGCAGCAACTCCGGTGAGCTACGGCTCACCGAAAAAAATGTTGATGAGAGAAAGAGATTTAGGGTGTACAATAAGGGCAACAATCTGATAAAAAAATTTTAGGGTGTGTTTAGCAAATTTTAGGGTGTGAATAGATTTTCTCTAAGACAAAATTAACCTAACATTGTGCATAAGTTGGATAAATATCATTTCTTACAAAAACATAAATACATAAAAAATAAAATACAATATCTACTCTCTTTTCTTCCTCTTTTGTCTGACATATACTGATGGAGATCTAGGAAGTGGTGCTGTTGAAGATAGCGGTGGCACTGCTGCTGGTAGAGCTGGAGATGATGGTGGCATTGCTGCTGGTAGAGCTGGAGATGATGGTGGCATTGCTGCTAATGGCACTACTGCTGGTGGAGCTGGAGATGGTGCTAATATTGGCAATTGAACAAGGAGCTATTGAAAAGAAGATGGAGCTGCTGAAGATGGTGGAGGACGTGGAGGCTGAGATGAAGATACTGTAGGTGGAGGCGATAATGCTGCTGGACGTATACGTGCTGGTGCACGCCTCGGCAATCTCGCTACCATGGCATACACATCATGCACAGCTTGTCGCCAAACATCAACACCTTGATCGTCTCTACCCAACTCCACTGTCTCAAGACGATCACGTATATGCTCCATGATGCGCTTCAAAATAAAATGTACATAAATACATCAACTTTGAAAAAATTAGTGCATTATTATCAAGTTTTTAATAACCAAAGAACTAACCTCATAGCCTATTGCTGTATGCTGCTCCATTGATCTATATGCAGGATTCTGGACATGCTGATGAGAAACTATGATATACCAAATCATATAGTCTGTTGTGAACTCTCCAGGGGTCCTACATCGCTCACCTCTCTTGTCCTCAGTGATCAAATGATAGTCCCAACTATCCCAATAACCAGGCTGAAAGCTATACTGCACATCATAGTTAACTACCTTGTCTCCTCGTTCCGCACGATATGGGTAAGAGGTGGCCATGGAATGCTCTGCACATAATCCCATTGTCGCAAAACTCTATCGCGATGGTAAGGCTCTACAATTTGATCGAATTTAATGCATCCACAAAAGAAAGCAATCTCTGGCAAAGGATGCTGCTGTCTACTATCTGCATACGGATCCCAAGTGACCTGATGATACTGAAGGTCATCAAGTCGCTCCCTCAAAATCTGTAGCTGCATATTGCAGCTGAGTGGCTTCCATCGACGAGCGCGAGGCAATCTCTCTTTGTATGACATGTCTTGTACTGGATCTAATGAGGGAAAATGCTCGTAAATCCATGCCTGCATAAAACAAAAGGAATATATATAATTAAACATAAGCCAATACAGATTAAAGAAATAAATATTATTTTTATTAAATAAATATTAAGTACCTGCATAAGTGTCATATAACTAGCTATCGAAAGACACTCGGCTCTACTAGCAAGGCCCAACTGTCTGTACATGTAAGCAAGGCAAGCTGTACCCCATGCAAACTCACCAATGGTCGAAAGATCTTCTAGAAATGATAAGAATGCTACCGGTACTCGAGTAGAACTCTTGTCAGCAAAAATAGTACAACCAAGAAGAAATAATAAGTATGCGCGAGCTGTGCACTCTATCCTCTCAACGCTATCAAAATTGATCACCGTAAAAAACATATCTCTCAACCACTGCATCCTGACCTGTGATCCTCTAGTGGTAGTCGTCTCTTCCCTAGCCTTATCTGTGTCGACCCCAAGTAGCCGCACTAGCATCTCATTTACCTCATCAATCGAGACAGTATCATATGATATCATCCTCCCAACCACTGGTATGCCAAGTAATGTAGACACATCATCTAAAGTGATGGTCATCTCTCCAAAAGGCATATGAAACGTGTTTGTCTCTGGCTGCCACCTTTCTTTAAAACTGGTAATTATCGTCTTATTGCACGTATGATAACTACACCACATAAGTGGTGCCAACCCTGATCGCTCGACAAAAGCCAGGATGTGTGACCGACTCGTATCTAAAGGCCACGTACCAACTTTTAGACCGTGATTAAGAACTTTTAACTCTCCTCGCTCCTATATGAAAACCAAAAAAATAATAAGATTATTATTAAGTGTAATTTACATTACAATAAATGAGCTGTCATAATGTGCCAGGTCCGTGAACCTAACCGCTAGACTTTAAAATTCTGGGAGTCGCCACCAACCATTCAAACCTAAGGTGTGATTGGTCACCTATTCTTGTCTAAAGATAAGGCTTGGTCTACGTTCAAAGATTCTTAGACTCGGGAGTACGGTTACGTATGGGGAAGGATTAGCACCCCCATGACGCCCATCTTAGAATGGTACCACTTAGTCTTAGGTTATTTTCTAAATTTGCTTAGGTTAATCTTTAATTTCGATATGCTTAATATTGAAAGATATTTCTAAGTATCCTCCATTAAGCTGGTGGGATAACTTAACAAAAATCCTTCTCACCTCAAGAGTATTCAAGTAGTACTATGTGACTTGCTTGAAGAGGCTCCGTTGTCGGATGAATTTTAGTATTTTAGTATTTTATGGAAATTTCCTAACTTGACTCCTCTACCCAAATTATTTTATTTTATTTTTATTATTTATTATTTTCTATTATTTTCTTGACTAATATCTTTATCCATTATTTATTGTTATATTTATCAATGAAAATAAATTATCCTTTATTTTTTAGAAAATGAATATAAATCATTTTATCAAAAATTCCTTTAAAATCCTCCATTAAGCTGGTAGAATTTAAAAGAAATTCTCTTACCTAAAGATTTCCAAAGTATTACTTAAGCGTAACCCTCTTCGGAATCTTATCATCGGAATAATCGATACTCACTTTCATGAATTATTGTTATATGACTCTTATCATTATTATATTTTTATTTATCATATTCTTTTATTATTATTTATTATATTTTTACAAAATGTACATGAATTATTTTTTATTGAAAATTCCCTTTAGCTCTTTCCATTAAGCTGGTCGACCATGAAGGAAATCCTCTTACCTAGAGATTCCAAAGTATTACTTAAGCGTAACCCTCTTTAGAATCTCATCATCGGAATAAATCATGTTCACCTTTAATATTTTTTATTTTACTGAATCTTATCATTATTTTATTATTTTAACTTTATGTTTTGTATTTATATTTATATATTTTTAATTACAATTTCCTGAGACCTTACCCAATAAATCGAGCATACAACATTAATTACATCTTAATTACTCATGCAAATCATACAAGTTAATTATATCAGTCATTAACATGCAAAATTAATAATTTATTTAATCAAGTTACCATACAAAGTCATATTAATTAAATTTTATTATTAAATCAAATTATTAAGTCATTAAATTAGTTAAAACAAAAACAAATGATTTAACACAAAATTATATTAAACATACACTTACCTGATATATACAAACCTTCCACGTGCTTTTCCTTTTTCTAATCTTTCTTTCTTTCTTTTCCTTGGGATGTGGGTGAGACAAGCGAAGGAGATGGTGATGTATGGCAAAGAAACGGGAGCTGGAATCATGGTGTGACAGGGATGATGGCAGCAGCAATGCAGCAAGTCGAGAGGGATGCAGAACTGTAGCGGAACAAGACGCTGTGCAAGCAGGAAGCGGACTAGATAGCAGAACAGAGGATGATACAAGGAGACGATGATGATGTTCTGATTGGTGTTGAACGATGGTGCGGGGTAAGGAAGAAAAGATAGGAGCTATGTGCGATGAAGAAGCTTTAGTGGCAACCGAGGTGTGAAGATGATGATGACGTTGTGCAGGCAAGTTTGACAAGAAGATAAGGACTGCTAATGAGGGTTAGATGATGCAAGGTGGTTGTGATGGCAACGTTGCCGTGTTTCGAAGATGATGATGTTGTCGATGTAAGCGGGCAAAGTGAGACTAAGGTTTTTTGCAACGAGAATGATAGTATTGTTTAAAGAAGTTTGATCCTTGTCTTTTTTTTTTAGCCCCCCTCCCAGTCAAGAGTGCTCCTCTTTTTATACTAAAAAAATTTATTTGAGTCCTAATACAACTCTACCTAATTTATCAATTATCTCCTATTTTTAACATTTTATCTATTTCTTATATTAATCCATATAATTATCCTAAAAATTTGATTATCCTAATTATCTAATCCTAAAATTAATTTTATTTTTATTTCTTTTTATCTTTTCTCTCTCTTTTTTTTATTTCCTAAATCCTTTCCTAATTAATATTAATTCTAAATCTAAAAATTATAATTTAATTCTAGCCTAATTCTAAATTGTTAAACTAAAATACAAATGTCACTCAACCCAATTAATTATTTATACAAATTAAGACCTCGGACAAAATAGGGTATCTACATGAGCAATAACATTCAAATATACCTTCCGCTGCCAAATAGCTGCAGTAACATGCGTTCGATAGTTGATCAAAAGGGATGGATCAATGGGACCACTAGGACACGGTCCACTACTAGCTGCTGCCCCACTAGATGTACTCGCCTAGTGCCTAGTCGTAGCAACTAATGCCTCAGCAGATGTACTCACCCGCTACCTAGCTGTCGCAACTGAAGCAGATGTACTTGCTCGCTGCCTATCTGTCGCAACTGGTGTCTCAGCAGATGTACTGACATGCTGCCTATCAACTGCAACTGATGTCTCAATAGATGAACTGGCCTGCAACGTCTCAGATGTAGCTATTGGCTCAGCATGCTGTATCTCTTCGGAAAGTGGTGTGACACCAGCTGTAGTCGCATGCAATCTCTCCCCTGGTATGTCCTCCTTCGCTATTGCCTCAGACATCATGCGTCTCCTCTCAGATGTAGTGGGCCGCCTCTTTGATGTATTAGTCGGTGGACGGCTATGATCACGTCTATGTCTACGTGGTGGCATCTGTGGCAAGATACAACAAATCAAATCACATACAAGAAAGCACTTAAACCCTTTCACATCAAATAACCAAATCAGTTAAATCATAACAAAAAAAAGCACTTAAATCATCGGATAACAGTGAAAACTGCTTCAAAGTATCGAAATTATCACTAAAAACACGAATACTCACAAAACAGGTCTATTACAACTAAAAAAACTTGCAAAAGATGCCTCGCGGCATCAGCATTCCGTGAGCCTGGTGATGCTCGCGGCAGAAGGGTGCCACAAGCCTCACAAGGTTCACGGCAACATCGTGCCGCGAGCCTCACAAGTCTCATGGCAACATCATGTGGCGAGCCTCACAAGCCTCGCGACAACATCGTGCCGCAAGATTCCAAATGCTCGCGGTATCCATATGCCGCGAGACTTTAGAGCATTGTGGCATCGATGTGCCGCGATTCCCTAAAGCCTCGTGGCACATTTGATCCGCGAGACAGTAGAACCCGCATCAGGGAGTTGCTGCGAGTCCTAAGAGGGGAGCGGCTTTTCTCTGCTGCGCGCCCCTTAAAACCAGTGGCAATTCCTTGCCGCGAGTCTCGACCCTAATTGTCCAAAACAGAGTTTTGCTGCCAATACTAATTTTTTCAACAATTTCAACATTTTACAAATATTTTGATGCGAGAAAACGTAATAATAAACATATTTCAACGCAAATGTAAGTTATATTTACCTTGAAAGCTTGCCAAACTTGAAGATTTAAGTAGTTTCAAAGATTGAAACTAGTGATGAGAGGAGGGTGTAATGAATATTTGAAGAAAGGTTAATTTAGGAATAAGGTTAGGGTGCCTGAAGTAAAAGTAAAGTGAGAGAAAATAGGTGTAGGGTTTTTTAGTAGTTAGGGCGTGTCCAATAACAAATAGGGTGCATTTAGAATTTCTCCTAAACTAAAATAGCAAATAAGTTAAATTTAATTTAAACTAAAAAATAAGTTAAATTTAATATATTTCATATATAATATAAACTAAAAATAAAAAATAACTTAAATTTAATCTAAACTAAAAAAATTATTTTAATTATAATTACTTTTCAGTCTCGCGGCACCTTGGTACCACCAGCCTTACAATCTTGCGGCACCAAGGTGCCACGAGATCACAAGACTCGTGGCACCTTGGTGCCGCGAGCAAGATCATGTTGCGGCACCCGGGTCTGCGATATGATCCGTCTCGCGACACCAAGAATCTGTATCTGGCACTAATGCTCCGTGAGACTAGCAAGTGCCGCGAAACATTCCCAAACGAGGCATCGTGGTGCCGCGCAAGCCAGATGCTCACGGCAATTTATTGCTGCGAGCTACAGAATCGAGCCCCTATCTTTTTTTTTTCAAAATTTTCACATATTTTGTTTAAATAAAAAAATATAACATATATAACATCTGTAATTGAAAATAGAAGCCACACTTACCTTATTTACTTCAAAAACTCAACGATTTGAGAAGAATTTGAGGAAATGAGAGAATTCGGAAAATGTTTTTGGAGTGAACTTTGGGTGTGCCGTGAGATTTGAGAGGGGTTGGGTGTGCGTCGGTTAGGGAGGGGTAGAATGGGAAAAAATGTTGAGATGTTGAGTGTGAATAGCAAAATATTTATGGTGTTAAGGTAAGAATAGTAAATAGGGTGTGGTTAGTTGGGAATATGGTGCGGTTAGAAAATCTCTGGAAGTTTTCATAAAAGATTGGTGTCCTGCGGGCCGCGGCCTCGTAGTAAATTGTTAACGTTTTTGAAAAGGATTTGTATGGTTGTTTGTGTGTCTGTATATGTATACGGACGGTTTGGAAAGGGGAGTGCAAAGGCGCCAGCGAAAATGGAAGAGTATTTGCAGTACATGAAAACTCTACGCTCTCAAATCAATGGTTCTGTTTCTTTCTTAATTTCTAGGGAATCAATCAAACTCCGAATTGTTTCTGAATTGTTTGTGAAAACGAAATGCAGATGTGGAGAATGAAGCTGCCAACATTTCAGCTGAAGAGCAGATCCACTTGACTACCATACAAAACTTGCAAAATGATATCCTTTCTGGTAATTTTATTTATTTATTTTGTTAATCGAAGAACTAATTTGAAATGAAATTATCATTTATTTGAAAGTATTACTATACTATTTGCAAATTCATCCATTCTTTCATTTTCTTCTTCTTCTTTAATGATCTTTTAACTTTTTCTTATTTTAATTTGCAGCAAAATCCAAAACAATGCAACTTAAAGAAGATACTGAGAATATGCTCAAGGCAAAGGGTGAAATATGTTCACTTATCATTGGACAGCAGAAAAAAATAACCTCCGAAAACTCTCAATCATCCACGCTTACCAAGGTAATTTCAAAGCATAAGAATTATTTATGGATTATATTTTAACTTTTAAACACCTAATTTGAGAGTAGCCATGTCGTAAGCTGCTAGTAGCTCTTTATCCAATGGCGCGTGTTTGTTGCCTACCTATTTGATACATTAACATGTATTTCAGCTAACAAGATTGGTATCCTATTGCTATTGCCATTATAATTTTGGCCAACGTTCTGCTTTTTTTTTCCCTCTGAATTATATTTAGACACTGGAGCTTCTCCAACAGGAAAAGATCAGCTTATCTTCCAAACTAACAGAAAAGAGGTAATTCAATGTGAACATGTAACAATTTAATTTACACTACGTGATACAAGAACTGTTAAAAATATGTCTTCAACTCTGCGATGGTGGTCAACATGCTATATATGTCCAAAGTGTGGTGAAATTTAATTAGCTCCTGGATGTTTCTCGAGAAAGGTCACATATATTCACATGTTGATCAACACGAGGCTGTCACAGTGACACAACTCACACTACTTACTTCTATGTTAGCTATGGATTTGAGGAAGCTGTTTCACTGGACTAACATCAATGGGCCATTTAGCTCTGATGGATATCCAAGGTTCTTGATTTAACATATTGTAATCTCCTGATGTCACATAGCAGGATATTCTGCGTCATTTGTGCCCTTGATATAGGTTTTAGGCTGAACCTTGCCAATTGATTGTATTCACATTCTTTTATATGCTTGAATTATTTCTCTTTCTTACATTGATTGATTGGTCTCATTTTTGTGGTTAATTGCACAACTACGATGAATCCCTATTTTGATTATGATAACAGCACTTACTACTCCAAGGTGGCGAAGGATCTTTCTAACAAATTACAGCAACAACAGGTTTGAATCCCATAAACCTCTTCTGAATTTCTTAGTTTCGTGCTCAGTTTTCAACATACAGTTGATGATATCCTGTTCATATGGCATAGGACTGGGTCAAATCTCAGAACCTCAGCAGACAAATTGAAGAGCATGGTTTGGTACTTTGCTACATCTTCTATGCTTTCCTTTGATTAGGAATATGAATGAAGTAAGAAAGGAAACAGAAAAGAGACAGGCAGTATAGGCAAATGACACAATCCTTATAGAACAGAGCTAATCTACTCGTCTCTTTTTCATCTTGTACAAATTTTTTGAGCTTTTGGCTAATATTGATGAGTCCAAGTTGATTGAGTAGGAATTATAACATGATGAGATATACAGTTATTGTTGACAGCAGAGATTGAGTTTCTAGGGTTTTATACAAATTGTATCACTTGTGATCTTTTGCATCTTCTTATGTGAACAATGCGTGACTGAACTGAGATAGTAATAAACTGATGTCTTTTTAGCAATAAGCATTTTTTATGTAATGTTTTGAGGCTGATCTGGTTCATAAATCTCCTAATTTTGTTTTTGAGAAGGGAAAAGCAAGAGCCCATGCGAATACAATATTCAAATATTACCCTAGTTATAAATCAACCTTTAATAATGCCCTAAGGTGCTCATTGACTGATTTTTCCATCTGGAAGGGACTTCTTTAAGGTCTGCTCATGACATGTTACTACTGTAACTTTGTAAATCTTACAGACAAATTTTTCCTTACCTAAGTGTTTGGGTAGCTTCTAATTCTTGTAAATAGACTATTATTTTTAAATGCTAATAATTAGGATCTGCAGGTCAACAATAAAGTTGAGGAGAAAATCACTGAATCTGAAGGTTTTGCTTCAAGACTTATCTCAATTTATTGTTTGAGGAGATTTCTTTTCTTTTTCATTGTTATGCGGCTTATGCTTTGAGGGGTTTATTATTATTATTATTAGTAGTAGTAGTAGTAGTAGTAGTAGTAACCTTTCTCTTTGCCCTCCATTATGAGGAGTGACTGGCTTCTTTCCTGCTGTTATCTACAATGACCTGCTCCAATCTAATCAATTGGTGACATATTATACATGTTTCATGTATCTCAACCAAACGAGGGCTTTATCCCACAGAAATGAATCTGTCTTCATTTATCAAATACTGGAAAGGTGCTTATGTTATCATGCATAATCTGGTTCTAGATATCATTATACATTCAGCCTAGGGAAGTGAGCAGTACAGATTGGCTTTCAAACCACAGAAGATTTTGCACGGATTAACAAAGTAGGCACACCAGAAAATGCAGACTTATGTCTATTAGATATTTCACTTAATCAAATAGTTTGCTATTTGTTAAAAGAAAAACAGTTGTCTGCAAATAACATGGATATTAAGGAAGCATAATCTATGATATCAAATCACTTCTGTTTTCTCTAGTACAAGACATCATGATCTAAGGATTGCTTTTCAATGTCAAGATCATACAGCTTGTTTGAGAACAAAGAGCAAAAACCAAATTTAGAGTTTGTTACGTAAATTTTACTTAATTTTGCATTATAGAGGTTTTATATGAAAATTCACAAATGTCATTACTTACTGTACTAAGTATTAATGGCCTAGGTTCTACATCAACATTTGGTGATCTGCAAAATTGATCCTTATGCATAGTGTTGGCTATTTCGTATGATTTTGGGTTTATCTTGCAGGTAACCATAGCATTGAAAACCATTCGATCATGGACAATGTGGTAAAAACCCTTCCACCAATGGCTTAAAGATTTAAGGAGTTGCTTTGTTTTAAGTATTCCTTGGAATACCAGAACAATGAAGCAGGGAAGGACCTGATTGTCAAATTGGACTTAGCTATAGCCAAGCTACATGGGATTGCACAATTGAAAGCCAAGCTTGTTGCAGATAATGCCAAGGTTAGTAAATAAACTTAAACAGCTACGCCAATTGTGTGGGGTTAATACTTCAAACAGAATTGATCGATTCATTTCTTGTCCTAATGCAGTGGCAAAAAATTTCCTTTATGTCAGGATTTTGTTTTTTTTGCATTTGTTGATTGAATTAGGATTCAAATCACCTTTTCGCTTCTGTTTTTCCTTTTCCTTCTGATTATTTACAAGCTAATGGCTTGGACAAGATATTCCTTTTACTAAAGTGAATCAATCATTTTTAAGATATTTCATCCAAGGGAAAGCAGTCTTCTCCATCTGTCTAAAATACAGAGGATATTGTGATGGAAAAAGGCAGCAAGTTTTGGAAGTGTTTAAAAGATGCCAAGACTGATTCTAAGTGTCAAGCCTTAATTAGGCATGTGTTTGATGATGAGATGCCTTATTGGGAGCTTGAATAAGTTTTTCTAATTTTATTTATTTATTTTTTAAAGTTGGGTATTTTTGTAATTTTTTTGAAATTCGAATTTTCTATGATTTAGGTTTTTATTTTTAATTTTTATTGTTTTATTGTAGTGGACTGGAAAAGTATTTTTTAGGTTTTATTTATGAGTGGAGCCAGTGTATTTTTTTAATAGGGAGTATGTATCCATTTAAGTTTGAAATCTTGATTGAAAGCTCAGGCAATTGGGGATGAAATATGCTGCTGTGAACAGTAATGTGAATAGTGACAAGAGAGTAGAAATATATTAAAAGAAAAGCCTAGGAATCTCACTTAAGGTTTTTTAGGAGTCAACCAAATAGCAAACTTTTTGCTGGGAAATTTTTATAATTGTTCATTTTAGTTTAAAAGAGAGTACAAAGGAAAGCAAGCAATTGTAACCCTCTTAAAAACAAGCCTAATACCTTGTTAAAGACAAGCCTAATACCCTAGCTCTACTCATAAAAATAAAACTTACATAATACTTTTCTAGTTCACTACAATAAAAAAATAAAAGACTAAAAAATAAAGTCCTAAATCATAGAAAATTTGAATTTCTTATAGAATTCAAAATTACAAAAATTCTCCTAACTTTAAAAATTCATCATCATCAGAGCCTTTGTCCCAATAGATTGGCCTTGGCTACATGAACTAATATTGGAACTCACGTTTAGTCATCTATATGAATTCTCCTCCTCTACACATTCTTATCTAAGGCAATGTATTCTTCCAACTCTAATGCCTCTATATCTTTTCGAATTACTTCCTTCCAAGTGTTTTTTTGGTTTTCCTTTAGCCTTTACCCTTCTTTCATCATTCATAGTCTCCACTCTCATAACTGGAGCATCTACAGGTCTACGTCTTATGTGTCCAAACCAATGTAATGACTTTCACACATCTTGTCCTTGTTAGGTACCACTCCAACCTGTCTTCATTTCTCATTCTATTCTTTCTTGTATGTCTGTACATCCACTGCAACATTTGCATTTTTACTATACTCATCTTTTGTGTATGCAATCTCTTAGTCACCCAACATTCACTACCATATAACAATGTTGGTCTGATAACTGTCTTGCAAAACTTACTTTCAACTACATAGGAATTCCTTTATTGCACAACAACATGTAGCAATTATTCACTTACTCCATCAAGCTTGGATCCTGTGGGTCACATCACCATCAATCTCTCCATCCATATGTACTATTGACCTCAGATATCGAAAATGGTATTCTTAGGTATCGCCACGTCATTTAACGTCTCTTATGTTTGAACTAAATTTACATTCCAAGTATTCAGTCTTCACTTTGCTTAGTTTAAACCCTTTTGATTCTAGCTTCTGTCTTCATAGTTCCAACTTTTCATTTATCTCCATTCTAGTCTCAACACACAGAATAATATCATCTGCAAACATCATACACCAAGGCACATTATCCTAGATGGATTTTGTTAGTTTGTCCATTACTACCACAAACCAGAATGGACTTAGTGCTGACCCTTGATATAATCCCACTGTGATAGGAAGTTCACTTGTTAGCCCTCCATATGTCCTCACTTGTGTCCTTGCATCTCCATACATGTCCTTAGTTAGTTCTATACATTTTATAGGAACTCTTTTCTTCATTAAGGACCACCATAGTTACTCCCTAGGCACTTTATCATATACATTCTTCAAGCCTATAAAGACCATATGAAGATCTTTACCCAGTACTTGAGAATGCTACATAAGTTGTCTAAGCAACTTATTCAAGTAAATGTATTGCCTCCATAGTTGATCGATCATACATCTCATCATCCTAATTTTCAAAAATAAATAACTGAAATAAAAAAAACTTATTCAAGCTCCCAATAAGACATCTCATCATCAAACACACATCAAATTAAGGCTAGAGGCTTAGAACCAGCCTTGGCACACCTTTTATACACTTTCAAACTTGTTTCCATTTTCCGTCATTTCTCCCCAACTGGGAAAAACTCGAACCCAACAAGTTACAGGCATGATAATCATCATAAAGGGTAGGATTGAGCCATTGTAGCTTTTGCTCTGTAATCCAAGTGCAATTTGACAATAGGCATCCTTTCAATTTCACAAGAAACTCTTGATAACCACCCCCACGAGTAGAAAATTAATGAAAATCAATTATATCATCAATTTCTTCCTTCGATTGTGGAAGAAGAGGGTGAGTAGCAACAACATCAGGTCATTGATCTTCATCATGTTTGTGGATCAGAGGGTTAAGAAAATTACAGTTGTCTTTTATTCACAACTTCAGTTTGACCAATGGTTTATGAATCAAAGGGTGAAGAAAATTTCAGCTTTGTATTCAAAATCTTCCGTAAAGACTTTCAAAAATAACCCATAAACTTCCCATCTCGATCACAAAAAATGGTCGAAGGTAACCCATGAAGTCAAACAACTTCATTAAAGAAATGTTTTGCAACATGAAGAGCATTAGTAGTCTTAGAACAAGGAATAAACTGAGCTATTTTGAAAAACTGAGCAACCACTACAAAAATTGAATCATGTCCCCTTCTTGTCTTGGGTAATCCAAGCAGAAAATCCATGCTCAAATCTTGCCACAGATCATGTGTTATGGGCAGTAGTGTATACAAGCATGTGTTTTTTTTCTTCCGCTTGTAAAATTGGCAAGTTTGACATCTAGCAACAAATCTGCCAACGTCTCTTTTCAAACTTGGCCAACAGAACTAATCCTCCACCATGAAATAGTTTTATCCCTTTCAAAATGTCTTACCATCCCTCGGGAATGCAACTCATTAGTCACTTTATCTCGTAGGGATGTGTTAGTCAAACAAAGTTGTGTTCCCTTGAAAAGATAATCATCACAAATAGAGAAATCAGGGTAATTAGCATTCCGCCCAGCTAATAAATCTGCATAAATAATACCAAAATCCTTGCAAGATGGATACTCTTGCTTGAGTAGGTCAAACCCACCATTTAGATAGCAATAGAAGTAAGAAGGTGCTTAACCCTACTGAGTACATCTATTGCCTTATTTCCAGTGCCAGCCTTATGCTTAAGAACAAATATATAATCTTGTAAGAAAGAAACCCAAGTAGCATGCCCATTACACAAATTCTTTTGAGAGTTGATATGCCTTGGTGCATCATGGTCAAAAACTCAAGATACAACACAAACTCCTTAGGAAGCAAGTAGCATCTCCATCTGTAAAGTGCCTGAATAATATCATAGAATTCCTTGTCATAATTAGAATATTTATGCTTGGTGTAGGAAATCAAAGTATTGAATTGAAAAGACTTAAGATAAAACTGTACATAGGTACCCTATTTATATACAAAGAACTTCTAACTAAATAGGAAAGTATATCACTCATGATCCTAGATATTATTCTAATTAATAGAATCTATAATCGAGTGATTCTCTAACCTTAATGCTAGGGATACACATATATACTGATTTCCTAAAATAACAAATTAATTAAAACAGCAGTTGACTTTCCAATAATATTCTTGACACTCACTCTCAAGCTGGTGAATAAACATTGTCCATTCCCAGCTTGGTTACAATCTTGTGGAAGAGTGGATTGTTAAGTCCCTTGGTTAGAACATGTGCTAGCTGTGATTTGCTTGGTACATAGGGTGTGCAAATGAGACCACTGTCAAGCTTCTCCTTAATGAAATGTCTGTCAACTTCAATATGTTTTGTCCTGTCATGCTGCACAGGATTGTGTGCGATGCTAATTGCAGATTTGTTGTCACAGTAGAGCTTCATAGGGCCATCCCACTTAAGTCTTAGATCTTCCAAAATGATCTTCAACCATAGTAGCTCACATACACCTTGTGCCATTGCCCGAAATTCTGATTCTGCACTTGATCTTGCCACAACATTCTGCTTTTGGCTCCTCCAAGTAACTAAGTTTCCTCCCAAAAAGGTGCAGTAACCCTTGGTGGATCTTCTATCAACCACTGAGCTTGCGTAGTCAGCGTCGGTGTAGGCCTCCAAAGTGAGCTTATCACCTTTTTTGAACAAAATTCCCTTTCCTGGAGTTCCCTTGAGATAGTGCAATATTCTATGAACTGCATGCAAATGGAGTTCCTTAGGGTTGTGCATAAATTGGCTCACCACACTAACTGCATAGGCAATATCAGGCCGTGTGTGGGATCGGTAGATTAGTCTACCAACCAGTCTCTGATATGATTCTTTGTCTATAGCATTGTCTCCCTCCACTTCCCCAAGTTTATGATTAGGATCAATTGGTGTGCTGGATGGTTTGCACGCCAACTTTCCCGTGTCTTTCAAGAGATCAAGGACATACTTTTGTTGGGATATAAAGATCCCTCGTTTCAACCTTGCCACTTCAATGTCCAGAAAATATTTCAAGTTTCCTAGTTCCTTAATCTCGAACTCCTTTGCCAAACATCTTCCCAAGTTCTGCCTTTCCTTTTCATTATTTCCCGTCACTATGATATCATCAACATAGACAATGAGAGCAGTAACTCCCTCTGAACCTGAGTGTTTTATGAATAGGGTGTGATCCCCTTGGCTCTGCTTGTACCCCATGGAATGCATTACCTTGGCAAATCTCCCAAACCAAGCTCTTGGTGACTGTTTTAGGCCATATAGTGCCTTCTTGAGCTTGCAAACTTTATTTGCAGCCATGTTTCTATTGAATCCAGGGGGTATTTCCATGTAGATTTCCTCTTCAAGATCTCCGTGCAAAAATGCATTTTTTACATCAGACTGTTGTAAAGGCCAATCAAAGTTAACTGCTAGAGACAAAAGAATTCTCACTGTATTCATCTTGGCAACCGGAGCAAAGGTTTCTTGGAAATCTATCCCATATGTCTATGTGTATCCTTTAGCCACCAACCTAGCTTTGTACCTCTCAAGTGTTCCATCTGCTTTATACTTAACTGTAAAGACCCACTTACATCCCACTGCTTTCTTTCCTCTTGGTAGCTCCACAATCTCCCAAGTATTGTTCTTCTCCAGGGTCTGCATTTCAACATTCATAGCATTCTTCCAATTTTCACAATTTAAAGCCTTTGATAATGTTTTGGGAATGGATATTGTTTTTATGTTTGTAAGGAAACTTCGGTGAGATGGAGAGCATTTTTCAAAGGACACAAAATGGGATATTGGGTATAATGGATGTTTTGTGCACTCTCTAGTTCCTTTCCTAAGGGCTATAGGTAAATCAATGTTAGATAAGGAATCACTTTGAGGAGTAGAGCTAGAAGATATTACCTCATTTCCAGGATTTGAGTCTGATGATCAGTCCGGCCTTGGTTCAGGACCTAGACTTTTCCTTCTTGAGTAAACCTGTGAGAACCGATTGTTAGTTGTGGCCTTTCCCCCATCTGCTTGTGAACTAGGTTGTAAGGAGGGCTCATTTTGGGTTTGTGAAGGAGGAGGCTCAGGTTGCTTAATTGTAACTTCAGCAGAGGTCTTGGTCTCGGGTTGGAATTTAGAAGATGATGACGGCAAGTCAAGGAGAAAGAAGTCTTGATCCTTATCTTCCACAAATGTTGTCTCCCTCTGAAGATAGGTGTAGGAAATCAAAGTATTGAATTGAAAAGACTTAAGATAAAACTGTACATAGGTACCCTATTTATATACAAAGAACTTCTAACTAAATAGGAAAGTATATCACTCATAATCCTAGATATTATTCTAATTAATAGAATCTATAATCGAGTGATTCTCTAACCTTAATGCTAGGGATACACATATATACTGATTTCCTAAAATAACAAATTAATTAAAACAGCAGTTGACTTTCCAATAATATTCTTGACACTCCCTCTCAAGCTGGTGAATAAACATTGTCCATTCCCAGCTTGGTTACAATCTTGTGGAAGAGTGGATTGTTAAGTCCCTTGGTTAGAACATCTGCTAGCTGTGATTCGCTTGGTACATAGGGTGTGCAAATGAGACCACTGTCAAGCTTCTCCTTAATGAAATGTCTGTCAACTTCAATATGTTTTGTCTTGTCATGCTGCACAGGATTGTGTGCGATGCTAATTGCAGATTTGTTGTCACAGTAGAGCTTCATAGGGCCATCCCACTTGAGTCTTAGATCTTCCAAAATGATCTTCAACCATAGTAGCTCACATACACCTTGTGCCATTGCCCGAAATTCTGATTCTGCACTTGATCTTGCCACAACATTTTGCTTTTTGCTCCTCCAAGTAACTAAGTTTCCTCCCAAAAAGGTGCAGTAACCCGTGGTGGATCTTCTATCAACCACTGAGCTTGCGTAGTTAGCGTCGGTGTAGGCCTTCAAAGTGAGCTTATCACCTTTTTTGAACAAAATTCCCTTTCCTGGAGTTCCCTTGAGATAGTGCAATATTCTATGAACTGCATGCAAATGGAGTTCCTTAGGGTTGTGCATAAATTGGCTCACCACACTAACTGCATAGGCAATATCAGGCCGTGTGTGGGATAGGTAGATTAGTCTACCAACCAGTCCCTGATATGATTCTTTGTCTGTAGCATTGTCTCCCTCTACTTCCCCAAGTTTATGATTAGGATCAATTGGTGTGCTGGATGGTTTGCACGCCAACTTTCCCGTGTCTTTCAAGAGATCAAGGACATACTTTTGTTGGGATATAAAGATCCCTTGTTTTGACCTTGCCACTTCAATGCCTAGAAAATATTTCAAGTTTCCTAGTTCCTTAATCTCGAACTCCTTTGCCAAACATCTTCCCAAGTTCTGCCTTTCCTTTTCATTATTTCCCGTCACTATGATATCATCAACATAGACAATGAGAGCAGTAACTCCCTCTGAACTTGAGTGTTTTATGAATAGGGTGTGATCCCCTTGGCTTTGCTTGTACCCCATGGAATGCATTACCTTGGCAAATCTCCCAAACCAAGCTCTTGGTGACTGTTTTAGGCCATATAGTGCCTTCTTGAGCTTGCAAACCTTATTTGCAGCCATGTTTCTATTGAATCCAGGGGGTATTTGCATGTAGATTTCCTCTTCAAGATCTCCGTGCAAAAATGCATTTTTTACATCAAACTGTTGTAAAGGCCAATCAAAGTTAACTGCTAGAGACAAAAGAATTCTCACCGTATTCATCTTGGCAACCGGAGCAAAGATTTCTTGGTAATCTATCCCATATGTCTGTGTGTATCCTTTAGCCACCAACCTAGCTTTGTACCTCTCAAGTGTTCCATCTGCTTTATACTTAACTGTAAAGACCCACTTACATCCCACTGCTTTCTTTCCTCTTGGTAGCTCCACAATCTCCCAAGTATTGTTCTTCTCCAGGGCCTGCATTTCAACATTCATAGCATTCTTCCAATTTTCACAATTTGAAGCCTCTGATAATGTTTTGGGAATGGATATTGTGTTTATGTTTGTAAGGAAACTTCGGTGAGATGGAGAGCATTTTTCAAATGACACAAAATGGGATATTGGGTATAATGGATGTTTTGTGCACTCTCTAGTTCCTTTCCTAAGGGCTATAGGTAAATCAATGTTAGAAAAGGAATCACTTTGAGGAGTAGAGCTAGAAGATATTACCTCATTTCCAGGATTTGAGTCTGATGATTGGTCTGGTCTTGGTTCAGGAGCTAGACTTTTCCTTCTTGAGTAAACCTGTGAGAACCGATTGTTAGTTGTGGCCTTTCCCCCATCTGCTTGTGAACTAGGTTGTAAGGAGGGCTCATTTTGGGTTTGTGGAGGAGGCTCAGGTTGCTTAATTGTAACTTCAGCGGAGGTCTTGGTCTCGGGTTGGAATTTAGAAGATGATGATGGCAAGTCAAGGAGAAAGAAGTCTTGATCCTTATCTTCGACAAATGTTGTCTCCCTCTGAAGATAGGGTTGAGTGAAATATGGTTCTGTTTCAATGAAGGTAACATCTGCTGAGATTTGGAGTTTTTTAGTAGGTGGGTGATAGCACTTGTATCCTTTCTGTGTTGAAGAGTATCCCACAAAGACACACTTGATAGCTCTAGGGTCTAACTTTCCTCTATTTTGGCTATGGACATGAACAAATGAGACACACCCAAATACTCTAGGAACAAGATGGTTTGTTGTACTGAGACTTGGATAAAAGTGAGACAATACCTCCATGGGACTCTTGAAGTTTAACACTCGGGATGGTAACCTGTTTATGACATGTGTGGCTGTAAGAACTGCTTCCCCCCAAAGGTATTTTGGCACATTTTTCTGAAATAATAATGCTCGGGTAGTGTTTAGGAGATGACCATTTTTCCTTTCTGCAACTCCATTTTGTTGTGGAGTAGAGACACAAGATGACTCATGAATAATACCTTTTTGTTGAAAATATGGGGAAAGTGTTTGGTTGAAATAATCTTTTGCATTATCTGACCTAAACCTTTTGATTTGGACCCCAAATTGGTTTTTTATCATGGAAAAGAAGTTTGGGAGGATATCACTTACATCAGATTTTGATTTAAGCAGAAATATCCAGGTAACTCTTGTACAATCATCAATAAATGAAACAAACCAACGTGCCCCAGAAATATTTGGAATTGTAGTTGGACCCCATATATCACTATGAATCAACGCAAAAGGAAAAAAGGCTTCTTTTGTTATTGGTGGGAAAGGTAGCACGTCTGTGTTTTGCAAGTTCACATGCATCACAATGAAACTGCTTATCAACTAGTCCTTTGAACAAAGAAGGGAACATAATTTCAAGGGTTGAAAAAGAAGGATGTCCGAGCCTAAAATGGTGAAGCCAAATTGTGTCTTTATTGGTGAGGTTTTGTCCAGAAAGGTAGGTTAGGGGCTGGTTCCACTTACCAACTTTCGATTTCTCTAATTCCTCAAGATAGTATAATCCGTCCTTCTCCTTAGCACGTCCAATCATCATTCCCGAGCCCTGGTCCTGAAATAGACAATAAGATGGAAAAAAAGTTACTTTGCAATTCATGTCATGAGAAAGCTTGGATATTGATAAAAGATTGGTGGACAATTTGGGAACATGTAGGACATTTCTCAAAGTAAGGTTAGGACTGATTTTTATTTCTCCTACCCCAGCTACCGTGGCCAAGGAGCCATCGGCAGTAGCAATTTTCCTGCTACTAGAACAAGGTGAATATGAACTAAAGTTTTGAAAGGAATGAGTCATATGATCCGTGGTTCCTGAATCAATAATCCACAAATGTTTAAAGGTTCTATCTGAGGCATTTAAAGCGTGAGAGGTTGGAAGTTTACCTGAATGTATCAATGAATAGGTACCTGAGGGTTTTTCGAGGATACTTAGGAGATTTCTCAGCTTTTCAATCTCTTCTTTGTTGAGACTGCCCAACTCCTTTGGTGCTGCAGTGGTTGTTTTTGCAACTTTTGACATCTTTCACAAATCAAAACTTGTTGAAGGATTGGTGAGAATCAGGGATAAATCGGCAATGAAGGCCAAGCAACAAAGATAAACCACCAATGATGAAGAACAGAGGAAAAATCCAGCTATGAAGGGTGGTAACAAAGAACATATGAAATACTCTGTTTTGTCTTTAGAAAACAGAGCAAAACAGAGCAAAGACAACAATGATGAAGGCTGGAACAATAGAACCAGAACCGAGCCTATAGAGATGAACTAAAACAAATTTTGGTGATGAAGGCTAGATGAGAAAATGGCTATGAAGGCCTAAGGCAAAAAAATCAGCAATGAAGGCTGAAAGAGTGACTGATTTCCAAGAAAAAAACCTAAAGCTCTAATACCATGTAGGAAATCAAAGTATTGAATTGAAAGGACTTAAGATAAAACTGTACATAGGTACCCTATTTATATACAAAGAACTTCTAACTAAATAGGAAAGTATATCACTCATAATCCTAGATATTATTCTAATTAATAGAATCTATAATCGAGTGATTCTCTAATCTTAATGCTAGGGATACACATATATACTGATTTCCTAAAATAACAAATTAATTAAAACAGCAGTTGACTTTCCAATAATATTCTTGACACTTGGCTTCATTAAGATTTTCACTAATTAAGCAATAGGATTTCCCTCTTGGTTAAGTACCCCTCCAATGCCCAAATGTGAAGGAACACAAGCCACATCAAATTTTAGAAAAGGCTGGAAGGCAGACAACAAGAGCTTTCATAATCCTGTAATATTTTTCTTCAAAGGCCTTAGAAGCTGCTTCTGTCCACACAAACTGACCATTCTTCATATGGTTGGTAATATAAGAATACTGAAATATCTAATAAAATGCCTATAAAAAGTAGCTAAGCCATGAAAATTCCAGATTTCATGCAAATTGCTATGTGTAAGCCATTCCCAAATAGCTTTGACCTTTTTACAATCAACTTTAACACCCTTAACGGAAAGCACAAAGCGCAAAAACACCATGGTAACAGTCATGAAAGCATACTTCTTCAAATTAACATAAAGTTTCTCTTGCAGGAGGACTCATCTTGAAAGTGAGATATGTGATCTTCCTCGGTATTACTATAAATCAAAATACATCAAAATAAACAAGAAAACAGCCAATGAAGGGCTACAAAACTTGAGACATGAAACGCATGAATCTACTCAGTGCATTATAAAGTCCAAATGGCATAGAAAACCATTCATAAAGGCCATCTCTAGTATTGAAGGCAGTCTTCCACTCATCACCAAGTCTGATGCGAACTTGATGATGTGGAAAATCAGAGTACTGTATTAAAGAAAAACTTGCTTGAATGATACAAAGTCCTAAGAACTATATACACTTACTATTAAGAGATAAATAAGAAACTAAATCAAACTAAATCTGCCTAAAACTGATTCTTGTGATTGAGGGATTGTCTATTCTTAATTCTAGGGATACTCTATCATTAATTCTAGGGATACAAATATTTACAAATTTCCTAAAGTAACAAATTAATACAGTTAACTTTGAATAGACGTTCTCACACTCCCCCTCAAACTGGTAAATAGATGTTCTCCATTCTCAGGTAGGATACAATTGTTTCAAATGCTACATTACTTAGTCCTTTGGTGAGTACATTTAACTAGACAACCAGTAATCACATAAGGTGTGCAAATTAATCCACTATACAACTTCTCCTTGATGAAATGTCTATCTTTTATTTGTTTTGTTTGATCATGTTGCATGAGATTATGTGTGATGCTGATTGTAGATCTGTTGTTGTACTATAGTCTCATCGGTCTGTCCCACTAAATCTTCAAGTCTTCCAAAATGATCTTCAACCATAGTAGTTCACATATTCCTTGAGCCATTGCCCAAAATTCTACCTCGAAATTGGATCTTGCAACCATATTTTGTTTTTTGTTGTGTGTGTGTGTGTGTGTGTGTTTTTTTTTTTTTTTGCTTCTCCATGTCACAAGATTTCCTCCAAGAAAGGTACAATACCCAAAAATGGATCTTTTGTCAATTACCGACCCAACATAGGTTGCATCTGTGTGACTTCAAGTACTAGCCCTATGTCTCTTTTAAACAAGATCACTTTCCTAGAGTTTGTTTAAGATGTTGCAATGCATGATTTACTGCTTGTAAGTGAACTTTTGTGCTACACATGAATTGACAAACCACTCCAACAACATAAGCTAGATCTAGTCTAGTACGAGACAAGTAAATGAGTCTCCTCACTAGGTGTTGGTACATTTCTCTATCTACATCAGTTTTTTCCCTTGCCTTTGTGAGCTCATGGTTAAGATCTGTCAGTGTGTATGCCGGTCAACATACCAATTTCCCTGTCTCTTTGAGAAGATCTGTGACATACTTTCTATTGAGATAAATATTCCTTTCTTGGATTGGGCAACCTCAATTTGTAGGAAGTACTTCCAACTTTCCCAGTTTTATAATCTCAAATTCCTTGGCTAAGCTTTGGTTTAGACATTGTCTCTCCTTCTTATCATTTCCTGTCATGATGTCATCAACGTATACAAGAGGAGTTGTGACCCCCTCAATCTGAATGCTTGATAAACAATGCATGATCTCCCTGACTTTGTCTATATCCCATACCTATCATCACTTTGGCAAAGCTTCCAAATCATGCCTTTGGAGATTGCTTAAGCCCATACAAGGCTTTCTTATGCTTACACCTTGTTGTTGGCTATGTTGCTTCCAATCCAGGTTGGATCTCCATATAGATTTATTCTTCAAGATCTCCATGATGAAAGACATATTTTTACATCAAACTGCTTTAAATCCTAGTCATAGTTGGCTGCTAATAACAACAAAACTGTAATAGTGTTCATCTTGGCAATTAGGGCAAAGTCTCATGATAATCCACTCCATACATCTATGTGTATCCTTTAGCTACCAGTCTCACCTTGCACCTCTCTACTGATCCATCACTTCATCAAACCTACTTATATCCCACAAGCTTCTTTCCTGCTGGTAAGTTTACCAACTTGCATGTCTTATTCTTCAATAGGGCCTTCATTTTTGCATTCATAGAATGTTTCAAATATCCATTAGATAATGCCTCAGATAAAGTAGTAGGAATGGGGATACTCTTCAAGCTTACAAGAAAACTTCTATGAGATGGTGATACCTCTTTAAGTGACACGACTTGAGAGAGTGGATATAATGGTCATTTGGTGCATTCTTTAGTTCTAACTCATTTTCTAAAGAAGAGTTAGGAACTATTACCTCATTCCTAGGACTTAAATCAAATTCTTGGATTTGCATAGGTTCAGGAAGAGTACACTTGACCAATCATCCTATCATCAAGAGCAACCAAGAGCACACTCTTTTGTGACTCAGGTGAGATTGAATGGGGTGACATTTACTATTTGGAAGGAAGATCTAAGAGAAATCAATCATTATCTTCTCTAACTGAATCTTCCCTTGAAGATAAGGAGTGGTGAAGCTCATTTTCATTGAAGGTGATATTTGTCATGACATAGAATTTTTTGGATTGTGGGTGATAACACTTATATCCCTTTTCTATTGAGGAATATCCCACGAAGTTACAATTAAGAGCTCTTGGATCTAGTTTTCTCATGTTTTGAATGTGAACATGAATAAAGGACGCAAAACCAAATATTTTGGGAGTAAGGTGATTTTTAGCGTTGTGGTTAGGATAAATGTTTGGGAGCATGTCCATGGGGCCTGTGTTGAATGCAACCGGTCCCAAGCCCAGATAAAGGAGGGTTGATGATAGGTCTGGACAACTAGCCACTCAAAACTTGTGTGATGAACCACTATATGAAATCCGTTGGGGTGTCCCTTGCTCAGCGATGCGCTGCATTAGAGCTAGGTGTGAAAAGTGTGCAAGGGTTGCTAGTCGTTAAGTGACGCATCACATTAACGCCTGGATGTGGTGTCAAATAGGCAAAGGTTCTCACACCATAGTGGACGGGGTAGGTAAAGAAGTTATTCCATAAGCATAAGCTTAGGTTAGGATCTTGGAATATAGGTTTGCTTAATGGTAAGTTAGTGGAGATTTGTGATGTTACGTGTAGGAGGAGGGTTAACATCTTGTGTCTCCGGGAGACCAAATGGGTTGAGGAGAAGGCTAAGGAGATAGCACCTTGGCAGTATAAACTTTCGTACATAGGGAAAGATAGAGACTGAAATTGTGTAGTAATCATCATAGACAATGAGCATCAAAAAGGATGTTGTACAGGTTAGGAGACAAGGGGATAGAATTATTTTGGTTAAGCTAGTTTTAGGAGGGGAGGTTCTGAATGTTATTAGCGCATATACACCACAAACAGGACTTGATAATGCTTCTAAACAACAGTTTTGGGAATATTTAGATAAGTTAGTACAAGAAGTGCCCATAGGAGAAAACCTTTTTATCGGTTGTGACTTTAATGGCCATGTAGGTGATAGTAGAGAGGGTTTTGAGAGCATACATGTGGGTTTTAGTTACGGTTTAAGAAATGAGGGTGGGGATGCTATCCTAGATTTTGTTTTATCTTACGATTTAACCCTAGTGAATACTCTATTTAGGAAAAGAGAACCTCACCTTATAACCTTCAAGAGTGGATCGAGCACAAGTTAGATTTCTTTTTGACTAGGAGGAGGGGCAGTCGCAGATGTCTGGATTGTAAGGTCATCCTAGATAAGAGTGTTACTATACAACATAGATTGCTAGTCCTAGACATGAAAATTCATTACATTGAAAGGACCAACAGAAAGGAGCTACAAGGATTTGATGGTGGAAGCTAAAAGAAGATTGTCATGCAACATGTAGAAATAGTTGGATTCTGAAAGAAGATTGGACAACAGAGGAGAACCCAAATACACTGTGGAACAAGATAGCAAAACACATTTGAGAGGTGGACAAGGGGATACTAGGAGTATCAAACAGAAAAGTACCAATTGGAAAGGATGCAACATAGTGGATTGAATTAGTTAAGGAAGCTATAAAAACCAAGTGAGATTGTTACAAGACATCAAAGGTGAACAACACTGAGGAGAGCCTCACAAAATACAAGTTAGCTAGGAAGGAGGTAAAGAGGGCAGTAGCAGAACCTAAGGCAAAGGTAGAAAAGAGATTTATGACAAGTTGAACACAATGGAGGGAAAGAAAGAGATATGTAGATTGATGCAAGCAAGCAAGAGGAGTCGCAACCTAGGAGTCGTGAAATGTATCAATGATGAACACCAAAGAACTCTAGTCAAGGACAATGATATTAAAGAAAGGTGGTGTGATTATTTCAACAACTATTTAACGACGAATAAAGCCAAATTTTGGACAATATCTTGGTGCCTCTTGAGGATTTGAACGGATGTTTTATGCATAAAATCAAAGAGAGAGGTAAATGAGACACTAAAGAGGACAAAGACAGGGAAAACTGTTGGACTTGATGACAATTCTTATGAAGTTTGGAAATGCCTTGGAAAGGTAGGAGTTAGGTGGCTGACAAATGTTTTTAGTCTAAAGGCAATTGAGCCCCTATATTTTTTTCGCAATCAATTGAGCCCTTATATTTTCAATTTCACTCTATTGAAACCTTACTTGGATGGAAACCGTTAAGTCTGTTAATTTTTTGGCCATGTGTACTGTACAAATTTAACAATTTCCGTATGGATTTAACAGTTTTCGTCCATGAAAGGACTCAATTGAGTGAAAATTGAAATGTAATGGTTCAATTGATTGTGAAAAAAAAGTTAGGAGCTCAATTGCGAAAGTCATTTTTTTCGAGGGTCTTGTTGACCCTTTAGTCATCTTTTTAATAAGATTTGGTGCGCTAACAAGATGCCTGAGGAATGGAGAAAGAGTGCCCTGGTACCTCTCAATAAGAACAAGAAAGATATTCAGAGTTGTTCCAACTATCGAGGCATAAAACTAATGTGTCACACAATGAAATTATGGGAAAAAGTGATAGAATGAAGATTAAGGAAGAACATAGAGATATCAAAGAATCAATTTAGTTTTATGCCTAACCGATTGACTATGAAAGTTGGGAAAAATCAGAATATTATATTGAGAAGAATTATTTTATGATACAAAACCCCTTAGGATTATATACAACTGCTGCTAAGCAGCAAATCGGAAACTAAATTCTGCCTAAATCGAATCCCATGATCTTGGGATTGTTTGTCCTTATTTCTAGGGATACTGATATTTACATATATTTTTTTTTAATACAACTGACTTTCCCACACTCCCTCTCAACCTGGTGAATAGATATTCTCCATTCTCAGCTTGGATATAATGGTTTGAAATGCTACACTACTTAGTCCTTGGGTAAGTACATCTGCAAGTTGACTGCTGGTAGTCACATAAGGTGTGGAGATTAATCCACTATCTAACTTCTTCTTAATGAAATGTTTGTCTATCTCTGTGTTTTGTTCGATCATGCTACACGGGATTATGTGCTATGTTGATTGTAGTTTTATTGTTGCAGTATAGTCTTATTGGTCCATGCCACAAAATCTTCAGGTCTTCTAGAATGATCTTCACCTATAATAGTTCACATATTCCTTGAGCCATTGCCCGAAATTCTGCTTCTGCACTAGATCTTGCCACCACATTTTGTTTTTTGCTTCTCCATGTCACAAGATTTCCTCCAAGAAAGGTATAATACCCAGAAGTGGATCTTCTGTCAATCACCGACCCTGCATAGTCTGCATCTGTGTTGCCTTAAGTACTAGCCCTGTGTTTCTTTTGAACATGATCTCCTTTCCTGGAGTTGCTTTAAGATACTGCAATACTCGGTTAGCTACTTGTAAGTGAGCTTCTTTTGGTCTATGCGAGAATTGACTGATCACTCCAATAGCATAAGCAATATCAGGCCTAGTATGAGACAAGTAGATGAGTCTTCCTACTTGGCGTAGATACATTTCTCTATCAACATCAATATCCTCCTTTGCCTCTCCAAGCTTATGGATGGGATCTATTGGTGTGCTTGTTGGTCTACATGCTAGCTTCCCTGTCTCTTTGAGAAGATCTATAACATACTTCAGTTGAGAGACAAAGATACCTTTCTTGGAAAGTGCAACTTCAATTCCTAGAAAGTACTTCAACTTTCCTAGTTCTTTAATCTCAAACTCCTTGGCCAAGCATTGTTCTAGACACTGTTTCTCCTTTTCATCATTTCCTGTCATGATGATGTCATCAACATACACTAAAAGAGCTATGACTTCCCCTGAATCTGAATGTTTGATAAACAATGTATGATCTCCCTGACTTTGTGTATATCCCATACCTATCATCACTTTGTCAAACCTTCCAAACCATGCTCTTGGAGACTGCTTATGTCCATACAAAGCTTTCTTAAGCTTACACACCTTGCTGTTGGCTATGTTGCTTCCAAATCCAGGTGGGATCTCCATATAGATTTCTTCTTCGAGATCTCCATGTTGAAAGACATTTTTTTACATCAAATTGCTGTAGGTCCCAATCATACTTTGCTGCTAATGATAACAAAATTCTGACAGTGTTCATTTTTGCAACTGGTGCGAATGTCTCTTGGTAATCCGCTCCATACATCTGAGTATATCCTTTAGCTACCAATCTCACCTTGTACCTTTCCAGTGATCCATCTGCTCTATACTTCATAGTATAAACCCACTTACATCCCACAGGCTGCTTTCCTGCTGGCAAGTTTGCCTACTCCCAAGTATTATTCTTGTCTAGAGCCTCCATTTCCGCATTCATGGCCTGTTTCCAATTTTCATTAGATAATGCGTTGGATAGGGTACTAGGAATAGGGATGCTATTCAAGCTTACAAGGAAACTCCTATGAGATGGTGGGAACTTTTCAAGTGAAACAACGTGAGAGAGTGGATATAATGGTCTTTTGGTGCATTCTCTAGTCCTTTTCCTAATTGCAATAGTAATGTTAAGTTTTGACTCACTTTGTGAAGAGGAGTTAGAAATTATTACTTCATTGTCAAGACTTGGATCAGATTTTGAAGAAGAGTTAGAAATTGTTATCTCATTTTCAGGACTTGGATCAGATTCTTGGGCTTGCATAGGTTCAGGAGCCAAGACTTTCCTCCTTGAGTACACTTGACCTATCATTCTATCATCAAAAGCAACCATGGGCACGGGTTCGCTGTTTTGTGACTTAGGTGACATTGTCATGGGTTCACTGTTTTGTGACTTAGATGACGCTGATTGTTTTGAAGGAATATCTATTAAAAAGAAATCCTTATCTATGAGAAAGAAATCCTTATCTTCTCTAATTGAACTCCCCCTGAAAAAAAAGGACTGGTGAAGTAAGGTTCATTCTCATTGAAGGCGTCATCTGGTAAGACAGAATTTCTTGGATGGTGAAAGATGACACTTATACCATTTTTGTGTTAATGATTATCCACAAACATTTATTTGACAGTTCTTGGATCTGGTTTTCCTCTGTTTTGACTATGAACATCATAACAAAATATTCTCGGAGTAAGGTGATTTGTAGTGCTTAGGTTAGGATAAAATTTTGAGAGTATGTCCATTGGACTTTTAAAACCGACTTTGGATGGTAATCAGTTTAGGTACATTTTTTTGAAACAGAAAAGTTGAGGTTGTATCTAGTAGGTGACCATTCTTTCTTTCAACAACCCCATTTTGTTGTGGGGTTTGAACACAAGATGACTCATGAATTATACCTTTGGAAAATATGAGTTTAAAACATGATTGAAATAGTCCCTAGCATTATTTGTTCTAAACCTTTTAATTTTAACACCAGATTTATTTTGTACCATGGTATGGAAAGTTGGGAGAACTGTACTGACATCATATTTGTGTTTGAGCAAAAAAGATCCAAGAAACTCTAGTGCAAACATCAATAAATGACACAAACTACCTTGCTCCAGAAACATTAGGAATATTTGAAGGACCCAAATATCACTATGAACTAAATAGAAAGGAATTGAGCTTCTTTTGTTACTAATGGGAAAAGATACACGTTTGTGTTTTGCTAACTCACACACATCACAATGAAAACTTCCAATATCTAGATCTTTAAACAATGATGGAAACAATGTTTTGAGAGTTGGAAATGGATGTCCAAGACAACGATGATGAAGCCAAATCTTTTCTTTATTGAATTGATGGTGTTTGAAAAGGAAGGACAAAGGTGATTTACTCTTGCAATATTCGAGTTGTTGAGCATCTCAAGGTAGTACAGTCTGTTCTGTTCCTTAGCATGCTCAATCGTCTTCCTCGAATCTTGGTCCTGAAATACATAATAAGTGGGGTAAAAAATTACATTGCAACAGGAATCTCGAGTCAGTTTTTGTATAGAAACAAGATTGGTAGGCAATTTGGGACATAAACATCTTTCAGAATGAGTGAAGAACTAATTTGGACATCTCCTATGCCAATAATAGTGGTTAGTGAACCATCAGCTATGCAATTTTCTTATATTGCTTGGACAAGGTGTGTAAGTTTTAATTTTTGTGACATATGGGTCACGTGATTAATTGCTCCTGAATCCACAACCCAGGGATTGTCAAAGGTTCCACTCGAGACATTTAATCCAATGGAATTAGGAAACTCACTTGAATGCGCCAATAACCATGTATCTGAGGGTTTCTCCAAGGATCCCAAAAGAGCTCTTAATTTTTCAATCTCATTTGGATTGAACTTCATTGAAGTGGCAGCCTTTGTTATCTTTGACATAGTTATGGGACTAAAAAACAAATGTTAAGGATGAACTAAAACAAATTTTGGTTATGTCAAGGCCCCGCCTGTTTATCTGCTGTCTACGAGCATCCCCTAGCGCCCTCGCCCAGGTTTGCCTTGACTGTGAGGTTGGCGGTCGCTCACACTCACTACGTATTGTCCGCTTTGGGCGATTGCCACCCTCACGGCTTTGCCTCAAGGCGTTCGAAGTACCTTACGGGTCATTCATCACCTTGAGCCCGTTTTTGAGGTTCGAACACAGGACCGTTAAGTACTTGACTCTTACACTCATTATACCATTTGGACTCACAGTCAAGGTAAACCTGGGCGAGGGTGCTAGGGGATGCTCGCCGATGGCAGATAAACGGGCGGGGCCTTGACAGGTTATGAAGGCTAGATGAGAAAAACTCCTCTTGTGTGAGTTAATGCAGTCGATCCCAAGCTTGGATAAAGGAGGGTGGCAGTAGGTTTGGACAACCAGCTATAAAAATTAGTCCAGTCTCATCAAATGAACCAATGTCAGATGATGAAGGCTAGAAGAGAAAATGGCTATGAAGGCCTTAACAAAAATTGGCTATGAAGGTCCAAGGCAAAAAAAAATCAGCAATGAAGGCTGAAGAAAAAACTGCAGAAAATATCAACAATGAAGGTTGAAAAAGAAACTGCAGAAAAATTATAATAAAGGCCGAAAAAGTAACTGATTTCCAAGGAAAACCTAAAGCTCTGATACCATGTGAAAAATCAGAATATTGTAATGAGAAAAACTATTTTATGATACAAAACCCCTTATGATTATATACATTTGTTGTTAAGCAGCAAATTGGAAATTAAATTATGCCTAAATTGAATCCCTATGATCTTGGGATTGTATGATCTTAATTCTAGGGATTCAGATATTTACATATTTCCTAAATTTAATATAGTTGACTTTCCCACAAAAACGATGCACTTGCTTAGACAACTTGTGGAATGTTCTCGAGTACAAGATAAAGATCTCCATATGGTCTTTCTAGATTTGGAGAAAGCGTATGATAAAGTGTCTAGGGAGGTATTATGGTGGCCCTTAATAATGAAAAGAGTCCCTGTGAAAAATATTAATTAATCAAGGACTTGGAAATGTAAGGACACATGTGAGGACATGTGGAGGGAAAACAAGTGAATTTCCTATCACAGTAGCACTACATTAGGGTGGCGTTAAGCTTATTCCTATTGGCTACAGTAATGGACGAGCTGACAAAATCCATCCAGGATAATGTACCTTTGTATATGATGTTTGCGAATGATATTGTCTTGTGTGTTGAGAATAGAGCAGAGGTTAATGCGAAGTTAGAACTGTGGAGCCAAACATTAGAATCAAGAGGGTTCAGACTATGTAGAGTAAAAACTGAATACATGGAATGTAAATTTAGTTCAAACAGAGGAAGATTGAAGCATGTTCGTGCCAGATGGGGTGGCGATCCCTAAGCAAGATCATTTTAGATGTTTGGGATCGATTGTACAGATGGATGAGGAGATTGATAGTGATGTAACTCATAGGATACAAGCTAGTTGCAGCAAGTGGAGAAGCGCTATAGGTGTGTTGTGTGACAAAGAAGTTCCTAAGGCAAGTTTTATCGAACAGTTGTTAGCATAACTTTACTCTATGGCAGTGAATGTTGGGTAACTAAAAAGTGCATACATAGAAGATTAGTGTAGTAGAAATGCGAATGCTATGATGGATGTGCGGATATACGAGAAATATAAAATGAGAAATAAGAACATTCATAAAAAGATTGGAGTGGCAACTATCGAAAGCAATATGGGCGAAAGTCATCTACGTTGGTTTGGACACATACAATGTAGACCTGTGGATGCTCCAGTTAGGAGAGTGGAAGCTATGACTAATATAAAAAGGGTCAAGGCTAGGGAAAGACCGAAAAAGACTTGGTGGGAAGTCATCTGAAAAGATATGGTAGAACAAAAGTTAGAAGAATACGTTGCTTTAGATAATAATGAGTAGAGAGAAGAATTCATGTTGACGAACTTAATGTGAATTCATATATTGACTCATATAGCCTACCCCTGTATTGGGATAAAAGCTTTAATAATTATGATGATGAGCATGTCCATGGGGCTCTTGAAACCTAGGACTTTGGACTGCAATTGGTTTATGAGATGTGTGGTTGTGAGAACAGCTTTCCCCTAATGAGATTTAGGTACATTGTTTTGCAACAAAAAAGGGTGAGAATTCTATCAAGTTGGTGACAATTCTTTCTTTTAACAACCCCATTTTGTTGTGGGATGTGGACACAAGTTGACTCATAAATTATCTTTTCTTTTTGAAAATGTGGGGTCAAAACTTGATTGAAATAGTCCCTAGCATTATTTGTCGTAAACTTTTTGATTTAACGCCAAATTGATTTTCTACCATGGTATGAAATTTGGGAGAAATGTACTTGCATCATACTTGTGTTTGAGCAAAAAAATCTAAGAAACTCTAGAGCAATCACCAATAAGTGACACAAACCACCTTGTTCTAGAAACATTAGGAATATTTGAAGGACCTCAAATATCAGTATGAACTAAGTAGTAAGGATTTGAGCTTCTTTTATTGCTAATTGGCAAAATAACATGTTTGTGTCTTGCCAATTCACGCACAGCACGCTGAAAATTTCAATATCTAGTTCTTTAAACAAAGATGGAAACAATGTTATAAGAATATGATATGATGAATGTCTTTTAATGATGTTTAGAAAGGAAGAACAAAGGTGATTCACCCTTGCAAATATTCAAGTTGCTGGGTGTCTCAAGGTAGTAAAGCTTGTCCTGTTCTTTAGCATATCCAATCATCTTTCCCAAATCCTTGTCCTGAAAAACATAATGAGTGGGGTAAAAATTCACATTGAAACTTGAATTTTGAGTAAGCTTTTGTATAGAAACAAGATTGGTCTGGGACATAAAGCGCATCTCTTAAGTGTGAATAGAGGATTAATTTGGACATCTCCTATGATAGCAATAGTAGTTAACGAACCATCAGATATGACCGTTTTCTTATTGCTTGGATAGGGCGTATAAGACTAAATTTTTGTGACATATGGGTCATGTGGTTGGTTGCTTTTGAATCTACAACCCATGAATTGGCGAAGGTTCCATCCGAGACATTTAAACCAATGGAAATAGGAAACTCACCTGAATGCACCAATGAGCATTTACCTGAGGGTTTCTCTAGGGATCCAAGAAGAGCTCTTAACTTCTCAATCTCATTTGGTGTGAATCCTTATTGCTTTGATGATTTTGCTTCCTTTAGTTGTACAGCGGTGAGGTATGCTTGGTTTTGATTTTTCTATTGTCCTCCTTTGTAACCCCTCTCTTTGCTAGATGTAGATGGCTTTCCATGGAGTTTCTAGCACCTCTCCTGAGTGTGTCTTGCATACTTGCAATAGGCACACCACAAACTGTCCTGACTATTACTGCTTTTGGCGATCATAGCCAAGCCTTCCAAAGGTTAGGGTTGGAGCATGACCTCTTTCCTGCTCTCTTTTGCCCAAGCCATGGAGTTGGCCTCATTCAAAGAACACATATCCTCTTTTCTCAAAATTTGGACTCTAACTTGATCAAACTCAACATTGACAAGGAAGTCACAGACTCGATCTCTTTCAGTAAATATCTTCAAAGCTGCTCCATCTTTATTATACTTCATTTTTATGCATCGATAGTGATCTATTTCTTGCCAAAGGTTTTTCAAAAGTGTAGCATACTCTGTAACTGACTGATTCCCCTTGTTTGGTCGTCACAATCTTGATATTTATCTCGTAGACTTGAGTTGCATCCCTAACTTTGCTGTATGTTTGCTGAATTGACTCTCAAATGTCTTTGGCTGTGAACAAGAACATGCAAGTATCATTGATATTTGGTATCACAGAATTCCACAGCCATGACATAACTATGGAAGCCTCTTCATCCCAAGCCTCAAATCTAGGATCTCCTCTATCAGGTGAGAAAATGGCTATAAAGGCCTTAACAAAAACCGGCTGCGAAGTCTTGAGGCAAAAAATTAGCAATGAAGGCTGAAATAGAAATTGATTTCCAATGGAAAATCAAAGTTTCCAATTAAAGAAAAACTTGCTTGAATGATACAAAGCCCTAAGAATTATATACACCTACTGTTAAGAGATAAATAGGAAACTAAATCATCCTAAAACTAATCTGAGTCCTAACTAAAACCCATATAAGCTCAATAGTCTATTTACCTATTCCCTTGCTGTTTGGCTAAAATCTACCCTAAAAATTTTATTTTAAAGATTCTCCGATCTTTTCTACATCAGATTGCTTTTTATAGTACAACTCAAGTTCATATTTGGCTTCTTTATTTACATTTCAGATTGTTCCTTTTCAAGCAAAATATTTCTCGGAGGTAGTTTTCCTCCTTCGCTTGTTTAGCATTATGTTAGCTTCTTCCTCACCCAGATGAAAAGATGTTTAAAGAAAAAGGAGTATGCAAGTAGAAAGAAATGCCAAAGAGAGGTAACGAGTTTACAATTTTTTTTTTCCAGATCAAGGAATCTATTGAGCAAGCAAAGTGCAAAGCAAACCATTTTAAGGTGACTTGCTTACTAAACTTAATGCATACAAGTGTGTACTTATTTACAAGCATGCATTTTTTACAAGTGTGCCATTACAAAACCCACATTAGTATTACTGACCAATGTTTGATCGAGATTGGTAGTTTCACCCTTCGAAACAAGTTCTTTTCCTTGGTGCTAATATCAACCAATTGATGGGAACAATTTTCTGAATTACCTATATAATCCACTATAATATGATATGAAATGCTTGCATTACTTGCTGCTTCTATGTAAAGTAATTAATTTATTTAGTTGATACTTTTGTGCTTATAAATATTTTAAAGGATGAATGACGGTCCTCTAGAAAAAAAGTTATAATTTATTTATTAAAACATTCTCCCAGAAATCTGTTTATGGTTTTCTTCTTTGTTTCCTCATCAATTTTGTTTGTAACTATAGCCAGAACTATTGGAAATTAGTATAATGACCCTGGAAGAGGAATATAAAGCGCTTCTATCAGATAAAGATGGAGAAACTGAGTATCTTTGCTCACTGCAGGACAAGGTTGAAGAAATAAAGGTAGATAAAATTTTCAGATTATGCTTTCTGTTTCATGAAATGCTCTTCAGATGCGGTGCAAAGCTAGATTTAAGCAAGGGTAGTCCTAATTTAGATGGATGGATGTTATCACTATCCAGATTGTTGCCCTTACAGAGGAAACTTGATGATTCTGACACGGACTTTCAAGTTTAAACATTTCCATCTTAAAAGTCTCATAGACCAGTGTTTTTCCTTGCAAGATCAGTAATGGCTGCCTCTATGTCCTACAGGGAATCTCTCATGTGATTAACTGTACCTGTGGAGAAGAATACAAGTTGAATCTTTGTGCTTGACAAATTAAAAAACATGTAGATGGAACCTTGGATAACTCAGTGACAAAGAATTCAGTTTTTAGTTACAGGCACTGTACAACTCAACACTGATAGGAAAATACGGTAAAAAGTTAGTAGTTGTTATGGAGTAAATTTTTTACTTATCTGAGAATTATATTGTAGAAAAGGTTTGAACCAAGGAAACATCTACGGTAAATACTATATGTATTTTACTGGAGAAAGAATATCAATGCCTGTTAATACTTTCATATTATGATGAAATTGTCTTGCAATTCCTTCTGAGAAGTTCAATATATTAGTTCCTGAAGTTGTGGTTCAGAATTCCGGGAAATTTGTTACCTTTTATTGTGTCAATATTGTTTGATGTGCTCTCTTGCCATTTACCTTGCCATCTCATATTTTTAGCCTTTCCAGATTTATAGCTCCTTGTGAAGAAAGAATGAAGCATGATGCTGCTTCAACAAATCATTAAAAATTGGGCACATGCATGCACACAAGGAGTCACATCTGCTCTTATATATCTCGCGGATAACATCTCAATTCTTCATGTCATTTCTGACATTTAAGAGCCATATAAAAAGTATTTCCTGTCGCACCAAATTCTTACAAATTCAGATTTATATTATTCTTAGAATTTGGAAGTATCTTTCTGGTTGATGTGTATATGCTTTGATATATTTTAAACTTCATTCTTGCTACTGGGTTAACTATAGAAGTATGTGCTCTAAGATGCATACGAGAGAGAGAGAGAGAGAGAGAGAGAGAGAGAGAGAGAGAGAGAGAGAGAGAGAGAGAGAGAGAGAGAGAGAGAGTATCATTTGATCCCTAGAGCATCCAGAGCTCCTGCTATATTCTGGACTTCATTGGTCTCTATAGAGTTGATGTTAGGGTTGCCTTGGGGGACTGCATCTTCTCTCTTCAAATTGTCTTCACTGCGAAGGAGATTCTCACTGCCATATGCCACAGAACCTTTCAAAACTAAGGTCTTATGTAGGCCACCTAGCAGGTCTTCATAGTCTGTATCCCCTCACTCGCCCACAAATAGGACCACTTTGGAAAGATCAATTCCCCCCCTTACTGAAAGATACCTGAGTAGCATATAGAGTTATTTATTGTAGCTTTGCTGCTTATGTTGTAGCAACCACTAAATTTAGTGGAAATGTATTATGCATAAATGGCACAATAAATGGGTCTGACCTTAGTGCTTGCTTTCTTGATGCAAATAATGGCACCACATTTAACCTTGATGCTGCACGTGTGTAGACAAGATTGCATCGGAAGCCTCTCATCCGAAGCCTTTGGCGAAGGTCATCTATTCTTTGAGTCTGCCATAAGATCATCAATTATATTTGAAATGCATATGTTGAGATGGTAATCTTTTAGTATGAGAATTATTATACATCATCATAAGCATACTAACCTTGGCACCAGGTCTGATACTATAAGAGTGGCATCTGGAACTACATGCAGCTACATACTCTGTGATGTCATCCTCTGCCCCATCTTCTGTCCTAGCAAGCCTCATTGCCATTGACCTCACAGTTTCACCTGGGCATCTGTATCCCATGTGAGCATCATCGTCCATACATGCCACCATATCCCTCCATGGATAATACATTTCACTTCCACTATTACAGACCAATGCATCAAAATATTCAATATTTACCGGACAAGAACTCAATGCTTGCATAGTCTCTCTTAAACTTGATCCAGTTACCAATACAAAGCCTATCTTTCCTAAGCCAATAATTAAGCCCGCAGCTTTCATCACATTCTTGATTATTGCTTGAAAGGCTTCTGTAATATCTCCGTTATCATTATAGCAATCAGCTGCTATCACAAATAGCATCTGTCTTCTACCAGGGCTGTAGACAGTGCTGGTATTGCTATTTGAAGAAGCCATTTGAGCAAGGGCTTCAATGAGTTTCTTCTGTCTGGCTGCTGCATCAATCTCTCCATTGAGCTTGATATCTCCCTCTATGGAAAATCTAAGAGAATTGTCTTCCACATCTCTCAAAGAGTCGCTCATTGGTTCTTCAGGAATTGTCATGATCTTAAGACGGCTAGTGGGGTGACGATTCCTGCAATGTTCAACAAGTGAGAGGTAGTTATGGCAGTGTTCTGGCCACGAAAAACGGTGTATGTTTCTGGGGCCATTTTTTCGGCACTCAGCCCATAGATTCTTGTCAGCAACAAGCTTGAGGAGGGCATCTGCTATGGCTTTCTGATCATGTGGGTCGACTAGGAGGCCATTGTTAAGTACCTGGGAATAAAATCTTGTTTGTTAGTGACGTGGAAACACATCATTTACATTGGCAAATATAATATGTATAACTTGCCAAAACCTATCAGGGTGAAGGTAAGAGAGAATAGAAAGGTTCCTCAAAATTAAGCGAACTTCTATACATTAGATACTTCAGATTTAACATAAATAGACAGCATGATATTTATGAATGGTAGATTCTAAGTGACCTGTGTCATGATGCAATACAAAAATATATTGCATCTTACCTTCAAGATGTCCACTGGTCCACCATTTTTTGTGGCAACAACAGGTAGACCATAAGCAGCTGCCTGAGATGAAATTAGAATGGATATTAAAAATTCTAGTACAAATAGTTTGACGTTATTTTAGAAGTCGGGTTTTTGAAATGCTTATTTTAGAAGCCTCCAGCCTACAAATTCGGAGTCAAAAGTTTTACACTTACCTCTACGAGTGTAAGACCGAATGGTTCCACTAGAGCAGGATTGATGAAAACTCCCTTCAAGAATAAGCTGCCATAAATTGTCAATGTTAACGCTTCAAGGGTTGCAAAAAGACAACAGTGATTTAGCTGTGGCAAAATTCTTAGGAATTGGCAATTGCTACATATATGCACCTTGGTTTTGGCAGCTAAGCAATAAATCTCAGGAACTTGTGCTTGCTTATGATGCTTGGGATAGGCCACTTGACCGTATAGGTCATATTTATCTATGAGCTTAAGCACAGTTGTAAGCACAACTGAGCTGCTGTTGGACATCTCTTCAATATCATCTTTGTTACCAAGTATCAACGTCTGTGACAACAGGATACAGATTCAATAAACAGATTAAGTTCGATGTTGTGCTTATCATACTTGGGTCATGTTTAGCTTTACCAGGTTGGCCAATTCTCTGAGGGGCTGGCACTCTCCAATAGCCTTAAGTAATGTAGTAACATTTTTCTTGGGGTCAGGACGAGACAATGCAAGTATCGTGGGCTTGTGTGGTTTAGTGAAAAACCGCATTATCTGCGTTGTTAAATGCAGTTGGAAAATTAAATGTTAATGGAAACCAGACAATATCATCCATTAAGATGTTTGGATAGAAAGCAAAACGTATAAAATGAAAAATAATAGAAAACCAAGGCAAATAGCAAAAAGCATCCATCAAGCTTACTGTTCAAACAGTTATCTTCGCTGTTTGGGGCAATATGTAAGATATCTTGATAAATAAAATTATTGAATCTCATTTTAGTTGGAGAAAGATGTTTGACCTCAGACCATATTTGAGGTAGACGCCTTTTGTTTTGGGCTGTCAGATCCAAGCAATGACTTAAGGTCACCATCACTTTCCAGTGAATCTTGTGTTGCAACGTAGCTGAAGTCCATGCCCGGAGGTATGACCTGATTTCATGAAATAAATTAAGCATATAAGATTGACTTGTGGTCTGTGTTTTTGCGAGTGAATGTGATCATAGGTTGGCTAGAACTTGGAAGTAATTGCACTTGAAGTCATTCTTTTCTAGGGGTGGAAGGGAGAGCATGTGTATACCACCATCCTTGGCATGTATCGTCCGAGGCAACTCACTCCACGTCGTCTCCTAACTCTAAGCTTCCTCTCTAACTTAAGATCAAAGCCATCATACAATCCCCATTGCTCTTCTATCTCTTGCCTTGTGCTAGTTACCACAATTTCAGCTGCATCCAGCCCAAACTCTTCACCCTCAATCCTCCTCATTATCTTGTACGTGGCATTTATGTCCTCCTTGGACAATCTTCCTTGTTTAAGCAGTTGCTCTTTGTTCCGACCGAGTGAGTGGCCTGCTAGAACCATAGGCACGTTTAAGGCCCCGGACAAGTGGGCTGCCACCTCTCCGGCATCAGCATAATGTCCATGGATCACGTAAGGCCATGTTGGTTTCCCTCTGTTGACCTGGTACCCCAGAGCCCTCGCCATATTCACAATGTGGCTTAGAGCCCCATCATGAAACTCAGGAATGTGAGGCCACAGAGACTCTTTGGCTATGTACCTATAGGCAATATCGTTGAATTCAGATTTCAGGAACGTTATTAAAAATGGAAAAATGAAAATGACCATGTAATATATTACTTGTCCTGGGGCCCGCAAGGGATGCGGATTATGTAGGCTCCACAACTTCCAGGAGCATCGGCTGAGCGGGACAACATATCTATAAACTCACCATAGCTTGAATCTACTTCGGGGGAGGTGATTTTTCTGGTAAGCAGATCCACACGATGAATCCCTTTCGTGTTCGCTAGAGCCCAAGCAAGCTCAACCACGTATTTCACCTGATATAAAGGATATTATGTACTCGATTCTATCTATCCATGGGAACCAAATTACAGAAAAGTAGTTTTGTACCTGCCCACGGGTATCAGAATCCCTTCCGAGTTCCATGTTTTCGCCGCGGACTAGCCCATGTATGCTGCAGGCGATGAACAATAAACGAGTACGAAAATGCTGCCATGTGGCTTGGCTTTTTTTGAAAAGTAGTTTTGGTGTGTCGGAATGGAATACCTAATCAAGACAATGTAGAGATGTTTAGACTGGTCATCATCAAAACAAACTTGGTTGTCGGAGTTGATCCTGGATATGTCCTTGATTGATTCCGAAATGTTGGAATCACCTTTTTCCTTCTCACCTTCGGACAGTTCCGACAGGTCATCGGCGGCATCATTACGACCTTGCTCACGTTCAAGTCGTCGTTTTGCTAGCCTTCGTGCATCATCCCATGCTATCTGCAAATATAATGTTAATTTCCTTCTTTTTCCATTATCCAAAAATATCTAATGTGCTGATCTATGTTTATACACACTTATTTACGTATGTTTGTATGTATAATTATAAACATAGAGAAACATAACCATAACTAGTTAACATATCTATTTGGTAGTTATTCCTCACTGTAACTCCTTGTAATGGACTTGTTTTGCCTCTTATAGATGTTGGAATAAAACCTCAACCATCCATCCAAAAAGAGAAAAAAATTGTATATATTAAATATATAGTTGTTTACATATAACTAAATTTACATATTAACAAAAGCCTGTATTAATTATCATGTATGTAATTGAATTAAAATTCTACCATATAAATTGGATAAATTTTATTAATCATATAAATTATTTAATGAAAACATTTTAAAATTTGACTAAATCTTATAAATAGTTATAAATATATAATGTTTAAAATAACAATTTGCAGATATAATGAATCAATATATTTGTTTTTTCTCATGTACAAAAAAAATTATGTTTGTTAATTCAAAAGTTTTTTTTATATCCATATTTTTGCGTATACTATAAATATTGTAAATTTAAAGGAAAAGTGTAAAATAACAAAAAGAAGGGGCATAAAACGAGGTGAGATGTGAGAAGTTAGTTTGGGTGGAGTAAAGGCTAAAGGGTAGAAGGGGAAGCGGGAGGGTGCATTTGGAGAGGGGAGATTCTACAATAAGGTCGCAAAATATCGATCTTATTGTAAGGTCATGATATCTCGTGAGATATTCAATATCTCGTGAGATATTGAATAAAATTTAAAAATTATTTAAATATGTTAATAATGGCTTAACAGATAAACCAAAATTTAATTAAAAAGATTTAAATTACATATTTATCCTTTTAAAAGGTAAGAAAGTATTTATATTTACATATTTAACCATTAATCAAAATTAAATTACGATATTACCCATTAATATTAAAAAAATATAAAGTAATTGACCAGAAAAGTTTGGGAAGTCGACTTCCCGTGTATAGAAGTCGACTTCCCCAGTTATTTTACTCTACAGTTGATTCTAGTATATTGCAGTCGACTGCTTATAAAAGGAAGTCGATTGTCATATTTAATACGTGATTTATTTTACTGTTAATTATCATTTATTTGAACTCTTAGTATTTTTATAATTAATTACTTAAAATTTATCCTGAGTTACATTAATTTTTCTGCTAATTATTATAGATTTTATTAATATAATAAAATTTAAGATTCATATATTTTATGGTAAGTGTTATAAATTTTATGATCAATTAGATAAATTTTACGATATATTACGATGAATATAATAAATTTTATGATAAATCTAATAAATTTTAAGTGAATCACTTGAATTTACGATGAATCTAAAAAATTTTATGATGAATCTAAAAAATTTTACGATGAATTTCATTTAATTTATGACGAATCTCGTAAAATTTACGACAAATTTCATTGAATTTACGACGAATATCATAAATTTTACGATGAATATAATAAATTTTACGATGAATCGCATTGAATTTACAATTAATATCATAACTTTTATAATGATTCTCATAGTTTTAAGTTAATTCTAGTAACTTTACACTTATTATTATATTTTTACGGTAATCTAATGATTTCATGATTAGTAATCATAATTTTACAATTATTGTTATCAACTGTGCGCTACTTGTATTAGTTTAATACATACTCTAATGTTTGATGTTTAATGATAATAATTTGATGTGTTAATATCAAAATAGCCTTTTGGAATTTACTTTTATGAAATAAGATAAATAATTTGATTATTTAATTCAACATTCACTTCTTATTGAATTTAGAGATTAAGTCCAAGGTAGTTGGCTAAAACGTCAAGTCAAATTCAATTATCTTAACAATGACTCAAGAAGATCGTAAACCTAATCAAGTTTTACTTAGTTTTTTTTTAAATTAATATCATTATTGCAATTATTATTCTATTCGTTTTGATGGTGGTGGTGGTGGTGATCAATATTATGATGATTATTACTACAATTATTGTTATTATATTTATGCCGATTCTAATTAAATTTACAGTTAAGCATTATATTTATATGTTTCATTACATTATTTTTAAGCTGATTATAAAAATTTGTACATATAATTGTTAATTTTTTATGATTATTCTTTTATTTTTATTCTTATTTTTATTAAATTTACATTAATAAATAAAAAATATATTAACAAAATATTTAAAAAGATATTTTTCATCGGGAGTCGACTGCTCACGAAAGGAAGTCGACTTCCCATGTGCATTCTGGAAACAGAATGCCCGTGTCGATGTAGTAGTCGACTGCTTAATTATAGCAGTCGACTGCGTTTGAAACAGAAAGCTTCGGTGAATTTTACGACAATGGAAGTCGACTGCCAAAATTAAGCAGTCGACTGTGTTTAAAACAGAAAGTTTTGCTGATTTTTACGACAATAGCAGTCGACTGCCTATATTAAGCAGTCAACCGCTTTTAAAACAGAAAGTTTTTATGATTTTTACGACAATAGCAGTTGATTGCTTATATTAAGCAGTCAACTGCCATTCGTAACCCTACCAGTATAAAAGCATCTTTTTCGTTTTTCACCTTATTTCTTCATCTTTTCCAGCCTTTCACTGCATTTCTCTCTCAAAAAATCCCTAATCCTCTCCACCCAAGTCAATTTCTAGCCAATTTAACCTTCAATACTGAAAACCCAATCAATTTTGTAGTGATTAATCTAACTTTCCGCATTCAAAATCATCAAAAACCCATCATTTTTCGTATTTCTCAAAAAAAAAATCATAAAATATGTCGACAAGAGGTGATAAAGGAAAAGGGAAAGTGCAAGCTACTTCTCCAACTCGAAAGAGACAAAGACAAGGGCAAGCTTCGAGTCAGGTATCTCAAGGTCAGATGTTTAGAAATGCTATTCACTTTGAACGTTATGATAGACTAGGAGATAGAAGTTGTATATGTGGTAGAACTATTAAGTGGTTTGAATTTCGTGGTAATTCACCGAGGGTTGTTGAAGAATGGTTACAATCTGTTGAATGGTTAGGGATAGCCAATATCAGTGAAAAGAGTTATAGCCCATCTTTAGTTAGAGAATTTTATAGTGGTATTGCTTTGAACAAAAAAGAATTAGGCTCAAGAAATGATTTGAACCATGATTGCTTATACACTTATTTGAATGGTGAAGAGGTTGTGTTGACTGTGCGTGAATTAGGCGATTTGTTAGGAATTCCTTCTGAGGGTGTATACATGATGCCCGATGATTTTGATGGAAATTCTGCTTGGCGAAAATATAGTGGTAGAGATGAACGTCATATTAAAGATGTATCTGCTGCTCGATTTTCATCTGCTGCTTAGAGATTTTTGCATCATTTTATTGCCACTTCAATAGAGTGCAAAACTAGTAGTTTAGCATTTGTTACAATTGAGGAATTGTGGCTAATGGAGTGTGTGACCAGTGGAACAACAATCAATCTAGCACGTTATTTGATGCAACGAATGCAGAATGTGCTAGTTTCCTATTCCAGTAATTTACCTTATGCCAATATAATCACACTTGTAGTTCAATCTAAAAATCTTTTGAGTGAAAGGTATATTCGGGATCTTACTGTCAAAGCCACCGAATATACTAAGAAATCAATTGGGCTTATGGATTGGAAATTGGAAAAATAATGAATGGATTAGAAAATCTTCTGAAGTGGCAGAGATTCCAGCACAACAAGAAACATCCTCAGCTCCTTTTCAACCTTCCCTCGAGATGATTGTTCAGATGATTCAAAGAATGGAGACTGGACTTGGGCAAAGAATGGATACCTACGAATCGAATATGAATGAAAGATTCGATTCTATTCATGCTAACATTGCTCAACTGCGGGAAGATTTTCAATCCGGTGGAACTTCTTCAACTAGGACTGGCGGTGGAAGGTTTAAGCGCACAGCTAGAAAATCTAGCAGTTCGCAACATTATTTACCTTCTTTGGGTTCTCTTTGAATGGAAGGTGAGCGTTTACACTTAATTTTGTGTTTTTTATTATTTTTTTTCTATTTATGTTTGTTGACGATTTTTCAATTTGATTACCAATCGCAGGTAATGGAGGCAAGAAGGAGCTACAATGGAATTATTTGAAGAACTTTATATGGGCTTCATATTATTGTGAATGTTAGGATTTGTCTTAGTTTTAGTTTAAATTGAACAATTGCACTGTTTTTTATGTTGATTTCTTATGCTATGTATTGAGGAGTTATTTACTCATTTGAAGACATTTTGAATCTTTTCCAGTTAATTTATGTGTGCTTAGAAAAGGTTGATTATTAACTTAATGTGTATTTGATTTATATGTGTGCTAGAAAGTTTGTGAATTATGATGTAGTCAACTGCCTTTTGTAGCAGTCGACTGACATTTGAAATGGTTTTGAATTTACGAGGGAAGTTGAAGAAAATTTAAAATTTCGCGCACAAAAGCTATCAAGCTTTGGCAGTTGAATGTAATTCAATTTCAGTACACGAGCAGTCGACTGCTTTTAGCTAAGTATATAATTTCTATGTTTAAGGCAGTCGACTGCCTTAAATAGCAGTCCATTGCCTTAAATAGAAGTCGACTGCCTTAAATAGCAGTCGACTGCTTCTTTTCCAGATGTATTTGGTAAATCAACTTCTCTTCTATGTAATGATGGATCATTTAATATATCCTCTAAACCTGAAACCTAGTAATGAAAGAGAGAAAAAAAAGAAGAAGATATATAATGGCATAAAAAAAGTTGACATAAAGAAAGTTTTAAAAAACTGTAATATAAAAAATACATTACCACTCTTTTAACATCACATAATCTTGCATCATCATATTTCAATGGTAAAGTGTCTAGCACTTTAATAACCTTCTCTTTTAAGTCAATGACGCATAAATACCAATGCATATTTCTATCATTCATTGGGACAAAGATCTGATCAATAAAAAAGGAACAAAGTTTAAAAATTAATAATAAATAAAGGTATAAATTATAAATAAATGCTAAGTTTTATAAACTTTTTGTTACCCATTCACACTTTTGCAGGGAACTCATATAGTGTTTGATACTAATATTTCTTATATCATCCAACTTAATTGCTCTATCATATCTACGAACTGCAGTCTATCACAAAATACAAACATAAATAAATAACAGTATATGTAACAAAATATTATTCAACATAATAAAATATGATATTACCTGAAAATGACATGGAAAGTACCACCTAGTCCAAGGAGTAGACTCTTTCATAGCGGTAAAGAAGAACGTATAAACGACCAAATCAATTATCTGAAATCATTATTTAGTGATATTTAGCATGATCATTGTCAATGTAATAAATAAAATTTACCATCATTAGGTTATCCCTTAAGCAACTCACGCTAGAATTAAGCCACTTTGTTGGTTGTAGAGTCATCAAGTCAAACCTTATTGCAAAAGTATACAAGAAGTGTACAAGCTTATCCTCACTGTATGTGCATATAGATTATTATAAAGTGATCAAATTTGAAATAAAAAGTAATGAAAAATTTACAATTGTACCTGCCATTAGTTCGATCACAATTCCATACAAAATTGCAAACATCAATAACTTGTTTATGCAAGTTAAGAGGTGATGAAGCTGATGAACTGCAACTTTTAACCTTTATAATAAAATAGAAACATGTATAATCAGAATTAAATAGTAAATTTATAAGATAATTATAAATAATATTATACCCTATGAGATTATAATAAAAATAAGGGTTTAAGATTTAAAATTACCTTTTTAGGAGTCTTTTTGGTAATTTTTTTATTTACTTTCTTTTTCAAACGAGGGATTTTAGATGTCAAAAGTTCTTTCTTCACAATTATATTTGCTGCAGATATCGCATCGTTAGATTCTCTTTGGACCCCTCTATGGAAAGAATGTCAATAACTGTTGCCAATTGTAATGCCTGTAGACACCTCATTTTGTCCGGGTTGTATTTTTGTAAAAAATAATAATTTGTAAATTTTGAATTGACATTTTTGAATTAACATTTAGAAAATTAGGATTAACATTATCTTAGGATTATTTAAATTAGAATTATTTAATAGATTAGGATAATTTTGTTTTAGGATTAATAGATTAGTTTTTAGGATTAATTTTAGAATTAAATTTTAAATTAGGATTAGTCAGATAAATTCAGATAATATAAAAAAATAATAATAAAGATAGAAATAGAGTTTAACAAGGATTCAATTTATGAATTGATAAAAAGGGTGGAACCGGCAGCTTTACGGAGGGGGGGAAGCTTCACAAAAACAGATCCATACCTATTTACCATTGCCAGTATTTTTGTCATCACTTGCTACAACTTCAACTGTCATTGTACCCTGCTTTGACCATCTTCATCCCTGTTTTTTCTTTCTTAATCTGTCATCATCTCCAACACTGGCTGGCACCATCACTATCCTCATCACTTAAGCCGCCATCATCACCAAGTTTGCATCTTCATCACTGTCGCCTATCACTACTTACACAGCCATTAAACTTTGTCCTCCATCGTCCAAGCTTGCAACCGGCACCTCACCGTCGCTCACTATCGCCGCTCCCCTGCTCACGGTTTAGCTTGCTTCTCGTTAACGTCTGTCGCGTGTCCGTCCAGCCCATTTTTGCTGCATCACCGCTGATCACCTCATCGTTGCCCCTATTCCAACGCTGCCGGCTTCAACTTCTGATTACAACTGACTGTTTCTTGCATTGCTGAGTTCACTGTCGCCAAATCAGACTACCGCTCCACCTCTTTGCTGCGTGTCTGTCCAGCTCGCTTTGCTACACCACCATCTCTCATCACATGCTGTTTAAACCAATAAGAGTTTTGTTCCAGCACACTACTGCCTCCACGTGAAGAAAAGGAATTTAAAGCAAAAGTAAGAAAGAAGTAAAGAAAACCGATTCTTCCAGGTTTTGTTCTTTTGTTTTCTTTATTTTATTAATTAATGAATGAATGACATAACACTAACTATTTAATGATTTCATAGTTTAATGACATAATAATTCAATTTGCATAAAAACGTATGTCTTGATGAATGAATTGATATTTTCTTTAACATTAGATTGCATGTTGATTAGTTTGGATAAAGATAAGATAATTAATTTAAATTAATAATTTGTATATTCGTAGAATGTAATTCAATTTGCATGAGTAGATTTGTAATCTTGTTTGTATTATAGAATTTAGAATTACATTTTTAGAAAGCATGACCTTTTAGAGAAATATGGTATGGGTTTTTTAGATTAAAAAATATGTAAATAATAAAAAAATATATAGATAAATCAAATAAACAAGAAATAAGAAAATTATAAAAAAAAATAAGCGGTGATTACCCGATGATGAAAACCTTAAGGTGACTGCGAGTAAGCAGCACTTAAGGATTTTCTAGGTATGAATGTCCTATTAAATTTTTCCAGAGTAATGGATGATTTAATAGGATATTTTAAAATATAATCAACACCTATGTAAAAATAATAATAATTATATCAAATTTGATAAATATATAAATAAATGAATGGTGGTTATCCGAGGATGAAATCCTTAAGATGACTGCAAGTAAGCAGCGCTTAAGGAATTTCTAGGAAAAAGTTTCCTTTTAAATTTTTCCAAAGTAATGGATGATTTAATTGGAAGTTTTGAAAAATAATCAACATTTATTTTAAAGAATATAAAGAAATTCAAGAGATAATAATTAATTATAATAATAATAATTTAGAAAGTCTAAACAAAGAAGATGGGTAAAGGTTGTCCCGATGATGGAAGTCTTAGGGTGATTGCGAGTAAGTAACACCTAAGAATTTTCTAGGTGAGAAGTTCCTTTAGATTATTTCCAGACTAATGGAGAATCTGAAGGTGATTTCAATAAAAGAACAATCAATATTCATTTTCCCAACAAAGATAAAATAAATAAAAAGATCAAATAAATAAAATAAAATTACGAAATAAAATTAAAAAGGGTTAGAAAGGGTAGAAATAAAATTTTAAGACAAACTTAGAATAATTTAAGGCTAAAATGGTACCATCTTAAATGGGCATTGTGGGGGTGCTAATCCTTCCCTACATGTAACCGTACTCCCGAACCTAGAATTTTTGAATGTAGACCTAACCTTGTCCATAGTTATGAATAGGTGACCAATCACACTTAGGCAGAATGGTTGGTGGCGACTCCTAGAATTTTAAAGTCTAGCGGTTAGGTTCACGGACCTACACGTTATGACAATGCCTACAAAATAAACATGTAGATACTAATTAATAATATTTGTACACCTAAAAAAATATTTATGAGTATGTAAATGTTACCGTTAGATTTGACATTCGAACAATATCTCTTTGTGCCAGTTCTTTCAAATGAGACTTTGGACATGGCATATCTTCTTTCATTGAAGATTCATGAAACACTTTTAAACATTCTATTGGAGATTCATGTATACTCTTTTCTTTTTCCTAAGAATCACCTTTAACAAGAGTCATACAATCCGGCTCTTTCACAGGAGATTTTGGGTATGAGTTATGCCCATAGGGTTGATCATCAGCTAAATCTTTCTTATTATTGTCTGGCTTGTTTGTTTCACGTACAAACTCTCCATTATCCTCCTTACAAATATTATCGGACTTACAACAATGGCCAATAGCAGGAGAATAATTTTTTCATTTGAAGACTTCAATAATTTCCTCCTTCAATGAACATAACAAATCATCAAAAGATTTTTTGTTTGTATCATTCTCAGCCTTCGGCTCAACTATATCTCTCTGTATGCCAATTTTCTGTTTGATTGACAAAAAAATTAATCATTAAAAGATCTTTTCATGTGATTAATCTCAGACTTTAGCTCCATTACATCTTTCTTTAAGCCAACCACCACATTCTGTTGGGTTTCTTTCATACCTTCTTGCATGCTATCATAATCCTATATTGAAACATTAATTATTTTATAAAACTCAAAATATCTAAAAAAACAAATGTGTTTAAGAAATATATTAATTCAAATTACCTTAACAACATGATAATTTTTGAAATCTTTAATATCATCTATAATTTGATCAATCCTATCTTGGTTCCATGCAGCAATCCTAGGTTTTGGATATAATCCATTTCCATAGTGTATTCGTGCACCATATACATGATCAAAAAAAAATAATCTGTGCAATAATATAGAAGTGACATGTATTAGATAATCTATAGTTACAAAATTACGATTAACAATAATGGTACAAATAACTAATTAAACATTACTAACCTGAAGAACCAAAACACATCCACAGAACCATCTTGTTTTTCCTGTCATTGCATGGCTTTTGCTGCGAAACTTGCTAACTCCGCTTATCAATGTTTGACATACATATTTAGCCAAATTCAATGGTTTACCAGACTTTATACTACTTAGGTAAGAAAGATATTTTTGTTTCGTTTTTATGCCTGTTGAAGGGCATAGTAAACAACCTAAGGCATATAAAAGGAATTTTGCCTTGAACTCATTTGAATTAGGAGGTAATGATGGAATTTGTTCTTCTAATTTAGTAAGCAACATGGAACCCTTGTGAACACGAAATTGCTTACAAACACTTGATTTTTCTGACTCATCAATTTTAGATCAAACAAGGGAGCCCTCAGTTGAGACGCCAAGAATGACAGATACTATTTCAGGAGTCAATGATATCTCATTACCGTACAAATTCAAACATTGTTTTTTTAAATCTACCTTTTCAATCAACCACAAGCAAAGATCCTTGTTCAATTTATGCTCCTGAATATGTAGCAAGCCTCCTAATCCAATACTATGGATTGAATTATGACATTTTGATTTAATATTTACCAATAACTTACAAAATCGATGTGGACTACAACGTGTATCCCAAGAAACCTACATTTAAAAATATTTACCAAATTAGTATAATTTTATTAGAAAATTGTTATCTATAAACAATTTTTTAATCGTTTATGTTATAAAACAATATCACACATTCATTAAAATCACATACCTTGTTCAGTTTTGAATTCATAACTTTCTTTTTTTTACCATACCGCAGGCGGTCAGTACGCGCTAATTCATCATAAACTAATTTCGTATCATCAGGAAGAGATAAAAATTCTTTTGCAACCTGTCAAATAATTAAATTTAAATAAAAGATTATATAAACATTTTATATGATTAGATTTACAATGTACATATGAACTGAATTTGACAAAGATTTTCACCTCATTTAAGTTTGTCATCTTCTTTAAATTTTTCTTATCAGCGCATATTGATTGGCTGTATATCATAAAGTTAAGAAAATGTTATTCTCAAAAGACAATACTATAAACTGAAATAGCTAAGGAAATATCACACATTCCAATATAATGCTTTGTAAATGCACATATATAGCAGTCGACTGCCATATGAAGGCAGCCGATTGCTATGTTAAGGAAGTCGAATTCTATGGTAAAGCATTCGACTGCCTATGGGAAAATTCAAAACAGAATGTTTCCATGACAATAGGCAGTCGACTGGGTTATTTGGCAGTCGACTGCCTTACGCATTCTAACGTTCTGCAATAAATTTTCTCTTAGGAAGTCGACTGCTTCAATCGAGCAGTCGACTTCCCCGATAAATTTTTTTCGTAACACTTATAAAACCAGGCAGTCAACTGCCTGAAAACATGTCAAGAATTAAAAAAATTACTGGTAAAAATATAATGATTCCTTGGTCGCTTGGGAGGACGTTCTTTGTAAATCATTGGTTCTTCGCACTTTTCATCGCAATTTCCATCGTTTATGCAATTCTCTTCCACAAACTTACCCATTGTTAAAAATATAAGGGGGGAATAAAGAAGAACAACTATTTGATTGAGGTTAGGCTTAAAGTTTAGGATTTATAAAATAGTGAGACAATTACAAATTGGATTAAAGGTGAAACAGACAAAAATTGGAATAAAGGGGTTTATGATTTAGGAATTAGGGTTTAAAAATAATAAAAAAGTTTATATAACAAGAAGAATAGTACTACAATTATAACAAGGGTATATTAGTAATATAATAGTATAATTTTAATAATATTTAGTAAATAATGTTAATTTTAATAATTGGTTTAGCAGGTTACTAGGTTAAAGAGTTTTTTAATTTTTAAAATTTCATCAACGGTTTATATTAGATTTGACTAATCCAATGGTTCTAATTCAATGACCTTAAAATAAGGTCAATTTTTGTGACCTTACTGTAGAATTTGCGATTTGGAGAGCTTCTAATATCACTACAATTTTTTTCTCTTTTCACTATAATTCGAGAAAAGACAAAAATACCCAAATGCAAAATGACCTTAATATCCTAAACTAAAAATGATTTTACAACTTATTTTCCCTCACTTTTTTCCCTCTTCCGCATGCTTCAGTTTGCTATTCAATCTTCCCCCTTCCACTGCAGTCTACCATTTCTCATTTTTCTTCATCAATCATATTCTATTTTCCTTCAAAAAAATTGAAAAATATGAGTGAGAATAGCTATTATGATAGCTATGAAGAGTATGAAAGTGAACAAACTGAAAGAGAAGAAGAAGAGGTAAGATTTGATGAGTTTTTTTTTTCGGATTTTCTTCGTCAGCCAAAAGTCACAAATTAGCATCTCGCGCAAGCCATCTGAGAGCAATCTTGCTTGCGTGCTATGGCCATCAACGCGCAAGCTTGCGCGGGATGGCCACCGGGCTTGCGCGCACACACTTCCTTGTTCTTCTTTTTTATTTTTATAATTAATTATGTTTATTATATAAATTATATATAATTTATAATTTGTTTAATAATTGTACTAATTTCTTTTATAATTTATTGTACTAATTTTATTTTTATAATTAATTATTTTTATTATATAATTTATTGTACTAATTGTTTAATATTAATTGTTTAATATTTGCAGAGTAACAAAGAAGTAGTAGTGTACAATGAAGAATTCAATAGTGTGGATGAAGAAATATTTGATTGCACTTATGCATTTACTACTAACAAGGTAAGCATATTTAAAATTAATATAATGTTTCAATACAAATACCGTAAAAAAAAACTAATTATTAAATTTTTTTTGTTTAGGTTTTCAATAGTAGAAATGCCTTGATCACATAGGCTAAAGAGGTTGGAAGAGACCTAGGTTTGTTATTGTGATTAAATCATCCGAAGTTGGTGTTCTCGGAAGAAAACCTAGACTTCGACTTGCATGTGAACGGTATGGAATGTATAGATCAAACAGAGATGAATTCCGTCGCTTGGGAACGGGGACAAAGAAGTGCAATTGTCAATTCGAGCTACAGGGGGTGTAATTGGAGGGCGGCGATAATTGGGCAATAGGAGTAGTATGTAGAATGCATAACCATTTGGCTACAAGACAGTTAGAAGGACATTCCTTTGCTGGTCGATTAACAGTGAAAGAGCAAGGTATAGTGGCCAATATGACAAATAATATGGTCAAACCAAGAAATATACTAATGATGTTGAAACAACCTGATAAGAAGAATTCCAGCACCATAAAGACCATCTACAATACACGAAAAAAGTATAGAATGGTTGACAAAGCTGGTAGATCACAGATGCAGCAACTCATGAAACACTTAAATGATTGTAAATATGTTGAGTGGCATAGGAGTGATGAGTCAAGTGATTGTATTAGAGACATATTTTGGGCGCATCCGACGGCTGTAGATTTATTGAATGCTTTTCCCAATGTGTTAGTTATTGATTGTACATATAAAACTAATCGATATGGACTCCCTCTCCTTGAGATTGTTGGTGTGACATGTACAGATTTGACATTTTCTATTGCATTTGTTTACATGGAGGCTGAGCGCACTGACAACTACAATTGGGCATTAGAGAAGTTAAAAAGCTTGATGTCTTCTGATTCAATGCCTTCTGTCATTGTTACTGATAGGGATTTAGTATTGATGAAAGCAGAACAAACAGTGTTCCCTAGCACAACCAATCTCTTATGTAGATGGCATATATCAAAGAATGTACTTGCTAATTGTAAAAAGTGGTTTGAGCGCAAGGAGAAGTGGGAGGCATTCATGTCAGCTTGGGGCGTTCTTGTATTCTCTTTGAATGAGTATGAGTACGAAGCAAATTTAAGTTCATTGGTAACTCATTACCATTGTTATCTTAGAGCGCTCGAGAACTTGATCCATACTTGGTTGACTCAGCATAAAGAGAAATTTGTTGTTGCTTGGACAAATAAAGTAAAGCACTTTGGAAATGTTACAACAAATAGGTATGTAGGTTTATAGGGTTTACTTATTGTTATTTTCACAAAATATATAATTTATTCATGGATAATTATTACATACACTGACAGTGGAGTTTTTTTACTCCACAAGCAGCGTTAAGATCATGACATGTGTCTTATAAGAATATTAAAATAAATAAAACAGGACATGTGTTACGATCTTAACGCTGCTTGTGGAGTAAAAAAACTCCACTGTCAGTGTATGTAATAATTATCCTTTATTCATTATAATAAACATTTTCTAACATCATACAGGGCGGAGAGTGCACATTCAAAGTTAAAGAGACACCTTGGATCGTCCCAAGGAGATTTTGATACATCATGGAAGGTTATCAACTCCCTGATTGAGCTGCAACATACGAAGATAAAGGCCTCATTCGAGAGAAGTCTTATTATTGTGGAACATAATTTTTGACCAACTTTGTTTAGGGAGTTACGGGAATTGTTTTGGGAAGTCAAATAGTGGCAGAGTCCAAGGACGTCTGCATGGAGGTTGAAAGAATGAATGAGGCTTTCGAGGTGGGTGTTCTGGTAGCTAATAATACAAATGATGAGTATATGGCAGAAGCAGGGGAAAAGTCAATTTGTTCAAATTCAAAAAGTAGGAGTGAGGAGGGGATGGAAATTAATGATGTCAATAGGGTGGAGGAGTCTATTGAGGAAGTTGGGCCACAAGTGAATAATGGTGTTAGGCTTGTTAGTGGTCCATCTAATATGGTGGAGGCAAATTCGGCATTGCATAACAAACTGGAGACAACGATGGATTTAAATAATGATAATATTGATTTCAGGGTGTCTGTAAGAAGAAGAGAAAGAAAAGCGAGAAGTTTAGCTGAGATTGAAGAAGATCTATTATCAAAGATTGAGAAGAAAGGAAAGAATAGAGGTAAAAAAGCAAAGAAGAGTAAAAAGTTTCTGGAGAATAAGATGGATGATACTGGAATTGTGAATGAATCCTTATCAGATGAAGATCTTAGAAACAGAAGTAGAATTATCTTTCGAGAAGAGGCTGTGTCTACCAGGGAGGTTGGGAAGTTGTTAGGAATGAGAGCTGATTGTGATGATGAGCTAGTGATTAAAAAGCTTCAAGAATTGGAACGAAGGGAGCAATGTTTATTTTAAAAGTTGAGTTCTGTTGAGGCATATATATGTAGGAAGTGGTTTAGGTGGTGTCAGTATCGTGAAGATTTTATCATGGAATGTTCAAGGCTTAGGAAGTTATGCAAAGCATGGGGTGCTTTGAAATTTGATTAGTTGTTATAAGATTAATATGGTTTTACTTCAAGAAACGAAGATGGAAGTGATCTTTGATAGTCTGATCCAAAGATTATGTCCCGACAGTTATTTTGATTGGTGTTTTGCTGATGCTGAAGGTAATTCTGGTGGGTTGGTGATGGTGTGGGACAGGAGTGTCTTTAGGAAGACTTTATTGCATCAAAGAAAATTGGATTTGTATGGGTGGCTACTAGATTGAATTGGAGTTTGAGTGCGTGATTGGAAATGTTTATGCATCATTTGTTAATGAGGAAAAATTAATGTTATGGGCAGAAATTGTTGAGGAGTGCAATGCAAGGAGAGGGTGCTGGTGTTTAGTTGGAGATTTCAATTCAATAATGCTGGCGGATGAAAGGAGGGGCTGTAGTTATCTCAGGGTCTGAAGAATTTAATGATTTTATCCAAGAAATGAAAACGATTGACTTACCATTGCATGCGAAGAAATTTACCTGGTATGGTCCGGAAAATGAAAGTAGCAGATTAGATCATTTATTGGTTTCAGTTGACTGGATTTATAGATGCAATTATTTGTGTCAAAGAGGATTAAAATGGTCTTTATCTGAATGGGGCACTATACTCTTGCATTCATGAATTGCTAGCTGTTAAAGAAAGAGTTCTTGATCGAAGTGGAGAAGAAATGGAAAAGTATAAGGATTGATGGAAATGTTGGTTTCCGATTACACAAGAAGATGAACGAAGTTATGGTGATCAGCTTTGCTTTGGAAGTGTTCTCAAAAACAGAATGGTAAGGGAACAGTGGTTTGATTATTGAGTCGGATTCTAGAGTTGTTGTGGGCTGGTATCACAATGAGTTTTTTCGTTTTTGGAGGTTGTGAGATGTTTATGTTAAGATTGATTTATTATGGGAGGAACTGCAAAATGTTCAGCTTGTTAACATTTATAGAGAATCGAATGGATGGTTGACTTTCTATCAAGTTTGCGGTAAACAGGGAAGAAATGTTCATGACATGGTGGTAGTTTTGTTCAATAAGGAGAGTTTGGTTTGCTGTGATTAGTGCTTTGATTGGCTTGGATTGTGCATTCTGTTTTATTGACTTTATTGGTTCTGTTGGGCTTCTCAAGGATGCTTGTTGGTTATTGTGGTGATATGGTTTCTGTAGTTTAGGTTCTTTATTTTTGGTGTTTCTTTGTTTCTGGTCTGGTTTTGTTGGGGTATTATTTGTTCTAGAGTTTTTGCTTAAGATGCTTTGTTTTGGTGTGTTTCAGTGGATTTCTGTTTGTGCAACGGGGTTTTATTTCCTGGCTACTTGGATGTAATATTCCCCCCAATTTTAATAAATTTTCTGATTTAGCAAAAAAAAAAGAACAGCATTGAGTATTATTTTGAAGGAAGCACAACGAGCAAATGATACCGGTATTGACCCTCTTGTTTGTGGTTGTGTCATTAGAGGCACACATGGGTTGCCTTGTGCTCACGAGATTGCTGAATTTATAAAGTTCAGGACACCGATTCCATTGTCCGTTTTGGATCCTTTTTAGTCGAAGTTGGACTTGAAGAAGAAAAATGTTGATTACTTGGCTAAGTTGAATCTTGATGCCGAGTGGGAGCTTATAGTGAAACGCTTCGATGCTTGTGATATCTCGGGAAAATTAGCCTTGAAGAAAAAGTTAAAGGAACTTGGTGATCCAGCAACTACATTTCTTGTTCCTCCACTCGAGAAGGCTAAGACCAAAGGCAATCGAGATAAATCAACTCGACGTGATCCTTCATATTTTGAGATTGTTGAATCTCAATATGATAGTGCATCAACACCCGTTTCAGTCAATTCAATAAAAATAATGAAACTACCAGTGCATCGAAAAAAGAAAGTGAAATTTATTGATTCTTTCCCTTTAGAGATACGCCAATACATACATTCTACTGTGGATGTTGAATCGGATGGACATTGTGGTTTTCGAGCTATAGCTGGCTTGTTGGGCATGGGTGTTGATGCATGGGCTAAGGTGTGACAAGATTTGATTGAGGAGATATGTGATTTTCGCGCTTATTATGTTAGTCTTTATGGATCAGAGGAGCGTGTTGATGAATTGATAGAGACATTATCATATTTCAAGATACTAGCTCCTTATGATAAATGGATGACTTTACCCGATATGGTTGACTTGATAGCAACAAAGTATAACGTTGTGCTAGTCCATTTATCTTCTAGACAATGCTTGACATATCTTCTGCTTAGAACTGCACCACCTCCACCTCTGCAACATGGATTCTTAGCACTTGGACATATTCACGATTCTCATTTTGTTGAGGTATTGATAATAATATGTATGTTAGAATTGAGATATTTTGTCATTTAATAGTGATATTTTTCAGGTATTTATGGACCCGTTTGCACTAATACCTTCGATTGCATGCAATTGGATGATTTTGCTCGTGAGTAGGAGCTTCCATATGTATCTCGCATTGAGGAATTCCGAAATTTGTTGTTGAGATCAAATGCTGCCATTAAAGAAACCATTGATTTTGACAAACTATGATTTTTTATTAAATATTATTGTATTTTAACATTTATACCTTTGTATGAATATATTATCAATTTATGTCTTTGATATGTATGCCTTCTTATGATTGTATTATCGATTTATGCATTATATGTTTTAATAACATTATCTACTATTATAAAGATAAACTCTAGGCATTAAAAAACAAAAATCATTAAATAAAACATTAAATTATAAAAAAAATCATTACATATTTTAATAACATTGTCTAATATTATAAAGATAAACTGTATCTTTGACAAACAAAAGTCACTAAATACAAATACACTAATCCCTCGACGCATCCGATATAATTGCCTTGCCTCTCCTTCTCCCGAGCCTAGTATAAAAACGAGTAACTGGTGGAGAAGCTATTTCTGATGTAACTGGTGGAGGAGCTGGAGGAGGAGCTGAGGATGAAGCAGTATCTGATGACCCAGTTAACATCTCATGTAGGTCGTAAATTCCCTTTGTCAATGTCTCTACATCTCTGCTGCCACTCATGAGTAATTCAATGCGAGACACTACCCTTGACATACACTGCGAAACAATACATGAAAGAAATTTTATCAAATCAAATAGTATGAACAAATTTTATGCACTTAGGATTTAGTGTTAATAACTTACACTAGATTGATCAGAATCGACTGGGGGAGCTTGAAGCCTCGATCTGTGTGCTGGATTTTGTACGAATGGATGAGAAATAGAGCCATACCAAGCCATATAGTCAGGAGCTATCTCTCCTGGGATCACACACCTTCGTCCTCTATTCTCTTGTGTGAGGACATACATCGGCCATCTCTGCCATAATTGATCCACAAACTGATAAACAACCTCATAAGTGGCGTTCGTACTATCTCTCTGTGCTTTATATGGTGCTAAAGGTCTCGGAGGTACAATCTGTACATAGCCCCACTGCCGTAACACTCTCTCTGGATGGTACGGCTCCACGACATCCTTAACTTTTAAGCAGATCGTGAAAAAAGAGATTGGGGGCAACGGATGCTGTCTTCGACTATCTGCATATGGATCCCAGCACACTTGATTACGCTGGAGGTAATCTAGATGCTCCCGCAAGACGTTCACATCTTGGCCATAACCACGTGGCTTCCATCGTCGAGCTCGTGGAAAATTATCCTCGTAATTGAAGTTCAACTTTGGACTCAATGACGGAAAGTGCTCATAAATCCAAGCTTACATCAAATAAAACAAGATTTAGTGTTAATAAATTATACATAAACAAATTATAATTCACAAGTTATTTATATAAAAGTAAATCTTAATACCTGGACAAGGGTCATATAGCCTCCAATCCCGTGTACTTTTGATCTGCTCGCAAGACCAAACTGCCTATACATATAAGCAAGAGCACCCGCACCTTACGCATATTCACTAATAACTGATAAATCATCTAAATAAGATAATAATGAAACAGGAACATGCGATCCACTCTTATCCACGAAAAGTGTGCACCCAAGTAAGTGAAGTAAGCATGCACGGGTAGCATACAATATTTCCTCATCACTGGAGTTATCGTTCACATTTCGAAAAGTCAATCTCAACCATTGCAACGTCACACTGGACCCATGACCGGTACTCGTCGCTGCTTGAGCTTCTGTAAGAGAGACACCTAGCAAATGAACTAACATTCTGATTGCATGCTTCATGGAGATATGCCAGCATGATATGATCCCCCCAACCACTAGTACGCCAAGCAATGTAGCTACATCGTCTAGGGTAATCGTCATCTCCCCAAAAGGCATATGGAATGTGTTAGTCTTCGATTGCCACCTCTCAAAAAAAGCAGAAATGATAGTACTGTTGGAAGTGTAATAACTACACTCAACCAAACAACCCAAGCCAGATTGCAAAACAATAGAACAAATACGTGATCGATCATTATCTAAAGTCCACATCGAGATTTTTTGGCTGTGATTCAAATCCTTCAAATTGCCTCGCTCCTATATCAAAAACAACAAATAATAAGATCATTTTTAACAGATAAAATAGATCTGTATATTAAATTTAACAAAATAATTACCTAACCATCCCATATGAAAAAAGCCACATGTGATCTAAAACTTTTCAAAATAGACATGTTACTCGGGCCTCCAGGACAAGGCTCAGATACCTCCTTTGCATCATCTGAATATGCTTGCTCGGCCTGCTCAGCATAATCGGCCTGCTCGGCATGCTTAGCCTGCTCAGCCTGCTCGACATGCTAGGCCTGTTCGGCCTGCTCAGCACGATATTGGCTAACTCGTCGTCTTCTCTTAGAGCCTGTGGGTTGCTGCCGTCTTCCTTGAGATGAACCTCCACCTCCTGTTTGTGCCATGTCTGAACAAAAAACATTTATGTCTGAACAATGATACCATGATTACAGGAATAAAACAATAAGGCCAAGCATCAATATTCAGTTCTAAGCACAACAATACTGAGACCATTGCTTCTATAAAAAATTGTAATTGAGTCACATGCTTATGTTTAAGAAAAACAGTGCTTGACAAATTATACCTGAATCTGAATCACGCCCAAACGCAGCCTTTGAAGCCTCTGGTAGAGATAGTGACAAGAGAAGCTGCATAAACAAAACACTCAATACATTAATCAAAAGGTATTAGTAAAAATGTTAAATCTTAAAACCCAACAATGTAGTTCCTTGCGCAAGCCCTGTGCAAGCTAGATTGCGTGATGGTGCATGACCTGTGCAAGAGAGCTTGCACGAGACATAGGCCATCGCGCAAGAGAGCTTGCGCACAAGGCATGTTGCACTGGGGTGCGCCCTCGCTCAAGCTAGCTTGAGCGCAAGGCGTGCCCAGGCAGCAAATTGGTTGTGAGCCAGGGCAGCTTGCTGCTTGCACAAGTTGCCTTGCGCTCGGGAAAGCTTCACGCGCAAGCTAGCTTGCATTTGGGCAGGCTTCGTGCTGGCACGCCCCAGCGCTAGCACAACCCAGCGCTGGCACGCCCCAGCGCGGGAAGCCTGCACTAGGCATGTGGCCTCGCGCGGGAAGCTTCACCTGCGCAAGGCATGTCACCTTGTGCAGGTGAGCCTGCGTGAGGCCACCAGCTGGTGGAGTCAAAAAATGAAAAAGAGCAGAAATTTACTTGGCTGTCGGTGTGGGTGTTGGTGTGGGCGTGGGTGTGGAAGATTTGGAGTGCTCGGAGATCTGTCGAAGGAAGGAAGAGGAAGATAGAGGCTTTGCAAATTTTTTATGGATAGTTTTGTAATTTTATGGGGTGTGTTTAATGTGTTTGTGGGGAGTGTAGTGTAAAGAAAAAAAATTGTAGTGAAATTAGAAGTCCTCAGTGCATTTGGTAAGGAAGAAAGGCAAAACAGCTACGCTCCGTCACTGACCCTCGTAAACTCACTCGGATCTGGACCGATTGTTATTAGTTGGACTCTTGGTTAGTCGGTGCAAGGAGCAGAAGTTAAGGGACATAAACATATTACACCTGATACAACAAAAAATTATATTTTTAAATGCTTCATTATTTTATAATTGATAAAATCATCGTGAATTCTTTAATAAGATGCATACATGGTTCCAATCCAACCATTGAGTTTGGTTGGCAGCTTTCAAACTAAAGCTATATAGCTCGGCATCATCATTTAATTTAGGTTTATTTTTTTCATATTAAAAATAATTTTAGATTAATGTTTTAATATTTTAAATATATTTTAGAATGAAAATTTAATTAAAATATATTGTTGACTAATAAGATACATTTTTAAATCGAGCAACATGATGTATATAGAAGCGGGAAATGAATAGGCAGGAACAAGTTTGGATTGCACTATATTTTGGGTCGAATTGGGTTTAGGTACCACTATTTTAGGTCGTATCATTTTGAGTTAAGAAAAAATCGAATAATTTGAATTCAGATAATTTTGAATTCGGGTCAGGTTGGATTTAAATAAATTTGAATTGAAGTCATTTTAGATTTAAATCAATTTGAATTTGAATCAGGTTGGATTTGGATTGTTGACTTTTTTTAATCAAAGCAGGTTGGTAGGGTTTAGTATCGGGTTGATCGGGTGGGTTCCTCAAGTTAAGCCTTTCTCACATCTATTGTTATGTGTTTAGTATAAAAATGAGTTGGAATCATATTTCTAAAAATCACAGAATACATGAAAACAAATTCTTCTTTTTACATTACTTATAATAAAATTGGATTGAAGTATTTATAATATTTAATAATTTGAATGATAGTTTTCTTTATAATATCTTTTCCAATGTTCATAAATTAAATTACGTATTTTTCATTTTGTTTCCCTTATCTTTAATAATGGTTAATTCTAAGCATATGAAATAATTTAATAAACCCTATTAAATATTATAATAGACTACTATAAATCTCTTTCATTCTCTTGATTTTCTTGTAGAATAATCGAAGGTACTATCAGTACGTGATGTAGTTTCTGTATTCAATGATAGGTTTGCCATTTCAATAATTCTATAGCTCTTCCAGATTTTTTTTTGGTTAGATGTAAATAAATGCAATATAAAAGTAACCATTTAAGTTTAAATAGATTCAAAAAAATATAACACTCATATTATTGAAAAAGAATTTTATTTTACCACAATATAATAGTTCATTAATTTTGACATTTAAACATTTAACGTTAGTCTTAAATTTAAGTTCAAGTCTTTTCTAATTGAGTTAATTTGATTCGGATTAATTCGGGTTTGAGTTAATTTAGATTCAGATCAATTGGGTTTGGGTCGAGTTGAATTTAGATCAATCTAAATTCAAATCAATTTGGGCTCGGATCAGTTCGAGTCGAGTCAGATTTAGGTCAATATGAATATTGATGAATTTGATTTTGAATAAATTCAGATTTAAATTAGATTATATTTGGGTTATTGACTTTCTTAATTGAATCGAATCGGCCAAGTTTGAGTTTTGGTCGATTAGCCGAATTTTTCAGAGGGAACCAATTTTTGCCACCTCTAGATGTAGGTGAGGTTTGGACTAATGCAATCGATGAAGTAGGAAATATGAAGAACTTGTATGCAAGATACTTCAAGTAAACTATCTTACGGAAAATACTTTTTCTAGACGAGTGCAAATGACCTCGGAAAAACCTTATCCTCAAAATATAATACTTATCTTGAAGAAGAATTAGACTGCACTTCTAATTTTTCTTGCATACACTTGAACCAAAAACCAAAAAAATGAGGGTGCAAGAGAGAATTTTAAATGAATGTAATTAGAAGTATATTCGTAGGCCCTAACCGGTTTCGTTAACACCCCTGCACAATAGAATACGATTTTGGTGAAGAGTCACCATTTTTTTGGAAAGCAAAACCATGTTCAATGAATTTATTTTATTTTATTTTTTTGAATTCAAACCAAAAAATTCGATTTTCTCTTTATAGCAGCCGATTACTCTAGGCTATTTCTTAGCAGAAAAACCTAAAAATGTATGGAGCAGTTGGTTGTCTGATACGAGGGTTCTGCTGCCTTGATGAATATTTTTTTCCTTGCGTTTCGGTAAATTTTTATATAAAATACCGAAACTTTAAGCAGATTCTCAGTCAGGAATCAATTGCCTTCTCAAAGCAATCGATTGCCTTAATCAATTTTCCCGAACAGAACTTATATATTCTATCTATTCAGTAGTCGATTGTCACGTGCCTTTTACAATCGACTGCACAAATCCAAAACCTTAAAAAAACTGATTTTTCGTGTAAGACAGTTGGCTACAGTACAAGATTTGTCAACGTCTTTCTACCCATTTCCATTTCAAGCTTATTTTATTTTTTCAAACTTCATTTATTTAACACTCATGTAAAATATACTATATGATTTAAAAATCTGTTTTTAAAATCAGATTTTTTTTTATAAACACTTTAGAAATCATGAACGTTTTGATTATATATTCATATTGACAATTAATTAGTTACTTAAGCAAATGTTAAAATAAAGTCTTAATTATTTTTTTTTCTCTTTTGTATTGCTCCATAACCAGTCATCACGAGAAGAACAAGTAATTAATAATTAAGGTAAAAATGAATAGGATGCAAAGTGAGAGAGACCTGTTTCTTTTTGCGGGCAAGATGCCAAATTCGCCAGCACATATTCTCAAGCCTGTTACTGCGTTCACGAGTATTCCTTGTTGCTATTACCTGAACTCACCCAATCAATAAATTCCCCGACAAAATTGCTTAACTTCAACTTATTGCTTAGCCTACAATAATAATAAATTTTAAAATTTTTTGCATCTAAGTGTACTGAATTTTGAGACATGCTTTCATAATTAATATATATAGATATGTACGCGCGCACATATTACCGTTAATTAAGTAATAATAGGAAAAAAAAAATAACAACCAAGATTTTATATAACTGTTGTTATATCTTCTAATGTTGGAATCCCCTATTTCTTTTACCTCCTTATGAACAAGAAAAAAATAATATAAATAAATTTAATTAATTAAGATATATTCTGTCAGTTAAAAGAGCTACAAGACGGTATCTTTTATTAAAAGTATTTTTTTTAATTTATAAATTAACTCTATTCTACTCCGTTCATTTTAAGATTGTATTACGAAAAATTTTTATTTTGAATTTCGAGATTTATGAAAAGAAGAAGAAGTAGGTATTTTAAACAGAAGAAGGAAGAAGGAGAGAGGTAATTAACCTTGACCCATGTCCTATGCAGGTCAGATTCATCAAAGCTGTTGACTTCTTCCACAAAGTACTTGGTGGGACCAAACAACTTCTCTTCTTTCACTTTCAGGAGCTCTTGGAATTTGGCAATCTTCAACTCCCCATCCTCCTTTGTGCTGCTTCCTGCATCCAGGATGGCTTCCAAGTAGCCATTGATCCACTCATTTCCTGCCATTTCTGCTTTCATATATATATATATATATATATATATATATATATATATATATATATATATATATCAATCAGAAGACAAGTTTCTAGAGGTGGCAAACGGGCGGGTTCGGGCGGGTTTCGGTTCGGGTTTTTTCAGTTACGGGCTTTTTCGGTTACGAGTTTTTTCGGTTGCGGGTTTTTTCGATTGCAGGTTTTTTCGGTCTCGGGTTTTTTCGGTTGCGGGTTTTCTCGGTCTCGGGTTTTTTCGGTTGCGGGTTTTCTCAGTCTCGAGTTTTTTGGGTTGCGGGTTTTCTTGGTTTCGGTCCGGTTTCGGGTTCGGTCCGGTTTTAATCGGGCGGGCTTAGCGGGCTTAGTCAAATTATTTTAAAATTTTAAAAATTATAAATATTTTATAATTTTGAATGTAATAATTAATTTAATTTTATATAGTTAAATAAAAATATAATAGAAATGCTAAATTAAAGTTAAAATTTAATAAATGGAATTGTATAATATATATTGAGAAATTTGGTTGGGATGATTTTGAAAACATTGGGAGTGGACCAATGAAAAATATAGTTATCTACAATAATAAAAAAGAACATATCATCTATAATTATTACATTATAATTAATTAATCAAAATTTAAAGTCACGTGAAATCTATTAGAATAATACATAAGGTTCCCACTTGTAAATGATGAACCAATACATAATTTTTAATTATAATTGATTAATTATCGCAAAAAGAATTACAAGTAAAATGCTCGAAGACGTAAAAGACATTGAAAAAGTTTTAAATCTTGCATTGCATTTGCAAGAAATGAAAGCACTTCTGCTATTGTAAACTTCTGCCTTGGAAACATCTGGATTTCTGTACTAATTAATTTTTTTGTCCACAAACTCCAACTACTAAAAATCATCTTTGAATTGCTAACAACCTCTTGGCCTAGTGATTAAAGATGAGTTGTGGCATATTGTAAGTCTTGGGTTTGAATCTAACATCCCCATCTCCAATTATTTAATATTTCCCTTGTAATAAAAAAATCATCTTTGAATTTCGATTATAATTAAAACGATTATAATAGACATTACATTATATTTAGATTTAATAATTCGTATATATATATATATATATATATATATATATATTTATATTTTGTATTCGTATTGCATCAAATATATTTGTATCATATAAAATATAAAAATTATTGTATTAAAATTTATATTGATATACCAAACACAATTTTTTTCTAATTTTTATCAAAATTTGATCCAATGTCATGTTCATTTTTTTTTAATTATCATATTTACATTGCATGACAGTATATTGAGATAAAGATATTTCAAAGTTTGCTTTTAAAGTTTTTTCATGTGATTCTCAATGGAGGGAAAAGGCATAATCTTAAAGAATTTGAAATTTTTTGGTAATGTGGGAAAAGCTTGTTTGGAGGGAATTGAAAAATAAAAATCAAACAGATCTCCTTTCACATGAAACTCTCATAAATAAAATATTATTATTCATTATTTTTAATTTCTTTTGTTGTTTTGACTAAATTTATATAAATATAAATTTTTACATTTTAATGTTTTTATTACTTGATAATTATTATTTATTTTTTTAATTTCCTGTGATATTTACATTTGTTATAAAATATATAATTATATATTAATAATTATATAAAAATTTATTTTTTAAATGAGCCAAATATATATAGTAAAACTAAAAGAAAGTGAAAATCCAAAAGTATTAGCTATACAAATAAATAACTAACAAATTATAAATAAATCACACTAAACAATTAAACATTTATATAAATAGCTTTATACTCTTAACAATAACTTATTGAGTCATTGTGTTTTTTTTTTTGAGTCAATATTGGGTCATTGGAATTTAGATACTCTTAGTTCAATAAATTTCTTTTTTTTTACTTTGTTTAATTAGCTTTTTTAATAATTTTATTATATTTTTAATAAAATTTTAAATTTTTAAGAATCTTTTTTACATTTATTTTGTCTTTTAAATACTAACATAATTAGTAATTAAATTAAATTTAACCGCATAACTAGTTAACTAATTCTTCAATTATAATGTTGAATAAAATTATAATATACATTAAAAAAAATAATCAATATTATGAATAATTGGTCAATTAATTATCTCAATTTTATATTTATTTTGTTTTTAGTTTGTACATAAATCATAATATAACATTATTTTTATTAAATATAAGCATACTCAAGCACAGTAATAAATCAAATATCTCATTAAAAATTTAAAACGATAAATTAAACAAGTTATATACACCAATTGACATTATATTATAAATAATAACATTTGATATAATGTACCAAAAAAAACATTTGATATAATGATGTAAATGGGTAATATATAATCAGGTACCCGACACTACCCTACTCTATAATCAAATAATTATAGGGTTCGGATAGTGTTCTTATTACCCGTATCGGATTCGGGTAGTACCCTTAGGGTACGCTATACCCGATTAACTTTTGATCAAGTAGTATCTGGTACTTGAACTTGTTTATCAATTATATGAAAGTAATCAAAATTATATGCTTGTACAAAGATTTGAACCATGACCTCTTATATTTATTTCAATAAGTTTAACCACGTGAGCTAGATTGGGAATTTGTTATATTTGTTGTAAATTTTATTTTTATTTTAACACAACTTGCAATTTAAAATTTAATAAAACATTGTTGGCCAAAAAAATAGTTTACTGAATAATAATAATAATAATAATAATAATAATAATAATTTATTTTTAAGATAATAAGATTTTAAAATTTTAGACATAAAGTACTAAAATTAAATTAATAGAAATTTCATAATATGTTAAGATACAATTCTTAAGATATTGATAATTTAACATATATGACATTTTATTATAATGTAAATCTTAATATATATTTATATAGTATATTATGTTTATTATTTTATTTGTAACTCATTATAATAAATTAAAAAAACACTTTTTTGACTAAAAAAGTATTTGAGAAAGTCAATATCTATTTAATCATCCAATATTATAATTATTAATTGATCAAGTTAAATAAAATTACATGAACACATCATAAGAGATTAAATGTTTGAAATTAAAAACAAGAGTATATTCTAAAAGCATGATAAGAAATTGGAATGAAAAATGTCTGAAATTAAAACTATAATATGCTATGAGAGATTGTTTAATTTATTCTATATTATATGGTAAGAGATTATTATAATTTAACATACAAATCATTATGATAAGATAAACATATTATTAATCTATTTTATATAATTAAGAGTTTGTATAGTTGATTATATATCACATGATAAGATATTATTTTTAAAGTTATAATAACATACAAATCATTATGATAAAGCGTTATTTATTAACAATATTATGTATTTTATTTGCTATCAAAAAAACTATTCCAAATTGAGTACTAATTTTTTTTCATATTCACATTAACATAATAATATTAGATTAACATAATAATATTAGATATACACCAATTGATTGAATATCTAATTAAAATGTTAAATAATAGATATTACTAAATTAATTAATATAATGCTAGTTATTTAAATATAATTAATAATAATATTAACAAAGTATAAAAAATAAATTTTATTAAAATTACCACTTACATAGTAATACAATTGTAATATATTATTAAATTACACTTTAATTTACTATTAGAATTATTATTTTTATCCACACTTTAATTTTACATTTAATAGATAATAAATAAATTATTTTTAATAAATACTTAATTCTATCAAAATAATACTTACACACTAAGAGATTACATAATTTATTCTTAAAAGATTATTATAATATAATATACAAATCATTATTATAAGATACTCAATTAGTTTATTCATGTATAAGATTATTATAATATAATAAATAATTAATTATCACTAGCTCGATTTTTTAATGTCTTTTGTTTTAAGACTAAAAATAAAATTACCACTATAATTTTCTCTTTTAATGATACCCAAGTATAAAAAAAATTATACTTGTATTGTTTAATTTAATTACTTAACTTTTCCTAATCTTAAAAACTTGAATTTTAATTTTAAGATTAGGTTTTTTTAATCTAAATTTAATATCTTTCCATACTTGAAACTTTAAGAAAATATAGTTTAAATTTAATTTTATTAAAAATATTTTTAATGTGTTGCACAAAATATCAAATTCAAAGTTTCAAACAAATATTGAAATTATATAATTTTTATATATTTGATATATTATTGTATTAAAATTTTATTATAAATAAAAATAATAAAATGTTAAAATGATTTTTATAATAAAATCAAATGTCAAATTAATAATATATTTATTATAAATGCAATAAGGATAGTATTAAAGATTATTTGATATCATATATTATATTATATATTATGGTGTTTTAAATTAATTTAATTAAAAAGATTCAATATTTATTATGCTGGTAATATATAATTGATAAAATTGTATAATAAATAATAATTGTTTTCAAAATTTTAAACTTTTTAATTAAAAAGTGTATCAATTATTTATTTATTTTTAAATAATAATTATATAATTATAATTCGGGTTTTCTCGGGTTTTAAATTCGGTTTTTTCGGTTTTCGGTTCGGGTCGGTCTCGGTTTCGGATCGTATCAGGCTCGGGTTATGTCGGGTTTGGGTTGTGTCGGGTTCGAGCTTTTTCGGTTTCGAGCTTTTTCAGTTCCGGGCTTTTTCGGTTACTGGCCTTTGACTTTTTTGGTCAATTCGGGCTGGTCCCGGTTCGGTCTCGGGCGGATTCGGGCGGGTTTTCGGGCTCGGGCCAATTTTTGCCACCTCTACAAGTTTCAAATGCAAGCGGGTGAAGAAAAACCAGGCGAGCTGCTGCGTGTGCATGCTTGGAATGGAAGTGAAGGAGATAGCTGGCTACCACCTCCTAATTTATAACAAAAATGGAATGTAAATAAATTAATATTATGTTATGATATATTGTTTAGGTTTTATTTGCTTCTGTCCGACTCCAATATTCTTTCACTATAAAAGCCAAAACTTCTTCAACCAACGATAAAGAATCCCATCACTTTTTACATCTCTTTACCTAAAATATACTTCCTCTCCTAATTAAATACTTCTAGTTTTGGTCTTCATCTTATTCATTATTAAACTCTTAAATCAATCCAACGGTTAAATTGACATTAATAACGTTGTTAATAATTGACTAAAATACTAAATAAGCCCTTGTACTTTCATGCTTTTCTTAATCAAGCCCTTGTTCTTTGATTTTGCTCAAATAAGCCCTTGTACTTCAATTGATATTCATACAAGTCCTTATTTGTAACGGAAAGATAACGCCGTCAACGTTTTTTCCACATGGTATTAGATGGCCATGTGAATGATTATATGACAGGATGACATGGCCAAATAATGAGACTGAGTTAGAGTTAAATAGTTGACAAAAAATTAATTTCTAATTATCTAATTAAAATTAAAATCCAAACTACAAAATGAAAATCCAATTTAACCATGACTTATTCCAAAAAAAAAGAGCAACTTTTTTCGAATGTGCGTTAGTATTACAATTGAATTTGCATAGATAAACAATGCTCTAAATCTTTTAGAATAGAAAGCCTAATTGCTGAACCTCATGTATGCTGTATTGGACAGTCTAGACTAACTCTGCTTGTCCAAACGATTAAATCTAATAATATCTTACTGGCTTTAGTATTTTGCTGATCCATTGTTAAAAGCTTTTTGGCTATCATGTCATCGTTTTGAATTATCTTGGCTGATTTCTTAAATCGACAGTTTCATTTTGCTATCTTTTTATTAGCATTAGTTTGTAAAATTTAAAGTCTTAAATAATTATGGCATTGGATGGAGGACATGGCTTCCATAGCTATGCTTCTTATTAAGAAGTCATCTTTGTTCCATTCCCTTGTTTTGCTTGTCATACAAGAGGTTTCATTTTTAAATTTATTTTGTAGTTTAGGCTTTAATTTTAATTTGATAATTAAAAATTAATTTTTTTGTCAACTATTTGACTCCAACTCAGCCTCATTTGGCAATGTCGTCCTTCCATATAATCATCTACATAGTCATCAATGCCATGTGGCAACAAAGCTAACGGTGTTATCTTTCCGTTACAAATAAGGGCTTGTATGAGTATCAATTGAAGTACAAGGGCTTATTTGAGTACAATCAAAGTACAAGGGTTTGATTAAGAAAAGGATGAAAGTATAGGGGTTTATTTAGTATTTTAGCCTTAATAATTTTAATTTCTTTATTGCTAATATTATAAAAACAATTAATATTATTAAGAGTTTATATTTGATGGACAAATAGTGTATATCCTCTATACACAGGCAATCAATCACAATGTACCATTTTATTAATGTGTAAAGTTAAAAATAATGTGCCAACAACATTTTAACTGAGTGGTTAAGGATGAATTATAGCATATTTTAAGTCTTGAGTTCAAATCAAAATACTTCCATTTCCAGTTATTTAATATTTCCTTGTAACAAAAAAATTTAAAAATGATGTAAATCCTTAAAATTACTCTTAATGAAGTGCTATATTGTAATTTACTGTATATAGAAACTATACATTGTAAGTGCTTTAAATATAAACCCTAACATTAAGTATATAACTAAATCCTTAATATAAAATTAAGTGTGCATTTAAATTTTCTTCTTTTTTTTTAATTTAAGTACTTCTCCTACTTCTTTCGTTTAGTCATGTTAGTTATACATAATGATTACTGGTCGAGTCTAAGTAATTAATTGAAGTATTGAGATGCACATGATGAAAAAAATTATTAGATAGACTCATTTAAAGAAGCCCGTTATGGAACATTAGTTAAGGCTAGAGTTACCCTTAGATATCTTAGTTATTTGTAAATATTTATTTTTTAAATAGAATTTTGAATCTCAAATTGAATAAAATGGAAAAGTGTGTGTGTATAGGATTTATATATGATGCACTAATAATGTATAGTTTCTATATACTATCAATACACCAGAAGTTGACACCTCACCAATAGGCCCTTATGAGCAAATTAAAAAAAAATATTTATATTTACTTTTAAGGGCTTGACATATTTTTTAATTTGCCAATTGATGAGGTGTCAACCTCTGGTGTATTGACAGTGTATAGAAACTATATACTGTCAGTACATCATATACAAACCCATATATATATGTGTGTATAAATGCAAATGCATATGTTCTATATTTATATACACAAACATATATAAATACCAGAAGTATGAATACTTAATCCCAAGGATTGGATGCACTGTAAGTAAGTATCATCTTGTTGTAGGCTAAAGTCTGGTCTAAGGTTTAATCCTTGGGACTAGTACCCAAGGAAACTAATTTCCTTAAATGTTCCAAGTCAATATGGGAGGTGCACCCTTAAAATATGAACACTTGCTACAAGAGTGGAACAAAAAAAATTTGTTTTGAAGAAAATAAGTTACATATGGGTACTTTTTCAAAATGAAAGTGGGTAGTTTTTATGGAAAAAAAAGTAATTTTTCAAATATATTATATAAAAAAATTAAAATATAAGAATACATTTTTTTTTATAATTTGGGTAGAAGATGGGGTTATTTGGATTCAAACACGAGCTTTACTACATGCCATTTTTTTGCTTAATCACTTGATCAAGAAGTTGTTGTTGTTGTTATTATTATTATTATAGTACTTTTTTCTTCAATGGAGACACTTGCTCAACTAAAGGTTTATATATATATATATATAAATGGGTTTATATATGATGCACTGATAAAGTATAGTTTCTATACAATATCAATGCACCAAAGGTTGACACCTCATCAATATGCAAATTAAAAAAATGCTAAGCCCTTGAAAGTAAATATAAATAATATTTTTTAATTTGCTCATAAGGGCTTATTGATGAGGTATCAATCTCTCATGTATTGATAGTGTATTAGTGCATTGTATATAAATCATAAATATATAAATATCCATTTAACTGCATTGATGATGTAAAGTTAATTAAAGTTTCCACCTTATTCATATATTTTGTAGTGATCTATATTTTATTAATCCACCAGTTGGTTTCATGCTCTATTTACATAAATTATGCTTGTCAAATCTTAGTTAGCTTTAGAACACAACATTGTAAGTAGATATTTTATATATATGTATACATATATTATATATATGTATGTATGTATGTATGTATGTATGTATGTATGTGTGTGTGTATATATATAGGCATGCACATGTTTATATATACATATATATATATAGGGTTTGTATATGATGCACTGACAGTGTATAGTTTTTATACACTGTCAATGCATCAGAGGTTGACACCTCATCAATTAGAAAATTGAAAAATATGCCAAGCCCTTAAAAGCAAATATAAATAATTTTTTTAATTTGCTCATAAGGGCTTATTGATGAGGTGTCAATCACTGGTGCATTGACAGTGTATAGAAACTATGCACTGTCAGTGCATCATATATAAATCCATATATATATATATATGTATATAAATATATGTATATGTGTGTGTACAGAGAGAGAGAGAGACATATGTTGTTTATTGCATGTTAGCACTTGTATATAGGAGGGTTGACCGAATTAGCTATGATTAAGTTATTGGATATTGAATTGATTCGGAAGCATCAAATATGTTAAAGTTAAAGGCAATAGAATCTAAGCATGAGTAGGATAGGTGCTGAAAATGTGCGAGGGAAGAATAAAAATGGAGGATTAGGAAAAAAAGGAGAGAAAAAAGAAAAAGTAAAACATAAAGTTCGAGGTTGGGAGGTTGGAAACAGAATGTATGGACATTGGAATTGTGAAGGTTACATCAGATGGAAGGAAGCAAGAGAAGAATACATGAGGCTGAGGAGAGATAGAGAAATCATCTTTGGATATTCGAAGGAATATCTATTTGGTTTGAACTGTTTCATTTCTGGCCATTCAACTACTTTTCTTCCTTCTATTCTATATTCTATCCTCCCTCTCTTCCAAACGTATAATAATTTTATATATTTATTTATTATTAGAACATAATACATATATATATATATGTGTAACGTTTTCTTCATTATGCATATTAATGGTCCAATACGTTTTGATATTGAATGCAATGGTAACAGACAGTCGTTACGTTTTTTTTACATTAATACAATGGTAACGGACATACATTAATGCAATAGTAACGAACAGACATTAATGCAATAGTAATGACAGTCATTAATGCAGTGGTAACGGACAGCCGTTCTTGATGGAAGAACGACTATATAAGAGCTGTACTTGGTCCTGACTAATCTCTTCTATTCAGAGACGATATACCATTTAAGTCAGAAGAGGATTAGTGAGAAATCGAATACATATATCCCACTTGACAATGGCTGGAGGTATGGTTATTTGTTTTCTGCATTACTTGATTTTTATTGTTAGAAATATGTTCAAGATCAACATATTTATTCTTACATTTGGTATCAGAGCAGGTATTAACCTCTGTCTTGTCCTTTTATTACAATACGTATGTATGTAAAAAAATTTTTTTTTTGGTATATTGTCATTGAATTTTTATTTGAGTTTTGATACTTCAAATAGTATCTAATTTAATGCGTTTCTATTATTAAAATGGCTTAAAATGTCTTGAAAGTTTGATTATAAGAAGTTTTCAAGATTTAAGTGTTCCTATAATTAAAATAACGAAATCTTGGTATGTTCAAAAGTTTGTTTCTGGGATTGCTTTCTGTGAACGACCAATGCTGTCTCCATTCATTCATTCATTTATTTATTTATTTATTTTATTAGATTTTGCACGTTTTGTGATTATTTGCAAAAAAATAAATAAATAAATAAATAAAATTTTAAACACTTTATTTATTTTATTTATGTGTTTAAAATTTTGTTGTTGTGTATGCAAAAATTTTAAGGTATGTTTTCATGCTTATTTAAAGATTTATGTATAAATCATGGAGTGCATAATATTTATTAATTATGCAATTGATGTTTAGCATAATATTATGGTTAATTTATTATGCAATTTTATTTTATTTTTATGAGAATTTTATTTTACAAATTATAACATATCCCTTGGTTTTGATATTGTTAGAATTTGTGAAAATTTAGGTTTTCTCATAAAACTTAATTTATACATAAAACTTAATTTCTCATAAAACTTAATTTATACATAAAACTTAGGATTAGTACCTAAATTTAAAAGCACATTAAGATATATATAATGTTCAATAAATATACTTAGGTTATTATTCAGATGAACAATTAGGATATCAATAACACATAAATAATTGTGTAGTTGTGTGATAACCGTAAAAATTTCATTTATTGGAAATTAGAAATATTGAAAACAAATATTAGAGAAAGTAAATAAGAGGAAATAAATAAAATTGCGAGAATGAGATATTTGTGAAAATCCCAAGAATTAAGGAAGTAAAGAATCGGGAAATTGGTGTAAAGGAAATTAAATTGGAAGTGAAAATAAAAATAATAGAGAAAGGAAAAAATTAATTTGGATAAATTAAAATCCAGATTTAATAAGAAAAATGAGAAATAAAAATAAAGTGTGTTTATATAATTACAAATTATAAAAATATATTTTATACAAATACATATGTATTTAAAATACTATATAGTATATTTTAATATACGTTGGTATATATATGGAAATATATACTATTTCATAAATTTAAATAATACATATGTATATAAACATAATATTTTATGTGTATATATATTTATATAAATACACATGTATATATATGAAATATAGTATATATTATAAAATGAAATATATACTTTTTGTCTTAAATAAATACATGTGTATATTTTATATACAAGTATGTATATAAATAAATATATATATATAATATATTAAATTTATTTAAAGTGTAAATATATATATTGTTAAAATAATATATAGATATATATTATTAAAAATATAATTATATATATAATTATAAATATAATTATATATATAAAAATAAATAAAAAAATAAAAAATAAAAATAAAGGAGAAGGGATCAGGTTACCACCCGATTCCCTCCCTCATTTTCTCCTCTGTTTACAACAGAGGAGAAACCAGACGAAGCCGACGGCGTCGGCGAAGGAAGAGGAGGAAAAGAGAAGCCTGTCGCCGGCGAGAAGAGAGGGAAGTGACCGGCGACAGCCCAAAACGAAAAAGAGAGGAAATCGGGAAGCGAAAACTCGAGGAGAAAAAGAGAAGCGACACGGCGGTGCCGGCCGATCCGGGCACCGCCACCGCCACCAACGCCACAGACAAGGACCAACGAAGGAGAAGGAGGCCACCGACGGTGAAGGAAACGGCGGAGGAAGGAAGAAACAGAAGAGAAAGAGGCCGAAACCCACGGACCCAGATCCGGTGCCGTCGCTGGTGATGGGGTGAAACGGAGGCCAGATCCGGCATCCTTGCAACGTCGGCCAACTGTTGGAGGCATGAACCGACGAAAAGGAGGACCGTCGACAGCCGAACCGGCCGAATGTCACGACCCGAAGGCCGTGACGTACACTTAACACTCAAATTTGTTCCCATTTATCAATTTTACGAACTAACTTTTTCTTTTCACTTTATGGTTTGTATTCGGTGTCAGTGTCTTCTCTCAATTACTTTCGAATCCTTATCTGATTTACATTCATCATTTAAGTTACCATTTCTTATAATCATTTAAACTTATTTAATATTCTCCTTTATTACTAGACAAAAAGGAAAAACGTCGAAAACTCTCCCTTATATAAAATCGACTTTCCCCAGCTCAATAACCTGCAAATAAGCTCAACTATATCCAGCCACATTTTACCAATCCAGAGTTTCCAGTTCAATTCATTATATGATACCCTACTCCTATAGTCATCACATATATATGTATAGTAGTTTACAACTCAAATTCGACAAATTTTACTTCCCGGAGCATCGACGACATAAGCATGGCATTTTCATAACATAAAGTCTTTACAATTTATTTTCTCGGATCGTACTCGATAACCATAGATGACTACAATAATCCGGAACGATCCTAAGTTACATCCCAAAATATCTATAAACATGTACTGCGCAATTTAAAATGTCATACATGGATGCCATCATAATCCTTTTTCATACCTCAAGAGTAACAAAAACAGCACTCAGAGGACTCAAGCTAGTATCGTTACTTTAGGTCGTCCTCGAGGCCTTGCTCCAAAAACTCCAAGCGGAAGTCTTAACTCGTATGATCTGCGATGTTATTAATAAGGGGTGAGCAAAACCACGGCTCAGTAAGTAGCTTAAATAAACAGATACTAGGCTCATGTCGGTCTATATGCACATGGTTGCATGGTAGTAGATGACATAATATATATGCATAACATTGTATTTTATGTACTAGTGTACTCACATGAAACCTCAAATACTGAAAACATTTCAATCACAAACAGATTTCGGTTACCCTTACTTCGAGCAGAGAATGATACTAAAACTGATGATCAATCACTGTAGGCACAAGGCCTTAAAGTACTGAAAACTCATGCAGCTATCAAATAGAATTCTGATGGATTCTCTTTAAATCGATAACTTTACAGAAAACTGATAATTTATCAAATTAGGCGTAAAGCCTTAAATATTAAACTGAAACTGAAATACAAAATAGATACTGATAAATAAACTGAAACCGAAATCTAAAACGGATACTGATAACGTTAGGCATAAGCCTCAAACAATTGAAAACTGATACTGATAAAGTGTAGGCAAAGATCCCTGATAACTGATACTGATACTGATGTCCATCCTAGCTAGTGATGGATAAGTGTCGCAAGCAACACAATACCTATGGCCATAGATTATGCTCCAGTCCCGCTGATCAGTCGAGAGCTGGAACTTGCCTGTTAAATTCTCAGACAAGCCTGATAATGCCTAGAGCTCGAGGCTCGCAAGGCGCAGATACTGATACTGATAGTCTAGAGCACAAAGCTCAATAGACGTGTAATAGAACCGAGAGCAAGGCTCAATAGGCTCAAGTGACCCAAAGGTCAATGGATTTGCCCGCACTCGAAAACGTATCGGAAAACAGTTCTTTCGTGTAGCTCTTAACTTTCATAGATTTCAAAATTATTGACAAGAAACGTTTTCAAGCTTTAAATATACAATATTTTTGGTTTATTTCAAAGTTGGCTCAAACCAGAAAAATCTTCTGAGTTAAATAGAATGCAAGTCGTTATACATAAAAAGAACTCACGCATAAAATAGCTTGCATTAAAACGTACTATATGTACATGCATGTATGCATCCGTAAAAGTCTCTTTATGCATAATACACTGCTACTAAGTGTAATCCAATATGGACCATGCACACATGTACCTACTTTACTCAGACATGGTAGCAAGTTCATATAAAGGTTTCGAACTAGCGTTTTTCATGTTATTCAACATGTGGTCTTGGCTAGCTACAACATACAATACAAAAAATGGTATTTAAATTCCAGCCAAAACATTCTTTTCAGATTTATACATTCAACCTTTCTTTACATCTTACCTTAGTAGCTCCGTCGACGATATTTCGTTCCTTAATTCATAAGCTAACTTGACTGATAAAGAGATTTAATTGTTCCTACGAGATGATACTAGTAAAGCTTACTTAACCCACTTACCTTAAGACTTAGCAATTTATCGCCAACAAGCTTTAAGTTTGCACTCAATCTTCCACTTCAGTCGAAGCCACTGCAACCATTAAAATCACAACCTATATCATAATTGATTCCATGCTACAATAGGTGTATCTTAAAGTCACTATTACTTAAGCCCCACTTCTATGCCAAGAGCTAACAACTCATTAGTCTAGAAATTCATACGTACGTATAAAAGGGTATGTGTATATACATGTATTTGCTTTTGCATAAATCTATATATATATATATATATATACATTAATCTTAACCAATGTACAACTCTTCCCTTATGGTTTTCAAGCTTCTACACTTCTTCTTCATTTTGTTTCTATTCCAAAATTCCTTTCTCACCATCATCACATAAGTTCTTCTAAATTTATTTCAAGATCTAAACTTATATTAATTCCATGATTTAACTAAATTTAACTAAGATCAGTCCTATAGTTATGTTTCTCATGCTTAGAAACATGGAAATATATCATGTAATACAAGAAACCATGGAGATTCTTGAAATTACCTTGGCCGATTTTTGCTTCCAAAACAGAACAGATTTCTGTTTTCACTTCCAGCCCTCTTCTCCTCGTCCTTTAATGGTTAAAATGATGTAGTATGGGTTGATGATGAGCTTAAGTAGTTAACTAACAAGAGTATTTAAAATTTGCTAATTCTTCTTGGTTGAACAGAAACTGAAATAGAACAGAAATGGGAATCACTTATGCCTCTCGTAGAACAGCAATTTCAACGGTGAAGGAGGCATTTGCTGAGGTCTTTATTCTTTTATTTTCCCATATATTCAAGTCACCCAATAAAAATCAACCACCTAGCTTCTTATCTATTTGTCTTCATCATTTCATGCCTTAATTGCATTAATTTACTGAGGACGCTTGCAGCAAAGGAACGGCTGACATGGTTCTTTGCTGTCTCGTTTCTTGACCAAGCTTTCTTCCTATTTTTGTAGTTGTTTTCAGCCTATAAATTATATACTGGTTAATTTATTAGTTTTCTATTATAATATACTAGTTTTATCACCTTTTTAGTCCATAATTTTATGGACAATTTCTTCAAATTCTACTACACTTCACGTCACCAAGTAAGCAGCCATATTTGACGTCTTCTTCACTTCCTTTGGCTGAAATCTTTTTTTTTTCCTTGCTTTCTTTGATTCAATAAAATTCTATTATATGTTCCTTTAATTGCTTTATCTTTAAATACCATTTCCAACCTATTTTACTCTATAAAAATAATGTTTTATCAGCCTTTAAATGGCTGAAGAGATCGGTGCAAAAGCAGCAACAAAAGTGACGTTGAAGTCCACTTTGCTGCACTTTTTGTTTTCTTTAGCCAACCCTATTGGCTCACATGGCAAGTTTAACTTCTTTTCTATTTTAAATATGATTTATATCATATTTTATTCTACAAAATCAAGGCTGAGTTTCCTTTAGCATTTTCCAACCAAGCACGTCAAATACAGCAGAAATTTTTTGACGTTTTGTACCTATTCTTTGGCTGCTTGTTTCTTGACTTTTCTTGTTAAATTTTCAGCCACAAATTGTTACTATATATCACTTATATTATATTATACTTTATGCTAGAAAATTATGGCTAATTTTCCTTTAGATTTCTTCTCAATCTTGAGCAGCAAAATCGGTAGCATGGTCAACATGCATGCTGTCCAATTTCAGCCCATTTTTTTTTAATTGCATTAAATAATTTACAATTATAATGTACAGTGTAACAAAAATCGGGTCTCACATTTCTCCCCTCCTTAAGAAATTTGGTCCTCCAAATTTCACCCGGACCTCTCACTGGAAAATTTCTTGATAATTCTCACATACTTTAAGATCTCGAAAGATCCGATGTATCGAGGATTCAGCTTTCCTTTCTTACTAAATCTCATTGCGTCTTTAGGGGGTGAGACCTTCAAAAGTATATTATCATCGGTACATCTCCGGAATCCGTTCAACCATACAAGTAGTGGCGCCATATCTTCAGCGCAAACACTACTGCCTCTAACTCTAGGTCGTGTGTGGGATAGTTCCTCTTATGGTCCTTCAATTGTCTCGAACCATAGGCCACTACTTTACTATTCTGCATCAACACACACCCTAGACCTTGTAGAAAGGCATCAACAAAATCAAAATCATTCTATTTATCATTTCCCAGGCGTAATACAAGCTTTTCAGGTAGGGAGAGAGTTACAATCTTCTTATAGCAATCTACACTAGCACGATGGTTGTTTAACCAATCCATGCCTAGTATTACATCAAAGTCATACATATTCAATAAGATCAAATCTAATGTTAAGTACCTATCTCCCACCTTGACCTTACACTGACGATAGACATATTCAGTTGTCTGAGATTCCCTAAAAGGAGTAGTAATATGTAACAGATAACCTAGAGGTTCTGACTCTATATGCAATCTACTAGCAAATGCAGGTGAGATGAATGAATGAGTTGAACCTGGATCTATAAGTACAAATGCTTCCAAGTCACAGATAGTGAGCTTACCCCTGATAACTGAGCCGGAAGCATCAGCTGCCTCCTGATCGAGTGCAAATACTCTACCCTGCACCATTGGCCCTTTGCCCTTATCTTGGGTCTTCTTCTGTTGCGGCACGTTTTGTTTCTCAACTTGCCTCTCTGTGGCCTTAAGCAAAGGACAATCTCTGATCATGTGACCTGTCTTGCCACACCTGAAACAAGCCCCAGTAAGTCTATGACAAGGTCGATCACCATGCTTGTTGCCGCATATAGAACATGGCTGAGATGTAGTAGTAGTAGGGATGGTGGCCAAGGCTTTATTAGGAGGAGTAGCAGTAGCTGTAGGCCTAGTAGCCTGTGGTTGAGGCGCAACAAAACTCTGCCTCTTATTTTGTCCCTGGAATCTACTCGGCTCAAACCTCCTCTTCTCATTTCTCCTATCTATGAATGGTTTAGTTCTAGGAGGTCTCCTTGTCCCATACTCAGCCTGAGAAATTTCCAATTCTTGCTCAACAGTCTGAGCTTTCCTCACCACTGCCTCATACTCGGTAAGCTCAAATGGAGTGACCCTACTTCGGATGATAGGTCTCAATCCCGAAGCAAACTTCTCTGCCTTCTTCTCATCATTAACGGCATAATCCATGTCATATTTCACTAAGGCAGTAAATCGGGTCTCATACTCGTCCACCCTCATCGATCCTTGAGTGAGTTCCATAAATTCCTTCTTTTTCTGTCGTCTGGCAGCCTTAGAGATATAATGGTTCATGAAGGCCTCTAAAAATCTCTCCCATGTAATGACCGGATCCTTAGCCAATAAGAACGTTTAATAAGTCTTCCACCATTTCTGTGCATCACCCCTCATCATATACACAGCTAAGGAAACCCTTTCAGTGGTATTACAACCCATATACTTGAAAAGGAACTCCATCTCCTCTATCCATTCCTCAGCCTTTGCTGGATCCTTCTCCCCCTTAAACTATGATGGGTTCATCTTCTGGAATTGTCGGAGGAGTGTCATGTTTCTATCCACCGGATTCCCAACCTCAGGTACGGCTGGTGGAGGCACAACTGGCAAAGGTGCGACCTGTGGCACTACCGGAGGTGGCGGAGGTGGTGCCTGTTGCGGTGGTGGTGGAGGCTGTGGCATATCAGGTGCAGTAGGTGGTGGCACAGGAGGTGTAGGAAGTGGTGGTGTAGCCTGTTGTGTACCCGCTTGGTTGGCCATCAATTGTTGTAATAGGGCCGTCATGGTTTCATGACTTTGTTCTATTCTAGCCATCCTTGCCTCGATACCATCTGGTAGTGGAGGTGTGTGATGTGAGGATGATGGAGGTGCAGTGGTTGGGGTCGGACGTGTAATCGGAAACCTTCGAGCCAACCCCCTAGGTCTGCCTCCAATTCTCCTCATTGTATTTCGATTAACAGAAATACCTATACCAAGAGCAGATCAATCTTAGTATAAGTCGGTAACAGTAAGCTACATGCAGACATTACACAGTACATGGGATGTAACACTAATAACGACCTCTATGACACTGACACGTACTAGACAAACCGGGCTCTGATACCATTTAATCTGTCACGACCCGAAGGCCGTGACGTACACTTAACACTCAAATTTGTTCCCATTTATCAATTTTACGAACTAACTTTTTCTTTTCACTTTATGGTTTGTATTCGGTGTCAGTGTCTTCTCTCAATTACTTTCGAATCCTTATCTGATTTACATTCATCATTTAAGTTACCATTTCTTATAATCATTTAAACTTATTTAATATTCTCCTTTATTACTAGACAAAAAGGAAAAACGTCGAAAACTCCCCCTTATATAAAATCGACTTTCCCCAGCTCAATAACCTGCAAATAAGCTCAACTATATCCAGCCACATTTTACCAATCCAGAGTTTCCAGTTCAATTCATTATATGATACCCTACTCCTATAGTCATCACATATATATATGTATAGTAGTTTACAACTCAAATTCGACAAATTTTACTTCCCGGAGCATCGACGACATAAGCATGGCATTTTCATAACATAAAGTCTTTACAATTTATTTTCTCGGATCGTACTCGATAACCATAGATGACTACAATAATCCGGAACGATCCTAAGTTACATCCCAAAATATCTATAAACATGTACTGCGCAATTTAAAATGTCATACATGGATGCCATCATAATCCTTTTTCATACCTCAAGAGTAACAAAAACAGCACTCAGAGGACTCAAGCTAGTATCGTTACTTTAGGTCGTCCTCGAGGCCTTGCTCCAAAAACTCCAAGCGGAAGTCTTAACTCGTATGATCTGCGATGTTATTAATAAGGGGTGAGCAAAACCACGGCTCAGTAAGTAGCTTAAATAAACAGATACTAGGCTCATGTCGGTCTATATGCACATGGTTGCATGGTAGTAGATGACATAATATATATGCATAACATTGTATTTTATGTACTAGTGTACTCACATGAAACCTCAAATACTGAAAACATTTCAATCACAAACAGATTTCGGTTACCCTTACTTCGAGCAGAGAATGATACTAAAACTGATGATCAATCACTGTAGGCACAAGGCCTTAAAGTACTGAAAACTCATGCAGCTATCAAATAGAATTCTGATGGATTCTCTTTAAATCGATAACTTTACAGAAAACTGATAATTTATCAAATTAGGCGTAAAGCCTTAAATATTAAACTGAAACTGAAATACAAAATAGATACTGATAAATAAACTGAAACCGAAATCTAAAACGGATACTGATAACGTTAGGCATAAGCCTCAAACAATTGAAAACTGATACTGATAAAGTGTAGGCAAAGATCCCTGATAACTGATACTGATACTGATGTCCATCCTAGCTAGTGATGGATAAGTGTCGCAAGCAACACAATACCTATGGCCATAGATTATGCTCCAGTCCCGCTGATCAGTCGAGAGCTGGAACTTGCCTGTTAAATTCTCAGACAAGCCTGATAATGCCTAGAGCTCGAGGCTCGCAAGGCGCAGATACTGATACTGATAGTCTAGAGCACAAAGCTCAATAGACGTGTAATAGAACCGAGAGCAAGGCTCAATAGGCTCAAGTGACCCAAAGGTCAATGGATTTGCCCGCACTCGAAAACGTATCGGAAAACAGTTCTTTCGTGTAGCTCTTAACTTTCATAGATTTCAAAATTATTGACAAGAAACGTTTTCAAGCTTTAAATATACAATATTTTTGGTTTATTTCAAAGTTGGCTCAAACCAGAAAAATCTTCTGAGTTAAATAGAATGCAAGTCGTTATACATAAAAAGAACTCACGCATAAAATAGCTTGCATTAAAACGTACTATATGTACATGCATGTATGCATCCGTAAAAGTCTCTTTATGCATAATACACTGCTACTAAGTGTAATCCAATATGGACCATGCACACATGTACCTACTTTACTCAGACATGGTAGCAAGTTCATATAAAGGTTTCGAACTAGCGTTTTTCATGTTATTCAACATGTGGTCTTGGCTAGCTACAACATACAATACAAAAAATGGTATTTAAATTCCAGCCAAAACATTCTTTTCAGATTTATACATTCAACCTTTCTTTACATCTTACCTTAGTAGCTCCGTCGACGATATTTCGTTCCTTAATTCATAAGCTAACTTGACTGATAAAGAGATTTAATTGTTCCTACGAGATGATACTAGTAAAGCTTACTTAACCCACTTACCTTAAGACTTAGCAATTTATCGCCAACAAGCTTTAAGTTTGCACTCAATCTTCCACTTCAGTCGAAGCCACTGCAACCATTAAAATCACAACCTATATCATAATTGATTCCATGCTACAATAGGTGTATCTTAAAGTCACTATTACTTAAGCCCCACTTCTATGCCAAGAGCTAACAACTCATTAGTCTAGAAATTCATACGTACGTATAAAAGGGTATGTGTATATACATGTATTTGCTTTTGCATAAATCTATATATATATATATATATATATATATACATTAATCTTAACCAATGTACAACTCTTCCCTTATGGTTTTCAAGCTTCTACACTTCTTCTTCATTTTGTTTCTATTCCAAAATTCCTTTCTCACCATCATCACATAAGTTCTTCTAAATTTATTTCAAGATCTAAACTTATATTAATTCCATGATTTAACTAAATTTAACTAAGATCAGTCCTATAGTTATGTTTCTCATGCTTAGAAACATGGAAATATATCATGTAATACAAGAAACCATGGAGATTCTTGAAATTACCTTGGCCGATTTTTGCTTCCAAAACAGAACAGATTTCTGTTTTCACTTCCAGCCCTCTTCTCCTCGTCCTTTAATGGTTAAAATGATGTAGTATGGGTTGATGATGAGCTTAAGTAGTTAACTAACAAGAGTATTTAAAATTTGCTAATTCTTCTTGGTTGAACAGAAACTGAAATAGAACAGAAATGGGAATCACTTATGCCTCTCGTAGAACAGCAATTTCAACGGTGAAGGAGGCATTTGCTGAGGTCTTTATTCTTTTATTTTCCCATATATTCAAGTCACCCAATAAAAATCAACCACCTAGCTTCTTATCTATTTGTCTTCATCATTTCATGCCTTAATTGCATTAATTTACTGAGGACGCTTGCAGCAAAGGAACGGCTGACATGGTTCTTTGCTGTCTCGTTTCTTGACCAAGCTTTCTTCCTATTTTTGTAGTTGTTTTCAGCCTATAAATTATATACTGGTTAATTTATTAGTTTTCTATTATAATATACTAGTTTTATCACCTTTTTAGTCCATAATTTTATGGACAATTTCTTCAAATTCTACTGCACTTCACGTCACCAAGTAAGCAGCCATATTTGACGTCTTCTTCACTTCCTTTGGCTGAAATCTTTTTTTTTTCCTTGCTTTCTTTGATTCAATAAAATTCTATTATATGTTCCTTTAATTGCTTTATCTTTAAATACCATTTCCAACCTATTTTACTCTATAAAAATAATGTTTTATCAGCCTTTAAATGGCTGAAGAGATCGGTGCAAAAGCAGCAACAAAAGTGACGTTGAAGTCCACTTTGCTGCACTTTTTGTTTTCTTTAGCCAACCCTATTGGCTCACATGGCAAGTTTAACTTCTTTTCTATTTTAAATATGATTTATATCATATTTTATTCTACAAAATCAAGGCTGAGTTTCCTTTAGCATTTTCCAACCAAGCACGTCAAATACAGCAGAAATTTTTTGACGTTTTGTACCTATTCTTTGGCTGCTTGTTTCTTGACTTTTCTTGTTAAATTTTCAGCCACAAATTGTTACTATATATCACTTATATTATATTATACTTTATGCTAGAAAATTATGGCTAATTTTCCTTTAGATTTCTTCTCAATCTTGAGCAGCAAAATCGGTAGCATGGTCAACATGCATGCTGTCCAATTTCAGCCCATTTTTTTTTTAATTGCATTAAATAATTTACAATTATAATGTACAGTGTAACAAAAATCGGGTCTCACACCGAACCAGCGGGATGAGGCACAAACCGGTCTGAACCGGTCCAGCCAGAGAAAGGAGAAAAAAAAAGAAGGAAAGAGAAAAAGAAAAAGAAAAGAAAGAGAAAGAAAAGAAAAAGAAAAAAAGAAAGAAAAAGAGGAAAAAGGAGAATTTCGAGAATTCGAAAAATTTTCAGAAATTCGACAACCCGAAAATTTATGAAAATTCAATAAGAAATTTCCCGAAAATTTAATTTCGGAAAAATTAAATAAATTATGAAAAAAATTCTAAAAATTAGAATTTTTATTTCCAGAAATTACTTTCAGCGACCAGGATGAGGAATCGGGAGAAATGGAGAGCGGGCGCGATTGATAAGAGGAAGTCGCCGACCCGGAAAAGGTAAGGGATGCATGTGCAGCACTGTAGGGATATTCAGTCTGCATATTTTAATTTGAAATATTTTATGGAAATATTTTATGAAAATTATTATGATGCATGATTTGCTGAAAATTTTGAGAAGAGGTACTGGCCGCAAATTTATAACTGTATTTTTTGTGCAGAAGGTTAGTAAATCGGCAGCCGTTATGCTGCCGAAAATTTTAGAAAAATCTCATAAAATCATATTAAATGATTTTATTTTCGAAAATCGATATTAAATCACGAAGAATGAGGAAATTAATAAATCTCATAAAACATGAATATAATGAGATAGAATTTTAAAATATTCATGTATTCGGGAATGGTGATAATGAAACCACCGAAAATTCTCGAAATAAATAAATTACACGTATTACGAGGTGAAAGATGAAGTAAAATACAATGAATATTTTTATGAATAATTATAAATATTCACTAAAGGATTTTAACCCTTATGGTTTTAAATTATGAAATTATATATTTATATAAATTCCATAAAGGTTTATTTTATGATGAAAACTTTCGAGATTGGTTGGCATTCCTATCATGCTGATGCATGATATGTGATATGTTTAGTCCCGGTCGACACCTGATCCGTGATCCACCGAGGACAATATAGATTATGGTCATAGATTTGACCGGTTTATTTCTTTACTCTCCGGGGTTATAGTATGATAAGATTGATGTATATCTTAGACTCAATAAATGATAGGTGACATGTTAAAAAGGAAAGCGTTTTACATGATGTGGAATATGTCAAACGGAAAATGTGAAATACGATGCGTGACATGTGAAAAGAATATATTTATATGATATGAGGAGAAAATCAATTGATTTATAGCATTTTTACAAAATGCTCGTTTCGAAACTGATTATAGTACTGTGGGATGACTTTCCTAAGACATGTGATACGAATATGTAATATGTTTCGAAAAAGGAAGAATTGATAGATCTGACATTCTTACCATGAATTTAAATAGAACATTAGATTATAAGTGTTTCACGAGTTCTGATAAGATAGTGGGAAGTATATGGCATAAAGGCCAAACCGAGCAAAAACTCGAGTTCCGAACCGTGTGAGCCACCTCTAGAGTCCTTCGGGAACTAAGTGCTACACGAGTTTCGATGTGTTAGTAAGAAATTACTGTACCGTGTGAGCCACCTCTAGAGTCCTTCGGGAACTAAGTGCTACACGAGTTTCGATGTGTTAGTAAGAAATTTCTGTACCGTGGGAGCCACCTCTAGAGTCTTTCGGGAACTAAGTGCTACACGATTTTTGATGTAAAGGCCAAACCAAGCAAAGACTCGATTTCTGTACCGTGTGAGCCACCTCTAGAGTCCTTCGGGAACTAAGTGCTACACGAGTTTTGATGTAAAGGCCAAAACGACCAAAGACTCGATTTCTATACCGTGTGAGCCACCTCTAGAGTCCTTCGGGAACTAAGTGCTACACGAGTTCCGATGTGTTAGTAATCAATCTAAGTCCTAAAGGCCAAAACGAGTAAAGACTCGATTTCTGTACCGTGTGAGCCACCTCTAGAGTCCTTCGGGAACTAAATGCTACACGAGTTCCGATGTGTTAGTAATCAAATTATCGACGTGTATAGTGACTAATCTATCGAAGTGCTTGCTGCTTTGCTAATGTGATAAGTGGAATAGATTTTAATATTCTTATTTTAATTTTAATTTTTAAATTGAATAATAGATAATAAAAGATTTATATGTTATACAAAAAGGAATTAATAGCTTGTTTTGCTATTTAAAGTGTTGTACTAATTATGATTGTACAGTAAAATATGAAATGAGTTTAAATAAGAATGATGAGGATTTAACTAATATTCTTTTCAAAGAATATATGAATATTAGTTACTTTATTTAAATGCTTTATTTCGTAAAAGTATTATTTTGAAAAGAATATGAAAATGATATGAAATTAAAAAGGAAAATGATTTAAATTTCAAACGAAAAGAAATTTATCACTCTCTACAGTTGCTTCTAGGTTCCGGAACAAGATAGGTATTCTAAAATACCTACCTTACTCCATTCGGATCCCTAGCCGACTGTAGTATCCTTCCAACATGCGAGCCTAGAGCCCATAGGTAAAAATGAAAAAGATTTTCAGCATATAGGAAGCTGAGTATCAAGTGAGGCATATAATTCTCTTACTGAGCCGTGGTTTTGCTCACCCCTTAATATTAAACATTTCAGGTATTGATGCTTGTGAGATCAGTGGATTGTGGATCCCAGCTGTACACAAAGAAAAATGTGACAGACCGACTGAGTTATTTGAGGTATGATCATTTATTCTCTGTATTTAGACATGTCAACAGTACTACTTATCTGATTAATTCCGATGAGGGATGTGTATAATATAAACACTGTTATGTAAAATTGTTTAACAGTCAGTACAAGTGAAGTATCACAGACAGCCCAACCGGTTAAGTTGTGTACAATAAGGTGAAAAATGTGTTCATGGGTCGTGACAGATTAAATGATATCAGAGCAATGGTTGGCCTGATGTCTATGGATACTTTTGGAAAGAAAAGAGTTAAACATCCCCTGTAGTACTGTGTCGTCTGAATACATAGAGAAAATAAATGATTGTAAATGGAGAAAAAATGATTTAAAGGGAGTGAGAAAGTATAAACTGAGAATGTTAAAGAAGAAAATAGGCTCAGAAATTACCGAAATATTGGTGATTCTTCTAATCTAAATGAAGGCCTGTTCGGTAAGGAACCGAAAGGACTTGGTGAGGGCCCCACCAATACTTTCTGTCCGAACCGAATTGAGACCTGAAAGTGATGGTATAAAGAAGGGGAATAAAATATCATCATTAAATAGACTTTGAGATCATCGATTAACGGTAATTTGAAGAGAGAGAAAATTTTAACCAAAATGACCAAAATACCCCTACCCTAAAATTTTACCGAGAGTCAAAATAGATCACCAGAAGTTGAAATTGACCGATTTGACAGAGAAATTAATGATATAAAGCTAAATTACAAGCAAAATAATCCAACTGTGGATTTTAGTGAACTTCTCTATCGAAATCGAATGAGACCTAAATTGTTGTTATAAGTATCAGCAAGGATACTATCAACATATAGATGATCAGTTCATGGATTTGAATGTATATTGAGGAGAAAGAAATAAATGTCGAAATGACGAAAATGCCCCTATGTTGGGCGATGTTCGAAATAGTGTTAAAATCGAGCTGAATTGGAATCCATTGATAGAAATGGAGTTATTAATGGCACAGAGGATGTCATATGAATATAACGATCCCTATTACTGATTCCACTAACACTTAGATTATGGACGCGAAAGAAATCCGTGAGGGACTAAGTGCCACGTCTGTGTGACGGGGGCCACCTCTAGAACTCATAGCGGACAGTACAGATGTGTACAGGTGGACGGCGGACGGGCCGGGGCCTTATATGATGTGATCCAAAGAGTGTAGTGGAATGTCATCAGACGATTGGCCCGGTTATGGACTGTAAGGGCAAAAAATTAAGAGTGTATCAAACGGGATCGTTGAATACTATGAAAAGTAAAATGATTACAGGAATTGACTGATAAGGTGAATAGTACGAAAAATGAAATACATACGGGTGTGGTTACTTATGGTTCTATACGTTTTCACTACTTTGAGGTGTCAAACAGATAATCTTATATAGAACCGACATTCTTGAAATATGTGCTACAGAATGAGGTACTGTGTTGAGTACTGTAAATTAGAGAATAATTATAAGAACAGTGAAGTGATAAAAAGAAGATGACAGCGAACTTAAATTCTTCAGGACCCTTGAGACAGAACTGTGATGGGCGACTCAATGATGGGCGACCCGTAGTGGATCATGTGTTATGAGATACAGGCGAACTATGTCATCGCCAACTCACTAGTAAGGGTAAACCTGGGGCGAAAGAATCGCCTAGGGGATGCTCGCCAACGGCCGATATGAACGGGCGGGGCTCTTACAATTATCTCAATGGTAACAGGAGAGTAAGGAACTAGGTACATAAGGGTGCCAAGGTTCAGGCCTTGTGGAGAATATACTCAAGGGAACTAAGCCTGAATTCAGTAAATGGAAATGGTTTTAAAGTGAATAACTGAATTGAAATGGGTAGCTGTTGTGAAGACTACGAATTCTGTACCCATTGTTGTAAATAAATAAAATACATCCAAGGAACTAAGTATAGAAATGTAAATTATATTTCTAATTGTTTCAAGTAATGGAAACGAATGTTTTATTTTATTTTATTTTTGTTATATTAGCAATAGGTGATTAATGCTAATATAACTTAGAAATTTTATAGATAAATTAGAGATAGATATTGACATTTATATTTAATCCAATAGAGAAAATAAACTGAAATAATATACATATATATACACATATATGGAGGTAAAAGTTAAAATATATATGTATAAAAAAAAATAATAATAATAATAATAAAATAAAACAAAAACAAATAATGATGATATAATATATATAAATATAATAATAATATAAAATTGATTAGCTTCCTTAGGAAGCCAATCAAAACCATCACGTGGGAGCAGGTTTGTAATTAAAGAAGGCAGAGGATTTGCCTCTGCCAAACGAAACAGAAAAACAAAGAGAGAAAGAAAGGGGATCTCGGCAAGAAAAGAAGCGGAAAAAGGGAGAAAGAAAAGAGTGAGCCGAAAGGGAAGAAGGAGGGAGGCACGTACAGCTACTGCCTCACCACCGTGGGCATCAGGTGTCGACGGCAAAAGAGAAACCACTGGCGGGAAGCTTAGCGAGACAATGCTGGTCGGAAGCTAGGTCACAAAACTAAAGGTTTATCTTCTTGAGTTTCGGACAAGGGAGGAAGGAAGGAGGATTAAAGTTGCAGAGAAGAACCATGGGGTAAACCTTGATTACCAAAACAGGAGGAAAAATTCGAGAATCAATTCTGTTAAAGGTGAGTGTAGCAAAGGTTGAAAATAAAGGTTTTAAATGGAGTTTCATGACAGATTTATTTGCTTACGGTTGGCTGTAGTTTAAGTTGATATTAATTGTGTTTGAGGTAGTAAGCAAGAGGGGCTCCAACGTGGTTCGAAGGGAGCTGATGATGGCCATGCCATTTCACGAAACAGAGTAAGGGAATTGAAGGCTCGGCTGGGCGTGAAGGCTGGTAGGGATAGAGAATTGTTCATGTCTGAAGACAGGTATAGTTTTGGTGTTTTGAATGTAGACAGAGGTACCAAAACGTAAGGCAATTAAACTGAACCAAAAAGTGTCTTTTGGGGAAAGGGGCTGGAAATGCCGGAAACTATTGTTGGAGTGAAGAGGTTTAGCATGAACTAGAGGCTGCCTCGGGTTAGAAGTAACACAGTAGCAGACTGCTGTTCCCAGTTAAAGCAAAGGTTTCTGTTCTGGTGTCGGTACAGGGACCAAAATAATGGCTAATGGCTAATGTTGTGGTATTAGAAGAACAGGTTTGCAATTTCTGAAGTTGAAGACACTTAAATCGGACTGTACAGGGTTGTAATTTAGAGCTGGGTCTAGGCATTGAAATAGGGCTTCGAGGTGCTGGAAGGGAGTTGTGATGATACTATAAACATCAGGAAGGTTAGGGAAAGAAACGTGAAGCAGCTGAGAAAACCATTTAGTGTGTCTCTCGGTTTCAGGATAGGGCAACGAGGGGGAAAACTTGGCTGGGCGAGAAAGCTACAGCAACAGACCAATTGGTGCAGGAAAACTCCTCCCCTCAGCACATACGGGACAGCCATAAAGAAGCTTGATTAGCTTCTACCTTTTAGTCCAATGAAAACCTAGAACAAGTGTGGTTTGGTTCAAAAGGTTCCAAGGGGTAAGATTTGTCTCCCTTTGTTAAGTTTAGTAAATGTGTTTAATTTGTAAATCTATATGAAATGATGTTTTATTTAATAGGTCAATAGGTGTATATATATGTCAAATAATATGGTGAGGATGGTGAAACAAAATTGGCTAAATGCTTACACATATATTATATGCATGTCATTAGTAAACATGAGGAAGTAAGTAGGAGTAAGGTAAAATGATATATATATACATATATATACACATACATATAGGTATTCATATCTATTCAAGAAAGGCTAGAAAGAAATATCTAAGCCACAAAAAGGAAAGCCTAAAAGGGTAAGACTCTTTGTTAATTAATTTGAATCTATATAAGCATTATTTGATTGATGAGAAATCATGAATATTCAGGATAATATACTTTAGATTAGTCTTGATTATTAGTTGAGATTATTTAAGGAAATGAGTATATATGCACGTGTATAAATACAATTATATATATACCTATATGAACACATATGGAGATGTATAAATACATATCAAGTTGATATGAAGGGAATGATTTGAGCGTAAATTCATAACTGCATATACATATATACATAGATATATATACAACAATATATATATATACACATATAACAATGGGAGTCTTGATTTGAAATAATAATGAAGAATGAACTCTTGATGTAGGGTTGGATCCGAAATCTTAAGGAAGGTTGGTAATACGAGATCCGATTGATAAGGCTCATCAAGGTGAGAAAACTATGCCTTGGTCCTTAATGTAAGATATATGCATAACTACAACTGTACTGAAAAACGTGGATATATACATACAAGAATATATATATATATATATATACATGCACACGACCAATACATGAAGATGAAGAATTTAGCAGTGATACAAATGTGAACTAGTGTTGATTACGATTACTAGATAAATATTTTAAAGTGAGCGATTAAGCATAACGACGTATAGTTATTCAAGTTAACTGATTTTGTGTAGTGGATCGGAGCGGTTAAAGGACCCGAACTTTCCAATCCAAAAGAACGGGGAAGATACCCACTAGGAATATAAGGTAAGTGGGTTAAGTAAAGCTTGATAGCACCATCTCGTAGGAATGGTTTAATTTTATAAATCGTTTATGCTTGGGCTAGATCGAAACTTATTTCTGCTTTGAGCGTTGTGGCCAACCAAGCGTACATTTTAAGTGGAATGAACCGATGCATACATGCATTTACATATAGCATGTTTTGAGTTTAAATTACGTAATGTTTATGGTTTAATGACTTGCATCATATGTTATATTTGCAAAGTCTTGGTTTGAACCAATATTTGAAATAAATCGAAAGTCCTTTATATTTCGAACTCAAAACTGATTTAATACTGATTTGGAATCCGTGGAAGCCAAGTGCTACGCGAGGAAACTGATTTCAAACTGTTTTTGAGTGCAGGCATGTCCTACGACCTTCGGGTCACTTCTAGCCTATCGAGCTTAGCTCTAGGCCTTATTTCCCGTCTATTGAGCTTTGTGCTCTAGACTATCGTATTGTACCTATCGAGCCTAGTGCTCTAGGTAGACTGATACTTGTCTGGAAAACCAGCAGGCAAGTTCCAGCTCTCGACTGATCAGCGAGACTGGATATCGTCCTATGGCCATAGATTTAGTGTTGCTTGCAACACCATTCCATCACTAGCTAGGATGGATATCGATTGATTGACTGATTGAGGATCACTGCCTAATCTCTACTTACCATTGTTTCATTTCTAACACTGCTTTTAGTGAACTGAGGCAATATGCCTAATCGTTATCGATTTTTCTTGATTTATGACTAATGCGTTCTTGAAAATCTATATGGATCGAAATGGTTGCAATACTTATTGATCGTTACCGAATGCTTATTGATTGTTTTATCAAAGTAATTACCGATTGACTTATCGAATTATACTGATAGTTTATTTGAAATGCACAACATACTGAATCCAACCGAAGGCATAGCGAACTCATTTAAATGAATTGCGTAGTAAGTTCTGTTTTAATTAAGTGCATATTGAAAACGTTCTATAACAGAAATGCATAAAGAAGTGTTTGGTTTATGATCATGCATTAATATCGAGATCGCTTATTACTTCGGTATTGTTTTCCACAAGTGCATATAGAACGACATGAGTCTAGCATGCATTTACTTAAGCTACTTACTGAGCCGTGGTTTTGCTCACCCCTTATTAATAACATCGCAGATCATACCAGTTAGGCTCCCACTTGGAGTTTGGGTGCGAAGCCTCGGGGACATACTTGAGTAGCTGTATCGGTTCGAATCCTCCGAGTGCTGTTTTTGTTGCACTTGAGGTATAATATCGCTTATTTTGTTATCCATGTATGACATGTTAAGTTTGCACAGTACATGCTTATGGGATTGCTTTTGGGATGTAACTTAGGATCGTCCTAGATTATTATAGGCTTTATGATTATCGAGCACGATCCGAGAAATGAATTGTAGTGATTTTGAAACTGTAAACTGTATCTTATATCTATTTGTTGACTTGGGAAGTATGTATTGGATCTAGTTGAATGAACTGAAAATTCTGGATTGAGATATGTGGCTGGAAATAGTTGAGATTTTTGCAGGTTATTGAGCTGGGGAAAGTCGATTTTATATAAGGGGGAGTTTTCGACCTTTTTCTTTTAATGGCCTAATATTGAAAACAAGAATATTAAGTCGAATAATCTTAAGGAATGACAATTAAATAATGAATACACATCAAGTTAAGAATGTGAAGTTAGTTTAAAGAGGACACTGACACCGAATACAAACCCTAAAGTGAAAAGAAAAAGTTAGTTCGTAAAATTGATAAATTTGGTAAATAGTGAATGGAGTGATAGGCGTACGTCACGGCCTTCGGGTCGTGACAGATTAAATGGTATCAGAGCACGGTTTGTCTAGTACGTGTCAACGTCCTAGAGGTCGTTATTGGTGTTACATCCCATGTACTGTGCAATGTCTGCATGTAGTGTACTGTTACCGACTTATACTAAGATTGATCTGCTCTTGGTATAGGTTCTCTCTTGATTGACATACAATGAGGAGGATTGGAGGTAGACCGAGGGGGTTGGCTCGAAGATATCCGATTACACGGCCGCCCTCATCCGCAGTACCCCCATCATCCTCAAATCCGACTCCTCCACCCCCAGATAGTATAGAAGCGAGAATGGCCCGAATAGAACAAAGCCATGAGAATATGACTGCTTTATTGCAACAGTTGGTGGCTAACCAAGCTAGTGCACATCAGGCTGCACCACCACCTCCCGCACCTCTAGTACCGCCACCTCCTGCACCTCCTGCACCTCCTGTGCCTCCACCACCACCACAGCAGGCACCACCTCCGTCACCTCCGGTAGTGCCACAGGTTGTACCTTTGCCAGTTGTGCCTCCACCCGCTGTACCAGAAGTTGGGAACCCAGTGGATAGAAATATGACACTCCTCCGACAATTCCAGAAAATGAATCCATCACAGTTTAAGGGGGAGAAAGATCCAGCGAAGGCGGAGGAATGGATAGAGGAGATGGAGTTTCTCTTCAAATATATGGGGTGTGGTACCACTGAGAGGGTTTCATTAGCAGTGTATATGATGAGGAGTGATGCGCAGAAATGGTGGAAGACCCATGAGACGTTCTTATTGGCTAAGGATCCGGTTATTACATGGGAGAGGTTCTTAGAGGCCTTCATGAACCATTATATATCTAAGGCTGCCAGACGACAGAAAAAGAAGGAATTTATGGAACTCACTCAAAGATCGATGAGGGTAGATGAGTATGAGACTCGATTTACTGCCTTAGTGAAGTATGACTCGGATTATGTTGTTAATGAGGAGAAGAAGGCAGAGAAGTTTGCTTCGGGATTGAGACCCAACATCCGAAGTAGGGTCACTCCATTTGAGCTTACCGAGTATGAGGCAGTGGTAAGGAAAGCTCAGACTGTTGAACAAGAATTGGAGACTACCCAAGCTGAGTATGGGACAAGGAAGCCTCCTAGAGCCAAACCATTCATAGATAGGAGGGATGAGAAGAGGAGGTTTGAACCGAGTAGATCACATGGACAAAATAAGAGGCAGAGATTTGTTGCGCCTCGACCACAGGCTACTAGGCCTACAGCTACTGCTACTCCTCCTAACAGGGCCTTAGCCATTATCCCTACTGCTACTGCTACTGCTACATCTCAGCCATGTACCACTTGTGGACACAAGCATGGCAACAGACCTTGTTATGTGGTCACTGGAGCTTGTTTTAGGTGTGGCAAGACTGGCCATAGAATCAAGGATTGCCCCCAGATGAAGGCCACAGAGACGCAAGCCGGGGGACAGACCATGCCACAGCAAAGGAGGACACAAGACAAAGGCAAGAGTCCAATGGTACAAGGTAGAGTGTTTGCACTTGATCAGGAGACAGCTGATGCTTCTGGTTCGGTTATCAAGGGTAAGCTTACTATCTGTGACTTAGAAGCATTCGTACTCATTGATCCCGGCTCAACTCATTCATTCATTTCACCTGCATTTGCTAGTAGATTGCATATAGAGTCAGAGCCTTTAGGTTATCCTTTATACATTACTACTCCTCTCAAAGAATCACAGACAACTGAATATGTTTATCGTAAGTGTAAAGTGAAGGTGGGAGATAAGTGCTTAACAGTAGATTTGATACTATTGAATATGTATGACTTTGATGTAATACTAGGCATGGATTGGTTAACCAACCATCATGCTAGTGTAGATTGCTATAAGAAGATTGTAATTCTCTCCCTACCTGAAAAGTTTGTATTATGCTTTGGAAATGATAAATAGAATGATTTTAATTGTTGTTGATGTCTCACTAATATGAGATTAATTGTTTATGAAGGCTATCTCGCGTTTGTCGAGGATGCCGAAAAGAGCCAATCGGAACTGTCTGACATCCCAGTTGTCAAGGACTTCTCCGATGTATTTCCGGATGAGCTACCAGGGCTACCTCCGGAAAGAGAGATGGAGTTTGCCATAGAGCTACTCCCAGGCACTCAACCTATATCCAAGCCCCCGTATCGAATGGCCTTAGTTGAGTTAGAGGAGTTGAAAAAGCAATTACAAGAATTGTTGGACAAAGGGTTCATAAGGCCGAGTGTGTCACCATGGGGAGCTCCGGTGTTGTTTGTGAAAAAGAAGGATGGCAGTTTGAGGCTATGTATCGATTATAGGCAGTTGAATCAAGCAACGGTGAAGAATAAGTATCCACTGCCTAGGATTGATGATCTATTGGATCAATTGAAGGGTGCCCAATTATTTTCGAAGATCGATTTGAGGTCGGGGTACCACCAATTGAGGATTAGAGGGGAAGATGTGCCAAAGACAGCCTTCAGGACTCGATATGGCCACTACGAATTCCTAGTTATGCCATTCGGTCTAACGAATGCCCCTGCAGCATTCATGGCATTGATGAATGAAGTATTCAAGCCTCACTTGGATGAGTTCGTCATTGTGTTCATAGATGACATACTGGTGTATTCCCGATCCCGGGAAGAACATGAGCACCACCTCCACATAGTACTCCAGACTCTTAGAAAGGAAGGGCTATACGCAAAGTTTAGCAAGTGTGAGTTTTGGTTGGAACAAATCAGTTTTCTGGGGCATGTGGTATCAAAGGATGGTGTAGCAGTTGATCCAGTTAAGATAGAGGCCGTGATGAATTGGGAGAGGCCTAGAACAGTGACCGAGATTCGCAGCTTCTTAGGGCTTGCAGGTTACTATAGGAGATTTGTAGAGGGATTTTCCAAACTTGCTGCTCCACTAACCCGACTCACACGCAAGGACGTCAAGTTTGAATGGAATGATGCGTGTGAGCGTAGTTTTTTGGAGCTTAAGCAAAGGTTGACTACGGCTCCTGTGTTGACGGTTCCAAGTGGATCCGGAGGATTTGCAGTGTATAGTGATGCTTCTCTACAGGGTCTAGGGTGTGTGTTGATGCAGAATGGTAGAGTAGTGGCATATGGTTCAAGACAGTTGAAGGACCACGAGAGGAACTATCCTACTCATGATTTGGAGTTGGCAGCGGTAGTGTTTGCGCTAAAGATTTGGCGCCATTATTTGTATGGTGAGCGGTTCCAGGTTTATACAGACCACAAGAGCTTAAAGTACTTATTCTCGCAAAAAGAGTTGAATATGAGACAGAGAAGATGGATGGAGCTATTGAAGGACTATGACTGCGAGATTCTCTATCATCCGGGTAAAGCAAACCGGGTAGCAGATGCATTAAGTAGGAAGAGTGTGGGTTTTGTTAGTTACATGATGGTCCGAGAATGGGATTTGATGGAAAAATTTTCAGAGTTGAATATCAACCTAGAGCCCGATGGTGAGTGTTTGATGGCTAGCTTGAGGATAGAGCCTAGCATTATGGATCAAATTAGACAAGCCCAGAAAGAGGATCCTAGACTTGTGGAGATTATTGGTGGAATACAACCAGACCAAGATTCAGGGTTTGAGATTTCAGATGATGGGTTATTGAGGTATAGGGGCAGAATTTGTGTCCCGAATGATGAGATGTTGAAGAGGCAAATATTAGAGGAGGCACACAGCTCCAAATACACTATGCATCCAGGTAATACGAAGATGTATCAGAATTTACGCAAAGTGTTTTAGTGGGCTGGTATGAAGAAAGATATAGCGACCTTTGTGTCCAAGTGCCTAGTGTGCCAAAAAGTTAAGATTGAACACCAACGGCCAGCAGGTTTACTAAAGCCTTTACCCATACCTACATGGAAGAGGGAGCATGTGACTATGGACTTCATTATGGGGCTCCCGAGGACTCGTAAGAATCATGATGCAATCTGGGTGATAGTTGACAGATTGACAAAGTCCGCTCATTTCCTAGCTATGAAGGCTACCGATTCGCTTAGTGCCTTAGCAAATATGTATGTTAAGGAGATTGTGAGGTTACATGGAGTCCCAGTGAGCATAGTTTCGGATAGAGATTCTCGGTTTACTTCCCGTTTCTGGGGACACTTCCAAGATGCTATGGGAACTAAACTAAGCTTTAGCACAGCCTTCCATCCTCAAACCGATGGGCAATCAGAGAGGACTATTCAGACACTTGAGGACATGTTGAGGGCATGTGTTATGGATTTTCGAGGCTCATGGGATGATCATTTGGCACTGGCGGAGTTTGCATATAACAACAGCTTTCACTCTAGTATTGGGATGGCACCTTACGAGGCATTGTATGGGCGTAGGTGTAGATCTCCTATCGGTTGGGAAGAAGTAGGTGAAAGAAAGTTATTCACTCCGGAGATGGTAGAGAAAGCTTCCGAAGATGTGAGATTGATATGTGATAGACTGAGGACAGCCCAAAGTAGACAGAAAAGTTATGCCGACTGTCGAAGGAGGCCTTTAGAGTTCCAAGTGGGTGATAAAGTGTTCTTGAAAATCTCTCCGTCTAAAGGCATAATGAGATTTGGCAAGAAAGGGAAGTTGAGTCCTCGATACATTGGTCCATTCGAGATATTGGAGAGAGTGGGTGACATAGCATATCGACTAGCATTACCCCCAGAGCTATCGGGTGTGCATAACGTCTTTCATGTGTCGATGCTACGAAAATATCATCCGGATCCATCTCATGTGATCGAGTATGAGCCACTGGAGATTAGAGAGGACTTAAGCTATGTCGAGAGACCAATTCGGATCTTAGACAGGAAGGATAAGATGTTGAGGTCTAAGACAATCCCTTTAGTCAAAGTGCTTTGGCAGCACCACTCTTCAGAGGAAGCCACATGGGAGTTGGAAAGCCTAATGAGAGAGAAATACCCTTACCTATTTCTACTAGACACGGAAAATTTGGGGGACCAAATTTCCTAAGGTGGGGAGAATGTGAAGACTACGAATTCTGTACCCATTGTTGTAAATAAATAAAATACATCCAAGGAACTAAGTATAGAAATGTAAATTATATTTCTAATTGTTTCAAGTAATGGAAACGAATGTTTTATTTTATTTTATTTTTGTTATATTAGCAATAGGTGATTAATGCTAATATAACTTAGAAATTTTATAGATAAATTAGAGATAGATATTGACATTTATATTTAATCCAATAGAGAAAATAAACTGAAATAATATACATATATATACACATATATGGAGGTAAAAGTTAAAATATATATGTATAAAAAAAAAATAATAATAATAATAATAAAATAAAACAAAAACAAATAATGATGATATAATATATATAAATATAATAATAATATAAAATTGATTAGCTTCCTTAGGAAGCCAATCAAAACCATCACGTGGGAGCAGGTTTGTAATTAAAGAAGGCAGAGGATTTGCCTCTGCCAAACGAAACAGAAAAACAAAGAGAGAAAGAAAGGGGATCTCGGCAAGAAAAGAAGCGGAAAAAGGGAGAAAGAAAAGAGTGAGCCGAAAGGGAAGAAGGAGGGAGGCACGTACAGCTACTGCCTCACCACCGTGGGCATCAGGTGTCGACGGCAAAAGAGAAACCACTGGCGGGAAGCTTAGCGAGACAATGCTGGTCGGAAGCTAGGTCACAAAACTAAAGGTTTATCTTCTTGAGTTTCGGACAAGGGAGGAAGGAAGGAGGATTAAAGTTGCAGAGAAGAACCATGGGGTAAACCTTGATTACCAAAACAGGAGGAAAAATTCGAGAATCAATTCTGTTAAAGGTGAGTGTAGCAAAGGTTGAAAATAAAGGTTTTAAATGGAGTTTCATGACAGATTTATTTGCTTACGGTTGGCTGTAGTTTAAGTTGATATTAATTGTGTTTGAGGTAGTAAGCAAGAGGGGCTCCAACGTGGTTCGAAGGGAGCTGATGATGGCCATGCCATTTCACGAAACAGAGTAAGGGAATTGAAGGCTCGGCTGGGCGTGAAGGCTGGTAGGGATAGAGAATTGTTCATGTCTGAAGACAGGTATAGTTTTGGTGTTTTGAATGTAGACAGAGGTACCAAAACGTAAGGCAATTAAACTGAACCAAAAAGTGTCTTTTGGGGAAAGGGGCTGGAAATGCCGGAAACTATTGTTGGAGTGAAGAGGTTTAGCATGAACTAGAGGCTGCCTCGGGTTAGAAGTAACACAGTAGCAGACTGCTGTTCCCAGTTAAAGCAAAGGTTTCTGTTCTGGTGTCGGTACAGGGACCAAAATAATGGCTAATGGCTAATGTTGTGGTATTAGAAGAACAGGTTTGCAATTTCTGAAGTTGAAGACACTTAAATCGGACTGTACAGGGTTGTAATTTAGAGCTGGGTCTAGGCATTGAAATAGGGCTTCGAGGTGCTGGAAGGGAGTTGTGATGATACTATAAACATCAGGAAGGTTAGGGAAAGAAACGTGAAGCAGCTGAGAAAACCATTTAGTGTGTCTCTCGGTTTCAGGATAGGGCAACGAGGGGGAAAACTTGGCTGGGCGAGAAAGCTACAGCAACAGACCAATTGGTGCAGGAAAACTCCTCCCCTCAGCACATACGGGACAGCCATAAAGAAGCTTGATTAGCTTCTACCTTTTAGTCCAATGAAAACCTAGAACAAGTGTGGTTTGGTTCAAAAGGTTCCAAGGGGTAAGATTTGTCTCCCTTTGTTAAGTTTAGTAAATGTGTTTAATTTGTAAATCTATATGAAATGATGTTTTATTTAATAGGTCAATAGGTGTATATATATGTCAAATAATATGGTGAGGATGGTGAAACAAAATTGGCTAAATGCTTACACATATATTATATGCATGTCATTAGTAAACATGAGGAAGTAAGTAGGAGTAAGGTAAAATGATATATATATACATATATATACACATACATATAGGTATTCATATCTATTCAAGAAAGGCTAGAAAGAAATATCTAAGCCACAAAAAGGAAAGCCTAAAAGGGTAAGACTCTTTGTTAATTAATTTGAATCTATATAAGCATTATTTGATTGATGAGAAATCATGAATATTCAGGATAATATACTTTAGATTAGTCTTGATTATTAGTTGAGATTATTTAAGGAAATGAGTATATATGCACGTGTATAAATACAATTATATATATACCTATATGAACACATATGGAGATGTATAAATACATATCAAGTTGATATGAAGGGAATGATTTGAGCGTAAATTCATAACTGCATATACATATATACATAGATATATATACAACAATATATATATATACACATATAACAATGGGAGTCTTGATTTGAAATAATAATGAAGAATGAACCCTTGATGTAGGGTTGGATCCGAAATCTTAAGGAAGGTTGGTAATACGAGATCCGATTGATAAGGCTCATCAAGGTGAGAAAACTATGCCTTGGTCCTTAATGTAAGATATATGCATAACTACAACTGTACTGAAAAACGTGGATATATACATACAAGAATATATATATATATATATATACATGCACACGACCAATACATGAAGATGAAGAATTTAGCAGTGATACAAATGTGAACTAGTGTTGATTACGATTACTAGATAAATATTTTAAAGTGAGCGATTAAGCATAACGACGTATAGTTATTCAAGTTAACTGATTTTGTGTAGTGGATCGGAGCGGTTAAAGGACCCGAACTTTCCAATCCAAAAGAACGGGGAAGATACCCACTAGGAATATAAGGTAAGTGGGTTAAGTAAAGCTTGATAGCACCATCTCGTAGGAATGGTTTAATTTTATAAATCGTTTATGCTTGGGCTAGATCGAAACTTATTTCTGCTTTGAGCGTTGTGGCCAACCAAGCGTACATTTTAAGTGGAATTAACCGATGCATACATGCATTTACATATAGCATGTTTTGAGTTTAAATTACGTAATGTTTATGGTTTAATGACTTGCATCATATGTTATATTTGCAAAGTCTTGGTTTGAACCAATATTTGAAATAAATCGAAAGTCCTTTATATTTCGAACTCAAAACTGATTTAATACTGATTTGGAATCCGTGGAAGCCAAGTGCTACGCGAGGAAACTGATTTCAAACTGTTTTTGAGTGCAGGCATGTCCTACGACCTTCGGGTCACTTCTAGCCTATCGAGCTTAGCTCTAGGCCTTATTTCCCGTCTATTGAGCTTTGTGCTCTAGACTATCGTATTGTACCTATCGAGCCTAGTGCTCTAGGTAGACTGATACTTGTCTGGAAAACCAGCAGGCAAGTTCCAGCTCTCGACTGATCAGCGAGACTGGATATCGTCCTATGGCCATAGATTTAGTGTTGCTTGCAACACCATTCCATCACTAGCTAGGATGGATATCGATTGATTGACTGATTGAGGATCACTGCCTAATCTCTACTTACCATTGTTTCATTTCTAACACTGCTTTTAGTGAACTGAGGCAATATGCCTAATCGTTATCGATTTTTCTTGATTTATGACTAATGCGTTCTTGAAAATCTATATGGATCGAAATGGTTGCAATACTTATTGATCGTTACCGAATGCTTATTGATTGTTTTATCAAAGTAATTACCGATTGACTTATCGAATTATACTGATAGTTTATTTGAAATGCACAACATACTGAATCCAACCGAAGGCATAGCGAACTCATTTAAATGAATTGCGTAGTAAGTTCTGTTTTAATTAAGTGCATATTGAAAACGTTCTATAACAGAAATGCATAAAGAAGTGTTTGGTTTATGATCATGCATTAATATCGAGATCGCTTATTACTTCGGTATTGTTTTCCACAAGTGCATATAGAACGACATGAGTCTAGCATGCATTTACTTAAGCTACTTACTGAGCCGTGGTTTTGCTCACCCCTTATTAATAACATCGCAGATCATACCAGTTAGGCTCCCACTTGGAGTTTGGGTGCGAAGCCTCGGGGACATACTTGAGTAGCTGTATCGGTCCGAATCCTCCGAGTGCTGTTTTTGTTGCACTTGAGGTATAATATCGCTTATTTTGTTATCCATGTATGACATGTTAAGTTTGCACAGTACATGCTTATGGGATTGCTTTTGGGATGTAACTTAGGATCGTCCTAGATTATTATAGGCTTTATGATTATCGAGCACGATCCGAGAAATGAATTGTAGTGATTTTGAAACTGTAAACTGTATCTTATATCTATTTGTTGACTTGGGAAGTATGTATTGGATCTAGTTGAATGAACTGAAAATTCTGGATTGAGATATGTGGCTGGAAATAGTTGAGATTTTTGCAGGTTATTGAGCTGGGGAAAGTCGATTTTATATAAGGGGGAGTTTTCGACCTTTTTCTTTTAATGGCCTAATATTGAAAACAAGAATATTAAGTCGAATAATCTTAAGGAATGACAATTAAATAATGAATACACATCAAGTTAAGAATGTGAAGTTAGTTTAAAGAGGACACTGACACCGAATACAAACCCTAAAGTGAAAAGAAAAAGTTAGTTCGTAAAATTGATAAATTTGGTAAATAGTGAATGGAGTGATAGGCGTACGTCACGGCCTTCGGGTCGTGACAGCTGTAAAGTGTGTTGAGAACCATTGTACTTGATACAGCTTACCAGGATGAGATTCGTAACGCTGTAAAGTATGACTAAGTAATAAAATCAAGGTAGAGTACGTATTAAAATGATTTGAATATTGAATGTATCTGCCTTGAGAATACACTATGAAATGATGGGACACAATGATGGAGGTCTAAAATGATAAAAGAAGTGTGGTTAAAGAAACTACCGGATGAGAATCCCGATAAATTTCAGAGTAACATAGATTGAGAAATCAGGTTAATGTTGACTCGATCGTGGATATGAAATTTATTCTTAAGCTTGTATCGAAGAATATAGAAGAAATCCGACAAGCTTAAGAAAATAATTTTTGGAAAATATTATGGATGATGAAATTCACAAGTATCGATGTAAAGGATGGAAATACAAATGATATGATTTGAGGATGAATTAAATGATGTATTAAAATTTTTATTATACACTAAAGTTCTTATGAAGAACAAATAAATATCTATATGAAAGTGATGCCTTAAATATGATTTAATCGGAGATGTATAAGGAGCTTCTAAGAGCAATCTTTGTAAAAGGCATCATCAGATGAAAAGTTGAAGAATGATGGTCACAAGATGATAAGAAATGTATGATTAAAGAAAATATCAGATTTGATTTCCGATAGAACTTCCAGAGTTATATAAATTAGAGGAATCGAGATAACATTGACTCGATTTTGGAATATGAAGTTAAATTCTAAGTTTATATCGGAGGATGTAGAAAGAATCCAAAAAGCTTAAGAAAATAACTCTGGAAATTGTGTGAATAATGAAATTCACGTGTAAAGGTCTGGATGATGAAAATACAGATAATGAAAAATTAAGAATAATGAAATTGTCTGAATAAGTATAAATGAGAGAAATACAAATGATATTGAGTTGTAGATGAATTAAAAAGGATGTATTAATTTCCTATCATTGATAAAGTTCTGGTGAAGAACAAGTATTCATCTACATGAAAACAGATGCTTTATGGAGCTGATTAGGGATGTGTGAGAAGTTAATAAGACTAGCCTCAGTATAAAGAGTCCTTAGATAAAAGATTAAAGATTGGTGTCCATAAGATGATGATTTGAACTCGGAGTGAATTTTACGAGTTCCTATTGAAGTTACAAGGGTAATGAATTGCCTTGTAAAGTAGATAAGCCTAAAGAATGAGGCATCCTTACATGAGTAAATTGATGAAATACTGATAGAGTCTAAAGTATAAATGGAACATGAGCAACATTGTGATATGATCCTTAAAACTCTTAAAGGCTGTGGAATTGTGCTAAGATTAGCAACTAAGAAATTTGGCTAGACAGTATCTCCTCTTGAGATATAAGATCTCGAGACGACAGGATGACAATGAACCTGTCTATGATATAAAGATAATGATTGAGATACGAAAGTAATGAGTCTAGCTAAATACTATTGCCAGCCTATAAAAGAGTGATGAGACTAGCTGATCTATAGATGAGATCTAATTAAAGAAATTAAAGTTGGCAGATGGCAATTGTAAAGAAAAAGATGGTATGCAAGATTTTAAAAGATCTTAGCAGTATAGTACCATGCCAATTAAATATATATATATGTATATATATATATATGAAGAGATAAATAGTGGAAATATGAAAACGAAAATGAAAGTGTAATAAAGAAATAAATTGCATGATGAGAAGGGAACATCAATATGAAACAGTTCCCGAAGTTAAGACTGAGGGTGATTTGTGTGGTTATCACATAACCGTAGCAAGATGTAAAAGCAAGCCAACTTTGATAAGCACAATTAATGATACTCAAAGGAGTAAGATAATTGATATGTTTACTGCCAGTATATAAATAAGAAATGTTTGTACATATAACCACCTCGAAATGATAGAGATGGTGGAATTGTATAGATAATGTGGTGCTTAAATGGATAATTCGAGGATTCAATCACATAATCTAAATTATGAATAAGAGATCTAATGACCATACTACATGAAAAGAGACATGGAGAGAAAATGAGTGTCTCATGATTTATTACTGTAAGAGATGATTAACAGTAAAATTTGCAACGAGATGCAGCCTTGGTGGAATAAGTGTGAAAATGAATATTGTGAACAATAAAAAGTCCAAAAGAGAAATGATGATATGGAAGTGATTAAAGACTGATGATCTAAATAGAATTACTTTCCATTATCAGACTTCTAGATTCTCTAGTGCCTTAGTCGAAGTATAAGTGTTAAACGATGTGAATGTGTATGTACAATTCCAGTGAGCATTACGTGTGATGAGAGTCTCTGTGTTGCCATATGCTAATGAGAGATAGCAAAAGGCTTTGAGATCCCAAGTGTATTAATAGCACCGCTCCATACTGATATATATTTATATATGAGCGTGAGATGTAACCGCTCCATGATATTGAGAGAGCGTGTGCATGAGATGTGAAAGCTATTGGGACACTTACATATAATTGATTGACATGAGTACATGATAGTACCAAATTATGTTGACTCGGCACTAAGTGAGAAGAATGGATGATGAACAACATAGATTAGCTGTAATATTAAAAATATTATGTATAGCTCTTATATGAAAAGAGTAAAAGTGAATAACTCTCGATTTGAGAAAATGAAATTTACATGAGCATAGACATATATGATGAAAGACAGCATGTAGTGGTCTAAACTTCTATTGATGTTGAAAGTGTGGCAATATTATGTGGAGGATGAACTAGAGGTCAGAAGCCGTAAGTATACGGCATGTACCCCTTTTGGACTTAAGTTAAATTCGGAGGACCGAATTTCTTAAGGTGGGGAGGATGTGATAACCGTAAATTTTTCATTTATTGGAAATTAGAAATATTGAACATAAATATTGGATAAAGTAAATAAGAGGAAATAAATAAAATTGCGAGAACGGGATATTTGTGAAAATCCCGAGAATTAAGGAAGTGAAAGAATCGGGAAATTGGTGTAAAGGAAATTAAATTGGAAGTGAAAATAAAAATAATAGAGAGAGGAAAAAATTAATTTGGATAAATTAAAATCCAGATTTAATAAGAAAAATGAGAAATAAAAATAAAGTGTGTTTATATAATTACAAATTATAAAAATATATTTATACAAATACATATGTATTTAAAATACTATATAGTATATTTTAATAGATGTTGGTATATATATGGAAATATATACTGTTTCATAAATTTAAATAATACATATGTATATAAACATAATATTTTATGTGTATATATATTTATATAAATACATATGTATATATATGAAATATAATATATTATAAAATGAAATATATACTTTTTGTCTTAAATAAATACATGTGTATATTTTATATACAAGTATGTATATAAATAAATATATATAATATATATATTAAATTTATTTAAAGTGTAAATATATATTGTTAAAATAATATATAGATATATATTATTAGAAATATAATTATATATATAATTATAAATATAATTACATATATAAAAATAAATAAATAAATAAAAATAAAAAATATAGTACTGTGGGATGACTTTGCTAAGACATGTGATACGAATATGTAATATGTTTTGAAAAAGGAAGAATTGATAGATATGACATTCTTACCATGAATTTAAATAGAACATTAGATTATGAGTGTTTCACGAGTTCTGATAAGATAGTGGGAAGTATATGGCATAAAGGCCAAATCGAGCAAAAACTCGAGTTCCGAACCATGTGAGCCACCTCTAGAGTCCTTCGGGAACTAAGTGCTACATGAGTTTCGATGTGTTAGTAAGAAATTTCTGTACCGTGTGAGCCACCTCTAGAGTCTTTCGGGAACTAAGTGCTACACGAGTTTCGATGTGTTAGTAAGAAATTTCTGTATCGTGTGAGCCCCCTCTAGAGTCCTTCGGGAACTAAGTGCTACACGAGTTTCGATGTGTTAGTAAGAAATTTCTGTACCGTGGAAGCCACCTCTAGAGTCCTTCGGGAACTAAGTGCTACACGAGTTTCGATGTGTTAGTAAGAAATTTCTGTACCGTGTGAGCCACCTCTAGAGTCTTTCGGGAACTAAGTGCTACACGAGTTTCGATTTGTTAGTAAGAAATTTCTATACCGTGGGAGCCACCTCTAGAGTCCTTCGGGAACTAAGTGCTACACGAGTTTCGATGTGTTAGTAAGAAATTTCTGTACCGTGGGAGCCACCTCTAGAGTCCTTCGGGAACTAAGTGCTACACGAGTTTTGATGTAAAGGCCAAACCGAGCAAAGACTCGATTTCTGTACTGTGTGAGCCACCTCTAGAGTCCTTCGGGAACTAAGTGCTACACGAGTTTTGATGTAAAGGCCAAAACGACCAAGGACTCGATTTCTGTACCGTGTGAGCCACCTCTAGAGTCCTTCGGGAACTAAGTGCTACACGAGTTCCGATGTGTTAGTAATCAGTCTAAGTCCTAAAGGCCAAAACGAGTAAAGACTCGATTTCTGTACCGTGTGAGCCACCTCTAAAGTCCTTTGGGATCTAAATGCTACACGAGTTCCGATGTGTTAGTAATCAAATTATCGACGTGTATAGTGACTAATCTACCGAAGTGCTTGCTGCTTTGCTAATGTGATAAGTGGAATAGATTTTAATATTCTTATTTTAATTTTAATTTTTAAATTGAATAATAGATAGTAAAAGATTTATATGTTATACAAAAAGGAATTAATAGATTGTTTTGCTATTTAAAGTGCTGTACTAATTATGATTGTACAGTAAAATATGAAATGAGTTTAAATAAGAATGATGAGGATTTAACTAATATTCTTTTCAAAGAATATATGAATATTAGTTACTTTATTTAAATGCTTTATTTCGCAAAAGCATTATTTTGAAAAGAATATGAAAATGATATGAAATTAAAAAGGAAAATGATTTAAATTTCAAACGAAAAGAAATTTATCACTCTCTACAGTTGCTTCTAGGTTCCGGAACAAGATAGGTATTCTAAAATACCTACCTTACTCCATTCGGATCCATAGCCGTCGTAGTATCCTTCCTACATGCGAGCCTAGAGCCCATAGGTAAAAATGAAAAAGATTTTCAGCATATAGGAAGTTGAGTATCAAGTGAGGCATATAATTCTCTTACTGAGCCATGGTTTTGCTCACCTCTTAATATTAAACATTTCAGGTTTTGATGCTTGTGAGTTCAGTGGATTGTGGATCCCAGCTGTACACGAAGAAAAATGTGACAGACCAACTGAGTTATTTAAGGTATGATCATTTATTTTCTGTATTTAGACATGTCAACAGTACTACTTATCTGATTAATTACGATGAGGGATATGTATAATATAAAGAATGTTATGTAAAATTGTTTAACAGTCAGTACAAGTGAAGTATCACAGACAGCCCAACCGGTTAAGTTGTGTACAATAAGGTGAAAAATGTGTTCACGGGTCGTGACAAGTTGATATGAGAAAGCATGAACTGAGGAAGTTCCACACAGACTAGTTCCAGATATGCCATAGTGCCACTAGTTTCCCTAGGAACGCTACTGTCTAAGGAGTTGGTTTTTAATGAGGCTTCGCCCGACCAACTTTCCTGGGAGTATACTTGGTTTGTGCCTATCACGATGCTACATAATTGTTCTTAGGCATATTTGTAGAGCCTAAAATAATTTATGAAATTGTCTAGTAATCAATATTATTTTTGTTAATTAGGAAGTAGCCACAGCATCTTTAATTAACTAAATTTGTATATAAAGATTAAGATTACATGAAGAATAAGACATAAAATTGTAATTAATTATACTTAATATAATAAGATTTATCCTACAGGAAATTTTGTTATATTTATATAATTAATTAGGATAAAATACCAGATTATTTTCATAATCTACCCACAGGAATTATGAATTGGAACATAGTTTGGTAGTTTTATCATAAAGGATAGAAAACAAATTATTTTAATAAAGTACCCATGAAGAAAATAATTTGACTTTTCTATCATAAAGTTTAAATAGTCTATTTGAATAAAAAAATTTAGCCCACAGGTAATTTTTTATTAAATTAGATACAGTTTATTATATGTATTACATTGGTAAAACATATAATTCAAATACGTAAGTCTCAAATTTAACATAAGCTTTTGGACTTTTTCAGTATCTCAATCTGCTAGTTACATCGATATGCGCCTAGAGATTTCAGAACTTAGGGGTGACAACTATAAGATATGGATAAAATGGATTCTCTTACATCTAGGATGGATGGATATAGACTACGCTATTAGGAAAGAGGAACCACCAACAATAATTGAAGAAAGTAGTCCTGCTGAAGTTGCACTATATGAGCGATAGGAAAAATCCAATCGGCTCAGTGCAATGTTTATAAAGACTAAAATTACTGCTGGTATAAGGGGTTCCGTGGAGCAATATGAGAAGGTTAGGGAATTGCTCAAGGCCATCGATGATCAATTTGTCACTTCTGAAAAGGCCTTGGCAAGCACCCTTATATTGAAGTTTTCCTCTGCGTCTCACAACCGTTAAGGGTGTGCATGAGCATATCATGCAGATGCGGGACATTGCGACTCAACTTAAGAAACTAGAGGTAGATATGTCAGATTCCTTCCTCGTGCACTTTATACTTAACACCCTTCCTCAGTAATATGGGCCCTTTAAGATCTCTTATAACACACATAAGGACAAATGGTCAATTAATGAATTAATGACCATGTGCGTTCAAGAAGAGGAGAGGCTTGTTATGGAATTGGGTGAAAGTGCGATGCTAGCTACAATTCATATAAAGAAGGCTAACAAATCTCAGACTTCCACTTCTAAGGGAAATCAGAAGGGGAAAGGTAAAATACCACCTCAAGCTGATATTAAGAAGGAAAACAAGTGTTTCTTTTTGCAAAAAGAAGGGACACGTAAAGAAAGATTGCCTTAAATTTAAGAAGTGGCTTGAGAAGAAAGGTAATATTCTATCCTCTTTTGTTTGTTATGAATCTAATATGGCTAATGTTAATATTAACACCTGGTGGATTGATTCTGGTTCTACAATCCATATTGCAAACTCTTTACAGGGTATGCAAAACCTAAGGAAGCCAATGGGAAGTGAGCTGAGCATTTTATCAGGCAATAAGATGAGCTCACATGTGGAGGCTATTGGAACATGCACTTTAATTTTAAATAGTGGCTTCGCTTTAATTTTAGAAAGAACTTTTTATGTACCCAGTTTTTCTCGAAACTTAATTTCTGTTTCTAGACTTTATCCTTTGGGTTTTTCTTTTAATTTTCAAGGCAATATTTTTAATTTGTTTTATAAATCTAATTGTGTTGGTTCTGGAATTTTATCTGATTGTTTATATAAAATTTCTTTGCAACATGAAGCCACTAATAATTCTCTGCATGTTCATACTAGTACTAAGAGGTGTAATATTAATGAGGATTCCTCTATGTTGTGGCATAGGAGATTAGGTCATATCTCCATAAATAGAATTAAGAGATTAGTGAATGAATGAGTACTTAGTACTTTGGATTATACTGATTTCGAGACTTGTGTAGACTGCATTAAAGGCAAGCAGACAAACAAGTCTAAGAAATATGCCAACAGGAGTTCAACCATATTAGATATCATACGCACTAACATATGTTGTCCGGACATGGACATGCCTGGTCAGAAATACTTCGTCACCTTCATTGATGATTACTCACGATTCATGTATGTGTACTTGCTTCATAATAAAAATGACGTATTAAATGCCTTCAAAGTCTTTAAGACTGAAGTTGAGAATCAATGCGGGAAGCAAATATAAATAGTGACATCTGATAGAGGTGGCGAATATTATGGTAGATACACTGAGAATGGACAAGCACCTGGTCCTTTTGCTAAGTTTCTTCAAGATCATGGGATTGTTGCCCAGCACACCTTACTTGGTTCTCCGGATCAGAATGGTGTAGCAGAAAGAAGAAATCATACATTAATGGACATGGTGAGGAGTATGCTTAGCAACTCCAATCTTCAAAGATCTTGTGGACTGAAGCACTAAAAATGGCTACATATATATTAAACCGTGTTCCGACTAAGGCTATTCCAAAGACACCTTTTGTGTTACGACCCGAAGACCGCGACTTTCACTTGATTCTTATACTTTTCTTAGTCTACAAATTTATGGACTAAATTTTTCTTTTTCATTTTAAGGTTTGTATTCGGTGTCAGTGTAGTTACTATACTATCTCGGTGACCTATAGTTATTCCATTTAAATATTTAACAACCACGGAAACGATTCTTAGTTACATCCCGACTTGTTAAACAGAATATGTACTGTGCTTCAATTTAAGTCTTACATGTAAACAAGTAATTTATAAGAAACATATACCTCAGAAGACTAGTACCAAGTCCATATACAGTCTCCGATGCCCACTGAGCAGCTCACATGACAGATGTTAACTTCAATAATCTGAAAGAGATGAAATTTAGTGGGGTGAGCAAAACCACGGCTCAGTAAGATACTAATATAAATACAAGAGTAGGATTACACTGTCTTAATCTGCAATGCTCAAAACTTGCAAATTTGCAATCACAGTTAATCCTTTCTCATCGATAACATATCATTATCTCATTTCTTGTCATCTGTCTATCACTTATACTTTTAAAATTATCATCATAATCACTTTTCAGTCTTCTTGTCCTTACACTATAGTGCATCGCACAACAATCTGTCGTATCCAAATTGAATGTCATATACTATTAGTCTATATTTTCCTCTATCTCGGAGTACATCATGTCCAATTGAAGCACCATATCAATTCACTGTATATTTCATAATCGTACTCCTGTAATTTATCATCTCATATCACTTTTCCTTATAGAGAAATCATGATCACCACAGTGTAAGTTCACAATTCTCTTCATATCTATCATATGTCCATGTATCATATCATGTCATCGTCTAGATGAAATATCATTTATGTCGAGTCATGACATTTATCATGAAACTCGTGTACGAAGCATATTATCATGTCAAGGTTTAATATGCAATTATGTAACTTTACTGTATAAACCGCTATCTTTTCAAATCATATCATATATACTTTAGGACATGCTCAACATATGAATTTTCAATTCATTTCAAATTTGCTTTTAAGACATAATAGAAACATGTTCATTTTCAGTTCATGTATCCGTTTTCGGAGCATGTCTAAAACATGTGCGGTTTTAAAACATTTTTCATATACTATAAATCATATCAGGTTTAGAGTTCATATCAAATCAGTCTATACTCTAAACCGCATGTCATTTCAAATTCGACACAAAATCTTATATAAATCATGTAAGTGTCGAAATCATTTATCATATACTTTTAAAACATATTCTGTAAATCATATCAGGTCTAGAGTTCATATCAAATCAAACTATACTCTAGACCGCATATCATGCCATGTTCGACACAAAATTACGTATAAATCATATAAGTGTCGAAATCATATGTCATGGACTTTTAAAACATGTTTAAAACATGTACTGTTTCAAAACATATTTCATTTCAAATCTGTTTCATGTACAGTATAAATCATGTCAAGTCTAGAGTTCATATCAATAAAAATCATACTCTAGACTTCATATCATATCAATTAGAGACTAGGCTAGATCCCTATCATCTCTATCAATAAAGACTTAAATCACTGTAGCTAGCAGTGAATCATATCATCGTCCCCTGGAAACCAACTAGGGCGCTATCTATGGCCATAGACCTCATCTCTCTCAGCCCCACTGATCAGGCGTGACTGAGACCTGTCCACGACTATTGTCGGACAAGCATATCTATCTGCCTAATGAGCAAAGCTCCAATTAGGCGGTTTCCACTATGCTTTATTGAATTTAATTCTCTTAGGGTGCCTACAGTCTCATAAAACATTTAAATCTATAGCTTTATTTTCAATATCATGTAAAGCATATGGTAAAATTCTGAATGATATTTCATATATCAAAATATATATATCTACCATATACTTTCATTTCAAAACAAATCAATACTTTTCAGTATTCATATAAACATTATTAAAATGTTTCAAGTTGCAAGAAAGCATGCTTAAATGCGATGCTGTAAAACATTTCAGTATGCAACTTCGATAATGTTTCCATCAAATACGCTAAAGCGATTCATTTAACTTTATCACCATCAATTATTCGATTTCAAGACTTTCTTTCTGTCAACCAATAAATCACTATACAATTCATTCACTATTCATCTAATTCAGTATTCAATTTGCTCAGTACTCAATTCATTTGGAAATCGAATCACTTGGTATTCAGACCATTCGGTATTCAATACCCTTTCTTGATCGTCATTGACTATTATAATCATTTATACACTTCATTATCAATATTAGGATCGCATCATTAGTGTGAATCCTCTAAGTTTTGATAAGCATTTAAACATCAATTTCTAAAATAGTCATCAAGTTACCGAATTTATGCAAATAATAATATCATCCTTCAATATCTGTTCCAGAATCGACATCGAGGATAACAGAATCACAAAATCGATAGTCACTTATCAAATCCATTTATGATTTGATCTATTGACACATGTTTATCATTTTCGATTTGAGGTTCAATTTCATTTACTATCACAAAATCGTATCTAAATCCTCAAATCCATTTTCATGTGGCCTTTATGATTTTATCCGAACTCATGCAATTGTCGATCTTATTATTCAAGATCTATTCTAAGGTTATAAGCACAATCATCTTTTCACATATTTATCACTCATTTCTTTGAATCCATAATTGATCGGATTGTGTCGTAATTAAATCTCCATTTCAATCTCTCGAATTTGTCCATATTATCACTTTCGAAATTATTTCAAAATCATGAAACCGGACTCGGTAAATTCTGGAAATCATTACTCCGTTAATAACTTCACAATCCAATCATTCGACCATCGAAATTTCAACTGTGATCTTCTCTTCCAAGCTACATCATATAATTATCATTACTTTTATCCGTGATCCGTCTAATTAATAACTCCACCTCAATCTCAACTTGATACCATTTGTGATATTAAAATTACTTGATTTATCGATTCTATAAGGTTTTAAACCATGTAATTCACCACATTATCGTTTTCAACGATCTATCTTCTCATCGATTTCAATATCAAACTCTTTCGGTAATACTATAAAATCCTTTCAATATTTATTTTCAATAATTATCTCCAAGATTCCATTTATGTGAGAAACTTAATCTTTTTCCTCAATTATTTTCCTAAAAATTTCGGCAGCATAACGGCTTAATTTTCCCTAACCTCCTGCAAGGGAAACACAATTTATACTTGCAGCCGTTGATTCTCACCAATTTTACCTCTTACTAAGACCCCCACCATCAGTTGTGGGTCCTCTTAGCGTTTTTTTGCAAATCTATTTAAATTGATGCATCATATAAAAATCATAATTCCATTTAAAGTCAATTAAATAAATGCATCATAAAAAAATCATAATTCCCACATACAATATAAAGCTACTAATGCTTTATAAAAGTATCTTACCTATTCGCCAAGCTTGGCGCACTTTCTGATTTTCGAGCATTGCCGAACTCCACCATTCGTCGCATTTCCGCTTTACTACAATTTCAATATCAATGCACTACATCAATATAACCATAATTTATTCAATAAATACCATCAATTTATTTTCTATATTTTCCTTACCACATTTTTTTTCTTCTCTTTCTTTTTCCTTTCCTTCTTCTTCTTCTTCCTTCTTTTCTTTCTCCTTTTCTTTTCTTTTCTTCTTTCTTTTCTTTTTCTTTCCTTTTTCTTTTCTGTTCTTTTTTTTTTTTCTGGCCTGAACCGGTTCGGACCGGTTCTGGCCGGTTCTAGCCGATTCACTTCTGCTGGCCGGTTCGGTCACCGGCGGCCACCCATTCCGGCGGTTCGACCACTCCACAGCTTGCCGAGGTTGCTACGAAGCCGGATCTGGTCTCGGTTTGGCCCCATCACCGGCGACGGCGCCGGATCTGGAAGCGACACTGGCGGCTCTTCTCTTCCTCTTTTCCCCTTCCTCCGCTGGTTTCCTCTTCGTCGGTGGCTCCTCTCACCTTCCCCTAGTCCCCGCCGGTCTCGTGGGGGGAGTGGCGGTGCCCGAATCGGCCGGCACCGCCGATCTCCTCTTCTCTTTTCCTCTCTTTTTCCTTTAGTTTTCCGCCTCTGTTTCGCTTCGCCAATCCCTCTTCCGTCGCCGGATTCATCTCCTCCTTTCCTTGGCTCGCCGGCCGACGTCCTCTCTCCCTTCTCCGACGACCGTTGCCGGTGCCACTCGGGGGAGACAAAATCGGGCTTCTCCCGATTGTTTCTTCTGTTTCTGTTTCTTTTTTTTTTTGTTATATATACAAACATAATATAACATATATATATATATATATATTCTTTTTACACAAAATACATATATATAAATTTTAATTTGAATTTATATATATATTTCAAATATATATGTATTTATAGATATATATTATATTACAATATATATAAATTTTGATAAAAATAATATTTACTTTTCTTATATATGTATATATTTTTATATATATATATATATATATACATAAAATATCATATTTATATACATATGTATTTGTATAAAAATACATTTATATAATTTATAATTATATAAATATATTTCTCTTTTATTTCTCATTTTCTTATTTAATTTGGATATTAATTTATCCAAATTAATTTTCCCCTTCATTTCTTATTTCCAATTTAATTTCCCTTTTAGTTTCTTATTTAAATTTGGATTTCACTTTGTCCAAATTAAATTTTCCGGATACTTTATATTTATTTAGAAAATTCTCGATCTTCACATTCTCCCCACCTTAAGAAATTCGGTCCTCCGAATTTAACTTATACTAAAAGGCGGTACCATTCTGTACTCTTATCTTTCTTATCCTTTCAATCATCCTTTAATTGATACTGCTAGCATACCTTCAATATTAAAATCACTTTTTTATACTGTTATATATCGTTTTTCTCCATATTTTTATACTCCTTAAAAACTTCTTATAAATTTGGAAATCCCAAAGCCTTTTGCTATGTTTCATAACATATGGCAATTCAAGATTCCATCATATGTAATGCTCACTGGAACTTCACATACATTCTCTCCGTTTCATATTTACATTTCGACTAAGGCATTAGAGAAATCTAGAAGTCTGAAGATGGAAAAGTGATTCAATTTGATCAATCAGTCTATAATCACTTCCATAATATCATATTCCTTTTTGGGTTTCGTATTATCCCCCAACACTCATTGTCACATCGATAAATCAAAGCTGCACCTCATTGCAGACTTTACTGTTAATCACCTCTTGCCATAAATGTAACATTTATCAATCATCTTCTCTCTATATCTCTTTTCACGTAATATTCTTATTACATCTCAATGTGATAACCAAAGTAAAAATCATTTTCAGTCTTAAATTCGAAAACTGCTTCATATTCATGTTCCCTTATAACTCGAAATCATATTTTCAATTTCCAATAATCTTCATAATTAAAGTGGGATTGTACTTTCAATCGAGCCATATGTTTTTGTTCAATCATTTTCAATGGCGATTCCTTTACCTCTTTCAACCCCTTTTCAGTTCACATATCGATCATATTCTATACCATCATTACATTATCTTCCATATAAATTGCCACAATCAATCATTCTCGATCATTCATATCCTATTCCTTTGAGGTGATACACAATTCTTTTATATCGTATCGATGCCGTTCATTAACGGTTTCCAGTCCGTTTCAATAGGCCATCGATTGGCAATTTTTTTTTGTCAAAGCCCAGCCTGTTTTAAATGGGCCGTCGACTGGTATCACCATACCAATAGCTGACAAATCTTGGTACAGATTGAAAATCAACAAGTTTACATGTAGACACTACACAGTACATGGGATGTAACACTATCACTGTCTCAACTACACTGACACGTACTAGACAAACCGTGCTCTGATACCATTAAATCTGTCACGACCCGAAGACCGCGACTTTCACTTGATTCTTATACTTTTCTTAGTCTACAAATTTATGGACTAAATTTTTCTTTTTCATTTTAAGGTTTGTATTCGGTGTCAGTGTAGTTACTATACTATCTCGGTGACCTATAGTTATTCCATTTAAATATTTAACAACCACGGAAACGATTCTTAGTTACATCCCGACTTGTTAAACAGAATATATACTGTGCTTCAATTTAAGTCTTACATGTAAACAAGTAATTTATAAGAAACATATACCTCAGAAGACTAGTACCAAGTCCATATACAGTCTCCGATGCCCACTGAGCAGCTCACATGGCAGATGTTAACTTCAATAATCTGAAAGAGATGAAATTTAGTGGGGTGAGCAAAACCACGGCTCAGTAAGATACTAATATAAATACAAGAGTAGGATTACACTGTCTTAATCTGCAATGCTCAAAACTTGCAAATTTGCAATCACAGTTAATCCTTTCTCATCGATAACATATCATTATCTCATTTCTTGTCATCTGTCTATCACTTATACTTTTAAAATTATCATCATAATCACTTTTCAGTCTTCTTGTCCTTACACTATAGTGCATCGCACAACAATCTGTCGTATCCAAATTGAATGTCATATACTATTAGTCTATATTTTCCTCTATCTCGGAGTACATCATGTCCAATTGAAGCACCATATCAATTCACTGTATATTTCATAATCGTACTCCTGTAATTTATCATCTCATATCACTTTTCCTTATAGAGAAATCATGATCACCACAGTGTAAGTTCACAATTCTCTTCATATCTATCATATGTCCATGTATCATATCATGTCATCGTCTAGATGAAATATCATTTATGTCGAGTCATGACATTTATCATGAAACTCGTGTACGAAGCATATTATCATGTCAAGGTTTAATATGCAATTATGTAACTTTACTGTATAAACCGCTATCTTTTCAAATCATATCATATATACTTTAGGACATGCTCAACATATGAATTTTCAATTCATTTCAAATTTGCTTTTAAGACATGATAGAAACATGTTCATTTTCAGTTCATGTATCCGTTTTCGGAGCATGTCTAAAACATGTGCGGTTTTAAAACATTTTTCATATACTATAAATCATATCAGGTTTAGAGTTCATATCAAATCAGTCTATACTCTAAACCGCATGTCATTTCAAATTCGACACAAAATCTTATATAAATCATGTAAGTGTCGAAATCATTTATCATATACTTTTAAAACATATTCTGTAAATCATATCAGGTCTAGAGTTCATATCAAATCAAACTATACTCTAGACCGCATATCATGCCATGTTCGACACAAAATTACGTATAAATCATATAAGTGTCGAAATCATATGTCATGGACTTTTAAAACATGTTTAAAACATGTACTGTTTCAAAACATATTTCATTTCAAATCTGTTTCATGTACAGTATAAATCATGTCAAGTCTAGAGTTCATATCAATAAAAATCATACTCTAGACTTCATATCATATCAATTAGAGACTAGGCTAGATCCCTATCATCTCTATCAATAAAGACTTAAATCACTGTAGCTAGCAGTGAATCATATCATCGTCCCCTAGAAACCAACTAGGGCGCTATCTATGGCCATAGACCTCATCTCTCTCAGCCCCACTGATCAGGCGTGACTGAGACCTGTCCACGACTATTGTCGGACAAGCATATCTATCTGCCTAATGAGCAAAGCTCCAATTAGGCGGTTTCCACTATGCTTTATTGAATTTAATTCTCTTAGGGTGCCTACAGTCTCATAAAACATTTAAATCTATAGCTTTATTTTCAATATCATGTAAAGCATATGGTAAAATTCTGAATGATATTTCATATATCAAAATATATATATCTACCATATACTTTCATTTCAAAACAAATCAATACTTTTCAGTATTCATATAAACATTATTAAAATGTTTCAAGTTGCAAGAAAGCATGCTTAAATGCGATGCTGTAAAACATTTCAGTATGCAACTTCGATAATGTTTCCATCAAATACGCTAAAGCGATTCATTTAACTTTATCACCATCAATTATTCGATTTCAAGACTTTCTTTCTGTCAACCAATAAATCACTATACAATTCATTCACTATTCATCTAATTCAGTATTCAATTTGCTCAGTACTCAATTCATTTGGAAATCGAATCACTTGGTATTCAGACCATTCGGTATTCAATACCCTTTCTTGATCGTCATTGACTATTATAATCATTTATACACTTCATTATCAATATTAGGATCGCATCATTAGTGTGAATCCTCTAAGTTTTGATAAGCATTTAAACATCAATTTCTAAAATAGTCATCAAGTTACCGAATTTATGCAAATAATAATATCATCCTTCAATATCTGTTCCAGAATCGACATCGAGGATAACAGAATCACAAAATCGATAGTCACTTATCAAATCCATTTATGATTTGATCTATTGACACATGTTTATCATTTTCGATTTGAGGTTCAATTTCATTTACTATCACAAAATCGTATCTAAATCCTCAAATCCATTTTCATGTGGCCTTTATGATTTTATCCGAACTCATGCAATTGTCGATCTTATTATTCAAGATCTATTCTAAGGTTATAAGCACAATCATCTTTTCACATATTTATCACTCATTTCTTTGAATCCATAATTGATCGGATTGTGTCGTAATTAAATCTCCATTTCAATCTCTCGAATTTGTCCATATTATCACTTTCGAAATTATTTCAAAATCATGAAACCGGACTCGGTAAATTCTGGAAATCATTACTCCGTTAATAACTTCACAATCCAATCATTCGACCATCGAAATTTCAACTGTGATCTTCTCTTCCAAGCTACATCATATAATTATCATTACTTTTATCCGTGATCCGTCTAATTAATAACTCCACCTCAATCTCAACTTGATACCATTTGTGATATTAAAATTACTTGATTTATCGATTCTATAAGGTTTTAAACCATGTAATTCACCACATTATCGTTTTCAACGATCTATCTTCTCATCGATTTCAATATCAAACTCTTTCGGTAATACTATAAAATCCTTTCAATATTTATTTTCAATAATTATCTCCAAGATTCCATTTATGTGAGAAACTTAATCTTTTTCCTCAATTATTTTCCTAAAAATTTCGGCAGCATAACGGCTTAATTTTCCCTAACCTCCTGCAAGGGAAACACAATTTATACTTGCAGCCGTTGATTCTCACCAATTTTACCTCTTACTAAGACCCCCACCATCAGTTGTGGGTCCTCTTAGCGTTTTTTTGCAAATCTATTTAAATTGATGCATCATATAAAAATCATAATTCCATTTAAAGTCAATTAAATAAATGCATCATAAAAAAATCATAATTCCCACATACAATATAAAGCTACTAATGCTTTATAAAAGTATCTTACCTATTCGCCAAGCTTGGCGCACTTTCTGATTTTCGAGCATTGCCGAACTCCACCATTCGTCGCATTTCCGCTTTACTACAATTTCAATATCAATGCACTACATCAATATAACCATAATTTATTCAATAAATACCATCAATTTATTTTCTATATTTTCCTTACCACATTTTTTTTTCTTCTCTTTCTTTTTCCTTTCCTTCTTCTTCTTCTTCCTTCTTTTCTTTCTCCTTTTCTTTTCTTTTCTTCTTTCTTTTCTTTTTCTTTCCTTTTTCTTTTCTGTTCTGTTTTTTTTTTCTGGCCTGAACCGGTTCAGCCCGGTTCTGGCCGGTTCACTTCTGCTGGCCGGTTCGGTCACCGGCGGCCACCCATTCCGGCGGTTCGACCACTCCACAGCTTGCCGAGGTTGCCACGAAGCCGGATCTGGTCTCGGTTTGGCCCCATCACCGGCGACGGCGCCGGATCTGGAAGCAATACTGGCGGCTCTTCTCTTCCTCTTTTCCCCTTCCTCCGCCGATTTCCTCTTCGTCGGTGGCTCCTCTCACCTTCCCCTGGTCCCCGCCGGTCTCGTGGGGGGAGTGGCGGTGCCCGAATCGGCCGGCACCGCCGATCTCCTCTTCTCTTTTCCTCTCTTTTTCCTTTAGTTTTCCGCCTCTGTTTCGCTTCGCCAATCCTTCTTCCGTCGCCGGATTCATCTCCTCCTTTCCTTGGCTCGCCGGCCGACGTCCTCTCTCCCTTCTCCTCTCTTCCCTTCTCCGACGACCGTTGCCGATGCCACTCGAGGGAGACAAAATCGGGCTTCTCCCGATTGTTTCTTCTGTTTCTGTTTCTTTTTTTTTTTGTTATATATACAAACATAATATAACATATATATATTCTTTTTACACAAAATACATATATATATAAATTTTAATTTGAATTTATATATATATTTCAAATATATATGTATTTATAGATATATATTATATTACAATATATATAAATTTTGATAAAAATAATATTTACTTTTCTTATATATGTATATATTTATATATATATATATATATACATAAAATATCAGATTTATATACATATGTATTTGTATAAAAATACATTTATATAATTTATAATTATATAAATATATTTCTCTTTTATTTCTCATTTTCTTATTTAATTTGGATATTAATTTATCCAAATTAATTTTCCCCTTCATTTCTTATTTCCAATTTAATTTCCCTTTTAGTTTCTTATTTAAATTTGGATTTCACTTTGTCCAAATTAAATTTTCCGGATACCTTATATTTATTTAGAAAATTCTCGATCTTCACATTTTGAATTATGGAAAGGTTGGAAACCGAGTTTGAGACATATGCGTGTTTGGGGTTGTCCGTCAGAAGTGAGAATTTATAATCCACATGAGAAGAAACTTGACCCAAGGACAGTTAGTGGTTTCTTTATTGGTTATGCTAAAACGTCTAAGGGTTATAGATTTTATTGTCCAACTCATACTACTAGGTTTGTGGAATCTAGAAACACTAAGTTTCTTGAAAATGACATGATTAGTGGAAGGGATCGGTTCAGGGATTTAATTCCTGCTCATGATCATAAGGAAAAACAACCTTCTACATCGTCATTGTCAAATAGATTGGCTATAATTCATAGCACGCCTCAAGTTCCAATAGCTGCAGAACAACCAATCATTCAAGTTCCACAAGTTGTTGAAAACCTTCCAGTGGATCAACAAGTTTAGGACTTATCTCAAAATCTTGAACAAATAGTTGAACCACAAGCTCCTCATGGAGAAGGTGATTCAACATGAAGACGATCTACTCGTGAAAAGAGATCGACAATTCCTAGTGACTATATTGTGTATCTACAAGAAACTGATATTGGAGCCGATAATGATCCTAAAACGTTTTCACAAGCCATGAGTTGTAAAGAGTCTAAATTATGGTATAATGTTATGAAGGATGAGATGGATTCCATGAAAAGCAACAGAGTCTGGGACCTTATAGAGTTGCCTAACGGGGCGAAGGCCATTGGCTGTAAGTGGGTCTTTAAGACCAAAAGAGACTCATTAGGCAACATTGAAAGATATAAAGCGAGACTTGTTACTAAGGGATTTACTCAAAAAGAAGGAATCGATTACACGGAGACCTTTTCTCCTGTATCCAAGAAAGATTCTTTGCGTATAATTTTAGCATTAGTTGCACATTTCGACCTTGAGTTGCAACAAATGGATGTGAAAACAGCATTTCTTAATGGTGATCTAGAAGAGGAGGTATACATGAAACAACCTAAAGGTTTCTCTTCTAGTGAAGGCGAACACTTGGTTTGCAAGCTTAAAAAATCCATATATGGTCTGAAATAAGCATCCCGTCAATGGTATTTCAAATTCCATGGAGTAATTTCTTCTTTTGGTTTTGTTGAAAATCCCATGGATTAATGTATATACCAGAAGATCAGTGGGAGTAAAATATGTTTTCTTGTTTTATATGTGGATGATATTTTGCTTGCAAGTAACGATTAAGGTATGCTACATGAAGTGAAACAATTTCTCTCTAAAAACTTTGATATGAAAGATATGGGTGAGGCATCTTATGTCATTGGCATTAATATCCATAGAGATAGATCTCGTGGTGTATTAGGTTTATCACAGGAAACTTATATCAATAAAGTTTTGGAGAGATTTCGAATGAAGGATTGTTCACCAAGTGTTGCTCCCATCTTGAAAGGTGATAAATTTAGTCTAAACCAATGTCCAAAGAATGATTTAGAGAGAGAATCCATGAAGAATATGAAGGAAACCGAAACAAACACGCAGCGGAATTTAAATCATTCGGCCTCCACCAGGATCGATTCGGAGAGTTGCCTGATTAGGGTTTTGAGATTTTACCTAACGTTTTCTCTGATTTTCTGTCGTTGGTCGAGTCACAAGCAACAACTTTTCGTTCCTGCCTCTATGGTATCCACACGAACGGATCTCACGACTCTTGAACGTCTCATGATCAGAAGCCTTAAAGAGCGTTTTTGATTCCTTATAACCGAATTGCTAGCTTTGATTAAAAGAATATTTTGTTTTCTGTTTAATTGTGCGGCTCTTCTTTAGAAAACACAAAACATCCTTTTATAGGCAGTAAATTTTACCCTAAAATTTACTGTCAAATAGAACTCTAATCCTACTTAGAATAGGATTAGTTATATCCTTAATCCAATTCAGAATAGTATTCCTTAATCCAATTCAGAATAGGATTAATTAAGCTCCTAATTGATTCGTTCTAAGTGTGCGACCCAATAGGTTCTCAAAACAATGGCAATGACAAAATTGTCACAGACAATGAGCGGTATCTAGCAACACATCATTGCTACCCATGTAACGAGAATGTCAATGACTTGACATAACCTTACTCGTGATAGATGTTACCGTGTAGTCTAATCCCTTTATCCTTTGATGTCTTGATTAGACACAAGTCATGGAATGTGTCACACTTGTATAGTCTAATCAGCATTTCTTGATTCCTGAGTAGACTAATTAATCAAATAAAATCAATATCTCATATTGACTTATTCGAGCACGACCATGCATTTCTTAGTCTCACTCTATCAAAGGGCCCAAGACATCACTCTTGTTATATAAGAGGGATAAATCTTATCTTGATCACTCAACATCCCTCTACATAGATCAAGGCATACCCAATTACTACCTTTATAGTCCATCCTGTTACGAATGACATCTAGCAGCATTAAAGTATGCAATTCTCTATGTTGGGATCTCTGATGATCTCAAGTCAAAGGATCACATACACCATCATCACTATGAGAATCGCTTATGACACTCATATAACAATCCATGTAGCGTTCTCATGGAGGGTTGATCCAGTACATAGTTCTCTGACATGTACCTATGTGATGACTTGATATCCTATATCCATGACAATGGTCATCAGTCAACCACATACTAGTCTTATCGTATCATTGTTATCCTTGTTCACAATAATACTTGACTAGGGATATTTTAAGAATAGTGTGTTATTACTATTCTAAGGACATTATCATATAAGATTACATTACGCAATTATAAGACAAATATAATAATGAACTATAATAAATAAAATGTCATGATACATAAAAAATGCCAAAGTCAATCATCTAATGAATGGTTTTAAGGGCATAATCCAACAGAATATTCCATATGCTTCTGCAGTTGGAAGCCTTATGTATGTTCAAGTCTGCACAAGACCTGACATTGCATTTGCAGTTGGAATGTTAGGGCGATATCAAAGTAACCCAAGGATAGACCACTGGAGAGCTACAAAGAAAGTCACGAGGTATCTCCAAGGAACCAAAAATTACATGCTTATGTATAGACAAATGAACAATTTGCGTGTGGTAGTCTATTCTGATGCAGATTTTGCTGGCTGTGTTGATTCTCGTAAATCAACATCTGGGTACATTTTCATTATGGCTGGTGGAGCTGTTTCATAGAGAAGTGTTAAGCAGACTTTAATTGCTACCTCTACTATGGAAGCCGAGTTTGTCTCTTGTTTTGAGGCTACTTCACAGGGTGTATGGCTTAAGAGTTTCATTTCTAGACTTAGAATTATGGATTCTATTTCTAGGCTATTGAAAATTTTCTGTGACAACTCAGCTGCAGTGTTCTTGGCTAAGAATAATAAGAGTGGAAGTAGAAGCAAGCACATCGACATTAAGTACTTAGCCATTAGAGAACATGTTAAGGAAAAGAAAGTGGTCATTGAGCATATTAGCACTGAGTTAATGATTGCCGATCCTTTGACTAAGGGCATGCCACCAACGAAATACAAGGATCTTGTGGATAAAATGGGGATTGTTTCCTCTTTATAATTTGTATATACATTCAGTATGTTAATGAAACTCTTTTGCATTCAAATATTTTCTCATATTCATGTGCACCTTAATTTATTTGAGAAAATATATATTTTATTCTGGACCAAGAATAAACATAGGGTTTATTCATTAAGTTAATTGTTGCCACATTAAGTGTAGTACTTGAGAAATTAAATACATTGTAATACATAGATGATAATACTCGTTCTTAGAGAACTTATCACTATGATTCATGTGTTTGTTTCTTAAGTAAGTTATTCAATACTTAATTCAACGTATGGACCAAGTGGGAGATTGTAACGTTTTCTTCATTATGCATATTAATGGTCATTTTGCATATTAATGGTCCAATACGTTTTGATATTAAATGCAATGGTAACAGACAGCCATTACGTTTTTTTTACATTAATACAATGGTAATTGACAGACATTAATGCAATGGTAACGGACAGACATTAATGCAATAGTAATGACAATCATTAATGCAGTGGTAACGAACAGCCATTCTTGACGGAAGAACGACTATATAAGAGCTGTACTTGGTCCTGACTAATCTCTTCTATTCAGAGACGATATACCATCTAAGTCAGAAGAGGATTAGTGAGAAATCGAATACATATATCCCACTTGACAATGGCTGGAGGTATGGTTATTTGTTTTCCGCATTACTTGATTTTTATTGTTAGAAATATGTTCAAGATCAACATATTTATTCTTACAATATGTTGAAACGTAAATTAAATATCACAAGATATAGATCGTACCCAATATTAATTATATTTATACTCTCTTGATTATATTACTTTTAGTGCCAATGTTTACAAATTTTAATATCAGGTTGGTCCTTATTTCGGAAAGCAAACAATTATGGTCATGATATATATTACAAAATATAGGCATCATAATGATTTTGGAACAAAAAATCTAAAAGTAAAAGTTAGAAGATTTTAAAAATACAAAAATTATTGTCAGCTCTTTTGATTTAAATGTGATTGATTACTTAGAAAAAAATTTATTCTTTTAATAAAATCTTAAAATTAATAAAATTTTAAAAAACTATTTTTATTGTACGAAAACAGAATTTGGATTCTACAATTATGCATGTGAAAGGAATTAACGTACCTCACATTGATCACATATTATATGTTAAAGAAAAAAATGAACTTAAGTTTAATATTAAAACAACATTCCCTTAATCTATTTTTATTGAAACAAAATTTCCATTCTGTTTTTTTAAATAAGTTATTTATTTAGGAATAAAATAAATATTTTTTTGTCATAAAATATTCTCCTAAAATTTTCAACTCGTAGGTGAAATTTAGAAAAAGGTCCCTTCGTATAAAACTTTTCACAAAAATTCTTTGTGAAAGCCCCATTTTCCCCATATTCAATATAAGTTAAAGAGTGAAGAAATTAAAAAACAAGAGTTGATCATTAAGATTTCTAAATAGAGGGTTTGTTTGGTAAAGAAGTATCCAATATGGGTCCCACGAGGACTTTTACTGTCCAAATTGAAGCAAAACCCCAAAGTAACGATCTTTGAAATGAAACATTGAGATTGCAAGAATCTACATCTCAAAATTCCCTTGTTTGAGCATGTTTTGAAGAGCGGGCAATAATTTTGAAATTGACGGTTACATCCATAAGGCCCAAAATTTTTTCGTAAATAGCGGTCAGTCTAATTTGATTTATGAACAATTGACAGTCATAGGTGAATCCTCATATGAAGAAGTCTTACGTGATTCCAACCTGTAGATTGAATCACACGAAGATGTTGAAAATAAAGCGAACGAACAAACAAGAGTATTTTGGTAATTTCACCAAAATGACGGTCAAACCCTGATAAAAGTTGATGTTTCGACTAAATTATATCAAATAGATATAATTAGCATTGAAATAAAATTTAGCATTGAAATAAAAATAGTTTGAAGTTAAATTGAATATTTAATCAAATATTGAAATAGTGAGAACATAAAAGAAATTTTTAAAATTGTTGAGGGCAAAATGGTAATTTGGCCTAAAAGATATTATTCAAACAGAAAAATATCATTTTCTTCCTTATAAGTGGATGGCCATAGATGGGTAGTGAGAGAAAATCATAAGAAAGTTTGGCTTTTAGAGGGAGAAAGTGATAAAACCCTAGTGTATAAGTCTCGAATCGAAAAACTCACTAAGTGAAAGTTGTTCTTCTCATTAAGCTCTATCACATACTTCCAAATCAGCCATTGGAATGACCATTTGAAGGGTAGAAAAGGCTCTTCAAGGTCCGTTCAACAAGGTAAGTAAGAGAGAGAAAAATCTACTTTTGCTCAATCCACCATACGTGATGTTTTTAGGTGTATTAAGTTTGTTTATGATGTTAATTTGAAACAAAACCATGTGTATAGGGTCTTTATGGTTTCGACCAACATGGGTTTATGTGTTATCATGCTTAATTTGATGCAAATTGGGTATTAGAATATCGTATAAATTGATATAAGACTATCGGAGAAGTTAGAACTAAAAAAGGAGTTGTTTTGATTGTATTTGTAGTTTTTGCATCCGGTAGTGCGAGAGCCACTTATACTATTACTGTACATGATGTTAGACATTGGCTCACTATTCAATTTCTATATATTTTGCAAGTTATAAAGAAAATAGTGACGTGGGCCCCATTAGCTCTACAATGCCTGGATGGACGTGAGATTGATCAAACAATGTCCGGAGGGTATGATAAGCCTAAGGTAAGAATTTCGATATTAAAATACCTTATTTATATTATTTTTGGGATGTGTGCCAATAATTTAGAAAATGACGATTAAGGACATAGCCTAGTGGCATTTTTATAAATTGTGGTCAAACTAAAATGAATTTGGACCAAGTAAATATAGCATGATATTCTACATAAAAATAAATCTTAGGCTATATAAATAGATAGATCAAAACGGTGGTTAAACTAGAAATTTACACAATTTACCCGATAGAGGTAATATCGTAATTTCACCATTTCAGTAGATTGAACCTCCCAAGCTTCATTTGGTATTGGCATGATGTCATGAGCATTATTAAAAAAATTCTTTTCACTCAAACAAAGATACGTAGACCCGTATGTTGCTCAAGAACTTCTCAATGTTTTTCTGACATCCAGCATTGTCAAAACTTCTTTTTCTAGAATTTAGTAGATTTAAAGAAGACAAAACCTGGAGTCCTTGTTCTCTTCGCGCACCCTATAAGCAAATGAGTAGAATACCATACATATATATATGGCTTCAAGTGCATAACCTTTTTCAACTACTAACTTTAAGTAATAGTCTTGACTTAGCTTTCCTTTGCCTAAAATAATTTAGCATTTCTTTGTTATATAATGCCTTTACATTCTTGCTTATTTTAGAAGAGATTTTCTCGCTTTCAATCCATATTGGTGAGAAACATAGGTTTTTTAATAAAACATTCTCAAAGATATCATCGTCTTTTGAGGCTTCATTAAAAGCCTTACAACTTATGGTGGCATTCACGAAATCAGTAGTTAAAATGGAAGCCACATATTTAAGAATAAAAAACAAGATCACCAATGGAAGGGATTCAATAATACTGTTGCATAGCTAGATAGTTTTGTTCTTCATGGTTAATTTTGAGAGTAGAAAGGAAAAGAGCCAATATTGTTGGAGTAAAAGATAGAGGTAGAGAAACTGTAGAATAAAAGTGATGGATGATGGATATTTATTTGAACTTTAAGTATTACAGCATGCTTGGCCTGAAATGCAACATTAGTAAATTGGCCTTTCCAATATTAAAGCATGTAAATCTAAGATGAAAAAGCATAAGACAGAAAAGATTATGTTTGAAAACCTAAGCTGTAGTCTATGAATAAATTAAAACCCTAGTTTAATTTATAGAAACAGCAAAATGTTTGTTCAATAGCTTTTACCTAAAACTAAAGATTTCCAAAGTACTTGAATCTTCAATTTTGAGAGACAAACATTAAGCCAAAAAAGCTACATTTGAATCAAAAATCATAGTCTATTCACATGTAAATAAGATGACACTTAACAAGTAAAACAAGTTTTAGTTGTACAATTAATAATATTAACTATAGTAACTTCAGTTAACTAAAACCGTAGGCTTTGTCTACAATAACTATTATACAAATGTAAATTCATATACTTTTAATTTTTAAAGAATAAAGTTTGTTGGAAATCCTAGCCTTTGTTTAATTACGTTTAAGTAAGATGTGGTCTTTTATCATCTTAGACTACATTTTTCATAAATGTAGTTAGAGCCATGGTGTTTGAAAGCTAAAAACATGATTAAGATTCCAAAATCGTAGTTAAAGATTAGATTACGTGCTCTTTTGAAAATTGGTGTTAATGTTTTTGTATAATCATAATCTCTATTATTTTTTTCTAGTAGTGATTAGCAGAATTACCATAGGCAAATCTAATAGATGAGCCAATAGGTCTTGTATAGAGCTATGAAAAACTATAGGAAATAGTTACTTTCAAGGGCCATCAATTATTTTTCAGCTTTCTTTCTTATTTTTCCACCTAAAACACCAAATATCAGTAGAGAAAAACTATCCAAGCCTTATAAAGTTCTTGGAAATGAGAAGAGCACATAAAGCCATTAATAACAGGAAGCAAACATGACTCCGTATAGGAGTCTTAGAACAAGAATAGAAACCGTGTGGAGATAGAAAATCGATGAAATTACCTTCATAGGACATAAATATTATCACCTAGTCTATCATTGGATTTGTACTTAGACCTTTGAGATAAAGTCTTAGACTCTAATCACTTTGATGTCCCCTTAGACCAATTCAGGATTACAAATAGAAATCAAAACAGGCAAATGCACTGGTGATCTACATCACAGCCTAATTTAGAGAGGTTATGAACTAAAGAATTAGCATCGAGTATTGACAACAGAGTAGAGATAAATTCAAATTTTCTAAAGCTATTCTTGTACCTGACTTTAAAATTTTAGATATAGCCAATTAACACCATTCTCTAAGATAACAAAATCAAAGCCATTTCATCTCGGCATGGCATTAAGATAATTCATCACTGAACAAAACATCCTTCATTTTCATGCTTAAACCAAACTGTATTAGTGTTAATTTACTTTCCTTGGATCAAGATATTTGAGGTCTGATTGGCTAAGGAATTCCTAGAAGAGAATTCATTTCAATCAGAATATTTAAAATTCTAAAATTCAATTTTCTTGTTTGTGCAAAAAATGTGAAGAATTTCAAATTTTAAAAGTAATTTCAAAAGGTGTGATTTTTCAAAATTTTTCTCAAATTACCCTCACTTTATTACACTTAATCCATAATTAAAACTAAAAAAATGAAATATCATTTTATTTAAATATAGAAGATATTTTATTTTATATTTTTCCTTTTTCTTATATTTAATATCATTATTTTTATTTTACAATTGTTTTTATTTCATAAGATTCTAATAGTCAAATTTTCTTTCTAAAAAATATTATCCAAACAATGCAATTACATATACTAGTATTTCGAATTGATGAATTTTGAAATGATTTTATTTTAAAATTCTTTAAAATTTAAAAATTTCACATACAAACGCATTATTAATTTATAATTAAACGTGTGTATCCCTATACCATTTAGCTCAAGCCTTTGGCCTAATATTTAGCTAAGGCTCAATAGCCCAACTACAAATCAGCTTAATAGTAATATTTAGTTAAGGCTTAAATAGAATTATCATTGAATCAGATATCTTACATGGATATAGAATCCTCATTATTCCTAAATACTACTAGCTAATAAGCTATATATAAAGGAGACCAAGGTAGGCACAAAATATACTCTCTAAGCTTTCTACTATTTATATACTATCTCAATTTCCCATTCTCTTACTATTATATCATATTTTGAATATGACTTGAGGGTCGAAGTATTCTTTGGAGTAAAAACTTCGACATGATCTCACTATTTTCTGTCTTGGCAAGCTTAATATTTTAAATTAGGCAATTTTTTCGTATCAAAATTGTTTTATCTCGAATAGTTATCAACATGTTAAGCATGATATTCTAAACTAGGTGATTTTTGTATCTCAAAATTGACCTATCCCGAATAATTATCATCATGTATAATATGTACTTGTAAAATAAGTTCCAGTTTGCGCATAGGTGAAATGCCTAAAAATAAATGTATAATATTAGGCATATGCATACTAAAATATATATAATACCTTCAATAGCAATATAACTACTTTTACAACTAATATTGGCAGGGCCATGGTGCATTCGCGTTGTCATATTTATTTGACTATTTAAGCAATTGATAAATTTTATGTGTATAGCTGTATTGAAGTGGTCCTCTCAATAATTCAATCCCTACACGGTCATGTAATATGAATTGATTACTACTTCCGAGAAGAGTATAGAATATTATAAGTTGTGGATCCAGTAGAAAGGTATAATTTTCAACTACTTTGTGTCACCTTCGATACACTATTGATTTTCAACGTGTAATTTTCAACTACTGTGTCAACTACTTTGTGTCACTGAACTTACACTGACACCAAATCGATACACTATTGATTTTCAACTACTTTGTGTCACCTTCGATACACTATTGATTTTCAACGTGTAATTTTCAACTACTACTATTTTATTATATTTAAATATTATTTTAATTTTTTTAAATTTATAATGCTTTTAGATTTAATAGTTCTAATTTCTTCTCAGATTTCATACTTGTATCATAAAATAGAATACATTAATAAAAACTTGAATTTATTTAAAATAGTATGAAAATAAAAGGTAAAAATATAAAATAACAAACTTTCAAATTTCAAACATTTATTTTTATCAAACAATATATTTATATTCAACATTTAATTTTTAATAAAATCTCAAATAATTTTTATAATTTAAATTTAATATTTATTGAATTCAATACTAAAAACTCCATATTTAATTTTTTCACACTTAATTTTTCAATTTATAAAACTGCAACAAAGGATACTTAACTTTGCTGTCTCCCCTTGTCATACTTAAACTCCACCAAACCTCGCATTTGAAAAGTCAAGCCGTTGGTAATGAAAGAAATGATGTCTCAGGCATGTAGAGTCTCACCAAAGCTTCCATGGAAGGTCAAACTTTTCGTTTCCACCATGTCCTTTGCCGTCGATATCTCTCGCCGGTCCAATTTCACTGTCAATCGGACTCTTATGAACCTATTTGACTTCAAATCCTTTTCTTCCCAAAAGCCCGTCAACGGCGTTAAATCCTTTGATATCGTCGTTGACGCTTCCTGCAACCTTTGGTTCCGCCTCTACACACCTACCAGCAGTGCCACTTCCACTCATGGGGGTACTTTTCCAGTCATAGTCTTTTTCCATGGTGGGGGTTTTACCTTCATGGCTGCCAATTCCAAGCCTTACGACGATTTCTGCCGTCGACTAGCTCGAGAGCTTACGGCGATTATAGTCTCCGTCAACTATCGGCTCTCACCAGAGCATCGATTCCCATCCCAATACGAAGACGGCCTCAAAGTTTTAAAGTTCATCGACGACTGGGAAGGTCTCATTCCAATGAATGCCAATCTGAAACACTGCTTTGTTGCCGGAGACAGCGCAGGAGGAAATTTGGCTCATCACGTAGCTATGAAAGCTATGGAGCACAAATTTCACAACTTGAAGCTGATTGGACTTATAGCAATACAACCATATTTTGGCGGAGAAGAAAGGACAGAATCCGAAATCAAGTTGGAGGGAGCTCCCTTGGTTTCAATGGAGCGTACAGACTGGACGTGGAAGGCGCTTTTGCCTCCAGGGTCAGACAGGGACCATCCAGCTGTTAATGTGTTTGGGCCTAACGCTGTTGACATTGGCAGCTTGAATTTTCCTGCAACGATTGTGTTTGTTGGCGGGTTTGATCCATTGCAAGATTGGCAAAAGAGGTATGTGGAGGGGTTGAAGAAATGTGGGAAAGAAGCGTATTTGGTAGAGTATCCGAATGCCATTCATGGTTTTTATGTTTTCCCAGAACTGCCAGAGTCTTCTTGCTTCATCAACGAGACTAGGGATTTTATGCAAAAGCAGCAAAGCGTATCTGGCTAATGTGTGTTTTTTATATTATGTCATATATATCGTCCAATAAAAGGTCATCTTCATATCATCAGTTTGACAAGCCTGTAGCTGTACTCCAACAATTTAAATCTGTCCATAATTTCAAGAATTTTTCTTTTACCATTATTTATTGGTTTTATCTATGTTTTTTTAGGTTTTCATTGTGATTCTATAATTAGATATGAAATTAGTTTTTTTTTTATTATTTTATTCGTTAAACACAATTGTTATTGGAAAAATTCTAAACATATGTCGTGGAACAACTGTAATGCTCCGATTCTTGAAAATCGGAACTAATTTTTTTTATTTTTACACGATTCTCATTTCTAATAAGCTAAAACTTTCTTAACTAACTCAACATTTAATCGTTCAGATCGGTCCCAGTACACTAAATTACAATACACATTTGTTTTTTTATACAAATACCTAACAACAAAACTATGGTTGGCATTCAAACTTCTTTAGCTTACTATTTACATCCCTTTTCACACTAAAGTACTATACAATGAGTGTCTGACTATCATACTTACAAGGTATAATATCAAAACTTCGTAGACACCTGATTAGAACCATCTCTTAACAATTGACCATTCCTGCACATAAATTTGTAAAGTAGAAGGAGGTGAGCTTACGCCCAGTAAAAAATATATATAAAAGAATTGATATTATGCATACCTCTATGCGTATGTTGAAAACATATTTCAGAAATATGCAGTCAGTATTTGAAAACAGTATTTGGGCTCTCTACCAAAAAGGATACCATAATCGATCAGGAGTACCATGTTGAGTATGGAAGAATGCTTTGGAGCACCTTACTTGTCTCAATCTCTAACTCCGATTTTAGGGAATTTATTAGGAAATCACTTGATTATATGGTTTAATAAATATACATTAAATAATTTTCAGTGAATTCGTCAAAATATCCTTTATACAGTAAACTATTCAGAAAATCATTTAGTAAATCACACAACAACCAGTTTAGAAAATCGTTCAGATATCACACTATAAACGGTTCAAAAATCGTTCAATAAATCACTCAAAATACTCATCAGAAACAGTTCCGAAAACACATCCTCCGAAAACAGTTTCTTAAATCGATCAAAGATTACATTCAGAAAATAGTTCAGTAGACATTTCAGGAGTTACGCATTCAGAAAACTATTCCGAAATCACACATTCAGAGAAGTCCTTCAGTGAGCTTATCAAAAAATCATATACTAAGAAAACCATTCCATAAATTAATTATAAATCACTCACTCAGAATATGGTTCAAAAAACTTATCGATAAACAATGTAATGTACATTTCAGTAAACAGTTAAGTAAACAATTTGGTAAACTATTCAGTAAGCAGTTCAGTAAACGTTCAATAAACCATTCAGTAAATAATTCAATTGTCAGTCCAGTAAACCAATGAATAGGCAGATCCCTAAACGATTCAACAAACAATTCAATAAATGATTTAGAAAACAGTTCAGTAAACAATTCATCAAACCGGTCAGTAAGCCTCAGCAAACGACTCAGTAAATGCTTTAATAAATAGTTCAGTAGATATTTCAATAAGTAATTCAGTAAATAGTTTAGTAAATTGTTTAGAAATTCAGTAACCAGTATAGTAAACCGTTCAGAAATTCAATAACCAGTATAGTAAATCGTTCAATAATCAGTTTAGAAAATAATTTGGTAAGTAGTACAGTAAACAATTCAATAAATGGTTCAGTGGAGACGAGGCAACACCCAACAAAGTCATGCAGTTTCAGTAATTAGTAATAATAAGACATATGGTCATAGTCATAATGGTGTCCTCAGTGTGCACTAATTAGGTGACATTTAGGACGTTGATGTCACGACTCGAAGGCCATGATGTATACTTAACACATACACTTATTCCATTAACCCAAATTTAAGAACTAAATTTTTCTGTATTGTGCATTACATAATGTCTACACATGATAACCAACATGATATACAAAATTTCATATACCTCATAAGTATCAAAATAGAGTTCAGAAGACTTAAACAAGTACCACTACTAGGTACAGTCCCTAAGGGCCCACACGGAACTCCAAGCGTGGACTTTAGCTTGTATGATATATGATGATGTTAGAAGGGGGTAAGCAAACCACGGCTCAGTAAGCAGCTTAAATAAATACAGACTAGGCTCATGTCGTAAAATATGATTATGTATGCATGAATCGCATAAAATATCATGTATGCATAATGCCATGGCTAGCTACTAACAATTAATCTATAACAAATTGTATATGCTCATTCAAACTTTTTCTCCAAATATTTAACCTACACAATTGCTTACCTTTCAATACTTAAATCGATAAGGTTAGGCATAATGTTTCTAACCATTACAAATAGCTAATGATACTATAGCGTAATACAAATAAAACTTAGGTAGTTATTTCGACTCACTGTCATGCATATAACATCCACCCTAACTAGTGATAGGTAAAATGTCACAAAGTCATAACCGTATAGCACTTAGTTCCCAAAAGACTTTAGAGGTGGCTCCCACAGTTCCGAAGGTAACTGTGTAGCGCATAGCTCTCTTGGGGTCTCTAGAGGTGACTCACACGGTCCAAAAGCAGTCGTTTTTATTCAGCTACCTTTTAGGCGTATGATTTCAATGATTCATAGGTACTTGTATATCACTTAGTTCCTAGAAGACTTTAGAGGTGGCTCCCACTGTTCCGAAGGTAACTGTGTAGCATATCGCTCCTTTGGGGTCTCTGGAGGTGACTCACACGATCCAAAAGAAGTCAGTCTTATCTAGTTGCCTTTTAGGTGTATGATTTCTAATGATTCATAGGTACTCGAGTAGCACTTAGCTCCCAGAAGACTCTAGAGGTGGCTCCTACAGTTTCGAAGGTAACTGTGTAGCACGTAGCTCCTTTGGGGTCTCTAGAGGTGACTCACACGGTCTAAAAGCAATCGGTCATATTTACTTGCCTCTTAGGCGTATGATTTCTAATGATTCATAGGTACTCGTGTAGCACTTAGTTCCCAGAAGATTTAGAGGTGGGTCCTATAGTTCCGAAGGTAACTATGTACCACATAGCTCCTTCGGGGTCTCTAGAGGTGACTCACACGGTCTAAAAGCAATCGGTCTTATCTACTTGCCTTTTTCGCGTATGATTTCTAATGATAATGTTCTAAATCAGCCAAGTCCTCAAATCACATATATGCATAGTTGTCATACAAATCCAATATTCAAGTTTCAATTAACACAAACTATGTTCTATTCGAGGCTCAAGAGTTCAACATCGTGAGCTATATATATCGTACACTTAATCACATATATATTCTCAAAATATCACAATATACTAGCATGATCACTTGGTGCAACTTAAGTAGATCACACGCATTTCTCATAATGCAGGCACCTACGATTTATACAAGTTTATATGTTCATTGAGCATAAGCAAGTCATAATACACAATACACAAGGCACAAATAAAGTTTCATTCCAGCCCAAGCACTATTCAGAATCACATCAAGTCGAATTTGTATCTTACCAGTGCTTATCCTTATAGTCGTTTCCATGATATTTCACAAAACTTAATATGAGATTAGATAAATGTTAGATAAAGATTCATTCATCTCTTACGAGATGATACTACTAAGGTTTATTTAACCTACTTACCTCACGCTTCACTAATATATTTCCTTGAGCCTCCCCAGTTGAAGCTCAATCTTTTGTCCTAGTCCAAGCCACTACAATCATTCAAATCACATATTTATCGTGGTGTAGAACACAATCTTCAATAATTTTTTACTAAGCAATACACGATAACAATACCTATGTATATACAATATTACATTTGTGGTCATCAATCTAAACATATTATTATTTTTCCTATAGAATTTACGTCTTAGGCCAAAACTTAGTATTTTAGCGACATCGCTTATACACTCTTGGTCAATTGTCGCTTCTTTATATCTTCTTTATAATACCAACATACCGATCATTCTTAGAATGATGCCATTTATATATATCATGATCACAACGTGGTGTTTAAGCTTGTTTTGATAGTTCTAGGCTAGCCAAGCCTTTCTTGAATTATTTCTTATGGTTATTTAAGTCACTCCTACACCCTACACATTAACTCATCTTCATCATGCAATTAACATATATACATATATATACGTACTTGTATATATATATATATATATATATATTTGCACCTTAAGCTTAAACCAAGAGTTATGTTACATATTCTTTAAAACACTCTTGCTTGTCCTCTTTGCTCTTGCAAATTATTGTTGTCCCTCTCATTAATAATACCTATTTGTCAATATTTCAGATATTAGTTTTATTACAAATCACCATTTCTCATGCATCTATATATATATATATATATATATATATATATATATATATATATATATATATATATATACACACACACACATATACACACCTAAAACATTTAAGCAAGAGAGCTTTTACCTATTGGTTAAGGCTCTCTTTCTTTTTTTTTTTTGTTGCTGTATTCTTTCCCTTCAAAATGGTAGCCTACGATGCTCTCCTAGCAGCCCCTACGTGCCATCTATTAACGGCCCTTCGTTCAGACTTTGAGATCAGTCCTTAATGCCACGTTCTAATCCCCAAAACACCGTCTAATGTTACTACACCTAACACCCCTGTTTTTCTTCTTTTTTTTTTGCTAAGATGAACACCTGTTTTGGGCGTGAGAATGATACCCCTCATTTCCTTCTATCTCTTTCCTTACACCATTTCTTCTCTAACCGAACCTAGTGGCTATTCCTCCTCCCAGATTCTGTTGCTAAAAGGGCTCCAAACAGTAGCTCCTTACTCCTAATTTCAAGTCTTTCTTCCCGTGAGAAGCTATTGCATTTTCAATCTTCTTACTCCCTTGTCCGATCGTCACTTGCAGCTGCTCCTTACTGCTCTCTTTCTATTCCAACTTCCCCTCGGTTTGCAGCTTCCTCTCTCTCTCTCTCATCCCTTTCTCACTTTGCCGAAATCTTCATCTCTCTTTTTTTTTCTTTTTTACCGTTTCTTTCCTCTCTTATAGACCCGATCAGTTCTCCCTCACTGTAGCAGTTTCCTTTTTCCTTCTCTGTACCAAACGACTACAGCTCCTCTTCTTTCTATTCTCTCGTCTCTTTTCTCTTTTTTTTTTAATCTTTGAAATTTCAGATCCTACCCTCTGCCATCGTTTCTTTCTTTTCTTCTTCTTTTTTTTTAAGAAACGATGGCAACTGCTGCCAAATTAGTGGGAGCAGCTGCAACATTGATTGGCTTGCTTCCTCAAGAAGCCAATCAAAATATTTTGTTTATATTTTATTATATTATTATATATTTATATTTATATATACACACACATTTATTTAGTTATTTATTTTGTATTGGATATATTATACCTACTTCTTATCTTAATTATATATATATTCTCTTACCTAATGAATATATACAATGAGTATGTGTGTATGTGTGTGTATATATATATATATATATATATATATATATTTTGAAATATATTTTCTTCCTTTATTTAATTAATATATCATCATATATCCCGAATATATATATATATATATATATATATATATATAATTCAAATTACATCAATATTAGTCATTTAGTGTTAAATTTACCAAACTCGAGATTTATTCTCATTATTGGAAATAATAATAATTACATGCTAGACTTCAGTATTTAGCTTAATGTCTTCTATTTATTTACAAAATTTGGTATGGAATTACAGTCTTCACAGTTGGTGACTGAATCAAGGTCAACCAGCAAACAGTAATTACTAATCAGTAATAGTTCAGTAATAGTGCATGATTACCCGAAGGCAACTATGGGTAGCCAACAATCTCAAAACATCTACCTGATTCCCATGAAAACCATAAAATCATTCCTAGGAGTGCCTAGATTGGCTAGGGATTTACCATCCCAGGAATTTCGTTTCCTAAAACATAAAGTAGTAATATAGTTATAGTATAACCTTTCAGGAATCAAGTTTAATTTCAAAATCATGTTCAAAAATCAATACATTTCGTTCAATCAAATCCTGAATATTTCAATTAGTATCTTCAATTGGAAAGTATACACAATTTAGAAATAAAACATATTTTGGATATTCCAATTATGCTTAGAAAATTCAGAAATAAAACATATTTTGAATTTAAAGTAAATTGAAATTTTCAGCATAGTCTCACCTCTGCACAATCAACTTTCAACTCAGTTTTCACCCACCAAATCAAGTCCGTTTTGGATGATTTTTGGATATGTGGTAGAGAAGAGGTAGGGTTTCAATTGGTCCTTCTTGGCCAAGAGCAGCTAAGGTCATTTTGGTGGTGCTTTTTCCTCTTATTCTTTCAAAACCGAACCTACCCTGTTTTCCCCTGTTTTTGGTTTAGGGGAGGCTGGCTATTTGCTTCAGTTTACAGCAGCTCTTTAGGTGTTTTGGCGTTGAAATTTGGTTTTTATGGAGGTCAATATATGGTGTTTAAATCTGGATTTTCCCCCACTTGATTCCTTCTTCTTCCCTTTCGCCTTTTTTTTTCTCTTTTCTCACGATTTGACTTCCCTGTTTATTACCCTGTATCGGTTATGTTCTTTTTGGCTGCTGTTTCCTCCAGTTTTCAGCAGCTACTCAGGGCATTTGAGAGAGTAAAAATAGGCTTTAGAAGGGTTACTATATGGGGTATAAGCCTCTCTTTCCTTCCTTTTCTTTTCTCAATGTTTTTCTTTCTTTCTCCTTTACTCTTCTTCACGCCTTAGCTTCAGACTTTCTGTTCTGTTTTTTGGAAGCTTCCTCTAGCCAAAAATGAAGTCTTTTACAATTTGTTTTCAACCAATGAAAAGGTTGGTTGGTATGTTATATTTATCTCTTTAATTTATTTACTAAAAGTTTTAAAATCCCATCCAATAAGATGCAAGAAAGTCCACATTTTTGCTGCTTATTTCAACTCTGTTTTCAGCTGGTTTCCAGCAGCAAAAAATCATCCCTTAACAGCCCCATTTAACACCTTTTGACTCTCATTTGGTCAATACATATAATGGAAATATCTTGGTTATTTTAAGTCTTTTAGTATTTATTTACTTGATTCATTTTACATGTCAATTTGAGTAGTAATTTACAGATTTTCATGGCTAAAAATTTACATGTTTCATGGCCTAAAATTCAAATCATAAAATTTATTGCAAGATAACTAATTTTGTTTATTTACTAATTTAATAAATAGTTGTATTTATCAACTTAAATTGATTTTTACAGGGCTAAAATAACACCTTATAATTTAATTTGGAAGCCAATTCATTTTCCATCACTTCTAATTGCATCATTGCACTTACAACCAACTGTAAAAATTCATCGAAATCAATCCAAAATGCATAAAAATATGAGCCATATATAGTTGGAAAGATCTTTGAGTTAACTTTCCAACGCAATTTGAATCACCTCAATTGAAGTTCCCTATCAAAAATTATGTTTGACTCTTTACCGATTGCTTAGTTCCAAATATCTTGCATGTGACATGAATTGTGAGAGCCATGTATTCTGGTACCGTTGTACATATAGGGATACTTACCACTGTTCAATTCATGTGTATTTTGTAGTTATAACCTAATACAGTACGGTGCCCCACAGGCTCTACAGTGCCCGGATGGACGTGAGACCAGACAAATATTATTCAGGGAGTCCAATAAGCCTACGGTAAGAATCCAGAACTTAAAATCCCTTACAACAATTTAGGAAATGATGATTAAGGACATAGCTCGGATGAACTTTTGTAAATTGTGGTCAAACTGAAAGGAATTTTTATCCACTGCCTGAAGTATGATATTCTACATGAAAATAGATTCTAGGATATGTCAATAGATAGATTGAATCGGTAATTAAATAAAAAATTTACGTGATTTACCTGATATGTGTATTTTAATAATTTCACCTTTACGGTAGATTGAACCTTAATAAAACCATCACCATTCATAAAAATACGTTTAATAACAATATTTAATGATAAATATGAAGTTTTGGAGTTAAATTAACTAATTAGAAAAATTATACAAATTTAAGGGCATAAACGTCCAAAATCTTTATAACAACCAAGGGCATTTTGGTCATTTTTCCCTAAAAGAAGTTTCTAAATTTTTCTCCATCAGCCATGGCCAGCCACTCACACATCTTCTTCAACCTCTCTCACACCACCACCATAGCCAAACCTTGAGGAAAAATAAAAATTCAACAAAACTCTACCTAAATCAGACTATTTCTAGAAAATTTCTTCTACAAACGTATTCTACTCTTCATCCTCTACAAGCCCATAGCCATAGATCATTGTAATGTTGACAAAATCAAGAGAAAAGAAGCATCAAAGATTTCAGCCAAGGTATAGTCTCCTTATGCTTATGGTTTCTTTGAATTTTAATGGTAGAGCATGATGTATTTAAGCTTCCTAAACATGAATTTAAGCTTAGTTTGGATTAAATCTCACTACTTAGGGACTTTAGGGATTCGGCCATGATGAAGAACTTGAGCATACTTGTGTTTTGATCAATAAGAATGGTGTAGGAAGAATGGAAGTTAGTGGTTAAACATGAAATGAGTGATAAATTGTTGAACCAAGAAATTTTCCTTAAGGTGCATTCAGCCATGGCTATAAAGGGAGGTTTTTATGCTTCATTTGATGAGTTTAGGGTGCCATGAAACTGTAGAAATTGAGAGGAGACTGTCGGTGAAGTCAGAATTAAAATCAGAGTTGTCTAGACAAAGTTGTGTTTTACTATCAATGTAATTTACACTGGGTTAATGTGATAGAATTTATTGAAGGAAAATTTATTAAAAATTGAATTATGGTAAATAATGGTGATTAGTATAATGTTTTGTAGCTCGAGAGTGTTAATTCACAAGTGGTGCTATCGGTGATATCGATTGGAAAAGACATGTAAGTGATGAGTGTGTGAGATGTAGGGATACTGTAAATACATGTTTTGGCTCCAATAAATTTTATGAAGTGATTTGGAAATTAATTGCCTTCGAATTGGTGAAAATGTTGATACTAGCTAGCTATTAAACTGTATTTTCAATGTAGGAAGGCTATGTTAGAAATAGCCGTTATTCTATCGAAATTTATAGAAAATCTAAGAAATTAATTATAATATTTTTAAATGATAGAATTAACTTAATTTCCAAGTAAATTTCATGTGATTTATTTAAATTTCATTCTTTTATTATTTACCAAAAAACAATATTGAAATATTCACATTAATGAATTTTAATTACGTGAAGGTACTAGCACATGCTTAGTATTGTTCTACAGATAAATAGAACATTTTCTAAAAAGAATACTGAAGTGTGAATATTTTATGAATTTTTATCATAAACTGAATATATTTTTGATATATTTATTTACAGGCTGATTGAAGATATTCTCAGTGAAATTAATTTCATAAGTGCTATTTCTACTGTATATCTACTGTTTTGAGATTGTTAGGCCCCATATCATGTTCACGTGTCATGTGTACTGTTACTGTTATTACTGTTATTGTGCTGATAGACTTGCCAAGTCTTTAGCCTCCACAAGTGTCACCTGGCAATTGTACATTGTGGACCCTATAGACTATGGTCATATGTCTCACGTGTTTACTGTTTCTCCTTTTTCGGGATATTATTATAGCATAATATACTTTGGGTGTTGCCTGGTCTGCACTATACTGTTACTGTTTATTGTACTGTTTTACTGAACTGTTTGCTGGTACTGAATTGTTTGCTTATATTAAGCTGTTTACATATTGTTTACTGAATTGTTTACCTTACTATGTTTACCAATATCAGATTGAATATTTTCACTGAAAGGAAATATTTATTTACTTATTTAAATTATTTTGCTATGTGATTTCAATAGTATTTCATATTGTTTTAATATCAAATTCAACTGATTACTCCCTATAGTAGTTTTTAGGAGCCGGGACACGACAGGTATTCTAAAATACTTCCCATACTGCATCTGGTTTGCTAGTCGACTATAGTATCCTTCCCGATTTGTACCTTAGTGCACTATTAGGAAATAAATGTTTTTAGCATATAGATTTCATAGTATCAGTCTTTACATACGATTCTCTTACTGAGCACGTTAGCTCGCCCCTTATTTTTTCACTTCACAAATTACTTACAATGATATCATTCCACGTATTTCGACTGCGCTATCGTTCCCCAAAGCAACTTTGAGCAGATCCTGGAGGTATATTTTACTTCTTTTATATGTTCAGACATAATAATGTATAGTACTACAGTTGTATAATTATGTACAAGGGATGTAAAATAATGGTATAGTTATGTAATTATTGATAATAGATAAATATAAATTTTATTTACTAATATGTTTACTGTTATTAGTGAAAATGAATAGTAATAAAGAAATCACAAATAGCCCAACCAATCGTTGTTGTGTGTATGAAATATGATATTTACTGTGTATCATAAGACATGACAATTTAATTGGTATCAGAGCAAGGTGTGTCTGATGTTTGTCGGTGTCTTTATATCAGAATAGGAGTACATCTCTTGTAATACTGTATAGTCTGAATGTATAAATGATTCAAGTAACTGAAAAATCAATTTCAATATCTGTGCAGTGCAGAAATGAGTGGACATAGGGGTACACGTCGAGGTAGAGGTTGCAGCAGGGCGGAGCCAGCACTAGAACCCGCCTTAGAACTTGTGCTCCCTCCGCACCCTAAGAGTCCAAATACGAGAATTACACGGGTGGAACGGATGCTAGCGGACTTTATCACTATTTATAATGTTGATCGAGCTGCTAACAGAGCAGAGAGAGAAAGAGCAGCAGTAGCTCCAATAGCACCTCCCCCACCTCAGCAAGCACCTACACGGCCAACTCTTGAGCCACATCTAGAGCCCTAGCAACCAGTAGCACCGCAGCCACTAGTACAGTCACAACCAGCGGATATAGAGTCTTATTGCAATGTTACTCTAGTGCAGCAGTTTAAGAAGTTGGATCCTCCTAAATTTAAGGGAGATAAGGATCCATTGGTGGCCGAGCAGTGGGTTAATGCTATAGAGAAACTATTTAAGTATATGCGGTGCTCAAAGACCGAGAAAGTGGGCTTAGCAGTGTTTCGGTTTACAGATGATGTAGAGTACTGATGGAAATCGACACATACTGTCCTGTTAGCCCGACATCCCATGGTGACCTGAACGGTATTCTTGGAGGCTTTCTATAGACAGTACATTCCCCGTATAACACATAAGAAGTTGCAAGAGTTTTTGGAGCTGACACAGGGGAGTATGACTGTTGATCAGTATGAGTCCAAATTCACTACTCTCAATCGATTCGACCCCCAAACTAAGACTAGTGAGGAGGATTGGATTGATAGATTTATGGTTGGATTGAGACGTTCCATCAGGACCCGGTTGGTTCATCTTAACATCAGGATATATGATGAGGCAGTGAGACAAGCACAATTATGCAAAAGGGACTATGAGCATATCATGTGGATTCAGGTTCTAAGGCTAAAGGCAAGGGAAAGGAGAAGGTGAAGAGGGGTCTAGAGGACAGATCTAGTAGATGGTAGACTAAGAAGGCCAAGACATCAGGTGTTCAGATTTTTGAGGGGAGATCAGTTTGATCTGCTATTACTGCCCTTACTACTGGCCCTAACACTATTTAGAGGGGCATCGCCGCCAGGTGTACATTGTATGGGAGGTCGCATGGTACTCAACCCTATTATATGCTCACTAGGGCTTACTTCAGATGTGGACAGACGGGGCACTTGGTGAGAGATTGCCTGATGTTGAAGGAGGCAGCTGCATCTACAGCTCTAGCTACAGTACCACTTCCAACAGCCCCAGCACAAATTGAGTCAGAGAAGGCGACACCCTCACAGTCGAGACGTGCTACAGCAACAGAGAAGGGTAAGAAGGCTGTGATGCAGGGTCGGGTGTTCGTGTTAGATCAGGAGGCTGTTGATGCTTTTACCGATATGATTAAGTGTAAGATTTATATTTTTGATATATCAGTGCTTGCTTTATTTGATCCTGGTTCTATACATTCATTTGTATCACCTGCATGTGCTAACAAGATACTGGTAGAACCTGAACCCTTAGGGTATACTCCACAGATTAATTCACCCTTTAGAGAATCACAAGTGACAATGTGATGTATAGAAATTGTAAAGTGACAGTAAGAGAGAAGGAAACGACAGCTAACCTAATTTCACTGAACATGTATGATTTTGATGTAATCCTAGGGATGGATTGGTTAGCTACGAACTATGTTAGTTTAGATTGTTACACTAAGTTCATTACTGTCACATCCCGTAACCACATTTTTCACCTTTTTTTCACACATTTTATATGGTTGGGCTGTCTGTGATGCCTTACTTTCCTTTTTTTCATATACAGTAACCATTTAACAAACTGTAATTTATTTGTCATTTACATCCCCTATTTAATTTACAACACTGTAGTATTGTAAAATATATCTGAACATATAAAATAAATTATTATACCTCCAGGATATAAGCTCGCTACCTCGAGGTACTATATGCATAGCCAATAATCCCCAGATGCAAATCACGTTGTCACTGGAAGTACTCTGTAGATGTTAGAATAAAAGGGTGAGCAAACCACGGCTCAGTAAGAGAATTGTATGCAAAACTAGATATCCCGAAATCTATATGCATTAAAATCCTTATTTTCCTATAGGTGCTCTAAGGACCACAATAAGAATGATACTATAGTCGGCTAGGGGATCCGGATAGAGTATAGAAGGTATTTTGAAATACCTGTCATGTCCTAGAACCTAAAAGCGACTATAGGGAGTAAATACCGTTGTTGAGATAATTCATCGTCCATATTATTTCATATCCTTTTCAAATGAATGCTTTCATAAAATAAAGCATTTAAGTAAAATAAACTAATATTCATATATTCTTTAAAAAGAATATTAGTTTAAGTAAATCATCATTCTCATTTAAACTCATTTCACTTGTCATTGTATACATCATAAACAGTATGGTACTCCATGTAGTACAGTAAACTATTAGAAATCATTTTTTCCTTTTCGTATAAACACATATTCATATACTTTTTCATTTAAAAACATTTTCCATGTCACATATCATTTCATATTTCATAAAAGTAGAGATTAAGGCATCACCCAGAATATATCATGCTAGAGAGAAAGTACCCCGTAAGGCAATACTAATCATGTCAGATCTATGGCCATAGTCTAAGGTAGTCCTCTGTCAAACACTGATCAGATGTCAACCAGGACTAAATACATATCACGTATCACATATCGACATGATATGGGGCATATTAGTCTCAAAACAGTAGATGTGAAATCTCATTACTTTTATGGAATTAAGTAAAATCAATAATATCTTTTAGAAAATCCATAAAGGTATAAATCATAGTATCTCGTACGATGAAAACAATGTTATAAAACAATTACACTGTAGTAATAAATCTCATAAATATTTTATTTCACCGTAAACACATATACTCGTATTTCCACGTTTTCTTTTCAAACATCTCACTTTTAAGATTACTGGAAATCATTTTTCGGTAATTTTCATAATTTTTGAAAAATGGAAGTATTTAATTTCCAAAAATAATAATAAAATTCCATAAACATATTATTCATTGTGGAACATATGTAGGGACATTTTAGTCTCCAAAACAATATTTTCAAAATCATATCACCTTTATAGAAATAAAGAAAATCAATAATTCTTCAATTAGTCCATAAAAGATTTTATTTAATCATAAAATAAATATTTATGAAAAATAATTTATAAAATATTCGCTTTCCATCTTTTCATCTCATAAACCATAACATATGGTGTAAAACATGTAAGAATAATATTCTGTATTCTCACTTTCAGCCAAATTGGCAACATGAATATTTAAATAATATTTTTCGATATATTCATGTTTCATGAAAAATAATAAATTTCTCATTTTCGAGGCTAGGAATTTATCAAATCATGTAATTAAATATTTTCTAGTATTTTTAGAAAATATTATAGAAATTTTCAGCAGCACAACGGCTGCTATTATCCTAGCCCTCCTGCAAATTAAACACAGTTCCATATACAGCAAATAGCCTTAATTCCACAAATTTCAATGCATATCATTTCAAAATATTCTCATAATAATTATGCATTCGAAATATTGCTACAGTTTACACACGCATTCCTTACCTGTATAGCATAATCGAACTCTTCAAATGCACCACTCGAAATCTGATTCTTCCAGGCTGCGGATAATTCCATTAAAATTATTAGCTCATTAAATACTTATTTTTTGAGCTATTGTTCATATCTAAATGCAGCCATATTAGACACTGCAATTATTTTTGCAGTATAAATTCTACCGGTATTATAACATAACTTTTACGTTTTGCATTGGATTTTAAATCTGAACATACCGACAAACTCCTTGTAATTTCTATAGTCTAAATCTACTCTTGAATTATCAAAACTAGCTATGGATTCTAGTCCCCTCCATCAGGCCGAACACATAAGGAGACATATCTTTCATGTTTTCTTTTTTTTCTCTTTTTAGCTTCATTTCTTTTCTTTTATTGTTTTCTTTTTCTATTTTCTTTTCCTGGTTGTGTTTTCTTTTCTTTCACTGCCGACAACACAACTTCTTATTTCCTTACATGGCCGACAGCCTCCCATGTCTTATTCTCATGGTTTTCCATTCCTTTCTCAACTCTTATTTCATGAACTCTCCCTACTCATTCAAAACTTTCATTAAAGATCTTAAATTCATCAAATTTAATCACCATTATGCAGCCCCTGTTCTTGACCGAGACCACCATGTTCACACCACTTCAAGATATTGACAAATTATCATCACAACCATAGTCCAACCAAGGTCTATTCATCATCTACCACTAAATTCTACCCAACATATATCAAGATCATCAAAATTTCTCCATTTTCTTTCCATAACCGAACCTTATAGATTTCTCTATATTTCATTTTAATTCTATTTAAGGCATAGAATAGGTCATTCATGCTTAAATAAATATAAAACCAAGTTAGGAATTAAAGAAGCATCATCACTTCTCACCTTCGCTTCACTGCCGAACGATACTGCCACAAGCCAGCCTGGTTACGTCAGTTTCTGTTCTTCATTTCCCATCTTTAATCAGCTCCTAAGATGATGAATAAAGATTATTAAAGATGTGTGGCGAGTAGAGGGGCTGAAGGGAAGGTTTCCATGGTGGAAAATGAGAGAAACATGAAGAAAACGAGAGAAGAATTGAGCTGCAGCATAATTCGGTTTAGCAGCAAAATACAGAGCATAAGTCGGTGAATGAAGACTCAATTAGCTGAGTTTCAAGCCCCTTTATTCATGTTTCAGCCAATAACAAATTACCACATGTATATTAATCAATTCTACTCTCTTTTCTCTCCTTTTTCTTTTCTTTCTTTGCTTCTTTTAATAGCAGTCAGCCCACGTGCAGGTTATGGAGCTAAAATGGCTGAGCAATTGTCTGCTTTTACTTGTTTTCATCCAATAAAATTTTACAGTGTAGTCCCTCATTTAATTTCCCTCTTTCTCTTCTTTTTCTCGTCTTTTTTTTTTTTGGGTTACATTTTTCTCGTCTTAATTGGGTCTTATACAGACCTCAATTCAGGCAGCAAGCTTCCACGTGAAGCTTGCCGCGTTTTCTTCCCTTTTTTTATATAAATATATTATAAATATATATTTTCTATTAACATACATTTATAAATATATATTTACAATTTTATATGTATACACATATCCTTGGCATATACTATATTTTATGTGCATATATGTCATCTTTAAAACATTAATCCCATTTTTCTAATTACTTTACTGCACTTATAACCAACTTTAAAAATTTACCGAGATCAATCCAAAATGTATAAAAATATGAGCCATATATGGCCGAAAAGGTCTTCGAGTTAACTTTTCAACACAATTTGAATCATCTCAATTGGAGTTCTCTATAAAAAATTATGTCCAACTCTTTACTGTTTGCTCAATTGTAAATTCCCTACATGTGACGTGAATGTAGGAATTTCTTGTTGTTAATCTATAATGAATTAAAATATGAGCCTTATATGGAGAAAAAGATATTTAAGTTAGCTTTCTAATGGATTTTGAATCACCTTAATCGGAGTTTCCTACCAACCGTTATGGAAGAATCTTTACATATAGGTCGGCTGGTAGAATCTACTGCTCATGCAGTAACTTTACAAAATTTCTGATATTGATCCATAAGGAACTAGAATAAGAGGCCTATATGCTTGGAAAGATAATTAAGTCAGCTTTCCAAAAAATTTACCATTTATCATTTGGATACTCCGATCAAAAATTATAATCGAAACACTATCGATTGGTCATTCAAGCCTCATGATATTTTTATTCTCACAATTTTCAATCCTTAATTCAACCTCCAAAAATATTTTTTCTCACTCATATCATCGTCTGAGCACTGAAATCTACATGGGGTCCACATAGATTTTTATTTAATATTTGTAAAAATGTACAAAAATAATTTATTTATTAATTACAATTTACATATCCATACATGTACAATACAGTAAAATCGGATCTTACAATTACCTTCTCTCATTCTGAAAGGTATATTGTAAAATTATTAGACAAGTAATAAAATTGAAATGCTGTTACTAAAATTGTTTGAGTGTATTTGTGATGTGGTTGAAGGTTATATTGCTTATGTAGAGGACGTAGAAAAGAAATGTCTAGAGCTATCAAAGATTCCTTGGTCAGGGATTTCCCGAAGGTATTTTCGGATGATTTACTAGGGTTACCACCGGATCGAGAGATAGAGTTCACCGTCGACTTGGTACCCAATACGGAGCCCATATCTAAGCCCCTTTATCAGATGACATTGGTAGAGTTGGAGGAGGTTAAGAAGCAGCTCTAGGAATTATTGGATAAAGGCTTTATTCACCCCAGTGTGTCTCCATGGGTTGCTCTAGTGTTATTTGTTTGGAAGAAAGATGGTAGCTTGAGGTTGTGTATAGACTATCGGTTGCTTAACAAAGTTACCATCAAGAATAAGTATCCTTTGTCCAGGATTGATGATCTATTCAATCAACTCAGGGGTGCATAGGTGTTTTCGAAGATTAATCTTCGATCAAGGTATCATTAGTTGAAGATCCGAGAGGTTGATGTCCTTAAGACGGCATTCAGGACTCGCTATAGACATTATGAGTTCTTGGTGATGCCATTCGGATTGACGAATGCCCCTATAGCTTTCATGGGTTTGATGAATGAGGTGTTTAAACCCTACCTGGATAAGTTCGTGGTAGTGTTTATTGATGATATATTGGTTTATTCCAAGTTACCAGAGGAGCACGAGCAGCATCTCTACATAGTCCTGCATACCCTGAAAAACCAGAAGCTATATGTGAAATTCAGTAAGTGGGAGTTCTGGCTAGATCACATTACATTTTTGGGACATATTGTATCTAAGGATAGGGTGTCAATAGATTCGTCAAAGATAGAGGCCATAGTGCAATGGGAGAGGCCTAAGACAGTGACAAAAATTCGGAGTTTCTTGGGTCTAGTCAGATATTACTATCGGTTTGTCAAGGGATTCTCGAGACTAGCTACTCCATTGATGTGACTCACATGTAAGGATGTTAAATTCGAGTTGACAGATGCGTGTAAGCGCATTTTCCAAGAGTTAAAGAAAAGGTTGACTACTGCTCCTGTTCTTGCCCTTCCCACCAGATCCGAAGGTTTCTCAGTCTACAGTTATGCATCCGCATTGGGATTAGGATGTGTTTTGATGTAGAATGGTCGAGTAATTGCTTATGGTTCCAAGAAGTTGAAAGAGCATGAGAAGAATTATCCGACACATGACTTGGAATTAGCCGCTGTGGTGTTTGCATTAAAGATTTGGCGGCACTATCTTTACGGGGAGAAAGTCCATGTATATACTGACCATAAGAGTCTGAAATACTTATTCTTGTCGTGAGAGTTGAATATGAGACAGCGCATCTAGACGGAGCTATTAAAGGACTATGATTGCGAGATTCTTTACCACTCGGGGAAAGCGAACGTGGTAGCAGATGCTTTGAGCCAGAAGCATATCGGGATGGTATCTTATATGATGGTTTAGGAGTATGATTTGCTAGAGTAGTTCTTGAGCCTCAATCTGAATGTGATTTTCTTTGAGAGATATGAGTTTATAGTTAGTTTTCGGATTGAGCCGAATTTGATGGATAGAATCAGGGATGCTCAGAGGAGTAATGCCTACTGTATAGAGGTTACCAATCAGGTTTAGATGGGAGTATAGTTAGATTATGAGATTGGCACCAATGGGATACTGAGGTTCAGAGGCAGGATATGCATTCCCGATGGCCAACAATCGAAGCATCTGATTTTGACAGAGGCCCATACATCCAGGTACACTTTGCATCCGGGTAGTACTAAGATGTACCATAATCTGAAGAGAGTGTATTGGTAGCCTAAGATGAAACGAGACATCACAGAGTTTGTTGCTAGATGTCTCACATGCCGGTAGGTGAAGATTGAGCACCAGAAACTATAGGGTTACTATAGCCTTTACCAATTCCGATGTGGGAATGGGAGCATGTTACTATGGACTTCATTATGGGTTTGCCAAGGACCTAGAGGAATCATGATGTGATATGGGTGATTGTAGATCGGTTAACGAAGTTCGCTCACTTTCTTGCCACCAGATCTACAGATTCCCTTAGTGCCTTAGCTAATTTATATGTTCGGGAGATCGTAAGATTACATGGTGTTCTAGTGAGCATCAGTTTGGATAAGGATTCCCGGTTGACTTCAAAATTTTGAGAGAGATTTCAGGAGGCTATGGGATCTCGATTGAACTTCAGCACCACTTTCCATCTACAGACTGATGGGCAGTTCAAGCTCACCATCCAGATGTTTGAGGATATGTTGAAAGTGTGTACACTAGATTTTAAAGGCTCCTCCTGGGACAACCACTTACCACTGGTGGAGTTTGCTTATAATAACAGTTATCAAACCAGTATCGGCATGGCACCATATGTGGCGTTATATGGCAGGAGATGTAGATCACCGGTTGTATGGGAAGAAGTGGGTGATCGAAAATTATTAGCTCTCAATTTGGTAGAGCAAGCTTCCCAGGATGTACATATTATCTGTGAGAGGCTGAAGATAGCCTAGAGTTGGCAGAAGAGTTATGCAGATACAAGACACTGACCATTAGAGATTTTAGTTGGAGATTCTATCTTCTTGAAGGACTCACCATCGAAGGGCATCATGAGATTCGGTAAAAAGGAGAAACTCAGTCCTCGATATATCAAGCCGTTCGAGATCTTAGACCGTGTGGGAGATGTCGCCTATCGGCTAGCATTACCTCTAGAGTTATCCAGGGTGCATAACGTCTTCCACGTGTCAATATTGAGGAAGTACTGTTCGGATCCCTCTCACATAATTCGGTATGAGCCATTGGAGATCCGGGAGGATATGAGTTATGTAGAGAGACGTATTCGGATCTTGGATCGAAAAGATAAAATACTATGGTCTAAGACGATTCCACTAGTGAAAGTGCTCTGGCAATACCATTCTGAGGATGAGGCTACCTAGGAATTAGAAAGTCTAATACAGGAGAAGTACCCAAGGCTATTCCAATGACTGGTCCGATCAAATTTGGAGGACCGAATGTCCAAAAGTGAGGAGAATGTGAGAGCCATGTATTATGGTACTGTTGTACATATAGAGATACTCACCACTGTTCAATTTCTGTGTATTTCGTGGCTATAACCTAATACAATACGGTGGGCTCCACAGGCTCTACAATGCTCGAATGGACATGAACCGGATAGATATTATTCGAGGAGTCCAATAAGCCTATGGTAAGAATTTGAAACTTAAAATCCCTTATTTATATTATTTTTGAGAAGTGTGCCAACAACTTAGGAAATGATGATTAAGGACAGCCCGGATGAACTTTTGTAAATTGTGGTCAAACTAAAAGGAATTTTTATCCACTGACTGAAGTATGATATTCTACATGAAAATAAATTCTAGGCTATGTCAATAGACAGATTGAATCGGTAGTTAAATTGGAAATTTATCCCCAATAGGGGTATTTTAGTAATTTCACCTTTACGATAGATCGAATCTTAATAAAACCACCATCATTCATCAAAATATGTTTAATAATATTATTTAATGATAAAATATGAAGTTTTGGAATTAAATTAACTAGTTAAAAAAATTATAGAAGTTTAAGGGCATAAATGTCCAAAATCTTTATAACCAAGGGCATTTTGATCATTTTGCCCTAAAAGAAGTTTCTAAAATTTTCTCCATAAACCTTGACCGGCCACTCACACATCTTCTTCAACCTCTCTTATGCCACCACCATAGCCAAACCTTGAGGAAAAATAAAAATTCAACAAAAACTCTACCTAAATCACATTATTTCAAGAAAATTTCTTCTACAAAGTTATTCTACTCTTCATCCTCTACAAGCCCATAGCCATAGATCATTGTAAAGTTGACAAAATAAAGAGGAAAGGAGCATCAAATATTTCGGCCAAGGTATAGCCTCCTTATGCTTATGGTTTCTTTGAATTTTAATGGTAGAGCATGATGTATTTAAGTTTCCTAAACATGAATTTAAGCTTAGTTTGGATTAAATCCCACTACTTGGGGACTTTAGGGATTCAGCCATGATGAAGAACTTGAGCATCCTGGTGTTTTGATCCATAAGAATGGTGTAGGAAGAATGGAAATTAATGGTTAAACATGAAATGAGTGATAAATTGTTGAAAAACCAAGAATTTTTCCTTAAGGTGCATTTGGCCATGGCTATGAGGGGAAGTTTTTGTGCTTCATTTGATGAGTTTAGGGTGCCATGAGACTGTAGAAATTGAGAGGAGACTGTCGGTGAAGTCAGAATTAAAATCGAAGTTATATAGGCGAAGTTGTGTTTTACTGCTGTGTAATTTAGACTGGGTTAATTTTTTCTACTGACAATGTGATAGAATTTATTGATGGAAAATTTATTAAAAATTGAATTATGGTAAATGATGGTGATTGGTATAATGTTTTGCAGCTCAGGAGTGTTAATTCGCGAGTGGTGCTATCAGTGATATCGACTGAAAAAGATAGGTAAGGGATGAGTGTGTGAGCTATAGGGATACTGTGAATGCATGTTTTGGCTCAAATAAATTTTATGAAGTGATTTTGAAATTAATTGCCTTCGAATTGATGAAATTGTGTATACCGACTGATTATTAAACTGTATTTTCAATGCAGGAAGGCTAGGTTAGATATAGCAGTTATTCTGTTGAAATTTATAGAAAATCTAAGAAATTAATTCTAATATTTTTAAGTGTAGAATTAACTCAATTTCTAAGTAAATTCCATGTGATTTATTTAAATTTCATTATTTTATTATTTACCGAAAAACAATATTTTTTTAATAGAGAAAAACAATATTTAAATATTCATGTTAATGAATTTTAATTATGTAAAGGTACCAACACATGCTTATTATTGTTCTATAGATAAATATAACGTTTTCTAAAAAGAATACTGAAGTGTGAATATTTTATGCATTTTTATTCAGAATCTGAATATATTTTTGATATATTTATTTATGGACTGATTAAAGATATTCTAAGTGGAATTGATTTCATAAATGCTATTTCTACTATATATCTACTATTTTGAGACTATTAGACCCCTTATCATGCTCACATGTCACATATACTGTAATTGTTATTACTGTTATTGTGTTGATAGACCTGCCAAGTCTTCAGCCTCCACAAGTATCACCTGGCAAGTGTATACCACGGGACGTGGCATGGATGTAGGAATTTATTAGTGTTGATCCACAATGAATTAAAATATGAGCCTTATATGGCTAAAATGATATTTAAGTTAGCTTTATAACGGATTTTAGATCACCTTCTTTATAACGGATTTTAGATCACCTTAATCGGAGTTTCCTACCAACCACTATGGCTAAATCTTTACAGATAGGTTGGCTAGTAGAATCTACTGCTTATAGGGCAACTTTACAAAATTCTTGGTACTGATCCATAAAGAAATATAATACGAGACCTATATGGTTGGATAGATAGTTAAGTTAGCTTTCCAAATAATTTTACGATTTATCATTTAGATACTCCAATCAAGAATTATAAACAAAACACTTGCGATTAGTCATTTTAGTCTCATGATGTTTTGATCTTCAAAATTTTCAATCCTTAATTAAATTTACCTATTACTTCTAATAAATTAATTTATTTGTTTTCATTGACTTTTCATCTTGAAAGTCAATTTCCCAATATCCTTTAGGGAAATGTGGTCCTCACAACAGTAATATTTATTTAAAAGGGCAAAGAAAAATTATGTTTTTTGAAAAGGAAATAAGAATCTTTTAATTTACCTAAAAGGAAATAGAATGACCATTTTACCTCTCCTATTGTATTGAGAGAAAACCATTCCTTTTTCCGTTCATTTATGTGAAAACCTGATTTTCTTAAAGCAATCATGTACCTAATGCATAATTGCAAGTGAATATGTTGCAATAATGTAATTTTGGGATTTCAAATGTACAATCATAATTCATATTTATAGAAATGAAGTCTTTAAGAATAAGAGTCCAAAATAAGTCCAAAATAACGTGAAATGTATAAATATATTGTATAAATTATATACGTTAAATTGATATGAATGGAGTACACAAATTCCATATATATCTTTACGTACATGCATGTGCCAAACTAAATGCATGCAATGTGCATGCAAGCATGCGTGTGTACATAAATATATATAATTAATTATAAAAATAAATAATTAAGTGAAGTAAAAATAATAGAATATATATAAATTGCATGTGTAAACATATACGTATATATTTGGAAAGATATAGAAATATAAATATATTTGAAAGAACAAGAAATTTAAATACGGATATCATGGATATATAAATGTACACACAAAAATATGGTGTGTATATATAGGTATGTATGCATATATATATATATATATATATATATGTTAGAAATTTAAAATATTATATATATACATTATATCTTAGTTGTTAAATATATATAAATACATAAAATAAATAATAGCGGCGTAGCAACGCTTAAAACTTAGGGACAATTGACCCCATTGGATTTTTTTAAAATATAATATATTACATGTAAATTAGGAGAATTTTTAAAATTGGCCCCACTCAAAATTAAATTTAAGGTCAATATATAATTTACAAAAGTACAAGAATTAATAAAAAAATATATTGAAATCGGTATAAAAAAAAGATGTATTCAAAAGTGTTAATTATGAAACATTATACAACGATTACAGAATATGAAAACCCATCTTCGACAATTATAACAACAATATTTTACATTATTTTTTTATTTGAACTTTTATGACATTGTTACTATTTAAAGATTATGTATACAAAAATTATTTTCATGTATTTATGCATTGAAATGTATAAGATATTGTATACTTTTGACCTCACTGAAAACTATTCCTAGCTATGCCACTTATAAATAATCAAGTGATAAAAATGAATAAATAAACTAATTAGTAAACACACACACACACACACACACATATGTATAAGAATAGATATATGTGTATATAGCTACACTTGTGAGAATAAAGGAATTATATAAATATATATATGTATATAAATACATAAGTGTGTAATGATATATATATATATATATATATATATAGTAAATATAAGAAGAAAATGAAGATTAATTATATAATATGTATATTAAAATAAAATATAAAACAAATATGTATATATATAGGAGAATAATAATAAGTGTGTTTATATATATATATATATATATATATATAAAGTGTATATACATATGTGTATGTATGTAAGTATTTGTAATGAAAATAAGTTATATATATTAAATAAATATTATATATATTAAAATATGATTGTAAAATAAATAAATAAATAAATAAAAATAACATATAATAATAGTGAGTGGGCTTGGTGGGGATTGTCTCACCAAAACCTACCCAAGTATGGTCTGCCACTTCTGCCCATCTCATTACTTTAAATGTATATATAATATATATATATATATATATATATATATATATATATATATATATATAATGTAGGAATGTAAACAGAGCGGGTACCAGTCAATCTTGAAGTACCCAATTACGATCCCATTTAAGAATGAAAAAACTCAAAACCCTATATAAACCCAATTAATTTTTTCGAACCTGAAAGCATTTCTAAATTAATTTGTTTTCTACTTAAAAACATAAAATTAATAAACATACAAGTACCATTACAATTTAACAAACTTTAATAGTTCAACAAATAATTTAAACCCACAAAAATATGTTTATGCAATTACAAACAAACATAATTTAATAAATACACAAACACATTTGAAATCATTCAACTCATGACATATTCATTCTTTATCATCATTAAGGAGATAATTTTTTTTTTATAACATGTTTTCTTTTTTTTTTCTATTATTTTTTTTTAGTGTTTTTCCTTCCTCATGGAACAAGGCTATAGCTCACATGCTTTCCATTTTTTTTAAACCCGACTCAATGAAGAGCACGATCTTGTCGCCTCTCTGGGCAGAAGTATGATGCATTCTCATTTGTTGTAGCAAGTTTTGTTTTTGTTTTCCCCTCTTGAGGTTCAAGGATGATCTTTGTAGCAAATTCAACAATTTTCTTGCAGAAGAGTTGGATTTTTGCTTCAACTTCTAATGCCACAATGATTGCGATTATTGATTCTCATTTAGTTACAGTAACTATATCTAGGCTTTGGCATATGCATGTTAATTCGTGGAGTAAGACTACTCGGAAGGTGAATTGCATTTTTCTACTGCATTTCCTAGTTGATACAAATATGCTTTTAATTCTTGCTTTTCAAAAAAAAATTCATTTAAAAGCAAATATCTTCAACACATTACAGTTCATTTAATAGAAAGTATATTCAACACAATGACAGTTCATTTAGCAGTAAATATCTTCAACACAATGATAGTTTATTTAGTAGCAAATATTTCCAACAGAATGAAAGCTCATCTAATTGCAAATATTTTCAACAAATTGACTAAAATCTCATATTTGGCATATTCACTTACAGAGCAAGTGTTGTGTTGCCAAATCTAAAGAGAAGCCGACGTTGGTGGGAGAATAAGCTACTGCCACCGTCGGATTTGAAGATATGCCGCTACTGGAGGGAGAACAAGCCACTGCCACCGCTGGAGGGAGAAGAAGCAACAGCCACCGCTAGATTTGAAGAGGAGCTGTCGCCAGATCTGAAGATGCATTGCTGCTAGAGGAATAATAAGCCACTATCGCCGCTAGAAGGAAAAGAAGTCGTAGCCGCCGCTAGATTTGAAGAGGAGCTACCACTGGATCTAAAGATGTGCCAATGCTGGAGGGAGAAGAAGCCACAGCTGACGCTAGAGGGAGAACAAGCCATTGCCATAGCTAGATCTAGAGTTCGCCGTCGGAGTACGTTGCTGCCGCTGCACTTGAGAGATAGTCACTTAGTAGCCGCTATTAGCAGAATTAGGGAATAGTGATTTTGGCCTTTACACTATGTTTAGATAAATAGTAGTTGTGATATTCATATATCTACCATCCGTATATTTAATAGATATTATATGATTACTTAAATGACCTGTTTCTCCCAAGAATAAAAAGATAACGGATGTTGGGCCTCACAGGACTTCCGGTGTTTCGAAGTAGTTGAGACTTGGAGGACATGAAATTTGGAGCTAAATATGGATGAGGTAAGAAATTTAGCCTTAAACTAGTTTGTTTGCGCATTTTTGAGAAGTGCACAAACAAATTTGAAAATTACTATTAAGTCCATAAGTCGATAGAATTTTCGTAAATAATGAACAAACCAAGATTATTATTGGTGTTAGAAAATTTCTCATAAAATGGGGTTCTTGACCATGTGGACTGATGGAATTAAATCTGCGTAAAAATAGAAATCTACATGATTTTACAGTTAAGGGTATTTTAGTATTTTCACCCAAACGATCAGTTGAACTTCGACAAAAGCTCAACCAGAAGTTAGAGAAACTTAAATAGATATTTTTTATGATGAAATAAAATATTTTGGAGATTAGACTGTTAGTTTAAACAGAGGTTGAACAGAAAAGGGCGAAATCAGAAGTTTACTTAAACCTAAGGGCATAATTGTAATTTTCATCATAAAATATTGTTTTTAGCAGAAATTTCCAACAATTTCTTCATCTTTCTTGACAGCAACCAGTAGCCTCTCTTCTTCCTCCATTGCTAAGCATTCCAAGAGAGAAAGCTTAAAAACACCATTAAAACTTCATTAAAATCAAAACTCGTCTTCACCAAAATTATTCTCCTCATCATCCTCTATCATCCTACACCAAAATCATCACCTAACTCAGCCAAATTCAAGGAACCTTGAGGTGTTTGGCCAAGAGAGAGAAGGTATGAAGATGTTGGATTTTCGTGAATTTCATTATTTATATTAGGTGTATTTCATGTTTTGATGATTGTTTAAACTTGATTCAAGCTAGAACCATGATAATCCATGCCCTAGGGTTTCAGTCAGGGATGATGGTGCATGAGGATGGTGTAATTTGATGATAAATTAATTTAGAATTAATGTAGAATTAAGGTTAAGAAGGAATTAAGCTTAAAAAGTGGAAGAAAATATTTTTGTGCAATTAAGGAAGAATTCGACCAAGGAAAAGGAAGGAGATCCATGGCTAATTTTGATGTATTTAGGGTTTTAAAATACTGTACAAATTATTAGGAGATTGTTGGTGAAAGCAGAACTGAAATCGAAGTTGTGTAGGTGAAGTTACAATATAAGCACTGGTGTAAAAGAGACTGAAATGGAAGTGATTTTAGACAATGTGATACTTGTGGAAAATTAATAAATTATTTTAAGTTGAAATGTAGTGATTGGACAATGCTAAATTATTTTATATACAGTGTTTTGCAGCTCAGAAGTATAATAATGACACTGTTGTTAACAATTGAAACAACAGTGAAATAAGAGATAAGGGATGACTGTAGGAGACGTAGGGATACTATGATGCATGTTTTGATTTAATGTGCATCATTTGAAATTAAAATGTCGAATTTGGTGTTGAAATCTGTGTTGAAATGGGAACTGTTGCTGGTTTATAAATAGTGTTTTAATTGTAGGAGGGCTAGGTTAAACACAACCATTATACTGTCCAAATTTCTAAGAATTTTACATGAATATCTTTTATTATCCTTAAGGGTTAAAAATTAAAGAATTATTAAATTAAATTCTCAGATTTATGAAAAATTCATATTTTATTAAATATTGAAAAACAATATTTAAATATTCATGTAAATGGATTTTATGCACGTAAAGGTACTGGCATGTTTTATTTACTGTTTTACAGCTAAATAGAAAATTTTTAAAACTGGAAGTTACTGTATGAATATTTTATAAATTTTTATTTCTAAACTATTTACATTTCTTGAATATATATTTATAGATTGATTGAAGATGACTGTTATTGAATATATCTCCGTAAACTGCTATGAACTGTTTTAAATACTGTTTTGAGACTGTTAGCCCCATAGCTGCTTATGAGCACATGCACTTACTGTTACTGTCGCTAAGTGATCCTGATCTCATCATTCAGTGTCCTTAGGTGACACCTAGCCCATGTTCATCTACGAATGACCTTAGACTATGGCCATATGTCCCCTTGCATAAGTCTATTAGGTGATGCCTTATCTCCACTGTTTTATCTGGGTGGCAAATTCTCGGACATCCTAGGCACTCCCAGGAAAAAGATATATATATATATATATATGTTATGGATTTTAAGATATGAAATCCTTTATGATGGTAGAATATGTTTTTCGAACATGTTTACTGTTACTGAATGATTTTTATACAGTTTGCAGGGAAAGGTTTTATAATGTTTACTTGAATTTTGAAAGTTACTGTTAAACATCGTTTATTATGGTTTACTGAATAATGTAAGTTTACTGAATTGCTAAAAAGTTTATTGAAATCCTTATAGCTGCATTTAGGGATCGGGACACGACATGTACTTCAAAGTACCTCCCATACTCTAACTGGTTACCTAGCCAGCTATAGTATCCCTCCCTAAATGTCATATAGTGAACTGTTAGGACTTAAATGATTTTTATACATATAGGATACATAGTATCAATTCTTGTATATGATTCTCTTACTAGGCATTAGCTCACCCTCTCTTTCTTCTTCTAGATTATTTCTAGTGATCTCTCGGCCATTTAAGCAGGAGGATTGTCATTTTAGTATCCCTCAGTGAACGTGAGATTTCTATAGAGGTATACGGCTTTATATTTATATGTTCGGACTTTATGTACAATACTTTTGTTATATGTTTTAGACATGGGATACAGATCAAAAGAAAAATGTAGTATGGAATTTTATGAGATGTAGATATATGTGGTTATGTTAAATGAAAATAAATTGTTCCTGGGATAAATATTGAAAATAAATATGAACTTTAAACTATATTATTAGTGATGGCCTTGTAGATAGCCCAACTGACTATATGTAAAGTGTAAAATGGTATGAAAAACTTGTATTTCGAGACATGACATTAGTAAAGAAAAGGAAAAGAATGTAAATTAAAAGAAAGGAGAAAAAAGGAAAAGGTACATGTGCCTCTTGTTTGGATAGTTAAAATTAATAAAAGAAAGGAAAGAAAAGTAATCCTAACAACCCTTGTTTGGCTAAGCAATGAAAAGGAAAGGAAATTATTCATTATAATGTTTTTTTTCCAATTATAACCTCTTTTGTTTTAAATTTTATAATATAATAAAGTTAAATTTGATATTTTACATGTAACGCCCTCGGAAACTGAGATTTTCGGGCTAACTTTTCCTTTACTTACTATGTTTGTCACTTACTTAGTGTAGCTAACACCTAACAAATAGATTTCTACTCATTTAATTGTTTAAAAATTAGTTGTCTAAGGTCCCATTAAAGTCTCCTTGTAATGCATTCCAAGAAAACAAAACTGAAAAATTCTGCCCTTACTTTGGGCTATTATCCATCCCCATACGCAATACATAATCATTTCAACCTGTGTCAATTCCAATCTCAATATAGTATCTAAAACATTTTGTTAGCTTTAAATTGACATATGTATTTTGAAATGACAAAAACTTAAGTGATCTTTTATGTTTTGATTCATATTGTAAATATGCTTTATCACACATGATTTTCTCAAACCATTTTAAGTCTAAGATCATGATTTAATAAGATATTCTTATTGATCTTAATACTTTATAAAATGGTTTTGAATATTTTCATTAAGTAATGTTTTCAAGAACATATTTGAACACAACTTTAGAAAAATTACTTAATGAGTTTTTGGACTATGTTTTCATTTGAGAAAGTCAAGAAAAACTCCCACAAAATATTAAAATGTTTTGGGATGAATTAAAATCAAAGTCCACATCATTTCCAACTTAAATTAGCCTAGAAATATGCAAGAAAAATATGAGAGATCAATCCCCTAGGATGAGGGATCCATCCCAGAATGGCATAATGCTCCCAGGAAGCAAAAAAGGAAGCATGGGATCAATCATATATGCCAGAAAGCCTCCAACAGCTAGTTTCTGTGAGATACAACGGCTAGTTTCTGTTTTGGCTCTTACCAACGTTCATAAACCATCCAAGGGACTATAAATAGAGGCTTGGAAGCTCAAGGAAGAAAGAGGAATAGCTGAGCAACATCTTTCATCATCTTATTCTTCTTCCTCAAGCCTCAACAACAATTCAAGTGCTACAAAGTCCTTATCTTCCATCATTCTCATATTCCTTGTATAGCATAGCACAAATATTGTATAGTATTTTCCTTGTGCTTAAACATTGTAATCACTTGCCTACCTAGAGGCCTTTCTTTGATTACATTCCTTGTAAACACATTTACACCTTGTAAAAGGAGAGGTTTCTCTTTAGCCTTAGAAAAAGAGGGAGGTTTGCGGTCTAAGGTAATCCCATTAGTCAAGATTCTCTGGCAATACCATACTACAAAAGAAGCCACATGGGAGCTACAGAGTTTGATGAAAGAAAGATATCCATAACTATTTAAGTGATAACCCGATTAAAAGTTAGAAGACCAAATTCTTTAAGTTGGGGAGAATGTGAAATCCCTAAATTTCTGTAATTTCCCATATTTGTATAGTATTCCAACTTGGAATGATTAAATAAATATGGAATTTTGATGTATGAATGATATATGAGACATGGAAGGAATAAGAGGAATTAAAGGTCAAAGAGTCAATTAGTCAAAGAGTCAATGGCTCAGATGTTCAATGGATAAAGACTAATTAAATGCAATTTGTCATCTTCCCCATCAACAAGGGTCGGCAGCCATTTCAGCTCTCTCTCAAATTCTCTAAGTTTCCTTTCATGCTCACCTTGACAAACAACCATTTCCTGTCATCAAATTGTTAAGCTTACTTAACGAAAATTACTCCTCATCACTAGCTAAAGCCATAGCCGTAATATGAAAGGCTGAATCAAAGACCTTGAGGAGATCTTGTTGCTGTCAATTTTGGTTAGTAACAAAGGTAAGAGATGAAGTGGTTTCATTTGATCCTGTCTATAGTTCGGAGTTGTATGGAGTTGGTATAAAGTGTTTATAGTGTTAAAATGAAACAAGATCATTTGTAGAAGTTCTTAAGGTTTGAGCTATCATGATTTTACAGCTTGAAGAAGTGAAGGAAAAGAGTTGGTGCAACCAAGCTATTGGGCTATTTGTGGTAAGGAATATGTGTAACAGACGTAGGGTGGCTATGTCTATTTTGGTTGCATGTTTTGGTATGAAATAAGGCTATTTTTAATTACAGGAAGTTTTAAATCTCGGTTTTTCTCCTAGTTACGATTTGGCTAGGGGCAGCCGACTACCTTAAATAGAAGCCGACTGCATAGAGAAAGCCGTGACGTAGTTTTTCCGAAATCAACTGAAACCAATCGACTGCCATGTATAGCAATCAACTGCCAATTTTCAGAAAGCACTCTATTTTCACACCAGTCGACTGCTAAGGCGCCAGTCGACTGCAATTTCTTCAAAAACATTCTGTTTGCAAAACCAGCCGACTGCACATGGAGCCAACCGATTGCCATGTTTTTAGAAGCATTCTGTTTGTGAAACCAGTCGACTGCTAAGGAGCCAATCGACTGCATTTTCCCGAAAAACTTTATATCTGCGAACCAGTCAACTACCCTATTGGTTTTTGAAAAATGAAATATTTGAAGTTTAAAAAGAAAGGAATTTAATAAAGCGATATTTGCCATAGCAGTTGACTGCCATATAGACTAGTCGACTGCCTTATTTGAAAGAAGGTTTTAAAGCCTATTTTATATGAATAAATTTTTATGTTGGCTCTTATAGGCAACACCGAGAGGGGGGGTGAATCGGTTCTTAACTAACCTTAAGCTCGTTTTTCGATTCTTCTAAATTCTCTAGCCTATATGAATATTTTCTAAGTTCTCTAGGCTATTCAATAATGCAATATAAATTCAATTCAATAAGCACAATACAATTGCAAGTAAATAAAGAGTAGGGAGAGAGAGATTTACACAATCGATTTATAGAGGTTCGGCTACTTTGCCTACGTCCTCTACCTTGAGACGCTCCCAAGGATTTTCCCCAAATTCACTATCCTTGAATTTGTCTTTACAATCCCTCTTTTTAAAGGCTCAAGAGAAACCTCTCTCTTTTTCTAGGCTCAAGAGAAACCTCTCTCTTTTTCTTAGGCTAAAGAGAAACCTCCCCTTTTTACAAGGAATGAATTGGTTTACAATAGGTGTAATCAAAGAAGGCCTCTAAGTAGGCAAATGATTACAAAGATTAAGCACAAGGAAAAAGTCTATACAATATTTTGTGCTAAGCAATACAAGAGATAAGTGAATGATAGAAGATGAAGTCTTTGTATCTCTTGATTTGTTGTTTGAGGCTTGAGAAAGATGAATAAGATGATGAAAGATGTTGGTCAGCTGTTCCTCTTGCTTCCTTTAGCTTCTAAGCCTCTATTTATAGTCCCTTGGATGTATTCTAGCCGTTGGGTGGAGCCAAGATTGAATATGACCATTGTATCTCACAAAACTAGCCGTTATAGGCTATTTTCGTGCAAAGGGATCGATCCCTTTCCATAGGGGATCGATCCCTTTTGTCCAGAATCTTGATTCTGGGCTTCAGGGACCTTGGGAAGACTTTCTGCCAAAAAGGGATCGATCCTGCTACAGTGGGGATCGATCCTTTTCTTCCAGAAGGCATTTTTCCTGCACTTTTGGGTTAGAAATGATATGACCTTTGATCCTAATTCAACCCAAAACATTTATAAGCTTTAAGGGAGTTTTTCTTGACTTTCTCAGATAAAAACATGGTCTAAACATTCATCAAGTGATTTTCTAAAATATTCAAAACATTTATAAAGAATTAAGACCAATAGGGATGTATCATTAAATCATGGTCTTAATGTTTGATATGATCACTTGAAAATGGATTGAGAAAATCATGTGTGATAAGGCAAATTTACAATATGAATTAAAACATTAAAGCTTACTTAAGTTTTTGTCATTTCAAAATATATATATGTCAATTTAAAGCTAACAATCTCCCCCTTTTTGATATGACAAAACTTAATGTAAATTTGCTTTGAAAATTTTTTGATAAAATACTCCCCCTCAAATAAAGCAGGATTTTATAAAGCTCCCCCTTAATATAAGCATGGGTTTTCAAAAAGAATTTTCAAACTATTTTTCCCTCATTATCCCTCCCCCTTTATATCTCTCCTTTTTTAATATCTATCTCTCCCCCTTTTTGTCATAGCAAAAAGAAGGAAAAATAATAAAAAATATGCTCCCCCTAAAATCATGGCTATGTGAGAATAAATAAATATGCTCCATCAAACAAGAAACATGTTAATACATGGGACTCATAGCACAAATTCATAAGACAATGTCCATAAAGAGTATGAAATGTTTAGGCATGCAAAGGATAAGGCTTATTTTCCTATACCAATTGTTTATAAATAATTTTGATACCAATTGTTGATAAGTAATTTTGCAAGAAGGTTCCAATTGGTAAATAATGAAGCAAGTTGTGTATAAATATCTACTAAGGTCTATGACTCGCTCATTTTAATCCTATCAAGCACCTAAGTATATCAATTGTTCTCTAAGGTCCAACTAAGGTGCAAAGTAATACATCATGATTATGAGCTAGAATTAGATGACATATCATATGCATGAGCTCATAAATCATGTTCAAGCAAGAGTGTGCATAGATTCAAAACATATAGCAATTAACTTCAAATTCTAGCACACAAGAGTTTCATGCAAAAATATCCTAAATGAATTCTTCTCTATTTGTCATTCAAACTAAGGAGCATGAGAAGAATTGTCAATTTAAAGCTCATACCAATTGGCAATTTAGATTTGGCTTACCAATTATTGAAAATATGGTTCCCAATGATACTAATTGTTATTTGAATCTAAATACCAATTGTTACTAATGGTTGACTTAGGCATTTTGCATGAATCTAATATTTATGTGTAGTATGTTCATGTCAAGAAAGTAAGCATTCCAAATATGCAAGAACACAACACATATCATCAAATATACATATGGATCAATTAATCATTAGCACACTATCATAAAGTATTAATCCATATTCATATTCACAAATTTATACCATATGGAAGATTCATAAAATCAAGGTATTCAAGCAAACACATTTTCTTCCATGGTTTCAAGCACAAAAATCCTATGCTCATTTTCCAATTCAAGTCCTTAACCAACTATGAGCAAGGAAAGATTCAAAATTACCATTTTAATCAATTAAGAGCCATATCCCTAGTTGTTATCATCATTTAACGTTCTAGAGGGTATATGCTATTTTATCTAAAATGGCTTCACCGAAGTGAATCAATATTATCAAACTAAAATATATTTTATCATTAAAATCCATAAGCTATGAGCACATAATATCATGAAATAACTATTCTCATCTCATAGGCAAACATGCATGTTCATCATCAAAACAATCAAGAGTCTATGCATGTGTATCAATTGTTTGTGTTGTCATTAATGCTCAAGTTCCATAATAATTTGGCTATAAAGAATTAATTTCATGGATGATAAATTTTCATGTAACTCAACATTTATGATTAATTTATCATCACTGATTATAAGCCAATGACCATTACCAATTGTTGAATTTGCATTTGAAATCAATCCTTAAGGTCAAGTTTTAATTATTCTTCCACTAGATGTATAATTATCATGAAACCTAGTGTGGAATAGATGAGTCAAGCTAAGAGACATAATCCTATAAGCATGCTTGACTAAGATGAACAAAAAGAAAAATCAATAGGCATTATGCACAAGTTCATCAAATTCTCAAATATATATACAAATCATTGAAATAAATCTCAAAAATTATGTTTAAATATTCATTGAAAATATATTTCAAGATTATTTCAAGATTCATGAATGTTTTCAACAAGAAAAATGATTTTGCACTTGTGAGCTCAAGAAAACTAGTATTGATTGTTGAAAGTGATACCATTTGTTGGAAATGATATTAATTGATGAAGTTGAGGCATGATATCAATGAAGAATGAGTTTTCATATATTACAGATCATCAAAAAGAAGTTAAAACAATGAATTTTAAGTTGAGAAGAGAGAAAATATCAAAACAATGAAGAGTTCTTCTCAATTTCGGTTGAACACATGCAGGAGTGCCTTTTCTGGCCTGGGGGGATCAATCCTGCTACAGTGGGGATCGATCCCTCATATGTTTCCTGCAGATTCTGCAGTTGTTTTGACAAAAAATTCAACTTGTGAGGTACCAAAACTTCGTTTTTGAGTAATTTAAGTCCAAGTAAAGGTTTAAACATTTGTAAAACATGATTTTGGACTTGTATGAATGAAAAACATGAATGAAAAACCATTTAACAATAGATTTTGCAATTTTGGCAGAATTTTCACCAATAAAAGCATTTTTGGCCTCAAAGGAGGTCATTTTGAGAGTTATGCTTGTTTTGGCAAAACCAAAGCATTGAATTTCATAAATATGTCAAAACAAACTTGTTCACATAGATTTTAAGCATATATATCATTAAATCATCATACTTGTGAACAACATGCCATGATTGTGAACATGCATATTCTTCATTAAGGCTCATGACAAGGCATTTTGCATATATGACATATTTGACATCTTTTGAGCAACTAAATATATTATCTAGACATATCAAACTTGCTCAAGATGCAGAAAACCAAAAATCATTCCAAATTCACTAAACATGCCTTTCATTCAATGTATCAAGAACAATTCATCAAGCACTCAACAATCATTTATCATGCTTTTTGTTCAATCATTCAACTCACAATGCATCAAGAATCATCAACCAACTTTCTCATCAAAGCACAAATAATCAAATAAAGTTTTAATGAGTAAAGAATTAAACTTACAAAACTCCTTTGCTAGAGAATGCTTTGCCTTGATGTGTTAGATCCACCTTGAGCCATCCTTTGAAGAATAGTTGTGATTTGTCAAAGATGAATCCTCAAGCTTTTCCTTTTTCTCATTGGCATATGCAAACTCCATGAGGATGTGTTGAGCATTTAAACTCCATTGTTCCATTGTATTCCCATGCTCTAACACTCCTACAACAAACACATTCAAGCATGCTTTGGTACCCAAATTTTCTTGGGTCCATGAGAGTTAGTGTTCACAATTTTAGATCCCTTAGGGATCCATTTCAAACATAATTCATCATTGTTTATAGCATGCTTTGGCACCCAGATTTTTCTAACTACTCTTCCTCTAAATGTGGTTTTTCTATAAGTGCATGCTTGTGAAGAGTGTCCTATTCTATTGCAAAGTGAGCATGTGAGAAATGTATCATGCATATAATTTTTGCTCATTAGGAAGTTCTTTAGATGAGTCTCTTTTTGTATTGCATTATATCCTAACCCATCTTTATCAAAGAAGGCTCTTTGGGTCTCAAGCATGTGATCTAATTTTTGTTGACCCATATAGAACCTAGAAAATGAGTTATGCAAATTTAAGTTCTTTTTATTCAACTCATTTATTTCTAGATTTGCTTCTTCTAATTTCTTTTCAAATTCTATCTTAGCACTAGTCAAGGCTTCATTTTCTATTTTTAATTTAGCAATGATTTTCTTATATTTGGAGTTCATGCATTGAAATTCATTTGCTAAATCATTAAAAGCATTTTGTAGTTCATCAAATGTATAATCATCATCTTCACTAGAACTACAACTAGCCTCATAATCACTAAGCATGAGTAGGCTACCTCTTCATTTACATTTTCCTCATCGGAGCTATCACTATCGCTCCAAGCAGCCACAAATGCTTTCTTCCTAGGCTTCCTCTCCTTTTCTTTCCTAAGTAAGGGGCAATCTAGCTTAGTGTGACCTAGTTCATTACACTCATAACACACTAAGTGGTCCTTTTCTCTTCTACTTGTTTCTCTCCTATGGTGTCTCCTATTCTTCTCTCTCTCTTTCATTCTCATGAATCTATTAAATCTTTTGGCAAACATTGCCATTTCCTTATCTTCCTCATCTCCACTCTCATTACTATCATCCTCAAAGTTCTCATGAGTGGATGATTTAAGAGCTACCTCTACTTTCTTTAGGGGCACTTCATTTCTTTTCAATTTCATCTCATATGTAAGTAGGGAGCCCATAAGTTCATCTAGAGACAAGGTATTTGGATCCTTAGATTCTTTTATAGCAGTCACCTTTGCCTCCCAAGATTTTGGCAAGCTATTCAAGATTTTCTTGACCATTTCTACGTTGGAATAGCTCTTGCCTAATGCCTTAAGTCCATTAATTATATCATTAAACCTAGTGAACATTTCGCTAATGGACTCATTTTCTTTCATCCTAAATAGCTCATAATCATGTGTGAGCATTCCTATTTTGGTCTCTCTAACTTGATTTGTTCCTTCATGTGTGATGGCTAGTTTATTCCATATTTGTTTAGCATTTTCACATAAGGAGACTCTATTGTACTCATTGGGACCTAATGCACAAAAAAGGGTGTGCATAGCCTTGGCATTCAATTGTGCTAATCTCATATCATTGGTGTCCCACTCATCTTCACTCTTGGGGACATCCTTTCTATCTACTTTCTTTATTGAGATTCTAGGGCCATTAACTATTACTATCCACACTTCATAGTCATTAGATTGCACAAATAACATCATCCTAATTTTCCAATAAGAGTAATTCTCACCATTGAAGAGTGGAGGTCTAACTAATGAGTGTCCTTCTTCTCCTAAGGGTGTGCCTATATTCAAGTGAGCCATTTATGATCGTTTTACTCGATAGAGGCTAGTCTAAATCAATCTCGAGCCCAAGCTCTGATACCAATTGTTGGCTCTTATAGGCAATACCGAGAGGGGGGTGAATCGGTTTTTAACTAACCTTAAGCTCGTTTTTTGATTCTTCTAAATTTTCTAGCCTATATGAATATTTTCTAAGTTCTCTAGGCTATTCAATAATGCAATATAAATTCGATTCAATAAGCACAATACAATTGCAAGTAAATAAAGAGTAGGGAGAGAGAGATTTACACAATTGATTTATAGAGGTTCGGCTACCTTGCCTACGTCCTCTACCTTGAGACGCTCCCAAGGATTTTCCCCAAATTCACTATCCTTGAATTTGTCTTTACAATCCCTCTTTTTCTAGGCTCAAGAGAAACCTCTCTCTTTTTCTTAGGCTAAAGAGTAACCTCCCTCTTTTTCTTAGGCTAAAGAGAAACCTCCCCTTTTTACAAGGAATGAATTGGTTTACAATAGGTGTAATCAAAGAAGTCCTCTAAGTAGGCAAATGATTACAAAGATTAAGCACAAGGAAAAAGCCTATACAATATTTTGTGCTAAGCAATACAAGAGATAAGTGAATGATAGAAGATGAAGTCTTTGTATCTCTTGATTTGTTGTTTGAGGCTTGAGGAAGATGAATAAGATGATGAAAGATGTTGCTCAGTTGTTCCTCTTGCTTCCTTTAGCTTCTAAGCCTCTATTTATAGTCCCTTGGATGTATTCTAGCCGTTGGGTGGAGCCAAGATTGAATATGACCATTGTATCTCACAAAACTAGCCGTTATAGGCTATTTTCGTGCAAAGGGATCGATCCCTTTCCATAGGGGATCGATCCCTTTTGTCCAGAATCTTGATTCTGGGCTTCAGGGACCTTGGGAAGACTTTCTGCCAAAAAGGGATCGATCCTGCTACAGTAGGGATCGATCCTTTTCTTCTAGAGGGCATTTTTCCTGCACTTTTGGGTTAGAAATGATATGACCTTTGATCCTAATTCAACCCAAAACATTTATAAGCTTTAAGGGAGTTTTTCTTGACTTTCTCAGATAAAAACATGGTCTAAACATTCATCAAGTGATTTTCTAAAATATTCAAAACATTTATAAAGAATTAAGACCAATAGGGATGTATCATTAAATCATGGTCTTAATGTTTGATATGATCACTTGAAAATGGATTGAGAAAATCATGTGTGATAAGGCAAATTTACAATATGAATTAAAACATTAAAGCTTACTTAAGTTCTTGTCATTTCAAAAATATATGTCAATTTAAAGCTAACATTGTAATTGCAAAATGGTATATAGCAAATGTTTTGGAGACTGTGGACTCCTTTGGTGATCATGCATATTATTTGTATTTGGCTGAGGAACCCTAGTCCAGTCCTCAGTACCACAGTTGTCACCTGACTAGTGTTCACTGTGGTCTATAGACTATGGTCATATGTCTCTTATGTGTATTTGACTTAGGGGAGGATCCTTGGCCCATACGTGGGTATGCAATTATATATGCATCCCTCACGGGATTTATGTGGTGCATGATTCTATTGGAAGGTTAACCATCTCCCTTTTATTTGAAGATTATTTATTTATGTGATTTTAAATGATTAGATTTCATTTGAAAGTATTTGAATTATTTGAATATAGGCAAGTGGTTTTATATGATTCGATTTTGTGTTATATTATATGTGTATATGGTATTTGAAGAACTTTTATGGTATTTGACGAAAGTATACGGTATATGCTTTACAAGGATTTCTCATGACATTATAAAGCCAAGCAGGAAACCTGCATATAGTGGCATAGTACGCTCTTTTACATATGTTTCTTACTGAGCGTAAACTCACTCCTTTACAATATTTTTCACACAGATTATTTAAAGTAATTCCCGCTCCAGATAAAGGAGCTTACTCTTAGGATCTTATAGTATATTTTCAAGACACGCTTCTTAATATTCATTGAAGGTATACTTATTTGTTATGTACTCCAGACTATTGTACAGTACAGTAATGTAAATTTAACCATATCAGGTATGTGAGCTATGTGAATTGTTATAGGAACCATGTGTATAATGACTCCTAATATATGTGAGAAATATTTGTTAGTTGAAATTAATATCATGCCATAAGTGATAAAGTATAAAGTATAAGAAGAAGAAAGGATGATATTGACAAACAGCCTAATCGCCCCTATATGAAGAAAAAGTTAGATGGTATTTGATTAAAAGATAGAGTCGCGAGTCACGACACAAATACCCTCAAACAATTTTAGTAACAGTATTTCACTTTTATTATTTATCTAATAATTTTATAGTATATCTTTTAGGATGAGAGAAGGTGATAAATTTAGTATAACAGTCTAGACTCACATAATTTGCAGCTAACCAATCTATCCCTAAGATTACATCAAAATCAAACATGTTCAGCAAAATTAGGTTAGCTATCGTTTCATTCTTTCCTACTCTCACTTTACAATTTCTATGCACAACATCAGTCACCTGTGACTCTCTAAAAGGCGTATTAATCTGCAAAGTGTACCCTAAGGTTTCAGGTTCTACCTATATCTTACTAGCACAAGTAAGTGATACAAATGAATGCATAGAACCAGGATCAAATAAAGCAATTACTGATATATCAAACATATAAATCTTACCCTTAATCACATCAGTAGAAGCATCAGCAGCCTCCTGATCTAACACGAACACCCGTCCTTGTGTCACAACCATCTTGCCCTTCTATGCTAATGTAGCATGTCTCGGTTGTGAGGACGTCGCCTTTTCCGATTCAATCTATGTCGGGGCTGTTGGAGGTGGTATAGTGACTAGAACTGTAGATGTAGTTGCCTCCTTCAGCATCGAGCAATCTCTCACCAAGTGCTCTATCTGTCCACATCTAAAACATGCCTTAGAGAGCATATAACAGGGGCGAGTACCCTGTATCCTCCCACACAATATACACCTAGCCGTAGTACCCCTCTGAGTAGTTCTAAGGCTAGTAGTAAAGGCAGTAGTAGCAGATTGAACCAATCTCCCCTCAAAAATCAGAATACCCGATGTCCTGACCTTGTTAGGTTGCCATCTACTGGATCTGTCCTCTGGACCCCTTTTCGCCTTCTCCTTTCCCTTGCCTTTAGCTTTAAAACTCGAATCTACATGAAACTACTCATAATCCCTCTTGCACAATTGTGCCCGTCTAACAGCCTCATCATAAGTCCTGATGTCGAAAAGAACCAATTGGGTCCTAATTGAAGGTCTCAATCTAGCCATAAATCAATCAATCTAGTACTCCTCACTGGTCTTAGTCTGGGGGTCGAATCGATTGAGAGTAGAGAATCTAGACTCGTACTAGTCAACAGTCATACTCCCATGAGTTAACTCCAAAAACTCCTGCTGTAATTTCTTCTAAGTTGTACGGGGAATATACTATCTGTAAAAAGCCTCCAAGATTATCGTCCAGGTCACTACTAGATGCTAGGCTAAAAGGACAGTCTGTGTCGATTTCCACCAATGCTCTGCATCATCTGTCAACTGGAACACTGCTAAGCCCACCTTCTCGGTCTCCAAGCATCGCATATGCTTAAATAGCTTCTCTATAGCATTAACCCACTGCTCGGCCACCAATGGATCCTTAACCCCCTTAAATTTAGGAGGATCCAGCTTCTTAAACTGTCGCACTAAGGTAAAATCACAATAAGACTCAATATCCACTGGCTATGGCTGTACTGGTGGCTACGATGCCCCTGCTGGCTGGGGCTTTGGACGTGGCTCAGGAGCTGGCTGTGCAGGTGCCGGCAGAGGTGTAGGTGGTGCTACTGGAGCTACTGCTGCTCTTTCTCTCTCTGCTTGATCAGTAATATACATAGTGATAAAATCTACTAGCATCTATTCCACCCACATAATTCTCATATTAGGGCTTTAGGGCTGTGGAGGGAAAGCAGGTTCTGGGGCAGGTTCCGATGCTAGCTCCAAAATAGACTCCACCTTACTGCAATCTTTACCTCGACGAGTACCCCTACGTCCACTCGTTTCTGCACAGCACAAACATTTAAATTGGTTTTCAGTCAATTGAATCATTTATACATTCAAACTATATAGTACTACAAGGAATATACTCCTATTCTGATATAAAGATACCGACAGACATTAGGCCAACTTTGCTTTTATACTAATTAAACTGTTGCATCCCATAGTATACAGTAAATATCATATTTCACACACACAATAGTGATTGGTTAGGCTGTCTGTGATATCTTTATCACTATTCACTTTCACTTGTAACAGTAAATATATTAGTAATTAAAATTTTATTTATCTATTATCAATATTTACATAACTGTATAATTACTTTACATCCCCTGTACATAATTATACAACTATAGTACTGTATAAATTAAGTTTGAACATATAAAAGGAAATAAATATACCTCTAGGATCTTATCAAAGCTGCCTCGGTGAATGATAGCACAGCCAAAATTAGTGGAACAGTATATATACGACCACTACAAGTAATATGTGGAGTGGAAAAATAAGGGGTGAGCTAACATGCTCAATAAGAGAATCGTATGTAAAGACTGATACTATGAAATCTATATGCTAAAAACATTTAATCCCTAATAGTGTACTAAGGTACAAATCGGGAAGGATATTATATTTGGTTAAGAAACCGGATGGAGTATGGTAGGTACTTTAAAATACCTGTCGTGTCCCAGCTCCTAGAAGCGACTAAAAGGACTAATAAGTTGTATTTGATATTAAAACAGTATAAATTGCTATTAAATTCACATAGCAAAATAATTTAATAAATAAATAAATATTTCTTTTCAATAATAATATTTAGTTCAATATCGTTAAACACAATATAGGAAATAATTCAGTAAATAGCATTTAAAAAGCTCAATATCGGTAAACAATTTAGTACCAGCCAACAGTTCAGTTAGAGGTGGCAAAAACTGGCCCGAACCCGAAAACCCACCCGAATCCGACCGGGACCAACCCGAATTGACCAAAAAAGTCAAAGGCCCATAACCAAAAAAGCTCGAAACCGAAAAAACCGAAACCCGACATAACCTGAGCCCGATACGAACCGAGACCAATCCGACCCGAAACCCGTAAAAAATCGAATTTATAACCCGAGAAAACCCGAATTATAATTATATAATTATTATTTAAAAATAAGTAAATAATTGATACACTTTTTTAATTAAAAAGTTTAAAATTTCGAAAACAATTATTATTTATTATACAATTTTATCAATTATGTATTACCAGCAAAATAAATATTGAATCTTTTTAAATCAATTAAATTAAATTAATTTAAAACACCATAATATATGATATCAAATAATCTTTTTTTTTGGTTACATGAGGAAAGTATATCAAATAATCTTTAATATTATACTTATTGCATTTATAATAATAAATATATTATTAATTTAACATTTGATTTTATTATAAAAATCATTTTAACATTTTATTATTTTTATTTTGTAATAAAATTTTAATTTTAATACAAGAATAAATCAAATATATAAAAAATTATATAATTTCAATATTTGTTTGAAACTTTGAATTTGATATTTTGTGCAACACATTAAAACTATTTTTAATAAAATTAAATTTAAACTATATTTTTTAAAAGTTTCAAGTATAGAAAGATATTAAATTTAGATTAAAAAAAACCTAATCTTAAAATTAAAATTCAAATTTTTAAGATCAGAAAAAGTTAAGTAATTAAATTAAACAATACAAGTACATTTTTTTATAAACATGGGCATCATTAAAAGAGAAAATTATAAATCAAGCTAGTGGGAATTTTATTTTTAGCCTTAAAACAAAAGACATTAATAATTCAAGCTATTGGTAATTAATTATTTATTATATTATAATAATCTTATACATGAATAAACCAATTTGGTATCTTATAATAATGATTTATATTTTATATTATAATAATCTTTTAAGAATAAATTATGTAATCTCTTAGTGTGTAAGTATTATTTTGATAGAATTAAGTATTTATTATAAATAATTTATTTATTATTTATTAAATGTTAAATTAAAGTGTGGATAAAAATAATAATTCTAATAGTAAATTAAAGTGTAATTTAATAATATATTAGAATAGTATTACTGTGTAAGTGGTAATTTTAATAAAATTTGTTTTTCATACTTTATTAATATTATTATTAATTATATTTAAATAACTCCCATTATATTAATTAATTTAGTAATATCTACTATTTAATATTTTAATTAGATATTCGATCAATTGGTGTATATCTAATATTATTATGTTAATGTGAACATGAAAAAATTAGTACTCAATTGGTGTATAATCTTATATGATATGATTATATCAAATGTTATTATTTATAATATAATATCAATTGGTGTATATAACTTGTTTAATTTGACGTTCTATATTTTTAATGAAATATTTGATTAATTAATATGTATGAATACGATTATATTTAATATAATAATGTTATATTATGATTTATGTACAAACCAAAAACAAAATAAATATAAAATTGAGGTAATTAATTGACCAATTATTCATAATATTAAGTTTTTTTTAATGTATACTATAATCTTATTCAACATTATAATTGAACAATTAGTTAACTAGTTATGCTGTTAGATTTAATTTAATTACTAATTATGTTGATATTTAAAAAACAAAATAAATGTAAAAAAAATTCTTAAAAACTTAAAATTTTATTAAAAATATAATATAATTATTAAAAAAGCTAATAAAACAAAGTAAAAAAAGAAAAAGATATTCATTTGTCACGACCCGAAGACCGCGACTTTCACTTGATTCTTATACTTTTCTTAGTCTACAAATTTATGGACTAAATTTTTTCTTTTTCATTTTAAGGTTTGTATTCGGTGTCAGTGTAGTCACTATACTATTTAGGTGACCTATAGTCATTTCATTTAAATATTTAACAAACACAGAAACGATTTGTGACGACCAGTATCATGTGGGGCCGGCCGCACTCAACCGTATTGCCCGCTTTGGATTCTAGAGGTGGCCCCCGCCAGTTCAGCTAACGTGGCACTTAGGTCCTCACGGATTTCTTTCGCGTCCGCCGCTACTCGAACCCTTGACATCCAAGCGATTCGAGTAACGACTAACCATTGGACCTAGGTCCAATGGTTAGTCGTTACTCGAATCGCTTGGATGTCAAGGGTTCGAGTAGCGGCGGACGCGAAAGAAATCCGTGAGGACCTAAGTGCCACGTCAGCTGAACTGGCGGGGGCCACCTCTAGAATCCAAAGCGGACAATACGATTGAGTGCGACCGGCCCCACATGATACTGGTCGTCACAAAAAAAGGTCCAATATCATGTAAAGCATATGGTAAAATTCTGTATGAGACTTCATATATCAAAATATATATATCTACCATATACTTTCATTTCAAAACAAATCAATACTTTCAGTATTCATATAAACATTATTAAAATATTTCAAGTTGCAAGAAGGCATGCTTAAATGCGATGCTATAAAACATTTCAGTATGCAACTTCAGTAATATTCTCATCAAGTACAGTGAAGCGATTCATTTAACTTTATCACCATCAATTATTCGATTTCAGGACTTTCTTTCTGTCCAATTAATGAATCACTATTCAAATCATTCAAGATTCATTTCATTCAGTATTCAATTTGCTCAATACTCTAATTATTTAATAATCAGATCACTTGGTATTCAAACCTTTCGGTATTCGATATCCTTTTTCGATAATTATCGACTATAATAATCATTTGTACATTTCATTATCGATACTAGAACCACATCATCAGTGTGAATCCTCTTAATATCTATGAGCATTTAAATACCATGTTTCCATATAGCTATCATGATATTGAAATTATGAAATACTAATATCCTCATTCGATATCTGTTCCAGAGTCAACATCGAGGATATAAAATCGCAAGATCAATAGTCGTCTATCAATCCATCTATAATTTGATCTATTGGTACACCTTCATCATTTCCGTCTTGAGGTTCAATTTCATTCACTTAGGAGGATTTGCTAATTTCCACTATCAACAGCGTTTTCAGCCATTTAAATCGCCTTGCGACCATCTACGTTATCGTAGTAGTCTTAGTTCATGTCTATTTAATATCGATGTGTACAAATATATTTTTGTGTAGACGTGTGTTCTATCAATGCCCATACGGCATCACGATCTACTTTTCTTATTATCATCGTCTCAATCATATCACTAAGATGGACCGTTCATCGTGTTCTCCAATTTCTCTAAGTCACTCAAATACGAGAGGATATTTTTCAAAACCTATTCCCAAGGTTATAATCAATTTCGTATAATCACGTGTGACATCCATTTATCTAAATCAATTAATTTTTGAAATCATCTCTCGATCGATAATTTCGAAATTCAATCAATCAACCATCTAAATTATAACTTCGATCTTTCTCTTTTAATTTTATATTATATAACCATCGTTACTCTTATCAGTTGATCCTCCAAATATCTATTTCATCTCAATCTCAGCCTGATAACCACTTTGAGATATTAAGATAATTTAATTTATCGACTCCAATATCAACCTTTTTCGGTAATACAATAAAGTCCTCCACATGTTTATTTTCAATAATTATTTCTCAGATTCCATTTATGAGAGAAACTAAATCTTTTTCCTAAAAATTTCGGCAGCATAACGGCTTAATTTTCCCTAACCTCCTGCAAGGGAAACACAATTTATAATTGCAACCGTTGATTCTCACCAATTTTTACCTCTTACTAAGACACCCACCATCAATTGTGGGTCCTCTTAGCATTTTTAACACTAATTAAATCAATTCATCATATATAAAAAAAATCATAATTCCATTAAAAATCATTCCATCAGAGCATTATATAAGATCATAAATCTCACATACAATATAATGCTACTAATGCTTTATAAAAGTATCTTACCTATTCGCCAAGCTTGGCGCACTTTCTGATTTTCGAGCCTTGCCGAATTCCACCATTCGTCGCATTTCCGCTTTACTACAATTTCAATATCAATGCACTACATCAATATAACCATAATTTATTCAATAAATACCATCAATTTATTTTCTATATTTTCCTTACTACATTTTTTTTCTTTTTCTTCTCTTTCTTTTTCCTTTCCTTCTTCTTCTTCTTCTTCTTCCTTCTTTTCTTTCTCCTTTTCTTTTCTTTTCTTCTTTCTTTCCTTTTTCTTTTCTGTTCTGTTTTTTTTTTCTGGCCTGAACCGGTTCGGGCCGGTTCACCTTCGCCTGGCCGGTTCAGCCACCGGCGATCACCTTCTCCGCCGGTTCAAGCCTCCCACAACTAGTCGACATCGTGAGGATGCCGGATCTGGCCTCCGTTTCTCGATCGACGGCGCCGGCGGTAGCAGATCTAGGACGGGCGGCAGCGGCTCCTTCTCTCTTTTCTTCCTCTCTTTTCTTGTCGTTTTCTTCACCGTCGGGCGTTCCTCCCTCCAGATCTGGCTTCACCGAGGCTTCGCAAGACGGCGACGACCGGTGGGTCAGCCGACGTTGCCTCCTTTCCTTTTTCCTTCTTCTTTCAGTTTTCCTTCCTCTCGCTTCGGTTTCTGCCCAATTTTTCTTTCCTTTCCGCCTCGCGCCGTCACGGCCGTCACCGCTTGCTTCTTCTCCGTCGGTGACGTCGCTCCTCCCTTCCCCTTTCTCCTTTGGCCGACGGGCATTGGCCGGCTCCTCTTGGAAATCCCTCCTCTGTTGTAAACAGAGGAGGAAATGGGTGGGAATCAGGTATCCCGATTCCCGCCAGTTTTCTATCTTTTTTTTTAAATAATTATATTTATATATTTATAAATATAATTATTAATTAATAATAACATATATACACATTTCTAATTTTCTCAAATTTTTGAATTTCTTAGTATTCAATTAAATTTTTTCATTTTCTTATTTAATTTGGATTTCAATTTGTCCAAATTAAATTTTTCGGATACCTTATAGTTATTTAGAAAATTCTCGGTCTTCACATTATTGAACATAGAGTGTCTAAATTCCAATGGCCCAATGTTGACCTAAAAAAATACAATAACCTAATAAGTTATTGTTAAGAGTAAAAACTATTTATATAAATTTTTAATTATTTAGTGTGATTTATTTATAATTTGTTAATTATTTATTTATATAGCTAATACTTTTGGATTTTTACTTTCTTTTAGTTTTACTATATATATTTGGCTCACTTAAAAAATAAATTTTTATATAATTATTAATATATAATTATATTTTATAACACATGTGAATATCACAGGAAATTAAAAAAATAAATAATAATTGTCAAGTAATAAAAACATTAAAATGTAAAAAATTTATATTTATATAAATATTTATTAAATTTTAACTTTAATTTAGCATTTCTATTATATTTTTATTTAAATATATAAAATTAAATTAATTATTACATTTATAATAATAAAAATACTTATAATTTATAAAATTTTAAAATAATTTGACTAAGCCCGCCCGAATAAAACCAGACCGAACCTGAAAATAACTGAGGCCGAAAATACCCAAAACCGAAAAAACCTGAAACCGAAAGTACCCGAAACCGAAAAAACTCAAGACCGAAAAAACCCGAAACCAAGAAAAACCGGAACCGAAGAAATCCGTAACCGAAACCGAAAATAACCCACCCGAGCTTGCCCATTTGCCACCTCTAAGTTCAGTAAAACAATACAATAAACAATAACAGTATAATGGAGACTAGGCAACACCCAAGGCATATCATGCTATAATAATATCCTGAAAAGAGAATAATAGTAAACACGTGAGACATATGGTCATAGTATATAAGGTCCACAGTGTACACTTGCCAAGTGACACTAGTGGATGTTGAAGACTTGGCAGGTCTATCAACACAATAACAGTAATAACAGTAACAATACACATGACACATGAGCATGATACGGGGCCTAACGGTCTTAAAACAGTAGATATACAGTAGAAAAACCATTTATGAAATCAATTCCATTGAAATATCTTCAACCAATCCATAAATAAATATATTCAGTTCATGAATAAAAATTCATATAATATTCATGCTTCAATATCATTTTTTGAAAATGTTCTATTTATCTATAGAACAGTAATAAACATATGCTAGTACCTTCAAGTAATTAAAATTCATTAACACGAATATTTAAATATTCTTTTTCGGTAAATAATCAGTTAATGCAATTTTAATAAATTTCATGGAATCCACTTGAAAATCTATTTATTTCTATCATCTAAAAATATTAGAATTAATTTCTTATAATTTCTATAAATTCTGGAAAAATAACAGCTGTTTCTAACATTGCCCTTCTGCACTGAAAACACAGTTTATAAAGCAACCAGTATCCACAATTTCACCAATTCCAAAGCAATATGCATTCATAGTATCCCTACAGCTCACACACTCATCCCTTACCTGTCGTTTTTCTACTAACTCACCGATAGTACCACTTGCAATTTAACACTACCACGCTGCAAAACATTACACCAATCACCATTATTCACCATAATTAAATTTTTAATAATTTTTCCTTCATTAAATTCTACCACATTATCAGTAGAAAATATTAACCCAGTCTAAATTACATCGGTAGTAAAACATAACTTCACCTACACAAATGAAGAACAAAATCCTTCCCCCATAGCCATGGCTGAATGCACCCTTAGCCAAACTTATGGAATTTCAACAAATTACCACTTATACCATGCTTGTTCATGTTTATTCACTTATCTAGCATCAATTTCATGCATCAAACAACAAGTTTCCATACACTTCCATCAATGGCTGACCCAAGGTCATGATTGAGTGGGATTTAGTTTAAACCAAGGCCAAAATCATGCTTAGGGACCTTGATTTCATCATTCTCTACCATTAGAATTCAAAGAAAATATAAGCATAAATTGGACATACCTTGACCAAATTCTATGTGCCCACTTTCCTCTTGACTTTCTCCACTTTAGGATGAGCTATGGGTATGGGTGTGTAGAGGATGAAGAGTAGAATAATTTTGTAGAAGGAAGTTTTATGATTTAAGTGAGTTTAAGTAGTGTTTTGGTTGAATTTTTTATGAGCACAAGGTATGGCTATGGAGTTGGCGTGAAAGAGGTTGAAGATGATGAGGTGTGGTCGACTGGTAAGTGTGTGGAAAATTTTAGAAGCTGCCCAAACAGTAAAATGACCATTTTGCCCTTGGTTATAAAGATTTTGGACATTTATGCGCTTAAACTTCTATAATATTTCTAACTAGTTAATTTAACTCCAAAAATTCATATTTTATCATTAAATATTATTATTAAACATATGTTGATGAATGATGGTGGTTTTATTAAGATTCGACTGACCGTTATGGTGAAATTATGAAAATACCCCTATAGAGCTAATCGCATAAAATTCTGATTTTACCAGCGTTTCAATTTATCTATTGACATAGCCTAGAACTTATTTTCATGTAGAATATCATGCTTCAATCAATGGATCAAAATTCCATTTAGTTTGACCACAATTCACAAAAGTTCAACCGAGCTCTGTCCTTAATTATCATTTTTCAAATTATTGCACGCTTCTAAAAAATGACCTAAATAAAGGATTTTAAATTCCAGAATCTTATCGTAGCCTTATTGGACTCCCCGAATAATATCTGTCCAGTCTCACATCCATCCGGCACTATAGAGCCTGTGGGGCCTACCTGACTGTACTAGGTCATACCTACGAAATACATAGGAAATGAACAGTGGTGAGTATCCCTACATATACAACAGTACCAGCATACATGGCTCTCACAATAACTATCTTGAGTTTGACTTTCAATGAGAGCACCAATTGTTACAAAGTGATGAAGAGAGTAAGTAAAGAGATGGACACCAAGATTTACGCAGTTTGGCAATATGCCTATGTTTACGGTGATTGCTATGAGTTTACCAGTAAATATATAGTTTAAATCAAACTGTTCACCAAGTACAACGCTCTTGACAAGATTGGTCGGATGTTCGAGTGTGACCAATGTACAAATATGTTGGAAAGAAAGTAAGGCGTAAAGTAAATACTACAAAGCCTGGGCAAGAATGAGAGTTAAAGATCCCTTTCCTATGGAAAAGATAGCTTATTCATAGGCTAGTAGGAGGCATAAGATTGTGCCATTTGTTATCATCTGGTGGAGAATAACTGTCTGAGTGAGATCGATCTGTCTTTAAGTCATGAGACTAAAAAAACCAGGAGACTTAACATGATCTGGACTGGGCCTATTGAGCCAGGCTAGGCGTATGGTTGTTTGGGTTGAGTCCTTCCCTAACACATTTCAATGGCTAGATGTACATATTCTCTTTTCTTTCTTTATTTACGAACTTGTTAGTCAATTGATTTAGTTTTCTGTTTTTGAAATAGATTGAAAAGATTCCAATAGATAAGATGAGAGTTGGTCACCTGTGTTTGTTTATCTTTGAACGTTCTTTGGCTTGCTACAATAGTGTTTGTCTTTTCCTAGGGTCCTTTTTTATGTTGATCGAAGCTTTTAGGATGGTTAATGAACGAATGTTGGATTTGGGTGAAGTAATGATAAGCAAAAGTACTCCTTTTGCGACAAGGTGGGTGTCGGTGTAGCAAGTCCTTTTGCCTATTAGAGTTACAATTATTTAAGATACTTATCACAAGGTGGGTGTCGGTGTAGCAAGTCCTTTTGCCTATTAGAGTTACAATTATTCAAGATACTTATCAGGTTTGCACATGTCTGCTCTGGTTTCTCTTTACCCATTTTAAGAACTTGATTAAGAATAAAATTTATTGGTTAATGATGTCTTCCTTCTTTTAAAGGTAATTTTGTTTAACGGATTGCATTGTCATTGACAACCAAAGTTACTCAAGTAAATGGTCTTGGTGTTTTCCGGGATGAACATGGACATATCATGACAAATTATCATGGTAAGAGCTAATAAATGAACCCAAAGACCAAAGTACTATATTTTGATCAAGACATCAACATTTCCAGTAGATTATTTGTTTTCCTATAGCAATAATTTGCTCCAATATATATGGTTATACAAGGAATCTCCATTACATGAGAACCTAGTTGATGCCTAATTGAAACATCCCTGTATGTAATGTTAATATCTAACCACTGTCAGCTATATCAAATTAGGATTCTTCCTTAATATTTTTCCTCTATATCTTTAAACTATCTTATGTCATTTCCATCTTCTTACCTTTTCCAGGTTAACTATTCTATTTACAGGTTCAGTGATAGGTAATTCCCTCTCTAAAAATCCAAGTCCTGGGCAAGTTGTTACAGGAGTTAATATCCAATTCTCATTTTGTATTCCACGGAGCAATTGAAATACCTCTATGTCTTTTGAACTTGTAGTTACATACATACATATGCTTTTTTGAATATTCTGATCTTGTTTTATAAGAAAACAAAAGCAAACATGATCGATTAATATCATGATGATGGCATGCTTAAATATACCTGATGATTATTTAGAGTTGTGATTTGGTAATGATCTCTATGAATTAGTTCTTATTTTTGTTACGGTTAATATCAAGTATGATTTTATATATGCTCTATTAAATGTCTAATATTTATTTTAATAAAAGTTTATGCCAACGTTTTCCCTTAGCATCAGTTGGTCTCTAATGTAATGTGTGTGCTCTATAAATACTTAATTTCAATTGATATTACTAGTGTGACAAAACTTTCAGTCATATGAAAAAAATTTAAATAAAATTAAAATTTACTTTTGACCTTTGTAAGCACTTTAAAATACCCTTAAAAACTAAAAAATATGAAAAATTAAATATAAAAAATTGATTTATGGTAAAAGTTCATTTAAATACAAAGTAAATGTTAAGGGCTTACTTGAATATTCAAATCAAAGTTTAAGGGTGTAACATCCTGTTACTACATTTTTCACGTAATTCCATACAACTTTACCAGTTGGGCTGTCTGCGATGCCAATAACATTCTACAATGATAGTGATAAATAATAACATTTATTTATCAAACACTGAATATGAAAATTCTTTTCATGATTTCTTACGTCCAACATCCCCTATTGTCTTTATTTCAATAAAGTAGTACTATATACTTATGTCTGAAATGTAAAAGAGAAGAGACTGTACCTGTCATATTTAACATCCATCTTGGAGCTACTTCTCTAACTCCGTGTCTTTTATCTGTGGAGTTAAAACAAAAGGGGTGACCGATTCATACGCTCAGTAAAGGAGACATATGCTGCTTTATAAAAATAAAGACTATACACCACCAAATATTTGTTTTTCCTAAAATCATATCACATAGGAAAACAGTGGATTTAGTAAGCAACACTCTCAATACACCATTTAAACCACTGGTTAAACAGTTTACTTTGAAATGTAGTAAACAATAGATAGGATTCAATAAATCCTCTCAATAAACAGAAATCCACAAGTTGAGACTAAGCAACAAACAAATCATGCTATCATTGTTCCGCCAGGAACACAAGTCCGCTTTTGGGGTGCACCCGTAGGCCACCGCCCCTCACGGCTATCTCAGATCTATGGCCATAATCTATAGATGGTCCTCGGGTCCACTTGCCAAGTGACCTCGAGACCGCTGATGACTTGGCGGGTCCATCGACCGAGCCACCGCCCCAGGTAGGTCACGCAACTACATGAATAATACCGCATGAACTCAGGGCCTAAAGTCTCAAAACCACTTTTATATCTCATGAAAACCTTTATGGAATTATCTCACCATATTATCATTTTCTCAAAATGATTTGATTTCCAAAAAAGTTTAGGCTTTCTGTTTACAAAACACCTTGACAACCTTTCAAAATCTCAACCTTTTAAAACCTACTCGCCCATGGTCTGCTCACCTAATCGGTTCGCCCATGGCAGCTCGCCCATGCGGTGAACTTGTATTCGCCCGCCAACCATTGCTTTTTTTTAAAACAATAAGCAAAACCGGCTGGCCCTCCGTGGCTCGCCCATGACCAGTTCCCCTACTGTGGCATTGCCATGGTCAGTTCGCCCAACTGCGACACTCCATGGTCAACTCGCCCAATGGGATATAACCATGGTCAACTCGCCTGATTTTATAAAAACATTATAAAAGGGTTCGCCCATCTGCGGCTCGCCCGGATTTCTAAAATAAAATAGGGTCATTCGCCCATTTTGTCATTGAAAGGTATCTTCGCCCAAAACAACATAAAATGAGTTCGCCCTTAATTGGCTCACCCGGGATTTTATTGAATAGGGGTCGCCCGCCCCAAAACTAAAATATAAAGTTCGCCCAAAATATTCTAAAAGTTTGGCTTGCCCGCCAATTCCAAATTGTCTAAAAATAACATAAAGGTCGGCTTAGTAGCTCGCCCAATATCAAAATAGACGGGATCGCCCGCCTTAACCAATTCAATCAACAATTATCAAAGGGCGACTTTGTAGCTCGCCGAAGATCAAGACACTTTATCATATAATGCATGTCAGAAAACAAAACATTTATCTCAATATACTCATAAAATTTACTCCACAGGACATGCATTTACTTCACACACATCTCCCTTACCTGGTCCAACGAAGCCTTGTTTTGCCTTGCTTCCTGCTCGCCAATAGCCATTTCCAATTCCCAGCTGCAAAATATTTTATTAAATTTTATTAATATTTTCTTTAAATAACTTTTATTTACTTGGGTGAGAGTTGAGATAAATAAACCAGCTCGCCCAATGATATCCTTCTAGCTCGTCCAACAGAGCATTTAGTAGTTCGCCCATTTTAGCTCGCCATTAACCAAATTGCTTACACGTGGGAGCTCGCCCATTATTTCGTCATTCATATATTGGATTATTACTGGGAGTTCGCCCAACGATCAATCTGCCCGCCATTACCTCGGTTTAAACTAACATGTGACAACCTTGCCACTTCCACATTCCAGCTCGCCCATGTTCACTGAGCTTGCTCATGAATTTAAACTAACGTTGGGCGACCTCGCCAACTTGGCAACTACTTTGGCGAGTTCTTTATTTCCTACTCGCCACATTGGCGATTACTATCACTCAATCATGGGTGATCACCATAGTCGCCATACTCATCACTTTTCCAGTATTTTCCTATCATTCTACTATAATATCAACCCAGTTTCATTTTATACTTCATCTACTTCAAAATATGAATTTATTCTATTTCTATGATCTATCAAGAATAAATCAAAAGCAAGACTATACTCATGCTTCTCATACTTGAAATCATAGAAATATATCATTAAATCTCAAGAACCATTAAATCTCACCTTAACCCAGTTGTTCTTCCAAAAACAGAGTATTTTTTTGCCTCCCTTAGCTTTGCTTCTCTTGTTCCTTAGCTTTTCAACACTGTAAAAGGGTTTGGCTAACTAAGATTGATCTTTTCTTGCCTCATATATGAAAGAAACGGAAGGAATGCATGTGAGCTTGCAGTGAAAGCAGACAGGCGAGGAGTTTTCTGGAGAAGATGAAGTTGGCTAAGCTGGTTTTCTTCAGTTATATTCTTCTTATATACTCACCCAAATCCACTTAAAATCCACCACTTGTTCTCATCCTGTTTTTCTGTCATCATTACCTTGTCTTATAACTCATTAAATGGTGAAGAAAATATGGCAATGGCGTGGTGAAGAATTTTCTACTGTCATTAAATGGTGAAGAAATTCCAACCAAAAAGGGAGGGCTACGGGGAGTCTACTTCTGCTGTTTGACTAATTTTCTCCTCTTTTCTCTTCTCCTTCTCCTCCACGCCACTGCCAACCGCCACTATTATTGACTATCATTTCTCCACACCAATCCACTTCCAGCCACTATTATTGACTTTCATCTCATTCTTTTCTTTTGTCTTTTAGTATATTAATTCCTTAAGAATTTCTCAACACAAGACTTCGGCTGACCTTTGTTTGTCCTTTTTGCCATTAATCCCTTTCACACTTTCATTTTATGTTTTTTTTTATTTATCTCATTCCGTATGGGCGATCAGGAGCCCTCGCCCCTTTTGGCGAACTACATACTCGCCCTCAGCACCATCCTGGCATTCTGTTCGCCAATTTAGCTCGCCCACTGGCGAGCAGCTTTCTTTTCTTGCCCAATGGCGAGCTGCTCGACGTCCTCGCCCAGACATTATTTCATCGACATTTCGCCATGCACATCTCAAGTTTAAGAAGCTTTTCATCCAAGTGAAAATGAATATTCAATATTTACTTCATTTTCATTATTAAGTTTATGAGATTCGGGTCGACAGTAGTATAGAATCAGATCTTACAAAGGGCTTACTTAAATACAAATTAAAGTTTATGGGCTTATCTGAATGCAATAAAAGTATAAGGATTTATTTAAATAAGTTGATAAAGTTCAAATGCTTTTTTAATATTTTAGCCTTTAAAATACCTAAAGGCTTTGTTTGGTAAAAATGAAGGAAAGAGATGAGAATGGAAAATTTGCTAATCTAATGGTTAAGTTATAAAATAGAAAAGTGATTATGAAACCTAACCATTAGATTAGCAAATTTTCAATCCTCATATCTTTTATTGTTTCCAATCAATCAAAGTCTTAAAGTGTTTCTTTTTTTTTTACTTATAAGTTAAAACGACATTTTAAAATATCCAGAAAAATCATGCATATAAATATAAACACTATATTGGCACTATTGTTGACGAAGATGGCAATGGGTACCCTATCAACGGGTACCCGGCACTACCCACCCCATTTAAGTAGGGTTAGGATAGCATATAATCGGGTCGAGTAGTGAAATTACTACCTGTCACGGGTTCGAGTAGGATTCGGATAACTCACTACTCGAACCCGATTATAAATAATAATTAATTAATACAATATTCATATTTTCTATATATAAATTATTTATTATTAATGTTGTATTTAATTAAATTAAGTCATTAAATATTATAATTATGATTTTTAACTTTAATTTATTTTTATGAGTTAAATTAAATTTATTAATTTAATTTTTTTAATTAAGTTATTCCAAAATTGATTTTAAATTTAAATTTGAAAGTCAAACTTTGATTTAGTTAACGTGTTCGGATAGTTGAACGGGTATTTTCTATTTTATAGGGTTAGGGTTCGGGTAACATAAATTAAAATAATCGAGTAGTTAATCGGGTTCGGATATTATACATATTAATCGGATTCGGGTTCGAGTATTTCAAATTTAGCAGGTACTCGACCTGTTTACATTCCTATTGACGGTCAACCAACGATCAAGGAACTACAAATAAAGTCTATGCCGGGGATTTTGTGGTCTTTTATCAGCACCTCTAAAGACCGGTAAAAATGACTTTTCTAGTAGTGTGTATCCACCACCATTACTTTTCAAAACAACAATAACCATATATAATTTATTGGTGTCAATTTCAAAATACATGATCAGGGCATTACGAATGTGAACGGTAATTTTAGATTATTTTGAAAAAATAGCAGAGCCCGACCTGTCCTATTCCTTGTAATGGTCTCAGATGCGCGCTGACTGCTTTCGTATGAAATCTTTCACATCCTCCATTAACAAAGTAGAGTCTGGCAGTTCTGGAGCACCATAAAAAGAGTGGAAAGCATTTGGATACTCAATTAAATACGCTTCTTTTCCGGACTTCTTCAACCCCTCGTAGTACCTAATTTGCCAGTCATGCAATGGATCAAGCCCTCCAACAAACACTATTGTTGTTGGAAAGTTCAAACTGGAAATATCAACTGATTTTGGACCGAAGACATTTGAGGCTGGATGGTCGCGGTCTGAGCCATGAGGCAAAAATGCCTTCCACAACCAGTCCGTACCATTCGTTGAAAGGACAGGGGCATCAACAAGTCTGATTTCAGATTCTGTCCTTTCTTCTCCACCAAAGAATGGTTGTATTGCTATTACTCCTTTAAACTTAATATTTCTAAACTCGTACTCACAGGCTTTGACTGCCACATGATGCGCCAGGTTGCCTCCTGCGCTGTCTCCGGCGATAAAACACTGGTTTAAATTGGCATACGAGGGAAAACCTTCCAAGTTGGTATTGCTGTCGATGAACTTTAGGACATCAAAGCCGTCTTCGTATTGACATGGATATCTATGCTCTGGAGACAGCCGGTAATTGACAGATATAATCACTGTACCGGTTTGCTTTGAAAGCCTTCGACATAGGTTATCACAGCCCAAGGAACTGGCAGACATGTATGCAAAGCCGCCACCGTGAAAGAAGACAATAACTGGCATGTTGGCATCTTCTGCGTTGGGGGAGGGGAGAAAGAGGCGGAACCAAAGGTTGCGAGTGGCATCAACCGTGGTATCGAAGGTTTTGACGCCATCTATGGATTTTTTGGAGGGAGGAGCTTTGAAGTCGCAGAGGTTCATGATGCAGCGGTTGATGGTGCCATCCGAGCGGCGAGAATGTTTGACCCCGAAGGCGATCATGGACCTGTAGAATCGCTCTTTCCAAGATACGTCTCGTAATATCAAACTTGAATTGTTGGACATATTAATTTACAGAGAAATAGAAGAAATTATTAAATCTTTGCTTAATTTTAGCTTAGTTGGCTACTTTCTGTCTTTGATTCCTTTACGCCTTTGAGCTTTGTATTTGTATGCGCCATGAGATACGGCTGAGGGCAGAAAGATACAAATGCAGAGAGTTAATGACTTAAGTATTATTAATTCTTCTCAGTTCTCAAAGATTGATATTTTTAGTTCTTTTTTTTTTAATTTTGTTTCAAACTCGTGCATTGCGTGGAGTGAGAAGTATTCATGCTTTGAAACAAGAAAGAGAAGGATTCAAACAAAAGTTTAGGTGAACCGTCAGAACATTTTTCTGTGTTTTTCTACGTACCTATCAATGCAATAAATTAAAAATAATAGGAGTTTCCTATGTTAAATTAATAAAGTTTTTAATTTCAACATTGATTACGAATAAACTTAAAAAATCTATAATTAATATATGGATGATCCATGTTGAATCTAACGTAACCTGAATGGCAGGAAAAACTATTGCTTTGACATTGGATGTTGTTCTTTTCTGTTTTGGCTTGGTTGAGCCGTTTCGGCAATATGCTGTGGACTTTTCTCCATCAGCAAGTTCAACTTTTGAACGAACTGCCTCATTACTGAATTTGTTGTTCTCTTAATTTGGTGCAATGGTTTTTCTGGGGTGTAGTCCACCATTAGGCATGCTAAATTTGTTGGGATGATTTTCAGGTAGTATGAAAATCTGACCTAATCCCCTATGATCAAAGGATAATTCACCCTTATACCTCCAACAACGATGGAGATAACAATTGATTTTGGTAGAAAACTAAAGTAGGTCAAACTCTCTTCAGTCAACGTAAGTCATGTAGTGCAAGTGGAGATTAATCTCATATCTAATGATATGAGAACGTCTCATAATTTATACCAAAAAAAAAACTAAAGCAAAAAGTGCGATAAAGAAAACTATATGCAAGAAATTAAATGTAAGCAATAAATTCAAAATCAATAATTAAAACACCAATTAATCAATTCATTAACACCTCTTTTGGGAGGTAGACACTGAAAATTTTTGACATGCTAGTTTTGCTATTTTTTTTTCTTTCGTTAATTCTCAGTAAGTAGATAACTTGTGATAGAAGCGTTTTATACACACACACACACACACACACACACACACACATATATATATATATATATATATATATATATATATACACACATATATAGGGACAGATTCATGATTTATGATCAATAGGGGCAAACAAAAATTAACACATATAATAATTTTTTAATAAAAATATTATTTTTAAAAAATAATATTTGCGTAGCTAAAATTAACTAAGTAATTATTGATAAATGTAACCTAAACATTATTATACCATAGATAAATTATTTTTCGATTCACATGTACATATGTACATGCGTGCACACACATACATTTATATGTATATATATTAATTTAAAAATATTTTACTTATAAACTTCTTAAAAATAGATAAAGTATATCAAATAATAAAATTTTAATATGTTCAGTTTGACCATTTATCTTAGTAAACAAATATATTTCGTTTTTCATTTCTTATTTATTATAACGTGGAGAGTAAAAAAATATATATGTATTTAATATTTACGATGAAAACAAAGAACGAAGATATAAATTTGCATTGATTAATGTGATTTTTTATTTTTTTTTATTAATTCACACTTTAAATGTTATTTATAAGAATTTTAAAAGTTCTTTATTTGTCTTTCTACAAAATTAATGTATTCATACATATTACAATAAAATGATTTACCACCGATAGTGTAAAATGTTTAATTATTAGAAATATAATAAACAGTTTCTCGTATGAATTCAAATTTAGGAAAGACATATAATAAAAAAATTTTGAATGGGGGTAGAGCTTTAAATTTTTATAACTTGTTACAATAAACCTAAACAATTTTAATAGGAATGTAAATGACGTAGGTACCTACTAACTTTGAGTTATTTGACTCCGAACCTAATTATTAACTAAAAAACTCAAACCTTATAATTATTCAATTATTTTTTAAATGCACTACTCAAACTTTGCCCTAATAAATTTTATACTAATCGTTAATTTCAAGAATCCATTTAATTACCCAATTATTCAATCAAAATTTTAACAAACACGTTAATTGATCCGAACCCTAACCCAAACTCGAACATTGTTAAAAAGATAATTATTCTAATATTTAATTTCTATTAATTAAAAAATAAAATTAAAGAATAACATACAAGTTTTATCATATTTCAACAAAAACACATTAAAACCCATGGAAATATGTTTATGAAACTCCAAACAAACAAACAAACAAACAAACATAATTCAATAAAAAATACAAAACACACTTAATAAAAAGCTAATCAACTTTGAGTATAGGGTATCCTAAGAATACTACTCGAACACGACACAAGTAATGGAATCACTATTCTAACTTAAAACCCGATTATAGTGTACTTGAATCCAATTTAATCGAGACGAGTAGTCTCGGGTACACGTTTAAGTATATCCATTTACATTCCTAAATTTTAGCATCTCAGTGGAGGCTGCTTTCCCCCACAATCCTCCACCTAGATCCGTCCCTATGTGTGTGTATCTGTGAAACCTTAATAAGCCTCAATTAAAGTCTTATTAGGTTTGAGGCCTACATAACTCTAATAACACACCGACCCGATAAGATGTGTAATACCTATACCAAAGTAGATCACAATTAATTAATTAGTTAGATATTTCATACTATCACTAGCATAAAAAAATTTTAAAAAAAAAACTACATTTAAAAAACATAGTCTATAAGATAGACTACATTTTTCTAATCATAGTCTATTTTTCTAATCATAGTCTATCCTAGCGTAATATTTCCTCAAGTATCATAGGCTATGTTCGAGAAGAGTCGTAGCCTTCCTTAGTATAATATTGACTACACTCTTTGTTTTAAACATAATGTTTAATTTATTAATAAATTTAAATTTATTTAAAAAAATTAATTTTCTAGAGTAATATACTAACCAATAGAGAAGCGTAATCTATTTTGATGAATAAATTACATTTTTATGAATGGATCTTTTTATAGTACTATGTTCTGGTTTTATAGTATAAAATAATTAACAAATAATTTTCATATAACATCGTAACCAAATATTAATTATGTCATTTCACAAATTATAACAAAGTAAATACTACAAAATATTCATCTGTCACATTTTCATAATAATAATTGTTATGCTACAAAATACTTCAAAGTTATAGATCGAGACATACACTTTGGTTATCAATCCCCATGTATGCTACAAACCAAACACCTAGTTTTTAATCTATCATCAAACTCTAGATTGAAAAAAGATAGAGAATTTACTTCAACAACAATTAAAAAATTTTTCAAACTTAATATATGAGATCAAATTTCTATAATGAACAAGTACTTGTCGAGGATTATTGTCCACAGCAAGTTGAGGATCGTCAGATTAGTTGAAAATGACTTAAAATGCTTGTACATAGTGAATGCTCTATCCCATTTTGAGTTTGCATGACCTTTAATCTAAGATCTTTTTTACATAAACTCTAGACAACAAATCATTAAACAATAATGTTGCGAAAAAATAAGAGTAATAAATTACCTAATTTCAATAAGATACTATTAGCTTTAAATTGATGTATATTTTAAAATGAAAAAAACTTAAGTGTGTTTAAATGAGATTCTATAGAATAAATTTGCTTTTGACAATCGAGTATTTCTCAAACTAAAAGATACGTTTGATTGTTTTTTTTTTTTTTGAAAAGTAAATAATTTTATTAATTAGGCTGGCACTTGATACCAGATTGAACAGTATAGAGTACATCAAGCGGCAAACAGCCCGAGCGAGAGTATCAAAAGCATTTCTCTACAGAGTCATTACAACAAACGCCTACTAAGCATACAAAATATTATCCAAGTGATCTGTATTTTGTAATCAAGGCTCCCCATAAATTTACAGAGACATCTTCAAATCATTAAGACCAGCATCAAAAACAACAGGTAGAAGACGAAAATGGACTAAGATGAGTGGCCATTCGTAGAACAACAAAAACGTAGGACCAATCTTCTCCACCCAAGCAGTCAAACAATTAGCAGTGCCCATGCTAGCTATTCTAATGATGTAATCTTCTTGGCGATTGTGTTTAAGCCTCCTCATTCCTACCACACAACACTTTCCTACCTTTTTTCTTCAATCATAATTTTCGTCTATGCTCTGGAACGATCCCCTGAACTTTATCGAGACTGGGACTTTCCTACGGCTACCAGCCACCATTGAATCCTCTGTTAGAGCTTAATCCTGCTGTATTCAGTAACAAACATCCTCTGTTTGCCAGGACAGTTAACAAAACAACAGAGTCACCCCCCATCATTTAACAAAAACAGAGTCATCTATACCAGGCTCAGATATATCCGTTCTTCATTGATTGTACAATCAGGCAAACCGTTGACTCACATGGCTTTTACTCCACAGCATTGTACCTTTGAATCCTCGATCCCATGCTGTTCGTTACTAGAGTTTGAATAAAACAAAAGAGTTAATGCTAGACATATCACTCTACAAACAACCAAAAACTACTTACATTCCAGTTCAGAGAACAACAATGTAGAGAACATAAACTGTCGTTTGCTTTCATAATCTTCTATTCATTACAAATGTTCCTCGCCATTTCTTCGATTTCGGCCTCCATCAAACATTTAATGATATCCTCTTCATCCGCTGTTGGAGAAAGCCCCAGTAATCTTGCTACATCCAAGGTGGCTTGTGCTTCCTTTCTTAATGCTTTGTTTCTGTTCATAATGTCCTCATCTGTGATTTCATCCGCCAAAAAACTAGGAGTATCAGAATAGTTCCCCATCAAATTATTCTCCTTTTTCCTGGAAAAGTTTGCCTTTCTACTGCTCTTTTTTCCTTTCCGTTTTGTTGGAGCTGATTTTTTCTTTCCAGTTGAGACTTCAACGCTTTGAAGAGAAGAGATAGAAATGAATTTCTTTCTCTGTTTCACTTTCCTTGCTTCATCTTCACTGTCTTCATGGATTGTGTCAGCTTTCAAAGTCATCTCGTCTCCAAATTGGGTAGAGACTGGATTGTTATATATAACTAGAGAATGCCCGCGCGTTGCGCAGGAAGATTGACCAACATGCTAAACATGAGAAGCTTAAGGTTGTTTAACATTAAAAGAAAATCAAATTAGAAGTTAAGAGTTAATGTACATCAGCAAATTAAAACTGCAACTAAAAAAACAAAGGGTTCATATGTATGTTCATTTACAGAAACTTGCAAACTGTTAAGTCAACTTCCTACCATAAATACTGTGATGAAAATGATAACGAAAGAAAAAGCAGTATCACAAGAAAATTGCAAACCTAAGATGAAATATATTGAGAAGTACGGTTTACTGGATATGAGCGTCATGTTATCAGATTTTTGGTCTGATGTTATTTTCAAGTATGAATAGATGGGATAAATAAACAAACACAATTAATTGGATATGAAATCTAAAAATTTCTTAGAAATCTATCTTGATGGTCTTAAAAATTCATGAAAAAATAGGCAAAAGAAATTGAGATATAGAAGTTGTGATGCATCAAAATTCTTTCAAACAACATTACATTCTTACAAAAGTAAGAACAAATGCAGATCAAATATTGAAAAAATTACTAATTTATAAATGAGAATTATGTATATAATTACAAATATTTATAAAGTTTGTATAAAATTTAAAACAAATATTGATATGATTGAAAGTAACTCATGAGAGAACGATCATTGATTTTTTTCATTGCTTTACTGTGCATGTGTTAGACTGTGAACCCTGCAATGAACCCAGACTTTTAACAATCTATTCTTCAAAATATGACAATAAAAAATGCATTTGGTTACAAACCATACTTCCAAACATGACATAGGTATATAAAAAAATCAGATTTGATTCAATTACCCTCTAAGAAATAATTGAAAAGAAAACAAAAAAAGCTAATGCTTTGTATTTGCATCATTATTTATTGTTTGGTGGGTTATAAGATTGATTCTCTAACAGTAAATCATTTTTTATTTGCTCACTTTAGTTCCCGGTAAAAAAAATGCAAAGATGATAAAAGAAAACAATAATGATGGAATTTGTTTTGCGCAAATATTAAATCTTAACTTTTTATTTCCATTACCTTCTATATTACAAAAGCTTATTAATTCTCAATCAATGCTCAACAACCAAGTAGAGTGACACTTGCCGCCAAGCATGACATTTTCCATTCAGCACCTCAAATAAGATAGTTAGACGGTAAATGTTTATCTGCAGGCTCATGACAACAACTAATTAATTGTTAATAACAACAAAAAAATAGAATGGAATAAAAAAAATATGAAATTAATAGGTAGTACTTTTTAAAAAGATAACCTTTCAGAAAACATAGTTGGAACCTAAACATCTCTCTCAGAATATTTCATTTCTACAGTGCACCTAAAGATTAAAAAGTAATGTAAGGAGTCTAAATAGATTTCCCTTAATTGTAATTGGGTTTGCATATGTTTCATTTATAAAATACATTAAGATACTAATGTTAGAGTGTACATTTCAAGGAGGATGAATATTTTGTGAAATGAACCATTCTTTTCTGTTTGTACATTAATTTATTTGCGAACTTAAGCAATCTAGGTCCTTAAAGTTTAAGGCAACATAATACTTTGGAGGTTTTATGCAGCTAGAAAGGGAAAAAAAACTGTCTTTCACATAAAAATGAGCTTATTGAAAGCATAGCAAGTAATATTACTTTGGAGCCTCTTATAATCACATGACAATGTTACCAGATTTAAAGTTCAGACATGAATGTTAGACACAAAATAAAAATGTGCATGGCCTTTTAAAATGAAGAAGATACATAATGATGGCAAATCACAAAAAGTCTAAAAATGTGTATGTAGGTATATATAGACACACACACAGTGAGACATGTATTTATATATATATATATATATATGTATGTATGTATACATATATTTATATATATGTGTTTATATATACACCTCAAAAGTGACTGCCCACTTTCGATTTCTCAAAAGACAATGCAGGAGGTTGAGATTGCGCATATAAAGTGACCTTTTGAAGAGATGCCATCAATCTCTTTCAAGAGAGTATACACCCTAACAGAGGAGAAAATCTCAAGGGTTGTAAGTGTTAAAAATGAATCTTTATATGAATTTTTTTTTCTAAAATACATGCGTTCAATCTCAACAACTTGTATACTTACTCCATGAAATATTTCATCAATTGATAAAACAAAGGAATTGATACATAATGCTGGAAATTTCGCGTTAAATCAAAAGAAAAAGGAGTTTCTAATTTATAAACATTCAACAAAACATCATTAGTATGCAAAACTCTAATTCATGTTGTATCTAAGTTTAAATAAGTAATATAAGCTTTAAATCAAAATTTTTAACCACTCGTTATCAAAGCCCTTTTAACTTTGCAAAGTGCATTCTTGTATCAAATAAATTTATCCTTTGCCTAACTTAATTAGAATTATAACGCCAAACATGGATGTCAAAACTTATAAATGAGAAAAAAACATAGGAATGGCAAATAGCAAGGACAAACTTTGGTTTTAGATTTTGAAAGCATAAACAAAGATTGCCTAAAAATTTTAAGTGGTTTCAAATTTATGCTATTTTCAGTATTTCAATAAAAGCTCCATTAAAAAGGGGAAAAATGATTAAGGTCACATTTGTAAAACAGGAAAATATATAATGACTTGTACTTACCAATTCAATTTGTAATAATCAATGTTAAAATAAAATCCTAAATCAGGAAAAACACTCTAAATTTAGGAAAATAAAGGTGACTTAAAATAAGGAAAAAAATTGACCTGGCAGGTTATTGAGTGCAATTTTACAAATCCAATGATTGGTTAGTAATCTGCATAAACACCAATGTAAAATAAGTTACTTCAGTCAACGAAATGAAAAAAATTTTTAGAAATAAAAAAATCTAAACAATACAACAAATCAACAATAATTAGGAAGGTATGAAATGTTAATTAAATAGATGGATTGACTTGCCATCTCTGTGAATTGAACTGTTGAGGTAAGTAAAGAAGATAGGGATCTAAGAGTGCAACTATAATGATTGGTAGCATTTTCAAGCCACATGGAATATCATACCCTTTTCCAACACCCAAATAGAAAAGTTTCAAATTCCATTTTTAATGTTGTTGATTAAGTCCATACTTGTTGACACTAATAAAGTATATCTAATTATTAGAAAATAAAGCATTTATAAGATTATTAACTTACCTTTGTACCGAATATCTTTGACAGCTCTCCTGTGGAGAATCTAATGACATTACCAACCTAAGTGTCTCATTCATAACCTTTTAGAGAGTAAAAATGAAAGAAATTGTATCATGTTATATGGTTAAATGAGCAAAAATTAGGATTAATTAAAAACGCTTACCAATTGTGTGAATTGCATTTTGTGGTAATCATCTCAATTTCGTTCTATCTCACTTGATTGCTTCTTGGCTCTGGCAATTTCAAGATGTTCTTATGTTCAAAAGAAAATAATCAAACAAAGCAATCAAATTATATACAAAAAGGAAAGATTAGTTCATAGCATACATGATGTAAAACCATAATTGAATTTTAAGGGTTGTTCATAAAGGCTTTTTTATATAAGCTGTTCATACAGTCTTTTATGAAACAAATGCAAGTAAGATATGAATTTCATTTTTTTAAAGAAAAAAAATCCAACAAAAAAGCAACTTTTTTATATTACTGTAGCTTAAATTACAAAATGAACTTGGAAACAGCCCCAAATTGTAGCAATAACTCCAAACTCTAACTAATTAACTATTAAATAACATAACATTCATGAAATCATTCCAAAATTTTCGTACTTCTTCTACAACGAACTAAACTAATACTATAATAATTTCACCAATTCCAAACAACTTCCAAACTATACATATATATATATATATATATATATATATATATATAGTGCAAGCATAACTAAAAATTCATAAAAATAGGGGAAATGGTAAAATTATTCACAGATTTGCTATTTCCAGTGTAATGTTTATATAACCACATGCTACCTTCGAAAGCATATGTATATATACAAAGATAAAGATTACATGGAGAAAGCAATCCAAGATGGTACCTTTGTAGAAGGTTCCAGCTTGAGCAATAGTTGTTTATCTAACTCTGCCATATTTTTAGCCTACAAAAATAATGACAAATGATGTGCTAAATTGAAAATGCCTATTTTTCTTGTTAAATTATACAGCAATTTATTTTTTAGGCAAACTTTATCATTGAAAAATCTTAGATTTCATATTTTTCTCCTCTAATGATATATCACATAAAAAGTAAAAAGATTCCCGTTTTTAGTAGCCAAAACTATAGGTAACACGACAATTATTAGAAATATAATGCATCAAGTTAAGCATTCCATGAAAGAGAGCACTTAAGGAAAGAACAACTGGGTAGTAATCTCATATGTTGACAGTAATAAAGAAGTCATATTTGAAAGTAAGAAGATAGACTTACCATTGGCTAGGTCACTATACTCACCATGCTCTTGTAACTCATCCAACATATCTGCCATTATCAAATAAGTATGAAAAACAAAGCCACCCTAAAGACCAGAAACGAAAAGAAAGGTTGAAAACAACTTGGGGTTTTTGCAAGCTAACCTGAAACAGAGATGATTCAGTCTTCGCCAGCCATTTTGTCATCCTATAATTTAGAGAGGAAAAGAAGGAAAAACTAAAATTTTGTGAGTCTAAAAAAAGTCTTTCTTTTTCCTTCATTTTCTTTCCATCTCTCAAACATTCTATACCTTGATAAAGCAGATGGAGTGGGTAAAGAGAAGAGTGGTTTGAGTTTGAGATTTGGCTTTTCAAAACCCCAAGAAATTTTTCATAGGAACATAGAGGAAAAAGAAGAAATAAATTAGAGAAAACGATGAGATTCAGAGAGGTTACCATGGTCGCTATCAAAAAAGGCTATGATGGTGGACCCTTTCGTTAATTATTATCATCATTTCTAGGAAAACAACCCTTCAAGTCCTTGTCCACTCCCACCAGTACAAACCCATTTCTTGCAACCGACTACACCAAAACAAAGAAAGTAAGGAAAGCCCAAAACACGGCAAAAAGAAGGCATGCACACTGGTTGGACAACAGCGAATCCTTCCCAGCAATGAAAGAGACCAAAACTTGGTGCAAATGACAGCGCAAGAACAAAGAGAGAATAAAGCTAGCTAAAAGAGGGGATCAGGCGAGAACACAAGCAAAAAGAAAAGAAACAAACGAAAGAATGACCAAGCAAAATTTTCATCCTGTACAAAACGATGGAAGAAGTACCCTAGGAAATAGATAGCCATCATGGCTTGTGAGCGTAGCAAAAAATGGTGGCAAATAATAGCTACAAAGCACAGCAAACCCCGGGAGGTAAAGAGAGTAAAGAACCCATTAACTCATGGGAAAGTGGGATCCAAAAATTATCAACCCACCTAAAAAATGCAACCTTTTACTATGAAAAAATAAAATGATAATGCAAGTCATGGACAGTAAACTAAAAAACATCACAGCAGAACTCTTCACAGTAAAAGAAAAGCAGAAGGGAAGAACCAAAATAGACATATGGGCTTGAAGTTGGCAAGCCCAAAGAAAAGGCAACATGCAAAAAAAGAGTGAAATTAGCATAAAACAACAATAGAAGCTAAAATTCCCAAAGAAAACCAAAGCAACGTGGCAACCTAGTTGAGCAAAACATGCTGACGATAGAAGCAAGAATCGTGGCAACACCTGGTTCCACCATTCTCACCAATTTTAAGTTATACAAGTTATTTTCAATCAACTTAAGACCTTTGTTGCATAAATTGCAACTACTGAAGAACCATCCTTTAGAAAGATCAATAGTGGAAACTTTTGGTTTACATGTAAAGAAGACTCCTTGGAAAAAGTTGTGATATTCAAATAGTACTACAAAATACATAATAGATGCAAACAGCGAACAGAATGAGATAATAAATCGTTTTCTAAGAAGATTTAGTGAGCAAAACCTTTGACTGTGAGATATCTATTTTGAGGAGGTGAGAAATTGAGATTATATTTTCATGAATGTCATGTGCTCTTTCTCATCTTGGTTGTAGTTGTTCATGCATTTGATATACAGGAAGTGGCTGATTAGGATATCTGGTAGCAAGGAAAAAGATATAAAAGAAGGATCAAAATGGGGACAGCAAAGTTGCTAGTCAGGTTATTTGAATTATAAAGATGTAAAAACCTGTCTCTCAAAAGTTTAGCTTCAGGTATATCAGGATCTAGGTAAATTTTTGTGCCTGAGGAGCTTGATAGAGTAGGCATGCCTATCCAAGGAGAGAAAACAGTAAGAAGCACTGTTGAAAATTTATAATCACCAAATATAATAAACAATGTTGGTTTTGCTTACCCAGGAATTTACGCACTGTCATCCTAGCAAAGACCACGGCAACATTTGTTCTTGAGAAAAGAGTGTCTTGATCGTCAAAGACATGAGTAGATGCAGCCCATAATGTAACATCAAGTGTCTTGCATCTGTATAGGAAGAAAACACATTCATACATATGACAATTGAAGGACTAAAGAAAAGTTTAGGTGTAGTTGAGTAATGGTTCTTCTTGGATGCTAATGTTTCTTTGGTCCATAGGATCTGGACTGGTCTTTGTGAATCCATTGACCACAGAATTGACATCAATAAGAATTCCAATGGCATCTAAAATATGTAGAGAACAGAATAAGGAGGAAATGAAAAGTTATTATAAGATAAAATAGTGCTCGGTGTGCAAGTGGCTGGGATATAAATGAAAAAAATGTAGATTAGAACCTGTGAGCAAATAGTTAGAATCAACTCGATTGTCGAGTGAATCAAACGACTGTAACTGGAAATAGTACAAAGGGGTGGATTGACTGGATTTGATATTTTGGTCACCTTGGTATTACATGCAAAGTTTATAATTGCTCTGGCAAAAATAGCATTGTATGAGCCTTTTATTTTTCCAACATAGAAGTTTGTAAATTCATAAACCGATTTACAAACCGAATCTTCTTTGAGTAAGGGTCTGAAGAGTGCTTCATCTTTTTTTTGAATTGCAACTTGCATGGTATTACCTTGCGTGATTAAAGGCATGAAAGCAAGTCAGTAACATAAGAAAAAAACTATGATGCAGAATCAAGGGAAGTGAGATTTTAAAAGCTAAAAACAGAGTTTTTTGTCAATGACCAGTATATCCATGGACGAAAATTTCTTTTTAATGCCTGGCGGAAGGGTATCCCAAATCCTTAAAATGTAGACTTAAAACTTTTCTGAAGGCTTCAGCAGTTCATGTTCGCTTAGTTCATTGCTCAACCTAAAAAAAAAAAGAAAAGTAGGCTAGCACAAAAGCTGAGTACATTTTAATAAATATAAAGAAAGAAAATTCTTAGTAAGCAAGAGGGAGGAAGACAGAATAAAAAAAACAAACAATTTAATAAATTAACTCCACAGAAACATGAACAATGGAAGATACCGAGATTGTTAAAGAACACATAAGTCAGCGCAGATTATAAAACACTTTTTCTAATTGAAAAAAGAACTATTACCTGGGAAGGAGCAAAGTTTTGTAAAATGAAATGAAAAATGATTATATCAAACATTACTTGCTGTATCAAGAAAATGGCAGGCAGACATGCAATGGAAACATAAGACACAAAAGCAAGGGAAAACAGTCATTCATAAATTCAGAATATGAAAAGGATAAATATGGATAAGGGATTGGAACAGAAACAGAGAACCTGCTGGCAAATTATCAAATATTTCAGAGTAAACAATATTCTTTGTTAAAGCATGTGTTTGAGCATTTGTGTTGTCAATCAAGATTTTTAAACCAGTTCGATTTGTAACTCTTGGAATTGCTACATATAGCTGACCATGAGAAAAAACAGGTTTTGGCAAGTATAAGCCAACAAATTCAAGTGTTTGGCCTTGGCTCTTATTGATGGTCATGGCATATGAAAGGCGAACTGGAAATTGTTTTCTTTTGAGAATAAATGGCCATTTTGAATCCTTAAGAGTAAAGCATATTCGAGGAATGAAAACTTTGTTACCAATGTGGGTGCCAGTGATAATTTGTGCTTCGATAACATTTGCAGCAATTTGCGTGACTATAAGTCTAGTTCCATTACACAATCCTGCAGTCTGATTTATGTTCCTGAGCAACATGACCACACATCCTAATTTCAATGCAAGTCGATGATTTGGTGCATTTGTGAATTTCAAAGAGTTTAAAAACTCTGGTGGGTAAAGAATTTCTTTGTCAGAGAAGTCACCATCTACATTTGAGATAGAATCAAAGCTGAGATAGAGCTTTTCCTCCCCTGCAATCATTGAGAGAACCTCACAGTTGATTAAATCAACTGTATCATTAAAAGGAGTAACAATAGCACGCTGTCTTAGGTAGGCTGAGTTAGAAAAATTATTCTCTAAATTTGGATAAATTGCATTAATCATAGTCAAGATAGGTGAATCTGCAGGATCTAGCAATAAGTCTGTAGGAATTTCAATCCATGTTTCATCATAATCAAATTCAACATGAGCAGGCATTATTTTGCCGTCACCAACATCCAGGATCCATCTTGCAAATTTTTCTGTTTGTCTTTTAGAATGATCGTCAAGCGAAGCAGACCTAAGTCTCATATTTACAGTAACTGTATAGACATGACAATAATTCCACAAAGGTGATCTGTTGATCGATGCATTAACAATTTGAGATCTGGTTCCACCCGTGATGACAGGTAAAGTTTGTCTAAAATCACCACCAAGGAGAATAGTTTTTCCTCCAAATGGTCGATTTGGGTGGTTACCAACACCGGACAGCATAATATCAGAGAGAGATCTTTCAAATGCTTCAAAACAATGCCTGTGTACCATCGGAGCTTCATCCCAGACAATCAAGCTAGACATATAAATAAGCTTCCCAAGATCAGTGTTACGTTTGATTTGACAAGTTGATACATCATCGACATTCAATGGAATCTTGAAGCGAGAATGAGCAGTGCGACCTCCCGGTAGTAACAAAGATGCAATACCAGAAGATGCGACAGCAAGAACAATTTTTTGAGTTGAACGAAGTGCTGTCAAAATGGTTTTCCAAAGAAAAGTCTTCCCTGTGCCCCCATGACCATAAACAAAGAACATTTTACCTTCATCATGGTAAATTGAATTTAGGACAGCATCATATATGATTCTTTGCTCGGTATTCAACATAGACAGAGAAGAAGCATGTTGCCTTTGCAAATCATCAAGATCATAGTCCATTTCTTCCCTAATCAGCCTATTTTGTATTGCATGAGTTGGACTAATTAAGGGAAAAGGTAGATCATAATTGGACAATGATGATCCATTCTTATTGAATAACTCCTCAAGGAAAAGCAAGATTTGATTTTTTAAATCTTGCTCTGTTAAGACAGATTGGTTTCTACCAAGAACATTGTTTGCCTGATATTGAATATCTTCATCGAAAAGCGCCCAATGTTTGTTCCATAAAGCTGTTGGATTTTCTACTTCACAAAACATAATTAATGTGACAAATAGTTGTCTCAATTCAGGAGCTGTTGCCCAGAATGAAGCTTGTTCTAAAGCATGATCCCATTCTCTGTCATCACCTAGGAGACCCAAAGCTCGACATGCAGACTGAAATGTAGGATGAACAAAACCATCAATTTCTTTGAGATCCTCATAGCTTGTTGCACCTTTAACCACATTTAATAACAACCTGAGGAAAAACAATTCACCAGCAGCTGGGTGGACATGATTAATTCGCCCAATTGCTCTTCCTCTTTCTCTCTGTTTCCAAGCTTTTTCTTTTTGAGACCAAACCCACTGAGTTGGGAATTCAGTGTATGTCAAAGCTCGACCACATAGATATACCTTATTTGTTTGCATCCACTCAGTAAACATAGTTTTATCCAACATTGGTTGTCGCATCACGCTTGACAAATCTGAGTTTTCTGGGAAAGTAATAGAGTGCTGGTTTGGCAAATGGACAGGAAGACGAATAACAGCAGGATCTCTATGGTGGACTTCAAAGCCAAATATTCTCCAACATGCTTCATGAGATGATATATATCGACAATCAAGGAAAGTTTTTATTTCATCAATTTGCTCAAGATTGGGTTGACCATTGGTAGGCTCTGTGCTCGAAGTTTCTTCTATGACCGCCTCTATCAGGACCCTTGTTGACATATTTAAACAAATACTTAATTGATTTTGTTTTCGCACAAATTTCAACATTTATGTGTGCTTGATGTCTCACAAGTAAATCAACATTGTGTGGCACAACATATCGTGTATCAAGAATAACACCGTTCTTCTCAACAACCATTTGTTGACTTCTTGGGATTCTTCTCCTGTATGACACAATAGAATTTTCACCAATAATAGTTTGTGCTTCGTATGATTTAGGAAAAAACTTGGAACATCTCCCATCTTTCATGCATGGCGATTGATTATTGAGAGGACCACATGGACCATGTATCATGAAGTTAGATACAGCTTCATGCGCAATTGGATCCTTTTCTCTGTCCGGAATTTCTGCAGAAATGAAGCGATCGATTTCTTCAGGTGTTGAAAGCTTGTCATCAGAATGAAGCCATAGCAAAATATGAGCATGAGGTAGACCTCACTTTTGAAATTCTATTGTGTACACAACTGGAACAAAATGAAAGAAAAGATACACATAAGATTGAGGCAAAAGAAAGATGTAACTCTATAGAAATAATCATGATAGAAAACAACTTAAAATGCAAACTAACCTGCTGTTGTTCTACCAAAATGTTTGTTCTTGATTAGATCATCCATTAAACATTTCAATCTCAGTTTGAATAGTCTTATTAATATATCTGGTCTGTCTTCGATTCTCTGACCAGGAATCATGGACAATGCATGATCAATTTCAACCCACTTTGGGTTACAGGTAAATGTTATGAAGAGATCCGGTTGGCCAAGCTGCCTGCAAATGGCCATTGCATCTTGGTAATTTTGGAACAAAAATCGAGGACCGGATGCAAATGTTGAGGGCAAGATAATTCGCTTGCCTATAGCATGGCTATCAACATCGCCCCGAGTCACAGCATCTTGCACGCCTTGATAAATTTCTGACCTTAGCTGCTGTTGATTCTCTCGAATCCATTGTAACCTCATCCGCTCAATGCAAAGATAAGCATCAACAACAAATTGTTGGAAGAGTCTACCTCCTCTAAGAAGAGTATGGCCAGTTGATAACCGCTGTTGGATGATGTATGCATAGTACTCCATCATAGTGACTGTTTTTCGCTCCTTCCTCGTTCTTCGATTTGTATCTCTATAGTTAATGCCCAAGTAAAATCCATTGTCACCAAAAGGAAACAAAATTGGATATTGCATGGACATGAAGGCAGGATGGAGTTCATTAATGCGCTTTAAACCATCAGAGCGATGTTCCACAACTATATCTCGATCATCTTGGGGTCCTTCATCTTCACCAACCACCAAACCAGCTATTTCCATGTGGGAGGGCAAATCATACTGCCGATCACAATGGTCTCTACTGCCAATCAAGCGAAGTTGCAACGGAGCATAATTTTCTTTCACAAATCGATCCCTTGCCATTCTAAAAAGCTTCGCGATTGCATTTGTTTGATCAAACATATGGATCAAACCCTTGACAATATCTGCATCAATTGCATCGGAGGAGTCAAGAGCTTGGAAAGGCCTCATTCGATTAGCTACTTCATTTTCAGTGTCACATATGTATAGCTGGGCAAATTTTGGAGTTTGTCCAACAGTTGGCAATAAAGATCCCATACGGTGGTGCACTTGGCCTCCAATTTTAAACACATAAGGGCCAGGTCGATTATTCATGTTGTTATCAACTTTGCCCCCAATCGAAGTGAATTGGAACATAGAATTATAAGCTCTGATATTATCTCTAAATCTCCGCGATCTCTGGCCGGCATTGTGATCGAGCAAGCAATCAAGGAACGGAGGGGTTATCCTTGCAAAAGGAATAGCAACAGTCCCTTCTTTGCAACACAAGCTAAAAACTGGGTAAGCAGTGTTCCCATATTTCTTTAACCTTTCTTCATACCACATCTTAGCACAACAATATGTGACGTCCCCGTCACTTCATCTTATCACTTATCTTTTTCTTTCTTTATTTAGATTTAGTTTATCCATTGTCGTTCTTCCCTTAATCTTAAGCTAATAATTTAATAGCTTATGAAATTTTATTCAATTTCCATAAACATAAAATGATATATATAAATATCATTCCATTTCCACAGGATCTCATACATCATCTTAACTTACATCCTCGACATCTTATATACATAAATTCTACATGTATTGTACTGTAGTTGAATTACAATTTAACTTTACATATGGACATATAAGTATACCTTCTATGCTAACTGGGAAGCGTATCGAGAAGGTACACTTTGATTCTTCAAGCACAAGCTCCTCTAGTCGGAGCGTGGTTCACTTCAAGTAGTCTGCAGGAAAATAGTCGTAAAAGGGTGAGTTTACGCTCAGTAAGAAAAGTATGTAAAAGAGCGTACTATGCCTCTATATGCATTTTTCCTACTTGGCTCTATAATGTCATGTAAAGCATTATAAAGCATGCATCATAAACTTCTTTCATGCATTGTTTGTAACCATGCATATTCATTTAAAATGACATGGCAAGCATACTTTCTTTAAAACATCATACTTCATATCATACTTTAAAACATACATCATATACTTCTTCATACATACATCTTGTACTTTGTAATAGATAGAGACTATGTACAATGTTTAAGCGATTGAGTCGTCATATGAACCGTTCATTCCTATTCATATGACTCATATGACTCTAATCATGCATTAGTACATTGGTATACCATGTAGAGGTCAGGGGTTCTCTCCTGCCTTAATAATACCATAGTGAACACTAGTCAGGTGTCACTAATGGTCTTGAGGACCGGACTAGGGTTCCTCATTTAACATACATATTACTGAGGACTTGATCAGAGTCTCTCAGCCATCAGAAATGCATAATCATTACGCAGTCCATAGCCTCAAAACAGTTGTAATATACTTTTCAGAAAACACCTTTGTGCTTCAATTAAATAAGCTTTAAAACATCTTTTCATACATGGCAGTCGACTGGTCTTATTGGGCAGTCGACTGCTGCTTCATAATTCCTTTTATCGAAATTAATTTCATTTAAAATTTCGATAATTTCATCTTTGAAAATACATGGGGGCAGTCGACTGGTCCATATAGCAGTCGACTGGTTTTCAAACAGAATGCTTCTTAAGAAATAGCAGTCGACTGGTCATATAGGACAGTCGACTGTTTTTGAAACAGAATGAAATTTGGCAAATAGGAGTCGACTGTCCCATATAGCAGTCGACTGTCCCATATAGCAGTCGACTGGTTTGAAACAGAATGCTTCTGGGAAAATAGCAGTCGACTGGCTTACATAGCAGTCGACTGGTTTGCCTCGGTTTTCGAAAAACGACGTTTTGTTTGTCTCTAGGCAATCGACTTCCCTCTATGGCAGTCGGCTGCCCCTAGCCTAATTGGTACTAGGAGACAAGTCCGAAAATGCATCTTTTCCTATACAAAAAATCAACTGGTGCTTCTTCCAAAATCACATAAAATCATCGTAAAACATGCGGACATAGCCGCCTAACGTCCGTTACATAAATTCCTTACCTCGATTCCTTCGAGAACGCAAGATCACTTGGTGCGTTAACCCTAGCTTTTCACTTCTTCAAAACTGTAACATCAAATCAATTGAAATCTTAAATGAAACACCATACATACATCATACCAACTCAGAACAACTTCAAATCATCAACAAAGTTAGTTAAATCATCTTCTTCTCTTACCTTCACTAGAGACCAAAATCTCAAACTTTGAGATCTCTTCCAATACTTGAAATCAATACACCAAACTCTAGATATCTCTTAGTCTAGTGACAAGGATCGATTTTCGTCAAATAAACTTGTTGAATAGATGGGAGAGTAAGGTGGTTTGTCAAGGTAGCTATGGATGGTAACTTGGAAGAATGGAGATGGAACGAGAGGGAGAGCTGGGAAGAAGGTGGCTGACGTTGGTGATAACTGATGAAGATGGTGAGTCATGCAAGATGCATTTAATACATGCTAATCTCATTAATCATCTCAGCCCTTTCTTTCCTCTTTGACTCATCCATTTGACCATTTAATTCCTCTTTTTCTTCTTCCATTCATGCATAAGCCACATGTAGTTAATTAACCAATAAAATCTGTTTTGTTTCTTGTCTCATCCTCCATTTATTTTCCTGATATTAACATATTGTATTTGACTCATTGACATTCAACTTCATTATTTCTTCTATATTCCATACATCAATCATATATTATTCATACATCAACTTCACATCAATTTTATATTCATTTAATCATATTAGCTTAGAATACTTTACATACATGGAGGAATTACATGGAAATTGGGGATCTCACATCCTCCCCACCTTAGAAAATTTGGTCCTTCAAATTTGCCTTAGCTTGTCATGTAAACAATTCTGGGTACCTTTCTTTCATTAAGCTCTCTAGCTCCCATGTAGCTTCTTCCATCGTATGGTATTGCCAGAGAACTTTCACTAACGAGATCGTCTTAGACCTTAAAACTTTCTCTTTTCTATCCAAAATCTGAATCGACTTCTCTACATAACTCATATCTTCCCTTATCTCCAAGGGTTCATACTCAATGACATGAGACGGATCCGGATTATACTTTCGAAGCATCGATACATGAAACACATTATGCACTCCCGATAGCTCCGGAGGCAATGCTAATCTATAGGCAACATCGCCTATTCGATCTAAGAACTCAAATGGACCGATGTAACGAAGACTCAGCTTACCTCGTCGGCCAAATCTCATGATTCCTTTGGATAGAGAAACTTTCAAGAACACAAAATTTCCAACCATGAATTCAAGTGGCCTCCGTCGAGCATCTGCATAGCTCTTTTGTCTACTTTGAGCTGTCTTAAGCCTCTGACAAATCAACTTAACATCTTCTGAAGCTTGCTCAACTAGATCTGGAGCCAATAACTTACGTTCGCCCACTTCTTCCCACCCAATCGGAGATCGACACCTTCTTCCATACAAAGCTTCATATGGTGCCATCCCGATGCTTGCGTGATAACTATTATTGTATGCAAACTCAGTCAATGGCAGATGGTCATCCCAGGAGCCTCTAAAGTCCATAGCACAAGCCCTCAACATATCCTTGAGCGTCTGAATCGTGCGCTCGGACTGTCCATCAGTCTGCGGATGAAAAGCTATGCTAAAATTTAACTTAGATCCCATGGCTTCCTGAAAATGCTCCCAGAAATGGGAAGTAAACCTGAAATCTCTATCAGAAGTGATGCTCACTGGAACACCGTGTAGTCTTACCACATCTTTTACATACATATCTGCCAAAGCATTGAGTGTATCAGTTGACTTCATAGGTAGGAAGTGAGCTGATTTTGTCAATCTATCGATAATCACCCAAATACCATCATGGTTCTTCTTGGTTCTGGGCAATCCCATAATAAAGTCCATCGTAATGTATTCCCACTTCCACATAGGTATAGGCAGAGGGTGCAGTAATCCTGCTGGCTTTTGGTGCTCTACCTTAACTTGTTGACATGTGAGACATTTTGCTACAAAATCTGCTATGTCTCTCTTCATGCCCTTCCACCAGTACACCTTGCGAAGATTGTGATACATCTTCGTACTTCCTGGGTGTAACGTGTACTTAGTGGCATGTGCTTCAATCAAGATCATCTTCTTCAATTCGTCATCATTAGAAACACATATACGACCTCTAAACCTCAAAATTCCATCACTACTAACATTAAATTCTGAGGTCATACCTGACTGCATCTGATTCATAGCCTTTATGCATCTATCATCTTCCTTTTGAGCACTTCGGATTCTGTCCATTAACTCTAGCTCAATCCTTAAACTAGCCATCATTCCAATTTGCTCATGAGTCATAACATTAAGGTTGAGACTTGCAAATTGTTCAATTAGTTCATATTCTTTTATCATCATATAAGACACCATACTTACATGCTTCCGGCTCAGAGCATCCGCCACTACATTGGCTTTACCCGGGTGGTACAAGATCTCACAATCGTAATCCTTTAGTAGCTCGAGCCATCTTCTTTGCCTCATGTTTAATTCCTTCTGAGAAAACAAATATTTCAGACTTTTGTGATCCATAAAAATCTGAAATTTCTCACCATATAAGTAATGCCTCCATATCTTCAGGGCAAACACTACTGCAGCTAGCTCTAAATCGTGAGTCGGGTAGTTCTTCTCATGGTCCTTCAATTGTCTGGAACCATATGCCACTACCTTACCATGCTGCATTAATACACATCCCAAACCTTGCCCTGAGGCATCACTATACACCGCAAATCCACCTGAACCACTAGGGATGGTGAGAATCGATGCAGTCGTCAGCCTGTGCTTCAACTCTTGAAAGCTACACTCACAGGCTTCATTCCACTCATACTTCACTTCCTTGCGCGTCAAGCGCGTCAGTGGAGCAGCTAACTTCGAGAAACCCTCTACAAACCTCCTATAATAGCCAGCTAAACCCAAGAAACTCCTAATCTCCATCACAGTCTTCCGTCTTTCCCATTGAACCACCGCTTCAATCTTTGATGGATCAACTGAAACTCCATCTTTACTGATCACATGACCTAAGAAGGAGATTTGATTCAACCAGAAATCACATTTACTTAGCTTGGCATATAGTCCTCTATCTCTGAGGGTCTTTAAAACAATCCTCAAATGCTGCTCATGCTCTTCCCATGACCTCGAGTACACCAAGATGTCATCAATGAAAACAATGACAAACTGGTCCAAATACTGCTTAAACACATCATTCATCAGATTCATGAAGGCTGCAGGTGCATTGGTTAATCCAAACGGCATCACCAAGAATTCATAATGGCCATACCGTGTCCTAAAGGCAGTCTTAGGGATATCTTTATCTCGGATCTTCAACTGATGATATCCCGACCTCAAGTCTATCTTGGAGAAGACTTGTGCACCCTTTAGCTGATCAAAGAGATCATCTATCTTGGGAAGAGGATACTTGTTCTTGATTGTCACTTTATTCAACCACCGATAGTCAATGCATAACCTCATACTACCGTCCTTCTTCTTGACAAAAAGCACAGGAGCACCCCAAGGGGATACGCTGGGTCGTATGAATCCCTTGTCTAGCAACTCCTGAAGCTGCTTCTTAAGTTCTTCCAATTCTACCAAAGCCATCCGGTAAGGAGCTCTTGATATAGTCCTCTATCTCTGAGGGTCTTTAAAACAATCCTCAAATGCTGCTCATGCTCTTCCCATGACCTCGAGTACACCAAGATGTCATCAATGAAAACAATGACAAACTGGTCCAAATACTGCTTAAACACATCATTCATCAGATTCATGAAGGCTGCAGGTGCATTGGTTAATCCAAACGGCATCACCAAGAATTCATAATGGCCATACCGTGTCCTAAAGGCAGTCTTAGGGATATCTTTATCTCGGATCTTCAACTGATGATATCCCGACCTCAAGTCTATCTTGGAGAAGACTTGTGCACCCTTTAGCTGATCAAAGAGATCATCTATCTTGGGAAGAGGATACTTGTTCTTGATTGTCACTTTATTCAACCACCGATAGTCAATGCATAACCTCATACTACCGTCCTTCTTCTTGACAAAAAGCACAGGAGCACCCCAAGGGGATACGCTGGGTCGTATGAATCCCTTGTCTAGCAACTCCTGAAGCTGCTTCTTAAGTTCTTCCAATTCTACCAAAGCCATCCGGTAAGGAGCTCTTGATATAGGCTCAGTCCCCGGCACCAAATCGATAGTGAATTCCACTTCCCTATCCGGAGGAAGTCCTGGAAGGTCATCCGGGAACACTTCAGGAAAATCTTGGACTACAGGAATATCCTTGAGTCCGGGACGTTTCTGATCTACGTCCTCCACATAAGCAATAAATCCTTCACATCATCATGCACATTATCCATTATTTTCATTTACAAACAAATAAAAATCAAACATACTTTCATATTAATTACTTGTAAAATGTACAACATAGCTAACGGGTGAAGAGAATGTTACACTCTTAGCATAACAGTCCACTATAACATGATTGTTAGCTAACCAATCCATACCCAAAATAACATCAAACCCATACATATTTAGTAGGATTAGGTCAGCCTTAGATTCTCTTTCTCCTACCCGTAGCTTACAGTTTCTATATACCAACTATGTCACTTGTGATTCTCTAAATGGTGTGCTTATCTTTAATGAGTATTCTAAAGTCTCAGGCTCAACAGGTATTTTCATAGCAAACTTAGGAGACACAAAAGAATGCGTAGAGCCTGGATCAAACAATGCTATGACATTCACATCAAACAGGTAAATTGTACCTTTAATCACTTTGGACGAGGCATCGGCAGACTCTTCATCGATGGCAAACACTCGTCCTTGGGACACAGCTTTCTTTCCCTTCTCAGCAGCAGTGGCCTTAGGTTGCGGTTTAGGGGTCTTATCTGATTCGTCAGACATTCTTGGATCTCTCTGAGGGCAATCCCTAATCATGTGTCCTTTCTCCCCACATCTAAAACAAGCGCCACTCGCTAAGCGACATGGCTGTGATCCGTGAAACTTCCCGCACTGCTCACATCTTTGCATCGTACTCTTTGGTGAGCTAGCGGTACTTCCAACTTGATTTCGGGATCGCTCATCCCTTATCTTGATCCCTGTAGCTTTAGGAGTACCTATATCAGTATCATCATCATCATAACTCCAACTTCAATATAATTCCATATAACTATTAAATTAATTTAAAGATCATCTTTCTATACTTTACTTACCTATAGAAACTCCTTCAGATCGTCTATTCCTCCGAAATGGATACTTATCGCTCGAAGCTTTCTCATCCGACTTCCGCTTCATCGGTTCCTTGCCTTTACCCTTGGCTCGTAAATCAGCATGGTGTAGGTCATAGTCCTGCTCACACAGCTGAGCCTTACGGACAGCTTCTCCATAAGTGATGATATCCATCGGATACAACTTAGATCTAATCGGGGACTTCAATCCCTCGATGAATCTGTAGATCTTATGACCTTCATCTCTTCTGACCTCTGGATCGAATCTACTCAAGGTGGTGAACTTAGATTCATATTGATTCACTGTCATCGTACCTTGAGTTAAACTTAAAAACTCAATCTTCAATCTATTCCGATCCGTGCGTGGGATGTACTGTTCATTAAAAGCCTCCACAAATCTATCCCACGTGACCTCATCATATCGGGCCTCTAACACGTTCCGAGTGGCTTGCCACCAATATTCAGCATCATCTATTAGCAGATAGGCAGCCAAGCCTACTTTCTCCCTTTCGGAGCAGGGCATATACTCGAAAGATTTTAGGACAGCTTTCATCCAGTTCTCAGCTGTCAACAAATCTCTTTCCCCTTTGAACTTGGGCGGATCCAATTTCTTAAATTCCTTAATCAATGCCACACTGTAATAAGCTCTAGAATCCCGCCTTCCAATAACTGGGACTGGTGGGGTTACATCCGTAAGAGGAATAACAGTTGCAGTCGCTTGGGTACTTGTGGCCACATTCAAAAAATTAGACATAAACTGCGTAAACATCGTGGCCATGTTCTCCATATGCTTCTCCATTTTAGCTAGCCTCGTATTCGGGCTATGCAGTGGAGATGGTTGAGGAGACGGAATTGGGGGCTCTTCAATGCGACCCCGTCCTCTTCCTCTACTTGTATCTCTTCTTCGTGAGCTCATACTGTAAATATCATCATCATTGAGCTCTTTAGTATAACCAGAAAAAGCTATACTATACATTTGTATTCAGACAAGTACAGTACAATTGGGGGATATACTCTATTTCTAACTTCTTGACACTGACAAACCTCAATCTATACTGCTCTGATACCACTCTGTGACGTCCCCGTCACTTCATCTTATCACTTATCTTTTTCTTTCTTTATTTAGATTTAGTTTATCCAGTGTCGTTCTTCCCTTAATCTTAAGCTAATCATTTAATAGCTTATGAAATTTTATTCAATTTCCATAAACATAAAATGATATATATATAAATATCATTCCATTTCCACAGGATCTCATACATCATCTTAACTTACATCCCCGACATCTTATATACATAAATTCTACATGTACTGTACTGTAGCTGAATTACAATTTAACTTTACATATGGACATATAAGTATACCTTCTATGCTAATTGGGAAGCGTATCGAGAAGGTACACTTTGATTCTTCAAGCACAAGCTCCTTTAGTCGGAGCGTGGTTCACTTCAAGTAGTCTGTAGGAAAATAGTTGTAAAAGGGTGAGTTTACGCTCAGTAAGAAAAGTATCTAAAAGAGCGTACCATGCCTCTATATGCATTTTTCCTACTTGGCTCTATAATGTCATGTAAAGCATTATAAAGCATGCATCATAAACTTCTTTCATGCATTGTTTGTAACCATGCATATTCATTTAAAATGACATGGCAAGCATACTTTCTTTAAAACATCATACTTCATATCATACTTTAAAACATACATCATATACTTCTTCATACATACATCTTATACTTTGTAATAGATGGAGACTATGTACAATGTTTAAGCGATTGAGTCGTCATATGAACCGTTCATTCCCATTCATATGACTCATATGACTCTAATCATGCATTAGTACATTGGTATACCATGTAGAGGTCAGGGGTTCTCTCCTGCCTTAATAATACCATAGTGAACACTAGTCAGGTGTCACTAATGGTCTTGAGGACCGGACTAGGGTTCCTCATTTAACATACATATTACTGAGGACTTGATCAGAGTCTCTCAGCCATCAGAAATGCATAATCATTACGCAGTCCATAGCCTCAAAACAGTTGTAATATACTTTTCAGAAAACACCTTTGTGCTTCAATTAAATAAGCTTTAAAACATCTTTTCATACATGGCAGTCGACTGGTCTTATTGGGCAGTCGACTGCTGCTTCATAATTCCTTTTATCGAAATTAATTTCATTTAAAATTTCGATAATTTCATCTTTGAAAATACATGGGGGCAGTCGACTGGTCCATATAGCAGTCGACTGGTTTTCAAACAGAATGCTTCTTAAGAAATAGCAGTCGACTGGTCATATAGGACAGTCGACTGTTTTTGAAACAGAATGAAATTTGGCAAATAGCAATCGACTGGTTTGAAACAGAATGCTTCTGGAAAAATAGCAGTCGACTGGCTTACATAGCAGTCGACTGGTTTGCCTCGGTTTTCGAAAAACAACGTTTTGTTTGTCTCTAGGCAGTTGACTTCCCTCTATGGCAGTCGGCTGCCCCTAGCCTAATTGGTACTAAGAGACAAGTCCAAAAATGCATCTTTTCCTATACAAAAATCAACTGGTGCTTCTTCCAAAATCACATAAAATCATCGTAAAACATGCGGACATAGCCGCCTTACGTCCGTTACATAAATTCCTTACCTCGATTCCTTCGAGAACGCAAGATCACTTGGTGCGTTAACCCTAGCTTTTCACTTCTTCAAAACTGTAACATTAAATCAATTGAAATCTTAAATCAAACACCATACATACATCATACCAACTCAGAACAACTTCAAATCATCAACAAAGTTGGTTAAATCATCTTCTTCTCTTACCTTCACTAGAGACCAAAATCTCAAACTTTGAGATATCTTCCAATACTTGAAATCAATACACCAAACTCTGGATATCTCTTAGTCTAGTGACAAGGATCGATTTTCGTCAAATAAACTTGTTGAATAGATGGGAGAGTAAGGTGGTTTGTCAAGGTAGCTATGGATGGTAACTTGGAAGAATGGAGATGGAACGAGAGGGAGAGCTGGGAAGAAGGTGGCTAACGTTGGTGATAGCTGATGAAGATGGTGAGTCATGCAAGATGCATTTAATGCATGCTAATCTCATTAATCATCTCAACCCTTTCTTTCCTCTTTGACTCATCCATTTGACCATTTAATTCCTCTTTTTCTTCTTCCATTCATGCATAAGCCACATGTAGTTAATTAACCAATAAAATCTGTTTTGTTTCTTGTCTCATCCTCCATTTATTTTCCTGATATTAACATATTGTATTTGACTCATTGACATTCAACTTCATTATTTCTTCTATATTCCATACATCAATCATATATTATTCATACATCAACTTCACATCAATTTCATATTCATTTAATCATATTAGCTTAGAATACTTTACATACATGGAGGAATTACATGGAAATTGGGGATCTCACACAATAAGGGCATTCATAGTCCAACCCACCTAGATCCAAAGGCTCATAGTATCGACTTGCAAATGCAATAGGTCAAGGCAAAGAAGCAAACTGGAGTGGACAACAGAAGACTAAAGAAAGGAACACAATATAGGAACAAAAACAGTAAAAGCCTAACAAAATAATTGGGTAGAAAAAGAATACAATCGCATTAACATACGATTTGAATGCTGGATCACCGATCGATTCACTGTGTTACCTGCCAAACAATAAAGGCCAGTAAAGATAACACCTGAATTAATCATACCAAGGTGGCAATGAAGAGGAAGAGAGAAAACTGAAACAGGAATGTATAACGAAGCATAAATGAGGAAATATGAGCAAAGTAAATAGCAGAATGACCAAAAGCAAAATTGGAAACCATTTAAAGATAAGCACCTTGGCAATAAGACAGGGATAATCGTTCAACAGCTTGATCATGGGTCGGCACTTGGACATGATGTGCCATACTTTGACTGCTTGTACCAACATCACGTTTAAGAGGACCAAAAGTGCAACCAATACGCATCGAGTCATGACTATTAACAAAAGATACATTTTTCGGATGAGGAAACAGTCTCTAGGTCACCATCGACATTTGCTCTAGAATGCAAACTAATTAAATTAATCATCTGATGTTGAGGATTAACATTTGATACAGCAGCTACATCAACAGGAATGGGTAAAGATCAGTTGTCAGAGGCAAAAGAGTTGGCATCAGGAGGAAGCATATCCAGCAAGGGAGTGATACCATCATTAGTTAAAGAATCAAAGCTAACTCTTTCAGATAAGATCGGATACCTAATAGCAAAAGATCATAGTAGGCGTGAGGCAAAAAAAATCAGGTAACACAAACGAAAATATGCTGCTAATCAACATTGGGTTGATATGTTGCATACCTTTGTTGCTTGTGTCTAACAGATTGAGCTCGCTTCAACCTTTTGGCCTTTCTTGAAAATTTTTCCAACTCGCAAAGATCTGAGAGCAAATCGAATCAACATAATAAATGTAAGTCCAAAGGCAAAATTAAAGAGAAAGAGAATAACAAAGCAAGAAAAACAAATAAGAGAAAAAATGGTAGGACAACTAACCTGGCTGAGTTCGGCCTGAAGGCACAAAAGAGCAATAAGAAAGCATGAGAAAGAATCTTGCAGTGAGGAATAATAAATGAGGAATAGAAGTAAACAGGTGCAAATATAAAAGCATATAAACAACCAGGAACAAAGAAATAAACATTATGAAAATCGACACTGCTTGAGCTAAGATTCACACCAACTGTTGATTGTGTGACATTAGTCAACATGGCTTGGTTACTTGTACCAACATCTGAAGCAGTTGCCACAACGATTGTTTCAACTGTAGACAGATCTGATCTATTCAGGACAACTGTGTTAACATGTTGGGAATCACTGATATCATCATTGCTTACAAAAGCACCAGGTTGCAAGTTGATTAGCTGTGATCCTCCGCAACATTCAACGCGAACAGAGTGCATTACCTGAGGGCACTCAGATGAACTTGGATTGAGAGATGACTGACCACACCGTATACTTTGAGCATCCCTATTCCTAATTCTTTGGTTCCTAAGGAATCGAGATCTCTTAAATCTACTTTCTTGACTTGAATTTATATCGCTCATTTGAAGGGGCTTGAGCGGAAAACCTGAAGCTAAAATAGATGAAAGGAGAGTATGTGAGAACCAACATGAAATCTAGGCTATTGAAAAACATCCTCACAAATAGGAAAAAAGTGGGAGACAATGCCAAACAAAAGGGATAATGGAAGCAAGACAACACAAAACACTATGGAAAATAGAAAAGGCTCCATGAAGGTCAAAAAAATAAAAGCCAAACAAATCAGGGGAAAAAAACTTTGACACACAAATCCAAACTTTGAGACAGAAATCAAGATTAACAGGTCAACCAACAAATAGCAAGTAACAATGAAATGGAAATCTGCATCATCCTTGATACATGCCCTGGAACCAATAAACATGCATCAGATAAGTAAAAACAACCCAAACATAACTGGCCTAACAAAAGCAATGCCTAGAACATCAAAGGATCTAAACTGGGAACAGAAAGAGCACACATCAAAGAAAACCAAAGCATAGAAAGAACAGGACAGAGGGGAAAAAAAGGCAAAGAACAAAACAACTGGGCATAAAAGAGGGAAAGAGTAGAGCAAGAGCAAGCATATACCACCCAGAAGGAAGGAACAAATGAAAACTTGGCTCTGCACTAAAAAATAAGGAATCAACCCGGATAACCTACACCAAGGAATATAGTGAGAGTGACCAAAGACAGCCAGTAGAGTTTCAAATAAAATAGAGACATGTAAAATTCCAAATAAGCGGAACACAACAAAAGCACGAACAAAGAAAGGGAAAAAGCAGGCACAAAGCTACACCGAGCATCAACAGTTCAAGAATAGAAGGAAGAAACCGAGACAAAATCCAAAGAAAAAAGGAAAAGGAATTTCACTAGAATTTACAAAGTAAGATTGCAAGCAGCAATAGCAGAAAAAATAGAAACATATAAGCACAACATAAAAGAACCTAAGGAGAACCAAAAGATAAGGAGAGACAACGCAAGGGGAAGAGGTGCAAGAAAGCAATAAACCTAATTAATAGAACACTGAGCCAAGACACAGAAGACAGAAAACACACATCCATAAGAGACAACATAGAATTATAAGTAACCTGAAAGAAGACAAAACTCTCTTAAACACCAAAACAGGACATAAACCAATAAGTAAAGCAAAGAAAAATTAGACGGGACACCGTTAAGGAAAGAAACCAAAACAAAATAAGTGAACTACAACATAATGAGAGGAATAGGAAACAGCTTACCAGAACAGTGGAAGACATACCAAAGATAGGATAGTGTAAAAATGAATTTCAGAGAAAAGTTGCGGCCACCATGGGAGAAAAACAACTTGGGAAAATAAGCTGTGAAAGGTGAAAAAACAAAAGCAAAACGTATAAGGGAAAGTAAAGGAACTATAGCAAAAAATGTGAAAAAGCAACAATAGCTCAAAACGTAGGAGAAAAGAGGAGAAGACAACAGGCAGCCAAGAGTGGATCCTTCCAAGCAAGGAATGCAAAAATGGCTTGTTGTGAAAGCACAGATAAGAGAAATGAAGCCAAAAAAGAAAGCAAAGAATAGGGACCAAGTGAAAAATGAAAGCAAGACAAAATGAAAGGAACCGAAGAACAACTAAGCAAATTTTCTTCGAGATAAAAGGACAACAAAAGTACAGGATAGAGTAAGTAGCTATGATGACTAATCAGCTGAACAAAAAACGACGGCAAGTAACAATCACAGACCAAGCCAAACGAATTAAAAAAGAGAGAAGCTACATAGATGGTACCCAAAATCCACCAGCCAACCTGGAAAACACAACCCAATCAATATCTAAGAGAACAAAACGACAAAATAACACAAACGATTAAGCAAAAAAAAAAAAGAACAGCAAAAAGCTCCATAATGAAATGAAGCAGAAGCAACAAAGAGAGGATAATGGACATTTTGCTTGCAATCCGCATTATCAATGATCTAAATCAATTACCAACTTCAACAATTATCTACATCATTAGCAAGCAATAGCCAAGAGTATGGTGTTCATACAGAAACATCATTCGTAAACAAATGCTTTTGATAAAAAGATTATGTCTTGGGGGAAAATTCCACAAAAAAATAGCATAAAATATTTTGAAAAAATACTTAAAAAAAGTTTAACTTCAGATCAACGAAACTGTAAAGTTTATTAGAATAAGGTAATTTTGAACTTAGCAAATTGACAAAATCCAAAATATATCAGCTGAAAAAAAAGAAAAGCGAGAGAGAAAAGATATAACCTAGATCTGGAAATAGCTTAAGCGATTGTGAGAAGAGCTGGGAAACAACAATCAGAAAGCCAAGATGGGAAAGTGTTGAATTTGGCCGACAAAAGACTCTTAAATTTGGGTATTTCCTCATCTGTTGGGGTGGGTTGACGGCATCTCCATTTATGGGCAGCAGACTTTTAATGAGCGAAAAAAAAAAGAAACAGAGAGACAAAAGTAAGGGAAGACGTGTAGATAGCAAGGGTAAAACCCAAAAAGCAAAGGGCCCCACGAATTGAAAAGAATGGTTGAAAATATAGTTGCACAGGACATCAATTTAATACAAGAGAAAATGACAAAAAAAAAAGTTATTCACACTTAAAATCAATAGTAGCTGGCAAGAGGGAATGGCAAAACATAAAAGGAGTTTGTAAAAGCATGAGCCCAGGCAAGGAAAAGGGTGACATGGCGAGACAGGAAGCATAGAACGTGTTCAATGAAGAAGCTGAAATCGTGGCAGCATCAGGTTGCAACATTCTCACCATTTTTAAGTTATATAATTAAACCCATAGCCTCGTTATCTTCATCTGGGTATTCCGAACAGGATAGTGGGACAGTGGAAATCGTCAAATTTGGGGTATTCACTGTAGTGTTCAAACCTATTTCTTTAGCCACTATTTCAGCTTTTTGAATTTCATCCATAGGATTTAATTCAAAATTCCCTCCCATTTCATATTCTCTGTCCAAGAAACCGATTTGCTCATTGTACGACTCCTGACATTTTGCCTCGAAAGAGTTCAATTCATCATTTAACGAGGTGGGCTCATTAATGGTTTGTACGTTCCCGTTGTTTGCTTTTTCATCCGGCAGTTCATGGCAGCCATTATACCCGGTTTGAGCCACCACCGGTGGTGTCTTTCCAGAGGGAAAGCTTGTGTTTGAGCTCGTGACTTGGACAGTAGAAGAAGGGCGTTTCCACCTAATCTCAATGTTATCCTCAACCACCACTTCCAATATAAATTTCTCACCATTGATCTTGAACTCAATTGAATGCATAAATAGCTTATTTTTGTTTAAACTAACGAGAATTTTAGCATAATCCAACCTTTCTTTGTCGCACGTGCCTTCGTCCAACCTTTCTTGTTCACCCTGCTTATCGCCTCCTTTCACTTCCTGGTTATCGATAGAGCCAAGCTGAATTTTTCTATTTGTTAGAGGAGAATCATTAGGAGCATTTTCTGGTTCACTTTCAAACTTTTGAGGGCTGATTCTTCGCCAATATGTTGGACCTGCGTTGTATCTGGCAAAGTAAACTTCCATCTTGTAGTCTAGAAACCATGCTCCGTTTAGTCTTTCCACCGCATTTTTTGCATCACTGAAGTTTGAGAATCTAACAAAACCATACTTTTTTTCCGGTTTTGCTTCGTTTCTGAGGGATGAATACTTCTGTGACTTTTCCATGATGTTGGAATATTTGTCTAAGCCATCTCCAGTGAATATTTGGTGGTATGTTATGAACAAAAACAGAGACGGTTTGAATGCAAGTTTGGGATGGGGACGCCATGACTACCATATCAAACTTAGCTTAAAATGTAGTTTGATGGTTATCATATGTGCTTAACTCGAAATGTAAATCCAATTCTTCTTAATAGAATTAATTTTTCTTGGACTTAATAGAAATAGTTTTTTAGAAAGAAAGTAATTTTAAAAAACTGATTATGTTTCAAATATCGACTTCAAAAACTATTTCACCTATAAAAGGAGTCTTCCAACACAAAAACAAGTAGAGAGGCATAGGATTTCATCTCCAATATCAAAGAATAAAGTTTCTCACCAAATTTAAGAGTGTTCAAGGGTTTAGAGTCCATTTTTGCTATCTTTGTACAAATAATGTATTGATTCTCCATTTGTATTCCTTCAGCTTATTTAGCAAACACCGAACCTTACAGAGGTCAAATTAGTTTATAGAACCATTTATTAGAAATTGTAATTTATCAAGATATGAGGTATCCTCTTAAATTCATTTTGTGAGTTCGATATAAAATCATATGTTGTAAAGGTTTCTATCCTTATCCTTTGAAAAAGATAGAAAGTTGTAAGGTTATGCCTTAACTTTTGAAAAGGTAGTAGAGGTTACCCCTTAATCTTCAAAAAAGAGAGTCTAGAAAGGTTTCTCCTTAGTCTTCGAAATGGAGACTATAAATGTTGTATCTTAACCAATGAAAAGGTCATTCAATTATGGTGAATTAGGTACTCCTTCGTCTGGCTGCTAAAGGAGAAGAAGTAGGTATGGTTGACTAAACCTCTAAAAATTATTGTGTCAACATCTCTTTTTCTCTACACTTAATTTCACAATTCAATTGTGCCTTAAATTGCTCAGAGTTTCATTAAATTGTAAATTTCCAACCAAACTGTAATGTAAACCATAATTTAGGAAAAATTCTTGCGTCTAAGATTTCCGTAGACACAACTTTTAATTGGTATTAGAGATTTGTGTCTTTAGATAAATCTAACAACCTTTGAGTGATCTTTAATGCTTAAGTTTTTATTACAATTTTTAGTTAATCGTGCTTACATTTTAGATCAGAAATAACAATCTTTCATTTACCTTTCGTGCTCGAGTAAAATTATTTATTTGTTATTTCTCTTAAGCTTGCTATGTTTTTTTAAAAGAAACTTGCCAAGATTATCGTCCACACTAGGGAATAATTGAAAAAAAAAATGAAAGTGAGATCATGAAAAAAATCATAGGTCCAAAAAAAGAAGAAAGAAACCTTTAGTGTTTGAATCCTTTTTTTAAAGGAAAAATGATGAAAAAGAAAAAAGATTGAAAAAAAGAACAAAAAGAAATGAAAAAGGAAAAAAAGAATTCTTGAAGAATGAAGTAAAATTTCAAAATGCTTCATGTGATGAGAAATAGTCCTTTGATTTGTGACTCTTGAAACACGTATTTAGGACATGTTTTATCCTTTTTTTTCATAACCCCTCATCTTTGTCACACTCGATCTTCCTTAATATCTTACGGAAGCCTAAATTGCGGAATTAGAAAAAAAAAATTTTTATCCCTTATATCACTATTCGTTTGTAGGTGAATATGTAGGCCACTTTTCAATTTCATATGACCCTTGGATCAATAAGATCATCTACATCAAATTTGTAATATATTCAGGCATATCTAACAACATACATAATGCCAACTCAAAAGCATAATGGTCATAACATTCCAATAATCATGTAACCTAGCTTACATCCTAGACTTGACACACAAGTATACATGTATGTACAATCAAAAGAATTTCCAATACACTGTGTCATCATCCCTCTATGTCTATACAAACCGCTGGGAGCCATATACCTTAGACTATGCAGGGAAGTCCACTCTCAAGAAGCTTCCCAAGCCAAAATGAACAATCGCTGTATCGGTCACTCTGAAAGGGAGGGGAAAGAATAGGGGAGTGAGTCGCAACTCAGTAAGTAACAACAATAAGCAACTAAAAATACCAAGCATCCCTCAATTATGAAAGCTCATTCAAATCACTTTCAATCATATCAAATCAATTATGCTGCATTAAAACTTAAATACAATATGGAAACTCAATAACAATTTGTAGTCAAATAAAGAGTTCCATTAATAGACTAAAAGTCTCAATATCAATCATACATAAAGTATGTTGTGCGATTAATAAAAACTAATCATAGTACCAAGATAGTCCACATAATATCAATCGATGTTACTTAGAGCTAACACTTAACGATCTACGGTAGCGAACCGTAGCGATCATCCCATAAGGGACGTGCCTATGCATAGACCCCCAGCATCATTGCGCACATGACATCGGGACCTGCCCAACGTAATATACGAGACAAGCTGATCGTTTCCGAGACTTATACTCGCGAAACAGTTCTCCAAGTTAATCAAATGTGTCTATAAAGTTCTCAAGGTACGGTGCCCAAAGGTCTCAATACCCCGGGTCTAAAACAGAAATCCATTAGTCTTTAAATAAAGTTCATTCTTATCAAATCGGCCTTCCAAGATTTTGTATCACAATCATAGTGCATAAATATGTAGCTAACAATCATAGGCTCGCTAAGCCTTTTAAAGCACTTTAAATTTTAAAACAAAATCAGAAAACCATATCAAACCAAAAGCTTAGCTCAATTTGGAAACTAAAATGGGTTATCACATTAGAGCAATAATACATAAAACCAAATCAAGATTTGGCGAGCCTACAGCATGCTTGTAAAACATTTTTAGAAAGCTAAACCGATCAATCAAGGATAGGCCCAATATGCAGCATTCATTTTATTTCAATTGCCAAATTCCAAGAATTTATAACATTAAACAATTTGGATGCAAGTAGTCGCTTAGGGTTACTTACAGTACTTCCTTAGCTTTTGAATCAGTTCTCCCTCGCCTAACAAGTCTAGGAGTATTGATTGATTTCGGGTCTATCTTAGTCCTTAGGACAACCCTCTACGTAATAAATGGTAGATTGAATCAATCTCTATACATCCATCGATCTTAGTATTTCCAATCATAAGCTAACGTTAAGCATTGTATAATTCAACAAGAACAATACTTGGCTGTGTTTCCAGAGTTATTCAAACGTTACTAGCACCGTTTATTGCCTTTTTGTTCATTTGAACTACTTACAACCCATTTGGTCCATTTTTGTTCTTTAAGGTTTTGGACCTTATGGCATTGTGCTAGACTTAGGTATAATTTCTAGAACTTAATTATCAAACTGTAATTTTTATATTATTTCTAACTCAAATCCCTATTTAGACATATAAGGCTCATTTCCTAATTCATTTTGTGCCATTTCCCATCAATTTTTAGACCTTGGTCCAAATCTGGCATAGTAGGCAGGAAATTTCCTGACCTGTGTTCAGTAAAATGCTTACTGCCAACTATAGGGATATGAGATCTGTACAAATCCAACACCATGTTAATCATGACTCATTTATCTTTCTAAACATGTAAAGTTTGCAGTCATATTTGATCTGGGCAATTTTCTATGAACATTTGAAATTTACATTAAAAATTTGTCCCCAGCAGTGAGTATCCTGCATGCATTCATACATATCTTAAGCCATGAAGTTCCAAATCTGAAAATTCCAAAACTAGATGAAAGTTAACTCATTTCCCTATTTAGAAATGTAAGATTCATAATTTAACTCTCCCTATATCAATACCAGAAATTTCCCAAAGTTTCAGTATGTCCAGTAGTTTCCTGACACAATAAACACTGACCAATATGCACAAACTGTCTCATATCTAGTCAAATGATGCAAACCCAGAACCATCATGCTCCTAACCTAAATACCCTTTCTAGACATATAAGGCTTGCACCCTAATTCAATTTAGGCCATTTGCTATGATTTTTCAAAGTCAGGACTGTGATTCACGTTTCTGGACAGAACACCCTGCACTCATTTGTGCATAACTCAAGCTACAGAAGTCCAATTCAAGAAATTCCAAAACTGAATTTCTTGTAACTTAAAGGGCCATAATTCATAGTTTTTCCAGAATTTTTCTCCATACAGAACTATTAAACTACTCTTTTTAATTTTCCAGCCAGACAGAACAGCAAATTCCAGATTCACACCAAGTCAGAATTTCAATTTATCTTTATCTAACCGTAGGCATTTAAATTTAGCTCATCACAACATTATTTTCATGCATAATAATCAATCATTATAGGGTTAGAACCTTACCCCCTTTAATTTGATGCACAAACAGAATCTGTTGGAGCCATTTTAGACCATTTCTCACAGCTTGTTTGTTGTCACACCTATACACATCAATGCCAATCCAATAAACACATTGCATTCTATTTCCATAGATTAATTTCCAGCAAAGACACAATGACTCACCCTAGTTCCTTACCTCTGATATCTTGCCCTGAAATCCCAATTAAATCTGCTGTAGTTTGGGTTTCAACCCTTCACTTATTCATTCACTAATGGCAGCTCACTCTCATTCCTTCTCCATTCACTTCCCTTGCCCTAATCTTGTTGAATCCAAGCTCCCATTGCATCCATGGCTCACGATTCTTTGGCTGTGAGAACTGTAAAATTTCTTAAACTAATCATGTACTCAAGTGTATTTATAAGTAAATATAATGCAATAATATAGTTTTGGGAATTTACAAAAATAAGATTATGTTTCGTACTGATAAAATTGAAGTCTTCAAGAGTAACATGAAGTGTACGTTAATACAGTATATGCGATGTACGTGGAAGGGATATGAAAGAAGTTGTTATTATATGCATGAATATAGTTACGTACACACATGAACCAAACGAAATGCACGTTACGTGCATGCATGCAGTGTACATGCATACATGCTTACATATATACATACACATATATATATATGTACAACTAAATGTATATATATATATATATAAATATGAATTACATTGGTAGACATATATATTTTAGAAATACATATATAGGCATAAACGTATTTGAAGGAACAAGAAATTTCAATATGTATACCATGGATAAATAAATATACACGTAATATGTGGTGTGCAAATGTGTGCATGTATATAACTATAAATTAAAATAAGATATATATATTTTAGGAATTTTAAAAATATATGCAAGTATATATATTATATTTAAGGATAAATATATATAAATATATATATAGTATCTTAAGAAATAAAATAAGAAAGAAGAAAAAAAAATAAAATAAATATATATTTTTACGGGTTGATGGGAAATTTCCCACCAACCCCAATGAAATCAATTAACCCCTACGGGTCAGACTGCCTCCCCATTACCAAATATCTGCTTAAAAAAAATTTATTATTATTGTTTAAAATTCTCTAACAGCCACTCATCTCTCTCTCTAATGTCTACATCACTCCAACCTTCTCTCTCTCATTTCGACCTTTCTCTTGTCTCTCCCCAAACTATCTTTCCCTCATCAGTGCCCCACGCAATCATCATCACCATGGCTGGCTCGAGCTGGGAACAAGGGAATGCGAGGCGATTGAGACTGGAAACTGAAGCCAAAGAAAACAGCAGCTGGCATGCGGTGAAAGGGTTGCTCAAGGTAGTTCTTGGGCTGTAAACAAGCTTGAAACAAAGCTTGGTTTTGTGACTTGAAGGCTGGTTAACTGTGGCTAAAAATAGGCACTAAACAAGGTGCTAAACAGTGTGAGATAAGGAAGAAGATAGGCCAAGAAAATAGGAACTGGAAGTGTGTGTTTGGTGGCTGTTGGGAAAGGAGTTTAGGGTTGAGTTGTAGTATTAAAAAGGGGCTGTGTAAGGTTGTTTTAGGAGTGTTAAGGCCTGCTCGTTAGGTGGCTTTTAGGGGCTGAGTTGGTGCTAGACAGTGCACCAAATAATGGGACATTTTGGTGGCTGTTAGGGGTAGCTAAACAGGGAAGCATCGAGAGAAGAATCAGGGCTTTGGAATTGATTTTTTTTGGCTGTTGAAAATAGGTACTGAACAGAGTAAAAAGGCATTTATTTTTGGTGCAGAATTGAAGTTGAAAAATAGAGGCAGAGTGGTGAAGTTAAGGGCCAAAGTCATGGTGTTGAAGGCTACAAACAATGCCAAAGTCAGACTGAAACAAAGGAAGAATAAAGTGTCTCTTGAGTGATGAACAAGGGTCTCGGCAAAGAAGAAAACATAAAAATAAGAAATGGTGCTGTTTGGGGAGGCTGTATCGTGGTTGAAACAAACGCTGATTAAGGGCTGAGTTTGCATTCAATTATGTGTGCTGAAACAAGAGGGAAAGAATGGAAAAGGGGCATGTCTGATATTAAACATTGGAGCAGAACCCGAGGGGGTTAAGAAAGGAAGTTGGATTGTGTTTTCATCAATACATTTCCCTCTCCCACTGAACACAAACGAGGCTTGAAATTTAGGGAAGCCTTGGCTGTACAGAACAAGGCGAGATAGAGGCAGCTGCGGTGAAGTGTTTTCCACATTCGTGACCTGCATTCTTAGAGTTTCATAATTACTCTTGGTGTGTATAGATGCTACGTGGGAGAATAAAGATGGCAACAGTTGGGTTGCTTAAAACACACCAATGGGCTGTTGTTTTAGTGGAATAATAACAATTAAAATTTACAAAACTGAAAGGCATGAACAGGGGCTGAAACAAGACTGGCTCAATGCTATCTCCGGTCCGTAGTACTTCAAAAAGGTAAGGAGTCTTTAAGTTTAGCATTTAAGTATATATTGCTCTATATACCAAGAGAATGAAATGAGGATGGATTAATGCAATATTGTTTACATATATATATATATATATATATATATATATATAAACATACTAAGAGACTGTGTTAAGGATAGATTAAGGTGAATATCTATATATATCTCTCATGAGCTTGATGAGGACAAGAAATATAGGATTTGATTAAGCACAAATGCTTTCATGCAAATGTATAAACATATATATATATATATGTATATATGTACTCACAGATGTAGAAGTATTATTAGTACAATATTGAAGGAAGAAATAAATCTATGGTGTGTAGGTGTTGGTTTGGACACTTGGGGGAAAGAAGTGATACAAACCTCGATCGAGGAAAATTCTCCAAGGGTAAGGAAAAGTAACTTGGTTAAGATTCATGTATGTATTCGAATAAAAAGATGGATAAACTCATCTAGAAACATATATATAAATAAATATTTATATATAAAAATATAGAGATCTTAAAGATAATGAAGATTTAAATTATTAGCATAGAAATGAATTTAGATAATTTGATCTTAAGATATGTGCGTAAACATGTGGATAAGAGTGACGGGATATGTGATTTAATTGGTTTGCAGTGCCTCAGACTGAAGTGGAAGATTTAGTGTCGATTTGGAGGCTTGAAGAAGATAAATTGCTAAGCCCCGAGGTAAGTGGGTTAAGTAAGCTTTACTAGTATCATCTCGTAGGAATAATTAAATCTCTTTATCAATCAAATTAGCTTATGAATTAAGGGACAAAACATCATCGACCGAGCTACTAAGGTAAGATGTAAAGAAAGGTTTAATGTATAAATTTGAAAAGAATGCTTTGGCTGGAATTTAAATACCATTTTCTGTATTGTATGTTGTAGCAAGCTAAGACCACATGTTGAATAACATGAAAAACGCTAGTTCGAAATCCTTATATGAACTTGCTACTGTATTTGAGTAAAGTAGGTACATGCGTGCATGGTCCATATTGGATTACACTTAGTAGCAGTGCATTATGCATAAAGAGACTTTTACGGATGCATACATACATTCACATATAATACGTTTTAATGCAAGCTATTTTATGCATGAGTTCTTTTTATGTATAACGACTTGCATGCTATTTAACTCAAAAGATTTTTCTGGTTTGAGCCAACTTTGAAATAAATAAAAAAATAATGTATATTTAAAGCTTGAAAACGTTTCTTGTCAGTATTTTGAAATCTATGAAAGTTAAGAACTACACGAAAGAACTGTTTTCCAATACGTTTTCGAGTACAGGCAAATCCATTGACCTTAGGGTCACTTGAACCTATTGAGCCTCGCTCTAGGTTCTATTACCCGTCTATTGAGCTTTGTGCTCTAGACCATCAGTATCAATATCAGTATCTGCGCCTTACGAGCCTCGAGCTCTAGGCATTATCAGGCTTGTCTGAGAATTTAACAGGCAAGTTCCAGCTCTCGACTGATCAGCGAGACTGGAGCATAATCTATGGCCATAGGTATTGTGTTGCTTGCGACACCTACTCCATCACTAGCTAGGATGGACATCAGTATCAGTTATCAGGGATTCATGCCTAAACTCTATCAATATTCGTTTTCAGCACTTTAAGGCTTTATGCCTAATTGGATTGATTATCAGTTTTTCCGCAAAGTTATTTGTTTGAATATAATGCATCAGAATCTTGTTTGATATCTGTATCAGTTTTTAGTACTTCAAGGTTGTGTGTCTATAATGATTAATTATCAGTTTTAGTATTATTTTTTGCCTTGAAGTAAGTGTATCCGAAATCTATTTATGATCAGTAATGGTTTTCAATATTTGACGTTTCATGTAAAGATATCATTGCATAGAATACAACGGCATGCATATATATATATGTCATTTACTACCATGCGATAGTGTACATATAGATCGACATGAGCCTAGTATCTGTTTACTTAAGCTACTTACTGAGCCGTGGTTTTGCTCACCCCTTATTAATAACATCGCAGATCATACAAGCTAGGCTCCCACTTGCAATTGGGTGCAGGGCCTCGGGGACTATCTTGAGTAGCTATATCGGCCTGAGTCCTCCGAGTGCTGCTTTTGTTACTCTTGAGGTATAAAAAGGGATTATTTTGTTATTCATGTATGACATTCAAATGCACAGTACATGCTTATAGATATTTTTGGGATGTAACTTAGGATCGTTATAGATTATTGTAGCCTCATAGGATCATCGAGTGCGATCCGAGAAGTGAATGGTAAAGACTATAAATTATGAAATGTCATGCATATGTCATTGATGATCCGAGAAGTAAATTTTGTCGATTATGTGTTGTAAACTGCCATACATATATATGTAAAGATTTTGGAAGTATGTGATGTATATAGTAGAATGAACTGAGAATTGTGGATTGAAATATGAGGCTGGAAATAGTTGTATTTTATCGCAGGTTATTAAGCTGGGGAAAGTCGATTTTATATAAGGGGGAGTTTTCGACGTTTTTCTTTTATGAGTTTAATATTAAGTGAAAATATTAAGTCAAATGGTGTAAGAAATGGTAAATTAAACAATGAATGTAAATCAAGTGAGGAATGCAAATTTAGTAGAGAGAAGACACTGACACCGAATACAAACCTTAAAGTGAAAAGAAAAAGTTAGTTCGTAAAATTGATAAATAGTAAATCAGATTCGACTGTTATGTGTACGTCACGGCCTTCGGGTCGTGACATTGGCTAGCTCTAGCATGAAACTTGCTCCTTCATTTTCGTTGTGGCCTCCTTCACAATGTAGACTCTTTAAATCAGTTTGGGTGGCTGGGTGAATTGGAAGAAGGTTTGAAGAAGAGCTTCAATCTATGGCCGGAATGAGGGAGGAGGAAGATGGGTTCTTCTTGCTAGGGTTGTCGACAAGTGCTGGAGGAATTTTGCTCTTCTTGTTTTCGGTTTTGGGGAGGAAAACAGAAGGGAAAAACGTGGTTCATAATTTTTCCAGCCTTTAACTTAGGTTTTCCAGGCCTTTAGTCTTAGATCTCCAACCTTTGATTTATTTGTCAACCTTTGACTCTTGTTTCCAGCCCTTGATTTATTTGGCAGCCCTTGCTCTTGTTTCCAGCCCTTTACTTGTATTTCCAATCCTCATTTTTTTTTGGTCGAAACCCCCCGGTTTCCATCTTCGGTGACTATTCCGGAGTCAGGAGAAGCAGAGCGTGGTTAGGCTTGTCCCCCTCCCAACACTGGCACTCCATACACAAGTCAGGATTCGAACCCTGGCCTTGCTTAAGGGACGAGAGCCGCTTGCCACCCACGCCAACCAGTTGTTGGTTCCAATCCTCATTTCATCAGTTTCTAATAAACCAATTTAACATAAATGGATTAATAGATGAATAACCATTGTTTCAAGCAAATAATAATGTCTTCCGTTTTTCTATTGTCTTAATAATTCTAATTTCCATAACTTATATATATTTTTATACACATATATATTTAATTCTCTTATAATATATCTTAATCAATTTAATTTATTTCCTACTTCATATCTTAGTACCTACATACTCACATTTACATATCCATCGCTTCTTGACCAAGATGGCCCGAACATTCTCAACTTACATAATCTGTCCAAATTCCAAAATAACCTCAAGTCAGTCAAAATTACTCTAGTCTACTTACGATAGATATCGAAATTAAGGGTTATTACAATCTTAGCCTAGATTATGTATCTTGAAAGTTTATGTTAATCAAATGTGAATATTTAAATTAAAGAATCTTATAAATGACAAAGAGATTGTGATCTTTTATATATATATATATATATATATATATATAGTTCTGGACTGGTATAGACTGGTATAGAATTTGATAAGGATATTAGTGACAGATGAGATGAAGAAAATTGAAGAAAAATGAAAAAAGAATGGTGAAGAAAAATGGAAGAAAAAAGATTAAAAAAGGAAAAAAAGAATAAGAAAAGAAAAAAGATGAAAATAAAAAAAATGAAATGAAATGAAATGAAATGAAATGAAAAGAGAAGATTTAAATTGAAAACCCAAAAAAGTTATTTGAGTTAAAAGAAAAGTAATTAAGCTGAAATTTTGAAAAGATCACTTTGGAGAATCAATGTCATTTGAAGATTTCATGAAGCAAGGGAAAAGTTAAGTCGAATTAAAGCAAGGAAGATTGAGAACATGAGTAGATTTTGTTTAGAAAGAATTTTGGATTATACTAGAAAAAAGGTCATAGGCAACGGTTATGTAAAAATACTAATTACGTTTACTGAAATCTTGCGTAATCTAATTTTTTTAACTACAGTTTTTTAAATTTTATAACTTTTGTATTTTTAGGCACCATGGCTCTAAATACATTTATACTAAAACGTAGTCTAAGATACTAAAAGATCATATTTTATTTAAACTTAATTATATAAAAATTTTCAACACACTATAGTATTTAAAAATTAAAAGTATATAAATTTACATTTCTCATAAAAGTTATTGTACCAAAAGACTAGGGTTTTATTGGTAACCATAGTTAACATTATTAATTGTACAAATACAATTTAATTGAAAAATGTTATTTCTTATAGAAGATGAAAAGACTTTTTTTTCTTATTAAACATTGTAGTATTATGTGTAAATAGACTATGATTTTTTGTTTTAAACGTCATTTTTTATGGCTTATGGTGTGAGAACCTTGAACTTTAATACTTAGTTTCAAGCTTACTTTTCGAAATTAAAAGGCTTAGATTACAAAAATTGCTAAATTCTCGATTTTTGGTGCAGGGACCTAAACTTTCGTATAGACAAGTCTGAAAGCCCTACGACAATTGCGCACCTACTTAGCAATATTAGTGACATCACTGACATGGTATAAAGATGAGATGTGACCTCGGGTAAGTTTCAAACTAGTGAAATTACGATTTTATTGAACGCATGAATGTTTATTTTTTTTAATAGTATATTTTCATTATAAGTTATAATCAAAATTAGCATATTACATTTTAAAAATAGATAATTATAAAAATTACATTACTCAAATTAGGTAAACTAGTAAATAACTACAACAAACTAAACAAACTAGTAAATAATTAAACTAATTCAAACTCATACTTGACGAGATTCGAATATGAAATCTCAAAATTTCAGGACCTCTTCATTGTCACTAAGCCAATACCTAATTAGCTGAACGCAGAAATGTCTATTAAATGCTTTAGATATTAGGAATTAATATTGAATTTTGATATTTACAAATTTGTCTTAAATTACTCAAATTAACAAATTTAAAAGAACACTATTTGAAGTACCTGGGTAGTAGTGGCACTACTGTGATCAAGAGGAAATGCATGAAACAAATTTCGAACCACCTAAAACCTACCCAAACCAGGAAGAGTGTATGTTCCTCTGGTTGGACAAGACAATTGCCACTTTCATTAGTGGGAATTTTGGATAAAGATGGAGTGCCAGCTCCTTCAACGGAATAGATTTATAGTATAGATCAAGTAGCATTGAGTTGTATTTTAGCTCTCATCACTATTCCCTACTTGTTCGGCTAATTCTATAGTAAGGTCACAAAAATTGATCTTATTTTAAGGTCATGGAATTAGAACCATTAGATTAGTCAAATCTAATATAAACCGTTGATGAAATTTTAAAAATTAAAAAACTCTTTAACCTGGTAACCTGCTAAATCAATTATTAAAATTAACATTATTTACTAAATATTTTTTAAATTATACTATTATATTACTAATATACCTTTGTTATAATTGTAGTACTATTCTTCTTCTTATATAAACCCTTTTATTGTTTTTAAACCCTAATTCCTAAATCATAAACCCCAAATCATAAACCCCTTTATTCCAATTTTTGTCTGTTTTACCTTTATTCCAATTTCTGTCTCACTATTTTATAAATCCTAAACTTTAAGCCTAACCTCAATCAAATAGTTGTTCTTTTTTATTCCCCTCTTATATTTTTAACAATGGGTAAGTTTGTGGAAGAGAATTGCATAAACGATGAAAATTGCGATGAAAAGTGCGAAGAACCAATGATTTACAAAGAACGTCCTCTCAAGCGATCAAGAAATCATTATATTTTTTACCAGTAAGTTTTTTAATTCTTGACATGTTTTCAGGCAGTTGACTGCCTGGTTTTATAAGTGTTTCGGAAATAAAATTTATCGGGGAAGTCGACTGCTCGATTGAAGCAGTCGACTTCCTAAGAGAAACTTTATCGCAGAAGGTTAGAATGCGTAAGGCAGTCGACTTCCTATTGCCATGGTAACATTCTGTTTTGAATTTTCCCATAAGCAATCGAATGCTTTACAATAGAATTCAACTTCCATAATATAGCAGTCGGCTGCCTTAATATAGCAGTCGACTGCTATATATGTGCATTTACAAAGCATTACATTGGAATGTGTGATATTTCCTTAGCTATTTTAGTTTATAGTATTGTCTTTTAAGAATAACATTTTCTTAACTTTATGATATACAGCCAATCAATATACGTTGACAAGAAAAATTTAAAGAAGATGACAAACTTAAATGAGGTGAAAATCTTTGTCAAATTCAATTCATATGTACATTGTAAATCAAATCATATAAAATGTTTATATAATCTTTTATTTAAATTTAATTATTTGACAGGTTGTAAAAGAATTTTTATCTCTTCCTGATGATACGAAATTAGTTTATGATGAATTAGCGCGTACTAACCGCTTGAGGTATGGTAAAGAAAAGAAAGTTATGAATTCAAAACTGAACAAGGTATGTGATTTTAATGAATGTGTGATATTGTTTTATAACATAAATGATTAAAAAATTATTTATAGATAACAATTTTCTAATAAAATTATACTAATTTGGTGGGAAATATTTTTAAATGTAGGTTTCTTGGGATACACGTTGTAGTCCACATCGATTTTGTAAGTTATTAGTAAATATTAAATCAAAATGCCATAATTCAACCCATAGTATCGGTTTAGGAGGCTTGCTACATAGTCAGGAGCATAAATTGAACAGGGATCTTTGCTTGTGGTTGATTGAAAGGGTAGATTTAAAAAAACAATGTTTGAATTTGTACGGTCATGAGATATCATTGACTCCTGAAATAATATCTGTCATTCTTGGCGTCTCAACTGAGGGCTCCCTTGTTCGATCTAAAATTGATGAGTCAGAAAAATCAAGTGTTTGTAAGCAATTTCATGTTCACAAGGGTTCCATGTTGCTTACTAAATTAGAAGAACAAATTCCATCATTACCTCCTAATTGAAATGAGTTCAAGGCAAAATTCCTTTTATATGCCTTAGGTTGTTTACTATGCCCTTCAACAGGCATAAAAACGAAACAAAAATACCTTTCTTGCCTAAGTAGTATAAAGTCCAGTAAACCATTGAATTTGGCTGAATATGTATGTCAAACATTGATAAGCGGAGTTAGCTTCGCAACAAAAGCCATGCAATGACAGGAAAAACAAGATGGTTCTGTGGATGTGTTTTGGTTCTTTAGGTTAGTATTGTTTAATTAGTTATCTGTACCATTATTGTTAATCTTATTTTTGTAACTGTAGATTATCTAATACATGTCACTTCTATATTATTGCACAGATTATTTTTTTGATCACATATCTGGTGCACGAATACACTATGGAAATGGATTATATCCAAAACCTAGGATTGCTGCATGAAACCAAGATAGGATTGATCAAATTTTAGAAGATATTAAAGATTTCAAAAATTATCATGTTGTTAAGGTAATTTGAATTAATATATTTCTTAAAAACATTTGTTTTTTTAGATATTTTGAGTTTCATAAAATAATTAATGTTTCAATACAGGATTATGATGGGAAGTTGGATGGAAAGATCACATATGACGCTCATATACCTTCTCAATGGAAAGTATGTTATTATAGTTATATATTTGTGATCATATTCTAAATATGATAGTTATAATTTTAACATTATTTTTTTTATAGGAATTTTGTGAATATGTTGATATCATTCAAGAAGGTATGAAAGAAACCCAACAGAATGTGATGGTTGGCTTAAAGAAAGATGTAATGGAGCTGAAAACTGAGATTGATCACATGAAAAGATCTTTTAATGATTTTTTTTGTCAATCAAAAAGAAAATTGGCATACAGAGAGATATGGTTGAGCCGAAGGCTGAGAATGATACAAACAAAAAATCTTTTGATGATTTGTTATGTTCATTGAAAGAGGAAATTATTGAAGTCTTCAAAAGAAAAAATTATTCTCCTGCTATTGGTCATTGTTGTAAGTCCGATAGTATTTGTAAGGAGGATAATGGAGAGTTTGTACGTGAAACAGACAAGCCAGACAATAATGAGAAAGATTTAATTGATGATCAACCCCATGGGCATAACTCATACCTAAAATCTCCTGTAAAAGAGCCGGATTGTATGACTCTTGTTAAGGGTGATCATAAGGAAAAAGAAAAGGGTATACATGATTCTCCAATAGAATGTTTAAAAGTGTTTCATGAATCTTCAATGAAAGAAGATATGCCATATCCAATGTCTCCTTTGAAAGAACTGGCACAAAGAGATATTGTTCAAATGTCAAATCTAAAGGTAACATTTACATACTCATAAATATTTTTTTAGGTGTACAAATATTATTAATTAGTATCTACATGTTTATTTTGTAGGCATTACAATTGGCAACAGTTATTGACATTCTTTCCACAGAGGGGTCCAAAGAGAATCTAACTGATGCGGTATCTGCAGCAAATATAATTGTGAAGAAAGAACTTTTGACATCTAAAATCCCTCGTGTAAAAAAGAAAGTAAATAAAACAATTACCAAAAAGACTCCTAAAAAGGTAATTTTAAATCTTAAAACCCTTATTTTTATAATAATCTCATAGGGTATAATATTATTTACAATTATCTTATAAATTTACTATTTAATTCTGATTATACATGTTTCTATTTTATTATAAAGGTTAAAAGTTGCAGTTCATCAGCTTCATCACCTCTTAATTTGCCTGAACAAGTTATTGATGTTTGCAATTTTGTATGGAATTGTGATCGAACTAATGGCAGGTACAATTGAAAATTTTTCATTACTTTTTATTTCAAATTTGATCACTTCATAATAATCTATTTGCACATACAGTGAGGATAAGCTTGTACACTTCTTGTATACTTTTGCAACAATGTTTGACTTGATGACTTTACAACCAACAAAGTGGCTTAATTCTAGCGTGAGTTGCTTAAGGGATAACCTATTGATGGTAAATTTTATTTATTACATTGACAATGATCATGCTAAATATCACTAAATAATGATTTCAAGTAATTGATTTGGTCGTTTATACGTGCTTCTTTACTGCTATGAAAGAGTCTACTCCTTGGACTAGATGGTACTTTCCATGTCATTTTCAGGTAATATCATATTTTATTATGTTGAATAATATTTTGTTACCGAATCAGAATGAACCGAATATTTGCCCCACATCCTGTTCTAGATGATCTTTTGGGCTGATGGACTCTATTCTCAAGGTTTTCCCACTTGGTAGCCCTCTGTCCTTCTTTTGCACAAGAAAACTGTCTCATGACAATCTCTCTATCTTTATTACGCCTACTGTTACCGAATTTTCGATGAGTGTACCGCAAGTATACGGACTGTAGCAAGTAATAAAGTGATGAGTAGAGTATCGTTTCCACGAGGATTGAATTTGTGAATTGCTTACTAAGTACTAAAATTTCACACCCTAATTTTATTCAAACGATCGAAAGAATCTTTTTATCAAAACACTAATATTTCTGAAATCGAAGTAGCAAGAAAGTGAAAATAAAAAAAATCTTATTTAAATAAAACTTCTAAAATATTCTAAAATAAAAACCAAAAGAAATTTAGATGAAAACTTGAAAACTTAAACAAAGAGAATAAAACTAAAACTACTCTATATCCCTTAGTAGGATTGAATACTCTTTCATGGTGCTGAAGCTAGCTATTAATAGATGTAGTATGGATGATGATTAGCTCAAAATCTTGGCTGATAAGGCTCGATCTTTATCTTCAAAGAATATTTATCTTTTATCAGCCCTCTTGTTTATCTCTATCCTTGACAAAAAGTCCATCTTGATAATTTATCTTCATGAAAGATAAATGCAACAATTTTTCTTTCTTGGCAGCAAGTAGAGATACCCATGCATGAAGCTTTGTCAACAAAGTCTTGTGTTTGAATGGAATTTGAAACTAAAGTTCTTCACATCTTTGACTTCTTTATGAATTGGAGTTCTTACATCATTGAGGGAAATTTAATAAATAAATAAGGGATTTTAATCTAATAGTAATAATTTAGAAATAAATTATATCATTAAATTCATGATAATTCTATAAATTATAAAATTATCACACCCCCAAACTTGAATTTTTGCTTGTCCTCGAGTAAAATAATATTCACAAAGAAATGTACCTAAAGGTCAAATACACTTGCAAGAATGATTTTCCTTTAATTTCCCCAAAGATTTTGAAAACATTACAACTCCTTGAAAATTCATAAACATTAGCTAAATATATATAAACTCATTCAAAAGAGAGTATCAATTCAATTGAATTCTTCCATGTGTGTGTGTAAATGTTTCTTCATTTCAGTTCATGCAATCCGGATGAATTTATACAAATATGAACATAACAAAAGATCTCAAAGAATAGTTATCTTCCATAAGTTTGCTTTTCTCATCTTCTCTCCACTAATGTGGACACACATAGCCAAAGATCAATAGGACTATATAAGCTTGTAATGTATGGCTAGGGTAAAGGTAGGAGAAATAGGATTTTTAGGCTTAACCCCTAATCATGCATTTTTTTTTCTTAGACTTTTTTTTTAAAGCCTTCAAATAATTTCCCCAACTTGATTTCTTTTTTTTTATTTTTATTTTTTGAATTTTTTTTTGAATTTCACCCGTTCTTCATATATGCGTAGCTCTAAATATATCTTGACATAGTCCTCATGCATATAATGGGGTATAGGACTTTTTTTTTATAGGCTAGGCTAATTATTGATATAGGTAAAACAAGAAAGAAGGTCTACTTTAAGCTCAAATTGGGTGACTAAGGATAAAATATATCATGGTAGTCTTGAAAAGCTCAAACAGTCCAAAGATGGCCTAAATCACCTCTTTAGCTAAGTGTGTTCTAGGATTTCGCCTTAAGAGATGATAGAACAAATTTTAGACAAATAACAAACTTTAAAGACCATTGTTTATTCCTATTAACATAAATCTTCTCTAGATATGCATGACTTCAATGATAAAAACATAGTGCATTCAATTTTTGGAAAAATCTCAATCAAAAAGATAATTCACTAAAGAATTCATTCACGTACTTTGCACATATTCATGAATTTCATTTTGCTATAACATTCTCAATCAATGGTTAAATATCAAGGAATTATCAAGCAAGCATATAATCACTTCAAGGTAAAAACCATTTTAAAGCACAGAATTTTTGCAAAGATTTCAAAAGAAAATTGAAAAAATTTTGCTCAATCTTTAAAAATAAAATTTTTTGCTCTTCCCCCCAACTTGAAACATACATTGTCCTCAATTTGTAAGAAATTCAAGAATTCAAGAAAAGGATACAGGAAACTCCCTTGATTTTTTCTTTTAATGAAGCTCAAACTGCAAAACTTGCCAAATTCCTTTGTCGCTCCCCCAAACTTAGACTTTGACACCTATAAAATAAAGAAAAGAAATCAACGAATGAAATATCTAAACTAAGAAATAAAAGAAATAATTAAGAAAGCAATAAAATGCTGGGGTTGCCTCCCCAGAAGCACTTGATTTATAGTCATTAGCCTGACTATGTCTGTCATTCTTCAAGGTGGATCATTAAGGTCAGTAACCAATTTTCCACGATCGATTACTCCTCCCCAATAATATTTCAATCTCTGACCACTAACCTTAAATGGTTCCTTCGAAAATTCAGCTCCTATTTCCACAATTCCATATGGAAATACTTGAGTAACAATGAATGGTCCAGATCACCTTGATTTCAACTTACCTGGAAATTGCTTCAAACAAGAATTATAGAGTAAAACTTGTTGCCCCGGCTCAAATTGTCTTTCCACTATCTCCTTGTCATGCCACTTCTTCGTTCTCTCCTTAAAGAGTCTAGCACTCTCATATGCTTGCATTCTGAATTCATTCAACTCATTGGGCTCAACACAATTAGACTTCTCTTCATCAAGAATTGCTTCTATGGTGTCCATAGGTTGTTGATTGATGAATATTCCCTGAACTATACTCTCTTCTTCACTCACCTTAAAACAATCATCAGTCTCACTTGAGAATTTAATTGCAGAGAAAAGATTAAATGTTACCTCTTGATCATTGACCCGCATGGTGAGCTCTCCTTTTTGCACATCAATAAGAGCCTTTTCAGTTGCCAGAAAGGGCCTCCCAAGGATAATTGGGACTTCATGATCTTCCCCCATATCCAACACTACAAAATCAACTGGAAAGACAAATTTGTCAACCTTCACGAGTACATCCTCAATAATGCCTCTTGGATACTTGAGAGACCGGTCTGCTAACTGGAGTGTTATCTTGGTGGGTTTAGTCTCTCCTAGTCCAAGTTTCCTGAAAGTCGAAAAAGGCATTAAATTAATACTTGCACCTAAATCACATAAAGCTTTATCAAAAAATAAGTTACCAATAGTGCAAGGAATAGTAAAACTCCCTAGATCTTCAAGCTTAGGTGGTAAGTTCCTTTGCAAAATGGTGTTGCACTCCTCAGTAAGAGCAACAGTTTCAAAATCCTCAATTTGCCTTTTCTTGGAGATGATGTCCTTCATGATTTTGGCATAAATTGGCATTTGCTCCAATGCATCAGAGAAAGGAATGTTGATGTGGAGCTTTTTGAATACCTCTAGGAACTTAGCAAATTGTCTATCTGTCTTCTTTTGCTTGAATCTTTTAAGGAAAAATGATAGGTTGAGGAGGTGATTCAATGGTCTTACCAGATTGAGATGAAGTCTGCTCACTGTTCTTTTGTTGCTTATCTTTTTCTTCTGCCTGGACTTCAACTCTAACATCTTCCTTTGATTCTTTAGTTATATAGCCCACTTCTTTACCCTTCCTCAAGGTGATTGATTTACAGTGCTCTTCCCTTCTTGGATTAGGTTCAGTATTGCTAGGCAAGGTACCTTGGGGACGGTTACTAATGGCATTGGCAATCTGACCTACCTGAATTTCTAGGTTCTTTATAAAAGCTGCTTGGTTTTGTAAGATGGTGGTGAACATCTCTTCTAATGAAGGCTTCTTTTCTTGTGGTGGGGCTTGTAATAGAGGATTATGCGGAAGTGGTGGTGGTGGTTGAGTGTGGAAACTAGGAGGATAGGTAGGTCTTAGGTTAGATGATTGCCCTTGATTATTATTCCAAGACGAATTTGAGTGATTTCTCCAGCCAGGGTTATAGGTGTTTGAGAATGGGTTATGGTTCCTATTTGGATGGGAAACATATTGGACTTGTTCGGCTCGAATAGGACACCTATCGCCAGAGTGATTACTCTCACAATTATCACCAGTTACGAAAGGGTTTTGAATGGAATGAATTGGGTTGGGTTGTTGATTAACTCCAAGAGAATCAACCTTTTTGGTCAAGGCTGAGATTTGAGAGGTAAGGGCGGTGAGTGCATCTAACTCATACATACCTGCAGTTTTTGGTGTAAGCCTCTCAGTTGACCATTGATAGCTATTTGCAGCCATGTCTTCTATCAAGTTGTAAGCATCATCTATAGACTTGCTCATTAATGCACCACCTGCAGTTGTGTCTATAGTAGTTCTGGTCTGGCTTATCAACCCATTGTAGAATATCTGCACTTGCAACCAATTTGGAATCCCATGATGAGGACACCTTCTCAAGAGTTCTTTGTACCTCTCTCATGCTTCATAAAGTGACTCTGAATCGTGTTGCATGAAAGTGGTGATGTCGTTCCTCATCTTAGCTGTTTTGGCTGGTGGGAAGAATTTTGCCAAGAACTTCTGGACTAGGTCTTCCCATGTTGTGATTGATCCCGATGCCAATGAGTTCAGCCAATCCATCGCTTTATCCCTAAGAGAAAAAGGAAATAATCTTAGTCTTATCGCATCATCAGAAACACCATTATTCTTAAAAGTAGAGCAAATTTGTAAAAAGTGTTTCAGATGAGCATTAGGATCATCATTGATTGAACCCCAAACTGTACAGAAGTTTGGATCATTTGGATGATGGCTGGTTTGATCTCAAAATTGTTTGCTTGAATGGTTGGATATCTTATGCTCATCTCGAATCCATTCACTGTAGGCATTACATAATCCCGAAGAGCTTTGGTATCTACTTCTTCCATGGTATTTGTTTCAACAAGGTCTTCTTGGTTCTCCTTCTTGATTCTTCGTAAAGTCCTTTCAATTTCGAGGTCAAGGGGAGCCAATTCACCACTCCTTGCACGGCTCATGCACTAGGCCGATGTACCTCGCAAGAAAAACAACAGAAGATATTAGTATCAAGGAAGGAGAAAAAGAAAAAAAATATTTGAATTAAAACTAGGTATGCTTGGTATTAATATTAGCAAAACAAATCCTTCAATCCCCGGCAACGGCGCCAAAAACTTGTTACCGAATTTTCAATGTGTACCGCAAGTATACGGACCGTAGCAAGTAATAAAGTGATGAGTAGAGTATCGTTCCCACGAGGATTGAATTTGTGAATTGCTTACTAAGTACCAAAATTTCACACCCTAATTTTATTCAAACGATCGAAAGAATCTTTTTATCAAAACACTAATATTTCTGAAATCGAAGTAGCAAGAAAGTGAAAATAAAAAAAATCTTATTTAAATAAAACTTCTAAAATATTCCAAAATAAAAACCAAAAAAAAAATTTAGATGAAAACTTGAAAACTTAAACAAAAAGAATAAAACTAAAACTACTCTATATCCCTTAGTAGGATTGAATGCTCTTTCATGGTGCTGAAGCTGGCTATTTATAGATGCAGCATGGATGATGATTAGCTCAAAATCTTGGCTGATAAGGCTCGATCTTTATCTCCAAAGAATATTTATCTTTTATCAACTCTCTTGTTTATCTCTATCCTTGACAAAAAGTCCATCTTGATAATTTAACTTCATAAAAGATAAATGCAACAATTTTTCTTTCTTGGCAGCAAGTAGAGATATCCATGCATGAAGCTTCGTCAACAAAGTCTTGTGTTTGAATGGAATTTGGAACTAAAGTTCTTAACATCTTTGACTTCTTTATGAATTGGAGTTCCTACATCATTAAGGGAATTTTAATAAATAAATGAGGGATTTTAATCTAATAGTAATAATTTAGAAATAAATTATATCATTAAATTCATGATAATTCTATAAATTATAAAATTATCAGCTACATTTACGAACACCAAAACCCATTGCAGTACCATAAGCTTTATAAAACTCATAACATTCATCTGCCCCATCAAATTCCAATCCTAGTATATCATCTTGGGTAAGTTCATGCAACAGTTTTGTATCAGCCAATTCTGATTGTGAGATCTCATTAATACAGTATAATGTAAACAAAATAAAAAAAATTATTTAAATAAAACAATTTATACAATTCAACTGTATCATTGTAGATGAAATATCACATACTTTTCATCTGCCATAATCAAGAAATCTGATATAGATGCGAGATAGTACTGATGAAGAGCGTTGTTTATTGTAAATGAATGAAAAAAGGAAGATTGTTTATGAGGATATTTGATAGAGATTGTGATTAATTTGTAGAGCAATCAACTATTGCCGAAGGAGGCAAAAAAGCTAGGGTTTGTCTATAATTGTTAAGTATACAAAACGAGACAAACCCTAAAGTTAAAAGATACCGGAAGCCGACTGCTATACGTAGCAGTCGACTGCCAAAGAAATCGGAATGCAAAACAGAATCGTGAGTCGACTTCCCGATAATATCAGTCGACTTCCCATATGCATTCTGGAAATAGAGTGCTTCCGGCGATTTAGCAATCGACTGCCTTATTAAAGCAGTCGACTGCCTAAATAGCTGGAAGCATTTTGTTTCCAGAATGCATATGGGAAGTCGACTGATATTTTCGGGCAGTCGAATTCCCAAAAGTTTCACGCTGGGAGTCGACTGCCCGAGAAAGGTAGTCAACTGCCCAGATGCATTCTAGAAACAGACAGAATGCATCTGGGCAGTCGACTACCTTTCTCGGGCAGTCGACTCCCTACTGTTTTTAAGCCCGCTGTTCTTATTCTATTTATGTTTAGTCGACTTTTATTATTGTAAATTCGACATTCCATGTATTTTAAATGTAATTCTCACATAGCTAGCGTAAATTAGATTAGAATTATCGTAAAACTAAATAAATTAAATGTAAATTTAGCTAAGGATCATCATAAAATAATAGAAGATGTTCATAGCTTTAATAATGTTCATCGTAAAAATGATGAGATTTGTCGTAAATTTAAGTAAATTGTTCGTAAATTTAATAAGGTTAATCGTAAAAATTATGAGATTCATCGTAAATTTCGGTAGATTGTTCGTAAATTTAATAAGGCTAATCGTAAAAATGACAAGATTCATCATAAATTTAATAAGGATAATCGTAAAAATGATAAGATTCATCGTAAATTTCAGTAGATTATTCGTAAATTTAAAAACAATAATCGTAAAAATGATGAGATTCATCGTAAATTTGGATATATTGTTTGTAAATTAAATAAGGATAATTGTAAAAATAATGGGATTCATAGTTAATTTAAGTAGATTGTTCGTAATTTTAAAAAAGATAATCACAAAAATTATAAGATTCATCATAATACTAATAATTTCAACCAAAAAAATAATAAATTATAAGCTTTCTAGAATAAATTTCATGGGGAGTCAACTTCTCGAGAAAGGAAGTCGACTCCCCATGTGCATTCTATTTTCAAAATGCTTCTGGCGACGAAGCAGTCGACTGTTGATAAGTAGAAGTCGACTGCTTCATCGCCAGAAGCATTCTGGAAACAGAATGCACATGGGGAGTCGACTTCCTTTCTCTGGAAGTCGACTCCCCATGAAAATTTGGACTTTATAAGGGATTTTTTAGGTAGAAAATCCCTAAACCAAACCTTTTCTCTTAAACACTCCTCCTCCTTCATCTTTCTCTCTAATGCAATCTTGCAAATCCCAAACATATTCTCATCAACATAATCCTATTCTAAATCCAAATTTCTTCCATTTAGGTGTACAAATCCCTAAAAATTTCTTTTCAAAACCTAAAAATGAATAGGCGTAGAATATCAAAGAATGAATCCCAAAAGAGGAAAGAGAAGCAAGATGCTGGTCAAAGCAAGTCAAACGCACGATCCAAACGATAAAGAATAAGTGAGTCGGAGGATACCCCTGGACAATTAGATTTTCGTAATAGTATTCAACAAGAAAGGTATGAACTTTTTAAGGATTCTAAATTTTGTGCTGGGCGTTCAATTGATTGGAGTGAGTTTGATTCTACAAATTTTGGTAGAGAAATTAAGAACAATCTGAAAAATGTTAGATGGTATAATTTAGCAAATCTTAGTGATAAGTATTGCCCAGCATTAGTATGTGAGTTTTACTCGGGTATTGCTTTGAAAAGGAAGGAAACATCATTAAACTGTCTCCAATGGAAGGATGAGAGTATATTTACGTTTGTTAATGGCCAGGAACATGAAATTTCACCACATTATTTAGGTCATCTCTTAGATGTAATAATGAAGAAGCTTCGTACTCAGTGCCAAATTCTTTTGATGTCAATACGGCATGGAGAAAATATACAGGGAGGACTGATATTCATGATAAGCATGCCAAAGCATCATCATTCTTAAACTTGACATATAGGTTTTTACATCATTTCATTGTTACATCTGTACAATGTCGTAGTAGGGCATTTAACAATGTAACTAGAGAGGATTTATGGATGCTTGACTGTGTTGTTAGTGGTGTTACTATCAATTTGCCTCAATATATTATTGACCGAATGAAAGCTACTCTTAAAACCAAGATTGATACAAATAAGAAAAATCCTTCGTTACTTGGAAAAATACTCATCCCCTATGTGAACTTAATTACCTGTATTGGACGAACCAATGATTTTGGGAACCCGAAGTATGATTTATTATCAATTGGTGTCGAATATAAATTGAGTTCCATAGCAAAGATGGGTTTCAAAGAAATAAATGGTTCTTGGGTGAAGAAAGCTCAGTCTATTGAGGAAGATGAGCAAGATGAAGATGATGCCATTCACCCCTCTCAAACTGATGTGCCTCCTCCAACTACTACCGCTAATCAACCATCAAATGCCATGCTTCTTGATTATATGTGCCGATTGGATAACAAACTCGATCAGCTTTCTCTCTCTATTGATTCAAGGTTAGGAGCTATCGAGACAGATCTGGCTGCGTTTAAAGCTAATGTTGGAGGAAGATTTGATCATGTTGATTCAAGACTAGAGGCTCTTGTACGCTGGAATGCATTGCCAAATCCTCCACCCTCATCTTCGGGTCAACCACCTTTACCACAACATTCAATGTGAAGTTTTAGAGTCTGAAAGAAATGATTGATATTTTACTTTTTTTAATTTGTATGACCTCTTGAACCTTTTTATTGTATTTGAACATGAAAATGTCACTTTTATATTTGAATTAACTATTATAATTATAAATTTTCTTCTAATAGTGACAATATTAAGGTAATAGGATATGGGTGATATATTTAGTTATTATTGTTGTTGTTGGTGGTGGTGGTGTTGTTTTTGTTTTTTTTTTTTGTTGTTCTCTAATTGGTATTGCTCTGGTGGCACAGGGCAGTCGACTGCTATTTAGGGAAGTCGACTTCATTAAACCCAGAAAACGTCTGGAAAAGATGCAGTCGACTGCCTTCAACACAAAAATTATATACTTAACTAAAAGCAGTCGACTGCCCGTGTACTGAAATTGAATTACATTCAACTGCCAAAGCTTGATAGCTTTTGCACGCGAAATTTTAAATTTTCTTCAACTTCCCTCGTAAATTCAAAACCATTTCAAATGTCAGTCGACTGCTACAAAAGGCAGTTGACTGCATCATAATTCACAAACTTTCTAACACACATATAAATCAAATACATATTAAATTAATAATCAAACTTTTCTAAGCACACATAAATTAATTGGAAAAGGTTCAAAATGTCTTCAAATGAGTAAATAACTCCTCATTACATAGCATAAGAAATCAACATAAAAAACAATGCAATTGTTCAATTTAAACTAAAACTAAGACAAATCCTAACATTCACAATAATATGAAGCCCATATAAAGTTCTTCAAATAATTCCATTGTAGCTCCTTCTTGCCTCCATTACCTGCGATTGGTAATCAAATTGAAAAATCGTCAACAAACATAAATAGAAAAAATAATAAAAAACACAAAATTAAGTGTAAACGCTCACCTTCCATTCAAACATTTATTCAAAGAGAACCCGAAGAAGTTAAATAATGTTGCGAACTGCTGGATTTTCTAGCTGTGCGCTTAAACCTTCCACTGCCAGTCCTAGTTGAAGAAGTTCCACCGGGTTGGAAATCTTCCTGCGGTTGAGCAATGTTAGCATGAATAGAATCGAATCTTTCATTCATATTCGATTTTATGGTATCCATTCTTTGCCCAGGTCCTTGAATCATTTGAACAATCATCTCAAGGGAAGGTTGAGAAAGAGCTGACGATGTTTCTTGTTGTGCTGGAATCTCTGCCGCTTCAAAAGATTTTCTAATCCATTCATTATTTTCCAATTTCCAATCCATAAGCCCAATTGATTTCTTAGAATACTTGGTGGCTTTGACAGTAAGATCCCAAATATACCTTTCACTCAAAAGATTTTTAGATTGAGCTATAAATGTGATTATATTGGCATAAGGTAAATTACTAGAAAGGGAAACTAGCACATTCTGCATCCTTTGCATCAAATAACGTGCTAGATTGATTGTTGTTCCACTGGTCACACACTCCATTAGCCACAATTCCTCAATTGTAACAAATGCTAAACTACTAGTTTTGCACTATATTGAAGTGGCAATAAAATGATGCAAAAATCTATAAGCAGTAGATGAAAATCAAGCAGCAGATACATCCTTAATATGACGTTTATCTCTACCACTATATTTTCGCCAAGCAGAATTTCCATCAAAATCATCGGGCATCATGTATACACCCTCAGAAGGAATTCCTAACAAATCCCCTAATTCACCCACAGTCAACACAACCTCTTCACCATTCAAATATGTGTATAAGCAATCATGGTTCAAATCATTTCTTGAGCCTAATTCTTTTTTGTTCAAGGCAATACCACTATAAAATTCTCTAACTAAAGATGGGCTATATCTCTTTTCACTTATATTGGCTATCCCTAACCATTCAACAGATTCTAACCATTCTTCAACAACCCTAAGTGAATTACCACGAAATTCATACCACTTAACAGTTCTACCACATATACAACTTCTATCTCCTAGTCTATCATAACATTCAGAGTGAATAGCATTTCTAAACATCTGACCTTGAGATACCTGGCTCAAAGCTTGCCCTTGTCTTTGTCTCTTTCGAGTTGGAGAAGTAGCTTGCACTTTCCCTTTTCCTTTATCACCTCTCGTCGACATATTTGATGATTTTTTTTTTGAGAAATCCGAAAAATGATGGGTTTTTGATGATTTTGAATGCGGAAAGTTAGATTAATCGCTACAAAATTGATTAGGTTTTTAGTATTGAAGGTTAAATTGGCTAGAAATTGACTTGGGTGGAGAGGATTAGGGGTTTTTTGAGAGAGAAACGCAATGAACGACTGGAGAAGATGAAGAAATAAGGTGAAAAACGAAAAAGACACTTTTATACTGGTAGGGTTACGCATGGCAGTCGACTGCTTAATTTAGGCAGTCGACTGCTATTGTCATAAAATGCAGAAAACTTTCTGTTTTATACGCAATCAACTGCTTAATTGTGGCAGTCGACTTCCATTGTCGTAAAATTCACTAAAACTTTCTGTTTCAAACGCAGTCGATTGCTATAATTAAGCAGTTGACTGCTACATCGACAATAGCATTCTGTTTCCAGAATGCACATGGGAAGTCTACTTCCTTTCTCGAGAAGTTGACTCCCCATGAAAAATATCTTTTTAAATATTTTGTTAATATAATTTTTTTATTTATTAATGTAAAATTAATAAAAATAAGAATAAAAATAAAAGGATAATCATAAAAAAATTATCAATTATATGTACAAATTTTTATAATCAGCTTAAAAATAATGTAATATACATATAAATATAATGCTTAATTGTAAATTTAATTAGAATCGGCATAAATATAATAACAACAATTGTAGTAATAATCATCATAATATTGATCACCACCACCACCATCTAAACGAATAGAATAATAATTGCAATAATGATATTAATTTTAAAAAAAAAACTAAGTAAAACTTGATTAGGTTTACGATCTTCTTGAGTCATTGTTAAGATAATTGAATTCAACTTGACTTTTTAGCCAACTACCTTGGACTTAATCTCTAAATTCAATAATAAGTGAATGTTGAATTAAATAATCAAATTATTTATCTTATTTCCTAAAAGTAAATTCCGGAAGCCTATTTTTATATTAACACATCAAATTATTATCATTAAACATCAAACATTAGAGTATGCATTAAACTAATACAAGTAGTGCGCAGTTGATAACAATAATTGTAAAATTATGATTATTAATCATGAAATCATTATTTTACCGTAAAAATATAGTAATAAGTGTAAAGTTACTAGAATTAACTTAAAACTATTAAAATCATTATAAAAGTTATGATATTAATTGTAAATTCAATGCAATTTATCGTAAATTTTATGATATTCATCGTAAACTTTATGATATTCATCGTAAATTTTATGATATTCGTCGTAAATTCAATGAAATTCATCGTAAATTTTACGAGATTCGTCATAAATTAAATGAAATTTATCGTAAAATTTATTAGATTCATCGTAAATTCATATGATTCACATAAAATTTATTAGATTTATCGTAAAATTTATTACATTCATCGTAATATATCATAAAATTTATCTAATTGATCATAAAATTTATAACACTTATAATAAAATATATGACATCTTAAATTTTATTATATTAATAAAATCTATAATAATTAGCAGAAAAATTAATGTAACTCAGGATAAATTTTAAGTAATTAATTATAAAAATACTAAGAGTTCAAATAAATGATAATTAACAGTAAAATAAATCACGTATTAAATATGGCAGTCGACTGCCAGTTATAAGAAGTCGACTGCCCATATGCTAGAATCAATCTGTAGAGAAAAATAATTGGGGAAGTCGACTTCTATACACGGGAAGTCGACTTCCCAAACTTTTCTGGTCAAATTACCTTATATTTTTTTAATATTAATGGGTAATATCGTAATTTAATTTTGATTAATGGTTAAAGATGTAAATATAAATATTTTCGTACCTTTTAAAAGGATAAATATGTAATTTAAATCTTTTTAATTAAATTTTGATTTACCTGTTAACCTGTTAAGCAATTATTAACATATTTAAATAATTTTTAAATTTTATTCAATATCTCATGAAATATTCAATATCTCATGAGATATCATGACCTTACAATAAGGTCGATATTTTGCGACCTCCCGTTTCTCCCCTACTTGTTCTTATGTCTGCATTTCTGAAATTTGTTCATCATCATCATCATCATCATCATCATCATCATCATCAGAGCCTTTATCCCAATAGATTGGGGTAGGCTATATGAACCAATATCTAAAATCACGTTAGATCGTCCATATGTATTCTCTGCCTCCATAGATTCCTATTCAAGGCCATTTGCTCATCTAATTCTAAAACCTCCATGTCTTTCCAAACTACTTCCTTCCAAGTCTTTTTCGGTCTTCCTCTACTCTTAACCCTTCTCTCAACATCCATAACCTCTATTCTCCTAACTGGAGCATTTACAAGTCTACGTCTTACATGTCCAAACCAACATAAACGATTTTCACACATTTTGTCTTCGATAGGTACCACTCCAATCATCTTACGAATATCATCATTTCTCATTCTATCCTTTCTTGTATATCCACATATCCATCGTAACATTCTCATTTTTGTTACACTCATCTTTTATGTATGTAGCCTCTTAGTCGCCCAACATTCACTACCATATAACAATGTTGGTCTAACAACTGTCCTATAAAACTTGCCTTTCAACCATGTAGGAATTCCTTTATCGCACAACACACCTGTAGCACTTCTCCACTTACTCCATCCAGCCTGGATCCTATAGGTCACATCACCATCAATCTCTCCATCCATCTGTATTATTGATCCCAAGTATCGAAAATGATCCCGCTTAGGTATCGCTACCCCATCTAACTTCACTACATCATGCTCTTCCAGTCAGTTAGAATTGAATTTACACTTCATGTATTCAGTCTTCACTCTGCTTAGTTTAAATCCTTTTGATTCCAACGTTTATCTCCATAATTCCAACTTTGTATTGATCTCCGCTCTAGTTTCCGCACATAGGACAATATCATCTGGAAATATCATACACCAAGGCACCTTATCCTGGATGGATTTTGTTAATTCGTCCATAACTACCGCAAACAAGAATGGACTCAACGCTGACCCTTGGTGTAATCCCACCGTGATAGGAAACTCACTTGTTTGCCCCCCACCTGTCCTCACATGTGTCCTTACGCCTCTATACATGTCCTTAATTAGTTTAATATATTTCAAAAGAACTCTTTTTTTCATTAAGGACCACCAGAGTACCTCCCTAGGCACTTTATCATATGCTTTCTCCAAATCTATAAAGACCATATGAAGATCTTTACCCATTACTCGAAAGCGCTCCATAACTTCTGTAATCTCTTTTGTAGTAACAAAAGTTTCATTCATGACCGAAAAAAAATACCCAAACCCGTCGGCCCCCAAACCCCAAACCCGTGAACCCCATGTCCTTCTCCCCTCTTGTAATTGAAACCCCAAAACCTTGTAGCCATCTCTTTCAACCAAAAATTTAAGAGGATGAAGAGGGTTTGAAGCTTGATTTTCTACTCTTTTAGTCGAATTCGTCCCTCTCCTTAATCAACTAAGTTTCACCATTTTGGAGATAATCAAGAATTGAGATTTTAGGGAAACATGAGTTAGGGTTCGGCCACTTCAAATTATTGGGTAAGTGAAGCGTATTTTTATAACAATTGTATATATATGAAGCATCTTACTAATATAAGGCTAATCTTAGGACCAATTTCGAAGACTGTTCAAGAAATTCCACCTTAGGGTTTCGGCCATCAAGGGAATTCATTTGGGTATGTGTAATTTCTATAAATTTCAACCTTGCATATGTTGGGTGTATGATATTAATGATGATTGATGTTTGAATTTGCATTGACAATAGCTAATTTTTCGAATTGGAACTTGACAACTTCATGAAATTTAGGGAGTTTGTTGTTTAGGCTCAATTTTGGAAATGTGAAGTGCTAAAGTTCAATTTTTAGGAAAATCCCTTAAGTGGGATTTCGGCATCTTCATGGCAATTGGGAAATTGCTTGGTTAGGCTTTAAAGTGTCGAATTGGTTAATGATACATGAAATTGGAAAGCTTAATGATGAATTGATAGTATATAAATAAGAAAATTATTAGGAAATTCTTAGTATAGGTTCAGCTTTCATGGCTTAAAGTAAGACGAGATTAATCTTTTGTTTGTTTAAGGTTGGATAGTGTAAAAATGGTAGCTAATTTCATTATGGTGCATATGTAGTATGGGAGAATACCCTAGAGTTTTCGGTTTGAGTCCCATTTGATACCAAATTTGATAATTGGAAGATAAGCTATGTGACATTGAGTTGGTGATTGCTTTAGTGAGATTGGTGTATGAATGGCCTATTTGGAAAACATTATGGAAATTGGCTATATATTATCATTGGAGCATGTATGCTTGCGGCATGACATGAGTGTACACCTTGAATTGTGACATTTACACTCCCACTAAGCTTAATGCACGTAGAATGTACTTATATGAACTTATGTAAACACACCATAACTATGACGTGTATGTGCATAAGACCTAATAACATTTAGAAGGCACATGGGCAACTTTGATAAGTTTGAATAATTGTTAAATGAAACACTTTAAGCTCATACGATTGCTCAAATTTAAGCATATGAACTGAATGTTGGTGTGTTGATTCAGATTTTAATGTGATATGTAGTTGAGCATCAAAGTGAATAAGGCTTAGTGTGGACTTGGACATAAGCTAGGAGGCAGTCGGTTTGCTAGCTTTGGAGTACTGTAAGTGGACTTTATTGTAACATCTCGTTACCACATTTTTCACGTATTTCCATACAACTTTACTGGTTGGGCTGTCTGCGATGCCATTAACATTCAACAGTAACAGTGATAAATGATAAACATTTATCTATTAATTATGGAATATGAAATTTCTTTTCATTATTTCTTTCATCTGACATCCCCTATTAACCTTTATTTCACTAAGGTAGTACTGTATACATATGTCTGAAATGTAAAAGAGAAGAGACTGTACCTGTCACATTTAACGTGCCATGTCTCAGTGCTTTAAGCATAGCTATACCCATCTGAGAGCTAATTCTCTCAACTCCGTGTACTTCTTATCTGTGGAGTTAAAACAAAGGGGTGAGCGATTCATATGCTCAGTAAAGGAAATATATGCTGCTTTAAAATAAACAAAACTATATATCACAACACATTTATTTTTTTCTTAATAATAACCCAGTAGAAAAGACAATGGATATAGAGTAAACAACTCTCTTAAAACACCATTCAAATCACTGGCTAACAGTTTACTTTAAAATGTGGTAAACACTATATAGGATTTCAACAAATCCTCACAGTAAACAGAAATTGGTAAGTTGAGACTAGGCAACAAATAAATCATGCTATCATCGTTCCCCCTCCCCCTTGCGAGAACGGAATCTGCCGTTTTTGGGGTGCACCCGTAGGCCATCGCCCCTCACGGCTATCTTAGATCTATGGTCATAATCTATAGATGGTCGTCGGGTCCACTTGCCAAGTGACCTCGAGACCGTTGATGACTTGGCGGGTCCATCAACCCTGTGACGCCCTGAGGTGCACTCATTAGTCCATCGACCGAGCCACCACCCCAGGCGGGTCACGCAACTACATGAATAATAATGCATGAATTCAGGGCCTAAAGTCTCAAAAAATCACTTTCATATCTCATGAAAAACCTTTATGGAATTATTTCACCCATATTATCATTTTCTCAAAATGATTCAATTTCCAAAAAGGTTTAGGCTTTCTGTTTACAAAACACCTTGAAAACATTCTAAAATCTCAACTTTTAAAATCTGCTCGCCCATGGTCAGCTCACCCGTTATGGCTTGCCCATGGCAGCTCGCCCATGGCGAAGAACATGTGTTCGCTCGCCCTCTTGCTTTTAAAATCTGAAAGCAAAACTGGCTCGCCCTCAGTGGCTCGCCCAGTAATCAACTCGCCCAAAAGGTTTCATATTTCTATTTTGAAAATATTAAAACGTCTTATTTTTCGTATAAGAAATTATACTTTAAAACTGTTCACCAGAGTCAGCTCGCCCTTCACGGCTCGCCCCTGACTAACTCGACAAGACGGTGAATTAGTATTCGCCCGCCACTTAGCTTTTCAAAACAGAAGTATGTCTCGTTGATAGCGGTTCGCCCACCTTAAATTTAAAACAAGGGCCGCCCGCCCAAACACATTAAAAAGGGTTCGCCCAACTATGGCTTACCCGGATTTCCCTTTAAAACAAGGGCACTCGCCCAGTTCTCATTAAAGAGAGCTCGCCACTTGGCTCGCCCAAGTTTTTGCCTAGAACAAAGATACTCGCCCGCCTTAATCGATTCGCCCAACAAAACAACATATGGCAGCTTGTAGCTCCCCCGAGATCAAACAATTTATTAAATAAATACATGCCATAAACCAAAAATAATTTCTAAATATTTTTTTATAATATTTCTACTCCACAGGGCATGTATTTTACTTCACATATATCTCCCTTACCTGGTTTAACGAAGCTTTGCTTCGCCTTGCTTCCTGCTCGCCATTAGCCATTTCCAATTATCGGCTGCAAATAATTATAAATTCTATTAATATTTCTTTTTATATCACTTGGCGAGATTGAGATAAATCAAATGACTACTCGCCCAACAGAGCTCTAACTAGCACAATCGAGCTCGCCATTCAATAAATGTTCTACACGTGGAAGCTCGCCCGCCAGCCAACTCACGAGGCCTTCATTGGCTTAATTGTGGGAGTTCGCCCACAATTCTACTCGCCCAATGCCTTATGCATTTGAGCTCGCCCATTAATTCATTTCACTAGAATTGGGCGTTCTCGCCCTTTGAATACAGACTTTACCTTGGCGAGTTCATTATTATCTACTCGCCTCATTGGCGATTACTAATTTTAAACATAGGCGATCACCATAGTCGCCATTCTCGTCACTTATTCCATTATTTTCCTTGTTCTCATATTCTCTAAGGATCTAACTAAAAACAAGACTGTATCTATGTTTATTACTTCATAAAACATAGAAATCTTTCATTGAGCATCAAGAACACCTCAGAAATATAAAACTCACCTCAACCAACTGCACTTCCAGAGCAGAATTCTTTCTGTCTCCTGTTAGCCTCACTTTGTTTCTTCCTTTAATTCATCAACGATGGAAGAACGTTCTTGCAAACAGATTTTCTTATTTGGCTAACGTAAGGATGAAGCTCAGTAAATCAAACATGATAGAACTGGGTGAAGTTAGAACATAAATTTGCAGGAGGATGGTTTTCGGGAAGGAGATGAAGTTTGCCAAAATGAGTTTTCCTCCAGCATTTCCTCTTATATAGCCCTGCTAAACCAATCCAAAGCTTCCGCCTGTCCCTTATCCTGTTTCTTTCATCATTTCCACGTCTATCATGCATTTAATGCATGAAGAAAAACTGCACTTACATGGGCGAGAAAGTCTTCCTTCCACACACATCTTCTGCTTCTATTGACTTTGTTTTACTTCTCAACCAATAAGGTTAATTCCTTACTGACTTTAACATCTTCACCATTAATTGTCTTCAACCGTATCACTTACAAGTCAATTTTGGCTGCTAATTGTTTTGAAGCCATTTTCCTTTGTCCACACAAGCTGATTCCCGGTCTCCACCTCGTCTTGAGACCTCAGCTCGCCACACTACATCAGTTCGCCAGCCATTCAGCTTGCCAGCTTTATCTTGGCAATTACAAGAAATTCCTTTTTCTTGGCAATCATATTGAGATTTAGCAAGTGGCAGTTGCCTTTCTCGCCAACTAGGCTATTCTTTGCCTCTCAGTATGGCGATCACAAGTTCTCGCCCAATTAGGCGATCACCAGGTATGCTCAACTCGCCAACCTTGTTCTGATTCACCTCACACGTTGGCGAACACACCTATTCGCCCTTGACACCATCCAATTCGCCATCACCATTGGCGATCTGCTTGCCCATTGGCGAACATCCTTTCTTGCTAAATCGTTGGCGAGCTATTCTGTATACTCGCCCATACATTATTTTACCATAATTGCTCCATTAACTACTCAACTTAAGGAGCTTTTCAACTAAATGGAAATCAATACTCTCTATTTATTTAATTTCCATTATCACTTTTATGAAATTAAACTCTACAGTAGTGTAGAATCGGATCTTACATTTATAAACTATGTTTGGTCTGCATATAAATGCTTTGGCATTATTTGATTGAATTGTGAGTTGAAATCTGAAATTGTTGCTAATGCACAATTATTTTGAGGATTGAATTGCTAGGGTATTATCAATGCTTAATGAGAACTGTACATTACCATTCGGCCAAAGGGGTTAAGTTACCCTAAGCTTTACCTTTTGAACAATTACATGTTTTTGTAATTGTTGTTTAAGAAAGAATTGAGTTATTACAACTTTGGCATGCTTCAGATTTTATGAAATTGCATAGTTTTTAAATACATACATGAGCCTAAGCTGTTTTGAAGATTATTAAAGCTATGTTTTCTTGATATTGAAATCATTAAAATGTTTTAAGACTTAGTTACGATTTGAAAATGCTTACATGAGCATTGTTTTAAATTGCGGTCGCGGCCGCGTTTTCGGTCGCGTTGCGTTTATCGCAGTTGCGGACATAGCGACGGTAATTGCGGTCATTGCGGTCGTGAATTTTTTTTAATTTCGCACAATTCTATATAAAGTTTAGTAATTGTAATTATAATCATGTAAAATCTTATTTTCTAGTTTTTGAAGTAATTTATGATACCTCAAGTCTATTATTTATGTGAAAAAAAGGTTATTTATAATTTTTTAAATTAAAATAAAACATTCATATTTAAAAAATTACTTATGATAATTAAAAAATAAAAAATATTGAAAATAGAGATAAATAATTGTGTACTAATAAGAATTAATGTACTAATTATTTAACATTAATTATTTTTTATCTAAATTATTAAGGAATTTTTTCATCTAAATTTTGTTAAGTCTTTTTTCATCTAAATTAATATATCAATATTTTTTTTTTCTCTTCTATATGAATTTCTACGAATATTAATAAAATATTTAATACCATATATTTAATTACACTACAAATTTTACTTTAAAAAATTAAATTAATAATCTAAATTCGACATTATCTATTTTTTTTTTGAAATTCAGATTACCTAATATTTTTTTTTCATGATTCATCATATTAACTAATTTTAATTCTTAAACATTTAATGTTACATTGTTTCCTAAAAAAATTATTAAACATTTAAAACCAAAACCTTTTACTAATTACCATTTACCACATATATTAAAACAAAAATATTTAAAATAAAAAAACTCAACTCTCCCAAACCCATTGGCCTCTTTAATCACATATATTAAAACAAAAAATACTTAAAATAAAGTAACCCAACTCTACCAAACCCATCGTCTTTAACCACAAATATTAAAACAAAAAATATTTAAAATAAAAAAAACCCATCCCTCCCAATCCCGTCGGCCTCTGTTCCTTTCACTTTCATGGTTTCGCCTCACCTCCGCTTCTCCTTCTATGGCTGCCTTAGTCTCAGCCTTGTGATTCTCACTTCACCAGCCACCGGCCGCCAGCGTCACTGCGCCAGATCTAATCTTAGATCAGTCATTACTCACGCCGGCGTCAATCAACCGATAGATGGAGGGCACCCCACCGCCCAGTCCCACTAGTGCTGCTAGCCTGAGAGCCGCCCATGGCCACGTCCCCTAGTCACCCACGGTCCCAATGCACCTCGTGCCCGCCTACCCACGCCGCCCACGATCCACCCCACTCTGCCTCCGCCCTCACCAATCGCCATCACGCTCGCGGTTTGCCTTCACCGACCCCATCACAAACCCCTTTCTCTGATCTAGATATTTTGATTTTGATGCTTCTGTTGTTGTATTTTGATTTTGATGCTTCTGTTATTGTTTTTTCTGTCCAATATCCATGTTATGAAAAAATTTTCTTTTGATAGTCTGTCTAAAACGGAAGATAGCGGCGATAACGGACCGCTATCGCCGCTATCTTCCGTTAGGGCGTTTCATAACGGCCAATAGCGGCCGTTACCGGTGTGATCCGTACTCACACCCGATATTTCGTCAATAGCGGTGGCGGCCACCGCCGCTACCGCGAGATAGCGGCCGCTATTTCATTTCGCGGCCGCTATTTGAAACACTGCACATGAGAACCTGTTTGAGATTGATTTGAACTGTTTGATATTGAGCCTTTGGGTACCTTAGTACCCTTAGGGAGTTTGAACCTTTGACACTTGTGTTTTCTTAAGATTTTAAGGAAAAAGCATATTCTTATTGAAAACTTGATATCGCCTTGTAAAAGGTTTAGCTGTTTGGAAAACTGTTTGCTTGAGAAATTTTTAGAAATTGTTTGAACTATTAGGTATGAGCCCTTTGGTAACTTGGTACCATGTTGTAGTTAGAACCCTCGAGATTGATTGGCACTTATAAGATTCATTAGAGCAATGTTTTGAACCCACTTCTTTGAGCAGTCTCAGAAGTACTTAGGCTTGTGCAGCATGTATTGGATAGGTCCCGATTCGATCAATGAAATTGGGAAAAGTTTAGATCTATGGCCATAGGTAGAGCCTACTTTGGGAGTTAAGTCATTGATAGCTACAATGAATCTTTATATAAAAGTCTATATATGATAAGTTTAGGATATGCCTCATCTCACTTTTGTTCTTGTTTTGATACAATTGGAACTATTTGAAAGTTTGAACTGGAGATATTTGACTTGAACTGAGATTTGAATTATGGAATCACTTAGATTTTTTGCTTGTCATTGTGATTCAATTTGAAAACATTTGTTAATTCGAAAGTTTGGATGTTTCGATCTATTGCATTCTACTACGATTTGGTAACCGTATGCATGTTTTAGAAACTGTTTGAAATACGTAAGTTTTGGACAATTCGGATATGATTTCATCACAGCATACAAGACGATTTTACTTTGATATGCATATGTTTGAAAACTGTCCAGATTTGAATAATTTGAGTTTGTTTTGAAGTTTGTAATCAAGTAAGGAAATCTTTCGGAAATTGTTACATATATATAGTTCCATACTGAGAACTTGCTCACCCCTTACTTTTCACCCTTATAGATTGAGCTTCAAGGACTGTTTCTGCTTCTAGCCTAGTGTTTGGCCAGCTTCTCAGAGACTACCTTGTTTTTTGTTTTGAGGTATATGAGATGGTTGTGTATATGTATTTTGGACATAAAAGTTTTTTTGTACACACTGTATTTTATATGTCTGCATATGGGACGTAGACTGATTTTGAGATTATGATGTTGCCTAGGTATGTGTTGATGGCATGCCAGGCTGTATGGTGTGTGTGTGTGTGTGTATGCCTTTATTCTGTTTGTTAAGTTATGATGTGTGGTGCGTATATGGTGTTATGCCTGCCTAAGACATTAGGTGCTTGAGGATCAACGAATTAAGGGCAAGCGATGTACACACATGGTAGCGTTACAGTTGAGTATTACCTTGTATCTGTAGCCAAATTGTTAAGCATGTTACGGATTGTTTGTGGATGATGAATCGGTAAACTCTGAATGATGATGATGAGATGTATGTGAAAAGGGAAAAGAAGCTTATATAAATATATATATATATATATATATATATATATAAATATATATAAAATTTTTGTGGTCTTTATTTTATATATATATATATATGAAATATTTATTTATATATATATATTTATATAATTTTTGTGGTCTTTATTTTATATATATATATATGAAATATTTATTTATATAATTTTTGTGGTCTTTATTTTATATATATATATATATATATATATATATATTTCTTTATTTCTTTATATATCTATTTATTTAGGTATGAGAAATGACATACAATATATATTTATTTATTGTATATATATTTTTTAATTCCTTATTTCCTAAAATTAAATCTCCAATACATCAATTTGATCATGTACCACAATTTAAAATGTTCCAATCGTCTAAATAAATTATTGCTTTACTCCAACATGTCCATTAGCATCTAAAATTGAAGTTTCAAAATTTTTAATTCCTCCAGAGTCAACAATCTCCTATTTGATTCCTCTAATTTATAAGTTCTCATGCTTAAATAAATCATTTCAAAATTCTCATAATTCACACAATAAGTTTTCAGTAATTAAATCATTTCCAAACATCAAATTTATCTAATTATTGCATACAAAAATTCGTGGTTATAACATTAATTAACAGATATTATCATACTAAGTGTATTCAGTCAAATTATGGAGTATGATTTTCAAGTGTACTAATGAAAACAATTAAAAACAGTAAAATAAAATACTAATGAAATTAAAATGTTAAATGGGGATACTTGCAGAGACTGATGAAAATAAAAAGATTGCAAACAAAAAATGCAAATTAGGAAAGATTCAAGCTAAAAGTGTAATTAACTAAAATATGGATCTAAAATTTAAATAATAAAAATGACAAAAACCTAAGATAAAAATAAAAAAAGCATGAAACTATTTTAGAATCAAATTAAAACTCATGAAAATGAAAGGAAATGAAAACTAACGCTGGAAATGACTAAATGACCTAAAATGTGCCCCTAAAATGTCTAAACCTAACCACCACTAATATTAACCCTAACTAATGCTTAACCTTAAATGACCTATTGTAAGACCTGAAATTTTACTATATGATATACCATATTTGTACATGAGTGATAGTGAAATAAATTCTTTTAGTAAAATTAAAGAAAACATGGAATATGAAATTCCACTTTCCATTTTAAGTCATGAATTATAAAAGAATAGATGGGAGTTAATCTTGATAAAATTTAATCTATGGTATGAAAGTATTAAATGAAAGTGTGAAAGGCATTAAGTTGAGTGGTGGACAAATGATGACCAAAGGAAATAAAAGTCAATAACAGTAGATGAAAGTGGCGTGAAGAGGAAGGAGACAAGAAGAGAATTTAGTCAAATTGCAGTAAGAAGCTTCCTCTTAGCTGCTCCTTTTGGCTGGAATGGTCTTCACCATTTAATGAGAGAAGCCATTTTGTACACGCCATCTCCATTAGATTTGCCATATTTTCTTCAATCATTAATGAACAAGGAAAATGGTGAGTAAAGGGATTGGAAGCAATGAGATCACCTAACCAACTATAAAAGTTGAGTGAGCTAAACCAAATGTAATACAATTCTTTGCAAAATCAACATCACCAATTTCTCTTTTCTCATCTTAGTTCGTTTCTTTCTTATTTATTGGACAAGAACTACTCTCTTAATATCTAAGTATCTAGTCTTCTTTTATAAATTTTCTTTCACTCACAAAACCATACAAGTGAATCAAGGGGAGGAGGACTGAAGTGTGGAACACCAAGGCAAGTTGTGAGTTGTGTTGGCTCAATCAAAACAGGTAAATAAATTTCCAGCCAACGTTGTATTTAATCTTTAGTTTATAGTGAAGATATGCTAAGTAGGAGATGTGTGGGTATGTTACTTGGCATGAAAGTATGTAGTAAGTTAATATGGCTAAATTCTTAATAGTTGGGAATGTTAATGGTTGAATATAAACTACGGTGAATACATATGTAACGTGAGAAGAAGATGCATGTTGGGTGAATGTGAGTTCGCCAAACAGGCGAGCAAGGGGCCAGGTTACTCTCCCAAAGGCTGTGGCGAGCTCAATAAAGGTATGAGTCAGCGACATGCATGTTCGCCAACTCTTTGGAAAATGAGATCAATTGCCAAATGGACGATGGCGAATGGCGAGGGCTATGATCGCCCAAAATGTAGGAAATTGAGGATTGCCAAAGGGGCGGGAATGATGTAATCGCCCGAGGTGGAATATTAGTGGTTGCCAATGAGGCGAGTAGGAAAAGAAGAGGTCGTCAAGGGTTAACTTAATTGATAGGCGAGCCCATTTCTGAATAAAAAGCCAAGAATGGCGAACTGACATGAAAGAGCAAGGCGAGTTGACTTGACGTGGGCGAACTCCCAAAAATGAGCCAATATTGACTGGTGAGCTCTGTGGGCGAATGGCGAACTTAGTCTCGCCAAAGTGCCACTATTATTAGGAAAATATAAATAGTTTTGGAAAATATCTGAAAAAGAAATATTCATAGTTCAAATAAATGCTTTTGCAGACGGGAATTGAGGAAGGCGAGCAAGAAGCAAGGCTTCATCAGACGAGGTAAGGGAGATGTGTGTGTGAAGTAAATGCATGTCCTGTGGAGTTAAATTTTATGAAATTATTGAGTAATGGTTTTGTTTTTTACATGCATTATTATAAAAAAATCGTGTGCTTGGGCGAACTGATCTCACCTTTATTATATTTGATATCTTGGGCGAGTAGCCTTGTTTTAAAAAGAACGTCGGGCGAACCAATTTGGCGAACCCCTATTATGGTGTTTTGGGGCCGGCGACCCCTGTTTGCATGGATGGGCGAGTCGATCAGGACAATGCCAGAAGGGGCGAGTCTTGAGGGCGAGCCAAGTCATCTGGTTTTAAAAGATGTGTATTGGTGGGCGAATACTTGTTTTCAAAATAATAAAGATTTTCCTTTTTATTTGAAAAAGGTTGACCTGGGCGAGTTGACCTGGGTGACTTGACTTGGGCGAGTTGACTAGCAAGTTGACTTTAGGCGAGTTAACCATGGGCGAGTTGACCATGGGCGAGCCAGTTTAAACTCGTGCCTTCCTCACACGGAAGTTGGTGAGATTGTGAGCTGTTGTTACAATTTTATAAAACCTTTTGGAAAAGTAATTACTTAAAAGGTGTTTTTTGAGACATTGAATTGATTTTGAGACTTTAGGCCCCTAGTTTCATGCATTATTATGAGTTATAAGGCTGATGGACCCGCCAAGTCATCAGTGATCTCGAGGTCACTTGACAAGTGAACCCTGAGGACCACCCATAGATTGTGGCCATAGATCTACTGTGTCCCTGTTGGGATGATTATTCCGTTCTCGCAAGGGGGAGGGGGAACGATGAGAGCATGATTTATTCATAGGGTGATGCCTAGTCTCAATATATTGATTATTGTTTACTAAGAGGATTCGTTGAATCCTATTTACTGTTTGTTACTTGATATTGTAAAATGTGTGCCTGTGAATTAAATTTGAAAAAGTGTTTACGATATCCATTATTTTCTCAAATGGGTTTACTGTTAAGGAAAGCAAGTGTTTTGGGAGATATGGTTTGATTTGTATAAAGCAGTATACATCTTCTTTACTGAGCATATTATCGCTCACTCCCTTATTTTCCACTCCACAGATTATCAATCTTGGACTAAGAGGATTAGTCTCCAGGGATTATCGACTGCTAAAGTCAGCAGTTATTCGATATTGAAGGTACATCATATTCTTTTATATATTTAGTGAAATTATACAGTACTACTTTAAATATAGGGAATGTATATACATCTTAAGAAAATAATATAATAATTCTTGTAAAAGTATTAGGAGTTGTTAAGCATCACAGACAGCCCAACCGGTAAGTAAATGTAATTTATAAGTGAATATTATGTATTTTATGGACTTGGGATGTTACACCTATAATGCACTAAACTATATGTGAAACTATAACTCACTATACTAGAAAAATGCAAGTAAAACATATAAAATCTTTGTATTTTTTTGAAATGGAATTTGATGCAAGCTAAATGTGTATGAACTAAACCTACACTTAGACTAACCCTAAATGCAATTTCTAATCCCTAAACTATGACATTTTAATAACTAAAACAGCAACTAAACAGCCCCTAAAAACCGTACATGTCAATGCAACAACGAACCTCATTAATGCATGAAATGCTAACGTCTATGACCTAGAAATTTAATCAAGCATTATCTAAACTATACCCTATATTTATACTATCCTAATACCACCTAAAACACCCTAAAACAGTAGCTAATGGACACTGATTAGACCTAAGATATATCTTGGATAGAATTGAAAATGCATGCAAAATGTAACTTCAAATGCAAGGGGAATGTTATGGGAATCTAATCAAACACTCGCTACACATGAACCACTAAATGCATGACCTTAAGACGAAGTAAACACTAATGAAACCTACTTAAAATGGACCAAAACAGTGGCTAAATTAAACCTGGACAGAACTTACCAAGGACGCCTAAAGCAAGGATACAATGCAAAAATGCAATGCAAAATAGCATGAAAAATTAATCTAATGCTTCCTAAAAATTGCCTAATGCATAAGTGACCTTAATACTACTTAGACCTACTAAAACCTAATCCAAAAATGCATCAAACAGCAGCTAAAACTCCCTTGAATGTGACGCCTAAAACTGCTGAACAGAAAATGCAAAATGCCAACAAGCTTGCACAAAATGTAATGGACACCTCATTTAACATTAACTAATTATTAACTCCTAAATGCAAGACCCTGAGATGATTTAAAACTAATAAAATATAACCTGAAAATAACAAAACAATAGCTCAAATACCCCTAGAAATGACGCCTAAAATTTGTAAAAGAGATTTTTAGTGACAAAGAAAACCCACTAAAAAATCCGTAGGAAACTAATGAATTCTATCTTTTTAATTATCCAAGTTTTTTGACTCCACAAGTGGGGTTAAGTAATGACACATGTCTTATTTTATTTTTTTTCTATTTTCTTAATATTTTAAAGGACATACGTCATCATCCTAGCACTACTTGTGGAGTCAAAAAAAGTTAACTGATGGTGTATTAAATATTAATCTTAAAAACCATATCTACTAAATGAAACCTTAAGGAGATGAGTTTAAAAATGCAAATAAATCTCAAAAACATTAAAAACACTGCGCAAACAGCAGCTAAAAAATGTTACAGCAGTAAAGAAAATCAAAGAGAAGAAATGTGGATGAAACAAATTATTTATCTGCATAATTTGAGAATATTAAACAAATTAGGGAGATAATTAACAAACTTCATATGAGAATTAAACAATAGTCAATGAATTAAGCATGAAAATAACACTATAAAGATATCAATACCATATAAAAGCAGATAATTTGAAATAAATAAGAAGTCAGTATATTTAGTTTTTCTGAACCACATATTGACACCTCATTAATAAGCAAAACATAAAAGTGCATAAGCCCTTAAAAAATTTAAAAACTTTATTAATATTTATTTTTAAGGACCTGCATATTTTTTAAATTTGCTCATTAATGAAGCGCTAGTATGTGGTTGACTGACAGTATATAGAAACTACACATTTTCAGTGCTTCATATATATATATATATATATACCGTTGTTAGATCAGATAAACATGATGTTTATCTCTTGCAAAAGATTTAAAATTAATTTACAATTTGTATTTTAAAATACATCAATATCTTATTAACTTTCAGTTGAGTTGTTGCTGGTTGCTGGAGACTTGCTTTTGGTGTTACTGAGCTGAAGATTTCCTTTTGGTGTAGCTATCTGAATGAATAACCTTAATGGAAGTTCCTTCAGCATTCGCGCTTGTGTAATTACTTTGCTAAAGGCCTATGGTGTTTAGAATTTCTCCGTCATATTGAGTCGCACTACGTGTCTTACAACAAGCGTGGTGGATGGGCACGAGAATTGCTCCTTAACGAGATCCCCTTCTCAAAGTTACGGTGCCTATACCAATTTTAGAATTGAATGCTCATGTTCTTAATTAATCACATAATTAACACAAATATCCTTTTAATCACACTTCTTGAGCTGAAAATTGATTTGAGTTTATTAAATGGTTGAATTGCTTGGCCAATTGATTTGAGGTTATTATTTGTTGTTAACGTGGTCGAACTGATAAGAATAGTTGTCATGTTCGAATTATAGATGGATGAGTCCACAAAGGTAAAATAAAGTTGAAATATTACGCTGAAGCCTCAAGATTAAAATGCTTGGAAATTGTCTCAGTTGGATGTACAATCAATAATGCATAGAAGCAAGCAACGAGTGGAGCAGATTATAAATATATCAAAATCAGAGGGTGGGAGCCCTTTCAGCAGTTCCGGCAATGACTGTGAGCAAGTTGTTGCCAAAAGGATCACTGAGGTGTTTTGCAAGGTTCTCAACGGGACCTTCTCCAGTGACATAAGCTTGGAAGTAGAAACCGAGCATGGCGAACATTGCCAGTCTTCCGTTTTTGATCTCTTTCACCTTCAGCAGAGCAGCCTGGTCTGGATCCTTGGCAAGCCCAAGTGGGTCAAAAGGACCACCAGGGTGAAGCTTGTCCTCCAAATCCTAGGTATATATGTCATTGATCAAGGAAAGCATTAATAAATATATGTATATATATTTGAATTTGGAAGGGATTAATAACTAATAATGTTTGGTTTTGGTCATAAATTATTATAATAAGTGCAGTGGAGAGGCGGACATAATTACCAAGCCATTAATAATTCTGTAATATTCAGCTCCACCAACAAGAACGATCTCGGCAATGACAGCGACGACAAGGTTGATAGGGATATTCTTGCCGAAGTAGTTCAAGGTGTTACCGTCCAGGAGAAGAGCTCCAGTCTGCAAGAAATGCAGGTAGTATTAATTGCAGAATTAATACTAGTATATGTGTATATCATCAATAATATTTTAACATTAAATCAGACCTTGAACCAAACGGCTTCAGGGCCGCAGTTGGCACCAAATTTGTTTAAGGCTTCAGGGATGATGAATCCAGCAGCACCAAGCATGGCCCACCTACCGTGTATCAACTCATATGCCTGATATCTGCATGCATTCGTGTATATATATATATATATATTTATTCTTCTACACTTAAGTCAATGATCACTACTTTAATTAATCAAGTTAAAACTCCACTAGACAAACTATAAACTTACTTGGCAAAGTTTTCTGGCTTCTTGCTCAGACCAAAAGGATCGTACCCATAGCTAAATGAAATGAATTTTATGCACATAAAGAAAAGTCATCATTATTATGTCAGCACTCATATTTATAAATCATATAACTTAATTATACTCACTCTCCAGGAACTTCTCCAGTCAAGTACTCTGGGATCTCTGATCTGTCTAACAGCCCTTCCGGTAAGAAAATCCTTCTGTCCGGACCTAGTTGAATATTTAAAATTACTCAAAAATTAACGAAATTTTGCTGATATATATATATATATATATATATATATATATAAAATTCAGCAGCATAAAAAGAATATGCATCAAGTTCAAAAGCTTAATTCAATTAGTTTGGTTCCAGACAGCTACCACTCCACTGCACTTACCGTACCACTTAGCGAGCTCTTCATTGGCTGGGGAGACAGAAACAACCTTGGACTTCGGAGGAGCTGCAGCCTTCTTCTTGGAGAAAAGAGCCAGAGTCTTGAATGTGGCAGGATTTGATGTTGTTGGAGCCGATGACCTTGCCCCACCACTGAAATTCAGAGGGTTTCCCAGCATTTCAGATACGCCGAGGGAGGCAGCAGAAGTGGAGGCTGTGAATGAGGCCATGTTGGAGGAGTCTGATGAACAACTAGCAGCGCCGCTGCTGCTAGAAAAATAGTCAGTACTGGTAGTAGTCGTGGAGATGAATAGAGTTGGATACTATAAGCTTGAGCTGGTGGATGTGAACATGCCAATTAGGATTGCTGTTCAAGTGTTCTAATTGGTTGGCTGTGGAAGAAGTGAAATCTGATGCTGGAATCTGATAGGATGGCCCCGCTTGTGTGGCAGATCATGATGCTTACATGGAACGAATGCTCCAGCTCTTTGTAGATTGCTTGCTAAGGTTTTGGATAAGTAGTAGTACACGTTTGCATTTGCATCGGTCTCACTCTCGTGTAAAAATCATCTTTTTTTGTGTGGATGTTAATCCTTTTCTTAAACCCATTGGTTTATTAGTGAACAAACCCCACCAAATCCATGCCAACCACATCCACTAATTGTTTCTCAGGCCTTGGCCTATGCTAAATTAAAACAAAAAATTACAATAATTACCCCATCATTATCCAATACATCATCAGTAGAGTTTTTTGATTTCATAAGCAGGATTAGGATGATGATAAATATCCTACTTTATTTTTTTATTTTTTTAATATTTTTAAAAGACATGTTGTAGAATCAAAAAATTCTACTGATCATATATTGAATATTAATCCTATATATATTTCACTAGACAAGATGTGGTTGGATTAAAACAATAGCAACTTTGATAGACCTATAACACACACACACACACACACACACACACACACACACACACACTCTCTCTCTCTCTCTCTCTATATATATATATATATATATATATATATATATATATATATAATATGTTACAAGGCACATGCACAACTGTCAATTATTTTTATACATGTGTATAGTTTGTATTAATGACGTGTAAGCGATTTATCTCTCTCCTCAACCATTTATCAAATTTTAACTTGCCTATTTGTCTCTCTCATGTTTCTTTGTCTCACACAATCAATAATAGGCAATTATCTAGCAGCAATTTTTTGAAATACTTAGACTTAATACACAAATATACTCTCCACATTTATCACAAAATAAAATTAAATTCTCAATATTTAATTACATAAAAACCAATCCATTAAGTTTTATTTTAAGCAACTAAGTACATTTTCTTTAAGCCCTTCTAACGCGGTCAAGTTTTAATTACTGTGCAAAAGTAACAGCGGTTAAAAAATTTAACGGAAATAGACTTAATTTTGTTATTTTGAAACGTTTAGGTTTTAGTTTCTTAAAATAGAACTTAATAGATTGATTTTCACGCTATTAAACGTTGAGAGCTTAATTTCATTTTGTGTTAAATGTTGAGGTCATATGTAGGTATTAAGCCAAATACTTATTACTTTTAAAAATATAATTGAAACACTAATAGTCTATTTTTAAAATAAATTAAAAGATTTACACAAAATCTTATCATGTATAAGCTTAAAATATCAACTCTAACTTACCCCCTCTCTCTCTCACATTTCTTTCTCTCCTCTCTTTCCCTTACATTTCCCTCTCTCACACAATCAATAATAGTTAATAATTACTAGTTTTAAAAAATTAACTCAAAAACTAATACTACTCTTGGTATCTTTTTCTTTGTTTTACTTTCTTCAAGTTTTGTTTTCTCTTTAGATAAAATGTATTGTCATTTTTTGATGGATTTTTAGTGATTCTTTTTCCGCTCTAGTTCTTGTGTTGTGTTGTGTTCTTTTCAATGGCTTCAAAGCGGATTTTCTATAAGACTACCATATTTGTTTTGTGGTGATATACTCACATGTTAGAACAAGTTGTAGGGTCTTGATTATCTTGTGAGAAGTTTAGGGAAGCAATAAAACAAGCTTACAAATCAAACCTTGCCATCTATCATCATGGAATCCCTTCTATTAGCTCTTAGTATTCTTCTTCAACTGTATAGTAAGCTGTTATTTTTTTAAGTATTTTTTTAGTTTTGCATTTTTTTAAATTTTATATGATTTAAGATTATTAAAAATGTTGGGAAATATACATTCAAGAGGATGAGCTGTTAAATCTTATTAGCATTTATGGCAAAATGCACATTGCTCAAGTGTTCTTTTATTTGATTTTTTTTGTTCTTAATATTTTTTATACTTTTTCTATTTTTAAATTAACCTTTATCCTACCTTTGTTCTAGCCATACATTAAAAGCTTCGTAAAGACCTAGTGATCTTTAGTTTGGTGTGACTATATTAGTGGAGAGAGAAGAGAATAGCAAACCTATGAGACTTGAGAATGCTTTAAGATTTCTATTTTTTTATATTTGCATAATCTCATCCGAATTGTATGCAATAAAATATAAAAGAATTTTTCTTCACCCACAACAAAATTCCAATTGGAAATATGGTTTACACTAGAATGATTTTTGTTTTTTAGCCAATATTTGTGTTCTTTCTTTAAGTCATGAATATCATTCAATTTTTTTAGGAAATTAAGGAAGATCTCATTTTCATGTGTATATGTCTCTAGTTTATTTTTGGTTTGTTTTACTTGAAAACAAGCAAAATCTCAAGTTTGGAGGTGTGATAAGTACTTAAAATATCACTTTTTGGATATTTTATGACATGATATGGCTCAATTATCTAAATTGATAAGGGATGAATCAATTTTTCACTAAAGTGGTTTATCCTAAACTAAATTCTCTATGCTTATTATTCTACAATTGTAACAAATGATTGAATAATTAAGCAAGTGAATAATAAATAAATCAACGCGTAGAGGGAAACAAAAAATATACTCAAGAGATTTATAGGAATCGGTACGCTTGCCTTCATCCTCTCCCTTGAGCTCCTTTCAAGGTGTTACCAAATTCACTACTGAAATTGGTCTTTACAAACCACCCTCTTTTGCAGGCTCAAGAATAACCATCTTTTTTCGCATGCCTAATGATAACCTTTACAACCTCTTCTTTCTCAAGCTCAAGGAAAAAAAACCTATATAACCCCTTTTGTTTTGCAGGCTTAAGGAAGAAACATTTAACAACTCTCCCTTTTATGGCACAAGGAGAAAACCTTTACCTCTACCCAATCTCATCTTACACTTAAGCACTCAAGGGTTTCACTCCTCTTTTATAAGTGATGGATTAAGTTATAAAATTTGTGTAATCAAGGATACCTCTACAAAGGTTGGGTGATTACAATGTTAGCTGTAAGAAGTAATTACAAGATGAGAGTAAGGGATTATATAATGAATCTTTGTCTCTAAACTAAAAAGAAGCTTAATATGAGAATGATGAATGATTTGGAATTTTGGCTATTCGTTGTTGAACTCTTTACTTCTTCCTTTTATACTCCCTCCACTAATTTTGGCCTTGGTATTGAATATTTGAAATTCTTCCTGTTGATAGACACAAAAATTTGATCATTATGTGCTATCAGAGTCGAGGGATATTGATACTGCATGAAGGATTCCTGCAAAATAAATACAAGTGTATTGATACCTAAACCTTAGCATATCGATATCGGACCAAAGCATTCAACTTCTGTCCAAGGGTAATGATAGGTTATCAATGCACACATTAGACTCATCAATATTTAAACTAACCAATATCGATACCTTTACTAAGAATATATATACCTTGAGAAATCAAGGCATAGTATTAGCATTAAAAGTATGGAATCACTTCATCAAGCATATAAACATCATTTATGCAATTATAAAATATATCATTAAGCATATGAACATTTGAGTCTCATTCAAACATTAAAAATTAGCATTATTTCTAAAGTTAGATCCACATTTAAAAACAAGAAAAAGAAAAGCCATATTAATGTGATTAAAATTAAATTCTTCTTAAATAGCTTGGTTGTTGAACTCTTTGCTTCTTCCTTTTATACTCCCTCCACTGATTTTGGCTGTGGAATTGAATATTTGAAATTCTTCCTATTGGTAGACATACAAAATTGATTGTTAGGTGCTGTCAGAGTCGAGGGGTATCGATATGTTCCTTTAGTATATTGATACTTCATAAAGGATTCCTGCAAAATAAACACAAGTGTATTGATACCTAAACCTTAGCGTATCGATATCAGATGAAAGAATTTAACTTTTGTCAATATTAGATGATAGGGTATCGATGCACACATTTGAACACATTTGACTTGCCAATATTTAAATTAACCAATGTCGATACCTTTATTGAGAATATATATACCTTGAGCAATCAAGGCATAGTATTAGCATTCAAATTATGGAATCATTTTTTTTTTGTATAAGCACAAGTTTTCTTATCCGTTTTACTATTTAAGATTAATCATGTTCAGGGCGGAAGTAGTAAACAATAAAGCCTTTCCAACACTAGAGACTCCAGGATTCGAACCATGTTCAAATGCTTGGAGAAGAAGTCTACTTTCACTTTTTCCAACCACTTGTTAGTTAATTAAGGAATCACTTCATCAAACATATAAACATCAAGTATGCAATTATAAACTTTATCATTAAGCATATGAACATTTGGGTCTCATTCAAACATTAATCAATTAGCATTATTTCTAAAGTCAAATCCACATTTAAGAACAAGAAAAACCATATTAATGTGATTAAAATTATATTCTTCTTAAATATATAAAAGTCATATAAAAATCCTTAGTTTTTCAAAGTCAATGATCTCTCTTTTTGATATGACAGAACTTAAGATGAATTGATTTTAATTTAAGGTCCCCCTTAATTAGATATTTATTTTAATGCAAAATCATTTCTCCTCCTAAATAAGTGCATTAATTTCATATATAAATATTATTAATAATATAAAATATATATTATTTTTAAATAAAATAATATCTTTCATTTTTAGTTTTATATTTAATAGTGGGTCATGTGCAATAAAGTAAGAGAAGATTTAGAAGAATTTTAAAAAACTATCTTTTTAAGTAAATTTACAAGAATGGATTTAAGCATCTCAAATTCTCTCAAGTTCTTTCTAAATTTTGAAATTCTTTTTTTTTTGCCAAACAAAAAAATTAGATTTTGAACTTGTGAAGATTATGATTAAAATGAATTCTCCCCTTAAAGTTCCTTATCCAAACATTCCCCTATAATTCCCATATAGTTCAGGCACGGGGAATGTTGCATTAACCCAATTTGATACTAATAGAATGGTCGATGATGTCACACAACTAACCCTCTAGCTTTGAAGGATATAGATCACAAAAATAAGATTTTACTATTTTCTGTCCAAAAGTAATTTGCACATGTCATGTCCCGTAATGTACAGTAATTATCATATTTTACACACACAACAGTAATCAGTTGGGTCATCTGTGATGTTTTTATTACTATTCACTTTCACTTATAACAGTAAACACATTAAGAATAAAATTTACATTTATTTAATTTCAATATTTACATAATTGTACTATTTCTTTACATCCTCTTGTACATTATTATACAACTGTAGTATTGTATATAACAATGTCTGAACATATAAAAGAAAATGAATATACCTCCAAAATTTGATCGAAGCTGCCTTGGGGAACGAAATCACAGCCAAAATTAATGGAACAGTATATGTATGATCATTGCAAGTAATTTGTGGAGTGGAAAAATAATGAGTGAGCTAACGTGCTCAATAAGAAAATCGTATGTAAATACTAACACTATGAAATCTATATGCTAAAAATATTTTATTTCCTATTAGTTCACTAAAGCACCAAATCAAGAAGGATATTATAGTCGACTAGGAAACTGAATGGAGTATGAGAGGCATTTTAGAATACCTTTCATGTCTCGGCTCCTAGAAGCAACTATCGGGAGTAATAAATTGAATCTGATATTAAAACCATATAAAATGATATTAAAATCATATAGCAAAACAATTTTAATAAATAAGTGAATTTTTCTTTTTCAACAATAATATTCAATTCAATATCAGTAAACACAATACGGTAAACAGTTAAGTAAACAATATGTAAACATTTAAATATAGGTAAACGATTTAGTTCCAGCAAGTAATTCAATAAAACAGGATATTAAACAGTAACAATGTCATGGAGACCAGGCAACACCCAAAGAATATGATGCTATAATAAGATCCCGAAAAGGGAATAACAGTAAACACGTGAGACATATGGCCATAGTCTATAGGGTCCATAGTGTACACTTGCGAGGTGCCATTAGTGGAGGCTAAAGACTTGGCGGATCTATCAACACAATAACAGTAATAACAATAACAGTACACGTGACACCTGAGTATGATATGGGGCCTAACAGTCTCAAAACAGTAGATATACAGTAGAAAAAGCATTTATGAAATTAATTCCACTGATAATATCTTCAATCAATCCATAAATAAATATATTGAAAATATATTCAATTTATGAATAAAAATTCATAAAATATTCCTACTTTAATATGATTTTCTAAAAATGCTCTATTCATCTTTAGAACAGTAATAAACATATGTTGGTACCTTCACGTGATTAAAATTCATTAACATGAATATTTAAATATTATTTTTGGGTAAATAATAAAATAATGCAATTTAAATAAACTTCATGGAAATCACTTGGAATCCTATTTAAATTCTATCATTTAAAAATATTAGAATTTATTTCTTAAGATTTTCTATAAGTTTCGACAAAATAACAGTTCTTTCTAACCTAGCCTTCCTATATGAAAAACACAGTTTAATTGCAAACCAGTATCCACAATTTTACCAATTCCAATGCAAATAATTTTCAAATCACTCCATAAAATTAATTTGAGGGAAATCATGCATTCACAGGATCCCTACAGCTCACACACTCAACCCTTACCTGTCTAATTCCTCCGACTTATTTGATAGCACCACACATAATTTAATTCTCCCGGGCTGCAAAACATTACATCAATATTATTAATTCACCTTACTTTAATTTATAAAATATTTTTCTTCCCTAAATTCAGTCACATTGTCTACAGTAAATATTGAACAAGTCTAAATTACACAGGTAGTAAAACATAACTTCTCCTACACAACTTCGATTTTAATTCCGACTTCACCAACTGTCTCCTTATAATTTCTACAGTATTTTGGCACCCTAAATTCATCAATTACAGCACAAAAATACCTCCCCTTGGCCATGGCCGAAAATGAGATGGTGGAAAATTCTTGGAATTTCATCAATTTAACATGAAATTCATGTTTATTCATGTTTCTCTATCCTCCTAGCATCATTTTCATGCATCAAACATCATGTATTCATGCTCTTCCCTCCATGATCGAAACCCTTGGATGATGATTTAGAGAGATTCAATCAAAACCAACCTCAAAATCATGTTAAACACATTTAGATTTATCATTAAACACCATTAAAATTGAAAGAAATCACAAGTATAGTTGTACCTCTTCTTGGCCAAATTCCTTATGCCCACTTTCCTCTTGATTTTGTCAACTTTAGGATGAGCTATGGGTATAGATTTGTAGAGGATGATGTGTAGAATAATTTTGTGAAGAAAGTTTCTTGATTTAAGTTAGTTTTAATGGTGTTTTTAACTTTTCTAAGCTTTGGCTACGGAGGCAACGTGAATGAGTTTGAAGATGATGCGGTGTGGCCGGCTGATAAGTGTGTAGAATTATTTAGAAACAGCCCAAATAGTAAATGACCATTTTGCCCTTGGTTATTGATAAGTCTCTAAAATATACACTTTTTAGAGTATTTTATTGTATCAATTTTGATTAAATTATGAAATTTTAATATAATTTCTTCCCAATTTAATTAAATTATTTTCATGTGTAGAAAATTCAAGAATAATGAGGAAATTAAAAAAATAACAAGAAAATCAAAGAAAAATGGTTGGATTTAGTGTTTAAACCTTAACCTTAAACCTTTTCCAAAACCCCTAAAACCTTTAACCCATACTCTACCATATCCCACTTAAATCCTACCTCATTATCACATAAAACCCAAATACACCTAGCCCACCTTAAATCCCAAAATTTCACAAGCCAAAATTTAACACTCCTAATCCAACCACAAGTATGGACCATTCTTTTAATTTGTTGGATATGTACAAGAAAATGTCAAAAAAAAAAAGAGGTCCAACCCAAGAGAAATGTGAGCCAAAAAATTGAAGCAACCCTAGCTTATACAAAAGGAGAAGCTGCCGCACAATGAAGCGTGGAGGAGGGGCTGCGTGACACAGCTTGTCTTCACCAACGTTTTACAGCTTTTGTTTACTGTCTTTCTCTAGTTTAGAGTTTGATGTTCGTAATTTTTAGCAATGAGAGGGGGGCGGAGAGGCTGGTGACAGTAGCCATCTCCCACCACTACTTGTGCAATTTTTTATTTTCAGTTTAGTGTTCTGTAGTTTCTGTTATTGTTTTAAGTTTAAATCTTGTGTTAAGCACTTCCTTTTAATATTTTTTTAGATGGATTTATAGATAGCTTACATTGGTTTAGCAAGCTTTTCAGTTAAATTTGTTTGACAAAATGAGTTTACCGAAAGTTTAATCTTGTTGAGTTTTATTTCTGCTTTTAAATTTCTTTAATGTTCCATAATTTCTTTCACTGTTTTTAATCACTCTTGAGCACCTTGTTTAGTTTAGATTTAAAATAGTTAATTTAGGTTAGATTTTATAAAACGTTGTATGGTTTTTGCACTTCAGTTTCTCCCCTGTTTTCTTTTGTTCTATTTTTCTGCCTCTGGTCCATTTTCTTCTGAAAAGAGTGGATTGGACACAGCTAGAGGTGGCAAATGGGCGGGTCGGATCGGGTTTGGATTGGATCATTTTGGATCGGATCATTTTGGGTTAAGGAAAAATCGGATCATTTCGGATTTGGATCATTTCGGGTTTGGATAAGGTTGGGTTTGGGTCAAGGAAAAATCAGTCTATTTCGGGTTTGGATCATTTCGGGTTCGGATAAGGTCGAGTTTGGGTGTTGACTTTTTTAGTCAATTTGAGTTGGTCGGATTTGGATTCTGGTCGATTGGACAAATTTATTGGATTAAGCTTTGGTCATCTTGATGTGATTTATCTTGTATGAAAATCGACTAAAACCATATTTTTAAGAATTACAAAACTCATGAAAATAAAATTTTCTTACATGACCTAGAGTACAATTGGGATTGAAATAATCAAAATATTTAATAATAAGTATAATAGTTTTCTTTGTAATATATTTACCAATATTCATAAATTAATTAAATTTTTTTCATTTTATTTTTACTATCTACAATAATTAATAACTTTTGAATCAAAGTGATTTAATAATCCCTACTAAATATCATAATACAGTACTATATATCTCTTTAATTTATTTTGATTTTTTATAAAATAATTGGAAACATTAGTGTAGATGATATAGCTTCTGTACTTTATTATAAATTAGTCATTAAATAATTATACATTAAGTTCAAATGAATGCAATATAAAAGTGAATATTTAAATTTAACTAGATTAAAAAAATATAAAACACTCACATTATTGGAAAAAATTATATTTTTACTATATTAAAATACTTTGATATTTAATTTTAACATTTAAATATTTATTGATAATATTAAATTTATATTTAAATCTTTTCAAGTTCAGATCAATTTGGATTCGAATCAATTTTTTTTAAAGTCAATTCGGGTTCAGATCAATTCGGGTTCGAGTTAATCTAAATTCGGATGAATTTGAATTCGAATCCGATCGGGTTTGAATCAATGTAAATTCGAATAAATTTAATTTCGAATCAATTCGGATTCGAATTAAATTTAATTTGAATTGTTAACTTTTTTAGTCAAATCGAATTGATCAGATTTAGATTCGAGTTAATTGGACGAATTTTTCAAATCGGATCAACTTTTACCGCATCTAGACACAGCCTTAATTCCTTCTAGTTGTGTTAGTCAATAGTTAATGAGAGCATGGAGTTGATGTGTTGGGGAACCGAGTGACGGCACATCTTGCAGACTTGGCTCAATCCTATTCTTTTCCGGCATGCCTTTTTACCTAATTAAGTAGGCCAGGCAGAGCCGGGGTTAATCCCATCATCCTTTCTAGTGAAAACATAACCAATAAACATACAAGGTACATAAAACTCGTAGGCACCATAAAAAAACATATAAATAGGTAGTTACCTATGCAAGGTTTCTGCTATTTCATCCGTACAGGATTTTATACAACATTTGAGTCCTTTTAAACACTCATATCGTCCATATAATACAAATTTTAATTCATCTTCTCCACTTGCCAATTTCCCTTGAAGCTGCTATAGCTACCTTCTTGGTATTAATGACAAGTTCATCGATAAGACCACCAATTTCATCCCTGGTCATAAAATAAAAGTGTAAGTAATATCCTAAAAGTTATGATTGGCAGAACTTTTGGTCTGCAATTTAGCAGCCCTAAAATTTTATGTTTTGCATCAAGGAGCTTGCATACAACAATTTTTAAGATAAATCATACAGAAGATCCAAAAAGTAAATTTACGGAACAAGTTTACATAGCCAGTTTATATATATAGAAAGAGAGAGCATGCACTTAATAACCAAATATACCCCCAACTTTTTGCACAAAATGAAAATAAGCCATCCACTTTTCATTTTGCTGTATAAACCCCTAACCTTTCAAAATAATGCAATTAAGTCAAAATCAATTATAAATTTTATAGTAAAAAAAAATCGAGGGCTTATATGAAATTAACCTCTTATTTATTTTACTTAATTGCATTATTTTTGAAGTTTTAAAGCTTATTTATAATAAAATAAAAATTTATAAACTTTTAAAATAAAATTAAAAGTTGAGGGCTTATATCCATTTTATATATAAGGTTGATAATATATTTAGCCATATATATATATATATATATATATATATATGTATGTATGTATGTGTATGTATATATATATATATATGTATGTATATATATATGTATGTATGTATATGGAGATGCAAGGACACACGTACGGACATGTGGAGGGCAAACAAGTGAGTTTCCTGTCACTATGAAATTACATCAAAAGTTAGCGCTAAATCCATTCTTGTTTGCGATAGTAATGGACGAACTGTCAAAATCCATCCAGGATAAGGTGTCTTGGTGTATGATGTTTGTAGATAATATTGTTCTATGTGCTGAGACTAAAGCAGAGTTCAATGCAAAGTTGAAACTATGGATACAGAGACTAGAATCAGGAGGATTCAAACTAAGCAAAGTAAAGATTGAATACATGGAATGTAAATTCAGTTCAAATAAAGAGCAAGAGCAAAATATAATGACGTTAGATGAGGTGACGATACTTACGAGGGACCATTTTCGATATGTGGGATCAATAGTATTGATGGATGGAGAGATTGATGTTGATGTGACCCATAAGATCTAGGCTAGATGGAGCAAGTGGAGAAGTGCTACAAATCTGCTGTGCGATAAAGGAATTCTTATATAGTTGAAAGGCAAGTTTTATAGTACAGCTGTTAGACCAATATTGCTATATGGTAGTGAATGTTGGGCAACTAAGAGATTGCATACACACAAAATGAGTGTAGCATCAATGTGAATGTTGCAATGGATATGTGGATATATAAAAAAAGATAGAATGAAAAATAAAGACATACATAAGATGGTTGGAATAGTGCTTATCGAAGACAAGATGTATGAAAGTTGTTTACGTTGGTTTGGACATGTACGATGTAGACCTGTAGATGCTCTAATTAAGTTGAGATTATGAATGATGAAAAAAGCATCAAAGCTAGAGGAAGACCGAAAAAGACTTGGAAGAAAGTAATTCGAAAAGATATGGAGGTAATTAGAGTTAGATGAACACATTACCTTGGATAGGAATGTGTGGAGGAGCAATTTATGTCTAAAAATATTCCAAGCGCTAGAGATTGAGAACTTCCCATTCCATTGCTAGACTGAGTCCAGATGACTTCATCTTTCTAAGTTGGATTAGGAATTATAGCATCACATAAAGAGCACTGAGTCTCTAATAGATCGGATGATCTAGCTGGAGGCCAAACTAACCTGCAACATTAATGACAGTTGCCCTTTTTGCTTGACAAGGAAGAGCAGAGTCATAGACAATTGTGAAATTATACTGCATAAGCAAAAAAGGATCTTTAGGATAGCAGTTATCAAACGAAAAATCTGTGGATTTTCCATCATCTATTATGTTTTGCACATAGGGTTTGATATAGTTTCTTAGTTTCAAGATTTTCTTCCACCCCCATGAGCAATCACTAGACAAGGGAATAGATCACAAACTTCTGCCTTTTAGTGCATCGGTTTTGATCCAAGTAACCCATAGTGATCCTGAATATAGATTATTTAATGTGATTTCAAATATTGGTTCATGTAGCCTACTCCAATTTATTAGGATAAAAGCTCTGACAATGATGATGATGATGATGATGATATATTCATACTTAGAAAGTGATATGCAAAATTGGGAACTTCTAGTCAACATAAGATGACAATATACTGCAAAATTCTACAATCTTTGATATGCACATTGTGTCGTGGGAAATCTTAATTTTGTAACCCTACGAGGCATCTACAACTAGGTATGGCGCTGTTTACTTCACTGGCATTCATGTTCCATTTTCTTTGGCCATGATACTTTGATAATGTCAAATATTAAGCACACGCTTACCATTGGCCTCTCAAGCAAAATTAATTTTATGTCGATTTGTATTTGTCAACCATTTTACAAAAGATTATACATACATATATTTATATATATCAAACCCCAACATTATACTTTAGAAGCAGACAATGTTATACTTCTCCTTATATATAGCCTCAAATTAATCAGTGATTAACTTTTCCATCACTCTCGACTAGGAGTGATGCTAGGCGTATTGGTAGGGGCACTGATGGGGTAAGTATACTGTTCTCAACATAGGAAAAGGGAAAATTTTGCTTTTACCTAACTTCCACCCCAGCAAAATTATCTATAATGCTTGAAGTACATTCATACGATTCTGACTAAGTGTTCTTTCTTCTGTTATGAGATTGTGCTTTGGGGATTTATTGTGTTGGTGGATAGACTGAAACTAGATCCAAAGGAAATTGTGTGCCAATTACAAAGTGGCCGGCACCAAAATCAATCAAAGAAGTTCAAAGTTCTGTTGGGGTAGTTACCTTCTATAGAAGGTTCATAAGGAAATTCAGTCTCGCTGAGTCATACCACTGAATGCATGAAGTAATAGCTTTGAGTGACCAAATTCAGAACAAAGAGCTATTGATGACAGAGGCACTGGTTTTGTAGTAGCAGGTTTTGAGCTCACTTTTGTAAAGTTCAAAGCATCAGATATTGAAGCTAGAGATGTTCGAAGTCGAGATGGGAGGCCAGTGGATTATAGTTATGAGTAACAGAGTAACTGGTTTTGAAGAACTAAAAATTGAATACCTGATCGACCTTTTTGAGAAGTCAAGTAAACAAGCTAGTGAGAGTACTTGGATTGTATAATATGAACATAAAAAAACTGATCCAGATACCTACACTAGAGCTACCATAGTCCTTATGATAGACAGCCTTTTTATCAACCTGAGAAGGTTGATACAAGGGAATTCTAGAATTTATCTCAATTAAATTAGCTTGATATGTTTTTCTTTAAGTTTGCTGTTTTACTTTAGTTAATGGATTGTAATTATTGAGTCATGTAAGTAGCATGTCGTCTCATAATAACTTTGAATGGCTAAGATTAGATGGGATTATCTGTATCCAAGGGCGAGGATTAAAAACTTTGTACGAATAGTCTTTTAGATACTTTAGGTAGTCATTATCCATTAGTGCCTCTACAACCATAAAACCTCAGTTATCTTGTTCCAACTTTGGTTTTTCATCAATTTTAACCTTTATTTTGGTTTTATTCTTTCATTGTAATGGTTTCCTTTTTATTGCTTCTATTTCTGCACTACATCAAATCATTATGTTATGTAATTCTTTTTACACCAATTAAGGAAATTACAACTAAAGCAAGTTTAGATATTAATTCCACATACAATACTAATGCTACATATAAACTTATTGTAGAATTCTAGAGGAGGATTTCTCTCCTCCTTTGCTGACAAATAATCTCCCTGATTTTTAGGAGATATTCTCCCTGATTTTTTGGAGAGATACTCTCCTGTAATTATCCTTTTCTAGTAAATATTCTCCCTGATATTTAGGAGAATATCCCTGCAGTAATTTAGATTTTGTTTTTTGAATAACCTAGCTGTTTGAGGCATGTCTCTTCAGCTATTTATATCCTACAAAAAAGGCTGTATTTTTCATTAAGTAATATAGTAAAAATACCAAATTGTTCTTTTATTTTCTACATGGTATCAGAGCAAGATCTGAGCCGTTTCTTCTCTTAAAAATCTTGAAATCAGCCATACCAGCCATGACCAAATACCCAAGATCAGCTATGACCCATGGCACAGCAAGTGTCACCTCTGAAACTGTGCCAAATCCTGAACCTGTTGATTGGAAACCTAGTTCTTCACAAACCAAAGATAGCAGGGGAAATGTTGCACACAAAGGTAACTTCCTAACAGCTCTTAATGCTAGATGGGGAAATATACAATCTTGGATTGTGGACTTAGGGGCATCCGATCATATGACTGGAGATGCCATAGTGTTTCATAAATATACCGCTTGTCATGATAATACCACAGTACGAATTGCAGATGGAACATACTCTAAGGTGACTGGTATAGGTTCGGTTGTGATATCTAAAGACATAGTACTTGATTCAGTTTTGTTTGTTCCAAATTTAGATTGCAATCTTTTGTCTATAAGCAAGTTAACCAAGGATCTCAATTGTGTTGCTAAGTTTCTTCCAAATATGTGTCAATTTCAGGTTTTGGACTTGGGGAAGACGATTAGCAATGCTAGGATGTGTGCGGGTCTCTATCTTCTGAGAGTTGATGTGCCCGAAAAGACAGCCCAAAAGATTTCTTGTGTCGCTTCTAAGGATAGTGCCATAATGTTATGGCACTATCGATTAGGACATCCAAACTTTGTGTACCTAAGAAAACTTTTTCCCTCTTTATTCAATAATCATGAAAAGTCCTTTCAGTGTGAAGTTTGACAGCTATCTAAACATACCCGTAATTCCTATCCAAATCAATCCTATAAGCCTTCTCACCCTTTCTCAATGATACATAGTGACATTTGGGGACCGTCTAGGATAAATAACATCACAAGTTCTAGATGGTTTGTCACCTTTATTGATGATCACACACGGATCACCTGGCTCTTTTTGATGAAAGAAAAATCTGAAGTGGGACAAATATTTCAAAATTTCAGCAATATGATACAAACACAATTCCAGTGCACCATGACCGGACAAAGCATGTGGAGATTGATTGCCATTTTCTTAAAGAAAAGTTAGAAGGAGGTTTGATTAAGTTGGTCTACATTCCTACGAGCTACCAAACTGTAGATATTCTCACCAAGGCATTACCAAGAAACAGTTTTGATAGTTTGAAGTCCAAGCTGGGCATGATTGACATTCATAACCTAGCTTGAGGGGGAGTGTAGAATTCTAGAGGAGGATTTCTCTCCTCCTTTGCTGACAGATAATCTCCCTGATTTTTAGGAGATATTCTCCCTGATTTTTAGGAGAGATAACTCTCCTGTAATTATCCTTTTCTAGTAGATATTCTCCCTGATCTTTAGGAGAATATCCCTGCAGTAATTTAGATTCTGTTTTTTGAATAACCTAGCTGTTTGAGGCATGTCTCTTCGGCTATTTATATCCTACCAAAAAAGCTGTATTTTTCATAAAGTAATATAGTAAAAATACCAAATTGTTCTTTTATTTTCTACACTTATTTTCTAATTTCCTTCCGTGGTTCTTAATATCCATTTTAGGCAATCTATTGCTATTTTCATTCTTTAAAAATTATTTCAACTTCTATTCTATAAAAATTATTTAAGAGTAATTTTCTTTCAATCCTTTATGTCTGCATTATAAGCTATAATGTTAGCCTACCCCAACATTAGAATAAAGGCTCTGATGATGATGATGATTATATGCTATAATGTACTAATGCAATTACATCATTCATATTGTTTTATATGAATTTAATTTTCTTTAACTTTTTTATTCCCCAATTTTTTAACTATTTTGATTATATTCAGATACATTTTTCTTTTAGCTTCATACCACCACCTCAAAGACAAAATTTCTGACTTCATCACCTACTCCCAATCCTTTTATACCCAAGAAAAAATAAAAGCTACATTGTCTTCATAACTTTAAACAGCAAACTCTTAAAAATCCAAAACCTATTTCACCAAGAGTATCGACATCATCTTCTGTAAGAAAATAGAGTAACAAGGGTAAATGATGCATTTCAATGCATGCAAAAGCTTCCATAACTTTATAAGTGTTACATTTTGAGGAGCCAAAATTATTTGATAACAAGGTTTTCATAGACATAAATAAATTAGAAATATAAAACAGAAAATAGAATGAAAAGAAAATATACTCACTGCAAAGGAAGATGCTGGTGGCCAAACAGCCTTCCAACGTTAGAATATGTACGGTACTCATCATAAGCAATGCCCCTCCCAACACCATAGCCAAATCCTAAACCAACCCCACATCCAGCACCAAAACCAAAGCCGACTTGCAAGCCAGGAATTCCAGGACCAAACCCCGCACCTAATGAGTAAAATCATCAAACATTTTGCCGAGCAATTAAGAGGATGACATCATGACATTGACATAAAATAATTTCACAATCGAAGAAAATAAATACAAACTGCAGCTTTTGGTCTGTGGAATCTCCGAATGAAGCATAAAATACTCATGGAACCATAATGGTCATTGACAAATTAACAGAAGGGAGAGAAATCTAGCGGTAGACCCTAGTCTTCAATCTTCCAAAAGAGCAAACTAGAACTAGCATCTATGTCTACAACTAGATATGTCAAAAGTAATTAAAGGAAGTAAAACAATTATGCAGGATAATAACACTCAATAATAGTATAAAAATCTCAAAATAATAATAAAAACATAACTTCCAAATTTCACAGAGCCCATATGTGTATGCGAGTATGTGTGTGTGTGTGCGTGTTTGTATACACACACACATGTATATATGAGCTCCATCAACTTAGCTTTTAAACCTATAATAGACATTCTTCCAAAACTTGCAAGAATGACCTCCATTACTGACCTTTCCAAACTAATAAAACTGCCAGACCAATAAGATCTAACAATAGGGGCGTTCATTAAGGCTGCTTACTAGAGGTCTCTCAAAGAAAAGAACAAAACTATGAAAACTAAGAATCAAAGAAAATTAACACAAAATGCTTCATGTTCAGCAATAAAAAGTTCTTACCAGGAGCCTGACCATATGCCATAAATGCTATATTAATGTATAAATCAGACACTAACTTAGAATTCAAGAAAAATATTCTCAAACACACTTATGTGACCTTTTCAAACTAATAGAACACCGGAGTCTAAACCTGATCATGGCAAACTCAGGCCGAGTTTGGGCTGGGCTTAATCCATATAATAATGGCTTACGCACAAGCCCAAGCCCAACCTGCAAATTCAAGCTTGACTTTAGTCCAGGCCCATTTTTTATTTTATATTGCAATCCCAAGCCCGGCCCAGTCCAGACATTATTTTATTTTATTTTTTAGTATTTTAATTTCTATTTATTTCTTTTTTATTCTTTTAGTCCCTTTGAAGTTTAATTTGATTTGTCAAAATTTGCAAGTCAACTTTCATATTAAATATATAATTATATTTATTGATTAATACTGTTTTATTTATATATAATTATAATATACTTGTTAAAAAAAACTTTATTTTTATTTTTATTCGGGCAGGGCAAGGCCGAGTTTGAGCTTCAAAAAGTCAAGCTTGGGCCCGGCCCTTTTTTTAACGAGCCTAAGAATTTTACCCAAGCTCGTTAAATGTATCCCATATTTTTGCCAAAGCCCGACCAAATATCTGGCAGGCCTTTTTATTTAGGCAGATAGACCAACCCTTGAGTAAGTCTACACCAAACTAATAAGTTCTAACAATACGGGCATTCAAATTCATAAAAACAGGGGTTTAATGGGGGCATAGATGCTATGTAACCTATACATCAAAACCTCACTTAAAACTAATTAATACCATTCTCAAGTACTTATGTAATGTAGTAATCATTCAATGCCTATGATGTGCAACAAAGAAAGACACACTAAAACAATGTAAAGAGAATGTGTGAACTTCTTTCAAAGTGCGCTATAAATAAGACCTAACCTCAAATACCAAGATTATAAAGAGTAAACTTTGAGGTGCCTAACTGTAAATATCTAAAAGGTACAGATTTTATTTAACCTAAGTTTGTGGTTGTCATGAAAAATAACATAGTTTCTGGCACCTAATAACCAGGTGTCTACTCTCTAGCTTCCCTAGGTGTTGTTTTAGTTGTTAAATCTTTTAAATAGCTTGTAAGTCACTAAATTTAAACATAAAGAGAGGAAACTTGCAATCTCTGCAAATGGATTTGATCAGTTAGAGCTCAATTTTGCAGCTTTATAAACTGATTTGGTTGAGAAATGTATCAAGCATGAATACTAAGGAACTCTTAACTGGACAATGACATTAAAGAAAGGTGGCATGATTATTTCAACAAACTATTTAACAATGGAGAAAGTCAAATTTTGGACAATATTTCGGTACCTCCCAAGGATCTGAACCGATACTTTATGCTCAAAATCAAAGAGATAGAGGTAAAAAAGACACTAAAAAGGATTAAGAGACGGAAAGCTGTTGGGCCTAATGACATTTCTATTGATGTTTGAAAATGACTTGGAGAGATAGGAGTTAAGTGGTTGACAAATCTTTTTAATATTTGGTGCACTGACAAGACGCCTAAAGAATGCAACAAGAGTTCTTTGGTACCTATTTATAAGAACAAGGAAGATATTTAGAGTTACTCCAACTCCTAATGCATAAAATTAACGAGTCACACGATGAAATTATGGGAAAGTGATAGAACAAAGACTAAGGAATACTATAGAGATATCGGAGAATCAATATGATTTTATGTCTAATCGATCAACTATGGAGGCAATCCACATGCTTAGACAACTTGTGGAGTGCTCTCAAGTACAGGGTAAAGATCTTCATATAGCTTTTATAGACTTAGAGCATATGATAAAGTGCCAAGGAAGGTCTTATGGTGGTCCTTAATGAAGAAAAGAATCCTTGAGAAATATATTGAAATAATAACTATACGTATAGAGCTGGTTACGGGCCGGACCGGGCCGGTTCCGAGCCGGTTTTCACCGGTTCCGGCCCTAACCAAAAGAGAACCGGTCCGAACCGGTATTATAAGAGGCGACCTGGCCCGGTTCGTTGGACTGGTTCGCCTCAAAACCCGGTTCGGTCCTTTTTTTTTCTTTTTAAAATTTTTGTTTTTAAAAATTTATATTAATTTATTTTAATATATATTAATATATTTTAATAATTTAATGTAATAAATTTATTTTTATAATAAATAATGTTAATAGTTTAATTTAACAATAATTTATTATAAAGTTATATTATAATTTATTTAATTAATGTAACAATAATGTAAAAATAAACTATTATAAAATTATCTAATAAAATTATTATTATAATAAATTAAAGTTATATTATGAATATAATATTATGATAAAATGATATTTGATTCAAAATACAAATAATGATATTATTTGTGAGAAAATATAAAAGAAATGTAAATGAAAATAGAAGATTATAGAGGTATTTATAGGAAAAAAATTAGAATAAAAAAATAAAAAAAATTTAAAAAAAAAAAGGGATTGATGGCCGTTGCCCATCAAACACAGAGCAGCTCTGCATACTGCAGTTGCACTGCAGTGCAACTGCAAGAGGCTAGGCTGCCACTGCACAGTGCGCAGTGGCAGCCAAGCCAATTTTTTTTTAATTTAATTAAAATTAAAAAAATTAAAAAAATTAAAAAAATTAAAAAAAAAAAAAGATTGATGGGCAACGGCCAAATGGTCGTTGCCCATCAAAACGTAGAGCCAAGTCTGTGACTTGCCTCTGCTGCAGACTGCAGTTGCACAAAATAAACTTTTTTTATTTTTTTTTAATTTTTTTTTAACCGGACCGGTTCGAACCGGTCCGGTTATGAGCCGGGCCCGTTAAAAAATTTAAAACCGGCCCAACCCGATAACTTACCGGGCTGGGCCGGTTCCGAACCGGTACAGTACCGGTTCGGATATCGGGCCGGATTGACCCGATCCGGTTGCAAACCGGGTCAGGCCAAACCGGCCCAATAAGCACCTCTATATAATACGTATAGAGATGCAAGGAGACACGTGAAGGGAAAACAAGCTATGAAAAATTAGGAGGATTCAATCATCGATGATACTGAATCACTAGTTGTCCAATCTGCCTTTATTTTGTTTCTAAATATAACCTAGTCAACTCTTGTATTTTTTATGCATGTCTGTACATCATTATTAGCTTTTCTTTTTCTATGCTGTTTCCTTTTCTAGTTATTGTATCCTCTATAAGATAACATTGTATACTTTTTCATGGGAGACAATAATAATAAAAAAAATTTGAAACTTCTCTTTTTATATGGCATCAGAGCAGGTTTTTTCTCCTGCAAAACCCTACATCACCATTGTTTCTACCAAAACCACTGCTATCACTGCCGAGATGGAGGTTAATTATTCTTTGAGATCTTTTGTGATATTCATATTTGTATAAATTCATCTGGATTGCAAGCACTGAAATGAAGAATCATCTCACACACGTAAAAATTCAATTAAATTGATACTTTCTGAATGAATTTGTTTGTTTAATCAATGTTTGTGAATTTTCATGTAGCTGTACTATTTACACGATCTTTGAGAAAATTATTGGGAAAACATTCTTGCAAGTATACTTGACCTTTAGGTACATTCTTGTTTGAATTTTATTGTGCTCAACGACAAGCAAAATCTTAGGTTTGAGGGTGTGATAATTCCGTAATATATAGAATCATCATGTTAATTTATTGGATAATTTTTCTTAGAATTTGGATATTTATCTAAATTTTCCAAACTAAGAAATCTATTTTCTTCATGTGTGGGTATTAAATAGGAAAAAGGAGAGAAATTGGTCAAAGCAAATATTGAAGAAGAAGAGTCCAAGTGAGAGTGAACTAAGTTGGATGAACTTGTAAAGGATAAAAATGTTGGAGATAAAGCCAAGCAAGAGAGATTAGCCAAGGAAGATTTCTCTGAAGATGAAGATAAACTCAATCTTTTGTAGCCAAGAACTCTATCTCATGACCCCTTTAGCTCTATAAATACCAAGCTTCAACAAGAGGAAGAGCATGCAATCCCACTAGGAGATATAGAGTAGTTTAGTTTTAGTTTTATTCTCCTTGTTTTAGTTTTCAAGTTTTCATCTAAATTTCTTTTGGTTTTTATTTTGTAATATTTTAGAAGCTTTGATTTAAATAAATATTTTTTAAATTTTCAATTTCCTGCTACTTTTTCATAAATACTAGTGTTTTGATTAAAAAAAATTTTCAATCATTTGAATAAAATTAGGGTGTGGAATTTTAGTACTTAGTAAACAATTCACAATTTCAATCTTCGAGGGAACGATCTCTACTTCCACCTTTATTACTTGTTATGACCCATACACTTGCGGTATTCATCATAAAAGATGCAAGTTCAACGTGTTCATATGTTCAAAAAAGTATCGGGAAGTGGAACAAAGCCAACAGGTGCATGAGGTTTGATGCCATAAATGCACTTGAATGGGTTATTTCTCAATGGGCCTATGAACAGAATTACCATAATCAACTCAACAGTAGGCAAAACCAAATTTCAATTACAGTGTTCTTCTCCAACAGCATATCTCAGCAACTTCCCAAATAACAATTAAGAATATTTTTGGATGGGCAATCTGGTGTAGCCTTCCCACTGCACTGCACCCAATTGCACAGCACCTCCCTCCCATCCAAAAATAGCCTAACTACCTCAATCTAACCATCAAGTTGGGGTGAAGGGAAAATGAAAATAAAAAATTAGTTTCATCTACCAATATTCGTTGAAGAATGAAAATCAATACCACTGCATTTTCACATTCCAACCATTTCCAAACTTCAAGAGAAAGTATGGCTTCCTCATTTTGTTTTTTTCTTTTTGTTCTTTTTTTTTTCATTTTACGAGTTTTCAATACGTAGGAGATTTCCATTGCAAGTTCAAGACTACTTCACAGAGCAATACCACCCAAGGTGACTTGAGTTATAACCTGAGGTGAATGTGAGGAAGAAACTGTATGGGAAGGCCATAAGGAGCAAAGCAAGGTGGGCTTGTGTTTCAATCCATTTACTCAATCAGGCTAGGATTCAAATTGTGTACGTACAAATGAAAGATTGAATTCTACTGATATGGTAGAGAGGAAAACAAGTTCCAAAGCGAAGTATCGGAGTTTGTTTTTGTTTCTCAGTCCCAATGGGAGTGATCAAGGGGCAAAATTGAATATTAGAAAGGGAGAATCCAATGATTTTGTGGTGAAACTGGATAATAGGTGTAGGTTGTAATGGGGAAGATGAAACTACTAAGAGTTGGGCGAGACTCAAAGTCAAATTCTTAATGTTGTTGGTTTATGTTTTGTTCTAATAAGTGCATTGAAGTCAACTTTTAGGCTAATAAGATTGAATCTAATGATGCATTTTGGAGCTAAACTTACGAGAAATAAAGTATCAAAATGGACAATACATTACAGTATTTAGTTCAATGCTAATGGAAGTTAGAGTTGGAATGAGGATAATGATAAAGGTCTACTTTTCGTTTCATTTATCAAAGCAGAGAAAAATCAAACTTTCTCAGAAAAAAAAGGAAATAAAAGAAAAAGAAAATAGGTAGCACATGGAACAAAATGGCAGAAATTAGTTAACAGCATTCACTCAGTGAGAAATAAAGGAAACATTAGGGTGGTTAAATGTTACTTTTAAAACCAAAGAGGGCAAATTTATTCCACCTCTAACTATAAGATTTTTTGGGTAAATTACCTCATAACTATTCATATGTTAATAAAAATATTTATTTAATCAATTTAATAAGTTGATTACAAGCATTTTTTTCATAAGAACGTTTACCATCAAGTCCCCAAAAGTCCTTTCATGCCCATCACATCATCATCGCTATCATTATTTTGGACCAAAATCTAGTCGGTAGTAATCACACCTTTTCATTAAAACAAAATAACTGCAATCTCAAGAAAACCATGCCTCATAATTGTTTTAAGTTAAGCTTCAGCACTTGCTATACCCAACTTTATTGCTAAAACTTCTTCTAAGTTTTAGTTATTGTAGTTGAAATCTTGAAAAATATCAATATGGGTCGATCATCATCATTAAAGGCATAATTTTAAAGCCCATGTGCCGTATTGAATCTGGTTTTCTCATTTACATGACTATGAGATATTTTTAAACATGTTTTCAAGCTCTTTTAGTATAAATTAAATGTTTGAAAAATCTTTGCTTTCTATGATCTATTTTGACAAAAGCACAAGCTACAATTTCTTTTTTGAACTACTTGGCAATGTTTAACATTTCAAATTAAAATTAAGATCCAACAAGGAGATTGAAATACTGACCTTTTGCATATAAGCTGACTGCTAAATTGTCTAAGTTGAATTTATGAGTTTTTTTATCTTAGAAGCACTTGTGCAGATCTAATTGATCGGAATTCTAACCCATTTGATTTGTCGATAGGAGTCTAAACTTCCTATTTTGGAAGTTTTGATTCATCTAGTTCGGTGGTAAGATTTTGTTATATGGACCACTAAACAGTTCGCACTAAATAGATCACACTTAGCATTTAAGTTGCTCGGACTCAACATTTAATTTTTAATCTGGTTTTTTATACGAGCGACTATGAGATGTTTTTAAATTGGTTTTAGAGCTCTTAGGCTCTAAATACAATGTTTGAAGAATCATTGCACTATATAATCTACTTTGACAAAGGGCACAAGCTATAATTCCTTATTTGAACTACTTTGGAACAATGTGACATTTCAAATCACAATTAAGATCCAACAATAAGATTGGAATACTCAAGATTTTGGAGCATTTATTGAAATAAGTTTAATTTGCTACTTATACTGCTTATGCAGATATTAGAAGTTCCTAGTTGGACTGATCATAGTTCTAACCAATATGATTCTTACATAGGAGTTTGAACCTCCCCATTTTTGGGAGTTTTGAACCATCTAGGTCGGTAATGTATTATATGGACCTTTGAACAGTTGGTATCCACGTTGCTCGAACTCAGGATTTATGGCCATGTATCTGTGTCAACATGATTAACACTTAAAAGATATAAGATATGAGTCAAATTTGTTTACACATGACGAAGGAGTTAAACAAGGAAATTGGCTACATCAACACTAACATCACTAGAAATTTGACAACATGGTGTTGAAAACTAAAGAATATGGCCTATTCAGCAGGATCAAAAGATTTCAGAGAAACTCCAAAGACAATAAAAGAAACGAAAAATTGCAGATCTAGAAGAAGAAAGCTTAAATACCTTGCACCCAAAACTAAATTCTGCTAACAGACCAATCGTCATCTCAACAGAATCATCCATGGTCACTGAGAACATCCTGTATTAGCACATTCATTCCTTGGGCAAAAGAATGAAAGTGGTGGGGAAGAAAACGACTGAACTATGGTATTTTGCCAATTATATAATGGAATTAAGAGGGAAGATGGGTCATCTACTACACCTTTGGTTATTAATAAGTGAGAAATAAGAAAGGAATTGGCTGTTCTGAGCTTAATCTATATCAAACTTCCAATATTAGAATTTACGCCTTATTTTATCAGTGCGTTGGTTTGTTGGCTTTTACTTTGCCTTTGCACCAGTTCCACATCATTAACCAATTTCAGTAACACTGCCAAGTAACTCTGCATTTAGAAATTGGTTAAACTACTAATATACTGACATTGAAGTATTATATATAAATATATAATGTCGAGTTTCTACACATGTATCGAGTTTTGGATCCTTTAATGTTGTATTCATGTATCCCAAATTTAGTTTAATTGGAGGTTAGAGGCCTAAGACACATACATGCATGCAACACCCACTACCAAGTCAGAGCAATATAGGCTGGTATTGCCAATCGTATGAGTTAAACTTATTTTGAAACATCAACAAGAACCTAGACTTCATCATCCTCTCATCAAGGTTATGAACTTGTCGAACTTTTAAATGTCTACAAGTCTATGTTCCATGGTGGGAAAAGGTATAAGAATTTGATCAATATATTTTGGAGTGTAACTCACATTAGTTCTACTTTGACCATATTCTGAAATAAATAAATAAAACATAGATATTTCATCATACATTTCCATTAACTGAATTTGTTGATAGCTACCCTTTAAATCATCCAATATGATACTTTTTGCTTCCACTCATTCTTGTTGGGCATTACTTCAAATGAGCAGGCTTAGGTTACTTAAGTTATGGCTCAGTCATCCTCTCTTTTATTTTCTTTCATACTAAAGTTTGGGAGTTAAGTGTGCTACCTAGTTTTCTTTATGAAGGATTTTTGTGAAAGTTTTTTCAGGAAGCTTTTAAAGAATTCAGTTAGGATTCATTGGGAGTTTTTTTTTTTTGGAGGGGAGGTTGTTTATAACCTCATTTAAAATAGCCTGTTCTTGTATGTGAAAGAAGAATGTAACTATGAATGAGTGACTTAGTCATATAAGTTGATAATATATTTTTCAATGTATGGCTTGAGTAATTCGGAAAAAATATGAAGGCAATGGAGTTGGATAAACACATTGCCTTGGATCGGAATGTGTGGAGGAACAGAATTCATATGGACGATCTAACGTGAGTTCAGCTATCGATTTATGTAGCTTACCCTAATCTCTTGGGATAAAGGCTCTGACGATGATGTATCGATGTATGGCTTGAAATGCTTGAGACGTAGAAGTTGCTATTTTAGTCCTGAGTAATTCAGTTAAATGTTGAGACTTGAGATTCAAGACATGACTTAACCTACATTTCAAGCCGTTAAATAAACAGGGTTTAAAATTGCAATAAAAGGTTTAACTCGACCATAAAAGTAGACATACTGGAAACAAAAAACTTGTATATACATACTTAATAAACATGAATATCCCAACAGCAAAGGTTTGACAAAATGTTACCATGCTCAAGCCAAAAAAAAACAAAGGACAAATGGCCAAGAAACAAGGAAATCAGGAATATCAATCTGAGGTTTTGATTTGAAACAAAAAAATACAAAAAGGAAATAGTAATACCTCCAATGAAGCCAAGGGCAAAGCCAAGACCGCAGCCAGCGCCAAGTCCGAAAGCAGGGCCAACCTTACCTACATCCTTGACTTTGAGCTGCGGAAGTTTCCAAATCAAACCGCGGTCCCCATCCTCCACTTTCCTCCTTTGCTGCCTGCCGTTGCCGTTCATCTCCCTGCCTCCCTTAGCCCCTTTACTCACTATATATGCTCCTAGGGTTTAGGCTTTTCTCCCACCACTGCCGGTTCCAGCTTTTACATAGGTATCGTCCACTCTCCGGTTCACTTACCCGGCTTGGCCTGGGGACGGGTAATGCTAACGAGTCCAAAGGCAATCTAACTAAGGTGGCAAAGGAGTCACTTCGTGCGGTTCGATTCAAACTATCTTTGGATTCGGTCTTTCTGGAGCCATGTTCATTTTGAGGTTTAATAGCCAAATAAATCTTCAATTTTTAATTCAAAATAGAATTCAGCTCTCAACGTTTTATCGCATGAAATTTAGTGAAAATAGGTTAAATCTGTTAAATGACCTAATTGTCATTAGTTTTGCATACGTGGCATGCCACGTGGCAGCTAACTAAGCTATCCACGTCAGCTGCCACGTACGCAAAACTAACGGCAGTTAGTGTTATTTAACAGATTTTGACTTAATTGCATAATTATAAAAAGTTGAGGGTTTATTTTCACTGAAATAAAAGTTTTTTGACTGAATTTCATGCGATAGAACGTTTATGGCTGAATTCCATTTTCGGCTAAAGGTTGAGGGCTTATTTGGCTATTAAGCCTTTATTTTGGATTTGTATCTTTTCTATTCAAATATTTTATTTAAATATTTTGAATTCTGATTTTTTTGAATTTGAATAATTTTGAATTTTGGAATTATGAGTTTAGATTTTTAAGTTTGTATTATTTCAGATTTTATTCTATTCAAATTGCACGAATTTATCGAATGATTTTGAAATTTTATAAGCTAATGTACATTTTTTTATAATTTTGAACATATCAAAAAAATATAATAAATATACTAAAATTAAAATTTTTAAAATTAATAATACTTATATAAATATAAATTTTTATATTTTGATATTTGCGGTATTTGATATTAATGGTTAAGTATTTATAATTTTTAAATTTGACTAAAATATCAAAAAAGCAATTGAACTTTATCAATTTATTTATATAAGTCATTATATTTTTTTTGCATTTAGATTAGGTCCTAAGTTTTTGCTTATTGAATTTATGTTATGGCGTATATTATAGCTTAAGGGCTTACTTGAATAAAATTAAAAATTTAAACGCTTATTTGAATAAAATAAAAATATAAGATTTTAGTTAAATAAAGTTATAAAGTTAAAGGACTTTTTAATATTTTAGCATTTAAATTTTTACTATATTTGCTATTATATATAAATATAATTAATAATTATGCAAGAATATATTTTTTGACTGAGCTAAAATAAATATACAATGACAAGATAGAAAAGTAAGAATTCAAAATCATTGGCTATATATAAAAAACAAATTCATTTAAAAAAAACTAACTCGTGATAAATAAAACTCTTTAAATATTTATATAATTTTATATAAATAGTGTAGACACCTTATTTTGTCCGGGATTTTGATTTGTATAAATAATTAATTGGGTTGAGTGACATTGTATTTTAATTTAACAATTTAGAATTAGGCTAGAATTAAATTAGAATTTTTAGATTTAGAATTAGCATTAATTTAAAAATTAAAATTAAAATAAGATTTAGGAATAATAAAAAAAAGAGAAAAGATAAAAAGAAATAAAAATAAAAATAATTTTAGGATAGGATAATTAGATTTTTTAGGATAATTATTTGGATTAATATTAAATTTGATAGAGTTAGATTAGGATTAATATAAGAAATAGATAAAATGTTAAAAATAGGAGATAATTAATAGAATAGGTAGAGTTGTATTAGGACTCAAATAAATTTTTTATTATAAAAAGGGGACTCTGGGGGAAATCAAGGACTCAACCCGATTACTATCGTTGCTGTTCTGTCAGCTCATTTTTCTGCTTGCCTCCCGCACCATCGTTGCAAGCCCAGTCACCGCACAGTTACTGTAGGTTGCCGACCCATCACGTGGATGTTTGCATGCCTCCGTTTTTGTTGCTCTTGATGATTGTTGCAAGAAAATAGGAAAGCTTTGTGAAAATGCTTCAGGCACGCCACTTTGGAAATATTAAAGAAGAGCTATAGCAAGAGAACACGCGGAAAAGGGGAATATAAAGGAAAAGAAAAAAAAGCCAACAAGAGGTGAGGTTATTGCCCATGTATGTTTTTTTGTTTTATTATATTAATTGGTCAATAATTTAATAGGAGGTTTAGATAGTTAATTAATAATAGATTAATAATTTGTATATTAAAATACTAATGTTGCATGATTTAATTACTTTGATAACATTTGATTAATACATATTAAATAAACAATTTGTATGTTGATATGATTTGTTTAGTTTAATTCGTATGATATATTTTATATTTTGTATGTTTAATATGATAGATGTTAAATAAATAAAATAGTATAAAAATAAAATAAATTAAAGGAAAAAATGCAAATAAGAATAAAATAGAATAAAGATTGAATAAGGAGATAATAAAATTATATTAAGAAGATGAATGCAAATTATCCAAATGATGAAATTCCAAAGAAAGTCGAATGGTACTGCTTGGAAATTTCTAGGTGAGGAGTTTGCTCTAGACTGAACCAGATTGATGGAAGGTTTAGAGTAAATTTTCAATACAATAATATGTGTTTATAGAAATAAATAAAATATAATAATAAAGACAATTAAAATAAAAATAGAAATAGGATATGGAAATAATTTGAATTAAAATATAAAATAGTAAATACGATTAAGACAATAAAAAATAGAAAATTAGTAAAGAATTGGGCATAGAGCCAAAATTAGGATTTTCATAATGTATTTAAATGATCCGACGATGGAGCCTCTTCGAGCAAGTCAATTGATACTACTTAAATACTCCTGAGGTGAGGGGATTTACTTATTGTCTGAACCAGATTGATGGAAGGATTTTAAGTAAATTTTCAATATATTAAGCATATCGAAATTAACTCAAAATAAAGTAAATTTAGAATGACCTAAAGTAGTTGGTACCATTTTAGGATGGGCGTTGTGGGGGTGCTAATCCTTCCTCACACGTAACCGTACTCCCGAACCCTAGATTCTTTGAACGTAGACCAAGCCTTATCTCTAGACAAGAATAGGTGACCAATCACGCCTTAGGTTTGAATGGTTGGTGGCGACTCCTCGATTTTAAAGTCTAGCGGTTAGGTTCACGGACCTAGACGTTACGACAGCTTGGCGACTCCACGGGGACATTAGAGAGTCAGGCCAACATATATTTTAGGTCATTAGAAATTTGTTTGGAAATAATGTTGATTTCATAATGCTTAATAATCATTTCATATGCACACACTTCACATGCATACATGCATAAGCCCTCAACCCGGGCTCTATCCTTGTTAGGAGGGAGAAAAGTACCTACGCCTTCGTGAGGTGGTAACCTCCGCATGGGCTGGCGAAAAACTCCCACTCAAATTGAACCTTTCCGCTTGTAACCTATAATGGGTGAGGATTGGGTGCCTTACTAGTCCTGTGTGGATGATAGTGAGGAACAATTTGGGAACCTTTAGATCTTGAATTATCCAAACCCAGCATGTAATGAAACATAAGGCTTAGCCTTAGGGTGGAACCATATTAGATTGGACTGTAGACTCAAACCTAAGATAGGACACATGAAGGAATAAGTTTTACTTCCTCTTTTGTACATTGTTTTTACAAAAAAAAAATAAAAAAAATATAGTTTTTCTTTCTTCCATTCTTCAAAATAAAAAAGTAAAAAACAAAAAAAAAGAATTTGTCTGTATCATTAAGTCATGCATAGTTGTGTTTGATTTTGCATCACATAAAATATCATTCATGTAAGTTTGCACCTGTCTTATCATGAGAATGAACACACTTTTAATTGTTAGGAAAGATTACTAGACCTAAGGGCATTCCATGTGCATTCATTTTTGTGCATAAACATATCACCACATGAAATAATTTCAACTTAATTGTGGCACTCAAGGTATCAAAATTGCATCTACTAGACGGTCCACCCTCCACAAATACCATACAAGATATCAAGCACGCATAATGGAAGAGGATCAAAATAGCAGGATAGAAAAGTTGGAAAGGGATAATGTAGAGATGAAGGGGCAATTGAGCAAAATTACTCAGTTGCTAAAAGCCATGATTAAAGGAAAGGAGAAGATGGGTAATCAAGATGAGTCTGTCCAAGAGACTCAACAAAGCATGCAAGACAACCCCGTTTTTGTTCCCGAAGGAAGTACTGTCAAAGCTCCAACGTCTCTACATATACAAGTTCAAAACCCAGTAGAGGTGCCAAATTTAGATGATCCCACAGAGTTAGAAAAGTTGAAGCGTAAAAAAGAATATAGTGGTACTAAAGTTCAGCTGAACGTGATAGAGGAAAGACTAAGTGCCATGGAAGGATTTGACTATTTTGGACCCATTGATGCTGAAATGTTGTGTTTGGTATCGGGTGTCGCGCTTCCACCAAAATTCAAGGTGCCTGAATTTGAAAAGTTCAATGGAACATCGTGCCCAAAAGATCATCTCACCATGTACTGTAGGAAAATGGCGGCATATGCATGGGATGACAAGCTATTAATTCATGTTTTTCAAGATAGCTTAACTGGGTCAGCTGCTAAGTGGTATAACCAATTGGAAAGGAGCAAAGTTTCCTCTTGGTCTGAGTTGGCAAGAGCTTTTGTAGCTCAATATAAACATGTGTCTGATGTAGCTCCTGACCGCTTATCTCTCCAAGGTATGGAAAAGAAGAAGGACGAGAGCTTCAAAGAATATGCCCAACGGTGGAGAGACGTGGCATCACTAGTTCAACCTCCCTTGACTGAGAAGGAAATTACCATGTTTTTTTTTGAATACTCTCAAGGCTCCTTACTATGAGTGTATGCTTAGCAGTGTGACCAAGAATTTTGCAGACATGGTGTTGACAGGCGAAGCTATTGAAAATGCCTTTAAGAGTGGTAAGATTGAAGCATCTATGAATGATAGCAAGAGGAATGGGTTTTCAAAGAAGAAGGAAGAAGATGCACAAGCTGTCTCCAATAACTCACGTCGCTCCTATACCTCTTATTCACCTTCAGTGAATTACACTTATTCTCAACCCCACCCAAAAACTTATCATCAGAATGCTTACCAACCCATTTCCCATTCACAAGACCCCACTTTTTCACCTAATGACCAAAAGAATACTCGAGCTAGCCGAAATGTCACAATAGACCCTATACCAATGACATACACAGAGTTGTTCCCACAGTTGGTAAGGGGTCACCTTATTGCCCCTGTTTATGTAGAGCCCTTGAAGCCTCCCTACCCAAAGTGGTATGATCCTAACGCAAAGTGTGCTTATCATAATGACACTGTTGGTCACTCTATTGAGAATTGTATGGGCTTGAAGAGGAAAGTCCAAGCACTTGTCAACACTGGAATTTTGAGTTTTGGGGCAAAGAATAACCCAAATATGAAGGGTAATCCTCTGCAGATCACACAAGGGGTAGCGGTTAATGCTATGGAAGAAAGTGGATGATATTGATTGATTCACTAACTTGAAGATTATGGTTGTTTCTTTGTTTCTAATTTCATTCATCTTAGGACATTTTTTAGGTAATATAGGAGTGCTTGTGCCCAAAAGCATTAAGATTTTCTTTTACATATTGGGCCAACTTTCATTTATTTTCATTTTCAATAAAGGATTAGTGCGCATATTTCTTAATTCCTCATTCCAATCTTGTTCTTTAATACAAAACACCAATACCCATATTCTCTACATTGTTACCAAGCTTAAAAGTATCCAAATAATGAACATGATAATGATGATGGCAATGAGTATAAAATTCTGAAAAGGACTGCTTTGGTTGGTTTAATGGATTTTTAGTTTGCCAAGATTGTTCAAGCAAGAAGAGAATGGAATATATTTGTCTAAAATCTTCAACTATCGAATGTTACGAGTAAAGGTGAATCTCTACATGAAATTTTAATGAGTTTGTCTTTGTTCAATAGATAACCTTTAATGAAAGTACTTGTATTGAGATGAGAAATGACCTTCTTTCACTACCTTTCAAGCGTGAGTAAAATTATCCATTGATTACCCCTTTTGAGCCTATTATATTCTTTTTGATATAACCTACCAAGAATCACCCTCCACACTGGGGGGCAAAGAGAATAAAAGATGAAAGATCAGTGGGGCAAAGAAAAAACCCTTTTGTGAAAAAAAAAGAACAAAAAAGAAAAAGAGAATGAAGAAGGAAAGAAGGTTTGAATCAAGAAAGTGAAAACCCTAGTCACATTTGAATAAAAAGGAGAGAGAAAGCAAATTAGAATGGGGCAAAAGTCAAAATGCCTAAATGATTCATGAAAAATGATTCTTGGTTTGATGAACCCTGAAACACTTATTTTGGGTCTATATTATCTTTTCTTTCATGAACCCTCACCTGAGCCTACATTACGTGCCTTAAAAGTCCATTTTGATCAAATATGAGTACTCCTATTGAAGAATCATGTGTTGAATAAAGGCATACTTACACTATGAGATGATGATCCTTTGGATGGAATTAGGACAAGCAGATCAAGATAAGCAAAATGATTTCGTCTAGATGGAAGAAATAGGATTCCAAAGACTCTCTTGGATCCATGTGAGCATTAAATTGGGTGAAGAAGTATCTGATGTTGGGGCATGAATCAGAATGGAGAACAGACAAGAGAAGCCTCATCAAGGACAATGAAGTTGAAAATGAAGAGAAATGAATAAAAAAAGAAAGAAAGAAAAGAAAATGAAAAAGAAGAGAAAAAAAAGAAAAAAAAAGAAGAAAAGAAAAGAAAAAAAGAGAAAAAAATGAAAGGAGGATTCAAATCGAAAACCCAAAAAGGGCGGTTTGGATCAATAGAGTGCGTCTAAGTTGAAAACCTGAAAAGGCAGCTTAGATACCAGAAAAACTGGATGTCAATGATACAGGGGCAAGAGGATATTTTAATGAACTCAACATGATCAGATAAGGTGGACCTTTGAAGGGAATTTTGTATTCATTGATCAGAATTGTTTGAATTGTTATTATTTGGATACTATTACCTAATCCTAAAAATTCTCACCTTTCATTCAAGCATACTTTCCTTTTAAGCCTGACAATTTCTTGTTAAATCTTTTCAAATGTTGAATGATACCACTCTTTTCATTTCACCTATCATTTCTTTACTATATCCTTACCTTGAGGGATTGAGAAATTGTGTTGCATTGATCTTGAAATTAGAATGGTAATGAATGTTTACTTGGCAAAATATGTTAAAGACTCCTATATTATTTAGGAAAATGAAATAAAAGGAAACTTATGGATGAATGGAAATTGGAAATCAAGAAAAACCAATGAATAAGAAAGAATGAATGATGAGGTCTCAGTAAAAATTTTAATGAACAAATGAATGACCAGATAGAGAGGATAATAAAAAGAAGAAACAAGGGATAAGATAAGGTATAGAGGGCACGAAGTCAAGAGCTTCGTTGGGAAAGAAAATTGGCAGAAGGAAAATGAGAAAAGGAAAGGAAAAATAAAGATAGGATGACAATTGAAAAGAGAAGAATGCATGAGATAGATTGATAAATAAGAACCTTGTTGTTGCTACAATTAAGGATGAAATGATTTTCAAAGAAAACATTGCATGAATAAAATGGATGAATGAAATTACATATATAGAATAAATTGCATAGATAGAATAAATGGCATGAATGACATTACCTGAATAGAATAGATTGCATGAATGATATTACATGAATAGGATAAATTGCACGAATGACATTACATGAATAGAATAGATTGCATGAATGATATTACATGAGTAGGATAAATTGTATGAATGGCATTACATGCAGAGGATAAATTGCAATTGCTTGAGTAGGATAAATTGCATAAAATCTCTGAAATTAGACAAAAAAGAAGTTTTTGAGGGGTTTCCCAAGATTTCATATTTTGACAAGAAAAGGAGTTTTAGAAGAGTTTCCTAAAATTCAAAATTTGACAAGAAAAAAAGTTTTGGAGGGGTTTCCCAAAATTTTAAAATTTGACAAGGAAAGGAATTTTAGAGGGGTTTCCTAAAATTCAAAATTTGACAAGTAAAGAAATTTAAGAGGGGTTTTCTAAAATTTCAAAATTAGACAAGGAAAGAAGTCTTGGAGGGGTTTCCCAAGATTTCATATTTTGACAAGAAAACGAGTTTTAGAGGGATTTCCTAAAATTCAAAATTTGACAAAAAAATTGTTTTGGAGGGGTTTCCCAAAATTTTAAAATTTGACGAGGAAAAGAATTTTAGAGAGATTTTCTAAAATTTAAAATTTGACAAGTAAAGAAATTTTAGAGGGGTTTTCTACAATTTCAAAATTAGACAAAAAAAATTTTTTTGGAGGGGTTTCCCAAAATTTCAAAATTGGATAAGAAAAAGAATTTTAGAGGAGTTTCTTAAGATTTCAAATTTTGACAAGAAAAGTTTTAGATGAGTTTCCTAAAATTTTCAAAAAAAAAATCAAGGCTTTTAGACAAGATTTTAAAGTTTGACTGCCTGCCTGTTTAGGGGGAGCTTTTTAGACAAAATTTTAAAGTTTGACTGCCTGCCTGTTTAGGAGGAGCTTTTGGACAAGATTTTAAAGTTTGACTGCCTGCCTGTTTAGGAGGAGTTTTTTGGACAAGATTTTTAAAGTTTGACTGCCAGCCTGTTTAGGAGGAGCATTTTGGACAAGATTTAAAGTTTGACTGCCTGCCTGTTTAGGAGGAGCCTTTTAGACAAGATTTTAAAGTTTGACTGCCTTTCTGTTTAGAGGGAGCTTTTTGAAAAAAAAAATTAAAAAAAAGGAGAAGTCAGACAAAATACGTGTCTATATCTTTGTGCAATTACTGTTTTACAGCAAATGCAAAAAGAGGGGCAGCTGTAGACACCTTATTTTGTCCGGGGTCTTGATTTGTATAAATAATTAATTGGGTTGAGTGACATTGTATTTTAATTTAACAATTTAGAATTAGGCTAGAATTAAATTAGAATTTTTAGATTTAGAATTAGCATTAATTTAAAAATTAAAATTAAAATAAGATTTAGGAATAATAAAAAAAAGAGAAAAGATAAAAAGAAATAAAAATAAAAATAATTTTAGGATAGGATAATTAGATTTTTTAGGATAATTATTTGGATTAATATTAAATTTGATAGAGTTAGATTAGGATTAATATAAGAAATAGATAAAATGTTAAAAATAGGAGATAATTAATAGAATAGGTAGAGTTGTATTTTTTTATTATAAAAAGGGGACTCTGGGGGAAATCAAGGACTCAACCCGATTACCATCGTTGCTGTTCTGTCAGCTCATTTTTCTGCTTGCCTCCCGCACCATCGTTGCAAGCCCAGTCACCGCACAGCTACTGTAGGTTGCCGACCCATCACGTGGATGTTTGCATGCCTCCGTTTTTGTTGCTCTTGATGATTGTTGCAAGAAAATAGGAAAGCTTTGTGAAAATGCTTCAGGCACGCCACTTTGGAAATATTAAAGAAGAGCTATAGCAAGAGAACACGCGGAAAAGGGGAATATAAAGGAAAAGAAAAAAAAGCCAACAAGAGGTGAGGTTATTGCCCATGTATGTTTTTTTGTTTTATTATATTAATTGGTCAATAATTTAATAGGAGGTTTAGATAGTTAATTAATATTAGATTAATAATTTGTATATTAAAATACTAATGTTGCATGATTTAATTACTTTGATAACATTTGATTAATACATATTAAATAAACAATTTGTATGTTGATATGATTTGTTTAGTTTAATTCGTATGATATATTTTATATTTTGTATGTTTAGTATGATAGATGTTAAATAAATAAAATAGTATAAAAATAAAATAAATTAAAGGAAAAAATGCAAATAAGAATAAAATAGAATAAAGATTGAATAAGGAGATAATAAAATTATATTAAGAAGATGAATGCAAATTATCCAAATGATGAAATTCCAAGAAAGTCGAATGGTACTGCTTGAAAATTTCTAGGTGAGGAGTTTGCTCTAGACTGAACCAGATTGATGGAAGGTTTAGAGTAAATTTTCAATACAATAATATGTGTTTATAGAAATAAATAAAATATAATAATAAAGACAATTAAAATAAAAATAGAAATAGGATATGGAAATAATTTGAATTAAAATATAAAATAGTAAATACGATTAAGACAATAAAAAATAGAAAATTAGTAAAGAATTGGGCATAGAGCCAAAATTAGGGTTGTCATAATGTATTTAAATGATCCGACGACGGAGCCTCTTCGAGCAAGTCAATTGGTACTACTTGAATACTCCTGAGGTGAAGGGATTTACTTATTGTCTGAACTAGATTGATGGAAGGATTTTAAGTAAATTTTCAATATTTTAAGCATGTCGAAATTAATCCAAATTAAAGTAAATTTAGAATGACCTATTGAGTATAGAGTCAATATTAGGATTTTCATAATGTATTTAAATGATCCGACGATGGAGCCTCTTCGAGCAAGTCAATTGGTACTACTTAAATACTCCTGAGGTGAGGGGATTTACTTATTGTCTGAACCAGATTGATGGAAGGATTTTAAGTAAATTTTCAATATATTAAGCATATCGAAATTAACTCAAAATAAAGTAAATTTAGAATGACCTAAAGTAGTTGGTACCATTTTAGGATGGGCGTTGTGGGGGTGCTAATCCTTCCTCACACATAACCGTACTCTCAAACCCTAGATTCTTTGAACGTAGACCAAGCCTTATCTGTAGACAAGAATAGGTGACCAATCACGCCTTAGGTTTGAATGATTGGTGGTGACTCCTCGATTTTAAAGTCTAGCGGTTAGGTTCATGGACCTAGACGTTATGACAAATAGCATTTTACTTTTAAACTAATAAATCATTGGACTATTGGCCACTTAATCACCTAATTCAACCAATTTTTATCTTTAATTTTTTTTAATTTCAATTTGTTTTTATTAGCTTTTAGTCATTTTATTAATTTTTTAAAAAAATGTCAAAAATTCGTTTTACATTATTTTTTTGTTTGTGGGGGGCTGCATGAAAGAAAGAAAAAAAAATAAGACACGTAAGTCGCTTCTTCAACTGCCACGGCTTGCCACTTTACTGTCTCATCTTCATCTTTCTCTATTGCCTGCTGTTCTTGCACTACTCCACCTACACATCACCTTCACTATACTGCCCCTTGCACCAGCACCGACAGTGGCGTAGCCACATGTATTTGAGTGGGATCAATTATTTTGAAATTAGATAATATATATAAAATTATATAATTAGTATAAAAAATTAATAATTTTTCTATATTGACACCATTAAAGTCTGTTAAAATTTGTTGAGAAGGGTTAAAAAATAAATTTATCTTCACTTAGTTATTCATTTTAATTTAATAATTTTTTTAGTATAAATATAAGTTTAATTCTTAAGTTTGAAAAAAATTAGCATGTATTTCAGTTGATTTTTTATTAATTATATTCTTAGCTTTATTTTAACCTTTTTAATTTTGATTTTTTCCTTATTGAAATTATTTTTTCACTTTACTATCATTACACTTTTCGGTTATAGTTTTCTTCGTAATTATCTTTATAATACATATTATATATATAAGTTTGATCTTATTTATAAATGATTTGTTTGTTGTACTTTGTGCAATAACTATTTTATACATAGTTATTTGATATAGACCTGACAATTCAAGTTCATGTCATCTTAAATTGTGTTCATATTATGTAAAACATAAAAATTGTTGTGTCAAAATTCGTGTTTACATGCCAAACAAAATAAAAATGTTTTTTTTTTGCTTTTCTTAAATTCATATACAATTATTGTAAAATTTTAATCTGTATTACATTTGTATCTTGTCTGGTGTCATTTTCATATCATATCTAACATTGATAGATCTAATTTAATAGTAAAAATGTATCTTGTTATAAAAAAAAAAGATTATTGATAGCATCAATCTACTAGCATTATTTTTAAACATTTTTATTAACATGAGAGAAAATATAACACCGTTAATCTAATTATTGAGATAAATTTTTATTATGAGTAAATTATAAAAAAATATATTTATTTAAAAAAAATACATTATATTATGTAATTTTTTATATTTAATTTTGTTCACATTATACTAAATAACAATATTATATAAAATATAACATTATAATATTAACCTCACTGATATAATTTTCTGACTACGCTACCGATCCCCTTTTTTTTTTCACCACCTTCTCCTGTCTTCCTGTGTTGCTGTCGCCATCTTCATCACTTTCCATAAAGCCCCCCTTCTTAGCATCGGGCACTCTCTCCAAAGCACCTACTTATTCAAAACATCAACCTAGAAATCGTAAACGCAAATCAACCAAGAAACCGTGAGCTGTTGTTGCGAGATGATATTTTGTTGTCGTATTATTCATCTTTTGATGCTGTTTAGCCTACCGTCTATTGTTTGGGTTGTCGAATGTGACGAGTGAAGAAAATTAACGAGAAAAGAAATTGAGCTGGAAGAGAAAGAAGAGAAAAAGGAACGAGGGAGAAAAGTCAAACGTTGGAAAAGGTCAAAATTAAAGACTTATTTAGTGCATATAATGATAAATATGATATAATGATTTAATATTCTCCAAAAGATAAGAATTGTTTCTTGAACATATTTTTTAAAAAAATTAATTTTTGAAAATAATTAAAATTTTTAAATTATTTTTTAGGCAATAAATTTTCAAACATAAAAATTATTATAAAATATAATTTTTAACTAGATTTTTCTTATGTTTAAATTTTTATTTTTTCTTTCTTTATTTTTTTTCTTTTTTTCTGTCAAAAAAAGAAAGAAAAATAACTATTAATCATAAATTTATTAGAAATTATATACTTTTTGATTTATAAATTTGAATTGTAGACACCCTATTTTGTCCGGGATCTTAATTTGTATAAATAATTAATTGGGTTGGGTGACATTGTATTTTAATTTAACAATTTAGAATTAGGCTAGAATTAAATTAGAATTTTTAGATTTAAAATTAACATTAATTAGGAAATTAAAATTAAAATAGGATTTAAGAAAAATAAAAAAGGACAAAAAAATAAAATTAATTTTAGGATAGGATAATTAGACTTTTTAGGATAATTATTTGGATTAATATTAAATTTGGTAGAGTTAGATTAGGATTAATATAAGAATTAGATAAATAAAATATTAAAAATATGAGATAATTATTAGAATAGGTATAGTTGTATTAGGACTCTAATAGATTTGTGGCTATAAAAAGGGATCAAGGCTCATGATTTGGGGGGATAGACAATCAAATTTACAATCAAACACTCAACCTGAGCACTTCCATCTATCTGGCGGAAGTCACTCACTGCTCCAAATTCTCATCACTACTCTGTCCCATAGCCTGCTTGCTGCTACGCCGTTCACGCCTGATCTGTTTGACGTTGCCGCACGCCCGAGTCACTTTCCTTGCTGCAGCCATTGTTATTGCTCCAAAGCTGTCCCCAAAACGGATCGTCCTTGGGCCATCGTCCAACGCTCCATCCGCAACTACACTACTGCATTGGTTACCCAGCTTCAGGTCATCCTTCCCATTTGGATTAGTAATAATTGGTATGTTAATTAATCTGACTTGCATGTCAATTTAATGTTTTAATGATTTAATAATTTAATTTAATTCAAGTAATATGAATTTATGTGATAATATTAATAATCTATTAAAATAATTTGGCATGATATGTAATTTTGTATGATGTAATTTGCTTGCGTGATGAATATTATAATGTGTTAATTTAGTTTGCATGTGTAATTAGAATTTAGTTAAATAATGGGATTTGAATTTAGAAAATAAGATCCCTTAGAGAAATATAGTTAGAATTATAAATAATAAGTAATAAAATAATTCAATAAATTATAAAATATAGAGATAGATTGAGATCATTCCAAAGATGGAATTCCAAGTGTCACGAATGGTTGCCATTTTGGAAATTCCTAGGTGAGGATGTTTACCTTAGATTTTGCCAGCATGATGGAAGATTTAAGGTAAGTGTTCAATATTAATAATCGATATTTATTTCTAAAAACATAAATATATATTGATAATCAATCTCTATTTAAAATAAAATAAAAAATAAATATTAATAAGAAATTAGGGAATAATGATTAAAAAATTAAAAGTACAATAATAATAAATTGAGAATAAGTGGAGGTTATCCCGATGATGGAATTATAAGGTGTCACGAATGGCTGACACTTTTAAATTCTTAGGTGAGATGTTTTCTTTAAGTTTCGCCAGCATGATGGAAGATTTAAAGAAAATTTTCAAGAAGAATAATCGACATTTATTTTCAAAAAGATAAATAATATTAAAATAAAGATAAAAAATAAAATAAAAAATAAAGGATAATTAAAAAAGGAAATAAAAAGAAGATAAAAATAAGAATAAAAGATGGAAAATAAAATTAAGATATTTCATAAATGATTTGACAAGTCCGACGACGGAGCCTCTCCGAGAAAGACGAATGGGATTTCTTGGATACTCTTGAGGTGAGGATGAAATTTAAGGAATTCCGCCAGCATGATGGAGAGTTTCTTAGAAATTGTCCAATATTTAAATATTTAAATTTAACAAGATTAAAAACCATTTAGTTGAAAATTATTAAAGATATCACAAAATTAGTTGGTACCATTTTAGGATGGGCGTTGTGGGGGTGCTAATCCTTCCCCACACGTAACCGTACTCCCGATCCCTAGATTCTTTGAATGTAGACCAAGCCTTATCTTTAGACAAGAATAGGTGACCAATCACACCTTAGGTTTGAATGGTTGGTGGCGACTCCTAGAATTTTAAAGTCTAGCGGTTAGGTGCACGGACCTAGACGTTACGACAGTTTGGCGACTCCACTGGGGACTTTTAGAGGGTCAGGCTAATAGGAAATTTTGTGATTATCTTGAATTTTTGATTAAATGTTTTTTTATCCTGTTTTGTTGTATATATTGCTTGTTATGTTATCTTTATTTGAGGGGTATTTAAAATGGAGTCTCGTTCCTTCACACACACACATCACTTGCATGAGCATGCATGAGCCTTCTACCCAGGCTTCGTCCTCTTTAGGAGGAAGTATAGTAACTACGCTCTCGTGAGGTGGTAACCTCCGCAATGGCTAGCGAAATACTTCCACTCAAATTGAACCTTTCCGTTTGTAGCCTGTGATGGGTGAGGATTGGGTGCCTTACTAGTCTTGTGTGGACAACAGTGAGGAACAATTTGGGAACCTTTAGACCTTGAATTATCCAAGCATAGCATGTAATAAAACATAAGACCTAGCCTTAGGGTGGAACCATACAAGATTGAAATGTATACTCAAACCCAAGATAGGACACATGAAGGAATAAGTTTTACTTCCTCCTTTTTACATTGTTTTTCAAAAAATTTTCAAAAAAATGTAGTTTTTCTTTCTTCCATTTTTCAAAAACAAAAAAACAAAAAAAAGAGTTTGTCTGTATCATTGAGTCATGCATAGTTGTGTTTGATTTTGCATCACATAACATATCATTCACGTAAATTTGCATTTGTTTTGTCATAAGAATGAACATACCATTGATTGTTAGAAGAGATTGCTAGACCTAAATGCATTCCATATACATTCATTTTTGTGCATAAACATATCATCACATGAAATATAATTTCAACTTAATTGTGGCACTCAAGGTATCGAAATTGCATCCACTAGACGATCTGCCCTCCATAGATATCATACAAGGTATCAAGCACGCATAATGGAAGAGGATCAAAATAGCAAGATAGAAAAGTTGGAAAGGGATAATGCAGAGATGAAGGGGCAATTGAGCGAAATTACTCAGTTACTAAAAGCCATGATTAAAGGAAAGGAAAAGATGGGTAATCAAGATGAGTCTGTACAAGAGGCTCAACAAAGCATGCGAGACAACCCTATTTTTGTTCCTGAAGGAAGTACTGTCAAAGCTCCAACACCTCCACAGATACAAGTTCAAAACCCAGTGGAGGTGCATTTAGATGATCCCACAGAGCTAGAAAAGTTAAAGCATAAGGAAGAATATAATGGTACTAAAGCCCAGCTGAGCTTGATAGAGGAAAGACTAAGTGCCATGGAAGGAGTTGACTATTTTGGACCCATTGATGCTGAAAGGTTGTGTTTGGTACCAGGTGTTGTCCTTCCACCAAAGTTCAAGGTGCCCGAATTTGAAAAATTCAATGGAACATCGTGCCCAAAGGATCATCTCACCATGTACTGTAGAAAGATGGCGGCGTATGCATGGGATGACAAGCTATTAATTCATGTTTTTCAAGACAGTTTGACTGGGTCAGCTGCTAAGTGGTACAACCAATTGGAAAGGAGCAAAGTTTCTTCTTGGTCTGAGTTGGCGAGAGCTTTTATAGCTCAATACAAACATGTGTTCGATGTAGCTCTTGACCGCTTATCTCTCCAAGGTATGGAAAAGAAAAAAGATGAAAGCTTCAAAGAATATGCCCAACGATGGAGAGACGTGGCATCACTAGTTCAACCTCCCTTGACTGAGAAGGAAATCACCATGTTCTTTTTGAATACTCTCAAGGCTCCTTATTATGAGCGTATGCTTAGCAGTGTGACCAAGAATTTTGCAGACATGGTGCTGACAGGCGAAGCTATTGAAAATGCCTTTAAGAGTGGTAAGATTGAAGCATCTATGAATGATAGCAAGAGGAATGGGTTTTCAAAGAAGAAGGAAGAAGATGCACAAGCTGTCTCCAATAATTCACGTCGCTCCTATACCTCTTATTCACCTTCAGTGAATTACACTTATTCTCAACCCCACCCACAAACTTATCATCAGAATGCTTACCAACCCATTTCCCATTCACAAGACCCCACTTTTTCACCTAATGACCAAAAGAATACTCGAGCTAGTCGAAATGTCACAATAGACCCTATACCAATGACATACACAGAGTTGTTCCCACAGTTGGTAAGGGGTCACCTTATTGCCCCTGTTTATGTAGAGCCCTTGAAGCCTCCCTACCCAAAGTGGTATGATCCTAATGTAAAGTGTGCTTATCATAATGACAATATTGGTCACTCTATTGAGAATTGTATGGGCTTGAAGAGGAAAGTCCAAGCACTTGTCAACACTGGAATTTTGAGTTTTGAGGCAAAGAATAACCCAAATATGAAGGATAATCCTCTGCAGATCACACAAGGGGTAGCGGTTAATGCTATGGAAGAAAGTGGATGATATTGATTGATTCACTAACTTGAAGATTATGATTGTTTCTTTGTTTCTAATTTCATTCATCTTAGGATATTTCAATTTCTTAGGTAATATAGGAGTGCCTAAGCCCAAAAGGCATTAAGAGTTTCTTTTATGTATTGGGCCAGTTTTCATTTGTTTTCATTTTCAATAAAAGATTAGTGTGATGCATATTTCTTAATTCCTCATTCCAATCTTGTTCTTTAATGCCAAACACCAATACCCATATTCTCTACATTGTTACCAAGCTTAAAAGTATCCAAATAATGAACATGATAATGATGATGGCAATGAGTATAAAATTCAGTTTTGAAAGAGTTGCTTTGGTTGGTTGAATGGGTTTCCAATTTGCCAAGATTTTTCAAGTAAGAAGAGAATAGAAGATATTTGTCTAAAATCTTCACCTATAGAATGTTACGAGTAAAGGTGAATCTCTACATGAAATTCTAATGAGTTTGTCTTTGTTCAATAGATGACCTTTAATGAGAGTACTTGTAATGAGATGAGAAATGGCCTTCTTTCACTACCTTTCAAGTGTGAGTAAAATTATCCATTGATTACCCCTTTTGAGCCTATTATATTCTTTTTAATATAACCCACCAAGAATCACCCTCTACACTGGGAGGCAAAGAGAATGGAAAATGAAGGATTAGTGGGGCAAAGTGAAAAAAAAAACATTTTGTGGAAAAAAAAAGAACAAAAGAAAAAAGAATGAAGAAGGAAAGAGGGTTTGAATCAAGAAAGTGAAAACCCTAGTCACATTAAAATGAAAAAAGGAGAGAAAAAGCAAATGGGGCAAAAGGCCTAAATGATTCATGAAAAATGATTCTTGGTTTGATAAACCCTGAAACTTTTATTTTGGGCCTATTTTATCCTTTCTTTCATGAACCCTCACCTGAGCCTACATTACGTGCCTTAAAAGTCCATTTTGATCAAATATGAGTACTCCTATTGAAGAATCATGTGTTGAACAAAGGCATACTTATACTATGAGATGGTGATCTTTTGAATGAAATTAGGACACGCAGATCAAGATAAGCAAAAAGATTTCATCTAGATTGAAGAAGTGGGATTCCAAAGACTCTCTTGGATCCATGTGAACATTAAATTGGGTGAAGAAATATCTGATGTTGGGGCATGAATCAGAATGGAGAACAGATAAGAGAAGTTTCATCAAGGACAATGAAGTTGAAAATGAAGAGAAATGAATAAAACAAAATGAAAAAAAAAAGAAAGAAAAGAAAAAGAAAATGAAAAAAGAAGGAAAAAAAGAAGAAAAAAAGAGATGAAAGGAGAATTCAGATCGAAAACCCAAAAAGGGCGGTTTGGATCAATGGAGTGCATCTAAGTTGAAAACCTGAAAAGGCGACTTAGATACCAAAAAGCTGGATGTCAATGATATTGGGGCAAAGAGGATGTTTTGATGAACTCAACATAATCAGATTAATGGACCTTTGAAGGGAATTTTATATTCATTGATCAAAATTGTTTGAATTGTTTTTATTTGGATACTATTACCTAATCCTAAAAATTCTCACTTTTCATTCAAGCCTACTTTCCTTCTAAGCCTGACAATTTCTTGTTAAATCTTTCCAAATGTTGAATAATACCACTCTCTTCATTTCACTTATCATTTCTTTGCTATATCCTTACCTTGAGGGATTGAGAAAATGTGTTGCATTGATCTTGAAATTAGAATGGTAATGAATGTTTGCTTGGCAAAATATGTGAAAGACTCCTATATTATTTAGGAAAATGAAAGAAAAGGAAATTTGTGGATAAATGGAAATTGGAAATCAAGAAAAATCAATGAATAAGAAAGAATGAATGATGAGGTCTCAGTAAAGATTTTAATGAGTAAATGAGTGACCAGATAGAGAGGAAAATAAAACGAAGAATCAAGGGAGAAGATAAGATAAAGAGGGCATGAAGACAAGAGTTTCATTGGGTAAGAAAAACGGAAGAAGGAAAATGAGGAAAGAAATAAGAAATAGAAGGACAAGAGGACAGATGAAAGAGAAGAATGCATGAGATGGATTGATAAAGAATAACCTTGTTGTTGCCACAATTGAGCTTGAAATGTTTTTCGAAAAAACATTGCATGGATAGAGTAGATTGCATCATAGAGATAAAACAGATTGCTTGAATGACATTGCATGGATAAAACAGACTGCATTACATGGATAGAATTGATTGCATCAATAACATTGCATGGATAGACTAGATTGCATGAATGATATTGCTTGAATAAGATAGCTTACATGAATGACCTTGCATGGATAGAACAGGTTGCAATTGCATGGATAAGATAAATTTCCCAAGATTTCAAATTTTAACAAGAAAAGGAATTTTAGAGGGGTTTCCTAAAATTTCAAAAATTAGATAAGAGAAGTTTTGGAGGAGTTTCCCAAAATTTCAAATTTTGGACAAGAAAAGGAGTTTTAGAGGGGTTTCCTAAAATTTCAAAAATTAGACAAGATAGAAGTCTTGGAGGAGTTTCCTAAGATTTCAAATTTTGGACAAGAAAAAGAATTTTAGAGGGGTTTCCTAAAATTTCAAAAATTAGACAAGATAGAAGTCTTGGAGGAGTTTCCCAAGATTTCAAATTTTGGACAAGAAAAAGAATTTTAGAGGGGTTTCCTAAAATTCAAATTTTGACAAGAAAAGAAGTTTTGGAGGGGTTTTCCAAAATTTCAAAAAAGAGAAGAAAAAGAATTTTAGAGGGGTTTCCTAAGATTCAAAATTTGACAAGAAAAGAGATTTTAGAGGGATTTCCTAAAATTTCAAAAATTGGACAAGAATAGAAGTTTTGGAGGGGTTTCCCAAAATTTAAAAATTTTGATAAGAAAAGGAATTTTAGAGGGGTTTCCTAAGATTCCAAATTTTGACAAGAAAAATTTAGAGGAGTTTCCTAAAATTTTCAAAAAAAAAATCAGAACTTTTTAAGACAAGATTTTAAAGTTTGACTGCCTGCCTGTTTAGGAGGAGCTATTAGACAAGATTTTTAAAGTTTGACTGCCTGCCTGTTTAGGATGAGCATTTAAGACAAGATTTTAAAGTTTGACTGCCTGCCTGTTTAGGAGGAGCTTTTAGACAAGATTTTTAAAGTTTGACTGCCTGCCTGTTTAGGAGGAGCTTTTAGACAAGATTTTTAAAGTTTGACTGCCTGCCTGTTTAGGAGGAGCATTTAAGACAAGATTTTAAAGTTTGACTGCCTGCCTGTTTAGGAGGAGCTTTTAGATAAGATTTTAAAGTTTGACTGTCTTTCTGTTTAGAGGGAGCTTTTTGAAAAATAAAGAAAAAAAGAAAAAAAGTCAGACAAAATAGGTGTCTATGTCTTTGAGCAATTACTGTTTCACAACAAATGCACAAAGAGGGGCAGCTGTAGACACCCTATTTTGTCCGGGATCTTAATTTGTATAAATAATTAATTGGGTTGGGTGACATTGTATTTTAATTTAACAATTTAGAATTAGGCTAGAATTAAATTAGAATTTTTAGATTTAAAATTAACATTAATTAGGAAATTAAAATTAAAATAGGATTTAAGAAAAATAAAAAAGGACAAAAAAATAAAATTAATTTTAGGATAGGATAATTAGACTTTTTAGGATAATTATTTGGATTAATATTAAATTTGGTAGAGTTAGATTAGGATTAATATAAGAATTAGATAAATAAAATATTAAAAATATGAGATAATTATTAGAATAGGTATAGTTGTATTAGGACTCTAATAGATTTGTGGCTATAAAAAGGGATCAAGGCTCATGATTTGGGGGGATAGACAATCAAATTTACAATCAAACACTCAACCTGAGCACTTCCATCTATCTGGCGGAAGTCACTCACTGCTCCAAATTCTCATCACTACTCTGTCCCATAGCCTGCTTGCTGCTACGCCGTTCACGCCTGATCTGTTTGACGTTGCCGCACGCCCGAGTCACTTTCCTTGCTGCAGCCATTGTTATTGCTCCAAAGCTGTCCCCAAAACGGATCGTCCTTGGGCCATCGTCCAACGCTCCATCCGCAACTACACTACTGCATTGGTTACCCAGCTTCAGGTCATCCTTCCCATTTGGATTAGTAATAATTGGTATGTTAATTAATCTGACTTGCATGTCAATTTAATGTTTTAATGATTTAATAATTTAATTTAATTCAAGTAATATGAATTTATGTGATAATATTAATAATCTATTAAAATAATTTGGCATGATATGTAATTTTGTATGATGTAATTTGCTTGCGTGATGAATATTATAATGTGTTAATTTAGTTTGCATGTGTAATTAGAATTTAGTTAAATAATGGGATTTGAATTTAGAAAATAAGATCCCTTAGAGAAATATAGTTAGAATTATAAATAATAAGTAATAAAATAATTCAATAAATTATAAAATATAGAGATAGATTGAGATCATTCCAAAGATGGAATTCCAAGTGTCACGAATGGTTGCCATTTTGGAAATTCCTAGGTGAGGATGTTTACCTTAGATTTTGCCAGCATGATGGAAGATTTAAGGTAAGTGTTCAATATTAATAATCGATATTTATTTCTAAAAACATAAATATATATTGATAATCAATCTCTATTTAAAATAAAATAAAAAATAAATATTAATAAGAAATTAGGGAATAATGATTAAAAAATTAAAAGTACAATAATAATAAATTGAGAATAAGTGGAGGTTATCCCGATGATGGAATTATAAGGTGTCACGAATGGCTGACACTTTTAAATTCTTAGGTGAGATGTTTTCTTTAAGTTTCGCCAGCATGATGGAAGATTTAAAGAAAATTTTCAAGAAGAATAATCGACATTTATTTTCAAAAAGATAAATAATATTAAAATAAAGATAAAAAATAAAATAAAAAATAAAGGATAATTAAAAAAGGAAATAAAAAGAAGATAAAAATAAGAATAAAAGATGGAAAATAAAATTAAGATATTTCATAAATGATTTGACAAGTCCGACGACGGAGCCTCTCCGAGAAAGACGAATGGGATTTCTTGGATACTCTTGAGGTGAGGATGAAATTTAAGGAATTCCGCCAGCATGATGGAGAGTTTCTTAGAAATTGTCCAATATTTAAATATTTAAATTTAACAAGATTAAAAACCATTTAGTTGAAAATTATTAAAGATATCACAAAATTAGTTGGTACCATTTTAGGATGGGCGTTGTGGGGGTGCTAATCCTTCCCCACACGTAACCGTACTCCCGATCCCTAGATTCTTTGAATGTAGACCAAGCCTTATCTTTAGACAAGAATAGGTGACCAATCACACCTTAGATTTGAATGATTGGTGGCGACTCCTAGAATTTTAAAGTCTAGCGGTTAGGTTCACGGACCTAGACGTTACGACATGAATTTTTAAACTTGTATTTTTTTCTATATTTCCTTCTAATTGACAAAAAAAGAAAGAAGATAAAGAAACCATAAAAATAAAGAAAAATATTTGAGAATTGTCTTTTGGAAAAATTAATGTAATTAAAAAATAAACTTATTTCCTAGAAAAACTCCATTTTATAAAATAAATATATTTAATTTACAATAAAAAATTATTTTAAATTTAAATCATATAGAAGAAATAAAAACAAAAAGGAAAGAAAAGGAAAAAAAGTGAAAAAATGCAAAGAATATTTTTTATAAAAATTCATTTTTAACAAAATACATTTTTTTGAAAAATAATATAAATTTTTTAAAAGTAATTTTTATTAAAAAATCAACTAATAATTTTGACTATTAGTTATTATATTATAAATAATATTTAATTTTTTAATTTTTAATTATATTTATAACAAAAAAATTTAAATTTAAATTATGTTACTTTAAAAAGGAGCATTAAAAAAATATTTTATATAACTTTTAATTTTACACATAGCAAATATGGTGAAAGACATAAAAAATCATCCTATATTATTTTTAATCTTTGTACACATCAACCATAAGATAGGATAATATAATCTAATCTTATTCTATCTATAATCTTATATTATCTTATCTAATCATCATTCTATACACTAACTATTACCTAAAAATGTACTGCTTTGATAGACAAATGAATTAGCAAATTGGTTCACTGTTTGGTTTTTTTATTCATGCCTATTCGAGCTTTTGTCCTTTAGTTCATTTAGTTTATTTTGTTAAATATAGTTATTTAATTTACTTATTCATGCCAGTTTATTTTGTCATATTAATTTATGTGTTATTTATTTTATTTTAAATTTAGACTTAGATTCATTAATTAATAGAAATTAAATTAGGTTAGGGGATTGAAATTATGTGTAAAATTTAGAAGATGTTTTGTATATTAAAACGTTTTTTATAAATTATTTGAAAATAAAATAATAAATTAAGGAAATAAATTAAAATGAATTCGATGATGAAATTACAAATAGTCACAAATAGTTGACATTTGAAAGTTTTGAGGTGAGAGAGTTTTTCTTAAATTTTGCCGGTATGTTGAAAAATTTAAGGAAAATTTTCAATATTGATAATTGTCATTTATTTTCATAATATATTAATATGATAGAATGTTATGAAAATAAAACAAGTAAAATATGTAAATAAAATATTAAAATTGGTGAGTATAAGATTAATGAAATTATTTTAAAAATATATTAATAACTAATGGTATTAAATATATAATAATTAATGGAGATTAGTTGAGTACAAAATATGATATAATATAAAATAACAAATAATAAATATAAATAATAAGGATTACAATAAAAATAAGGTTAATAATAAAATAATAAATAATGGAAATTATAATATTGAAAGAAAAGATATTTTGAGGATAAGATTCCAAAGAGTCACAAATTGTTGACATTTGGAAATCTCTTGTTGAGAAATTTTTCTTAAATTTCGCCAAAATAATGAAAGATTTAAGTAAAATTTTCAATAGTAAAAATCAGTATTTTTAACAAAAATTTTATTAAAATAAATAATAATTATAGTTAATAACAATTGAAAGTAAATATAGATTATTTCGATAATACAATTCTAAAGAGTAGCAAATGATTGACATTTAAAAATTATTAGATGAGAAGATTTTTCTTAAATCTCGCCAGAATGACGAAAGATTTAAGTAAAAATATTCAACATTCATAATCGGTATTTATTTTCAAAATAATCATTAAGTTAATAATAATAATAATAAATAATTAATAATGAAAATTATAAATTGAAACAAAATAAAGATTGTTAATAAGGATAATAGTAAAATAATAAAAATAATAATTATATTTTATTAAATAATTGAATTTAAAGTTTAAATATTAATTTTGTTGATAGTGCATTATTGATATACTTGTATAATAATTACAAATAATAATTATTTTATAATTTAAATTTTTTCATTATAAAAAATGTAAGTGTATTCATTTAATCATTTTAATTTTTAATAAAAAATTGTATAATTATAGTTTCAATCTGTTGGGTTATAAATTTAATTTTTTTCGAATTTTAGGTCAAATGGATCTTGGGTTAAGATCGATCGTTACATATTTATGTTATAATGAATTTGGGTCATTCCGCTTTATGGTTTTTTAAATCCTGGTTTTTTCATATTCAATTTTTTTTTTCATGTTTGAAGTGAGTAAGGTTGACTTCTTTAAGTCAATTCGAATTAGGTCACGAGTTGACTTGGACAAATTATAACTTTCGAGCATGGTTTACCAACTCTAAATCTAACATCAAACGTACTTATAAATCCTCAATTACTTGATTTCTTTTTTTAAATATTATTTTCCTACTACTTGCCACATGTTTTTGTTTATTGTTATTAATTTTTTACATATTTATAAGATTGTACCAATAAACTATTTTATCGCTTGTAAACTTAATAATTTTATATACGACATGAATTAAAGAACAAAGATAATATGAATTAAAATTTGGTATAAAAAGATTTTTTTATTTGGTTAGTTAACATGAATTTTGACACTATTTTATTGTGATAACCTGATTTTTCTCATATTCGATATATATTATAGAATGTAAGAATTTAAAAAAGAAAATTTAATGTTAAAATATTTAAATGAAAGGTCTGTTCGATAAGGTTTAAGAAAGTACTCGATGTGGGCCTTACCAAGACTTTCTCTGTCCAGATTGAAGTAAGACCCTAAAATGATGATAATTGAGATGAAATATGAATATAGCAAAAATCTGCATCTCAAATCAGCTCATTTGAGTATATGTCGAAAAGCGAGAAATAAATTCAAAAATGACGGTTAAGTCCATAGGCTGGACGAATTTTCGTAAATTACAAGTAGACTGAGATGATTGTTGATCAATTATTAGTGGTGAATAATTTTTCATGTAATAAGATTTTAGATCATGTGGATTGATAAAGGAAATTAAGCGTAAAAACATAAATTTACGCGATTTTATGGTTAGGGGTAATTTGGTAATTTTACTACCCATGACCGGTCAAACTCTCTTGAAAGTCAATAATTGACCATGTTTGACCTGAATATATAGAAAATAATAAAAACAAAATATAAATTCTGAATATAAACATATTAAAATAATGTTATGACATAAATGAAAATAATGAAATTGTAAAGAGTATTATGGTCATTTAACATAAGAGCTGGTCAAATTGGTCAAAGTTTGATCAGAATTGACCAAATAAATAAAATATAATAAAAATAAAACTAAAAATCTTGAATTATAAACAATAAAATATTGTCAATGGCATGAATGGTAATTATTGAATGTTTAGATAGGCATATTAGACTTTTTGATACATATCAGATTTTTAACGAAATAAAATAAGGGAAATTCTAAATGCAACCTAAAAATTACTAAACATAACCTATTTACTAATCACATCCAACACTTTTCTTATTTCTTTTTAGCGCAACCTAATTATTTCCTTAATCCCTAAAATACCCAGGCGCACAAACTAAAGCCATCGGCACAACCATTGACACAACCTATCGGCAGTAGCTGTTTTTCTTCCCTATTTCCATTTTCCACTTCATTTTCCATCGATTTCCACCAATTTTCTCCATCAAATCTGCGTTTCTTCATTGATTTGTAAGGTAAAATCTTCTATACTACTAATTTTATTTGTGATTTTGTTGTTTTTCATGTAAAGTGTAGAAGATAAATAGCATATATCTAGGGCACGAGCCTCACGGCAGTAAAAAGCCGTGAGGCTTTCGGGGCTCACGGCATTGCACAACCGTGAGGCTTGAAGGCCTCACGGCATCATTCTTTCGTGAGGCTTTATAGCCTCACTGGATAAGGCTTCCGTGAGCCTATAAAGCCTCACAGAAGAAGATATCATGAGGCTTAAGAGCCTCACGGTATCATCCTGCCGTGAGGCCTTGAAGCCTCACAGCAGCAGGCTCCCGTGAGGCAGTGGCTGTCGGAGTTAATGTTTATTATTATTAAATTTTTTAATTTTTAATTTATTATTAAATTTTGTTATTAATAAATTTTAATTTTTAATTGATTATTAAAATTTATTATTAATAAATTTTAATTTTTAATTATGTCATGAATTAAAATTAAATTTTATTAATAATATTTAATAATAAATTAAAAATTAAAAATTATTATTATTAAATTCTAATTTTAATTATGTCATTAAATTTGTAATAAGATAAATTTTTATTATATACTTTTTAATAAAATTAGTTTTTACAGATAGCACAATTACGAGAAGCCGAGTCATCGCGTGGTCGTAGTCGTCGCCGTATAGTGGCAACCATACAGGATCGGCTTCAGTCTGTGGTGGTTGGTGGTTATGATCAGCCTGTGGATGCATGGAGACAGGCCATTTACGATGTTGACAGCATGACACAACATTTGCCTTCAGATTTACCTCAAGCTCCACGTTTTGATCCACCATCAGAACCAGTTCCTCCACCATTGATCCCAAGATCAGCATCGACACCTCTACCGGTACCAGCGGCACCTCCTGCATCACCACCAGCGGTGGCACCTCCTGCACCTCCTACAACACCACCAGCAACAGCACCACAACCACCAGTAGATTTTATTTCTTATGTGAGATGGAGAGAGTAGACTTTTTTATATATTTAAATTTAATTTTGGAATAACATATTAATTTATTATCATTACGTTATCCATCGTCGATTTTTTTGTTTTATTTATATATATTAAACAAATAAGATATTTACATTAATAAATTATAAATGATTAAATAAATAAAATCAAACAAACAAATAAATTCAATCATCCTCCAAAAATTAAACAATTTATTAATTTTAAATATATAAATAAATATATAACTAAATAAATAAATAAAACTAAATAAATAAATAAAATAAATAAATTGTTAGCTTTAAATTGCCATACATATTTTGAAATGACAAAAACTTAAGTAAGCTTTAATGTTTTAATTCATTTGCCTTATCACACATGATTTTCTCAATACATTTTAAGTGATCATATCAAACATTAAGACCATGATTTAATGATATATTCTTATAGGTCTTAATTCTTTATAAATGTTTCGAATATTTTAGAAAATCACTTAATGAATTTTTGGACAATGTTTTCATCAAAGAAAGTCAAGAAAAACTCCCACAAAAGTGCCAATATGTTTTGGGTTGAATTAGGATCAAAGACCACATCATTTCTAACCCAAAAGTGCAGGAAAAATGCCATCTGGAAGAAAAGGATTGATCCCCTAGGGAAAGGGATCGATCCCTTTTTGGCAGAATGCCCCGGAAACAAGAAAATGAAGCATGGGATCGATCCCTTTGTGTCAGAATGTCCCCAACGGCTAGTTTCTGTGAGATACAACGGCTAGTTTCTGTTTTGGCTCCAACCAACGTCCACAAACCATCCAAGGGACTATAAATAGAGGCTTAGAAGCTAAAGGAAGTAAGAGGAACAACCAAGCAACATCTTTCATCATCTTATTCATCTTCCTCAAGCCTCAACATCAATTCAAGAGATAAAGAGTCTTCATCTTCTATCATTCATCTATTTCTTGTATTGCTTAGCATAAACTTTGTATAGGCTTTTCATTGTGCTTAAATTCTGTAATCATTTGCCTACCTAGAGGCCTCTCTTGATTACATTATTTGTAACCCACCATTCCTTGTAAAAAAGGGAGGTTTCTCTTAAGCCTTGAAAAAGAGGGAGGTTACTCTTTAGCCTAAGAAAAAGAGAGAGGTTTCTCTTGAGCCTAGAAAAAGAGGGAGGTTACTCTTGAACCTTGAAAAGAGGGATTGTAATCACAAATTCAAGATAGTGGATTTGGAGAAAATCCTTAGGAGCGTCTCAAGGTAGAGGACGTAGGCAAGGTTGCCGAACCTCTATAAATCGATTGTGTAAATCTCTCTTTCCCTACTCTCTTTAATTAATTGCAATTATATTGTGTTTATTGCATTGAACTTGGATTGCATGCTTGCCTAGCCTAGAGAACTTAGAAATTATTAATATAGGCTAGAGAATTTAGAGAAACCGAAAAACGAGCTTATAGTTAGTTAAAAACCGATTCACCCCCCTCTCGGTATCGCCTATAAGAGCCAACAATTGGTATCAGAGCTTGGGCTCGAGATTGAATTAGATTAACCTCTATCGAGCAAAACGATCTTAAATGGCTCACTTGAATGTAGGCACACCGCTAGGAGAAGAGGGACACTCATTAGTTAGACCTCCACTATTCAATGGTGAGAATTACTCTTATTGGAAAACTAGGATGATGTTATTTGTGCAATCTAATGACTATGAAGTGTGGAGAGTAATAGTTAATGGTCCTAGAATCCCAATAAAGAATGTAGATGGAAAAGATGTCCCTAAGAGTGAGGATGAGTGGGACACCAATGATATGAGATTGGCACAATTGAATGCCAAGGCTATGCACACCCTCTTTTGTGCATTAGGTCCAAATGAATATAATAGAGTGTCCCTATGTGAAAATGCTAAGTAAATATGGGACAAACTAGCCATCACACATGAAGGGACAAATCAAGTTAGAGATACCAAAGTAGGAATGCTCACACATGATTATGAGCTTTTTAGAATGAAAGAAAATGAGTCCATGAGTGATATGTAAACTAGATTTAATGACATAATCAATGGACTTAAAGCATTAGGCAAGACCTATTCCAATGTAGAAATGGTGAAAAAAATCTTGAATAGCTTGCCACAATCATGGGAGGCAAAGGTAACCGCAATAGAAGAGTCTAAAGATTCAAATACCTTGTCTCTAGATGAACTTATGGGCTCCCTACTTACATATGAGATGAAATTGAAAAGAAATGAAGAGCCTTCAAAGAAAGTACGGGTAGCACTTAAGTCTTCCACTCATGAGGATGATAGTGATGAAAGTAGAAATGAGGAAGAAAAGGAAATGGCAATGTTTGCCAAAAGATTCAATAGATTTATGAGAATGAAAGAGAGAGAGAGAGTAATAGGAGACACCATAGGGGAGAAACAAGTAGAAGAGAAAAGGACCACTTAGTGTGTTATGAGTGTAATGAACTAGGTCACACTAAGCTAGATTGCCCTTTACTTAGGAAAGAAAAGGATAGAAAATCTAAGAAGAAAGCATTTGTGGCTGCATGGTGCGATAGTGATAGCTCCGATGAGGAAAACATAGATGATGAGGTAGCTTACTCATGCTTTATGGCTATTAGTGACGATGAGGCTAGCTCTAGTTCTAGTGAAAATAATGATTTTACATTTGATGAGTTACAAGATGCTTTTAATGATTTAGCAAATGAATTTCAATGCATGAATTCTAAATATAAGAAAATCATTGCTAAATTGAAAATAGAAAATGAAGCCTTGACAAATGCTAAGCTAGAATTTGAAAAGAAATTAGAAGAGGCTAACTTGGAGATAAATGAGTTGAATAAAAAGAACTTAAACTTACATAACTCATTTACTAGGTTTTATATGGGTCAACAAAAGCTAGATCATATGTTAGAGACCCAAAGAGCTTTCTTTGACAAAGATGGGCTAGGATACAATGAAATACATAAAGAAACTCATCTTAGGAATTTCTTAGTAAGCAAAAATACTATGCATGATACATCTCTCACATGCTCACTATGTAATAGGATAGGCCACTCCTCACAAGCATGCACATATAGAAAAACTACCTTTAGAGGAAAAGTGGTTAGGAAGATGTGGATGCCAAAGCATGCAATAAATAATGATTTGAGCTTAAAATGGATCCCAAAAGGATCAAAAATTGTGAGCACTAACTCTCAAGGACCCAAGAAAATTTGGGTACCAAAGCATGCTTGAATTTATTTGTTGTAGGAGTGGTAGAGCATGGAATTACAAAGAAACAATGGGGATTGAATGCTCTACACACCTCATGGAGATTGCTTGTGCCAATGAGAAAAAGGAAGAGCTTGGAAATCCATCCTTAGCAAGGTGACAACAATTTCTCAAAGAATGGCTAATGGTGGATCCAACACCTCAAGGCAAAGCACTCTCAAGCAAAGGAGTTTTGTAAGCTTAATTCCTTGCTCTTTAAACTCTTTATTTGATTATTTGTGCTTTGATGAGAAAGTTGGTTGATGATTATTGGTGCATTTTGAGGCATGCTGAATGATTGGTTGATGATTAATGATGCATTTTGAATAAGCAAAAGGCATGATGAATGATTGTTGAATGCTTGATGGACTATTCTTGATGAATGAAGAGCATGTTTAATGATTTTGAAATGATTTTTGGTTTTCTGCATCTTGAGCAAGTTTGATATGTGTAGATAATATATTTAGTTGCTCAAAAGTTGTCAAATATGTCATATATGCAAAAATCCATGTCATGAGCCTTAATGAAGAATATGCATATTGGAAATCATGGCATGTTGTTCACAAGATGTATATTTTGATGATATAGGTGCTTGAAATCTATGTGAACAAGTTTGTTTTGATATATTTAAGTAATTCAATGCATTGGTTTTGCCAAAATATGCATAACTTTCAAAATGACCCCCTTTGAGGCCAAAAATACATTTAATTGTGAAAATTCTTCCAAAATTGTAAAATCTTTTGTAAAATGGTTTTTCATTCATGTTTTTCATTCATACAAGTCCAAAATCATGTTTCACAGATGTTTAAACCCTTACTTGGACTTAAAATACTTAAAAACGAAGATTTGGTACCTCACAAGTTGGATTTTCTGTCAAAAATCTGCAGAACCAAGATGAGGGATCGATCCCTCTACATATAGGATCGATCCCTTTGGAAAAACATGTAGGAAACATGCTTCTGGAGTTAAGGGATCGATCCCTTTTCTCATAGGATCGATCCCTCTAGGCAAATTATGTCATTTTTTGCATTTTTAAGCCTTAGTTGAGAAGTTTTCTTAATTCTTTTGATATCCTTTTTCTTCTCAACTTAAAATTCATTGTTTTAACTTCTTTTTGATGATCTTTAATGTATGAAAATTCATTTTTCATTGATATCATGCCTCAACTTCATCAATTTGAATCATTTCCAACAAAATGGTATCACTTCCAACAATCAATATCATTTTTCTTGAGCTCACAAGTGTAAAATCATTTTTCTTGATTGAAAACATTCATGATTTGCATAACTCTTGAATTAATCTTGAAACATACTTTCAATGAATGCTTAAACGTAATTTTGAGATTTATTTCAATGATTTATGGATATATTTGAGAATTTGATGAACTTGTGCATAATGAGTGTTTTTCATATCTTTTGTTCATCTTAGTCAAGCATGCTTATAGGATTATGTCTCTTGGCTTGACTTATCAATTCCACACTAGGTTTCATGATAATTTTACATCTAGTGGATTGATTCCAAATGTAAATTCAATAATTGGTAATAGTCATTGGCCTATAATGTATGATGGTAAATGGATCCTAAATGTTCAAATGCATGAAACTTTATCATCCTTGTACTTAAAGAACTAGGGTCTTAATGACAACACCAACATTCAAAGATAAATGCAAACTTGAACATATGTTTTTTGATTGATATCCATGCATTTATTCTTGATTGTTTTGATGTTGAACTTACATGCTTGCTTGAGTTGAATCAATAATCATGCCTATGAGATGAGAATAGTTGTTTTCATGATATTATATGCTTAACCTCACTCATAGTTTATGGATTTTAATGATAAAATATATCTTAGCTTGATAATATTGATTCACTTAGGTGAAGCCATTTTAATTAAAATAGCATATACCCTCTAGAACATTAAATGATGATAACAACTAGGGATATGGCTATCAATTGATTAAAATAAATCTTTCCTTGCTCATAATTGGTTAAGGATTTGAATTGAAAATGAGCATAGGATTATTGTGCTTGAAACCATGAAAGAAAATGTGTTTGCTTGAATATCTTGTTTTTTTTTTTAATCTTCCATGTGGTATAAATTTGTGAATATGAATCTGGATTAATTCCTTATAATAGTATGCTAATGATTGATTGATCCATATACATACTTGATGATGTGTGTAATTGTGTTCTTGCATTTTTAGAATGATTATTTTCTTGACATGAACACACTACACATAGATATTGGATTCATGCAAAATGCTTAAGTCAACCATTAGTAACAATTGGTATTTAGATTGAAATAACACTTAGTATCATTGGCAACCATATTTTCACTAATTGGTAAGCCAAATCTAAATTGCCAATTGATATGAGCTTTAAATTGACAATTCTTCTCATGCTCTTTAGATTGAAATGACTAATAGAGAAGAATTCTCTTAGGATATTCTTGCATGAAACTCTTGTGTGCTAGAATTTGTAGTTAATTGTTATATATCTTAATTCTAGGCACAATATTTCTTGAAAATGATTTATGAGCACATGCATATGATATGTTATCTAATTTTAGCTCATAATCATGATATATTACCATGCACCTTAGTTGGACCTTAGAGAACAATTGATATACTTAGGTGCTTGCTTAACTTCTTACCAATTGGAACCTTCTTGCAAAATTACTTATCAACAATTGGTATCAAAATTATTTATAAACAATTGGTATAGGATCATAAGTCATATTCATTGCATGAATATTTCATACTCTTTGTGAATATTGACTTATTTATTTGTGCTATGAGTCCCATGTACTAACATGTTTCTTGTTGGATGGAGCATTTTTATCTCTTCTCACATGGCCATAATTTTAGGGGGAGCATATTTTTTATTATTTTTCTTTCTTTTTGCTATGACAAAAAGGGGGAGAGATATTAAGGGGGAGAGATAATGGGGAAATAGTTTGAAAATTCACTTTCAAAACCCATGCTTATATTAAGGGGGAGCTTTGTAAAATCCTGCTTTATTTGAGGGGGAGTATTTTATCAAAGAATTTTCAAAGCAAATTTACAGTAAGTTTTGTCATATCAAAAAGGAGGAGATTGTTAGCTTTAAATTGCCATACATATTTTGAAATGACAAAAACTTAAGTAAGCTTTAATGTTTTAATTCATATTGTAAATTTGCCTTATCACACATGATTTTCTCAATACATTTTAAGTGATCATATCAAACATTAAGACCATGATTTAATGATATATTCTTATGAGTCTTAATTCTTTATAAATGTTTTGAATATTTTAGAAAATTACTTAATGAATTTTTGGACAATGTTTTCATCAAAGAAAGTCAAGAAAAACTCCCACAAAAGTGCCAATATGTTTTGGGTTGAATTAGGATCAAAGACCACATCATTTCTAACCCAAAAGTGCAGGAAAAATGCCATCTGGAAGAAAAGGATCGATCCCCTAGGGAAAGGGATCGATCCCTTTTTGGCAGAATGCCTCGGAAGCAAGAAAATGAAGCATGGGATCGATCCCTTAAGGAAAGGGATCGATCCCTTTGTGTCAGAATGTCCCCAACGGCTAGTTTCTGTGAGATACAACGGCTAGTTTCTGTGAGATACAACGGCTAGTTTCTGTTTTGGCTCCAACCAACGTCCACAAACCATCCAAGGGACTATAAATAGAGGCTTAGAAGCTAAAGAGAGTAAGAGGAACAACCAAGCAACATCTTTCATCATCTTATTCATCTTCCTCAAGCCTCAACATCAATTCAAGAGATAAAGAGTCTTCATCTTCTATCATTCATCTATTTCTTGTATTGCTTAGCACAAACTTTGTATAGGCTTCTCATTGTGCTTAAATTCTGTAATCATTTGCCTACCTAGAAGCCTCTCTTGATTACATTATTTGTAACCCACCATTCCTTGTAAAAAGGGGAGGTTTCTCTTAAGCCTTGAAAAAGAGGGAGGTTACTCTTTAGCCTAAGAAAAAGAGAGAGGTTTCTCTTGAGCCTAGAAAAAGAGGGAGGTTACTCTTGAGCCTTGAAAAGAGGGATTGTAATCACAAATTCAAGATAGTGGATTTGGAGAAAATCCTTGGGAGCGTCTCAAGGTAGAGGACGTAGGCAAGGTTGCCGAACCTCTATAAATCGATTGTGTAAATCTCTCTTTCCCTACTCTCTTTAATTAATTGCAATTATATTGTGTTTATTGCATTGAACTTGGATTGCATGCTTGCCTAGCCTAGAGAACTTAGAAATTATTAATATAGGCTAGAGAATTTAGAGAAACAGAAAAACGAGCTTATAGTTAGTTAAAAACCGATTCACCCCCCCTCTCGGTATCGCCTATAAGAGCCAACATAAATAAATAAAGTTTTAATTTACTATCTTTTTTCACTCATGCCCAATTATGTTTAACCTTTGACATGAATCATACATAATTTTTTTAACATCGCAATAAACTTTCCCAAATTTCACTTTAGAAATCTCGAAAAAACATAACTCTTTGTCAACACATTTTTTTAAATAACAAGATATCATAAATAAATTGTATATGATTAAATAAATAAAATACTCATAAATAAAAACGATAATATTTACGATACAAAATAAAATAAGAAAAAAGAAATAAAAATCATGGCTCATCCAGATTAATTGTTTTTTGAGTAGCAACATCTGTGTTTGACGCAAACAATAACTTGAAATCCTCGATACAAGATACATATGGGAGCTCCCACTCTCGAGCACATTCATATCTATACTTGTGCCAATTGCATGCAATCGGAGGTATCGGTGCTCTTGGATCCATAATGACCTACAAAATTTATTATATTTAGTTGAATCGGACTTTAAACTAACAATATTTAAGCATCCATAATGCTAGACTTTAATCATGACCCATACCTGAACAAAATGACAATTGCTTACAAATCCAATAGCAATTAACCTATGCTACAGTGGTGGAGGTGCAATAGATCTAAGTGGGAGATATGCCAAGCACTGTCTCAAAGACAAATGGACAAGCTGTGACAACCGCGACTTTATGATCTTAAAAAAAGAAAAAAATGAATATATTGTCGGGAATATTTGGATTATTAAAATTGTGAGAATTATACGGATTATGAAATGATGAAGTAAGCATGAGAATCAAGAGAATTTGTTCACGAGGAATATGAAGATTAAGGAAGTATAAGAATTAATTAGTTGGAAATAATTTAATTGAAAGTTTAGAAATTATAAACATTTATTTTATGATTGATAAGGATACATTAAAAGGAAATAAAGAACTTATCTGGTGGATTAAAGTATTTTTATGAGTTACATGAGATTTAATTATTTAAATTATTGATGAAACTTAAGGAACTTGATATTAGCAAATATTTAAGAAATTTGAGGACAAATAATGGACAGTAGGTATAATATAAATATGACAAGATATATATAATAAACACAAAGAGAAAATGGAAATTAATAATGTATTATAAATATAATTAAAAATTATATAATATAAATAAAAAATGGAATTAGTGGAGTTTGATGGGAAAATCCCCACCAAACCCACGTTGATGGTCTGCCAAATGCAGACCATCACCATCCCTTCTTGTTGACTTAAATATAAGCCAAATAAAGGAAAAAAAATAGAAAAAGGGAAGAAAGAATCGAAGAGAGAAGAAATAACACCGGCAGAGAGAGGGAGAGGAAGGAAGAGGCTGCCAGCGGTGGAGGAAAGAAGAAGGGGTAAGGAAGAGTGAATCGGAAAAAGGGTACTGGTTAAAAAAAAAAACTAAGAAGCTGAACACAGGGATGGGCTGAAGAGAGATCGAAAGAGAAGAGAGGAGATAGAGGGCTGAGTTCAGTGAAAATTGGAAATGAGGAAACAAAGCAGCTGAGGGTCCTGATTTGGGGTCTTTCAGGCTGGGTTGTTGTGGCGTTTTGGGGGCTGAAAAATGGTTCTCGATAGGGGCCTTCTTGGACTGAGATGGTTGCTGAAAAAATGCTCCTTTAGTGTTGATCCTTGGCTAAGTTGGGTGGCTGTAGCAAGGCTTCGAATAAGGTTCAATAGGGGTTGAAAGGCTGAAGGTAGGGGCGGACATGGATGTGGTATAGAGCTAAGTTTAAGGTGTTCAAGGGTTTAGAATAGAGGCTTGGTTACTGGTTTTTCGAAAACAGGGAAGATGTTGAGGATTTTTGGGGCTAAGTAGTGGCAGGAAACAGTCTAAAACCAGGGTTGTTTATAGCTAAAACAAAGTGGATTTAGGTGCTGGCTTATGCAGGATCTTTGTGGCTTTTAAAGGTTGTCACTGAAGCTACCTTGGAGCTGAGAATGTGGCTACTGTTGGGACAGCCTTTGAGCTATCGTAAAGGGCTGAATGTGGCATTATTAGGGTAGCTTTTGAGGCACCGAAAAAGGGTAAATGTGGCTGGATTGGTGCGGTGAATCAAGGCTGTCTTAGGACAGTTTTGGGAGCCCAAAACCTAAAAGTAAAATAAAGGTGTTAAGGGCTACTGTAAGTGCTGATCAAGGCCAGAAAATGATGCTGAAGTGAGACTCCTTTGGCTGAAAATTGAAGGTTTAAAAGGTAAAATTTTAAAGGGGCAAAAGCTTGCTGCCATTGAGGATTGGTTCGGCATTACATAAGGCTGAATTGTTACTTGTTCGAGGACTATTTTGGATGACTAATTGGCACTGAAAATGGTGGTTTTCTTTGAAGGCTGGTTTGAGGCATTTTAAGGCTGGTTTTGGAGTTGTTGAGAGTAGCATTATAAGACTGTTAAAGTGGCTAAGTCTTAAGGCTTGGTGGCCTTTTTGACATGTAAAGGCTGAGCAACAGGGGTTGCTCATGATAACCGGGATAGAGAGGATATAGAAGAAAAGAAAAGAAGGAAAGGAAAAAACAAAGGAAAAGAGGAAGCAAATTTCACGTTTAGCTGTGCTAATATCGAAACTCGGTAAGAGACGCCGATTTAAATTTTATTAAATATTTAGAATTTTATTGGACTAAAATTAAGTCGAATTGATTATATTTGAACGTGTAGCGCTACGTGAAGGCGACAAACACGGATCTAGTAAATCACGAAGTGCGCGCACACTATACTTTAAATGGGTAAGATGACTTTGTGATGCCACTTTTATAAAATTAATTAGAAAATAAACTTGTGTAAATTGATGCTAATCCAATGCAATCGTGTTTAAATTTGTAGCACGGCACTTAGGCAACAACTAAATCCAAGCTACGCTCGACGCTTGAGCCTCGAGCATAGGAGTAGGTAAGACATTTAAACGAGTCTGTAGAAGATTTATATTGTGTAGATCATATAATATCGCTTAATCGAATGAACTGAAGGCATAATGATTTTAATATTGATTTAGTGATCTTATAGCCGAATATTGACTTTGGAGAATTATTGAGGAATTTGGACACATGATGATGTTCTAATGGATAAATGATCTCGATTTTTGGTTGTGGATAAGTTTTGGACTTAATATTAATGATATTGCATTATCTTGATATTTTGATAATTTTCTTTTTTTTATAATATTTAAATTTCGTGAAGTACTAAGAGGACCCATATTGGTGATAGGGGTCTTAGCATTGGTATTGTGAAATTAAGTTGTGACAATTGGACATGATTTGTACATGTTTGATCTTATTGAAATTGAGGTTGAGTCTCGACATAGTTTAATCGTTGATATATTTAAATAAGTGAATGTCGAACTTGTGACTATATAGTGTCTGTTAGTTATAACTCTAAAGTAGGCTTGAATGATGATATCAATACTTACTTAATTTCGATATCATGGTATAAAATGGTTGGGATACGATTTGTTGAGGAAATTAGCTAAATCTTTTGTGTGGATAAATTGCTTTGGAATGATTCAGTAAGACCTTTATCTAATTTTATGATATTATTATATTGTTTTATAAGCCATATGAAAATGATTTGAAACTGTGATGATTGTAAGATAGTTAATGAAATTGGATATCAAGTCGGAATTGTGATCATGTGTCAAAATGTTAAACCATTGATGGATTGGATAGGTGACTATTGACATTGTAAATTTTAAAATATATACCTTAGCGTGTGACTAAGCATGACGAGGTCAAAATTTTGAGATGGAAATGAATTTAATTGTAGTGAATCGGAGCGATGAGAGGACTTACCTTCTATTGAAAGCTCGAGGAAGAAGGATTGCTAAATGTATAAGGTAAGTGAGTTAAGTAAAGTTTGTTAGCACCATCTTGTAAGAATAATTTAAACCTTATAAATTCGTTTATGCTTAGGTTGGATTGAAACTTATTTTCTGCTTTGCGTGTTGTGGCCAGCCAAACGTGCATGTTAAATGAAATGAACTGATGCATATATGCATTTATGTATAGCATGTTTTGAGTTTAATTACTTAATATTTATATTTTAATGACTTGCATCATATTTTATATTTGCAAAGTCTTGGTTTGAACTGACATTTGAAATAAATCGAAAGTTCTTTATATTTCGAACTCAAAATCGATTAATAGTGATTTGGAATCCGTGGAAGCCAAGTGCTACACGAGGAAATTGATTTCAAACTATTTTTGAGTGCAGGCATATCCTACGACCTTTGGGTCATTTCTAGCCTATCGAGCTTAGCTCTAGGCCCTATTGCCCGTCTATCGAGCTTTGTGCTCTAGACCATTGTATTGTACCTATCAAGCCTAGTGCTCTAGGTAGATTGTTACTTGTTTGGAAAACCAGCAGGCAAGTTCCTGCTCTTGACTGATCAGTGAGACTGGATATTGTTCTATGGCCATAGATTTAGTGTTGCTTGCGACACCATTCCATCGCTAGCTAGGATGGATATCGACTAATTGATTGATTGAGGATTATTGCCTAAACTCTACATGCCACTGTTTTATTATTAATATCAATTTCAGTGAATTGAGGCTTACGCCTAAAGTGAAAAGTGATCGGTTTGAAATCATTTTAAGAGATTTAAGGCTTATGCCTAAAAGCGACAAATAATCGATTTGGTATCAATTTTAGTGAATTGAGGCATATTCCTAAAGTGAAAATGATCTATTTGAAATCGTTTTAAATGATTTAAGGCTTACGCCTAAACTGATAGGTGATCATTTTTGAAATCGTTTTTAGTGAATCAAGGCTATACGCCTAATATCTATTGATTATCGTTTTGTGATCTAATTGATTTATAGAAAATGTATAGTTATTGATTTCAAATGAATACACAGTAATTGATTTCTCAAAGTGCATAATTATTGATTTTAAAACGAATGCATAGTAATCGATTTATTAAAGTGCATAGTCATTGATTTAAAATGAATGCAAAGTAATTGATTTATCAAGTGCATGATGTTTTGGCTTTATCGAAGTGCGTGGTGTGTTGAATTTAAGCGAAATGCATAATGAATCGATTTGATTGGAATGAATAGTAAGTTTGATTTAAATAAAGTGCAAATTGAAAGCGTTTTAAAACTGAAGTGCACGAAGAAAGGATTTGTCTTAAGACCATGTTTAAACATCATGCTTACTTGTTACTTTAGCATTATTTTCTACATATGCATGTAGATCGACATGAGACTAACATGCATTTACTTAAGCTACTTACTGAGCCGTGGTTTTGCTCACCCCTTTCTAATATCATCGCAGATCACACAAGCTAAAGTCCATGCCCAGAGTTTTTGTGTGGGCCTTGGGGATTGTACCAAGTAGTGGTACTTGTTTAAGTCCTTCGAGTGCTGCTTTTGTTATTTTAAGGTATATGAAATTTTATACATTATGTTGGTTATCATGTATAGACATTATGCAATGCACAGTACATGTTTATTAGAAACATTTTGGGATGTAACTTAGGATTGCATTAGATTATTATAGACTAGAATAATTATTAAGTACAATCCGATATGTGCTTATGGTATGATAACTACGAATTTTATGGAAGGTGAAAATGTTAATTGATGATTCTGGGATTGTGTAGTGTATAATAATGTAAACTATGGATTGTGGAGTTGAGATATGATATTGAAAATTATATATATTTTTGCAGGTTAATTAACTGAGGAAAATTGATTTTATATAAGGGGGAGTTTTCGATCTTTTTCTTTCACCAATTTAACATTGAATCAAAATATAATTAAGTTGAGTTGTTTAAGAGATAGTAAATTAAATGGGGAATGTAAATCAAATTAAGAAATGCGAAGTTAGATTAGAAGCGACACTGACACCAAATACAAACATTAAAGTGAAAAGAAAAATTTAGTTCATAAATTTGGTAAATAGTAAATAAAGTTTGAGTGTTAAATGTACGTCACAGCCTTCGGGTCGTTACACAAGCACAATGTCATACCGTGATGCTATCAGATGACCCATATTTTGTAAGGTCATCCAATTATCCTTATAAGCTATGGTGTTGAAACAAACCAAGGACTGCATCAATTCATCAACACGCTCTTGGCTTCCATAGATATATACATAATCATCTCGGTAATTTATTAACTCATCTATCAAATCTCTTCGCACTTGTGGCCATGCATCTGCACCCATGCCCAACAACCCAGCGATAGCTCTAAATCCACAGTGTCCATCAAACTCTACATCAACAACACTGTGAATGTACTGACATATCTCCACTCGAAAAGAATCAAGATATCGAATCTTGCCTATTGGACGATGCACGGGTAATTTCTTCCTCTTATTCGCTAGTTTCATTGAACTTGCTGTTATTGGTGTAATAGTAGTGTCATGACCAGATTCAACAATCTCAAAATAAGAAGGATCGCTTCGAGTTGATGTGTCTATCTTTACTGCTCAAGAACGACCTTTTGTCTTAGCCTTTTCGATCGAAGGAACTAGAAATATTGTTGCTGGCTCACCTAGTTCTCTCAACTTCTTCTTCAAGACTCGTTTTCCTGAAATATCACATTCATTAAACCAATTGACAATCATCTCCCACTCAGCATCCAATGTCAACTGTTGCATGTCATCATCTTTTGACTTCGTCAAATCCAATTTTGACCAATGTGAATGCACAGCAGATAAAGGAATTGGTTGTCCAAACCATATATATCTAGCAATCTCATGAGCACATGGCAACCCATGTGTGCTTCTTAACACACAACCACATGAGAAATGATCAATATTTGTACTCTTTGCCCGCTCTGCCTCCTTAAATATCATATTCAGTGCTGATCCTGACATCAACCCTCGTAACTCCTTGAATAATGAAGACTTGAAGTTGTGTTCAATAATGGTAAGACTTGCCTCAAATGAAGCTTTTATGTCTGTATGTTGTAGCTCAATCAAGGAGTTGATAACTGTCCAAGATGTTTCAAAATCACATTGAGATGATCCAAGGTGTCTTTTCAATTTTGCATGTGCACTCTCTGCTTTACAACAAATTATGAAATGCATTCATTATAAATTCAAAATATTATTTAACACAAACATAAACTTAAAAGATGATGTTAAACGTACCTATTAGTTGTTACATTGCCGAAGTGCATCACTCTATTAGTCCAAGCTGCAACAAATCGCTCTTTATGTTTATCCAACCAAGTATCCTTCACATATTGCAATGTATCTGGATAATTATGGTAATCTAATTGCATCGAGCTAAAATGCCTCTCATACTCCTCCTCCATTAATGAAAACATAAGAACGCTCTAAGATGCCATGAATGTGTCCCATCTATCCTTGCGCTCAAAATACTTTTTGTAGTAAGCAAGCACATTCTTCGATATGTGCCATCTGCATAATAGATTGGTTGCTCCCGGAAACACTATTGCAACTGCATTCATCAATGCCAAATCTCGATCAGTAACAATGACAGATGGTGATGCAACACACGACATTAAACTTTGTAACTTTTGCAACACCCAAGTGTAGTTGTCTTGACGCTCGGCTTCCATATACACAAATGCAACCGAAAAAGTCATATCTGTTGATGTCACACCAACGATCTCGAGGAGTATGAGCCTATATTTATTGGTTTTGTATGTGCAGTCCATAATCAACACATGTGGAAAAGCATGCAACAACTCTATCGATGTAGGATGTGGCCAAAACAAGTCTTTGACAACATTAGTTGACTCATCACTATGATGCCACTCCACATATGAACATTCATTTAATTGTTTCATCAGTTGTTGCATTTGAGACCTACCAGCTTTCTCAATCAATTTGAAGCTGTGCCGTTCATTATAAATAGTCTTGATAGTGCTGACATTCTTTTCATTCTTGTTTTTCAAAGTTATGAGTATATTTCGTGGTTTTACCATGTTTTTGGTCATTTCAGCAACTATATCCTTCTTTTTGACTGACAATCTTGCTGCAAATGAATAACCCTCAAACTGTTTAGCAGGCATATGATTATGCAACCCACTAACTACTTTAACTCCCTACTCATCGTCATTCTCCAACTTTACACCATGTAGCTCAAATGGACAACCACACTTCTTCGTTCCCATACCCTTATGACATAATTTATCCGCTATTTCTTTCTTCTTTGACTCCTTGAATTTTTCACTTCGTTCACATGAGAGTTTTAATCTAGGTTTTCTTGCAAAAATTGCTGCTTCAGATGCTTTAATCACAACTAAAAAGCCTAAATTTCTTCTGACCTCCCTTGCCATGAAATCAATGATTCTCGAGTAGGAAAAACCTATACAATTTACAAATATTAATTAACTTTTTATTCAAGATAATTATGGTTCACCGTCTCATACCTTATCCGTAGAAAATGCAAATGTACAATCGAATTGATTAAACGTTGCTTCTTGCTGAAAAACAACTAATCTTCTATCATTCTACAAAATTAAAACAAATAATTAGTTTTATTAAATAAATAAACAAATAAATATATCATAATATTAAAAAAAATACAACTCCTGGAAGTGGACTTCCGGGAGCTCTTAAGGGATCCCGAAAGTGGACTTCCGGGAGGACTCAAGGGCTCCCAGAAGTGCACTTCCGAGAGCACTCAGAAACTTCCGAAAATTCACTTTCGCGAGTTTTGTAAACCTAGTTTTTGGGGTTTTTCAAACCAAAAGTTTTTAAAACTTTAATAAAATGCAGCATACCTCTCCATATATCTCTGCTTTGTTGTTTATATCTTCATCTTCTTCATAATTTTTCTTAGAAGCATCAGATTCGTAATCCATATTAGCAAATTAAACAGATTTTGAGTGGATAGGAGAGTGAATGAAAAGTGAAAGAAAGCTTACAGATGGCTGAGTTTAGGTTGTTATAAGGGTAAAATAGTCATTTTATTTAAAGGCATTAAAAATTAAAAAACATCGACTGTGTTTAGTGAAACCGAGGCTACATTTAGAAGCTCCTATAAAATAAAATTTAAATGATAAAATAGAGCAGAAAATAGCCATCTTCAACCTAGTAGCACCGACCTTCGCCTGTTACATGTTTCCTCTTCATTTCTTCTTAAGGTTCCTCATGTTAATCTTGTAAAGCCCCACCTTTCTTCCATCAATCCATTTAATTCACTTCACAAAACTTGTTCTTTACCTTAAGAACATATTAAATCTAGAAATTAAAGGCTGAATTGATGGAAAGCGGGACTGGTTTGGCTGCAATTCAGTTCTGGTTGAGAGGAAGTTATGAGGTAATAATGTTTCCTTGAATTCAACCATGGTTTTGGTAATGTTTTATGGATAAATCATATGTTTATGGATTAGAATGAAATAAAAATTAGATGTAGACACTTCTTGTGGGTTCGATCATGAAAGGAAATTTGAGGATTTTAATGTATGATTGGGTAGGAACTAGTAGTAGATGATGAATGAGGCTTGATTGGAATTGGGTTATGGTGATGATGTTGCAAAACAAGCGAAGTGGCGTTAGAAGGGTACTGCCAGCCATGTGTGGACTGTATAAAGGTGATGAAATTTTAATGAATTAAAGATGTTTGATATAAGTCCTAAGTAAGTTGATGAGGGTTATGAAATTGAAATTGAATAGAGAATAAAAATCATAAGGATATGCTAATTGGAGGCTTACGGGTATGGAAGAAAGATGAAGAAGTGTTGGGTTGATTTTATTAAGTGATGATTTTAAATTTTATATGGTAATGAAAAATGATTAATTGTAAAGTTAAAATTGGAGAAAACGCAAATAAATTTTATTGTAAATATGTTTAAGTATTCAAGAAGAAAATAAGAATAACTAAGGAAATAATAATTGGTCATAATGTGAGAATATGATAATTGGTGAAAATCTTGATTTGTGGAGTGAGAGTAAAATGAAAAATGGAACATGAAAAGTGATATTCATGAAATAGGAAATTGGAAAGATAATTAATATTTGACAAAAGAAGCTTTGGGCCAAAACATGAATTAGGGAGGATTATGCTAACTCTTTAATTTAAAAGTTAAAGAATGGTAATTAAATGGTAGCAAGAGAGAGTAGGAAATTAAATTCATGAAATGAGAATTGAGGAAGAAGAATGAATTTTGGGACCAATTGGAGTACTCAGGCTAATTATATTTTTATGGAATGTTGAATTTTGATGGTTAATGAGTAAGAAATAATATAGTAAAATTAATAAGAATGTTGGTAGAAGTAAATTAGAAAGAAGATAAATTATGTGCAAGAAGAAGAATGTGGATTAGGTTTGGAAATGTCACGACCCGAAGGCCGTGACGTACACTTATCACTCCATTTACCAATTACCAATTTTACGAACTAGATTTTTCTTTTCACTTTAAAGTTTGCATTCGGTGTCAGTGTCCTCTTTAAACTAACTTCACGTTCTTAACTTGATTTGTATTCATTATTTTTTGTCATTTCTTAAGATTATTCGACTTAGTATCCTTGTTTTTAATATTAGGCCATTAAAAGAAAAACGTCGAAAACTCCCCCTTATATAAAATTGACTTTCCCCAGCTAATTAACCTGCAATAAATTCAACTAATTCCAGCCACATATCTCAGCCCAAAGTTTCGTAGTTCATTTCACTATATACTACACATACTTCCAAAATCAACAATTATATATAAGAGACAATTTACAGCTCAAAATCATCACAGTTCACTTCTCGGATCGTACTCGATAATCATAAAAACCTATAATAATCTAGGATGATCCTAAGTTACATCCCAAAAGCAATCCCATAAGCATGTATTGTGCAAACTTAACATGTCATACATGGATAACAAAATAATCGATATTATACCTCAAATGCAACAAAAACAGCACTCGGAGGATTCAGACCGATATAGCTACTCAAAGTATGTCCCCGAGGCTTCGCACCCAAACTCCAAGTGGGAGCCTAACTGGTATGATCTGCGATGTTATTAATAAGGGGTGAGCAAAACCACGGCTCAGTAAGTAGCTTAAGTAAATGCATGCTAGACTCATGTCGTTCTATATGCACGTGTGGAAAACAATACCGAAGTAATAAGCGAACTCGATACTTAATGCATGATTATAAACCAAACACTTCTTTATGCATTGCTGTTATAGAACGCTTTCAATATGCACTTAATTAAAACAAAACTTACTACGCAATTCATTTAAATGAGTTCGCTATGCCTTCGGTTGGATTCAGTATGTTGTGCAATTCAAATAAACTATTGGTATAATTCGATAAGTCAATCGGTAATTACTTTGATAAAACAATCAATAAGCATTCGATAACGATCAATAAGTATTGCAATCATTTCGATCCATATAGATTTTCAAGAACACATTAGTCATAAATCAAGAAAATCGATAACGATTAGGCATATTGCCTCAGTTCACTAAAAGCAGTATTAGAAATGGAACAATGGTAAGTAGAGATTAGGCAATGATCCTCAATCAATCAATCAATCGATATCCATCCTAGCTAGCGATGGAATGGTGTCGCAAGCAACACTAAATCTATAGCCATAGAACGAGATCTAGTCTCGCTGATCAGTCGAGAGCTGGAACTTGCCTGTTGGTTTTCCAGACAAGTATCAATCTACTTAGAGCACTAGGCTCGATAGATATAATACGATAGTCTAGAGCACAAAGCTCAATAGACGGGCTATAAGGCCTAGAGCTAAGCTCGATAGGCTATAAGTGACCCGAGGGTCGTAGGACATGCCTGTACTCAAAAACAATTTGAAATCAATTTCCTTGCGTAGCACTTGGCTTCCACGTATTCCAAATCAGTATTAAATCAGTTTTGAGTTCGAAATATAAAGGACTTTCGATTTATTTCAAATGTTGGTTCAAACCAAGACTTTGCAAATATAACATATGATGCAAGTCATCTAAAACATAAACATTACGAAATTGAACTCAAAACATGCTATACGTAAATGCATGTATGCATCGGTTCATTTCAATTAACATGTACGCTTGGCTGGCCACAATACTCAAAGCAGAGAATAAGTTCCGATCCAGCCCAAGCATAAACGAATTTATAAAATTAAACCATTCCTACGAGATGGTGCTATCAAGCTTTACTTAACCCACTTACCTCGAGGCTTGAAATTTTCCTTCTCGTGCCTTTGAGTCCGTACTCAAGTCCCTGCACCGCTCCGATTCACTACACAAAATTATTGACATTTTCAATAATTCTTCGTCATTATACTTAATCGTGCACCAAAACAAGTGTCTTAGAACCACCGTTCATTTCAGCTTACTACTAAGTCCAAAATCGACTCCTTATCATCTTTCGAGATATACCGATAAGTTCTAATCCTTATTCATATATATTTAAAATATATGTATACCTATACACACATATATTTGCTTATATATATGTATATTCCAATATGTCTCTATATGCTCATCCTATTCTTTTTTTTTTTCCATGTAATTATTCGTTCTATATGTATACATGTATGTATATGTGCATATATATTTTATACATGTATATATTACCGTATTGGTATACATGTATATCGATCCTTCATAACCTAGATATTTTTATTTGAATTCTCACACCAAGTTTCATTCCCCAAATTCTTATTTAATAACACATGGATATTAGTAAGTATGCAATATATTCAGATTGCATTAAAGTAAAATCATTTAAATTAGAACCTATGTTGTTCCTCCTCTTAGAGTTCAGTATGTATATATATATATATACATGCGTAATACATGATCACATTTTTATTCCTTATCATCATGTCCATGGAATATATAAATATATATATTCATACATTTATATATAAAAATATATATATGTATGTATATAATTCCTTCAAAACCGAGCATATAAATTCTCAACTTAAAGATTTATATTTCCAAGCTTCCAATCAATATTCCTCAATTCACTAAAATTTTCAATGCTTAATTCTCTTAATGTGGCCTATAAATTTCCATTTTTGCAAATCAAACTCTTACCTACTTACTCCCTTGATTCCAAGCTAGCCAACCTCCTTTGCGTTGCCAGTTGTTGGACAAAGAATGAAATGTTTGGCTATTGTCTTCTTTACTCGAGAGAGACAGCTCCAATTCCAGCCACTAGTCTACCCTCTTCAGTTTTTTTGTCTTCGATGATTAAACCTCTATCATTAGCCACATTAACATGTTCACAATGAACCTTGCTAAAGCTTCAGTCAACAGCCTCAAAGTAGCCACCAAAACAAGTCCAATGCCAACTTTAAGTAACATCTAAAATTCAACTTACAACAGTATTAATTTACCACTGTGACTAGCTAAAGAGATCAGCCCCCCTTACTGTCTCAATGTAGCAGTTCAAGCACACCAAGGCTAGAACCTAATTAGTCTGAAAAAACTCAAGTTTTACGCCACTTCCAGCCTTGAATCCAACTTCGAACACCTTCTATCCAATCCCCAGCTTTAATGCCACCAACACTGTTCAAACGCCCACTAGAACACACTTATAGATCAGCTAAAATAACCCCCCAAGCTGTCCTATTCAACCAGATTTTTTTGACCAAGCTTCAGGATTTTCCTTCACTTGGAGCTGCTGCCCTTCTTGTTATATCCACCAGTCATCACGTCTCAGCCCCAACCTCAACCGTAGGTCAGTGTTCCAAGTGCCATTGTTCAGCCAATATCCAGCCTACTCAGCCACCATTTACCTCTATCACACGTTCCCTTTATGGCTTCCTGAAAATCAAGTTTTTCAGCCTTCAAACCAGTCATAAAACCTAACCTAACAACAGTCTTAACTAGTATCTAAAGCCCACATTAATTTCCTTTTTGCTTACTGACCTTGTTGATCAACCGAAGATCACTTTGCTGTTGCAATTTTCTTTCCCTCTTCCTCTTTTTTGGTTTGCTGCAGTAATCTTTTTCCTTCTCCAGCTCATTTCTTTCTCTCCTTCACTGCATTTCTCCTTTGTGTTTGGTCGAGACCCCTTCTCCTTTCTCTTCTTTCTTTTTCTCCTTCCTTTCCGACCGAGATCCCTCTTTTCCTTTCTTTCTTTCCTTCCTTTTCTTTGGTCGGGGTTCCTCTGTTTCGTTTGGTTGTAGCTTGGCCCTCTTTAAGTCTTTCTTTTATTTTGTTTCCTTTTCTTTTACCTGACCTAGCGCTAGCCTCTGTCTATTTTTTTTATCGGGTTACTGTCTCATTTCCGTTTGGCAGAAGCAAAGCTTCTGCCTTTCTTTTATTCACAGACCTGCTCCCACGTTAGTGGGAGCAGGTTACATTTTGATTGGCTTCCTTAGGAAGCCAATCACATTTAATATATAATATGTTGTATATATATATATTTCATGTTCACTATTTATCTATATACTTGTACTGTTATATATATATATATATACATCTATTAATATTAATATATATTTTTTTGTCATTCCATATATATATATGAATATATATATATTTTATACATCTTGTTTTCTTTTATTTTTTTTATTAGTATTATTTCTTGTCTTATTTACTCACATCTCCCATTCTAGTTTATATGCATATACATATACATATATATTTTTATTTTGTTTATTCATCTATATTCATGTATATATGTATATATATATATATATATATATATATATATATATATATATATATACACCTCTTTTATCTCAATTATATATGAGATGTATATATTCAATAATATATATATATATACACATAGCAATAATGTCCTTAATTTAAATTTATTTTCCTTCATTAAATTAACGTATGTTTTGAACTTAATTATATGATTCCAAATTATGCTAGCACTCATCATTTATCGGCAATTGCTCCTAAGTAAAATATTCGTTTCCATTACTAAAGGAAATCGAAAGTACAACAAAAATCTAATTCCTTAATTTACTTGATGTCCTTTATTTATTTACAAAAATCAATACGAAATTTGCGGTCTTCACAGGAAATGGGATCTCAATATGAATTTTCATGGTTTGAGAATTAGTAAATAAAATATAAATGGTTGATGAAATTGTTGGTGGAATTAATTGTGAGGAAAAGAACAAATTTTTAGTTAATGGAAGAAATTTAGAAATTTCATGAATTATTAAAATTTTATGATTTCTTGAGTAAGGAAAAATAAATTAAGGATAATGCAATTATCGGTGTTATTGGAGTTGGGAAAAGGATATGATTTAATTGTAATTTTATTGTGGTATTTAGTAGAAATTAATGAAATGAGATTTATGTGACTATTGGTAAATTTTGATATTTAAAAAGGACTATAAATTTAAGTATACTTATATTGTGGTGTTTAGTAGGAAATTAAATGAAGAAATTATGGAGATTGACAAAATAGAAGATAGGAATTTATAGAATATTTATCATAGTTATATATGGGATTTTAAATATAAATTGGAATTATTGGTGACATGGGATTTAGAGAAAGAATGGAATTTAATTGAAATTATGTTTTGAAAATTTGAAAGGAAATAAGTTAAGATGAATTAATTGTTGAAACTATAGAAATAAAAGATAGAAATTAAAAAAAATTGTTAAAGTCATAGTATGGAATTTTAAACATAATTTGAAATTATTATATAGTGCTAGGAAATTGAAAGATAAAGAGACGTAAATGGCGCTATCGGATTTTATACTGCACGAAAGTAAAAGTAAGGAACATGTATAGGAGTTACATAGAACATATTTTATTTGCAACTGAAAATTCTCGAAAATCCAATTTTAAATCATTGCTCACCTACTTTTCTTGAATACAAGAAATAGAAATTTATTTTAAATTCTTACAAGTCTAAATATTGCATTAGATGAAATGATTTTCATGTACCGATTTAAATGAAACAGTTTACATGAATTAAATTATATGAAATGATTTACATGAATTGAGTTAAATGAGAGGGTTTACGTGAGGTGATTTACATGAAATAATTTATCTTAATTGATTTATATGAGATAATTTACATGAAGTGTTAAATTATATAAAATGAAATTTATTATTGGTACCTTACATGAAATGGTTTATTATTTATGTTTAATTATTTATGTTTAAATATGATCTTTTGATTTTTAAAGATTTACATTGAAAGTTAATGAATTTGATTACTATCAAATAAAATAAGTATTGTTTCTCAAGATTTTGGATTGATTGAAAATAATTGCTATTTGAAATGATCTCTCGTGAGAACTCTTTATTTTGTACAGTACATGTACGGATATGTAATTGTTAATTAATAAATAAATTATTTTGTATATTTTTGTGAATTTCAAGTGAAAAGTGATGTGGGCCCCACTTGTATTTTAATGCCCTATATATGGAAATGATTGATAAATTAGTATATGGAAGGTATAATAATGATATTATGGAAATTTGGAAGCCAAAATACCCTATTTGCTTTATTTTGTAAAGTATGATAAACAAATTGAAAAATGATGGATACGTCTCGAGGGTATCTTCGTAAATTTCACCAAAACCAAAATGAATTGGGACAAAGTAAAATTATCATGATATTCTACATGAAAAGTAGTGCAACACAATGTCAATAGATTTGGCAAACCGGTTGTTAAATTAGAAAATTTCGCTGGGGGTCGGGGGGGTAAAATCGTAATTTCTCATTATCCGTGCACCGCACGTCAACGAAACCGCTTCCAATCAACAAAATATATTTTAATAAAATCATTTGGTGGTGGAATCTGAAAATTTGGATTGCGATTACATCGTTTTATGACTGCGGAAACTTAAGGGCAAAATCGTCCAAAAATTTTGTAACTAGGGGCATTTTGATAATTTTTTCCATTTCCAAAATTTTCTTCATATTTCTTTCTGCTGAAAATTGGCACTATTCATTGTCTTCCTCCCATAGCTCCCACGCCACTTGTGAAGAAAAATAAGAAAAGAAAAGAAACTTAAAAAATGTCACGGTACACTTAAAATTTCAACAAACTTTCTTCACCAAAATTAATCTACTCACTCTCCTCTACCTACCCATATCTATATCTCATTGAATAAACCACAAAACAAGGAGAAAAGAGGGGGAGTGCTATTCGGCCAAGGTGAGCTCTTCACCGTTCCTTATGCTTTCTTGAAGTTCAATGGTAGTTTTAGGCATTTTCAAGTGTGATAAACATGTTGGTGCCATTAGTTTCATTTAAATTGAACAAAATAATAATGTGCCATGAGAAGGGGGTTTCGGCCATGGTGGGAACATAGGGAATTCATGTGGTTTCATGCATAAAATGGATGCAAAATGAAGATTAAGCTTAGTAGAATAAGGATATAACACCAAATTGTTGAAATTCCACCAATCCACCACCATTCCATATTCGGTCATGATAAGGGGACATGCATCCATGGCTGATTTTGATGATTTGAGGGTAGATTTAGATTGTAGGAAATACAAGGAGTCTGCCGGTATGCTCGAATTTAAAATTTGACGCAAAACGAAAAGGTTATGTTATACTACTAGTAGAAATTATACTGCGAAAATATTTGTAGTGTCTAATGTGTGCATTATGATATGAAAAATAGCTTAAAAATAAGTATTTAATAAGCTAATAATTTTTGGCGGAATTATATGCAACCTGGGAGTTACGATTTTCGAGTGGTGCTATCGGGAACTTCGATTTTCGCAAACAGGTAAGGGATGCGTATGTAATTTGTAGGGATATCTCGAATGCATGGTTTTCATGCCAAAAATTTTATGAAATTATTTTGAAAGTGAATTGCCTCGAATACTATGAAAGTGTGGCTGTTTGGTTGGTTTGAACTGTGTTTACAATTGCAAAAGGGCTAAGGTATTAATAGTTGTTATGCTGTTGAAATTTACCCGAAAAATGTCTAAAAATACCATAAAATATTTTAGTGCATTGTTGAAAATTATCCTAGCCTTGTGAATGAAATAATTAATATTTTTCATAAATTATGAATTTACCAAAAATTATTATTTAAATATTCGTGATGTCGATTTTAATAAAGGTTAAGTTATTGAAAATTCATTCTAATTGTTTTATAGTGAAATAAGTGGTTTATAAAGTGACGTGCTAAATAGTGAATATTTTATAAATTATTTTCAGTATAATATTCACTATTCTACTATAATTTTCCTTTATGGACTAATTGAAGTTTTATCTGATTAAATTATTTCCATAAAGGTGATACCATTGTCCAAATACTGTTTTTGAGACTGTTATGGCCCATATCATGCTCACGTGTATTACTGTACTATTACAGTGTAAAGCTATTGACACTGATCCTGTCTTCAGCGTCTCGGTTGATACCTAATCAGTGTACAACTAAGGATACCTATAGACTATGACCATAGATCTGACTGTTTATTGTACTATTCCTTACAGGGATTATCACATGATATATTTAGGGTGTTGCCTGGTCTCCACTACTGTTACTGATTTATGTGATATTTTATTGAATGGTATTTTACTGAAATGGTGTACTGAAGTGTTATATCACTGAACTGTTATCGTATTGAACTGTATATTGTACTGTTATTGTGATTTAACTACATGTGATAGTGATGATTTTAATGGTGAAAATTAAATTATTTCTATTGATAAATTATGTGATTTAATGTTTTATTTTACTAAGTTATATGAAATATTTGTTTATAGTGATTTATTTAATGAATTTCTTATTAATTTAAATTTCTACTCCTTATAGTCGCTTCTAGGTTCCGAGACAAGACAGATATTTCAAAATACCTTCCTTACTTCATCCGGATCCCTAGTCGACTATAGTATCTTTTCTTTTAGTGTGCTTAGCATACTGATAGGAAAACTAAAAGATTTTACTGCATATAGTTTTCGCGATATCAAAATTGCATACAACTCCTTTACTGAGCCGTGATTTGCTCATCCTTTTATTTTCATCTCTTCAGAGTATTTTCAGTGACCGTGTGGTATATCATCCGAGGACTATTAGTTGCGTTGTGAGTACCCTGAGACAACTAGTGTAGATCTTAGAGGTATATTCATTTTATTTTATATGTTCAGACTTTCTTTTAAAGTACTACAATGTTGTATTATAAAGGGGATGTATATATGTGATATTAATACTATTTTGCAAATATTTTACCTATGTAAATTAAGTTAATTTACGGTTATTTACTGTTCACTATTAATTAAAAGTGGAAAATAAAGGCATCGCAGACAGCTCAACCAATACTGTGTGTATGGAAAAATGTGAAAAGTGTAAAATACTCTATATATAGACTGTGACATTTCTACTTTTGAATTATATGATTTATGAAAAAATTTTGATTTAAAATAATTTTATGAATTGTTTTTGAAGTCAATTTTATGATAGTAAATCATATTTGATCACGTTCTAATAATAAGACTTTAGCATCACTCAAGCCTTTCACAAAGCATATGCAATCAAGTTCAAAACAAGGCTTTCGCGTTGTTCAACCACAATTCAAACAAACTTATAATCAAAATTGATTTCAGAAAGAGTTAAGGTCTAATCATATCGAACTCATCAATAAAGCCTTATCTAATCACACTGCAGTTAATCAGTGTGCCGAACATCCCTGAACTAAGGAGCTGTCTATGGTCATAGATTCGAAAAGCCCAGTTGCATTGATTAAGTGTGACCGAGACTTGTCTACGATAATTGTCAGACAAGTGTCCATAGTACTTTATTGACTTAAAGTTTTAGCCATAATCTAAAACCTGAATTTCAAAAGTTTTGAAAGTTTGAACTTTCAAACAGTTCACGTATATTGAAATTCGAAGGTTTCAAAAATCAAGAAAGCTGAATTATGCTTTGCTTTAAAATCCATTTATGCATATGCATTATGCCACAAACTCACTTCATTCCAAAAGAATTTGAATAGTTCAAAGCTCAATCATATATATTTAAAACAAGGCACACTTTCAATAAATAAAATATCACATTGTGCATGTTTAAGACCAAGTTATAAGTTTCAAAACACAAAGATATGATGCCTATGTACTATACCAAAGTGCTACTCTCATTCGATTATCCCAATTCACATCAATTCATAGAAACAATATCATACTTGTACCATTGTCATGTTATTATCCCATTACTCATAACACAATTTGATATATGATGGCAACATGCACAATTCAATAATAACGCTATGACCCCCACCATTTTTATGGGTCCTCTTAACATTTTAAAATTATTTGAGTGCTACCTTAGTAATATATCACCTTGCTTCCATAATTATTCAAAATATAAAGCATTTATTTAACCTCATTAAAAAGGCATACCCAAAACAATATAATCATAAAGGCATTCTCACTTACCCATTTCCAGCATTGCTTAACCATAATTCCATCGTTACACTATCTTATCGACAGTACCGCACAATGTTCTAATATTATTTCTTAATATTCTATCAATATCCTATCAATATTACAATGTTATCTCATAGCCACATTATCAAATAAATCATATTGCATAACATTTCATCATCAAGTAGATATAAGAACTATCCATTCTAGTATTTGCTATACAATGAAGTAATCCTACTTACCAAATCCCCAAAGTCATCATTACGATAGCTTAAATAAACAATTCTACATAGTCCATTTCATCTCTTTTCTATCCAACCAATATCCTTGTATCACTAAATTTTGTCATAACATAGTCATACAAACTCGCTCATATGATTCTTGCCTACACTACTCATATATATACCTTTTTTTTATATTTATTTATCTTTAGTTAACCTTTGCGATCCTCAATCTTTGTTCCAAATTTTCTTTTCATACCTCAAGGTTTCAAAGTTGTTCAGACATTAATTCATAGCATTTCAATTTAAGTTCTAATATTCATTTCAAATCTATTAACATCCTAATGCAGTTCCCCTGTCTCGCCAATATATTCAAATCGGCAATCCAACCTTCACATACCATCTCTTAATATCTTTTTTTGTTCAGTGAAGGGACATAATACTAAACAAAATCGTCGATTTTGTTAAGCTTGGAATCCCTTATAAACACACACACCACACACAATGCAATCGATGTGGGATGGTGGTAAACCCTTGCCATCTCTTAATATCAATCCACATATTATAAAAATCCATATTTTCAATTTTATCATATTAATACTTCACAACATTTCAATAATTCACCAATAACATACCACAACGCTTCAAACTAATCCAACTACACAATACAATCCTACTTTTACCTTACTAAATAACTTACCGGTTTACCAACGTTTAACATTTCAGTGAATTCCAAGCCTAGCCAAGCTTCACCACTTGCCTCTTTAGCGTTTTACTACAATTTCACATAAACTTAGAACAATTAATTTAAAACATAAAAACTTAATAGATAAACATTATAATTCCTCACCCCCTTGTAAGTTTACAAGTTTAAGAAATTCACCAGGTTCTCTCTTTTCTTCTTTTCTTTCTTTTTCTTTCCCCTTTCTTTCTTTTTTTTTTCTTTTTGTTCAGATCTGTCTAGCCCTTTAGGTCCCTGTTATAGTAGCCAAGAACCCTCTTTTCAACTACTGTTTTGAACCTCATTCGGGCTAGTTCCAGCATCCCTATTTGGTGCCGAGACTAACCTTTAAACTAACCAACAATGCCCCTGATTAGACCCCGTCCAAGTCAAGTTTTTCCAGCGCTCTATTCATACCTAAATATTGCTCTTCCAACCCTCACTTCAGTCCTTTATTTTGACCAATTACCAGTACCCCTGTCTCGCTTGTTTCTTCCCTGCTCAAGCGCCAATGAACTCAAATTCTTCAACACTCAAGTCAGCATTGAATAGCCCAGAGATTGCCCCTTTTCAGCCTTCAAAGACAGCCCCAAATCAGCACCTTTTACAGGTCTGTTCAGCCACTCCCAACCTTTCTCGATTCTGGCTTTTCCTTGGCAGCAGCAGTTGCTGCTTCGTTTCACTTTTCCTTCACCGCTTCCCTTGCGCAACTTCTTCCTCTGGTAGTAGCGATTGTTGTCCTCTTCTTCCTCTTATTTCAGTAATCACAATACTCCCCAAATCAGCTCTTGTCCAAGCCAATCTCTTTATCGATTTACAGCTCCAAAAGCTTCTTCTTTCTCCTTCAGCGCTGCATACTTTTCTCTCCCACGAATCGCAACTTCAATTTCTTTCCTTGGTCTTCTCTCTCGCAAACCTGATTCCCTTACCTTCCCCTTCTACTTCTATTTCTTTCTTTATTGGGTTCCCTTGCTTCAGTTGCTCTCTCCCTTTCTTCTCTCAATTTCGGTCTCCTATTCCTTCACCAAAAATCCCGTCTTTTCAATTCGTCATTTTTTTCTACAATTATAGAAGCAAGGCAGATCGCCTCTGCCACCATTGTGGGTTTGGTGGAGAATTTCTATTCCTACCTCACAAATTACTATTCCTACCCCTACCCCATTTTTAAGAGAAAATCTATTCCTACCCCTACAAATTACTATTCCTACCCTACCCCGTTTTTAAACAGTAAAAATAGCTGACAAAATGGCGATTTACACTTGGGAGATCAGTTGCCACGATACTTGCGCAAGTGAATTTGCTCAAATCTTCATCTTTCACGCAAGTAAACTTGCGCAAAAGGCTCATTTTCGCACAAGAAAACTTGTGCGAACGTCGCACGTTCGCGCAATTTCCACTTGTGCGAAGTGTTTGCACAAATTCCACTTGCGCAACTTGTTCGCGCAAGTTCTACTTGAGCAACTTGTTCGCGCAAGTTCCACTTGCGTGCGTTATAAAACTTGTAGAGATTTCACTGTTGAAATTTTAACTGTTGTAAAAAATATTACGTGTTTTAAAATCTTATTACACAAAACAATTTTTGTGATTTATTTTTAGTATAAAAACAATTTTTATTTTATGTGTTTTATTTATACTAAAAAAATAATTTTATTATTATAACACTTATATTTTAAAGTTACTTTTTTCTTATTTTTTTTGCTTTTCTGCGCCTTCTTCTCGTTCTACTTCTCTTCATTTTCTGTTCATGTTTTCTCTTCTGCAATTTTTTTCTTTCTCATGAGCCTTTCACAGTTTACATTTCATTTTCTTTTAAAAAATGGAAAATCTTAGTGAGGGTAGCTATTATAACAGTTACGAAGAGTATGAAAGCTTTCTTGAAAGTGTAGAAGCCGACAAAGAAGGAGAAAAGGTAAAAAATCTGTGCTCCCGTTTGTTGCAAATTAAATTTCCACGGGATTACACGGTATTTTCGCACAAGCTGGCTTATGCGGAAGTGCTGACTTGTGTGGTATTTCAGCCCAAGTTAGCTTGCGCGATATTTTCGGGCAAGCTAGCTTGTGCGGAAGTGCATGTTTTGCGCAAGCTGGCTTGCGCGGATTTGTCATTTCTGTGCTAGATGCTTGAGTGGGAATACCTCTTGCACTAACATTCAGTCTTAATTTTTTAATATATTATTTAATATAATAATTATAATTAATGACTTTGTTTAATATTTGCAGAATGACAAAAGGATAATGTATAGCGGAGAATCGAAAAGTGTCCATGAAGAAATATTTGACTATACCGATGCATTTACTACTAACCAAGTAAGTAGTTTTAAAATTAATATAATGTTTTAATACAAATCTAGTAGAAAAAACTAATTATTAAATTTATTTTGTTTTAGGTTTTCAATTGTCAAAATGCCTTGATCGTATGGGCCAAAGAGCTTAGAAAAGAGCTAGGTTTTGTTGTTGTGATAAGATCATCGGAAGTTGGTGTTCATCGAAGAAGACCTAGAGTTTGACTTGTATGTGGAAGGTATGGAACATATAAGTCAAGTACATATGAATTACATCGCTTGGGAACGGGAACAAAGAAGTGTAATTGTCCATTCGAGTTACTAGGGGTGAAATTGGATGAGTGAAATTGGACGAGAATGATAGTTGGGCAGTGAAAGTAGTATATGGGATGCATAATCATTTGGCTGCACAATAGCTAGAAGGACATTCCTTTGCTGGTCGATTGACAGTGCAAGAGCAAAGTATGGTGGGTGATATGATAAATGCTATGGTAAAACCAAGAAAAATTTTAATGATGTTGAAACAACATGATAAGAAGAATGTAAGTACCATAAAGACCATTTACAATGCACAACAAAAATCTGGAATGGATGACAAAACTGGTAGATCACAGATGCAACAACTCATGAAATGCTTGAATGATTGTAAATATGTTGAGTGGCATAGGAGTGATGAGTCAAGTGATTGTGTTAGAGACTTATTTTGGGCACATCCAACAACTATAGATTTGTTGAATGCTTTTTCCAATGTATTAGTTGTGGATTGCACATATAAAACTAATAGATATCGACTTCCACTCCTTGAGATTGTTGGTGTAACATGTACAAATTTAACTTTTTCAGTTGCATTTTTTTACATGGAGGCTGAGCGCACTGACAACTACACTTAGGCATTAGAGAATCTAAAAAGTTTGATGCTTCTGATTCAACACCTTCTGTCATTGTTACTAATATGAATTTAACATTGATGAAAACAGTACAGATAGTGTTCCCTAGCGCAATTAATCTCTTATGTAGATGGCATATATCAAAGAATGTACTTGCTCATTGTAAAAAGCTTTTTGAGAGCATGGAGAAGTGGGAGGCATTCATGTCATCTTGGGCCATTCTTGTATCCTCTTCAAATGAGTATGAGTATGAAGCAAATTTAAGTTCAATGGTCTCTCATTACCGTTCTTATCCTAGAGCGCTCGAGTACTTAAGAGATACTTGGTTAACTGAATATAAAGAGAGATTTATTGCTGCTTTGACAAATAAAGTAAAGCACTTTGGAAATGTTACAACAAATAGGTATGTAGGTTTACAAAGTTTAAAAATTCTTATTTTCACAACTTATACAATTTATTCATTATAATCAATATTGTTCGAATGTCATGTAGGGCCGAGAGTGCACATGCGAAGTTAAAGAGACACCTTGGATCATCCCAAGGAGATTTTGATTCATCTTGGAAAGTTATCAACTCCCTGATTGAGCTACAACATACGAAGATAAAGGCTTAGTTCGAGAGAAGTGTTACTGTTGTTGAACATAATTTTAGACCAGCTTTGTTTAGGGAGTTACGAGGATTGGTGTCTAGGACAACATTGATATAATTTTGAAGGAGGTGCATTGAGCAAATGATACTGACATTGACTATCTTATTTGTGGTTGCATTATTAGAAGCACATATGGGTTACCTTGTGCTAATGAGATTGCTGAATTCATGAGGGATGGGAAACCTATTCCCTTGTTCGTTTTGGATCTCATTGGTCGAAGTTGGACTTGAAGAGGAAAATTGTTGATTATTTGGCTGAGTTGAATCTTGATGCCCAGTGGGAGCTAATAGTGAAATGCTTCAATGCATGTGATCTCTCATGAAGATTAGCCTTGAAGAAAAAATTAAGAGAACTAGGTGATCCAGCAACTACATTCCTTATTCCTCCACTCGAGAAGGCTAAGATCAAAGGCTGTTCAGGCAAATCAACTCGATGTGCCCCTTCATACTTTAAGATTGTTGAATATCAACATAATAACACATCAACACCCCACAAATTTAAATTCAGCAACTAAAAGGATGAAGCTACCAATTAATCGAAAAAAGAAAGTGAAATTTATTGATTCTTTCCCTTTAGAGATACGCCCCTTGATACGCTCTACCGTGGATGTTAAGTCAAATGGACGTTGTGGCTTTCGGGCTATAGCTGGGTTGCTAGGCATGGGTGAACGTGTTGATGAATTATTAGAGACATTATCATAATTCAACATACCGGCTCCTTATGAGAAATGGATGACTTTACCCGATATTGGTCACTTGATAGCAACAAAGTATAATGTTGTGCTAGTCCATTTATCTTTGAGACAATGTTTGACATATCTCCTGCTTAGAACTGCACCACCTCCACCACTACAGCATAGATTCATAGCAATTGGATTTGTTAACAATTCTCATTTTGTTGAGGTATTGATAATGATATATATGCCACACTTTAGAAATTTTGTATTTCATTTATTATACGTTTAACAATGCTATTTTTCAGGTATTTATGGACCCGTTTGCACCAATACCTCCGATTGCATGCAATTGGTATCGGTATTGATGTGACTTTGCTTGTGTGTGGGAGCTTCCATATGTATCTCCCATCGAATAATTTAAAAATTTATTTTCGAGATCAGATGTTGTCATTAGAGAAACCATTGACTTAGATGAACTATGATATTTTATTAAATATTACTGTATTTGATATGTATGCCTTGTTAAGATTGTATTATCGATTTTATGCATTATATGTTTTAATAACATTATCAAATATCATAAAGATAATCTGTATGTTTAAGAAACAAAAATCACTAAATAAAACATTAATCATTAATAAATTATAAACAAAAATCACTACATATTTAAATAAGATTGTCTAATATCATAAAGATAAACTGTATCTTTAAAAAACAAGTCACTAAGTACAAATACACTAATCCTTCGACACATCCGATATAATTGCCTCGCCTCTCCTCCTTCCGATCCTAGTAAAAAAATGTATAGGTGAAGGAGCTATGTCTGATGTAATTGGTGGAGCTGTCTCTGAGGAAATAAGAGCTGGTGGAAAGGCTATCTCTAATGTAACTCATGGAGGAGCTGGAGGAGGAGCTGTATGTGATGGAGTTGGATGAGGAGCTGAGGATGAAGCAGCATCTGATGACCCAGATAATATGTCATGCAGGTCGTAAAGTCCCTTTGTCAATGTCTCCACATCTTTGTTGCCGCTAATGAGTAATTCAATGTAAGAAATTGCCCTCGAATTGCGCTGCAAGACAATACATGAAAGAAATTTTATCAAATCAAATAGTATGAAAAAATTTTATTCACTTGAGATTTAGTGTTAATAACTTACACTAGAATAATCGGACTCGACAAGGGGAGCTTGAAACCTCGATCTGCATGCTGAGTTTTGTACGAATCGATGAGAAATGGCTTCGTACGAAGCCATATAATCTGGAGCTGTCTCTCCTGGGATCACACATCTTCGTCTTCTATTATCTTCTGTGAGGACATACATAGGCCATCTTTACCATATATTATCCATAAACTGATAAACAACATCGTAAGTGGCACTCGTACTACCTCTCTGTGCTCTAAATGGCGCCAAAGGTCTTAGAGGTATGGTCTGTACATAGCCCCACTGCTGTAACACTCTCTCTGGATGATACGACTCCACGACATCCCCAGCTTTTAAGCAGACGGTGAAAAATGTGATCGGAGGCAACGGATGATGTCTCCGACTATCTGCATAGGGATCCTAGCACACCTGATTACACTGAAGGTCATCTAGCTGCTCTTGCAAGACCTTTACATCCTAGCCATAAGTATGTGACTTCCATCATCGAGCTCGAGGCATACTATCCTCATAGTTAACATTCACCTCCATACTTAATGACGGAAAGTGCTCATAATCCAAGCCAACATCAAATAAAACATTAATCATTAATAAATTATGGAATGGATGATGTATAATTAACAAGTTACTTAGATAAAGTAAATTATAATACCTGTAAAATGGTCATAAAGCTGCCAATCACATGCACTTTTGATTTGCTCGCAAGACCTAGATGTCTATACATATGAGCAAGAGCACCTGCATCCCACGCGTATTCACTAATAACCGCTGATCCTCTAAACAGTATAATAATAATACGGCAACATGTGATCCACTCTTATCTACAAAAATTATGCATCCAAGTAAGTGAAGCAAGTATGCACGAGTAGCATATACTAGCTCTTCATCACTGGAGCTATCGGTGACATTGCTAAAATTTGTTCTCAACCACTGCAATGTCATACTGGACCCACGACCGGTGCTTGTCGCCGCTTGAGCCTCTAAACGAGAGACTCATAACAAACGTACTAATACTCTAATGGCTTCCTTCATAGAGATGGGCCGGCAAAATATAATCGCCCCGATCACTGGTATGCCTAGGAGGGTAGCTACATCATCCAGAGTAATCATCATCTCTCCAAAAGGCATATGAAATGTATTTGTCTCTGGCTGCTACCTCTCACAAAAAGTAGAGATGATGGTGTTGTTTCATGTGCGGTAACTACAGTCAACCAAACTCCCTAAGCCGAATTGCAAAACAAAGGAGAGAATATGAGATCTATCATCGTCTAAGATCCACAGAGAGATTTTCTTGCTATGATTAAGGACCTTCAAATTGTCTCGCTCCTATATCAAAAACAACAAACAATAAGTTATTTCAAAAGCGTCATGTGATCACATATTGCAAAAACAACAAATATTATCAAATTTTTGCAAAGAGAATTACCTGCCCATCCCATATTGCAAAAGCAACATGTGATCTAAAACTTCTAAGAATTGAGGTATCAGTCGGATCTCCAGGACAAGGCTCGACTTCCTCCTCTGCATACTCTACATCTAGTTGCTTAACCTGCTCGACCTGCTCGACAGGTTCAACTTGTTTGGCTTGCTCAGCTTGATACCTCCTAGCTCGTCGTCTCCGCTCAGAGCCGGTAGGTCGCTGTTGTCTTCCTTGAGATGAACCTCCACCTCATGTATTAGCCATGTCTGAGAAAAATATTTAAATAATTATCAAACAAATTAAAAGCCAAGGCACTAAGTGCATTTAACAATATCTCTTCCTTACTAACATTCTTGATTTTATTGAAAACTCACTTATACACTTTAGAATACCTATTATTGAGTTTTGACTACTGTGTTTTGAAAAAACATATTGCAGTTTTCTTGATTTAATACAGAGGTGTGAGCAAAGTGTGAAGAGTGTGTGCAATAGTTGAGTGCAAGTGTGTGAGGAAGTAAAGAGTGTACAAGTGAGTGGAAGTGTGAGTGAGTGACGTGAGGTGTGTGTAGTGCAAAGTGAGAGTAAGTGAGAAATAATAGTGTGAAGTGTGTGTACATTATAAGCAACTACAAATAAGAAAATCATGACAAGTATAAATATTTTTTTTTATAATATATCACATTATTTATTTTTCTGACAATGCTTTAATAGAACATAGCATGAAAAAATTAACATACATCAAGCACATACCTGGTGGTAATAGTCTTACACTGCAATAGCTTGTAGAGATTGATGGCAGCAATCGAAGGGAAATGGTGGCAATAGTTTGTATAATTATAAACTTTAGTCAGATGATTAAATCAAAAATCATAAAAACCAAGCTTGCAGAATGTAGTCAAAACCAGAAATAATCACGTAAGGACCCTTGCGCGAGGCCCAACCTAGCCCAAGCTTATAGGACACATATTTCAACATATTTTAACTCATTACATAACTAGTTGTTACATGAAATGCTTATAGTTAGAACCAAACAGAAGCAAGAATTGTAGTAAACAATTTTCATTTTGAATTTATTTTATGCCAATGCAAAGCCTAAAATTCCTATGATCCATCCAAAGGCAAAGATATTGAACATTGCATGTGTTCTAAAAGTTGAAAAAAGAAAGTAAAACACGCCCGCGCAAGTGAACTTACGCGAGAGGCCTCGCAGGTGTGCCCTAGTGGGGCTGGCCTCGCGTCACGCGCAAGTGTGCCACCCGCGCGAGGCTGGCCTCACACAAGGACTTGCACGAGCCTCAGCCCAATGCACCGACATCCCCCCTACAACTAAATGTATGCCATATTTTACCTTAACAGCAGGAGCTTCGTACCAGGAAGGAGGAAGAAGGAAGGAGGAGAAAAAGAAGGAGAAGGAGAAAGAGGAGCCGACAGTTAAGGCAAAATACAAATAAAGGTAAAATGGTCTTTTCTCAATAGGGTTGTTTGGGATGGGGTAGGTTTAGTAATTTGTGGGGTATGTTTAGAATTACTCATGGCAATATCTCTGTTAGGTCTGTTACTTTTTTAAGACATAAACGCCCTTTCTATTTTACATCTTTTCATTCACACCCTTATAAAAAACGTTTCGATATTCCTTTGCAAATACTCCAATTTAATATATTATTAAATTTAAAGTCGTGTGATGCACAAAAATTCATTAATTAAATAATAAATTTATTGATACTATATATTTTTTGAAATTTTGTAATATAAACTATGTTATTGATGAAAAATACAACATTTGTAAATTTAATATTTTTAATTTTAATTTGTATATTACAATACAATAATATAAAAAATTATATATTGAACATAATTATATAAAATTTGTAAAAGTTAAAATAAATTCATATTATAATTTATTGAATGAAAATAGTATATAAATAATTTTTAGCATGTTTTTTATTTGAAGAAATTGAAATTTTTCGCATTTAAAGTCAATCTCATATAGAGGTTCTTCAACAATCTTTTGTTGAGTTGAAAATATAACAAATAATTCTTGACTATTATTTGTTATCTTTAAATGATGTGTCACTAGACATTGATAAAATACTAATCTGACTAAATTAAGTTTCAGTTATAACATATGTTATACGAAAATATAACAAATATAGTAATATTATATAAATTGTACATACTTGTTCTAATAAATTTTGATATTTAAGTTGAGGATAAAGTCATACATCTTATACACAATAAGCTTAGTACTTTCTATTTCTTTTTCTTTTTTTTTATAAGAGGTATAAGGCTGGAGTGGGAAATCAAACATTGGACCTAATCCCTCCTAAAGAGGGGTAACAACCATTAGGCTAAGACTTGGTTGTTAGTATTTTCTGTTTCAATATTATAATTTGTTGCTCTTATTTTGAATACAAAAATTTGACCTCTTAGATCTTCAAATATCTATCGAATTTAACATATAATATCAATTTTCCTAAATCATGATTATAGACATATCATTAAATTAAATTGAACATTGGATAATATTAAAATAATTGTTAACTAATCAATACCATATATATAACAACATATATATTAATAAATGAATAATTACATGCAATTTATATAATAACAATGAAAAAATTAAAAATTTTAATATATATAGATATAGATGTTATCATTTAGACAATTAAAAAATTAATTGATAAAAACTGTAGATATAAGTGTTATATTTTATAATAATAATTTTAAAAAAAGAAATAATTACATGTTACAGTAATTTAAAAATTAAGAAAATGGTATTAACTTTTAGAAAATTAAAAATATGTAGTTGGTAATCTAATAATACGTAACATGTTGTTGTTATATTAATGTTGCATGTCATATTATATTGTCTATACTAATTTTAAAATATATATCTATATAGATATATATCTTGTTAGAAAATAAAAAAAAATAATTTGTAAAAGTTATAGATATAGATGTTATAGATTGTAATATTAATATAGGTAGAAATAAATGATATGTGATTTTTATTTAATTTAAATTTATATATAGATGTCTATGTATATATTTTAAAAATTAAAATAGATAATTAATTTATTTTTTATTTTTAATATATAGGGAGAAAGAAAGAGATTTTTTTTTGAAACTTGAAAAGGGATAATTAAAAATTTTAATATTTATAGATCTTATCATTTAGATAATTAAAAAAAACTTAATTGGTAAAAGTTGTAGATATAGATGTTATATTTTGTAATACTAATGTGAAAAAAAAATGATTCCATGTTACATATTAATTAAAAAAGTTGAAAATTAAAAATGATGTTATCTTCTAAAAAATTAAAAAAATTTAATTTTTAATGTAATAATACGTAACGTGTTGTTATATTAATATTGTATGTTATATTACATTGTCTATACTGATTTTAATATATATAAATGTATAGATATAGATGTTTTCTTTTGGAAAATAAAATAAATTAATTGATGAAAATTATAGATATAGATGTTATATTTTTTAATTGTTAATATAGGTATAGATAAATGATATGTGATTTTTATTTCATTTTAATCTATATATAGATAATATAATTATTCTATACACCGCTGGTGGAGTTTTTTGACTCTGCAAGCGGTCTTAGGATGATGATACATGTTTTATTTTATTTATTTTTATTTTCTTAATATTTTTAAATGACATATATCTTGCAACCAATCTCTTGACCGAGTAGTTAAGGATGAGTTATAGCATATTGTAAGTCTTGAGTACGAATTTGAGTATCCCCATCCCTAGCTATTTAATATTTCCGTTGTAACAAAAAAAATGATATATATCTTTATCTTGACCTCGTATTGAGTAAAAAACTTCATTGATGGTTTATAAAATAATTATCCAAATAGATATAGATGTATATAATTTAAAAATTGAAATAGATAATTAATTTAAAGAGATAATAAGTTTATTTTGTTTTTTTAATATACAGAGAGAGATTTCTATCTTTTTGAAACTTAAAAAATGATAATTGATAATTTTAATATTTATAATATAAATGTTATCATTTAGACAATTAAAAAAAATTTAGTTGATAAAAACTGTAGATATAGATGATATATTTTGTAATATTAATGTGAAAAAAAAGGAAATGATGTTATGTATTGATTAAAAAAATTAAAAATTCAAAAAATAATGTTATCTTTTATAAAATTAAAAAAAATTTAATTTTTAATCTAATAATACATACTATGTTTTTATATTAATATTGCACACTCTATTACATTCTCTATGCTGATTTTAATATATATATATATATATATATATATATATATATATGTTTTCTTTTAGAAAATAAAAACATTAAAAGATACAGATATAAATGTTACATCTTGTAATATTAATATAGATAGAGATAAATTATACGTGATTTTTATTTAATTTTAATTTATATATAGATATAGATGTATATAATTTAGAAATTGAGATAGATAATTAATTTATAAAGATAATTAATTTATTTTGCATTTTTAATATACAGAGAGAGGGGAGGAGAGATTTTTATCTTTTGAAATTTTAAAAAGGATAATTATTATTTAGTAAAATTTAAAAAATAATTTTTACTCTAATAATACATAATATGTTTTTATATTAATATTGCACGCTCTATTACATTCTCCATGTTGATTTATATATATAGATGTCTTATTTTAGAAAATAAAAACATTAAAAGATACAGATATAAATGTTACATCTTGTAATATTAATATAGATAGAGATAAATTATATGTAATTTTTATTTAATTTTAATTTATATATAGATATAGATGTATATAATTTAGAAATTGAAATAGATAATTAATTTATAAAAAAAATTAATTTATTTTGCATTTTTAATATATAGTGAGAGGGGAGGGGAGATTTGTATCATTTGAAATTTTAAAAAGAATAATTATTATTTAGTAGAATAAGTACCACATGTTAAATATATAAACAATCCATGTAAGATATTTTACTTTGAGCCAATTGCTTTGACTTTTATATATATATATATATATATATATATATATATATATATATATATATATGTATGTATGTATGTATATGCCATTTACTCAATTTATAACTAAAAAAAAGATTTATTGATCAAAGAAATTAAAGAATGATTTATTAATTCAATCAAAATATTGAACATGCCTTTTAATTGCCTTATTTTAAAATGCAATGCAGGGAGATTTTATTAATATTTCACACAAAACAAAATTAAGATAAAGTGTTTGATTAAAATAAGAAGATATATTATGTAGACAAGAAAAAACAATAATAGCACAACACAAATATGATAAAAAAATCGTGTTTGAATTTAGTCTGATCATGCTTCATGTTCTAATCTTATCAATATGTTAACATACGATCATTTTTGTATTTTAAAACGTGTTAAACCTGTTAATATGATTATAACACGTTTAATTAATATCCATATTAACATGTTAGTATGCTTGTAACTAATGATTTAGCATGAATTATAAGTGAATTTTATTACAAAAACTAATAAAAATAGTTCATTGATAATTTTAGATTTATTTCATACTACAAACAAATAGAGTTACACTACAAACTAATAAAAATAGCTAACTGTTTGTGTGAACCCTGACGGGTTAGTTTATTTTACTTTAATGCACCTTTTATTCACCAAAAAAAAAGATAGAGTTGTTTATAATTTTATATATTAATACATATATACTGTTTCCTTGTCAAATATATATATATATATATATATATATATATATATATATATATATATAAAACATACAAATTTCTTTTAATGATAATAAAATGCAAAGCTTTACTTGTACATAGATTAGTTGTGTTATAACTTGTGTTGCAATTTTTTTATGGATACATGTTTTGAATTTGTTTACAAGACATTGTAGATGAAATTTTTAAATTTTACGAACAAAATTAAAAATTGTGACATGTTTCCATTTTTTTTAGAAAGTAAATTTACAAAATTGATACTTTAACCCCATTGTCTCGAATAATTGTCCAATAATTAAGAAAGGAAACCATAGAAAAATGACATCTATTATCCAACCAGTGAAAAAAGAGTGTAATGTAAACAACAGTTACAGGCTTCCCCAGATCAGCAGATGCATAACCTTATCCAAATGAGAAAAGCCCAATGAAGCAATGCCAAGTCATGAAAAGGTTTCTAAACGTATCCTATTTTGGCTTTCTAAATCCACAAATTGCTCGTGTGGCTCCACCTTCAGCGGCTTTTATGGACCCTTTTAAACCTAAAGCATTGAAATGACAATTTATCAAACTAGGAAGAGAGAGATCAATCAGAGAACCTTTGAGCTGCTTTTGATTACCATTTGAGATTAGCAAATGGCAGCTACTGCAATGGCCACTCTCCCCCAGTTCAGTGGGCTAAGACCCCAGTTTTCTGCAGCTCCAGTTAGAAGCCTGGTTAGTAATTCTTGAACTAGATTGTAGGTTTAGCATACATTTCTTAGGTCATAAATCTTGCCAGTTTCGCAGGCAGCAGTTCAACCAATGAGGAGCAACAAGGGAAAGGGTGCTCTAGGTGCTCGCTGTGATTTCATCGGATCTCCCACAAACTTGGTCTGGTTTTCATTCACTAGTCTTCTTAATGCTTCTGCAGCTTTCAAATAGATTGCTTAGAAAATTTTTTGTGAATATTAATTCGGGGCATTTGACATACAGATAATGGTGACAACAACAAGCCTGATGCTCTTTGCTGGGAGATTCGGGTTGGCTCCATCGGCAAACAGGAAGGCCACTGCTGGACTGAAGCTTGAAGTAAGGGACTCCGGCTTGCAGACTGGAGACCCAGCTGGTTTTACTCTTGCAGACACTTTGGCTTGTGGCAGTGTTGGCCACATTATTGGAGTTGGGGTCGTTCTTGGCCTTAAGAACATTGGTGCTCTGTAAAAAAATATAAAAAATTTAAGCTTTGTGTTGATACCCTTCTGCTGTTTCTATATATTTGCATCAAACATGCTTTGTATTACCAAATTGTTTAGTCCCCAACAGCTCTGGCCTTTTCTCTTCCTAACTTAAACACAACATTATCGGCAGCCATGAATACGATAGAGCAGTTCCAGTATAAGCCATAGCAATGTAAAGAAGCAGATGAATCTCAATTCACCATCATCATTAGCTAATTCTGAATCAATCTAGAATCAAGATTAAAAATCAAACCAACAATCCCGTTAAATGACTATCTACTATCTGCCCCGGTAGTAACCATTACAACATCAACATTGAAAATTCAAAAAGGTAGTCCTCAAGCTCCTGCCTCAGGAGACTTTATCTGTTGCTGCAACTGTTCATCAGCATTTCTTAGGAATTCATCCCAACCACTCCCAGGGCTAGTATCCAAGTAATCATATGGAACTGCTGTCTTCAAACCTGGTAGAACAGCACGTTGGCTCTCTACAATTCTAAAGTCCCAATCATCTCCTTCCCTCAGTTTTTGCTCCAATTCCTCCCAGGTGAACAGCAGAGGCAGTGTAAATGCACCCCAAGGATTGAAATCCAACACCTTGACACGCTCATCCTTAGTAACATAAACATCAAATGTGTAATCTTCTGATTCAAATTTGAGTCTCACATTGTCCTTAAAGAATTCTTCAATCAGCACTTCAAGATCATTTTTCTTCTCAGCAAGAGCAGGATAAAATGTAGTGACTTCCCTCTGGCAAACTCCAACAAGCTGCTGGCCTCGTACAAAGCAACGAAATTCCATTTCTGGTCGCAAAGATGGGTACCATTTACGAAGGGCAAGGAAGAAATTTGAGGGTCTTGACATGGTTTTGTCACTGCATGAATCATATGCGTGACACAGGTCGTGGATCAAGGAGTCAGATGATCGAAGCAGGAGAGCAATCTCACTGAATGTAGTGCAACGGAGAGTCCCAGATGTGCTTATCCATGCAGAGTCCTTTGGTGCACTCCAATTCAACTTAGGAAAGACAGCACCTCCTAGAATTTTAATCGATTCCTTAATCTTCAGCTCGAGTTCAGGGAAAGAAGGGGGCACCAAAGGTTCTGCTTCATCTCCAGATCCTTCTGATACTTGATAGTCTTCTTCCTCTTCCGGATTATGAATTCTATTGGGTAAGGCATCCTCATTCAAGATGGAAACAGGTAGGAGAAAAGGTCCCGAATCATCAACCAGGTATTGGGCAAAGGATTCAGGAAGCTCGTGAATAAGGGTTCTAATTGACACTGATTTAAATTTTGGGTACCATTCTTGAATCTGGCATCTGTTCACTTCTTCCTCCTTCATAGCGGCTGTGATGAAGAAGCAGCTCAAGATCTTTCAGCTTACCTAGCCAGTAACAAAACATGATCAACTCCCGCAATATCCATGAATTTATAGACTATTTCCCTCAGACAACAGAAGATTAGTCACAGATGAGGAAACCATGCTAGTAACAAAGGGTAATTGATAAGAGAGAAATTGACAATCCATGAAATCACAGGAATAGAAAGATAAAGGATCTCCAAAACCAAAACATGAACAGTAACCTATGATATGAGCAGCAACAGAAAATCAAGTAAAATTTCACAAGTAATAAAGATCCAAGACTGCAAAACCAATGATACCCTGACAGTGACGAATTACTAATCTTGTTATTATCTCACTTCACCATAATTTTAAGTTCAGTTGATACAGTTTTCATCAATTACAATCAATCAATCAAATAGCAAAAAGCTAACCTCCTTTTAAGGTTTCCAGGCGATGGCAGCAAAGAGAGCGCAGGACGTTGAAAGAGGGCGTGCGAAATAGAAGAGCAGCGATGGAAGCCTAGAAGAGGTCGAAGGTTAAAGAAGAAAGTGATTGGGCCTGTACTAACTAGTCAGCAATCCAAGAATCCTGGGCAATCGAGTCCAAGTAAAGTAAGCAGGCTTAGCTGAGCCCATGTATTTGGGTTCAATTCTGGTCCAGAAAGTCTGATTTTGCATAAATACAAAACTGTCAAGGAATCCCGAGTAGATGTTTAGAGCAAAATGTGAAATTTTGACTCCATGTTTGATAGTTGATAGATGTCTTGAATGAGAATGGTCGCTTTGTCAGTTTTGCCTATTGTGTTTGGTTCCGTGGAAAGTAAAGTTTTTTCAATCCTTTACTCAACCTCTCCTAAAGAATGGCCAAGCAAAACCGTCACTCTGGATTTTCTTGTCATCTAACTAGAATTCAACATCAATGGGTTAGTGAATATTACCTTTTTCTGAAATGCAAGCATAGCCATAGCTATGTAAAATAAAAACTTCAAAGATTGCCGGTGTGAGTGGTAATTTGCGAAGATTTTTGGGTGCAAGATAACTGATAAACAAAGACGAGTAAGCCAGAATCTTTTGATTCTCACGCCGGACAAGAAACAGCAGTTCCCAAAAGATTTTAGGCCCTGCCTTAACTTGTTACCTGTATTTAAGCACAAAAATTGACAGATCTTTGTAGCTGGTCTTGTTGTCTACATCAGTCTCATCAGAGAAGCAGAAAAGGTGCGGTCCTTGTTTATTCTTAGAATTCCCAAAAACTACTCAGTCACTAGTGTTATCTGCACATTGCGTAAGGTTGTCCTAAACCCATTTCATGCATCTTTGTATTATCCATCTAATATAATATATTATTCAATTAGAACTGAGGCCATTTTCATCATGTCTGCTCTTTGAAAAACTTCATGCATGCATGGTCGTGGATATGGTGAAGATTGAAGAGTATATATAATTGGAGAACGTAACAAGTGTTTGGCTCAGTTGAACATCATCACTGCTCATATAATATTCCAGCTTTTCATCAATCTCTCTGTTTTCTCTCTTGGGTTTTTTTATTTTTTACACTGAGGAAGACCTTTCAACTCTTCATATGCAACAACGCTCCACTAGGATCTCCCATTAACTTTATTTTAAAGTGGAAAACAAGTTAGAAACCCAAGTGGTTGAATATGACAGATTCCTACTATCCATTGAATATGGCAGATTCCTGCTAGTCAATATTCTACTCTCACGTGATCCAATCCAGTTAGTATTATTATTATTGGTTTCGGGTAACAAAATAGCATTGATAAGCAAGAAGACTACTAACATGTGTGCTACAATTAAAAAAAATCTTGAATTTTATCGCTTTAATGGATAAATTTTTATATATTTTATCCCTTTAATGGATAAAGTTTATATATTTTATTATTTTTAAAGAAACCTGTATTCTTTAAATTATACATAAGTAAGATCTTAACATTTAATTGCATTCAAACAAATTTTTAATTTATATTTAATAAAAATTTAACATAAATAAATTTCTATTTGAAATAAAAAATAAGAAATTATTAAAGAATTCAAAAAATTTTTAATACTTTTGCTATTGTAAAACTTTTAATAAAGTCCTAAAAATCCAAATGAATATTGAACATTAATTGACCACCAAGCCAGTAAAGCAAGTAAGTGACTTTCCATTCAAACTAGGATCGAGACAACGACCAAAAAACCGAAATATTGGACTTACGGAGTTATCTTATGGTTCATGAATTATTGCCTAATAATTAAGCAAAATTTTCCATTGTCTTTGTTGTTGAACAAAACAACAATAAATACGTACCCACGTCAATCTTGTCTTCTTTCTCCACATGTCTCCAAATAAGTTCTGCAAAATATAAAAAGTCAGAGGGCGCATGGGTTTTCCCCTGCGCGCGTACTCCGATGCTTAAGTCAGACAGGGTTTTGGCAGCGTTTTTGTAGGCAAATAGAGCCTAGGGTTTAAAGATGATACCTGTCACCTATTTATAGGAGTTTATTTGCACGTAATTACCCTTAAGACCCATAACTTAAATGATAACCCAGTGGATCATTTATGGGCATTTTGAGGCTTCTTTTCTCTTAGATTGAGGCTGTCATTAGGCCCAATGTTCTTTAGCCTTATTAATATAAAAGCCCAGTAATCTTTAGCTTGACCCACATTAAAATCTCTCCACTCTTTCGCAGAGTTTATCCTGCTGCGAAAGAGTATATAAAGAATGGGCTTTTCAAACTCTTTTGCTACCCTCTTCTTGGGATTATCATAAGAGTCTTTTCATATTCATTTGAGGGCTCAACTAGTGGACTTTATCATTATTTGTAACAGAAACAATATCGTGTCATCATTTCTGTTGTCAAGTGCCTTTTTAAGGACATTACCGGGATATATTTTTTCTCCTTTGAGCTAAATGCTTCTCAAGTGGAATATACCACCATTCTTTTCAAATTCAAGGCCTTCGCTGACCGAAACCAAGAGCTATAAGGAGAAATTACAAGATTGCTGAGCCACCAAAGCCTTCTATTAGTCAAGAGGAAGAAAACCAAATCTGGGTTAAGGCCATGGGGGTGCATCGTTAAGAAATGCCACAAGAGGATGCATATGTTCTTAGTTGATTTCATCAAATGCAATTTGTGCTTGGCATACTCCTGATTGCTTGAAGCTTGATCCAGATGCAGAGGGTTTGGAACCTTTTCTAAGGATAGGCATTTATAAAGATCTATTTGATCTTACCAGCCCTTAAGCCTTTTCGTCGACCTGAGATGGTCGGGGTTCTCACAGGCTTGGACGAAGATGATTTAGATAATTATAGCACCTCAGGGCGTACATGCTTAGGTGCCAGTTAGTATCGATGCTCCTTTTGAGGAAGAAGTTAATCTAGAGTGCTCCCTAGTTTTTGTGAAAGAGCTTAGTCTTTTACAAACTAATCAACACATTTTTAAACTCATTTACAGAGGCAACTACACATTTATCTTGTATTAGTCTTACGTAATAATCAGACTTTTCTAGCGCATTTTTCGCTTAGGGACTTCCGAATTTGCCCTTCTTGCACCTTTTTGTGCTTAGGGACTTTATAGAATTGATAAGAATATAACATCGTTTATATCCGAAATGCCAACATAAAATATGATAAAATTGTAGCATACCTTGTAACATACCTCACAGCCTGCACACTATGTGCTCCCCAAGTTTTTCTTTGTGATTTTTCGTGTCCAAAGAAGAACTTTTACTGGAGTATTAGTCCTGTCTTGCGTACTATCCGCTTAAGAACTTGTTAGAATATAATATCATTTATATCCGAGATGCCAACATAATACGTTAAATGTAATCTGATAAAATTGTAACGTACCTCGTTTAGAGACTTATTTTTGCCCGTCTCGCACACGTTTGTGCTTAGGGACTTTTGATTTGTCTGTCTCGCGCATTTTTTGCTTAGGGACTTTTTGTTTGCCTGTCTCGCGCATTTTTCGCTTAGGGACTTTTGATTTGCCCGTCTCGTACCTCCTGTGCTTAGGAACTTTTGAATTGCCTCGCTTAGGGCCTTATTTTTGCCTGTCTCGCGCATTTTTCGCTTAGGGACTTATTTGTGCCCGTCTCGTGTCTGCTTTTCGTTTAGGGTCTTATTTTTGCCTGTCTCGCACATTTTCGCTTAGGGACTTATTTGTGCCCGTCTCGCGTCTTCTTCTCGCTTAGGGTCTTATTTTTGCCCGTCTCGCGCATTTTTCGCTTAGGGAATTATTTGCCTGTCTTGCGTCTTCTTCTTGCTTAGGGTCTTATTTTTGCCCGTCTTGTGCATTTTTCGCTTAGGGACTTATTTGTGCCCGTCTCGCATCTTCTTCTCGCTTAGGGTCTTATTTTTGCCCGTCTCATGCATTTTTCGCTTAGGGACTTATTTGTGCCCGTCTCTTTGGCCAGCTTCCGTTTTTTATTCTTCTATTCCTACAACATGTCTATCAAACATGAAGGATTATCATAGTTAAGATAAAAATAACTGGCCTTTTGTTTCATAATGTAGTATATACAATTAAATGGAGTAAGTAACAATATAATTGCAGCAAATGTTAAAACAATAATAGCAAATGTTTACCACCAGTACCATTCCAAGTCTTTGTCTCTGTAAAATTTGTAAAGTACAAGTGCTAGGATGTTCTGCTGTCAACCATGGATTGTGCACTAAGTCGTGCCTCGGTACCAGCAATCTACCTTCGCGAGCTTACCACAAGTTATTTTCGATCCAACTATATCGAACCAAGCTCTCTCTAACTTGCTACCTTATACGACAGTGGCTAGTGCCTGCCTCGGACACCTGCCTAATTCAATCACAATTGTTAAAGTGGACAAGAAAATCGAAAACATCGTATGAGAGTACCTCAAATCTAGTTACCACTTGTATGTCCCTGCTTAAGTGTGTTTGCAATTTCCGTTGTGCCAAGCACTCACTTGTATTGATACTCAAGAATGCTATGTATAGGGGCTTACAAGGGAAACACAGCCTTGATCTCGACACCCTAAGCTGGCACATCTTTGTCTTGCTTAAAGGACTCACGAAGTTGACACACCCTTTATATAGACAAACCCTCTTTCACATGTGTGGTTGTCAATAGGCCAAGTGTGTGGCTCTTAAGCCTCTTCTAGATGGTTGCTAGAGCAATTCTTGGAAGCTTCTGTGTCAGACGATCGACATATGGGTCGAAGGAAGCTTTTTGACATTCTGTCAAATAAGTGCGCGCACCAAGTTTAGAAGATTCTAGATCATTCTGCTCAGATCCCGCACTTGGGCGTGCGCTTGGATTGTCAAATTTAATTGTGCTCGCCAAAGTTTTTTCTAATGGGCGAACCAGTAGTTTGGATTCCGTGCTCGCCAGAATTGATAGCCATTGCCGAAAGGCATGACTCGGGTGTTCTTTGCTCACTTGCATTGTGCTAACGGGAGAATCTTACCTATGGGTGCTGTGTTTACCTAGTTTTCTTCGCTGTCATTTTATCAAAGTGGGGAGCTTGTCGCATGTGAGAGCCCCTATCTCATCCAAGGCCTGTCGCGCGTGGGAGCTCTCCTGTCGCCCAAGGCCTATCGCGTGCGGGAGCCCTTGTCTCGCTCAAGGCCTGTCACGTGCGAGAGCCCCTCTATCGCCAAAGGCCTATCACTTAGGAGCTCCTCTCTCCCCCAAGGCTTGTTGCATGCGGGGGCCCTTATCTCGTCCAAAGCCTGTCGCGCTTCTTGGCTTTGAAGTTCAATTTGACAATGAAGAAGATAAGGTTGCCCATGTTCGAGTCGTGTCGCATGCCTATAGTCGTGCAAAACTGCTCTGTCGCGTCGCCTTGAGCTAGCTCGCGATAGAGTGCCTGTTGCATGCTTGTAGTCGCGCAAATTTGCAGTGTAGCAAGCACCTTTCGAGCGACAGATTGTTTTGTCGCATAACGTCTAGCATGCAATTGACTATTCAAAAGAGTGGCATCTTTGTGAGATCTTCAATAGTGGTCCCTCTTTCTCGCCATTTTGGCTGTCGCACGCGTGAGCCACCTCTCGCAGAAAGAGTCTGCCACGTGGAACCTTGTCGCCAAAATTTGTCATGTGCGTGCCTGTGCTAGCCGAATTGAGGACACTGCTGTCGCCCATTCCTTGTACTCTGTCGCCAGAGATCTTTCAGGTGACAGGCTGGGCTCTGCCCATTCCGTGTACTCAATCACCAGGGAACTTTTGGGCGATAGGCAGGGCTGTAGTCCATTTCTTGTATTCTGTCGCCAGAGATCACTACCTGCTGCCAGAGATCACTACTTGCCTCCAAATATGTGACTGGTCGTAGCCTCAGCTTTTTCTTTCTCTTCTTTTGTCTTTCCATTTTTTGCGGCACAATACCTTTTACTTTTACAGTATTTAGCATGCCTTTACACCATATAGCTCCCTAAGTTCTTCTTTTAAATAGTGTTGTCATTCCTGTTCAAAGATGAACTTTTTCTTGAGCGTTGTGCTTGATGATGTACAGAGTTGCCTAATCATTTCACTTTGGCCACCCAAATGGCTTGCCCATAGAGTTCTCTTTCCTAGGTGAGTTCCTATATTGGTTGACAAGGGCTTGCTTGCCTGGGTCTTAGGATGGCTGTATTCTTACTCATCATTCACAACCGTACTCGCGTGGTGGCCACTAGCTCGCCTGACCTTTTGTGCCCTGCCTGGTTTTTGTCGCTCGTCTATGTTCTTACGCATCTGGGCGAACACGAGCGGGCATTTGAAGTTCTAGCGTGTTTCCTGAGGTCTTTGGTTGGGGCTCGCCCAATAGAGCTCCCCTGGATTTACGTTCGCTCGTTTCGAGCCCTTCATCCAGTTTTTTCCTTTCTTGGGCGAGCTCATCTAGCATTGTGCACACACCTCTGCCAGACCCTTCGGCCTGTTCCTTGCTTGCCCATCTAGATCGTTTCTTGTGCCTTGACATGTGCTTTACCAAGCGAGCCTTGTTGCGGGGGTTGGGCTGTGGCGTTGGTAATGCAATCGCCACATGCCACTCAATTGCCGAAAGTGTCTGCTGCAGTGGTCTTGTGCTCGTCACATGACACTGCATTCATCAGCATTGCTTCACGCCTTGTGTGCGAAAGGCTGGGCTCTCGAGGGTTATTCGCTCACCTAGAATGCTAGCCGTGTGACTTTTTCTCGCCCATATGGCTGTTGCATAGGATGAACTGCTTTATCACAATATGATTTGTCGAATGTACTCACCATTACCTTTTACCTACTAGGCCAGCATGCAAGTTGGGATCAATGCTCGTGTATTTGCGCTACTGCCTTGCGTATGACGAATTGACCGGTCATTGCAGGAGCCCTTTTGTTGCGGTGGTGCCTGTCGTACATTAGCTGTTTTTTCGGTCTTTGACTCTACAAGTCGTGCTGGCCATCATCTCTTTACTACCCAAGACTGCCGCTTATGTGCGGTGTTCGTCCTCATGGCTTGCTCTTTCGCCAAAACTCGTGCCGCGTTAACTATGCTTACCTGTTCTGGCTGTCGATAGGCGAGCCATAATCTCTAATTGAAGGCCTGCGATGCAACATGCTTGTCATATTCACACCTGCGTGTGCTCTTCGTGCGGTACCTTACCTCCCTTGCATGCGTGAATGGCTATCTCTTGTCAAAGGGTCCTGCCACATGGTCCTGCTCGCCCACATTTTGCTCCTGGTGCGAGCTAACGTAACGATCCTTTGCTCGCCATCGCCAAACAAGCATTTCTAGTTAGGCTTTGTTTGCACGCATCAGTTGTTCTACCGGGGCACCTGCTACGCGTATATAAACTTCACCCACACCAAAGTGGAGTTGGATAAAAACATCATAGCAAAAGCTTTTCTAGAAATTCTTGGTTCGAGCTTTGCCTCTAGAGTTTTAGGCCCCGTTACTCAAGTTGGTTAGGAGTGCGGGCCCATCGACCCAAGGTGATAAAAAATACAACCTCATCGACCCAAGATGGCGGGGATTATGGGCCTCGTCGGCTCGAGATGGCCGAAAGTGTGAGCCACGTCATTTAAGGTAGCTAGAAGTGCAAACCCTATCAGCCTGAGGTGGTCGAAAGCATGGGCCCTTGTCGGCCCATGGTAGTCGGGAGTGTGGAGCCCATCAACCCATGGTATTTGAATACATGAGCCTTATCAACTCGAGGTAATCCGGAGAGCGGTTCGAAGTGTAAGAGCCATAATGTTGTAATGTTCTGTAGGAATACTTCAAATATAATTGAAGCCAATTAGCATCACAACAAATCTGTGTTGCTTGATGGCTGGTTGCTTGCCAGTTGTGTTGGACAGCCCATGTTCGAGTCGAATGCGGCGCAAATGTTTTTGCATTATTTGTGCACGAAAGGAATCGAACACGCAACCTTCTGATCTGGAGTCAAACGCGCTACCACTGCGCCACGGATCCACTTTGATAGTATGTTGGTATCGAGTATATTCTAGTAATCGCTCTGCCGCACATGCAAGAATAGATGATGTGCCGACAGGCTTTTGTGCGAAAGGCTATGTAAGGCTTTTGTGCAACAGGCTATGTGAGGCTTGTGCGACAGGCTTGTGCGATAGGCTATGTGAGGCTTTTTTACGACAGGCTACGTGAGGCTTGTGCGACAGGCTTGTGACGACAGACTTGTACGATAGGCTTGTGACGACAGACTTGTGCGATAGGCTAGCCACTCTCTCGCCCAATGCTATCTCGTGCGGAAGCCACTCTCTCGTCTAATTGCTTTTTCGCGTGAGCCTCCTTCTAGCTTGTGACAGAGTGTCTGTCGCATGTATGTGGGCACTTGAATCGCTCTGTCGCGTGCACCTTGCGCACGACAGATTATTCTGTCGCGTGAAGCCTTGCGTGCAATAGTAGTCTGTCACGTGAAACCTTGCGTATGCCAGACTAGTTAAAAAGAGTGGAAGCAATAGAGTGGCCTGTTACGCGTGTGTGCTCCTCTTTCGCCAAAGGCTTGTTGCGTGCGAGAGCCTTTGTCTCGCTTAAGGCCTGTCGCGCCTTGAAAGTAAGAAAAATATGCTTTAAACAAAAGCTGCCGTTGTCTCAAACGGTCAACCACATTATTTCCATTGACTTCAATTTATTATCGTCCTTTTTCTTTTAACCTTTCTTGAATTTTATAGAAAGATCTCCACGTTTGTTTGGATAGCATAGTGGTAGAAAAGCACCCATAATCATTTCCATATAAAAATCAAAAGACAATATTTGGGCCTGCTTTATTGTCAAATCATGCAAAAGAAAAAGCATCACAAGCATTCATTGTTTGCACACAACAGGCGACGAGAGGACAAGGCATTTACAAACTGACGAGAGGACAAGGCATCAGAAGCATCTGACATTTTTCATAATAAACAAGGCATCCCAAGCCTCTGACATTTTTCACAATAAACAAGGCATTTAATAATTGTGATGACGAATAATGATGTTGGTCCTTTTTTTTTTTACAAACTGACATCTTTTAATGCCACTGAACAATTGATAACTTTAGTAATAACTGTTAGAAAAAATTTGAAGATAGTGAAACGGAACTTTTCAAGTTATAACGTATATGCATCGAAGTATGTTTTTTTTTAAGGCCTGTCGCGGGCGAGAGGTTCTCTTGCTCAACCTGTCGCTGGTGAGAGCTTCTCTCTCGCCCAATGCTGTCTCTCGCCTACTCCTTTGTACTCTGTCGCCAGAGATCTTTCGAGTGACAAGCAAGGCTGTCGCCAGTAGTATGTACTCTATCATCGAAAGCTTGTCGCGTGCGAGAGCTACTCTTTCGCCTCGTGCCTCTCTTATGAGCGAGATCCAGTCTCTCGCCCAAGACCTTATTGCATAACCTATGCATCCTGCCGCAGCCTACGTGCCCTGTTATCCACAGATCGTCTTTCCTTATTTTTTTTATGGCTTTTTTGTTTGTTTCCTACAGACGGCACCAATTATTGTTGCACAAAACAACAATAAATACGTACCTACGTCGATCTTGTCTTCTTTCTCCACGTGTCTCCAAATAAGTTCTGCAAAATAGGAAAAGTCAGAGGGTGTAAGGGTTTTCCCCTGCGCGCGCACTCCGATGCTTAAGTCAGACAGGGTTTTGGCAGCGTTTCTGTATGCAAATAGAGCTTAGGGTTTAAAGATGATACCTGTCACTTATTTCTAGGAGTTTATTTGCGCGTAATTACCTTTAAGACTCACAGCTTAAATGATAACCCAGTGAATCATTTATGGGCCTTTTGAGGCTTCTTTTCTCTTAAATTGAGGCTGTCATTAGGCCCAATGTTCTTTAGCCTTATTAATATAAAAGCCCAGTAATCTTTAGCTTGACCCACATCAGTCTTCATTTGTCATAATAAAACTTGGTCATCAATGACGTTAATTTTTTTCAGCAAGAGTAAGTGAATTAATTTCCATTAATTCGATATGATTAATTTAATTTCAATCAAAATTAATTTAATAGATTAAGTCCATATCAAAATTATGGATGGATTTAATTATTTTTAATATATATTTTAAAATAATTATATAAAAATAAATAATTAAATATATTTAAAAATCAAAATATAAAAAACCTAATTTAAATGCATACTATTTAAAATTAACTGCAAAAATTTATGGAATTTTTATTAAAAATATAATATAATATGCTTAAAAGTGAATTATACGAACTATAATAAAAAAATGGATTTTCAATTGAATCATTGAATTGAACGACTTTATTTTGTTTCAATTATTTTTGATTAATAGAAAAAAGATCAATAGATTTTTTTAAGGCGAGTTTATTGAATAGGTTTTCTTTTTTTTTTTTCTAAATATTATATTTGTACATTAGAATTAAATAAAAATCAAATATTTAATGTAGATTAAAAATTAAAAGAAAAATATTAGGACAGCCACCTAACGAGTTTAAAAAAAAAAAGGAACGAATAACAACATTTTATATCGAGTGACTGTGATGACGTGAATCCAATTCTCTCCTCTAGTGAGAAGGGAAGAAAACAAAGAAAACATAAAGGGAGCTTCTAAATGCAGCCTCAATTTCACTAAATGCAGCCGATGTTTTTTAATTTTTAATGCCTTTAAATGAAATGACTATTTTACCCTTATCACAACCTAAACTCAGCCATCCTTCTCCCCTCGGTAAGCTTCCTTTCACTTCTTATTCACTCTCCCATCCACTCAAAATCTGTGCAATTTGCTGATATGGATTACGAATCTGATGCTTCCATGAAAAATTATGAAGAAGATGAAGATATAAACAGCAAAGCAGAGATATATGGAGAGGTATGATGCATTTTATTAAAGTTTTAAAAACTTTCGGTCTGAAAAAACCCAATAACTGGGTTTACAAAACTCCCGAAAGTGAATTTCTGGAAGTTTCTTCATGCTCCCAGAAATGAATTTCCAGGAGGACTTTCAAGCTCCCAGAAACTAACTTTCGGAAGTCCACTTGCGGGAGACCATAAGGGCTCCCGGAAGTCCACTTCCGGAGCACTTCTGGGAGCTGTGTACATATCTTTGTTCAAATCATCTCATAAATCATTAGCAACACATGTCATTGTTCAAATATCATATCAAGCCAAGTCATAAGTCAATCTTTAGAAATCATCATATATTATTTCATCGTCTTTATAATAAGTTCTGGTCATTGTTATAAACCATGATAAAGGCCATATCAACAAGATCATTCTCATGAGCATTAGTAACTATTATAACCCGTTACTTAGCAAGATCATTCCCGTGATCTCACTGAGCTAGTGGGAGCATTACCTTTCCCATTGCCCCCACCCTGGATGAGTGTTACCCTGCAATTATTTGTACTAGACCACTAACTGCTCAGTGTGGTCTGCCAAATTTCCTTAGAGTGTACCATCCGAAATGCTAAAATGCAACACAATTTATTGAAAATTTACACATAAAAATTAATGGATTCTGAGTGCTAATCTAGATGATCATGATAGCAAGTATGATGAGTGATGAAAACTGCTATCAACAACTCAAAATTGGTAGAAAATTTCTTAACAAAAGACAAACATCTTACATTGGTATAAAGCAAATACAAAGTACCACCACCCAACCCTTCTGGTGAGCGTTCCTTCACAATAACACAAGTGCATCTTCCAATGTCCAGTGGCAAAGACCTACGCTGCAAGGCCCTAAAACAAAAGCCATAACAAAAGTGCTTGACATATCTCCCACTTGTCCATTTGTCTTTGAGATAGTACTTGACATATCTCCCACTTAGATCTATTGCACCTCCACCACTACAGCATAGGTTAATTGCTATTGGATTTGTAAGCAATTGCCATTTTGTTCAGGTATGGGTCATGATTAAAGTCTAGCATTATGGATGCTTAAATATTATTAGTTTAAAGTCTGATTCAACTAAATATAATAAATTTTGCCGATCATTATGGATCCAAGAGCACCGATACCTCTGATTGCATGCAACTGGCGCAAGGATAGATATGAATGTGCTCGAGAGTGGGAGCTCCCATATGTATCTCGTATCGAGGATTTCAAGTTATTGTTTGTGTAAAACACAGATGTTGCTACTCAAGAAACAATTAATCTGGATGAGCCATGAGTTTTATTTCTTTTTTCTTATTTTATTTTGTATCGTAAATATTATCATTTTTATTTATGAGTATTTTATTTATTTAATCATCTACAATTTATTTATGATATCTTGTTATTTAAAAAAATGTGTTAGCAAAGAGTCATGTTTTTTCAATTTTAATTTTACTTTTTTTATTATTAAAATTTAATTTATTTTATGAAATTTTATTATTATTGTTTAATTTAAATTTAAATTTAAATTTATTATAATTAAATTTTATTATTATTAATAAATTTTAAAATTTAATTTATTATTATGAAAATGTATTATTATTGTTTAATTTTATTTTTAATTTTTTATTATTAAATTTTATTATTATTAATAAATTCTAATTTTAAATTTTAATTTATTATTATGAAAATGAATTATTATTATTTAATTTTAATTTTAATTTTTAATTTATTATTATGAAAATGTATTATTATTATTAAATTTTAATTTTAAATTTTAATTTATTATTATGAAAATGTATTATTATTGTTTAATTTTAATTTTTTATTATTAAATTTTATTATTAATAAATTTTAATTTATTATTATGAAATTTTATTATTATTGTTTAATTTTAATTATGTCATTAAATTTTTAATAAGATTAGTTTTTATTATATATTTTTTAATAAAATTAGTTTTTACAGATGACACGTACACGAGGAGTTGGGTCATCGCGTGATCGTAGTCATAGTCGTCCCCCTTTGAGTCCATCCACGTGGTGGTGGCGATCGACAGCATCTGAGAGGAGGCGATGTGTTAGGCAACGCGTTGCATCTGTAGCAACAAGTGACCAGGCCATGCAGCCAGAGATCGCACCTGCTGCTCTTGTGAGGCAGCTACCAAGCAGACGCAGCAGATGCCTGTATCTGATGAGGCAGCTGTTACCCAGGAGACATAGCATGCCCGTCCTTCAGCGAGGCAGCAACTGTCAAGGTGAGGCAGCAGGCCACTGCTAGCCAGGATACACAGCAGGCTAGTACTTCTGGTCAAGGAGTTAGTAGTGGTGGTCCAGTTGATGCGTCTGTTTTGCGGAGCTTTGGATCTCATGTTGCTGCGCTATTTGGGAAGGAAAGGTATATTTTGAAAGTTATTACATATTTATTGCTATGAAAATTATACTTAACTATATACTAATTATTTATTTGTTTTAATACAGGAACGAGGAGAGATTAAAGTCATTAATCATGGTCCGAAAGTTGGTATATGGCCGTTGGATCAGAGTCGGTCACGCATCCGGTCGATCCAGTAGTTAGGGTTGGCTCCGTTGTTGGACTGCAGTTATTTGATGTGCAACAAGACCATCATTTATGCATTTACTGAGAGGTGACAGCTAGAGGCCAACACCTTTCACATGTCGTTTGGAGAGATGACCATCACTCTAGATGATGTGTCTACATTACTTGGCATTCCTATGGTTGGTCGGATTATATCATTTGCTACTGTCTCCATTGATGAGGCAAACTGGATGCTGGCGTTTGTTTGGAGTCGATGCAGAGAGGGCATGTGAGGAGACTGCCGCCTCTTGAGGACCACAGGTTAGGTTGCAGTGGTTACGAGATACATTTTTTTGTGTGACCGACTCCGATGATGAGGAGCATGTAGAGTACGCGGCTCGAGCATTTTTGTTATTTTTACTTGGTTGCACTCTTTTTGTTGATAAGAGTTCAACCAAAGTACCAGTCGCGTATTTATCATTTTTGGAGGATCTGACGGCCGTTGGGAGATTTGCATGGGGTGCAGCTTGTCTTGCATATACGTATAGATAGCTGGGTATTGCCAACAGGTCTGACTGTCATTCGATAGCTAGCTACATAACACTATTGTAGGTGTTTCAAAATTTATTTAATAAATTTCATATTGTTTTGTTTAATATATAATAAATTATGATTTTATTATAAATATTGCTTTTGTTTAATGTAGGCATGGATTTACGAGCATTTGTTCTCGTTAGATCCAGTACAGGATTTGTCATATAGATAGGAGTTGCCATGGGCTCATAAATGGAAGCCACTCAGCTGCACTTTACAGCTTTAGATACTGAGAGAGCGACTTGATGACCTCAGCTATGATCAGGTCTGCTGGGATCCATACGTAGATGACAAAGCCCATCATCCTTCGCCTCAGATTACTTACTTTTTAGGATGTCTTAAGTTTGAACAGATTGTAGAACCTTATCATCTAGATAGAGTTCTTCGACAGTGGGGTTATATACAGATGATTCCACATCCACCTCTCACCCCATATCACGAGGAGCGAGGGTTGAAGCCAATGAACTACAATGTATGATATCCCTTTCAGCAGGAATACTGGGATATGTGGGACTGTCATTTGCTCACCGATGAGAGGAATGGAAGACGATGCAGGATCCCTGGACAGTGTACAATGGATTATACGACTTGGTATGTCACGATTTCTCATCGGCATGTGCAGAATCCTAGATATAGATTGAGACCTCAACAGAGGCCAATCAATTACCAGGTAAACCATTCATTTCTTATGTTATATCAATACTGTGTTTTTATATTTGTTTAATTTATTTACGTTATTATTTTATAGCACATAGTGGAAATCGTACGGGATTAGCTTAAGTCTGTGGTAGCTGGTGGTTATGATTAGCCTGTTGATGCATGGAGACGGGTCATTTACACTCTTTACAGCGTGATACAGCATTTGCCTTCAGCTTTACCTCGAGCTCCATGTCTTGATCCACCACTAGCACCAATTCCTCCACCATCAGTCCCAGGATCATCTCGGCCTCCACCATTGGTCCCAAGATCATCTTGGCCTCCACCATCGGTCCTGGGATCATCTCAGCTTCCACCATCGGTCCTAGGATCATCTCGGCCTCCACCAGTAGCTTCATCTTCAGCAAGTCCTTCCTTAGCAGTCCCTGCTCAGCATCTCTTTGTGCGTTTACCTTTACCAGCACCGGCACCTCCTGCATCACCACTACCGGCGACACCTCTTGTAGCATCTCCTACAACACCACCAGTAGCACCTTCTACAGCACCACAACCACCAACAGATTTTATTTCTTATGTTAGACAGAAGAGGAGACAGAGAGAGTAGATTTTTTATATATTTACAGTTATTTTTTAATCAAATATTAATTTATTATTATTACGTTATTAATTTATTATTAATATGTATATAAATATTAATTTATTATCATTACGTTATTTATTGTCAATTTTTTTGTTTTATTTATATATATTAAACAAGTAACACGTTTACATAAATAAATTGTAGATGGTTAAATAAATAAAATACTTATAAATAAAAAAGATAATATTTAATATACAAAATAAATCAAAACAAATAAATATATCGTAATATTAAAAATACAGCTCCCGGAAGTGGACTCTTGGTAGTCCCTAAGGTCTCCCGGAAGTCCACTTCACGGAGTTGCTAAGGGCTCTCAGAAGTGGACTTTCAGGAGCTCCTAAGAGCTCCCGGAAGTTTGTTTCTGGGAGATTAAAAGCTCTCTCAGAAATAAATTTTTGGGATCACGAAGAAGCTCTCGAAAAAGTTACTTTCGGGAGTTTCGTAAACCCAGTTTTGTGGTTGTGATAAGGGTAAAATAGTTATTTTATTTAAAAATATAAAAAATTAAAAAGCATAGGTTGATATCTGCTACATTTAGTAAAATATCTGCTGCATTTAGAAGCTCCCAAGAAAAAAATGTAAGAGCTTGAGAATCTGTCCGTAAAACTTGTAAGCTTTTTTGTTGGAATGTTAATGATTTTATTTTGTTCACTTTTACCAGACATTGATGTGTTTTCGTTCCGTCTCTCTTTATGATCCAACAAACTTGTATTCTTTATTTTTTGAAGCCTTCTTTTAACTAAAACCTTGAATTACAGGTAGTGGCTTTTCACCATTCTCCTATGGATTTCTTCAGGTTTTCATTTTTTTTAAATTAAAATCGTTTTGGGTTCTTTTTTATTTTCTTTGTTTCGGGTTCTTTTTCTTTGTTTTGGCCACATTTTTTACATCTTCGTCGTTTTATCCGAAATCATTTTTTATTGATAGACACAAAGAAATTTGTTTCTAGGAAAATTCTATTCATACCCCACATTTTACTAAATCTACTCCACCCCAAACAAACCCTATTAAGTATAATACAATTTTACCCATTACTCACACCGGCTTCTTTCTCCTCCTCTTCCTCCTTCTGTTTCCTTCTCCTTCTCCTCTTTCCTTCTTCCTCCTTCCTGGTACGAATCTCCTGCCGTTAAAGTAAAAATGGCATTCTTAGTTGTGTACGAAGGTCCTACGCCACCATGTGCCCGCTCACGCCGCTCGCAGGTGTGCCACTGGCGCCAGACCAGCCCAGCGCAGGTGGCACGCCTGCGCGAGGCCAGCCCCGCGCAGGTGGCACGCCTGCCCGAGGCCGCGTAGGTCGAGCAGCAAGCACACCATGCCCGAGAACCCCACGCAAGTGTCACTTGCGCTAGGATCCCGCGCAAGTGTCACTTGCGCTAGGAACCCGCGCAAGTCTCACTTGCGTGAGGACCCCGCGCAAGGCTCACTTGCGCGAGGACCCCGCGCAAGGCTCACTTGCGCGGGCGTTTTACATTCTGTTTTTCCTTCTGTTTTAGAATCTGTTTAGCTTCCTTTGCAATTATTTCTGGTTTTTATGATTTTTTATTTAATCATCTGACTAAAGTTTATAATTATACAGACCATTGACACCATTACCCTTCGATTGCTGCCATCAATCTATACAAGCTATTGCACTGTAGGACTACTACCACCAGGTATGTGCTTGATGTATGTTAATTTTTTCATGTTATGTTCTATTTAAGCATTGTCAAAAAAATAAATAATGTGATATATTATCAAAGAGGTGTGATATATTATCAAATAAATAATGTGATATATTATTCATGCTATGTTCTATTTAAGCATTGTCAGATATATTTCATGCTATGTTCTATTTAAGCACTGTTGGCTCACTTGTCATGATCTGCTTATTTATACTTGCTGACAATGTAGACACACTTGACACTATTATTTCTCACTTACTCTCACTTTGCACGACACACACCTCACGTCACTCACTCACACTTCCACTCACTTGTACACTTTTTACTTCCTCACACACTTGCACTCAACTATTGCACTTAGTGTCTTGGCTTTTAATATGTTTGATAATTATTTAAATATTTTTCTTTTCCAGACATGGCTAATACACGAGGTGGAGATTCATCTTAAGGAAGACGACAGCGACCTACCGGCTCTGAGAGGAGACGACGAGTAAGGAGATATCAAGCCGAGCAAGCTGAACAAGTCGAACCTGTCGAGCAGGTCGAGCAGGACGAGCAGGCTGAGCAGCTAGATGCAGATTATGCAGAGGAGGAAGTCGAGCCTTGTCTTGGAGGTCCGACTGATATATCAGTTCTCAGAAGTTTTAGATCACATGTTGCTTTTGCAATATGAGATGGGCAGGTAATTTTTGTTTCAAAAATTTAGTAATATGTTTTTGCAATATGTGATAACATGACGCTTTTGAAATAACTTATTGTTTGTTGTTTTCGATATAGGAGCGAGACAATTTGAAGGTCCTGAATCATAGCAACAAAATCTCCCAGTGGATCTTAGATGATGATAGATCTCGTATTCTCTTCTTGGTTATGCAGTCCGGCTTAGCGAGTTTAGTTGACTGTAGTTACCGCACATGCAACAACACCATCATCTCTGCTTTTTGTGAGAGGTGGCAGCCAGAGACGAATACATTTCATATGCCTTTTGGAGAGATGACGATTACTCTTGATGATGTAGCTACCCTCCTAGGCATACCAGTGACCGGGGCGATCGTATTTTGCCGGCACATCTCTGTGAAGGAAGCCGTTAGAGTATTAGTACAGTTGTTAGGAGTCTCTATTTTCGAGGCTCAAGCGGCGACGAGCACCGGTCGTGGGTCCAGTGTGACATTGCAGTGGTTGAGAGCAAAATTTAGCCATGTCACCGACAGCTCCAGTGATGAGGAGATAGTATTTGCTACTCGTGCATACTTGCTTCACTTGCTTGGATGCACTCTTTTTGTAGATAGGAGTGGGTCACATGTTGCCGTGTCATTATTGCACTGTTTAGAGGAGGTAGCGACTATCAGTGAATACGCGTGGGGTGCAAGTGCTCTTGCTCATATGTATAGACATCTGGGTCTTGCGAGCAGGTCGAAAGTGCATGGGATTGGCGGCTATATGACCTTTTTACAAGTATTATAATATACTTTTATCTAACTTGTTAATTATAAATTATTTGTTTATAATTTATTAATGATTAATGTTTTATTTGATGTAGGCTTGGATTTATGAGCACTTTCCGTCGTTAAGTTCGGAGGTAAACGTTAACTACGAAGAGAGTATGCCTCGAGCTCGACGATGGAAGCCACGTACTTATGGCCAAGATGTGAAGTTCTTGCGAGAGCAGCTAGATGACTTTCAGTGTAACCAGGTGTGCTGGGATCCCTATGCAGATAGTCGGATACATCATCCGTTGCCTCCGGTCACATTTTTCACCGTTTGCTTAAAAGCTGGGGATGTCGTGGAACCGTATTATCCAGAGAGAGTGTTACGGCAGTAGGGCTATGTACAGACCGTACCTCCAAGACCTTTGGCGCCATTTAGAGCACGGAGAGGTAGTACGAGCGCCACTTACGATGTCATTTATCAGTTTATGACTAATATATGGCAGAGATGGCCCATGTATGTTCTCACAGAAGAGAATAGAGGACGAAGATGTGTGATCCCAGGAGAGACAGCTCCAGATTATATGGCTTGGTACGAAGCCATTTCTCATCGATTCGTACAAAACCCAGCACGTAAATCGAGGTTTCAAGCTCCTCTTGTAGAGTCCGATTATTCTAGCGTAAGTTATTAACACTAAATCTCAAGTGAATAAAATTTTTTCATACTATTTAATTTGATAAAATTTCTTTAATGTATTGTCTTGCAGCGCACGAGGGCAATTTCTTACATTGAATTACTCATGTGTGGCAACCAAGATGTGGAGACATTGGCAAAGGGACTTCATGACCTGTATGACATATTAACTGGGTCGTCGGATGCTGCTTCATCTTTAGCTCCTCATCCAGCTCCATCACATGCACCTCCTTCAGCTCCTCCACGAGCTCCTATTTCCTCGGAGACAGCTCCACCAGTTACATCAGACATAGCTCCTCCGCCTACACGTTTTTATACTAGGATTGGGAGGAGGAGAGGCAAGGCAATTATATCGGAGGATTAGTGTATTTGCACTTAGTGACTTTTGTTTTGTAAAGATACAGTTTATGTTTATGATATTAGATAATGTTATTAAAATATGTAGTGATTTTTGTTTATAATTTAGTAATGATATTTAGTGATTTTTTGTTTCTTAAACATACAGATTATCTTTTATGATATTTGGATAATGTTATTAAAACATATAATGTATAAATCGATAATACAATCTTAACAAGGCATACATATCAAATACAGTAATATTTAATAAAATATCATATGTCATCTAAGTCAATGGTTTCTCTAATGACAACATTTGATCTCGAAAATAAATTTTGAAATTCTTCGATGCGAGATATATATGGAAGCTCCCACTCACAAGCAAAGTCACATCGATACTGATACCAATTGCATGTAATCGGAGGTATTGGCGCAAACGGGTCCATAAATACCTGAAAAATAGCATTGTTAAACGCATAATAAATGAAATACATAATATCTAAAGTGTGACATATATATCATTATCAATACCTCAACAAAATGAGAATCGTTAACAAATCCAATTGTTATGAATCCATGCTGTAGCGATGGAGGTGGTGCAGTTCTAAGCGGGAGATATGTCAAACATTGTCTCAAAGATAAATGGATGAGCACAACATTATACTTTATTGCTATCAAGTGACCCATATCGGGTAAAGTCATCCATTTATCATAAGGAGCCGGTATGTTGAAATATGATAATGTCTCTAACAATTCATTAACACGCTCCATGGATCCATAGAGACTAACATAGTAAGCTCGAAAATCACATATCTCGTCAATCAAATCTTATCGCACCTTCGCCCATGCATCAACACCCATGCCTAGCAACCCAGCTATAGCCCGAAAGGCACAATGTCCATCTGACTCAACATCCACAGTAGAACGTATGAAGGGGCGTATCTCTAAAGGGAAAGAATCAATAAATTTCAGTTTCTTTTTTCGATTAACTGGTAGCTTCATCCTTTTCGTTGCTGAATTTAAATTTGTGGGTGTTGATGTGCTATCATGTTGAGATTCAACAATCTCAAAGTATGAAGGGGCACGTCGAGTTGATTTGTCTGAACAGCCTTTGCTCTTAGCTTTCTCGAGTGGAGGAATAAGGAATGTAGTTGCTGGATCACCTAGTTCTCTTAATTTTTTCTTCAAGGCTAATCTTCCTGAGAGATCACACGCATTGAGGCGTTTCACTATTAGCTCCCACTCGGCATCAAGATTCAGCTCAGCCAAATAATCAACAGTTTTCTTCTTCAAGTCCAACTTCGACTAATGAGGATCCAAAACAGATAAGGGAATATGTTTCTTATCCCTCATAAATTCTGTAATCTCATGAGCACAAGGCAACCCATGTGTGCTTCTAATGATGCAACCACAAATAAGATGGTCAATGCTGGTATCATTTGCTCGATGCGCCTCCTTCAAAAGTATATTCAACGCTGTCCTAAACACCAATCCTCGTAACTCCCTAAACAAAGCTGGTCTAAAATTATTTTCAACAATAATAACACTTCTCTCGAACGAAGCCTTTATCTCCGTATGTTGTAGCTCAATCAGAGAGTTGATAACTTTCCAAGATGAATCAAAATCTCCTTGGGACGATCCATGGTGCCTCTTTAACTTCGCATGTGCACTATCAGCCCTACATGACATTCGAACAATGTTTGATTATAATGAATAAATTGTATAAGTTGTGAAAATAAGAACTTTTAAACTTTGTAAACATGCATACTTATTTGTTGTAACATTTTCAAAGTGCTTTACTTTATTTGTCCAAGCAGCAATAACTCTCTCTTTATGTGTAGTTAGCCAAGTATCTCTTAAGTACTTGAGCGCTCTAGGATAAGAACGATAATGAGAGACCAATGAACTTAAATTTGCTTCATACTCATACTCATTTGAAGAGGATACAAGAACGCCCCAAGATGACATGAATGCCTCCCACTTCTCCATGCTCTTAAAAAACTTTTTACAATGAGCAAGTACATTCTTTGATATATGCCATCTACATAAGAGATTAATTGCGCTAGGAACACTGTCTGTACTACTTTCATCAATGCTAAATCCCTATCAGTAACAATGACAGAAGGTGTTGAATCAGAAGACATCAAACATTTCAGCTTCTCTAATGCCCAAGTGTAGTTGTCAGTGCGCTCAGCCTCCATGTAAACAAATGCAACTGAAAAAGTTAGATTTGTACATGTTACACCAACAATCTCAAGGAGTGGGAGTCGATATCTATTAGTTTTATATGTACAATCCATAACTAATACATTGGAAAAAGCATTCAACAAATCTATAGCTGTTGGATGTGCCCAAAATAAGTCTCTAACACAATCACTTGACTCAGCACTCCGATGCCACTCAACATATTTACAATCATTCAAGCATTTCATGAGTTGTTGCATCTGTGATCTACAAGCTTTGTCATCCATTCTATATTTTTGTCGTGCATTGTAGATGGTCTTTATGGTACTTACATTCTTCTTATCATGTTGTTTCAACATCATTAAAATTTTTCTTGGTTTTACCATAGCATTTATCATATCACCCACCATACTTTGCTCTTGCACTGTTAATCGACCAACAAAGGAATGTCCTTCTAGCTGTTGTGCAGCCAAATGATTATGCATCCCATATACTACTTTCACTACCCAACTATCGATCTCGTCCAATTTCACCCCCTAGTAACTCGAATGGACAATTACACTTCTTTGTTTCCGTTCCCAAGCGATGCAATTCATTTGTACTTGACTTATATGTTCCATACCTTTCACATACAAGTCGAACTCTAGGTCTTCTTTGAGGAACATCAACTTCCGATGATCTTATCACAACAACAAAACCTAGCTCTTTTCCAAGCTCTCTAGCCCATGCGATCAAGGTATTTCGACAATTGAAAACCTGAAACAAAATAAATTTAATAATTAGTTTTTTCTACTAGATTTGTATTAAAACATTATATTAATTTTAAAACTACTTACTTGGTTAGTAGTAAATGCATCGGTACAGTCAAATATTTCTTCATGGACACTTTTCGATTCTCCGCTATACACTATCCTTTTATCATTCTGCAAATATTAAACAAATTCATTAATTATAATTATTATAATAAATAATATATTAAAAAATTAAGATTGAATTTTAGTACAAGAGCGCACAAAAAGACAGATCTGTGCAAGCCAGGCATGTTTCGCGCAAGCTCTACTTGCGCGGGATTTCGGCTCAAGCGCCACTTGCGCGGATATCACGCGCAAGCGCCACTTGCGTGGAAATCCCTCGCAAGCGCCACTTGCGTGGATATCCAGCGCAAGAGCCATTTGCGCGGATATCCCGCGTAAGCGTGACTTGCGCTGAAATATGGCGCAATTTCTCCGAATTTCAATTTGCAGAAGACAAATTTTAACCTCTTCTCCTTCGTCGGCTTCTACACTTTCAACGAAACTTTTGTACTCTTTGTAACTATCATAATAGCTATCATCAGGAAGATTTTCCATTTTTTTTAAGAAAATGAAATGTAAACTGGGAAGGGTGGGCTCGTGAGAAAGAAAAAAATGGTAGAAGAGAAAACGCATGAACAGAACAAAAAGAGAGAAGAAGTAGAACGAGAAGAAAAAGACGCAGAAGAGCAATATTTTTTACAACAGTTATACTTTTAACAACAAACGCCTAATATTTTTGAACCACAAAACACATTTTTTCCACATCTCGCGCAAGTTTCACTTGTGCTACTGGTTCGCGCAGGTGAAACTTGCGCTATATTGTCGCGCAAATTTCACTTGCGCGACATTTGCGCAAAAGTGAAACTTGCGCGACTAGTTCGTGCAGGAGAAACTTGCGCTACATTTTCGTGCAAGTTTCACTTGCGTGAATATGTGACTTTTGCGCAAGTAAACTTACGCGAATTTCCGACGTTCACGCAAGTAAAACTTGCACGTGTTGGTCGCGCAAGTAAGACTTGCGCATCATGCCAGATTATCTGATGGGGCGAATTTTGTCATTTTATCCGTTTTTTTACTGTTGAAAAAATGGGTTGGGGTAGGAATAGTAAAACGTGGGGTAGGAATAGAAATTCTCTTGTTTCTACTCGTTGCTGGGCATTTGTTTTTGTTTGGATACTGAGAAAACGAGAAGTTCTATTTGCACTCCACTTTCTGCTCTTTTTACCCCACTCAAACAAAAAACACAAACAACTAATTATACCTCAATATTATGACCATTTTAACCTTATTATTAACGTCTTCTCAGGCCGGCAGCGCAAGTGTTTTTGCGCGAAAACTTGTGTACTGCACAAAACGATCTGCGCAAAAATATGCCTACCGCGCAAACCTATTTGCGCAATAACATGGCATTCGCGCAACATAACTTGCACATGAGCACTGCTGTTGTGCATGACGCGAATCCACTTACCCGACACTGCAAGTTTCTCACCACTTGCACGACACACTATTAAATATGTTTTTCCAAACATTAAACAGAGCTTACCAAAGCAAATTCCGAGAGCTTTTTTCTGTTAGGATTCCAATTTGTTATCAGCTTGTTCTTGTTGCCGAAATGTCTTCTGCAACCTTCACTAGCCCTGAGATTGGTTGCACTCATTAAGAACGAGAAGCTGGAATCTTTCATTTTCACCGATGTAAATCAAAGCGTTTGGCAAGAAAGTTTTTTTTCTTTATCAAGCCTATTTGATTTTATGTAATAATGGCTATAAAACCTAAGCCATTTGGCAGCTAGTGCTAGTCTTTGATCAAGGATCGACTGTATCCATTCAAGATTAGCCGGTACAGTTTACCTTATCAATAGCTTGCCGGACTGATTTTATTCAATGTCCGGAGAGGATGGACACAGTGCAAGCTTGCTTGCGCAGAATAGATGAATTTGCACAACAATACTTGCGCATATATTCCTCTTCTGCTCATCAAATTTTGCGTAAATTCCTGATCATTGCGCATATTCCCTTACGCATCACAGCAAGCTTCGAACAAATTTTTTCAACCTTTGTGCGGGAGACACGGTATTAATAAAAGCCAAATATCAAACAAATATTTTGTGTGTCGTGTATCACTCGCCGAGGGCTACCTGCGTGAGAACGATGGAGAACGATGGAGATGGAGATAGAGAAGAAGAGCTTTGGAAGAGATGACTCACAGTGGGATTTTGTTTTGTTTTTAAGGTAAAATGGGGTAGAGGGTTAAACGGTCAAAAAATGGGTTTTGTAAAGTTTTTTTTTTTTGGGTATACAATTTGGAGTAAAAAGAGTAAAACGTGGAGTATAATTAGAATTTATCTAAGAAAACATTGTAAAAGGAAGAAGACTTTAATATTTGAACATCAACGTCACATTGAAGTTTAAGAAAGAGCCAATAACAAGAAGAAGAATACTCTTCACACTATTTAAGGAGGACTTCTAATTTCACTACAAAATTGCTCTATCTACTACAAAATGAGAAAAGACAAAAATATCCAAATAGAAAATAACCTTAATATCCTAAACTAAAATTGATTTTACAACTCATTTTCCCTCACTTTTTTTCCCTCTACTACGTGCTTCAACTTTGCTATTCACTCTTCTCCCTTCCGCTGCAGTCTTCTCCATTTCTCATTTTTCTTCATCAATCATATTCTATTTTCCTTCAAAAAATTGAAAAATATGAGTGAGAGTAGCTATTATGATAGCTATGAAGAGTATGAAAGTGAAGAAACTGAAAGAGATGAAGAAGAGGTAAGATTTGATGAGTTTTTTTCGGATTTTTTTCGTCAGCCAAAAGCCAGAGATTAGCATCTCGCGCAAGCCAGCTTGCGCGGGATGGCCACCGGCACGCAAGACAGCTTGTGCGGGATGGCCACCGGCGCACAAGACTGCTTGCGCGGGATGGCCACCAGCTTGCGCGCACTCACATACTTGTTGTTCTTTTTATGTTTATAATTAATTATTTTTATTATATAAATTATATAATTATATTATTTATAATTTGTTTAATAATTGTACTAATTCCTTGTATAATTTATTGTAATAATTAATTATTTTTATTTATTGTACTAATTGTTTAATATTAATTGTTTAATATTTGCAGAGTAACAAAGAACTGGTAGTGTACAATGAAGAATTCAATAGTGTGGATAAAGAAATATTTGACTGCACTTATGCATTTACTACTAACAAGGTAAGCATATTTAAAATTAATATAATGTTTCAATACAAATACCGTAAAAAAAAACTAATTATTAAATTTTTTTGTTCAGGTTTTCAATAGTAGAAATGCCTTGATCACATGGGCTAGAGAGGTTGGAAGAGACCTAGGTTTTGTTATTGTGATTAAATCATCCGAAGTTGGTGTTCCCGGAAGAAAGCCTAGACTTCGACTTGCATGTGAACGGTATGGAATGTATAGATCGAATAGAGATGAATTCTGTCGCTTGGGAACGGGAACAAAGAAGTGCAATTGTGAATTCGAGCTACAGGGGGTGAAATTAGAGAGCGGCGATGATTGGGCAGTCGAAGTAGTATGTGGAATGCATAACCATTTGGCTGTAAGACAGTTAGAAGGACATTCCTTTGTTGGTCGATTAACGGTGAAAGAGCAAGGTATAGTGGCCGATATGAAAAATAATATGGTCAAACCAAGAAATATACTAATGATGTTGAAACAACATGATAAGAAGAATTCCATCACCATAAAGACCATCTACAATGCACGACAAAAGTATAGAATGGTTGACAAAGCTAGTAGATCACAGATGCAGCAACTCATGAAACACTTAGATGATTGTAAATATGTTGAGTGGCATAGGAGTGATGAGTCAAGTGATTGTGTTAGAGACTTATTTTGGGCGCATCCGACGGCTGTAGATTTATTAAATGCTTTTCCCAATGTGTTAGTTATGGATTGTACATATAAAACTAATCGATATAGACTCCCTTTCCTTGAGCTTGTTGGTGTGACATGTACAGATTTGACATTTTCTGTTGCATTTGTTTACATGGAGGTTGAGCGCACTGACAACTACACTTGGGCATTAAAGAAGTTAAAAAGCTTGATGTCTTCTGATTCAATAACTTCTGTCATTGTTATTGGTATGGATTTAGCATTGATGAAAGCAGTACAAACAGTGTTCCCTAGCACAACCAATCTCTTATGTAGATGGCATATATCAAAGAATGTACTTGCTAATTGTAAAAAGTGGTTTGAGAGCAAGGAGAAGTGGGAGGCATTCATGTCAGCTTGGGGCATTCTTGTATTCTCTTCGAATGAGTATGAGTATGAAGCAAATTTAAGTTCATTGGTAACTCATTACCATTCTTATCCTAGAGCGCTCGAGTACTTGATCCATACTTGGTTAACTCAGCATAAAGAGAAATTTGTTGCTGCTTGGACAAATAAAGTAAAGCACTTTGGAAATGTTACAACAAATAGGTATGTAGGTTTATAAGGTTTACTTATTGTTATTTTCACAAAATATATAATTTATTCATTATAATAAACATTTTCTAACATCATATAGGGCGGAGAGTGCACATTCAAAGTTAAAGAGACACCTTGAATCGTCCCAAGGAGATTTCGATACATCATGGAAGGTTATCAACTCCCTGATAGAGCTGCAACATACGGAGATAAAGGCCTCATTCGAGAGAAGTCTTATTATTGTGGAACATAATTTTCGACCAACTTTGTTTAGGGAGTTACGGGGATTGGTTTTTAGGACAGCATTGAGTATTATTTTGAAGGAAGCACAATGAGCAAATGATACCGGCATTGACCCTCTTGTCTGTAGTTGCGTCATTAGAGGCACACATGGATTGCCTTGTGCTCACGAGATTGTTGAATTTATGGATTGCCATTGTCCGTTTTGGATCCTTTTTGGTCGAAGTTGGACTTGAAGAAGAAAAGTGTTGATTACTTGGCTAAGTTGAATCTTGATGCCGAGTGGGAGCTTATAGTGAAACGCTTCGATGCTTGTGATATCTCGGGAAAATTAGCCTTGAAGAAAAAGTTAAGGGAACTCGGTGATCCAGCAACTACATTTCTTGTTCCTCTACCCGAGAAGGCTAAGACCAAAGGCACTCGAGATAAATCAACTCGACGTGATCCTTCATATTTTGAGATTGTTGAATCTTAATATGGTAGTGCATCAACACCTGTTTCAGTCAATTCAGTAAAGATGATGAAACTACCAGTGCATCGAAAAAAGCAAGTGAAATTTATTGATTCTTTCCCTTTAGAGATATGCCAATACATACATTCTACTGTGGATGTTGAATTGGATGGACATTGTGGTTTTCGAGCTATAGCTGGCTTGTTAGGCATGGGTGTTGATGCATGAGCTAAGGTGCGACAAGATTTAATCGAGGAGATATGTGATTTCCGCGCTTATTATGTTAGTCTTTATGGATCAGATGAGCGTGTTGATGAATTGATAGAGACATTATCATATTTCAAGATACCAGCTCCTTATGATAAATGGATGACTTTACCCGATATGGGTCACTTGATAGCAACAAAGTATAACGTTGTGCTAGTCCATTTATCTTCTAGACAATGCTTGACATATCTTCCGCTTAAAACTGCACCACCTCCCCCTCTGCAACATGGATTCATAGCACTTGGACTTATTCATGATTCTCATTTTGTTGAGGTATTGATAATAATATGTAAGTTAAAATTGAGATATTTTGTTTTTTTATTTTTTCGTACGTTTAATAGTGATATTTTTTCAGGTATTTATGGACCCGTTAGCACCAATACCTCCAATTGCATGCAATTGGCATCGGTACCGATATGATTTTGCTCATGAGTGGGAGCTTCCATATGTATCTCGCATTGAGGAATTCCGAAATTTGTTATCGAGATCAAATGTTGCCATTAAAGAAACTATTGATTTAGACGAACCATGATATTTTATTAAATATTACTGTATTTTAACATTTATGCCTTTGTATGAATATATTATCAATTTATGTCTTTGATATGTATGCCTTCTTATGATTGTATTATCGATTTACGCATTATATGTTTTAATAACATTATCTACTATTATAAAGATAAACTCAAGGCATTAAAAAACAAAAATCACTAAATAAAACATTAAATTATAAACAAAAGTCATTACATATTTTAATAACATTGTCTAATATCATAAAGATAAATCGTATCTTTAAAAAACAAAAGTCATTGAATACAAATACACTAATCCCTCGACGCATCCGATATAATTGCCTTGCCTCTCCTTCTCCCGAGCCTAGTATAAAAACGAGTAACTGGTGGAGAAGCTATCTCTGATGTAACTGGTGGAGAAGCTATCTCTAATGTAACTGGTGGAGGAGCTGGAGGAGGAGCTGTCTGTGATGGAGCTGGAGGAGGAGCTGTCTGTGATGGAGCTGGAGGAGGTGCTGTCTGTGATGGAGCTAGAGGAGGAGCTGAGGATGAAGCAGCATCTGACGACCCAGTTAATATCTCATGCAGGTCGTAAATTCCCTTTGTCAATGTCTCTACATCTCTGCTGCCACTCATGAGTAATTCACAGCGAGACACTGCCCTTGACATGCGCTGCTAAACAATACATGAAAGAAATTTTATCAAATCAAATAGTATGAACAAATTTTATTCACTTAGGATTTAGTGTTAATAACTTACACTAGATTGATCAGAATCGACTGGGGGAGCTTGAAGCCTCGATCTACGTGCTGGATTTTGTACAAATAGATGAGAAATAGAGCCATACCAAGCCATATAGTCAGGAGCTGTCTCTCCTGGGATCACACACCTTCGTCCTCTATTCTCTTCTGTGAGGACATACATAGGCCATCTCTGCCATAATTGATCCATAAACTGATAAACAACATCATAAGTGGCGCTCGTACTACCTCTCTGTGCTCTATATGGCGCTAAAGGTCTCGGAGGTACAGTCTGTACATAGCCCCACTGTCGTAACACTCTCTCTGGATGGTACAGCTCCACGACATCCCCAACTTTTAAGCAGATCATGAAAAAAGAGATCGGGGGCAATGGATGCTGTCTTCGACTATCTGCATATGGATCCTAGCAGACTTGATTACGTTGGAGGTCATCTAGATGGTCTCACAAGGCATTCACATCTTGGCCATAACCACGTGGCTTCCATCGTCGAGCTTGTGGCAAATTATCCTCGTAATTGAAGTTCAACTCTGGACTCAATGACGAAAAGTGCTTATAAATTCAAGCCTACATCAAATAAAACAGGATTTAGTGCTAATAAATTATACATAAACAAATTATAATTCACAAGTTATTTATATAAAAGTAAATCTTAATACCTGGACAAGGGTCATATAGCCTCCAATCCCGTGTACTTTTGACCTGCTCGCAAGACTTAACTGTCTATACATATAAGCAAGAGCACCCGCACCCCACGCATATTCACTGATAACTTGTAAATCCTCTAAACAGGATAATAGTGAAACCGGAACATGCGAACCACTCTTATCCACAAAAAGTGTGCACCCAAGTAAGTGAAGTATGCACGAGTAGCATACACTATTTCCTCTTCACTAAAGCCATCGGTCACATTGCCAAAAGTCGATCTCAATCATTGCAACGTCACACTAGACCCATGATCGGTACTCGTCGTTGCTTGAGCTTCCGTAAGAGAGACACCTAGCAAACAAACTAACATTTTGATTGCACGCTTCATGGAGATGTGCCGGCATGATACGATCCCACCGACCACTAGTATGCCAAGCAGTGTAGCTACATCATCTAGGGTAATCGTCATCTCCCTAAAAGGCATATGAAATGTGTTAGTTTCATGCTGCCACCTCTCACAAAAAGCTGAGATGATGGTACTATTGCAAGTGCGATAACTACACTCAACCAAGCAACCTAAGTTGGATTGCAAAACAAGGGAGCGAATATGTGATCGATCATCGTCTAGAGTCCACTGAGAGATTTTTTGAGTGTGATTAAGAACTTTCAAATTGGCTCGCTCCTATATAAAAAATAATAAATAATAAGATCATTTTTAATAGATAAAATAGATTTATATTCTTAAATTTAACAAAATAATTACCTGACCCTCCCATATCGCAAAAGCCACATGTAATCTAAAAAAATTCAAAACAGACATATCACTCGGGCCTCCAAGACAAGGTTGAGATGCCTCATCTGTATCATATGAATCTACTTGCTCGGCCTACTCCTCTTGCTCGACCTGTTCTACTTGTTCAGCTTGCTCAGCCAACTCAACAAGATATCGGCTAGCTCGTCGTCTTCTCTCTGAGCCGGTGGGTCGTCGTCGTCTTCCTTGAGATGAACCTTCACCTTGTGTTTCTGCCATATCTGAAAAAAAAAAATTTATGTCTTAGCAAATGATTGTATGATTAGAAGAATAAAACAATCAAAGCATTAATGCTCAATTCTAAGTAAAATTGCTTAAGAATCCAACAAAAATATATTCCTTATTTCTGTGACGACCAGTATCATGTGGGGCCGGTCGCACTCAACCGTATTGTCTGCTTGGGGAGTATCATGTGGGGCCCCCTCACGGATTTCTTTCGCGTCCCGAAGGGTTCGAACACTTGATCTCAATCAAATGTCAAACACCTCCTACCATCCCAAAGCGGACAATACAGTTGAGTGCGATCGGCCCCACATGATACTGGTCGTCACAAAAAAACACGTGTTTTTTTTTGTGACGACCAGTATCATGTGGGGCCGGTCGCACTCAACCGTATTGTCCGCTTTGGATTCTATAGGTGGCCCCCGCCAGTTCAGCTGACGTGGCACTTAGGTCCTCACGGATTTCTTTCGCGTCCCGGAGGGTTCGAACACTTGATCTCAATCAAACGTCAAACACCTCCTACCATTGGTAGGAGGTGTTTGACGTTTGATTGAGATTAAGTGTTCGAACCCTCCGGGACGCGAAAGAAATCCGTGAGGACCTAAGTGCCACGTCAGCTGAACTGGCGGGGGCCACCTATAGAATCCAAAGCGGACAATACGGTTGAGTGCGACCTGCCCCACATGATACTGGTCGTCACAATACCATTAACCTTCTCAACTATTAAAAAATCAATTTTTTCCTATGACACAGTAAGATCCTTTCAAGCTTATCTTCGATAATTCTTTCAGGATTCCATTTAGATGAAAACTTAATTTTTTTTTCCTTAAACATTTTCGTGGAAATTTCGGTAGCATAACGGCTTAATTTCCTCTAAACCTCCTGCAAGGAAACACAATTTATACTGATAGCCGTTGATTCTCACCAATTTTTACCTCTTACTAAAACCCCCACCATCAGTTGTGGGTCCTCTTAGTATTTTTAGCAAATCAATTTAATCAATATATCATATAAAAATTTTCACAGTTCCATTTAAATTCATTCCATCAATGTATCATATAAAAATCATAAAATCCCACATACAATACGATACTACTAATGCTTTATAAAAGTATCTTACCTATTCGCCAAAGCTTAGCGCATTTTTCGATTTTCGAGCCTTGCCGAACTCCACCATTCGTCTCATTTCCGTTTTTGCTACAATTTCAATAATTGAGACATATTTTCATTTAGAAAATAATCCAACAATTTCTAATAAATTCTATAGAAATATAGCAAAAACTTTTGATTTTTAAATGGTTGAGAAGGTTAATGGATGAGTACGATAATGTGAGGAATTTGGTTGTGAATCTTATAGAGTCGATAATTCGAGTTATTTAATATTGCAAGTTGACTATCGAGCAGAAATTGAGGTGGAATCTCGATAGTTAGAGTATATATGGATGTAACGATGATTATATGATATTGCTTTGAAGAGAAGATCATAGTTGAAAAGTGATGATTATAGAATTGATAAATTCAAATAAATGGACCGTCTTAGTGGTATGATTGAGATAATGATAATAAGAAAGTAGATCGCGAAATCTTATGGACATTTTGATGTGTTATGACCTCGAAGGTAGAGGATTGTAAGTGTGGATAATGACCTATCTGGCAATATGACAATATAATCTTAATATACCATAAGGCTGAAATTGAGAAAAATAATAGCAATGAAATGAGATTTAGAGAACTTGGTATTTGATAAATACTACATTATGGAATATCTTTGTCAATAGAATGGATTCGAATCAATGTTTGATTGTGGCATGTTAACTTTGTATGTGTAAAGCTAATGTTGGGAACTGATTAATTAATGTGCAAAATAATGAAAGGGAGAATGAAAGCTTGAGGTAGCTTGTGATCTTTGATGGAAAAATATACTAGAATGATCCTAATAGTCTATGGATGTTATTGAAATGTATTTGAATAAACGTGCAAACAAATGTACTGTGGATTTTAGTGATGCCATTGGGGACTTGAAAGACATGTGTAATTGTAGAATGAATGACGGATGACTTTCGTGTCATGATCATGTTCGAATAAGAAATTGAGGCTACTGAAGACATACCTTAGTCTGATGTCATAATATGCACAACAATAGATTGAATGAGTATTGAGCTACATTTGGATATATTTAGAAAATCATTCAAGCATGGCATATGATCTCATGTTGTTTTAAAGAAAAAAAAAGTGATATTTTAAAAAGAGATGCATCGAAATCTTTTAAGTGAAAGTAAATATTTGAAATGATTAGACAGCCACAGAGCTTGATGTTTAATATCATTTTGACATTATTCATGACATGTACAGATTGAACATGAGATTTGATTATGCATTGATTTGAGAAAAGACTCGGTTTTAAATGTTTTTTTTTATGAGGGCTGTCTAAATGAATTCAAAATGATATATCAAAAGATTTCGATTTTTGAGACGACAGGTACCCTATTGAATGCCTGAGTGGCATATGCCTTTGTGGCACAGAGTATGTATTTATTGTGTGGTTCTGCCTGTGTGGCATGGAACCCCATTTATACATATATGATATGTACATGTAAATGTTGCCTGATGAGATCATTTCAGGTTGTCCGACAATAGTCGTGGACATATTCCTCAGTTTCCAGCTAATCAGTGGGACTGGGACGATCTATGACCATAGATAGAGAACCCTTCGAGGGAAACTATCCCATTGATAGCTACAATGGGTTAGAGATGATATGATAAGAGACTAGGCATGAATCCCTATTCTATTATCATATCATCTCTAACCCATTGTAGCTATCAATGGGATAGTTTCCCTCGAAGGGTTCTCTATCTATGATCATAGATCGTCCCAGTCCCACTGATCAGCTGGAAACTGAGGAATATGTCCACGACTATTGTCGGACAGCCTGAAATGATCTCATCAGGCAACATTTACATGTACATATCATATATGTATAAATGGGGTTCCATGCCACACAAACAGAACCACACAATAAATACATACTCTGTGCCACAAAGGCATATGCCACTCAGGCATTCAATAGGGTACCTGTCGTCTCAAAAATCGAAATCTTTTGATATATCATTTTTGTTGGCTTTATAGGCTATACCGAGAAATGTACACAAGCGATTTATAGAGGTTCGGCAACCTTGCCTACGTCCTCTACCTTGAGACGCTCCCAAGGATTTTCCCCAAATTCACTATCCTTGAATTTGTTACACTCCCTCTTTTTCTAGGCTCAAGAGAAACCTCTATCTTTTTCTAGGCTCAAGAGAAACCTCCCTCTTTTTCTTAGGCTAAAGAGTAACCTCCCTCTTTTTCTAAGGCTAAAGAGAAACCTCCCCTTTACAAGGAATGAATGTGTTACAACTTGTGTAATCAAAGAAAGACCTCTAGATAGGCAAGGGATTACAATGTTTAAGCACAAGGAAAACCTATACAATGATTTGTGCTATGCTATTCTATACAAGGAATATGAGATTGATAGAAAATGAAGAATGTATAGCATTTGAGAAGTTGTTGAGGCTTTGAATATGAGGAAAATGAAGATTGAATGTGCTGAGCTCTTCCTCTTGCTTCCTTTAGCTTCTAAGCCTCTATTTATAGTCCTTTGGATGTATTCTAGCTGTTGGGTGGAACCAAATCTCGAATATTACCGTTGCCTCACAGAAACTAGCCGTTATAGGCTATTTTCGTGCAAAGGGATCGATCCCTTTCCATAGAGGATCGATCCCTTTTGTCCAGAATCTTAATTCTGGGCTTCAAGGACCTTGGGAAGACTTTCTACCAAAAAGGGATCGATCCTGCTACAGTGGGGATCGATCCTTTTCTTCTAGAGGGCATTTTTCCTGCACTTTTGGGTTAGAAATGATATGACCTTTGATCCTAATTAAACCCAAAACATTTATAAGCTTTAAGAGAGTTTTTCTTGACTTTCTCAAATGAAAATATTGTCCAAAAACTTATAAGTAATTTTCTAAACTTATGTTCAATAATTCTTGAGAAAATTACTTAATATTCAAAACCATTTGATAAAGTATTAAGACCAATAAGAATATATCATTAAACCATGATCTTAATGTTTGTTATGAACACTTAAAAAGGATTGAGAAGATCATTTGTGATAAGGCAAATTTACAATATGAATTACAACATTAAAGCTTACTTAAGTTTTTGTCATTTCAAAATATATATGTCAATTTAAAGCTAACAATCTCCCCCTTTTTGATATGACAAAACTTAATGTAAATTTGCTTTGAAAATTCTTTCATAAAGTACTCCCCCTCAAATAAAGCAGGATTTTTATAAAGCTCCCCCTTAATATAAGCATGGGTTTTGAAAATGAATTTTCAAACTATTTCTCCCACATTATCTTTCCCCCTTAATATCTCTCCCTTTTAATATTTATCTCTCCCCCTTTTTGTCATAGCAAAAAGAAGGAAAAAAAATATGCTCCCCCTAAAATCATGGCTATGTGAGAAGAAATAAAAATGCTCCATCCAACAGGAAACATGTTAGTACATGGGACTCATAGCACAAATTCATAAGACAATGTCCATAAAGAGTATGAAATGTTTAGGCATGCAAAGGACAAGGCTTATTTTCCTATACCAATTGTTTATAAATAATTTTGATACCAATTGTTGATAAGTAATTTTGCAAGAAGGTTCCAATTGGTAAGAAGTTAAGCAAGCACCTAAGTATATCAATCGTTCTCTAAGGTCCAACTAAGGTGCATGGTAATACATCATGATTATGAGCTAAAATTAGATAACATATCATATGCATGTGCTCATAAATCATTTTCAAGCAAGAATGTGCATAGAATCAAGATATATAGCAATTAACTACAAATTCTAGCACACAAGAGTTTCATGCAAAAATAACCTAAGAGAATTCTTCTCTATTTGTCATTTCAATCTAAGGAGCATGAGAAGAGTTGTCAATTTAAAGCTCATACCAATTGGCAATTTAGATTTGGCTTACCAATTATTGAAAATATGGTTCCCAATGATACTAATTGTTATTTCAATCTAAACACCAATTGTTACTAATGGTTGACTTAGGCATTTTGCATGAATCCAATATTTTTGTGTAGTGTGATCATGTCAAGAAAATAATCATTCTAAATATGCAAGAACACAATCACACATCATCAAATATGCATATGGATTAATTAAAAATAAGCATACTATCATAAAGTATTAATCCATATTCATATTCACAAAATTATACCATATGGAAGATTCATAAAATCAAGGTATTCAAGCAAACACATTTTCTTCCATGGTTTCAAGCACAAAAAAAAAATCCTATGCTCATTTTCCAATTCAAGTCCTTAACCAATTATGAGCAAGGAAAAATTCAAAATTACCATTTTAATCAATTAATACCCATATCCCTAGTTGTTATCATCATTTAAAGTTCTAGAGGGTATATGCTATTTTAACTAAAATGGTTTCACCTAAGTGAATCAATATAATCAAGCTAAAATATATTTTATCATCAAAATCCATAAACTATGAGTGAGGTTAAGCACATAATATCATGAAATCAACTATTCTCATCTTATAGGCATGATTATTGATTCAACGTAAGTAAACATGCATGTTCAACATCAAAACAATCAAGATAAAATGCATGTATATCAATAGTTGGTGTTGTCATTAAAGCCCAAGTTCTTTACTAATTTGGCCATAAAGAATTAAGTTCATGGATGATAAAGTTTCATGCATTTGAACATTTAGGATCCATTTATCATCACAAATTATAGGCCAAGGAAAATTATGACCTTATACCAATTGTTGAATTTACATTTGAAATCAATCCTTAAGGTCAAGTTTTAATTATTCTTCCACTCGATGTATAATTATCATGAAACTTAGTGTGGAATAGATAAGTCAAGCTAAGAGACATAATCCTATAAGCATGCTTGACTAAGATGAACAAAAAGAATGAGAAATATTCATTATGTACAAGTTTATCAAATTCTCAAATATATCCATAAAATTCTTGAAATAATTCTCAAAATTATGGTTAAGCATTCATTGAAAGTATATTTCAAGATTATTTCAAGATTTATGTAATTCAGGACCATCTTTAATAAGAAAACTGGTTTTGCACTTGTGAGCTCAAGAAAAATGGTATTGATTGTTGAAAGTGATACCATTTGTTGGAAATGATATTAATTGATGGAGTTGAGGCATGATATCAATGAAAAATGAATTTTCATATATTAAAGATCATCAAAAATAAGTTAAAACAATGAATTTTAAGTTGAGAAGAGAGAAAATATCAAAACAATGAAGAGTTCTCAATTTCGGTTGAAAACATGCAGGAGAGCCTTTTCTGGCCTGGGGGGATCGATCCCTTTAGGATGGGGATCGATCCCTCATATGTTTCCTGCAAATTCTGCAGTAGTTTTGACAGAAAATTCAACTTGTGAGGTACAAAACTCCGTTTTTGAGTAATTTAAGTCCAAGTAAAGGTTTAAACATTTGTAAAACATGATTTTGGACTTGTATGGATGAAAAACATGAATGAAAAACCATTTTACAAAAGATTTTACAATTTTGGAAGAATTTTCACAATAAAACACATTTTTGGCCTCAAAGGAGGTCATTTTGAGAGTTAAGCATATTTTGACAAAACCAAAACATTAGAAACTACAAATATGCCAAAACAAGCTTGTTCACATAGATTTTAAGCATATATAACATCAAATCATCATACTTGTGAACATTATGCCATGATTTCCAACATACAAGTTCTTTATTAATGCACATGACATGGCATTTTGCATATATGACATATTTGACATCTTTTGAGCAACTAAATATATTATCTAGACATATCAAACTTGCTCAAGATGCAGAAAACCAAAAATCATTTCAAATTCACTAAACATGCCTTTCATTCAATGTATCAAGAACTACAATCAAACAATCAAAAATCTTTGTCAAGTCTTTTTGTTCAATCATTCAACTCACAATGCATCAAGAATCATCAACCAAGTGCCTCAATTAAAACATATAAAAAATTTTAGAAAAAATGAGTCTTGAAGAGATAGGATTTAAGCTTACAGAACTCCTTTGCTTGAGTATGCTTTGCCTTGGATTGTTGAGTCCACCTTAAGCTATCCTTTGAAGAATTGTTGTGATGGATCCTCAAGATTTTCCTTTTTCTCATTGGCAAAAGCAATCTCCATAGAGGTGTGTAGAGCATTCAAACCCCATTGTTTCTTTGTAACTCCATGCTCTAACACTCCTACAATAAACACTTTCAAGTATGCTTTGGTACCCAAATTTTCTTGGGTCCTTGTGAGTTAGTGCAAATGATTTTTGATCCTTTTGGGATCCATTTCAAGCTCAATTCATCATTATTTACAGCATGCTTTGGCACCCACATTTTTCTAACCACTCTTCCTCTAAATGTGGTTTTTCTATATGTGCATGCTTGTGAGGTGTGGCCTATCCTATTGCATAGTGAACATGTAAGTGAAATGTTATGCACAGAATTTTTGCATACAAGAAAATTCTTAAGATGAGTTTCCTTTTTATTTGCATTATATCTTAACCCATCTTTGTCAAAGAAGGCTCTTTGGGTCTCTAGCATGTGATCTAATTTTTGTTAACCCATATAGAACCTAGAAAATGAGTTATGCAAATTTGTATTCTTTTCATTCAACTCATTTATTTCTAGGTTAGCTTCTTCTAATTTCTTTTGAAATTCTAACTTAGCATTCAATAACTCATCATTTTCCATTTTTAATTTTGTAATCATTTTCTTGTATTTTGAGTTCATGCATTCAAATTCACTAGCTAACTCATCAAAAGCATCTTGTAAATCATCATAAAAATGATCATTACATTCACTAGAGCTAGGTTTCTCCTTTTCATCCTCAATAGTCAAAGAGCTAGGATTTTCCAATTTATCTTTAATGTCTTCTAATTTCTTTTCTAGCTCTAATTTCACCTTGTTGAGTTCATCATTCCTTGAGCCTAGATCTTTTATTTTCTCCTCCAACTCAACATTAGTATTCATCAAAATTTCATTCTCTTTTCTAAATTTATTTAACTTTTTATTATATTTTGCATGCATTGATTTATATTCATCACTTAGCTCATTAAATGCATCTTGAAGCTCATCAAATGAATATTCTTCTAACGTTTGTGAGCTAGTCTCAAAATCATCACCTAGAGCCATTTATGATCGTTTTGCTCGATAGAGGTTAGTCTAATTCAATCTCGAGTCCAAGCTCTGATACCAATTGTTGGCTCTATAGGCTATACCAAGAGGGGGGATGAATCGGTTTTTAACTAATCTTAAGCTCGTTTTTCGATTCTTCTAAATTCTCTAGCCTATAAGAATATTTTCTATGTTCTCTAGGCTATTCAATCATGCAATATAAATTCAATTCAATAAGCACAAATATAATTGCAAGTAATTAAAGAGAGTAGGGAAAGAGAAATGTACGCAAGCGATTTATAGAGGTTCGGCAACCTTGCCTATATCCTCTACCTTGAGACGCTCCCAAGGATTTTCCCCAAATTCACTATCCTTGAATTTGTTACACTCCTTCTTTTTCTAGGCTCAAGAGAAACCTCCCTCTTTTTCTAGGCTCAAGAGAAACCTCCCTCTTTTTCTTAGGCTAAAGAGTAACCTCCCTCTTTTTCTAAGGCTAAAGAGAAACCTCCCCTTTACAAGGAATGAATGTGTTACAACTTGTGTAATCAAAGAAAGACCTCTAGATAGGCAAGGGATTATAATGTTTAAGCACAAGGAAAACCTATACAATGATTTGTGCTATGCTATTCTATACAAGGAATATGAGATTGATAGAAAATGAAGAATGTATAGCACTTGAGAAGTTGTTGAGGCTTTGAATATGAGGAAAATGAAGATTGAATTTGCTGAGCTCTTCCTCTTGCTTCCTTTAGCTTCTAAGCCTCTTTTTATAGTCCTTTGGATGTATTCTAGCCGTTGGGTGGAGCCAAATCTCGAATATTACCGTTACCTCACAGAAACTAGCCGTTATAGGCTATTTTTGTGCAAAGGGATCGATCCCTTTCCATAGAGGATCGATCCCTTTTGTCCAGAATCTTGATTCTGGGCTTCAGGGACCTTGGGAAGACTTTCTGCCAAAAAGGGATCGATCCTGCTACAGTGGGGATCGATCCTTTTCTTCCAGAGGGCATTTTTCCTGCACTTTTGGGTTAGAAATGATATGACCTTTGATCCTAATTAAACCCAAAACATTTATAAGCTTTAAGGGAGTTTTTCTTGACTTTCTCAAATGAAAATATTGTCCAAAAACTTATAAGTAATTTTCTAAACTTATGTTCAATAATTCTTGAAAAAATTACTTAATATTCAAAACCATTTTATAAAGTATTAAGACCAATAAGAATATATCATTAAACCATGATCTTAATGTTTGTTATGAACACTTAAAAAGGATTGAGAAGATCATTTGTGATAAGGCAAATTTACAATATGAATTACAACATTAAAGCTTACTTAAGTTTTTGTCATTTCAAAATATATATGTCAATTTAAAGCTAACAATTTTGAATTCATTTAGACAGCCCTCATAAAAAAAAACATTTAAAACCGAGTCTTTTCTCAAATCAATGCATAATCAAATCTCATGTTCAATCTGTACATGTCATGAATAATGTCAAAATGATATTAAACATCAAGCTCTGTGGCTGTCTAATCATTTCAAATATTTACTTTCACTTAAAAGATTTCGATGCATCTCTTTTTAAAATATCACTTTTTTTTTCTTTAAAACAACATGAGATCATATGCCATGCTTGAATGATTTTCTAAATATATCCAAATGTAGCTCAATACTCATTTAATCTATTGTTATGCATATTATGACATCAGACTAAGGTATGTCTTCAGTAGCCTCAATTTCTTATTCAAACATGATCATGACACGAAAGTCATCCGTCATTCATTCTACAATTACACACGTCTTTCAAGTCCCCAATGGCATCACTAAAATCCACAGTACATTTGTTTGCACGTTTATTCAAATACATTTCAATAACATCCATAGACTATTAGGATCATTCTAGTATATTTTTCCATCAAAGATCACAAGCTACCTCAAGCGTTCATTCTCCCTTTCATTAGTTTGCACATTAATTAATCAATTCCCAACATTAGCTTTACACATACAAAGTTAACATGCCACAATCAAACATTGATTCGAATCCATTCTATTGACAAAGATATTCCATAATGTAGTATTTATCAAGTACCAAGTTCTCTAAATCTCATTTCATTGCTATTATTTTTCTCAATTTCAGCCTTATGGTATATTAAGATTATATTGTCATATTGCCAGATAGGTCATTATCCACACTTACAATCCTCTAGCTTCGAGGTCATAACACATCAAAATGTCCATAAGATTTCGCGATCTACTTTCTTTTTAGCATTATCTCAATCATACCACTAAGACGGTCCATTTATTTGAATTTATCAATTCTATAATCATCACTTTTCAACTATGATCTTCTCTTCAAAGCAATATCATATAATCATCGTTACATCCATCAATACTCTAACTATCGAGATTCCACCTCAATTTCTGCTCGATAGTCAACTTGCAATATTAAATAACTCGAATTATCGACTCTATAAGATTCACAACCAAATTCCTCACATTATCGTGCTCATCCATTAACCTTCTCAACCATGTAAAAATCAATTTTTTCCTATGACACAGTAAGATCCTTTCAAGCTTATCTTCGATAATTCTTTCAGGATTCCATTTAGATGAAAACTTAATATTTTTTTTCCTTAAACATTTTCGTGGAAATTTCGGCAGCATAACGACTTAATTTCCTCTAAACCTCCTGCAAGGAAACATAATTTATACTGACAACCGTTGATTCTCACCAATTTTTACCTCTTACAAAGACCCCCACCATCAGTTGTGGGTCCTCTTAGCATTTTTAGCAAATCAATTTAATCAATATATCATATAAAAATTTTCACAGTTCCATTTAAATTCATTCCATCAATGTATCATATAAAAATCATAAAATCCCACATACAATATGATACTACTAATGCTTTATAAAAGTATCTTACCTATTCGCCAAAGCTTAGCGCATTTTTCGATTTTCGAGCCTTGCCGAACTCCACCATTCGTCTCATTTCCGTTTTTGCTACAATTTCAATAATTGAGACATATTTTCATTTAGAAAATAATCCAACAATTTCTAATAAATTCTATAGAAATATAGCAAAAACTTTTAATTTTCCTTACCCATTTCTTCTTCTTTTTCTTCTTCCTTTTCCTTTTCCTTTTTCTTTTTCTTTTCTTTTCTTCTTTTTCTTTTCTTTTTCTTTCTCCTTCTTTCTCTTTTTCTTTTCTTTTCTTCTTTTTTCTTTTTTTTTCTTTTTTTTTCTTTTTTTGAACCGGGTCGGGTCGGGTTCAGGCCGGTTCAGTTTGGCTTGGCCGGTTCGGTCACCGGCGGCCACCCATTCCGACGGTTCAGCCACTCCATAGCTTGCCGAGGTTGCAGGGATACCGGATCTGGTCTTGGTTTCCCCAACGGCGGCGCCGACGGTGGCAAATCTGGACCATGGGTTTCGACCTCTTTCTCTTCTCCTTTCTCCCTCCTTTCTCTTCCTCCTTCACCGCCGGCCACCTCTTTTCCTTCCCCTTACCTCCGCCGGTGTTGGCATTGGAATGGCGGTGCTCGGATTGGCCGGCACCGCCGTTTTTCTTTTTCTCTTCTTCGGTTTCGCCTCGCCATTCTCTCGTTTTCGCTTCGCTCTGTTTCCTTTTCCTTTCTCACCGTCGACGTCGGCTTCTCTTCCTCCATCTCGGCTCGCCGGCGGCGTCACTGCTTTCTCCGGTAAGCCAACGCGGTTGGCTACTTCTGTGTTTTCTCCTCTGTTTTGTAACAGAGGAGAAATGGGGGTCGGTTCCCCCCGACTCCCGCTTCTTTTCAATTTTTTTTAATTCTAAAACATATTTATAATTATAATATTTATAACATTTATCTTTTATATTTATATATATAAATATACTATATAATTAAATATATGGATATGCATATATATAAAATCTGTATCAATTATATATATACATGTGTAAATCTATACATTTTAAATTTAAAATACTATACATATAATTCATATATATTATATAAATATATATTTCATATATAAACCATTTATATATGTATACTTTACTTTAAAATACTATATATATTTCATATATATATATATATATATATTATATGTAGACACCATATTTTGTCCGGACCATTCAATGGGTTTATCAATTTAATCTAAGTTAATTAAATTGGATTATAATTGGTTCTAATTTATAATTGGAATTTTGTTATAATTAAGTTTGACTAAATTTTAGATTTTTTTGATTGAGCTTTAATGGACTGTTGGTATAAGGCCTTATTAAATTTGTTTAAACTAAGGTATAGAGTTGGGTTAGTTTTAGATGATTCGGTCCATCCATTAAGCTTAACCCATTTATTCATGTCTTCATTTTATTTATCTATTTATTTTTTTTATTTTTATTTTTTATTTTATGTAAATATCATCTTATCTTTATATATTTTTCTCATTTGTATTTTTAAATAAATAATCTTTTATCCCTTCTATTTCAGATAAATAATAATTTAATTTTTTTTAAAAAAGATAAACCAATGAAAAATAAAAGGATAATAAACATGATAATTACAAAACTTAAATAAAAGATGAGATCAAGTTCGATTCAATTTGAACCTATCTTGATCTTTATCTTAATTGGCTATAAATTGAACTCAAAGATCAGTCTTGGGGGACAACAATTCGGGGAAGAAGAATTCATAAAAAGTAGCAGCAACATCTACGGTAAAATCAAACTAATGGCTTTTTTCCGAACGAAACAGAGGCGAGACAGCACTGAGTTGTGGCAGACGACGCATCCTCGATGAAGGTCATACAGGTGTAGCACAATACCGACGATTGGTGGTAGTCTCGAATTGGGCAGCAGCTACCAAAAGTAGTTTTGAAACGTTTGGCTTTGACCCACACAAAAGGCCTCATTGGAAGCTTGCATTTAGTTGTTATTTGAAGACCCACGTGAAGTCAGAGTTAAAAGCAAATATACTTGGCCATCATCTACTGACAACATAGGTATGCTTTTATGCTTTTAAAATTGTTTATATTTTATGAATATGGTTTTCTTTGTTGGTTAGTTAGTACACGTTTTTAATATTTTTAAGAAAGTAAAAATAGTGTTTAATAAGAATAGAAATAAATGGGTATAAATACAAGTATAATGACAAATAAGGTTTAAAATAGAAATTAAATTAAAGGATAAAAATAAATAAATAAAAAATTAGAATAAATCTTCCAATGAATGTTAAAAATTATTTAATAAAATTAAAATTACTCCGATGATGGAACTCTGAAGTGTCACGAATGGTTGACATTTCAGACTTTCTAGGTGAGGATGTTTTTATGGGTTTGACCAGAATGATGACAAATTCATGGAGAATGTTCAAAATAAAAATTAATTATTAAAACATATTTCCAAAATTTAATCGTTATAGAATTACAATTATTTAATAAAATTAAATCGTTCCGATGATGGAATTCTAAAGTGTCACGAATGGTTGACATTTTTTTAGATTTCCTAGGTGAGGATGTTTTCTATGAGTTTCGCCAGAATGATGGAAAATTCATAGAAGATGTTCAATATAAATATAAAAAAGGTTATTATTAAAATATATATTTCTAAAAAATTGATTATTATAAAAGTATAATTGTCACGACCCGATAGACGTGACGTACGCTTATCACTCCATTCACTATTTACCCTTCAATTGTGTCAATTTTACGAACTAACTTTTTCTTTTCACTTTAGGGTTTGTATTCGGTGTCAGTGTCCTCTCTCAACTACTCTCGTATCCTTCATTTAATATACATTTGTTGTTTAATTTACCATTTGGACTTACGTAATACTCTCCTTTAATATTAGACTAAAAAAGAAAAACGTCGAAAACTCCCCCTTATATAAAATCGACTTTCCCCAGCTCAATAACCTGCAAAAATCTCAACTATTTCCAGCCACATATCTCAATCCAGAATTTTCAGTTCATTCAACTAGATCCAATACATACTTCCCAAGTCAACAAATAGATATAAGATACAGTTTACAGTTTCAAAATCACTACAATTCATTTCTCGGATCGTGCTCGATAATCATAAAGCCTATAATAATCTAGGACGATCCTAAGTTGCATCCCAAAAGCAATCCCATAAGCATGTACTGTGCAAACTTAACATGTCATACATGGATGACAAAATAAGCGATATTATACCTCAAGTGCAACAAAAACAGCACTCGGAGGAGTCGGACCGATATAGCTACTCAAAGTATGTCCCCGAGGCCTCGCACCAAATCTCCAAGTGAGAGCCTAACTGGTATGATCTGCGATGTTATTAATAAGGGGTGAGCAAAACCACGGCTCAGTAAGTAGCTTAAGTAAATGCATGCTAGACTCATGTCGTTCTATATGCAGTTGTGGAAAACAATACCGAAGTAATAAGCGAACTCGATATTTAATGCATGATCATAAACCAAACACTTCTTTATGCATTTCTGTTATAGAACGTTTTCAATATGCACTTAATTAAAACAGAACTTACTACGCAATTCATTTAAATGAGTTCGCTATGCCTTCGGTTGGATTCAGTATGTTGTGCATTTCAAATAAACTATCAGTATAATTCGATAAGTCAATCGGTAATTACTTTGATAAAACAATCAATAAGCATTCGGTAACGATCAATAAGTATTGCAACCATTTCGATCCATATAGATTTTCAAGAACGCATTAGTCATAAATCAAGAAAAATCGATAACGATTAGGCATATTGCCTCAGTTCACTAAAAGCAGTGTTAGAAATGAAACAATGGTAAGTAGAGATTAGGCAGTGATCCTCAATCAGTCAATCAATCGATATCCATCCTAGCTAGTGATGGAATGGTGTTGCAAGCAACACTAAATCTATGGCCATAGGACGATATCCAGTCTCGCTGATCAGTCGAGAGCTGGAACTTGCCTGCTGGTTTTCCAGACAAGTATCAGTCTACCTAGAGCACTAGGCTCGATAGGTACAATACGATAGTCTAGAGCACAAAGCTCAATAGACGGGAAATAAGGCCTAGAGCTAAGCTCGATAGGCTAGAAGTGACCCGAAGGTCGTAGGACATGCCTGCACTCAAAAACAGTTTGAAATCAATTTCCTCGCGTAGCACTTGGCTTCCACGGATTCCAAATCAGTATTAAATCAGTTTTGAGTTCGAAATATAAAGGACTTTCGATTTATTTCAAATATTGGTTCAAACCAAGACTTTGCAAATATAACATATGATGCAAGTCATTAAACCATAAACGATTACGTAATTTAAACTCAAAACATACTATATGTAAATGCATGTATGCATCGGTTCATTCCACTTAAATGTACGCTTGGTTGGCCACAACGCTCAAAGCAGAAATAAGTTTCGATCTAGCCTAAGCATAAACGATTTATAAAATTAAACCATTCCTACGAGATGGTGCTATCAAGCTTTACTTAACCCACTTACCTCGGTGCCTAGTAGGTCACCTTTCCTCGATCCTCAACTCAAGCTAAACTCCTACACCGCTCCAAATTCACTACAATTAAATCAAGTGATGTTTCAATAACATGTCTTAATTATGTTTTGATCATAAATCAATTTTATATCCTAAAATCTAAACTATTCTAACCCATTTCTTTGGCGAGAGACTAAATTCTTTATGTATCTCGCCAAACATTACTTATTCGATTTAACAACTCTTTACTTATGTTCTTTATAAGATAATAAGAGGTTTATTAATTTGTATATGCTATTTCCCTTTCATTAGATACATATTTATATATAATCGGTTAGTTATATAATTATAACTATATCTTAAACACTTTTACAATTATACTTGTATTTATATCTCAACAAATCCCTTTTTCTTTTCTTTGCATTACTTTTCTTTGTCTCTTATTTAGTTTTCAAGTGAGTAGCATATATATCTATATTTATATATGTATTTATTTAGCATTTGCATAATAAAGTTTATGAGGATTTACTATATGTTTTTATATAAGCACTATACATACATATATTTATTTATTTCTTTGTTTTTCAAGCAAGTAGTATACATACATATATATACAAGTGATATATGTGTGCATATATATATATGGGTATTTGATCTTAGATTCTATTCTTTCATTTCTAGATATACAAATACATATATATATATATATACACATTTAAATACATAGCATTACATGGTATAAATTTCCAATTTAAAATTTCAATTTCCTTACTTTCCTACATCTTTATATATATATATATACATACATATCTATATATGTATTTTCATCTATATATATATGTACCACATATATATTTTATATTCTTTTTCCTTTTTCTTTTATTCAATTTCTTTTATTCTTCTTCCTTTGTTTTTCTGCTATATTGGTTACATGGTACTGCTTAATAAATTTCAGAATTAATCAAAAAATGTAATTCTCACCTTAGAAATTTCTGTTTGCTATCACATTCCAGCCCTTCATTCACATCCAAAAATATCCCGTTTGCAAACCTTGAAGATTTGAGGGAATGTAGCACTGGTTAAGCTACAGAATGTCGGCAAAAGAGCAGCTTCCAGCTGCCATGTACGCCACCATACCACCACCTCGCAGCCCTGTCCTGTTCGGACAACAGAACCTTGGTGTCGATGAAGGTGTAGGATGCCGAGAGAAACCTGAACTCCCTTTCTAATATCAGTTGCTGCTTCAGTAGAGAAGAGGGAAAACTCCTACAGCCCCTCCATCCTCTTTAAATTTTCTTTCTTGTCTTCACCGAAACATCCAGCCTTCAGTTCCCTCTCTCACGTTTCACTTCTTTCTCTTCCTTTCTCGGCTCCAGCTCTCTCTTTCTTTTCTCTTTCTCGGTTCTACCCGAGCCTTTCCTTTCCTTTACACTTTCTTTTCTTTCCTTTGGTCTTCAACCCCCCTTTCAATGGTATGATGGTCGAATGGCAGGGGAGGAAAATAACAGGAATGAACTGAAGGAGATGGGCTGGGAAAAAGTAGGGCAACAGTGCAAACTTCTCTTTTGACCGAAAGAAGAATGGAGTGGGGGCCGGCTGGAGATGAAAAAGAGCAAAACAAAGAGTGTTTTTTTTTTCACTGCAGTAAAAGTGGAAGAGTAAGGTGGTCTGACGAGATTGGAAATTTGATGGAAAGTTTCCATCAACTCCAATGTATTTTATTGGTGATTTCCCTTTTTTTTTTTATATTGTTAATATTATCACATGGTTTATTTATTTATTCATGTGTTTTCTTTATTTTTTTATTTATTTTGTTAACATCTTATATATGTGTATAACATATTTTATTTCATCTATTTTATTTTATTATTTTTTTTAAACATCTTATAAGATTTCTAATTTTATCTCAAGGATCTTTTGTTGTTAGATTCACCAACTTGTCAATTTCATTTTCATTACTTGAGATATTACTAACTACAAGGTTCACCATGGTACCAAGCTTGTATGTGTCTCTTATTTATTCACTAACATGGTACAAAATTTGTAGTTTTTACATCCTCCCCACCTTAGGAAATTTGGTCCCCCAAATTTTCCGTGTCTAGTAGAAATAGGTAAGGGTATTTCTCTCTCATTAGGCTTTCCAACTCCCATGTGGCTTCCTCTGAAGAGTGGTGCTGCCAAAGTACTTTGACTAAAGGGATTGTCTTAGACCTCAACATCTTATCCTTCCTGTCTAAGATCCGAATTGGTCTCTCGACATAGCTTAAGTCCTCTCTAATCTCCAGTGGCTCATACTCGATCACATGAGATGGGTCCGGATGATATTTTCGTAGCATCGACACATGAAAGACGTTATGCACACCCGATAGCTCTGGGGGTAATGCTAGTCGATATGCTATGTCACCCACTCTCTCCAATATCTCGAATGGACCAATGTATCGAGGACTCAACTTCCCTTTCTTGCCAAATCTCATTATGCCTTTAGACGGAGAGATTTTCAAGAACACTTTATCACCCACTTGGAACTCTAAAGGCCTCCTTCGACAGTCGGCATAACTTTTCTGTCTACTTTGGGCTGTCCTCAGTCTATCACATATCAACCTCACATCTTCGGATGCTTTCTCTACTAATTCTGGAGTAAATATTTTTCTTTCGCCTACCTCTTCCCAGCCAATAGGAGATCTACACTTCCGTCCATACAACGCCTCGTAGGGTGCCATCCCAATGCTAGAGTGAAAGCTATTGTTATACGCAAATTCCGCTAGTGCCAAATGATCATCCCATGAGCCTTGAAAATCCATGACACATGCCCTCAACATGTCCTCAAGAGTCTGAATTGTCCTCTCTGACTGCCCATCGGTTTGAGGATGGAAGGCTGTGCTAAAGCTCAGTTTAGTTCCCAAAGCATCCTGGAAGTGTCCCCAAAAATGGGAAGTAAACCGAGAATCTCTATCCGAAACTATGCTCACTGGGACTCCATGTAACCTTACTATTTCTTTGACATACAAATTTGCTAAGGCACTAAGTGAATCAGTAGCCTTCATAGCTAGGAAGTGAGCGGACTTTGTCAATCGGTCAACTATCACCCAGATTGCATCATGATTCCTACGAGTCCTCGGAAGCCCCATAATGAAGTCCATAGTCACATGCTCCCACTTCCATGTAGGTATGGGTAAAGGCTTTAGTAAACCTGCTGGCCGTTGGTGTTCAATCTTAACTTTTTGGCACACTAGGCACTTGGACACAAAGGTCGCTATATCTTTCTTCATACCGGCCCACCAAAACACTTTGCGTAAATTCTGATACATCTTCGTATTACCTGGATGCATAGTGTATTTGGAGCTGTGTGCCTCCTCTAATATTTGCCTCTTCAACATCTCATCATTCGGGACACAAATTCTGCCCCTATACCTCAATAACCCATCATCTGAAATCTCAAACCCTGAATCTTGGTCTGGTTGTATTCCACCAATAATCTCCACAAGTCTAGGATCCTCTTTCTGGGCTTGTCTAATTTGATCCATAATGCTAGGCTCTATCCTCAAGCTAGCCATCAAACAGTCACCATCGGGCTCTAGGTTGATATTCAACTCTGAAAATTTTTCCATCAAATCCCATTCTCGGACCATCATGTAACTAACAAAACCCACACTCTTCCTACTTAATGCATCTGCTACCCGGTTTGCTTTACCCGGATGATAGAGAATCTCGCAGTCATAGTCCTTCAATAGCTCCATCCATCTTCTCTGTCTCATATTCAACTCTTTTTGCGAGAATAAGTACTTTAAGCTCTTGTGGTCTGTATAAATCTGGAACCGCTCACCGTACAAATAATGGCGCCAAATCTTTAGCGCAAACACTACCGCTGCCAACTCCAGATCATGAGTAGGGTAGTTCCTCTCGTGGTCCTTCAACTGTCTTGAACCATATGCCACTACTCTACCATTCTGCATCAACACACACCCTAGACCCTGTAGAGAAGCATCACTATACACTGCAAATCCTCCGGATCCACTTGGAACCGTCAACACAGGAGCCGTAGTCAACCTTTGCTTAAGCTCCAAAAAGCTACGCTCACACGCATCATTCCATTCAAACTTGACGTCCTTGCGTGTGAGTCGGGTTAGTGGAGCAGCAAGTTTGGAAAATCCCTCTACAAATCTCCTATAGTAACCTGCAAGCCCTAAGAAGCTGCGAATCTCGGTCACTGTTCTAGGCCTCTCCCAATTCATCACGGCCTCTATCTTAACTGGATCAACTGCTACACCATCCTTGGATACCACATGCCCCAGAAAACTGATTTGTTCCAACCAAAACTCACACTTGCTAAACTTTGCGTATAGCCCTTCCTTTCTAAGAGTCTGGAGTACTATGTGGAGGTGGTGCTCATGTTCTTCCCGGGATCGGGAATACACCAGTATGTCATCTATGAACACAATGACGAACTCATCCAAGTGAGGCTTGAATACTTCATTCATCAATGCCATGAATGCTGCAGGGGCATTCGTTAGACCAAATGGCATAACTAGGAATTCGTAGTGGCCATATCGAGTCCTGAAGGCTGTCTTTGGCACATCTTCCCCTCTAATCCTCAATTGGTGGTACCCCGACCTCAAATCGATCTTCGAAAATAATTGGGCACCCTTCAATTGATCCAATAGATCATCAATCCTAGGCAGTGGATACTTATTCTTCACCGTTGCTTGATTCAACTGCCTATAATCGATACATAGCCTCAAACTGCCATCCTTCTTTTTCACAAACAACACCGGAGCTCCCCATGGTGACACACTCGGCCTTATGAACCCTTTGTCCAACAATTCTTGTAATTGCTTTTTCAACTCCTCTAACTCAACTAAGGCCATTCGATACGGGGGCTTGGATATAGGTTGAGTGCCTGGGAGTAGCTCTATGGCAAACTCCATCTCTCTTTCCGGAGGTAGCCCTGGTAGCTCATCCGGAAATACATCGGAGAAGTCCTTGACAACTGGGATGTCAGACAGTTCCGATTGGCTCTTTTCGGCATCCTCGACAAACGCGAGATAGCCTTCATAAACAATTAATCTCATATTAGTGAGACATCAACAACAATTAAAATCATTCTATTTATCATTTCCAAAGCATAATACAAACTTTTCAGGTAGGGAGAGAATTACAATCTTCTTATAGCAATCTACACTAGCATGATGGTTGGTTAACCAATCCATGCCTAGTATTACATCAAAGTCATACATATTCAATAGTATCAAATCTACTGTTAAGCACTTATCTCCCACCTTCACTTTACACTTACGATAAACATATTCAGTTGTCTGTGATTCTTTGAGAGGAGTAGTAATGTATAAAGGATAACCTAAAGGCTCTGACTCTATATGCAATCTACTAGCAAATGCAGGTGAAATGAATGAATGAGTTGAGCCGGGATCAATGAGTACGAATGCTTCTAAGTCACAGATAGTAAGCTTACCCTTGATAACCGAACCAGAAGCATCAGCTGTCTCCTGATCAAGTGCAAACACTCTACCTTGTACCATTGGACTCTTGCCTTTGTCTTGTGTCCTCCTTTGCTGTGGCATGGTCTGTCCCCCGGCTTGCGTCTCTGTGGCCTTCATCTGGGGGCAATCCTTGATTCTATGGCCAGTTTTGCCACACCTAAAACAAGCTCCAGTGACCACATAACAAGGTCTGTTGCCATGCTTGTGTCCACAAGTGGTACATGGCTGAGATGTAGCAGTAGCAGTAGCAGTAGGGATAATGGCTAAGGCCCTGTTAGGAGGAGTAGCAGTAGCTGTAGGCCTAGTAGCCTGTGGTCGAGGCGCAACAAATCTCTGCCTCTTATTTTGTCCATGTGATCTACTCGGTTCAAACCTCCTCTTCTCATCCCTCCTATCTATGAATGGTTTGGCTCTAGGAGGCTTCCTTGTCCCATACTCAGCTTGGGTAGTCTCCAATTCTTGTTCAACAGTCTGAGCTTTCCTTACCACTGCCTCATACTCGGTAAGCTCAAATGGAGTGACCCTACTTCGGATGTTGGGTCTCAATCCCGAAGCAAACTTCTCTGCCTTCTTCTCCTCATTAACAACATAATCCGAGTCATACTTCACTAAGGCAGTAAATCGAGTCTCATACTCATCTACCCTCATCGATCTTTGAGTGAGTTCCATAAATTCCTTCTTTTTCTGTCGTCTGGCAGCCTTAGATATATAATGGTTCATGAAGGCCTCTAAGAACCTCTCCCATGTAATAACCGGATCCTTAGCCAATAAGAACGTCTCATAGGTCTTCCACCATTTCTGCGCATCACTCCTCATCATATACACTGCTAATGAAACCCTCTCAGTGGTACCACACCCCATATATTTGAAGAGAAACTCCATCTCCTCTATCCATTCCTCTGCCTTCGCTGGATCTTTCTCCCCCTTAAACTGTGATGGATTCATTTTCTGGAATTGACGGAGGAGTGTCATATTTCTATCCACTGGGTTCCCAACTTCAGGTACAGCGGGTGGAGGCACAACTGGCAAAGGTACAACCTGTGGCACTACCGGAGGTGACGGAGGTGGTGCCTGCTGTGGTGGTGGTGGAGGCACAGGAGGTGCAGGAGGTGCAGGAGGTGGCGGTACTAGAGGTGCGGGAGGTGGTGGTGCAGCCTGATGTGCACTAGCTTGGTTAGCCACCAACTGTTGCAATAAAGCAGTCATATTCTCATGGCTTTGTTCTATTCGGGCCATTCTCGCTTCTATACTATCCGGGGGTGGAGGAGTCGGATTTGAGGATGATGGGGGTACTGCGGATGAGGGCGGCCGTGTAATCGGATATCTTCGAGCCAACCCCCTCGGTCTACCTCCAATCCTCCTCATTGTATGTCAATCAAGAGATAACCTATACCAAGAGCAGATCAATCTTAGTATAAGTCGGTAACAGTACACTACATGCAGACATTGCACAGTACATGGGATGTAACACCAATAACGACCTCTAGGACGTTGACACGTACTAGACAAACCGTGCTCTGATACCATTTAATCTGTCACGACCCGATAGCCGTGACGTACGCTTATCACTCCATTCACTATTTACCCTTCAATTGTGTCAATTTTACGAACTAACTTTTTCTTTTCACTTTAGGGTTTGTATTCGGTGTCAGTGTCCTCTCTCAACTACTCTCGTATCCTTCATTTAATATACATTTGTTGTTTAATTTACCATTTGGACTTACGTAATACTCTCCTTTAATATTAGACTAAAAAAGAAAAACGTCGAAAACTCCCCCTTATATAAAATCGACTTTCCCCAGCTCAATAACCTGCAAAAATCTCAACTATTTCCAGCCACATATCTCAATCCAGAATTTTCAGTTCATTCAACTAGATCCAATACATACTTCCCAAGTCAACAAATAGATATAAGATACAGTTTACAGTTTCAAAATCACTACAATTCATTTCTCGGATCGTGCTCGATAATCATAAAGCCTATAATAATCTAGGACGATCCTAAGTTGCATCCCAAAAGCAATCCCATAAGCATGTACTGTGCAAACTTAACATGTCATACATGGATGACAAAATAAGCGATATTATACCTCAAGTGCAACAAAAACAGCACTCGGAGGAGTCGGACCGATATAGCTACTCAAAGTATGTCCCCGAGGCCTCGCACCAAATCTCCAAGTGAGAGCCTAACTGGTATGATCTGCGATGTTATTAATAAGGGGTGAGCAAAACCACGGCTCAGTAAGTAGCTTAAGTAAATGCATGCTAGACTCATGTCGTTCTATATGCAGTTGTGGAAAACAATACCGAAGTAATAAGCGAACTCGATATTTAATGCATGATCATAAACCAAACACTTCTTTATGCATTTCTGTTATAGAACGTTTTCAATATGCACTTAATTAAAACAGAACTTACTACGCAATTCATTTAAATGAGTTCGCTATGCCTTCGGTTGGATTCAGTATGTTGTGCATTTCAAATAAACTATCAGTATAATTCGATAAGTCAATCGGTAATTACTTTGATAAAACAATCAATAAGCATTCGGTAACGATCAATAAGTATTGCAACCATTTCGATCCATATAGATTTTCAAGAACGCATTAGTCATAAATCAAGAAAAATCGATAACGATTAGGCATATTGCCTCAGTTCACTAAAAGCAGTGTTAGAAATGAAACAATGGTAAGTAGAGATTAGGCAGTGATCCTCAATCAGTCAATCAATCGATATCCATCCTAGCTAGTGATGGAATGGTGTTGCAAGCAACACTAAATCTATGGCCATAGGACGATATCCAGTCTCGCTGATCAGTCGAGAGCTGGAACTTGCCTGCTGGTTTTCCAGACAAGTATCAGTCTACCTAGAGCACTAGGCTCGATAGGTACAATACGATAGTCTAGAGCACAAAGCTCAATAGACGGGAAATAAGGCCTAGAGCTAAGCTCGATAGGCTAGAAGTGACCCGAAGGTCGTAGGACATGCCTGCACTCAAAAACAGTTTGAAATCAATTTCCTCGCGTAGCACTTGGCTTCCACGGATTCCAAATCAGTATTAAATCAGTTTTGAGTTCGAAATATAAAGGACTTTCGATTTATTTCAAATATTGGTTCAAACCAAGACTTTGCAAATATAACATATGATGCAAGTCATTAAACCATAAACGATTACGTAATTTAAACTCAAAACATACTATATGTAAATGCATGTATGCATCGGTTCATTCCACTTAAATGTACGCTTGGTTGGCCACAACGCTCAAAGCAGAAATAAGTTTCGATCTAGCCTAAGCATAAACGATTTATAAAATTAAACCATTCCTACGAGATGGTGCTATCAAGCTTTACTTAACCCACTTACCTCGGTGCCTAGTAGGTCACCTTTCCTCGATCCTCAACTCAAGCTAAACTCCTACACCGCTCCAAATTCACTACAATTAAATCAAGTGATGTTTCAATAACATGTCTTAATTATGTTTTGATCATAAATCAATTTTATATCCTAAAATCTAAACTATTCTAACCCATTTCTTTGGCGAGAGACTAAATTCTTTATGTATCTCGCCAAACATTACTTATTCGATTTAACAACTCTTTACTTATGTTCTTTATAAGATAATAAGAGGTTTATTAATTTGTATATGCTATTTCCCTTTCATTAGATACATATTTATATATAATCGGTTAGTTATATAATTATAACTATATCTTAAACACTTTTACAATTATACTTGTATTTATATCTCAACAAATCCCTTTTTCTTTTCTTTGCATTACTTTTCTTTGTCTCTTATTTAGTTTTCAAGTGAGTAGCATATATATCTATATTTATATATGTATTTATTTAGCATTTGCATAATAAAGTTTATGAGGATTTACTATATGTTTTTATATAAGCACTATACATACATATATTTATTTATTTCTTTGTTTTTCAAGCAAGTAGTATACATACATATATATACAAGTGATATATGTGTGCATATATATATATGGGTATTTGATCTTAGATTCTATTCTTTCATTTCTAGATATACAAATACATATATATATATATACACATTTAAATACATAGCATTACATGGTATAAATTTCCAATTTAAAATTTCAATTTCCTTACTTTCCTACATCTTTATATATATATATACATACATATCTATATATGTATTTTCATCTATATATATATGTACCACATATATATTTTATATTCTTTTTCCTTTTTCTTTTATTCAATTTCTTTTATTCTTCTTCCTTTGTTTTTCTGCTATATTGGTTACATGGTACTGCTTAATAAATTTCAGAATTAATCAAAAAATGTAATTCTCACCTTAGAAATTTCTGTTTGCTATCACATTCCAGCCCTTCATTCACATCCAAAAATATCCCGTTTGCAAACCTTGAAGATTTGAGGGAATGTAGCACTGGTTAAGCTACAGAATGTCGGCAAAAGAGCAGCTTCCAGCTGCCATGTACGCCACCATACCACCACCTCGCAGCCCTGTCCTGTTCGGACAACAGAACCTTGGTGTCGATGAAGGTGTAGGATGCCGAGAGAAACCTGAACTCCCTTTCTAATATCAGTTGCTGCTTCAGTAGAGAAGAGGGAAAACTCCTACAGCCCCTCCATCCTCTTTAAATTTTCTTTCTTGTCTTCACCGAAACATCCAGCCTTCAGTTCCCTCTCTCACGTTTCACTTCTTTCTCTTCCTTTCTCGGCTCCAGCTCTCTCTTTCTTTTCTCTTTCTCGGTTCTACCCGAGCCTTTCCTTTCCTTTACACTTTCTTTTCTTTCCTTTGGTCTTCAACCCCCCTTTCAATGGTATGATGGTCGAATGGCAGGGGAGGAAAATAACAGGAATGAACTGAAGGAGATGGGCTGGGAAAAAGTAGGGCAACAGTGCAAACTTCTCTTTTGACCGAAAGAAGAATGGAGTGGGGGCCGGCTGGAGATGAAAAAGAGCAAAACAAAGAGTGTTTTTTTTTTCACTGCAGTAAAAGTGGAAGAGTAAGGTGGTCTGACGAGATTGGAAATTTGATGGAAAGTTTCCATCAACTCCAATGTATTTTATTGGTGATTTCCCTTTTTTTTTTTATATTGTTAATATTATCACATGGTTTATTTATTTATTCATGTGTTTTCTTTATTTTTTTATTTATTTTGTTAACATCTTATATATGTGTATAACATATTTTATTTCATCTATTTTATTTTATTATTTTTTTTTTAAACATCTTATAAGATTTCTAATTTTATCTCAAGGATCTTTTGTTGTTAGATTCACCAACTTGTCAATTTCATTTTCATTACTTGAGATATTACTAACTACAAGGTTCACCATGGTACCAAGCTTGTATGTGTCTCTTATTTATTCACTAACATGGTACAAAATTTGTAGTTTTTACAATAATTATTTAATAAAATTAAAATTATTCCTATGATAGAATTCAAAGTGTCACGAATGGTTGACATTTTTGAAATTCTTAGGTGAGAATGATTCCTTTAGGTTTCGCCGGAATAATGGAAAATCTAAAGGTGGTTGTTCAATACAAGATAATAAAAGTTAAAAATTAAAATTAAATTAAATTAAATTAAAGATATTAAATACAATAATAAAGTTTAAGATAATCTAGATAATTAAAGGGATAATATTAAAAAAATAAAAATAAAAAAAATATTTAATAAATCCGACGATGGAGCCTCTCTAGAAAGACGAAGGGGATTTTTAGATACTCCTGAGGTGAGGGAAAATTTTTAAGGGTTCCGCCAGAATGATGGAGAGCACTTAAGAATTTGCCCAATATTTAAATAAAAAGATTTTCAATCAAAGACCATTAAATTAAAATTCTAAAAAATCACAAAACTAATTGGTACCGTTTAAGACGGGCATCATGGGGGTGCTAATCCTTCCTCATGCGTAATCGAACTCCTGAACCCTAAACTTTAAAATATAGACCAGTCCTTAGAGTCATTTAGGTGGCCAATCACACCTAGGTTAAAAAAGATTGGTGGCGACTCCATATGTTTAATGTCCAGCGTCCTAGGTCTAGGAAACATTATGACAGCTTGGCGACTCCACTGGGGACACTTAAGAGAGTCAAGCCAATAAAATTTTGTGATGTATTTTAGAATTTTGATGAAATGGTCTTGTTGATATTTTGTGGATGTTTAGGTCATATGAATTTGGAAAGTTAAAGCTCTTTCACACACACAAAGCACTTGCATAATCATAACATGAGCTTCATACCCGAGCTCCGTCCTTTTTAGGAGAAAGTAAAGTAACTACGCTCTCGTGAGGTGGTAACCTCCGCAATGGCTAGCGAAATACTTTCACTCAAGTCGAACCTTTTCGTTTGTAGCCTATGATGGGTGAGGATTGGGTGCCTTACTAGTCCAGAGTGGACGACAGTGAGGAACAACTTGAGAGCCTTTAGCTTTGTGAAATTACCTAAACCCAGCATGTTGTGAAACTTAGGAAGCCAACCCTAACATAGAGCCATGCTAAGCCACGAAGTAGAGAATCCAATGTTAGGACACATACATGTTTGTAATGACATTCTTTTCTTTTCTTCATTTAGTATGTCATGCATTTTTGCAAATAAATCTTAATGCATACTTACATATATTCATACATTCATAGGAAAATTGTGGTAACTAAGGTCCAAAATAGCTCAATCATCTAAAGTTGTAAGGCAATCTACTCAACATTCTTATAACACTCGAGCAAGAGCCAAAATCATGGAAAACGAATAGTTTGCAAGAATCGAAAGGATAGAAAGAATGCAAGAGGAGATGAGAGAACAAATGACAGAAGATTTGGATGAAATAAGGAAGCAAATGTTTGAGATGATGCGAATGATGAAAGCTATAGGGAAAGCAGTTGTTGAGACTTCCCCCTCAAAAAAAGATGGTAGATCTCATGATTCCAGTGCTGAACCAGTTTACCGACCTGGGTTTATTCCACCACAGAGTTCTCACGGTGTAGCTACTCAAGTTCATATACCAGTTGGAGGGCAATCACGCATGCCTACAAGTCAACCTAAAGATCAGGAGCCAAATTTTGGAGTTAACTTTGTTAACCCTCCATATGTGCCAAATCTTGACGATCCTTTAGAGCAAGAGAAGTGGAGAAAAAGTGGACTAGATCCAGCTGAAGATAAAGAGATGCAACAAAGATATGACTTGTTGGAAGAGAGATTGAGAGCTGTTGAAAAGAAAGACAACTTTGATTGCATCGATGCAGATGAATTAAGTCTAGTTCCTGATTTGGTGATCCCACCAAAATTTAAAGTTCCTGAATTTACAAAATATGATGGAACAACATGCCCTGTGACCCACATCACAATGTTCTGTCGAAAGATGGCTGGGTATACACACAATGAAAAACTACTAATTCATTGTTTTTAAGATAGTTTGACGGGATCTGCAGCCAGATGGTATGTTCAACTAGACAGGGGGCATATTCATTCATGGAAGGATTTGGCAAAGGCTTTCAAGACCCAATATAAACACGTGATAGATATGGCTCCTGGTAGGTTATCATTGCAAAACATGGAGAATAAGGCTAGCGAAGGTTTCAAAGCGTATGCCCAGAGATGGAGAGACATGGCTACACAAGTCTACCCACCTCTCACAGAAAAAGAGATGACCATACTGTTCATTAATTCCCTTCGAGCACCTTATTATGAGAAGCTTGTTGGCAATGCAACACAAGACTTTGCAGATTTAGTGGTTGCAGGGGAAATGATTGAAAATGCAATAAAGAATGGGAGGATCGAAGCTAGTGACGCTTCAAGTTACAAGAAAGGGGCAAATTCTAAGTGGAAAGAAGGCGAGACCAACAATATCAACTTTGGACGTAGACAATCCAACAATGTTTCTTATCCTGCTAGATCCAATTACAGACCTCCACTTGACCCAATTCCAATGACCTATGCTGAACTTTTCCCACAGCTTGTTGAGAAACACCTCATCGCACCCATCCATTTGGAACCTTTCAAACCCCCTTATCCAAAATAGTATGATGAGAATGCTCGGTGCGAGTATCATTCTAGGAATCCAGGCCACACTATAGAGAATTGTTATGCATTGAAATATCGAGTGCAAGGGTTGATTAATACGGGAATATTAAATTTTTCGAAAAATGAGGAACCGAATGTCAATTCAAATCCATTGCCAAACCATGCTAGTAAAGAATAAGTTTCATGAAGATTAAGGAAGAACTTATTTGATGTGACTCGAATTTGGAAGATTAGAGGATGATGGAACATTTTGTTTTGTTTTCTCTTGTAATAATGTAGTGTAGGTCCTTAATTGCTTAAGTCCAAAAGCGTTAAGGAAGTCTTTTATGTTTGGACTGCCTTTTATTTATTTTTATTTCAATAAAGATGAATAGCGTAATGCATTTTTATTTTTTCTCACTTCATTTGTTCACTTCTTGCTAATGCCAATACCTATACATGTTTCATATTTCCCATTTTCTTAAGTATCTGAATGATGAGCATGATGATAATGATGATAATCAAGAATTTGATGTTAAAAACTTTATTGGCGAATTGGATGATTACTTTGCTCTCAATTTATTGAGCATAGAAGCAAGAAGAAAAACAGCTAAAAAAAGAATTGAAGTTGGCATGAAGTTATGGGTAAATCTCTTATGTCATTTTCTTTGTAGGTTTGGCTTTATTCAATAAATGTTCCTTTGGAGAGTATTCACAATTTGAAATGAGAAATGGCCTTCTTTCATTTTCCTTTCATGCTTGAGTAAAATTATCCGTTGTTCACCCCAGTTGAGCCTAATATACATTTTTTTTTGAAACCTACCAAGGATCACCCTCTACACTGGGGGTAAAGTTTAGAAGACTTGTTCACTCAAGAAAATAAAGAAAAAGAGAGAAAAGACAAGTCATAAGAAGAAAACCTGGGGTAAAGAGAAAGAAAAGGAAAAATCCGTTGTGCTTGATCTTTTTCTTTTCAAAAGAAACAGAAAGAAAGAAAAAAAAGAGAGGAAATGAAAATGTTAGGTTTTTGAGAAGTAAAAATGCGATTGATGTAGTACGTTGCAAAATGCCAAAATGCTCTTTATGATAAAAATGATCCTTGGCTTATAACCCTGAAACACTTTTTGAGCCTATTTTGTCTATTTCTTCATAGCCCTTTACCTAAGCTTACATTACGTGCCTTGAAAGTCCATTTTAATCAAATGTGAATACTTGAATTAAAGAATCATATTTTGAATAATGGCAAGCTTGTGATATCGCTGGAGAATAATGAGATGATGATCCTTTGGAAATGGTATTAAGTTTGGTGAAGACCATTTAATAGAATACTATGAAATTTGGCATTTGAAGAAGATTTGTTTAAATAAGCATGATAGCTGAGGAAAATATGCACCAAATTGGGAAAGTTTATATAAGAAGAAAGATCATTTTGGGGACATAAATATGAATGGATGTGAAAGGCAACACTCTACCAAATATGACCAATTTAGATGATGAAGAGATTTCATAAAAAAAAAAAGAGGAAAAGTGAAAAATAAAAAAAAAGGAGAGAGAAAAATGAAAAAAAATGAAAAAAGTTAAAAAAAAAGAAAAGAAAAAGGATGATTCAAACTGAAAACCCGAAAAGGGCGGTTTAAGTCAAAGGAGGATATCTAAGTTGAAAACCTGAAATAGCGGCTTAAGTATAAAGATGAATCAACATCGAAAGTTCAAACACAGGGGGGCAAGAGTTTTGATTGAAGAAAGCTACATGGATTGATGCATCAATGGCTCAAATTTTTGGAAGATAATTCGGACTAATCAAAATTATCTGAAGGCTCATCATTTTGGTATTGTTACCCTTATCCTAAAAGTTTTTCTTGATATTTTCTTTTGTTTAAATATTTCCCTTCAGTAATATCCATAATCTTTACATTACCTTGTGTACACCATTTCTTTACTAACCTATTTTGAACTGAGAAAATGTGAGATTGCATTATGTTAGTCATGGAATTGGAATGATAATAAGTAAAAGTGTGGTAACACTTAAAGGATCCCTACATTACTAAAAAAAAAATAATAAAAGAAACAAAAATGAATGATGAGAAGAATAAGAGTTTGGGAAAATGTTCAATGAAAAGTGAATCTTTGAGAATAGTTGGATCATGAAGATTGGAAGTTATAAAGTTGGGATATAAAAGAAAAAAAATAAAGAAGAATGGAATGAACAAGAAAGAAAGAGAGGTAGTAGAAGAAGAAAAGAAAAGATAAATGGGTTGGGTTTGAGAACCTTGTTACCACAATTAAGATTGCATACATGCATTGCATCTAGACAACTAAGACATTAATGAGTAGATTTTGAATTCAATTTTGATTGAAAATTTTCATATAAGACATTAAACTTGAATAGAAGAAGGTAAAGTCTTTCATAGTCTTCAGAAGGAAGAGATTATGAAATTTCATAGAAGGTAAAATCTTTCCTAATTTTCAGAGGGAAAAGATTAGGAAATTTCACAAAAGGTAAAGTTTTTCATGGTCTCCAGAAGGAAGAGATTATGAAATTTCACAGAAGGTAAAGTCTTTCATAGTCTTCAAAAGGAAGAGATTATGAAATTTCACAGAAGGTAAAATCTTTCCTAATCCTCAGATGGAAGAGATTAGGAAATTTCACAGAAGGTAAAGTTTTTCATAGTCTCCAGAAGGAAGAGATTAGGAAGTTTTCCAAAGTGGTATAACCTTTGGTGAGAGGACCACTAACAAGGTTATTCTTCAAAGTTCCAATGCCTTTGGTGAGAGGAGCATAAGGTTATTTTTCAAAGTTCTAATGCCTCTGGTGAGACGAGCACAAGGTTATTTTCCCAAAGTTTCAATGCCTCTAGTGAGAGGAGCACAAGGTTATTTTTCCAAGTTTCAATGCCTCTGGTGAGAGGAGCACAAGGTTATTTTTCAAAGTTTTAATGCCTCTGGTGAGAGGAGCACAAGGTTATGTTTCCAAGTTTCATTGCCTCTAGTGAGAGGAGCACAAGGCTATGTTTCGAAGTTCCAATGCCTCTGGTGAGAGGAGCAAAAGGTTATTTTTCAAAATCTTACGGCCTCTGGTGAGAGGAACAATGTTCCTTAAAAATTGTAAATATTTTGTAAAAAAAAAATTAAAAATTAAAAATTGAAAAAATATCCGGACAAAATAGTTGTCTAATTGTCTTTGCACAATTCCTGATTTTCAGAAAATGTGCAAAGAGGGGCAGTTGTAGACACTATATTTTGTCCGGACCATTCAATAGGTTTATCAATTTAATCTAAGTTAATTAAATTGGATTATAATTGGTTCTAATTTATAATTGGAATTTTGTTATAATTAAATTTGACTAAAATTTAGATTTTTTTGATTGAGCTTTAATGGACTGTTGGTATAAGGCCTTATTAAATTTGTTTGAACTAAGGTATAGAGTTGGGCTAGTTTTAGATGATTCGGTCCATCCATTAAGCTTAACCCATTTATTCATGTCTTCATTTTATTTATCTATTTATTTTTTTTTATTTTTTATTTTATGTAAATATCATTTTATCTTTATATATTTTTCTCATTTGTATTTTTAAATAAATAATCTTTTATCCCTTCTATTTCAGATAAATAATAATTTAATTTTTTTTAAAAAGATAAACCAATGAAAAATAAAAGGATAATAAACATGATAATTACAAAACTTAAATAAAAGATAAGATCAAGTTCGATTCAAATTGAACCTATCTTGATCTTTATCTTAATTGGCTATAAATTGAGCTCAAAGATCAGTCTTGGGGGACAACAATTCGGGGAAGAAGAATTCATAAAAAGTAGCAGCAACATCTACGGCAAAATCAAACTAGTGGCTTTTTTCCGAACGAAATAGAGGCGAGACAGCACTGAGTTGTGGCAGACGACGCATCCTCGGTGAAGGTCATACAAGTGTAGCACAATACCGACGATTGGTGGTAGTCTCGAATTGGGCAGCAGCTACCAAAAGTAGTTTCAAACGTTTGGCTTTGACCCACACAAAAGGCTTCATTGGAAGCTTGCATTTAGTTGTTATTTGAAGACCCACGTGAAGTCAGAGTTAAAAGCAAATATACTTGGCCATCATCTATTGACAACATAGGTATACTTTTATGCTTTTAAAATTGTTTATATTTTATGAATATGGTTTTCTTTGTTGGTTAGTTAGTACACGTTTTTAATATTTTTAAGAAAGTAAAAATAGTGTTTAATAAGAATAGAAATAAATGGGTATAAATACAAGTATAATGACAAATAAGGTTTAAAATAGAAATTAAATTAAAGGATAAAAATAAATAAATAAAAAATTAGAATAAATCTTCCAATGAATGTTAAAAATTATTTAATAAAATTAAAATTACTCCGATGATGGAACTCTGAAGTGTCACGAATGGTTGACATTTCAGACTTTCTAGGTGAGGATGTTTTTATGGGTTTGACCAGAATGATGACAAATTCATGGAGAATGTTCAAAATAAAAATTAATTATTAAAACATATTTCCAAAATTTAATCGTTATAGAATTACAATTATTTAATAAAATTAAATCGTTCCGATGATGGAATTCTAAAGTGTCACGAGTGGTTGATATTTTTTTAGATTTCCTAGGTGAGGATGTTTTCTATGAGTTTCGTCAGAATGATGGAAAATTCATAGAAGATGTTCAATATAAATATAAAAAAGGTTATTATTAAAATATATATTTCTAAAAAATTGATTATTATAAAATTATAATTATTTAATAAAATTAAATTATTCCTATGATAGAATTCAAAGTGTCACGAATGGTTGACATTTTTGAAATTCTTAGGTGAGAATGATTCCTTTAGGTTTCGCCGGAATGATGGAAAATCTAAAGGTGGTTGTTCAATACAAGATAATAAAAGTTAAAAATTAAAATTAAATTAAAGATATTAAATACAATAATAAAGTTAAAGATAATCTAGATAATTAAAGGGATAATATTAAAAAAATAAAAATAAAAATAAAAAATATTTAATAAATCCGACGATGGAGCCTCTCTAGAAAAACGAAGGGGATTTTTAGATACTCCTGAGGTGAGGGAAAATTTTTAAGGGTTCCGCCAGAATGATGGAGAGCACTTAAGAATTTGCCCAATATTTAAATAAAAAGATTTTTCAATCAAAGACCATTAAATTAAAATTCTAAAAAATCACAAAACTAATTGGTACCGTTTAAGACGGGCGTCATGGGGGTGCTAATCCTTCCTCATCTGTAATCGAACTCCCGAACCCTAAACTTTAAAATATAGACCAGTCCTTAGAGTCATTTAGGTGGCCAATCACACCTAGGTTAAAAAAGATTGGTGGCGACTCCATATGTTTAATGTCCAGTGTCCTAGGTCTAGGAAACATTATGACATTATATATATACATAAATGTACAAAAATTTACATATATATATTCAATGATATAAAAATGGTATTTTAACATATGATGTATACATATATTCCATATATGAATGTATATATATTTATTTAAAAATATATTTATATAATAACCTTATATAAATATATATAAAATTACATATGTTTATTTCGGATTAAATTTGGATTTCTTGATATCCAAATTTATTTTTCTCCAATTTCATTCTTATTTAATTTGGATCTCAATTTGTCCAAATTAAAATTTCCGGATACCTTATATTTATTTAGAAAATTCTCGGTCTTCACATCCTCCCCACCTTAAGAAATTCGGCCCTCCGAATTTTAACTTATATTTAGAGGTGGTACGGTTCCGTATACTTATGGTTTTTGTCCTCTCAATCATCTTTTAAGTAATACTACAAGCATAATTTCAACATCCGAATCACCTTTTATACCATTACATATAATTTTTCCACCATATATTCATACTCCCTAAAGTTTCTTATCACCTTGGGAGTTATCACTTTCATCTCTTTTCACATAATAGCTATTCCACACTATTTATCATTCATTTCTCTCATTTGGTGCCAAGTCAATATAATTTGGTAACTATCGTTTACCGATTTAATCAGTAGTATGTAATTGTCTCAGTAGCTTTTAAATCTCGTGCATCCACTCTCTAAACATATCTTCGAGCGTTCACATATTACGCTCGAATATTCATATCAATACGGAGCAGTGCTATCAATAAATTTGGAAATCCCAAAGCCTTTTGCTATTTCCCATAAGCATATGGCAACTCAGGGACTCCCATCACATGTATGCTCACTGGAACTTCACATACATTCTCTCCGTTTCATATTTATATTTCGACTAAGACATTAGAGAAATCTAGAAGTTTGAAAATGGAAAAGTGATTCAATTTGATCAACCAGTCCATAATTACTTCCATAATATCATATTTCTTTTGGGTTTCGTATTATCCCACAACACTCATTGTCACATTGATAAATCAAGGCTGCGCCTCATTGCAGACTTTACTGTTAATTATCTCTTCCCATAATGCAACATTTATCAATCATTTTCTCTCTATATCTCTTTTCATGTAGTATTCTTATTACATCTCGATGTGATAACCAAAGTAAAATCACTTTCAGTCTTAATTTCGAAAACTACTTCATATTCGTGTTCCCTTATAACTCGAAATCATAGTTTTCAATTTCCAATAGTCCTCATAATTAAGGTGGGATTATACTTTCAATCGAGCCATATGTTTGGGTTCGATCATTTTTCGTTGGCTATTTCTTTATTTCTTTCAATCCTTTTCAATTCACATATCGCTCATATTCTATACAATCATTCCATTATCTTCCATATAACTGCCACAATCAATCATTCTCGATCATTCATATCCTATTCCTTTAAGGTGATACACAATTCTTTTATACCGCATCGATACCATTCATTAACGGTTTCCAATCCGTTTCAATAGGCCATCGATTGGCATCTCTATGTCGAAGCCCAGCCTGTTTCAATAGGCCGTCGACTGGTATCACCCATACCAATAACTGATTAATCTTGGTACAGATTGAAAATCAACAAGTTTACATGTAGACGCTACACAGTACATGGGATGTAACACTATCACTGTCTCAACTACACCGACACGTACTAGACAAATCATGCTCTGATACCATTAAATCTGTCACGACCCGAAGACCGCGACTTTCACTTCATTCTTATACTTTTCTTAGTCTACAAATTTATGGACTAAATTTTTCTTTTTCATTTTAAGGTTTGTATTCAATGTCAGTGTAGTTACTATACTATCTAGGTGACCTATAGTCATTTCATTTAAATATTAAACTAACACGGAAACAGTCTTAGTTACATCCCGACTTGTTAAATAGAATATGTATTGTGCATCAATTTAAGTCTTACATGTAAACAAGTATTTATAAGGAACATATACCTTAGAAGACTAGTACCACGTCCATACACCGTCTCCGATGCCCACTTAGCAACTCACATGACAGATGTTAACTTCAATAGTCTGAAAGAGATGAAATTTAGTGGGGTGAGCAAAACCACGGCTCAGTAAGATACTAATATAAATACAAGAATAGGATTACACTGTCTTAAACTGCAATACTTAAAACTTGCAAGTTTGCAATTACAGTTAATCCTTTCTCATCGATAACATATCATTATCTCATTTCTTGCCATCTGTCTATCACTTATACTTTTAAATAAATCATCATAATCACTTTTTCAGTCTTCTCGTTCTTACACTATAGTGCATCGCACGACAATCTGTCGTATCCAAATTGAATGTCATATACTACTAGTCTGTATTTTCCTCTATCTCGGAGTACATCATGTCCAATTGAAGCATCATATCAATTCACTTTATGTTTCATAATCGTACTCCTGTAATCTATCACCTCATATCATTTTCCATATAGAGAAATCATGATCACAATAGTGTAAGTTCACAATTCTCTTCATATCAATCTTATGTTCATGTATCATATCATGTCTAGATGAAATATCGCTACCACCGTGTGCTATCATCACATGATTCAATATGTACCGTATAAAATTTGTGTTCTGTATAAAACATTCATTTCAAATCAAGTTTCATGTAGTACATAATCATGTACGAAAGTCATGTAATTTAGAATCATTTGACATATGTTTTAAAACTCTGTTCATATCATGTGTGGTATAAAACCACACGTACATCATTTCATCTGTCATGTCAAATAAACATGGTTTAAAACATATAAAGTCTCAAATCATATAATGCATAATATAAACCATGTTTCAATAGTTCAATTTCAATCATTTCATGTATACTGTAAAACATATCATGTCTAAAGTTTCATATATAATAAATCGTACTCTAGACATTCTTTAACATTTAGTAAGAGACTAGGCATGAATCCCTATTCTATTATCATATCATTTCTAACCCATTGTAGCTATCAATGGGATAGTTTCCCTCGAAGGGTTCTCTATCTATGATCATAGATCGTCCCAGTCCCACTGATTAGCTGGAAATTGAGGAATATGTCCACGACTATTGTCGGACAGCCTGAAATGATCTCATCAGGCAACATTTACATGTACATATCATATATGTATAAATGGGGTTCCATGCCACACAGGCAGAACCACACAATAAATACATACTCTGTGCCACAAAGGCATATGCCACAAAGGCATATGCCACTCAGGCATTCAATAGGGTACCTGTCGTCTCAAAAATCGAAATCTTTTGATATATCATTTTGAATTCATTTAGACAGCCCTAAAAAAAACATTTAAAACCGAGTCTTTTCTCAAATCAATGCATAATCAAATCTCATGTTCAATCTGTACATGTCATGAATAATGTCAAAATGATATTAAACATCAAGGTTTGTGACTGTCTAATCATTTCAAATATTTACTTTCACTTAAAAGATTTCGATGCATCTCTTTTTAAAATATCACTTTTTTTTTCTTTAAAACAACATGAGATCATATGCCATGCTTGAATGATTTTCTAAATATATCCAAATGTAGCTCAATACTCATTCAATCTATTGTTGTGCATATTATGACATCAGACTAAGGTATGTCTTCAGTAGCCTCAATTTCTTATTCAAACATGATCATGACACGAAAGTCATCCGTCATTCATTCTACAATTACACACGTCTTTCAAGTCCCCAATGGCATCACTAAAATCCACAGTACATTTGTTTGCACGTTTATTTAAATACATTTCAATAACATCCATAGACTATTAGGATCATTCTAGTATATTTTTCCATCAAAGATCACAAGCTACCTCAAGCTTTCATTCTCCCTTTCATTATTTTGCACATTAATTAATCAATTCCCAACATTAGCTTTACACATATAAAGTTAACATGCCACAATCAAACATTGATTCGAATCCATTCTATTGACAAAGATATTCCATAATGTAGTATTTATCAAGTACCAAGTTCTCTAAATCTCATTTCATTGCTATTATTTTTCTCAATTTCAGCCTTATGGTATATTAAGATTATATTGTCATATTGCCAGATAGGTCATTATCCACACTTACAATCCTCTAGCTTCGAGGTCATAACACATCAAAATGTCCATAAGATTTCGCGATCTACTTTCTTATTATCATTATCTCAATCATACCACTAAGACGGTCCATTTATTTGAATTTATCAATTCTATAATCATCACTTTTCAACTATGATCTTCTCTTCAAAGCAATATCATATAATCATCGTTACATCCATCAATACTCTAACTATCGAGATTCCACCTCAATTTCTGCTCTATAGTCAACTTGCAATATTAAATAACTCGAATTATCGACTCTATAAGATTCACAACCAAATTCCTCACATTATCGTGCTCATCTATTAACCTTCTCAACCATTTAAAAATCAATTTTTTCCTATGACACAGTAAGATCCTTTCAAGCTTATCTTCGATAATTCTTTCAGGATTCCATTTAGATGAAAACTTAATATTTTTTTCCTTAAACATTTTGGTGGAAATTTCGGCAGCATAACGGCTTAATTTCCTCTAAACCTCCTACAAGGAAACATAATTTATACTGACAGCCGTTGATTCTCACCAATTTTTACCTCTTACTAAGACCCCCACCATCAGTTGTGGGTCCTCTTAGCATTTTTAGTGAATCAATTTAATCAATATATCATATAAAAATTTTCACAGTTCCATTTAAATTCATTCCATCAATGTATCATATAAAAATCATAAAATCCCACATACAATATGATACTACTAATGCTTTATAAAAGTATCTTACCTATTCGCCAAAGCTTAGCACATTTTCGATTTTCGAGCCTTGCCGAACTCTACCATTCGTCTCATTTTCGTTTTTGCTACAATTTCAATAATTGAGACATATTTTCATTTAGAAAATAATCTAACAATTTCTAATAAATTCTATAGAAATATAGCAAAACTTTTAATTTTCCTTACCCATTTCTTCTTCTTCTTTTTCTTCTTCCTTTTCCTTTTCCTTTTCCTTTTTCTTTTTCTTTTCTTTTCTTTTCTTCTTTTTCTTTTCTTTTTCTTTCTCCTTCTTTCTCTTTTTCTTTTCTTTTCTTCTTTTTCCTTTTTTTTCTTTTTTTTTCTTTTTCTAAACCGGGTTGGGTTGGGTAGGACTGAGTCAGGTCGAGTTCGGGCCTGTTCAGTTTGGCTTGACCGGTTCAATTTTTGCTGGCCGGTTCGGTCACCGGCAGCCACCCATTCCGGCGGTTCAGCCACTCCACAGCTTGCCGAGGTTGCAGGGATGCCGGATCTGGTCTCGATTTCTCCAGCGACGGCGCCGGCGGTGGCGAATCTGGACCGTGGGTTTCGACCTCTTTCTCTTCTCCTTTCTCCCTCCTTTCTCTTCCTCCTTCACCGCCGGCCACCTCTTTTCCTTCCCCTTACCTCCGCCGATGTCGGCGTTGGAATGGCGGTGCTCGGATTGGTTGGCACCGCCGTTTTCCTTTCTCTCCTCTTCGGTTCCGCCTCGCCATTCTCTCGTTTTTGCTTCGCTCTGTTTCCTTTTCCTTTCTCGCCGTCGGCGTCGGCTTCTCTTCCTCCATCTCGGCTCGCCGACGGCGTCACTCCTTTCTCTGGTAAGCCAACGCGGTTGGCTACTTTTGTGTTTTCTCCTCTGTTTTGTAACAGAGGAGAAATGGGGGTCGGTTCCCCCCGACTCCCGCTTCTTTTCAATTTTTTTTTATTTCTAAAACATATTTATAATTATAATATTTATAACATTTATCTTTTATATTTATATATATAAATATACCATATAATTAAATATATGGATATGCATATATATAAAATCTGTATCAATTATATATATACATGTGTAAATCTATACATTTTAAATTTAAAATACTATACATATAATTCATATATATTATATAAATATATATTTCATATATAAACCATTTTTATATGTATACTTTACTTTAAAATACTATATATATATTTCATATATATATATTATATATATACATAAATGTACAAAAATTTACATATATATATATATATTCAATGATATAAAAATGGTATTTTAACATATGATGTATACATATATTCCATATATGAATGTATATATATTTATTTAAAAATATATTTATATAATAACCTTATATAAATATATATAAAATTACATATGTTTATTTCGGATTAAATTTGGATTTCTTGATATCCAAATTTATTTTTCTCCAATTTCATTCTTATTTCATTTGGATCTCAATTTGTCCAAATTAAATTTTTCGGATACCTTATATTTATTTAGAAAATTCTCGGTCTTCACATCGCTCAAGATATGAATTTTCAATTCATTTCAAGTTTGCCTTTAAGGCATAATAGAAACATAGGTCCAATGGTAGGAGGTGTTTGACATTTGATTGAGATCAAGTGTTCGAACCTTCCGGGACGCAAAAGAAATCCGTGAGGGGGCCCCACGTGATACTCCCAAGGCGGACAATACGGTTGAGTGTGACCGGCCCCACATGATACTGGTCGTCACAAAAAAACGCGCTTTTTTTTGTGACGACCAGTATCATGTGGGGCCGGTCACACTCAGTCGTATTCTCCGCTTTGGGAGTATCATGTGGGGCCCCCTCACGGATTTCTTTCGCGTCCCGGAGGGTTCGAACACTTGATCTCAATCAAATGTCAAACACCTCCTACCATTGGACCTAGTCTAATGGTAGGAGGTGTTTGACATTTGATTGAGATCAAGTGTTCGAACCCTCCGGGACGCGAAAGAAATCCGTGAGGGGGCCCCACGTGATACTCCCAAATCGGACAATACGGCTGAGTGCGACCGGCCCCACATGATACTGGTCGTCACAATTTCACCCTAGCTATTACTTCTTTGTTGAGCAAAAACAAGGGAGCCAAACGTTGAGCAGAAACAACAAAAAAAAGGTAAATATTGCTCCCAGCTCGGAACAAGATATGCGCAAGCTGGCTTGCGTTGAACCTTCACCCGCGCGCAAGCCAGCTTGCGCGGAACCTGCGCTTACGCGCACGCCACCTTGCGCGGAACCTGCGGCCGCGCGCAAACCACCTTGCGCGGCACATGTGCTAGACTGAAGGCATATTCAAAGGTAGCCATTCTCCTTGAGCACATTCAAAGGTAGCCATTATCGAAAACCACAAGCTAGACTAGAGGCATATGGCCTCTCGCGGGCTCACCTGCGCGAGGTTGGCAGCCTTGCACTAGTGAGCGTGCGCGAGGCCACCAGTCTTGCTCAGGTGGGCTCTCACCTACGCGAGGCTGCCGACCTTGCACAGGCGAGCTTGCGGTAGGTGAGCTCGGATTGGTATAGTAGCAGCAAAATGTACAGCTCAGATTGTTACCTGTAGAGAGTGGTTTCGGTTGAAGGAGTTGCAGCCGATGGAGAAGAAAATTTAGGAAGGAAGCTGTTTCGGTGAAATATTTGTTTTTATAGTAAGGTTAAATTTGTAATTTAATAGTGTAAGATTAATTCGTTTTTTGGAGGTGTAGTGTAGAGAGTAGAAAGAGAAATTCTATTCCCACCCCACAAAACACTAAATCTACCCCACCCCAAACAACTCTTTTAAGTAAAATACAATTTTACCCTTAGTTCTTTTTACCCTACCTGCACTGGCCGGCTCCTTCTCCTTTTCCTTCTCCTCCTTCCTTCTTTCTCCTTCCTGGTACCAAGCTTCAGCTGTTAAAGGTAAAAATAGAAATTGTTTAGTTATGTAGGATTCACCAGTGCCGCTCGGAGGTGTGCCACCCGCGTGGGGCTGGCCTCATGGCACTAGGATGTGTGCCACCTGCGCGAGGCCAGCCCCGCGCGGGTGGCACACCTGCGCCAGGCCAGCCCCACACGGGACCCCATGCTCGAGAACCCCGCGCAAATCTGACTTGTGCGAGGAACCTGCGCAAGTCTGACTTGTGCGAGAACCTGCGCAAGTCTCACTTGCACTAGGAACCCGTGCAAGTCAGACTTGCGCTAGTTCCCAGCGCAAGGCTCACTTGCACTAGGAACCCGCGCAAGTGAGACTTGCGCTAGGTGCCTGCGCAAGTGAGACTTGTGCTAGGTCCCCGCGCAAGTGAGACTTGCGCGGGCGTGTTTTCATTTCTGTTAGGCAATTATTTACATTCTGCGAGCTTGGTTGACTGTAGTTTTGATTTAATCATCTGACTAAAGTTTATAATTATACAGACTATTGCTACAATCTCCCTTCGATTGCTGTCATCAATCTGTACAAGCTATTGCACTGTAGGACTACTACCACCAGGTATGTGCTTGATGTATATTGATTTTTTCATGCTATATTCTATTTAAGCATTGTCAGGAAAAAAAGCTGGTCATATATTATCAAAAAAAATATTTATACTTGTCATGATCTACTTATTTACACTTGCTTACAATGTACACATACTTCACACTATTATTTCTCATTTACACTCACTTTGCATTACACACACCTCACGTCACTCACTCACACTTCCAGTCACTTGTACACTCTTTACTTTGTTTGTTTGATAATTATTTAAATATTTTTCTTTTTCAGACATGGCTAATACACGAGGCGGAGGTTCATCTCCAAGAAGATGACAACGACCTACCGGCTCTGAGAGAAGACGACGAGTTAGGAGATATCAAGCCGAGCAAGCCGAACAAGTCGAACCTGTCGAGCAGGCTCAGCAGGTCAAGCAAGCTCAGCAGGTCAAGCAAGCTGAGCAGGTAGTTGCAGATTATGCAGAGGAGGAAGTCGAGCCTTGTCCTGGAGGTCCGACTGATAACTCAGTTCTTAGAAGTTTTAGATCACATGTTGCTTTTGCAATATAGGATGGGCAGGTAATTCTCCTTTCAAAAATTTGGTAATATTTGTTGTTTTTGCAATATGTGATAACATGACACTTTTGAAATAACTTATTGTTTGTTGTTTTCGATATAGGAGCGAGATAATTTGAAGGTCCTTAATCATAGCAACAAAATCTCTCAGTGAATCTTAGATGATGATAGATCTCGTATTCTCTCCTTGGTTTTGCAGTCCGGCTTAGCGAGTTTGGTTGACTGTAGTTAGCGCACATGCAACAACACCATCATCTCTTCTTTTTGTGAGAGGTGGTAGCCAGAGACGAATACATTTGATATCCCTTTTGGAGAGATGACGATTACTCTGGATGATGTAGCTACCCTCCTAGGCATACCAGTGACCAGGGTGATCGTATTTTGCCGGCACATCTCTGTGAAGGAGGCCGTTAGAGTATTAGTACGTTTGTTAGGAGTCTCTATTTTAGAGGCTCAACTGGCGACGAGCACTGGTCGTGGGTCCAATGTGACATTGTAGTGGTTGAGAACTAATTTTAGCAATGTCACCGATAGCTCCAGTGATGAGGAGATAGTATATGCTACTCGTGCATACTTGCTTCACTTGCTTGGATGCACACTTTTTGTAGATAAGAGTGGGTTACATGTGCACGTATCATTATTGATATGTTTAGAGGATTTAGCGGCTATCAGTGAATACGCATGGGGTGCAGGCACTCTTGCTCATATGTATAGACAGTTGGGTCTTGCGAGCAGGTCAAAAGTCATATCGATTGGCGGCTATATGACCCTTTTACAGGTATTATAATTTACTTTATCTAAGTAACTTGTTAATTATAATTTATGGCTTTATAATTTAGTAATGATTAATATTTTATTTGATGTAGGCTTGGATTTATGAGCACTTTCCGTCGTTAAGTTCGAAGGTGAACGTTAACTACGAGGATAGCATACCTCGAGCTCGAGGATGGAAGCCACGTAGTTATGGCCAAGATGTGAAGGTCTTGCGAGAGCAACTAGATGACCTTCAGTGTAACCAAGTGTGCTGGGATCCCTATGCAGATAGTCGGAGACATCATCCGTTGCATCCGATCACTTTTTTCACCGTCTGCATAAAAGCTGGGGATGTCGTGGAGCCGTATCATCCGGAGAGAGTGTTACGGCAGTGGGGCTATGTACAAACAGTACCTCCAAGTCCTTTGGCGCCATTAGAACACGGAGAGGTAGTACGAGCGCCACTTATGATGTCGTTTATCAGTTTATGGATAATATATGGCAGAGATGGCGAATGTATGTCCTCACAGAAGAGAATAGAGGACGAAGATGTGTGATCCCAGGAGAGACAGCTCCAGATTATATGGCTTGGTACGAAGCCATTTCTCATCGATTCGTACAAAATCCAGCACGCAGCTCGATGTTTCAAGCTCCCCTTGGCGAGTCTGATTATTCTAGTGTAAGTTATTAACACTAAATCTCAAGTAAATAAAATTTTTCATACTGTTTGATTTGAAAAAATTTCTTTCATGTATTGTATTACAGTGCAATTCGAGGGCAATTTCTTACATTGAATTACTCATTTGCGGCAACCAAGATGTGGAGACATTGGCAAAGGGACTTTACGACGTGCATGACATATTAACTGGGTCATCAAATGCGACTTCATCTTCAGCTCCTCATCTAGCTCCATCACATACACCTCCTCCTCCAGCTCCTCCACGAGCTCCTATTTCCTCGGAGACAGCTCCACCAGTTACATCAGACATAGCTCCTCCACCTACACGTTTTTATACTAGGATTGGGAGGAGGAGAGGCAGGGCAATTATATCAGATGCGTCGGAGGATTAGTGTATTTGTACTTAGTGACTTGTTTTGTAAAGATACAGTTTATCTTTATGATATTAGATAATGTTATTAAAATATGTAGTGATTTTTGTTTATAATTTAGTAATGATTAATGTTTTATTTAGTGATTTTTTGTTTCTTAAACATACAGATTATATTTATGATATTTGATAATGTTATTAAAACATATAATGTATACATCGATAATACAATCTTAACAAGGCATACATATTAAATACAGTAATATTTAATAAAATATCATAGGTCATCTAAGTCTATGGTTTCTCTAATGACAACATCTGATCTCGAAAATAAATTTTTAAATTCTTCAATGCGAGATACATATGGAAGCTCCCACTCACAAGCAAAGTCACATCGATACCGATACCAATTGCATGCAATCGGAGGTATTGGCGCAAACGGGTCCATAAATACCTGAAAAATAGCATTGTTAAATGCATAATAAATGAAATACACAATATCTAAAGTGTGACATATATATCATTATCAATACCTCAACAAAATGAGAATCATTAACAAATCCAATTGCTATGAATCCATGCTGTAGCGGTGGAGGTGGTGCAGTTCTAAGCGGGAGATATATCAAACATTGTCTCGAAGATAAATGGACGAGCACAACATTATACTTTGTTGCTATCAAGTGACCCATATCGGGTAAAGTCATCCATTTATCATAAGGAGCTGGTATGTTGAAATATGATAATGTCTCTAATAATTCATCAACACGCTCCATGGATCCATAAAGACTAACATAGTAAGCTCGAAAATCACATGTCTCCTCAATCAAATCTTGTCGCACCTTCGCTCATGCATCAACACCCATGCCTAGCAACCCAACTATAGCCCGAAAGCCACAATGTCCATCTGACTCAACATCCACAGTAGAGCGTATGAAGGGGCGTATCTCTAAAGGGAAAGAATCAATAAATTTCACTTTCTTTTTTCGATTAATTGGTAGCTTCATCCTTTTAGTTGCTGAATTTAAATTTGCTGGTGTTGATGTGCTATCATGTTGAGATTCAACAATCTCAAAGTATGAAGGGGCACGTCGAGTTGATTTGTCTGAATGGCCTTTGATCTTAACCTTCTCGAGTGGAGGAATAAGGAATGTAGTTGCTGGATCACCTAGTTCTCTTAATTTTTTCTTCAAGGCTAATCTTCCTGAGAGATCACACGCATTGAAGCGTTTCACTATTAGCTCCCACTCAGCATCAAGATTCAAATCAGCCAAATAATCAACAGTTTTCCTCTTCAAGTCCAACTTCGACCAATGAGGATCCAAAACGGATAAGGGAATAGGTTTCTTGTCCCTCATGAATTTAGCAATCTCATGAGCACAAGGCAACCCATGTGTGCTTCTAATGATGCAACCACAAATAAGATGGTCAATGCTGGTATCATTTGCTCGATGAGCCTCTTTCAAAAGTATATTCAACGCTGTCCTAGACACCAATCCTCGTAACTCCCTAAACAAAGCTGGTTTAAAATTATGTTTAACAACAATAACACTTTTCTCAAATGAAGCCTTTATCTCCGTATGTTGTAGCTCAATCAGGGAGTTGATAACTTTCCAAGATGAATCAAAATCTCCTTGGGACGATTCAAGGTGCCTCTTTAACTTCGCATGTGCACTTTCGGCCCTACATGACATTCGAACAATGTTGATTATAATGAATAAATTGTATAAGTTGTGAAAATAAGAATTTTTAAACTTTGTAAACTTGCATGCATACCTATTTGTTGTAACATTTCCAAAGTGTTTTACTTTATTTGTCCAAGCAGCAATAAATCTCTCTTTATGTTCAGTTAACCAAGTATCTCTTAGGTACTCGAATGCTCTAGGATAAGAACGGTAATGAGAGACCATTGAACTTAAATTTGCTTCATACTCATACTCATTTGAAAAGGATACAAGAACGCCCGAAGATGACATGAATGCCTCCCACTTCTCCATGCTCTCAAAAAACTTTTTACAATGAGCAAGTACATTCTTTGATATATGCCATCTACATAAAAGATTAATTGCGCTAGGGAACACTATCTGTACTGCTTTCATCAATGCTAAATCCCTATTAGTAACAATGACAGAAGGTGTTGAATCAGAAGACATCAAACTTTTTAGCGTCTCTAATGCCCAAGTGTAGTTTTCAGTGCGCTCAGCCTCCATGTAAACAAATGCAACTGAAAAAGTTAGATTTGTACATGTTACACTAACAATCTCAAGGAGTGGCAGTCGATATCTATTAGTTTTATATATATAATCCATAACTAATACATTGGAAAAAGCATTCAACAAATCTATAGCTGTTGGATGTGCCCAAAATAAATCTCTAACACAATCACTTGACTCATCACTCCGATGCCACTAAACATAATTACAATCATTCAAGCATTTCATGAGTTGTTGCATCTGTGATCTACCAGCTTTGTCATCCATTCTATATTTTTGTCGTGCATTGTAGATGGTCTTTATGGTACTTACATTCTTCTTATCATGTTGTTTCAATATCATTAAAATTTTTCTTGGTTTTACCATAGCATTTATCATATCACCCACCATACTTTGCTCTTGCATTGTTAATAGACCATCAAAGGAATGTCCTTCTAGCTGTTTTGCAGCCAAATGATTATGCATCCCATATACTACTTTAACTGCCCAACTATCGTTCTCATCCAATTTCACCCCTAGTAACTCGAATGGACAATTACACTTCTTTGTTCCCGTTCCCAAGCGATGCAATTCATTTGTACTTGACTTATATGTTCCATACCTTTCACATACAAGTCGAACTCTAGGTCTTCTTCGAGGAACATCAACTTCCGATGATCTTATCATAACAACAAAACCCAGCTCTTTTCCAAGCTCTCTAGCCCATGCGATCAAGGCATTTCGACAATTAAAAACCTGAAACAAAATAAATTTAATAATTAGTTTTTTCTACTAGATTTGTATTAAAACATTATATTAAATTTAAAACTACTTACCTGGTTAGTAGTAAATGCATCGGTACAGTCAAATATTTCTTCATGGACACTTTTCGATTCTCCGCTATACACTATCCTTTTATCATTCTGCAACTATTAAACAAATTCATTAATTATAATTATTATCATAAATAATATATATATATAACAATTATGCGCACAAAAAAACAATTATGCGCAAGCCAGGCATGTTTCACGCAAGCATGACTTGCGCGGAACATGCATTTCCGCGTAAGATGTGCTTGCACAGAAAACGCATGACTTGCGCGGAAATTAAGCGCAAGCATGACTTGCGCGGAAATTAAGCGCAAGCATGACTTGCGCGGATATTTCGCACACGGCACAATTCCCTCAAATCACATTTTATTTACATATCTTTTACCTCCTCTCCTTCTTCATCGGCTTCTATGCTTTTAACAAAACTTTCGTACTCCTCGTAATTGTCATAATAGCTATCATCAATAAGATTTTCCATTTTTCTTAAAAGAAAATGAAATGTAAACTGTGAAGGATGGGCTGGTGAGAAAGAAAAAACTTGTAAAAGAGAAAACACAAACAGAATAAAAAGGGAGAAAAAGTAGCAGAAGCCCAAAAAAATTGGAGAAAAGTTTCATATGTAATTTTTTTTAATATTTAAACGCACCTTTGCACATCTCGCGCAGGTTATACTTGTGCGACCTTTTCGCGCAAGTTATTCTTGCGCGGTCATTTCGCGCAAGTGAAACTTGCGTGAACGTCGTAGATTCGCTCAAGTTCCATTTGCACGAATTTGCGACTTTCGCGTAAGTGAAACTTGCGCAATATAGTCGCGCAAGTCTCACTTGCGCATCGTGCCTGCTTATCTCCTAGGGGTAAATTCGCCATTTCATCTGTTATTTTTACTGTTTAAAAATGGGTTGGGGTAGGAATAGTAAAAGCTGGGGTAGGAATAGAAATTCTCGAGTAGAAAATGTAGTGGGTTTAGTCCGTCTCCTATGAGAATTTCTATTCTTACCCCACGTTTTACTATTCCTACCCCAATCCATTTTTTCAACAGTAAAAAAAACGGATAAAATGACAAAATTCGCCCCCATCAGATAATCTGGCATGATGCGCAAGTCTTACTTGCGTGACCAACACGCGTAAGTTTCACTCGCGCGAAAGTCCGAAATTCGCGCAAGTTTACTTGCGCGACAATGTAACGCAAGTTTCACCTGTGTGAAATAGTCGCGCAAGTGAAATTTGCGCAACATTGTAGCGCAAGTTTCACCTGCGCGACATTGAGATGTGGCAAAAATGTGTTCTGTGGTTAAAAAAAATTAGGCGTTTGTTGTTAAAAGTATAACTGTTGTAAAAAATATTGCTCTTCTGCGTCTTTTTCTTCTCGTTCTACTTCTTCTCCCTTTTTGCTCTGTTCATGCGTTTTCCCTTCTACCATTTTTTTCTTTCTCACGAGCACACCCTTCCCAGTTTACATTTCATTTTCTTAAAAAAAAATGGAAAATCTTCCTGATGATAGCTATTATGATAGTTACGAAGAGTACGAAAGTTTTGTTGAAAGTGTAGAAGCCGACGAAGAAGGAGAAGAGGTAAAAATCTGTCTTCTGCAAAATGAAATTCGGAGAAATTGCGCCATATTTCAACGCAAGTCACGCTTGCGCTGAATTTTCGTGCAAGTGGTGCTTGTGCGGTATTTCTGCGCAAGTCGCGATTGCGCGGGATTTCCGCGCAAGTAGAGCTTGCGCGGGATTTCTGCGCAAGTCAGCTTGCGCGGAACATGCCTGGCTTGCACAGATCTGTCTTTTTGTGCGCTCTTGTACTAAAATTCAATCTTAATTTTTTAATATATTATTTATTGTAATAATTATAATTAATGAATTTGTTTAATATTTGCAGAATGATAAAATGATACTGTATAGCGGAGAATCGAAAAGTGTCCATGAAGAAATATTTGACTGTACCGATGCCTTTACTACTAACCAAGTAAGTAGTTTTAAAATTAATATAATGTTTTAATACAAATCTAGTAGAAAAAACTAATTATTAAATTTATTTTGTTTCAGGTTTTCAATTGTTGAAATACCTTGATCGCATGGGCTAGAGAGCTTGGAAAAGAGCTAGGATTTGTTGTTGTGATAAGATCATCGGAAGTTGATGTTCCTCGAAGAAGACCTAGAGTTCCACTTGTATGTGAAAGGTATGGAACATATAGGTCAAGTACAAATGAATTGCATCGCTTGGGAACGGGAACAAAGAAGTGTAATTGTCCATTCGAGTTACTAGGGGTGAAATTGGACGAGATTGATAGTTGGGCAGTGAAAGTAGTATATGGGATGCATAATCATTTGGCTGCACAACAGCTAGAAGGACATTCCTTTGCTGGTCGATTAACAGTGCAAGAGCAAAGTATGGTGGGTGATATGATAAATGCTATGGTAAAACCAAGAAAAATTTTAATGATGTTGAAACAACATGATAAGAAGAATGTAAGTACCATAAAGACTATCTACAATGCACGACAAAAATATAGAATGGATGACAAAGCTGGTAGATCACAGATGCAACAACTCATGAAATGCTTGAATGATTGTAAATATGTTGAGTGGCATCGGAGTGATGAGTCAAGTGATTGTGTTAGAGACTTATTTTGGGCACATCCAAGAGCTATAGATTTGTTGAATGCTTTTTCCAATGTATTAGTTATGGATTGTACATATAAAACTAATAGATATCGACTCCCATTCCTTGAGATTGTTGGTGTAACATGTATGTCATAACATATTAAGTTTCGGGGGAAACCTAATAGCTAGACACAAAATTATGGAGTCGCCACCAACCATTCTAACCTAGGTGTGATTGGTCACCTATTCAAACTAAGGACAAGGCTTGGTCTACGTTAAAAGTTCTAAGTTCGGGAGTACAGTTACGCGTGAGGAAGGATTAGCACCCTTACAACGCCCATCCTAAAATGGTACCAAATAATCTAAGGTTATCCTAATTTTGCCTTTCACTTTAATTTCGGTATGATTAAATATTGAAAAATCTTTTAAGTCTCCTCCATCAAGCTGGTTGGACAACTTAAAAGTTTTTCTCACCTTAAGAGTATTCAAGTAGGACCAATCGCCTTTCTTGAAGAGGCTCCGTCGTCGGATTGTTTAAATATTTGATATAAACCTTATTTTGACTCCTATCTAATTTCCATTTATTATTTTATCTTATTTTATTCTATTGTTATTGTTTTCTTATATAAATTATTATTTCATATATTTTTATATCTTTAAATAAACATGAATTATTTGATATTGAAGATTTTCTTAAAGACCTTCCATCAAGCTAGTAAGACCTTAAATAAACTTTCTCATCTTAGGAATTTTTAAAGAAACTACTCAAGCGCAATTCCCTTTAAATTCCATCCTCGGAATAATTCACATTTATTAAAATATTTAATTTAATTTCTATTTATTTTAATTCTTTTCTATTTCTAATTCTAATTTATTAATTTGATTTTTATTCTTTATTATAATGAACTTAATTTTAATTTACTATTTTTTTATCTAATTTAACTTTTATTTTTATAATTTAATTTATTAAATCTTGGAAATGTCCTTTAAATTTTCCATCAAGCTGGCAAGACTTAAAAGAACTTTCCTCACCTCAAGACATCTAAAAGTATTACTCAAGCGCAGTCCCTTTAGAATTCTATCATCGGATAATATATATTTTTATTATTTATTTCTTATTCTAGTCTTATTTAATTCATTTTAATAATTTTGAATTTACTTACTATTATTATTATTATTATTATCATTATTTATTATTATTATTATTATTTCTGAAGATCTAGACCTTTAACAATACCAAAGCATCATATCATGAAAATAAAATAAAATAAAATAAAATAAAATAAAATAAAAATAAACAAATAAAATACTAAAGGAGGTTCCGAACCCACGTCAAAACACAAAAGGATTAAAAAACATGCTAAACAAATATGACTTTTGCACTAACTAGTCAACAAAACAAGTTTAAAAATATGTAAAGCAATGATTAAAAAAAAAAAAGAAGAAGGAAAAGAACACATACGAGAATACTACTTTTTCTTTTCTTTTTCTTGTATTTTATGATTGCAAGTAGCAGGATTCGGTTTGGCTTTTCTTTCCTTCCTTGCTTTAATTATTTTTTTAAGCTCTTCTTCCTCGTTATTTACACCTTAGGATGTAAGTGCCCAAACCTTCAACAAATCACAGCAACAATAGGCGGCAAGCAGAGATGGCAGCGACGATGCAGGTACTGGTGGAGGGACGACTCAGCAAGAAGCAACAAGCAGCTAAAGGTGATGCACGAATGATGGTGTGGTGCGCAGCAGACTTGGGTCTTCACCAGAGAGTGGTACAGTAGGCAAGGCTTGGCTGGACTGTGATGATGGTCATTGGCAAAGATGATGTAGCAAACAGTGATGGAGAACGAGGCAGGATCAGGAACATGTAAACAGAGCAGGAAACCTGATGCAACGAACGGTGGAGGTGGGCAGGAGATCTGACAGCAGAGGTTGGACGGCTTGGGAGTAGATGGTTTGGCTGTGTTCGTGCAGTAGCAGCAAAGATGGAGGTGACCAGAGGTGGTTTGATGAATAATGAAAGATGCAGTTCGGTAGGTAAGGCTGGTTAGGCGAGATTGAGTTGAAGAACAGTGGAAGTGGCGCAGTGATGGTGAAGCAAGGTGCCCAGGATCGTTCCTGCCAGTTGAAAAAAAGTTTTTTCTTTTTATTCACCCCCCATTAGGGTTTTTCCTCCCCTCCTAAACCTAGCCGGCCCCCCAATGGTGATGCTGAGGCAAGGTTGTAATAAAGATCATGAAGCGCGGCTGTCTCCCCCCCTTTTAACCCTAATTCTCTTGTTTTTATAGCCTCAATATCTCCTCCTTAAAATATGCCCTTGATTGGATCAATTTCAAAATCAAAATCCAAAGATCTCATACGTTATTCTTATTTTAATTTTTCTTGATTTATTTCCTTTTGGTTCTTCTTGTAATATTGATTCAAAATTTTGATATCTTTTCCAAAAGACTTAAACAAACATTCAATTTACAAGATTTCTTCCCAAAACCAAATTCCACCTAAATCTCATTTAATTTTCATGATTTTTTATTGACTTTCTCCAAAGTTTCCAAATCCAAATTTCCATTTTATTTCAAAATTCATATTTAAAGCCTAGTCAATACTTCTAAGACCAAACATATCTATCCAATATTTTAAAAGCTCAAATTAACTCTCGAAATCAAATTCTGAAATGCAATTGTTCGAGAGTTGAAAATTGATCTTACCAAAAATATGCCCAGACAAAAATGATGTCTACAATCTCTGATTTAATTTCTTTTTTCAATTTCTGCCCAAATTTTATTTAAATTTTAATTTTTTCCTTTAATTTCCAAATTAGATTTTTGACTTTTCCTTATGTTGAGATCTTGATTTTCCTTTCTAAATTTCCTTTCTTTGGAGCTTGGCCACTTTATTTTTATTATTTTTTTCCATTTTTATTTTCTTTTCATTTTTTATATTTTTATTTTTAGTAATAAACAAAAAATTAAATTCATCTTCTAATTATCAAACCCAATAGGCCCAATAACATTAAAAGACCCCGGACAAAATAGGATGTCTACAGTTGCCTCCCTCTGTACATTTGCTATGAAATAGTAATTGTGCAAAGACATAGACATCCATTTTGTCCGCATCCATTTTTTTTTCCTTTTTTTTTCGAAATTTTTTCTTTTTTTTTTCTTTTTTTTGAATATTTACTTATTCTAAAAGAAATTGGTTTTCATCATGAAAATGCTCCTCCGACCAGTGAGGCCCTGAAACTTTAAAATTTCCCATCTCTAAAATGCTCCTTCGACTAGGAAGGCCCTGAAACTTTAAAAATTTCTCATCTCTAAAATGCTTCTTCGACTAGGAAGGCCCTGAAACTTTTAAATTTCTCATCTCAAAAATGCTCCTTCGACTAGGAAGGCCTTGAAACTTTAAATTTTCTCATCTCAAAAATGCTCCTTCGATTAGGAAGGCCCTGAAACTTTAAATTTTCTCATCTCTAAAATGCTCCTTCAATTAGGAAGGCCCTGAAACTTTAAAAATTTTCTCATCTTTAAAATGCTCCTTCGACTAGGGAGGCCCTGAAACTTTAAATTTTCTCATCTCTAAAATGCTCCTTCGACTAGGAAGGCCCTAAAACTTTAAAAATTTTCTCATCTTTAAAATGCTCCTTCGACTAGGAAGGCCCTGAAACTTTAAATTTCTCATCTCTTAAATGCTCCTTCGACTAGAAAGGCCCTGAAACTTTAAATTTTCTCACCTCTTAAATGCTCCTTCGACTAGGAAGGCCCTGAAACTTTAAATTCTCTCACCTCTTAAATGCTCCTTCGACTAGGAAGGCCCTGAAACTTTAAATTCTCTCATCTCTTAAATGCTCCTTCGACTAGGAAGGCTCTGAAACTTTAAATTCTCTCATCTCTTAAATGCTCCTTCGACTAGGAAGGCCTTGAAACTTTAAAATTCTCTCATCTCTTAAATGCTCCTTCGACTAGGAAGGCCCTGAAACTTTAAATTCTCTCATCTCTTAAATGCTCCTTTAACTAGGAAGGCCCTGAAACTTTAAATTCACTCATCACTAAAAGTGCCCAATTATGCCCGGAGGTCTTATAAATTATACCCTGAGGTTTTGAGGAAACATGCCCGAAGGTCTTACAGGTTGTACCCGGAGGTTTTAGTGAATCATGCCCGGAGGTCTTACAAGTTGTATCCAGAGGTTCTAATGAATCATGCCCGGAGGTCTTATAGATTGTACCAAGAGGTTCTAATGAATCATGCCCGGAGGTCTTATAGATTGTACCCGGAGGTTTTAATGAATCAAGCTCAGAGGTCTTACAGATTGTACCTGGAGGCTTTGATCTTATCTCATCATTTCAATTCTATCTTCTAGATCATCTTATAATTCCAGTTTCTTCTATTTGTTATTTTCTATCACATTTTTTTTCATCTCATCACATCTTTCAATCCTTTTTTCATTATCCCATCCTATCCATACCTTTTTAGTTTCCTCTTCCTTTCAAAATTTTTAACATTTTTGTTTCAAAACTTCATACTTTTTTTTTGTCACATCTTATTCCTAATCCTTCTCACATTTTTTGATTTTCTTTTTCTTCTCCTTTTTTTTTAAATTTTTTCAAAATTTTAGTAATCTAATCTTTCAAAACTTTTTATCCTATTGTCTTAACAAACAGTTCAAAATTTTTTTGGTGTGAAAATGCATATAATGAAATGTCATGCATGTCATTAATGCAATGCAAATGATAAATAATGCCTTACCAAGTCACATCATCAATCTACCATATTCCTTTCTTCAAAAATTTGTCATCCTTTAATCTTCTCTCTGCCTTATCTTTCAATCTTTCAATGCCTCATCATTCTTCTTTCTTCAAATTTAGCAATCCTAAAATCATTTGCCCCATCATCATCGTTCATTCAGTCTTCTTCTTGCCCCACAATTCTTCTTTCTTTAAATTTAGCAATCATCACTCATTTAGTCTTCGCATTGCCCCATCATCATCATTCATTTAGTTTTCTTCTTACCCCACAATTCTTATCAACTTAAAATTCATCAATCCAAATCATAACAACAAAATCATCCCAAACTATTCAAAAGAACACTTCACCACTTCTCATATCTTCAAGAAAATTCATGCTCTCAAATCAACCAAAGATTGCCCCAAGAATAGTCTTAAAAACACCATCACCACACTTGAGTTCTTTAAAACAAGAACTTGTCCCCATAAAATCACAAAACTCTCAGTTTTCACTTCTTCAAGTTTCTTTTTTAAAATAGAAAATTGCCCCACATAATAATTTTCCAAGATAAAAACATTTGACATTTAAATCTCTTAAAAATTGGTGATTACTATTGAGAACAAATAGAATGAGTCATAACTTGGTCTAGCTGAATAAATGTATTGATTTAGTGCATCGAGGATGTTTGATTATCAAGAAAGGTTCTATTGATCAATGTCTCTTCATCTTGGCTCACAAATGAAACAAACTCCTTGAAAATCAAAATTCCTTTTGTAAAAGTAATTTTCACAGAACACAATCCATTTTAGCACTCTCTTAATTTGTTGATATGTGAACTTTAACAAATGTCAAGACTAGCTATGATGGCTCAAATTTCTAGGCAAGGATTCAAATCTCAAATCAAATTTTCAAGGTGATGGTTTTTGAATTTCTCAAAAGGTCTTGACTGAAAACATCATTCCTCTGGTTTTTCTTCTTTCTTGGTATTGCCTTAGCATAGTCACAAACAATGGCCTTGAGTGGTTTCAAATTTGCTCTAGACTGCCCTTTCATGGGTTTTCACCCTATAGCTTCATTCTCTTTTTTTTTTCTTCTTTTTTTTTATTGATTATTCCCATGCATTTGAGAATTCAAATTTCATTCCAAACTAAATAATGATGATGGTTTCTCAAAGAAAAGCTTTTCAATACAAGCATCTTTATTTGATCAAAATGGACTTTTAAGCACGTACAGTAGGCCAAGGTTTAGGGTTTTCAAAGAATGGATAAATAGGCCCAAAATAAGTGTTTTCAAGGTTTATAGAACCAAGGATCATTTCTATAATTGTGAACATCTGTCCTTCCCACTCTTCGAAGCATTTTTCTTTTCTTTCTTAATCTTTTATTCTCATTCATTTCTTCTTTTCCATCCTTTTTTTTTCTTCTTTTTTTTTCACATCTACCTTTTTCATTTTTTTCAATTTCTTGTTTTTTCATATTGATTCCCATCTTCACATATGCTTCTTCTCACATTTGCCCCTTAACAAGGGCATCATTTTCTTGCATTTGACATAAGACCAATCACTAATGCTTCTAAAACTCCTCTGAAATATTTGCCTCTCCAATGTGGAGGGTGATCTTTGGTCAAGGTTCATTTAGAAAAGAAATCAATAAGCTCAAAAGGGGTAACAAAGGGATGATTTCATTTCAGTAATGGGAATATGAAAGATGGCCATTTGTCATATCAAATATTAACACTTCTATTGAAAACCAATCCTTAAGATGAAAATTTGGCTTTTGAAATCATTTGAATATCCCTCGTGCATGGTTTCACAATCAATTTTTTTCTTCTTTTCTTTTCTTCTTTTGTTTTTTCACTTCCTTTTTCTTCACTTTTTTTTTTCACAACTCATGCCCAAAATATTAACTCAACTTTATGAAGGCCTTATGCAATGATTTTAATTATCATGGTTTAAAATAGGAAAAAGATATCAATCAAATTAAGAATGGTCATTAAAAGATGTTGAGGCTTATCAAAAACTTGGCTCTTTCAATCATTTTGCCCCAAGGTGTAGCGAAGGATGATTTGAGTCAGAGAGTTCAAGTTATGAGAAAGAATTTTTGGTTGATGTGTTTGGGACTCTTAGCTTGGCCTTAACATCTATCAAATTTCCAAATACAAAGTCCTTAAGAGAATGCTTCATGAATTGGTTCTTCCAAACAATTCAAAAAGTTTTGCAAATTCATCAATCATTTCATTGCTCATTGCCTTAACGAAGATCATTGACTTCAAAAGTTTACCATGGTAAGCAAAAATGAATGGATTTCAAGCTTGTGTTTCTTTATGGATTCCAAGTTTTCACTGAATCGAAAGTATAGTGGAAATGTAATGACTAGGTCTATTCATTCTCAATAAAAATCACCAATATTTTCAAAATTATTTTATTTCATCTACTTGGAAAGAAAAATATGGAAAGCTTTCAAAACAACTTAATGAAAATTTCAAGAATCTTGAGAATATCTCACATCCACAAATTACATATAGGAAACCTGGCCTATAGAGGAGCAGACTTCCATTGTTCAATAAGCTCTTGAGTCCAGGCACCACTACTGATGAGTTCTTCAACATTTTCCTTCAATTGCCTACACTTTTCTGTTGAATGCCCAATTACCTTCGATGCAGGCCAAGTTTTCTCACAGAATTCTTTTATCAGGACTGTACTGAGATAAGCTTCTCGAAACTTTTCTTCGTTACCTCCAAGGTGACTTTTCATCCAAATTTATAACAATGGTGTACATCCGATGAAATGTCCTTCTCCCTTGCGACGACAAAAATTTAAAGACCTAAAAGTCTCAGACAAGATAACTGGGGCCACGTTCACCTCATGATCAAGCTGCTCTACAAAATCCACCATTGTAATCTCAATATGTCCTAAGAATTTAGGGAACACAGCCATATCATACATAGCTAATGCCATTATGCTCATATGTTGTTCTTTCGTTAGTTGCTTCTGAAGACAACTTCGTAGAAAACTCCATGGTACATAAGTGGTCTCTCCTTTCTGCCTTGTGTGATGATCAATTTCTTGAATACTGTTAGCTTTAAATTGACATATATATTTTGAAATGACAAAAACTTAAGTAAGCTTTAATGATTTAATTCATATTGTAAATTTGCCTTATCACACATGATTTTCTCAATCCATTTTCAAGTGATCATATCAAACATTAAGACCATGATTTAATGACACATCCTTATTGGTCTTAATTCTTTATAAATGTTTTGAATATTTTAGAAAATCACTTGATGAATGTTTAGACCATGTTTTTATCTGAGAAAGTCAAGAAAAACTCCCTTAAAGCTTATAAATGTTTTGGGTTGAATTAGGATCAAAGGTCATATCATTTCTAACCCAAAAGTGTAGGAAAAATGCCCTCTAGAAGAAAAGGATCGATCCCCACTGTAGCAGGATCGATCCCTTTTTGGCAGAAAGTCTTCCCAAGTCCTTGAAGCCCAGAATCAAGATTCTGGACAAAAGGGATCGATCCCCTATGGAAAGGGATCGATCCCTTTGCACGAAAATAGCCTATAACGGCTAGTTTTGTGCGATACAACGGTCAGATTCAATCTTGGCTCCACCCAACGGCTAGAATACATCCAAGGGACTATAAATAGAGGCTTAGGAGCTAAAGGAAGTAAGAGGATCAACTGAGCAACATCTTTCATCATCTTATTCATCTTCCTCAAGCCTCAAACAACAAATCAAGAGATACAAAGACTTCATCTTCTATCATTCACTTATCTCTTGTATTGCTTAGCACAAAATCTTGTATAGGTTTTCATTGTGCTTAATTTCTGTAATCACTTGCCTACTTAGAGGCCTTCTTTGATTGCACCATTTGTAAACACATTCATTCCTTATAAAAAGGGGAGGTTTCTCTTGAGCCTAGAAAAAGAGGGAGGTTTCTCTTTAGCCTAGAAAAAGAGAGAGGTTTCTCTTTAGCCTAGAAAAAGAGGGAGTGTAACAAATTCAAGGATAGTGAATTTGGGAAAATCCTTGGGAGCGTCTCAAGGTAGAGGACGTAGGTAAGGTAGCCGAACCTCTATAAATCGATTGTGTAAATCTCTTTCTCCCTACTCTTTATTTACTTGCACTTATATTGTGTTTACTTCATTGAATTTGAATTGCATGCTTGTCTAGCCTAGAGAACTTAGAAAATATCAAATAGGCTAGAGAATTTAGAAGAATCAAAAAACGGGCTTAAGGTTAGCTAAAAACCGATTCACTCTCCCTCTCGGTATTGCCTATAAGAGCCAACAATTATTAATTTGGGAAAATCCTTGGGAGCGTCTCAAGGTAGAGGACGTAGGCAAGGTAGCCGAACCTCTATAAATCGATTGTGTAAATCTCTCTCTCCCTACTCTTTATTTGCTTGCACTTATATTGTGTTTACTTCATTGAATTTGAATTGCATGCTTGTCTAGCCTAGAGAACTTAGAAAATATCAAATAGGCTAGAGAATTTAGAAGAATCGAAAAACGGGCTTAAGGTTAGCTAAAAACTGATTCACCCCCACTCTCGGTATTGCTTATAAGAGTCAACAATTGGTATCAGAGCTTGGGCTCGAGATTGAATTAGACTAACATCTATCGAGTAAAACGATCACAAATGGCTCACTTGAATGTAGGCACACCCCTAGGAGAAGAGGGACAATCATTAGTTAGACCTCCACTCTTCAATGGTGAAAATTATTCATATTGGAAAACTAGAATGATGTTGTTTGTACAATCTAACGATTATGAAGTGTGGAGAATTATAGTGAATGGTCCTAGAATTCCCATGAAAAAAATAGATGGAAAAGATGTCCCTAAGAGTGAGGATGAGTGGGACACAAATGACATAAGAGTGGCACAATTGAATGCCAAGGCTATGCACACTCTCTTTTGTGCTTTAGGTCCCAATGAATATAATAGAGTCTCCTTGTGTGAGAATGCTAAACAAATATGGGACAAACTAGCCATCACACATGAAGGGACCAATCAAGTGAAAGAGACCAAAGTAGGAATGCTCACACATGATTATGAGCTATTTAGGATGAATGAAAATGAGTCCATTAGCGTAATGTTCACTAGGTTTAATGATATAATTAATGGACTTAAGGCTCTAGGCAAGACTTATTCCAATGTTGAAATGGTAAAGAAAATTTTGAATAGCTTGTCTAAATCTTAGGAGGCAAAGGTAACCGCAATAGAAGAGTCTAAGGATCCAAATACCTTGTCTCTAGATGAGCTTATGGGCTTCCTACTTACATATGAGATGAAATTGAAAAGAAATGAAGTGCCTTCAAAGAAAGTAGGGGTAGCAGTTAAGTCTTCCACTCATGAGGTCATTGAAGATGATAGTGATGAGAGTGGAAATGAGGAAGAAAAAGAAATGGCAATGTTTGCCAAAAGATTTAATAGGTTCATGAGAATGAAAGAAAAAGAAAATAATAAGAGACATCAAAGAGGGGAGTCAAGTAGGAGAGAAAAGGATAGGAAACCTAAGAAGAAAGCATTTGTGGCTGCATGGAGCGATAGTGATAGCTCCGATGATGAAAACATAGATGATGAGGTAGCCTACACATGCTTTATGGCTATTAGTAATGATGAGGCTAGTTGTAGTTCTAGTGAAGATGATGATTATACATTTGATGAACTACAAAATGCTTTTAATGAATTAGCTAATGATTTTCAATGCATGAACTCCAAATATAAGAAAATCATTGCTAAATTGAAAATAGAAAATGAAATGCTATTAAATGCCAAACTTGAATTTGAGAAGAAGTTAGAAGAAGCAAATCTAGAAATAAATGAGTTGAATAAAAAGAACTTAAATTTGCATAACTCATTTACTAGGTTTTATATGGGTCAACAAAAGCTAGATCATATGTTAGAGACCCAAAGAGCTTTCTTTGATAAAGATGGGTTAGGATATAATGCAATACAAAAAGAAACTCATCTTAAGAACTTCCTAGTGAGCAAAAATTATATGCATGATACATCTCTCACATGCTCACTATGTAATAGGATAGGTCACTCTTCACAAGCATGCACGTATAGAAAAACTACATTTAGAGGAAGAGTAGTTAAGAAAATGTGGGTGCCAAAGCATGCTGTAAATAATGATGAATTGTGTTTGAAATGGATCCCAAAAGGATTAAAAATTGTTTGCACTAACTCTCATGGACCCAAAAAAATTTGGGTACCAAAGCATGCTTGAATGTGTTTGTTGTAGGAGTGTTAGAGCATGTGAATACAATGAAACAATGGAATTTAAATGCTCAACACATCCTCATGGAGTTTGCTTGTGCCAATGAGAAAAAGGAAAAGCTTGAGGATCCATCACAACAATTCTTCAAAGGATAGCTCAAGGTGGACTCAACTATTCAAGGCAAAGCATTCTCTAGCAAAGGAGTTTTGTAAGCTTAAATCCTATCTGTTCAAAACTCATATATATTAAAATTATTTGTTTGATTTAATGAGACACTTAGTTGATGATTATTGGTGCATTGTGAGTTGAATGAATAAAGAAAAGGCATGTTGAATGATTGTTGATTGGTTGATGGATAGTTCTTGAGGCATTGGATTATTGGATGAAAAGCATGTCTAGCAATTTTGAAATGATTATTGAATGTTGTAGTTTGAGCAAGTTTGATATGTATAGATAATATATTTAGTTGCTCAAAAGTTGTCAAATATGTCATATATGCAAAATGCCATGTCATGAGCAATAATGAAGAACTTGTATGTTGACAATCATGGCATGTTGTTCACAAGATGTATGCTTTAATGATATTTGTGCTTAAAACCTCTGTGAACAAGTTTGTTTTGACATATTTATGAAATTCAATGCATTGGTTTTGCCAAAACAAGCATAACTCTCAAAATGACCTCCTTTGAGGCCAAAAATGCATTTTATTGTGAAAATTCTTCCAAAATTGCAAAATCTTTTGTTAATGGTTTTTCATTCTTGTTTTTCATTCATACAAGTCCGAAATCATGTTTTACAAATGTTTAAACCTTTACTTGGACTTAAAACACTCAAAAACGAAGTTTTGGTACATCAAAGGTTGAATTTTCTGTCAAAACAACTGCAGAATCTGCAGGAAACATATGAGGGATCGATCCCCACTGTAGCAGGATCGATCTCCCCAGGCCAGAAAAGGCACTCCTGCATGTTTCAACTGAAATTGAGAAGAACTTTTCATTGTTTTGATATTTTCTCTCTTCTCAACTTAAAATTCATTGTTTTAATGTCTTTTAGATGATCTTTAATGTATGAAAATTCATTTTTCATTGATATCATGCCTCAACTTCCTCAATTAATATCATTTCCAACAAATGGTATCACTTTCAACAATCAATACTATTTTTCTTGAGCTCACAAGTGCAAAATCATTCTTCTTGTTGAAAACATTCATGATTTGCATAAATCTTGAAATAATCTTGAAACATACTTTCAATGAATGCTTAAACATAATTTTGAGATTTATTTCAATGATTTGTGTATATATTTGAGAATTTGATGAACTTGTGCATCATGAATATTGATCATTTCATTTGTTCATCTTAGTCAAGCATGCTTATAGGATTATGTCTCTTAGCTTGACTTATCAATTCCACACTAGGTTTCATGATAATTATACATCTAGTGGATTGATTTCAAATGTAAATTCAACAATTGGTAATGGTAATTGGCCTATAATATGTGATGATAAATGGATCCTAAATGTTCAAATGCATGAAACCTTATCATCCTTGTACTTAAAGAACTAGGGTCTTAATGACAACACCAACATTCAAAGATAAATGCAAACTTGAACAAACTTGATATCCATGCATTTATTACTTGAATCTTTCCTTGCTCATAATTGGTTAAGGACTTGAATTAGAAAATGAGCATAGGATTTGTGTGCTTGAAACCATGGAAGAAAATGTGTTTGCTTGAATTCCTTGATGTTTTGAATCTTCCATATGGTATCAATTTGTGAATATGAATATGGATTAATATTTTATGATAGTGTACTAATGTTTAATTGATCCATATGCATATTTGATGATGTGTGATTGTGTTCTTGCATATTTGGAATGATTATTTTCTTGACATGAACACACTACACATAGATATTGGATTCATGCAAAATGCCTAAGTTAACCATTAGTAACAATTGGTATTTAGAGTGAAATAACAATTAGTATCATTGGCAACCATATTTTCAATAATTGGTAAGCCAAATCTAAATTGCCAATTGGAATGAGCTTTAAATTGACAATTCTTCTTGTGCTCTTTAGGTTGAAATGACAAATAGAGAAGAATTCATTTAGGATATTTTTGCATGAAACTCTTGCGTGCTAGAATTTGTAGTTAATTGCTATATGTTTTGATTCTATGCACACTCTTGCTCGAACATGATTTATGAGCTCATGCATATGATATGTCATCTAATTCTAGCTCATAATCATGATGTATTACCATGCACCTTAGTTGGACCTTAGAGAACAATTGATATACTTAGGTGCTTGCTTAACTTATTACCAATTGGAACCTTCTTGCAAAATTACTTATCAACAATTGGTATCAAAATCATTTATAAACAATTGGTATAGGATCATAAGTCATATTCAGTGCATGAATATTTCATACTCTTTGTGAATATTGACTTATCTATTTGTGCTATGAGTCCCATGTACTAACATGTTTCTTATTGGATGGAGCATTTTTATTTCTTCTCACATAGCCATGATTTTAGGGGGAGCATATTTTTTTTATTTTTCCTTCTTTTTGCTATGACAAAAAGGGGGAGAGATAGATATTAAAAGGGAAAGATATTAAGGGGGAGAGATAATGAGGGAAAATTCATTTTCAAAACCCATGCTTATATTAAGGGGGAGCTTTATAAAATCCTGCTTTATTTGAGGGGGAGTATTTTATCAAAGAATTTTCAAAGCAAATTTACATTAAGTTTTGTCATATCAAAAAGGGGGAGATTGTTAGCTTTAAATTGACATATATATTTTGAAATGACAAAAACTTAAGTAAGCTTGAATGATTTAATTCATATTGTAAATTTGCCTTATCACACATGATTTTCTCAATCCATTTTCAAGTGATCATATCAAACATTAAGACCATGATTTAATGACACATCCTTATTGGTCTTAATTCTTTATAAATGTTTTGAATATTTTAGAAAATCACTTGATGAATGTTTAGACCATGTTTTTACCTGAGAAAGTCAAGAAAAACTCCCTTAAAGCTTATAAATGTTTTGGGTTGAATTAGGATCAAAGGTCATATCATTTCTAACCCAAAAGTGCAGGAAAAATGCCCTCTGGAAGAAAAGGATCGATCCCCACTGTAGCAGGATCGATCCCTTAACTGCAAAAAGTTATTTGAGCACAAGGAGAGGTGGGATGCATTCATGGCATCATGGAGTCTTCTTGCATTCTTAATGACAGAAGAAGAGTACGATAGGCATTTAAGCTCAATGCACTTGGATTACTATAGTTATCCAAAAGCACTGCAATATGTGAAAGAGACTTGGTTGGATAATTATAAGGAGCAATTTGTTGCGGCTTGGACATATAGAGTAATGCATTTCGGCAATGTAACAACTAATAGGTACGTTTATTGTCAACTTTTAAGTTTACGTTCATTTTCCTCAGTAATTTTTGAATTGATAAGTAATATATGTCCTAATTTCTATTGTAGAGCGGAGAGTGCGCATGCAAGGTTGAAACGACATCTCGGATCGTCGCAAGGTGATTTTGAATCATCTTGGAACGTGATCAACTCCTTGATTGAGCTGTAACATACAGACATAAAGGCTTCATTTGAGGCAAGCCTTACCGTTGTTGAACATAACTTCTGGCCATCTTTATTCAAGGAGTTACGGGGGTTGGTGTCGAGGTCGGCTTTGCATATGATATTGATGGAGGTTGAGAGAGTAAAGAATGGATATATTGATATTCACACTTGTGGTTGTGTAATGAGATTGACACATGGGTTGCCATGTGCGCATGAAATTGCTGAGTATATACAATTTGGACGACCAGTATCGTTATCTGCTCTTCATCCATATTGGTCGAATTTAGATTTGATGAAGTCCACATATGATGACATGCAACAGTTGACATTGGATGCTGAGTGGGAGATAATTGTGAAACGGTTTGATGCATGTAATATTGATGGAAAACTAGCCTTGAAAAAAAGGTTGAGAGAACTAGGTGATCCGGCAACAACATTCCTTGTTCCTCCAATTGAAAAGGCTAAGACAAAGGGTCGTACTCGAGCATTGAAGATGCACACATCAACTCGACGGGAACCTTCTTATTTTGAGATTGTCGATTCTGATCATGACAGTACCATTTCACCCATAATAGCAAGTTCAGTGAAATTGGAGAAGAAGAGGCATAAATTACCTGTATATCGTAAAGGTGTCAAGATTCGATATATGGATTCTTTTCCCATCGAGATTTTTCTATTCATTCACGATGTTGTGGATGTTGAGTCTGATGGACATTGCGGATTTAGAGCTATAGCAAGGTTGTTGGGTATGACTGCAGATGCTTGGCCACAAGTCCGACGAGATTTGATGGATGAGTTAAATAGACACAGAGATGAATATATATATATATATATATATATCTCTATGGATCTCAAGAGCGTGTTGATGAATTGATGCAATCGTTGGTGTGTTTCAACACGGTGATGTATAAGGATAATTGGATGACCTTACCAGACATGGGTCATTTGATATCCTCACGGTATGATGTTGTGCTTGTCCATTTATCTTCAAGACAATGCTTGACATATATTCCGCTTAGATCTATTGCACCTCCTCCACTGCAACATAAGTTAATAACTATTGGATTTATCAGCAACTGTCATTTTGTTCAGGTATAGATCACGGTGAAAGTTTATTATTGTTTATTGTTTATTGTTTTCACTTTGATTTAATTAAATATAATGCATTGTTGCAGGTATTATTGGATCCAAGCGCACCGATACCTCTGATCGCATACAACTGGCATAGGTATCGATATGAACGCACTCGAGAGTGGGAGCTTCCATGCGTCTCTCGGATCGAGGATTTCAAATTATTATTTTCATCAAACACAGATGTTGCAACCCAAGAGACAATTAATCTAGATGAACTACGATGTATTAACTAAGTATAATACTTTGTTGTAATGTAAGCATTTGTTTATTATGCTATGTAACTCAACATAATCATGTTTCCTTGAATTAAGTCTATTTTTTTCATTTGATGATAATTGCATATGATATTTACTATCTTAATAATAATAATAATAATAATAATAATAATAATAATAGGGGAACAAAAAGGGAAAAAAGCTCTCGGAAGTGATTTTCGAGAGCTTGCTGCCGCAGCAACATGCGGCTCGCAACACCTTACTGCCGCAGAAACATGCTTCTGGCTGTTGCTTACTGCTGCAGCATCATGCTGCTAGCAGCAGTTTGCTACCGCATTAGCTTGCTGCTTGCAACAGCATACAACTGCTGCCTGGCAGCATTCAAGTGCTGCCAGGTAGCAACTCAGCTCACCGGTAAAAAAATGTTGATGACAGAGAGATTTAGGTTATGCAATAAGGGCAACAAAGGAATAAAAAAATTTTTAAGGTGTGTCTAGCCAAATTTAAGGTGTGAATAGAAAACCCCTTATTATTATTATTATATATTATTATAAGATAAAAAATTAATTGCCTCAAATGGTTTGATAAATAAAAGTTGGCACATATCGAAGTAATGAGACAAAAGAAATCTAAATATATACAGAAATATTTTCACAATTTCTGACATAAGTTTAAGTCAACTATAAAATACAAAATCTACTATCTCCTCCTCTTTTGCCTAACATATATGGAAGAAGATGTATGAGGTGGTAGGGAAGATGCAGGTGGTGCAGCTGCTGCTGAAGCTGGTGGTGCTGGTGCTGGTGCTAGTGTTGGTGCTGCTGCTGGTGCTGGAGTTGGAGCTGCTGCTGTTGGTGCTGGAGCTGCTACTGCTGCTGGTGCTGGTGTTGAAGTTGCTAGTGCTGAAGCTGAAGCTACTGGTGCTGGTCTAGCTGCTGGTGCTGGTGGCAAACGCAGTGATCGTGCTGCGGAAGGTGGAGCAGTTAAGGATGGAGGGTGACATGGAGGTCGTGATGAAGATGCTGTCTGTGGAGGATGTCGGGGCGCTGTAGTACGCCTGGGCAATCTCGCTACCATGGCATAAACATCATGCACAGCCTGCCACCAAACATCCAAGTCTTGATCATCTCCACTCGCTTCCACTGTGTAAAGTCTGTCAAATATGTGTCCCACGACGAGCTACAAAATCATGAAAAAAATAAATATATCAATTTCAAGATATGTAAGTTTTCATCACATTAAATAAAAAATGACTAACCTCCCAGTCACTATGTGCTGGGTTGTCGATCTATGTGAAGGATCCTGGATATAACGATGTGAAATGGTCGCATACCAAATCATGTAATCCGCTGTAGACTCTCCAGGAGTCCTGCATCGCGTACCTCTCCTATTCTCATTAATCACATGATAATCCCAGCTATCCCAGTACCCAGGCTGAAAGCTATACTTCACGACATAAGTAGCTGGCTTCGGTCCTCGTCTCGCGTGAAATGGAGTCAGAGGTGGACATGGAATGCTCTGCACATAGCCCTATTGTTGGAGAACTTTATCCGGATGGTATGGCTCCACGATGTCATTGAACTTGATGCATCTGCAAAAAAATGAAATCTCTGGCATGGATGTCTCTCACTAGTGTCTGCATATGGCTTCCAGCAGACCTGATGACAGTGAAGGTCATCAAGCTGCTCCCTCAGTATCTTTAGAGAAATACTGCAGCTAAGTGGCTTCCATCGTTGAGCATGCGGCTGCTCATATCTATATGTCGTCTCTCGTACTGGATTTAGTGATGGAAAATGCTTGTAAATCCACGCCTACATAAAACAAAATAGATTTTCATAATCAAATCATAAGCTAATAAATATCAAACAAATCAATATTATTATTAAATAAACATTATATACCTGAAGCAATGTCATATAACCAGCTATCGAATGGCACTCCGCTCTACTGGCCTCGCCCAACTATCTATACATATAAGCCACGCAAGTTGCACCCCATGCAATCTCACCCACAGTAGTAAGATCCTCCAAAAAAGATAAGTACGCAACTGGTACTCGTGTTGCACTCTTATCAGCAAATAGAGTGCAACCAAGTAAAAATAATAACAATGCGCGAGTCGCGTACTCTATCTACTCCTCGCTATCAGAGTCAGAACCCATCCCAAATGTATCCTTCAGCCACTGCATCCTAACCTGTGGTCCTTTAGTGGTGGTCGTCTCTTCTTTTGCCTTTTCTTCACTCACTCCTAGTAACCGTACTAACATTCTATTTGCATCGTCAATAGAGACGGAATTGAAAGATATAGTCCTCCCGACCACAGGGATGCCAAGCAATGAAGAGACGTCATCTAGAGTAATGGTCATCTCTCCGAAAGGCATGTGAAATGTGTTCGTCTCTGGATGCCACCTCTCGGTAAATGCAGTAATAATGGTCTTGTTGCACGTAACATAACTACACCGCAACAATGGATACAACCCTGACCATGCGATCGTGGAAAGGATGCGTGACCGACAATGATCCAATAGCCATATACCAACTTTAGAACCGTGATTAATAAATTTTAGTTCCCCTCGCTCCTGAAACAATACCAAATAAAATAATGGTCATCTCTCCGAAAATTCTAATTTACATTACAATAAATATATAATAAAGTTCACTTATACCTTTTGCTGCCAAATAGCTGCAGCAACATGTGATCCATAACTAACTAGCAGAGATGGATCAACTGGACCACCAGGATAAGATCTAGTAGGTGTACTGGCTTGCTCAGCAGCTGGTGTCACGCCAGAAGTACTCGGTTGCTCCCTCTGCACCGCAGCTGGTGCCTCGCCAAATGTACTCTGCTGCTACCTCTGTGCCACAGCTAGTGCCTCGCCAGAGGTACTCCGTTGCTGCCTCTGCGCCGCAACTGCTGCCTCGCCAGAGGTACTTTGTGGCTGCCTCTACACCACATCTGGTGCATCACTAGATGTACTCGACTCCTGTCTCTCCTCAACACTTGCTGCCTTAAGAGCTCGTCTCCTCCTCTCAGACGCAGTGGGTACCCATCTCAGATTCACTAATGCTTCAGAACGTCTCCTCCTCTAACCTCTAGATGACCCTGCTCCTCGTGTACGTGGTGGCATCTGTATAAACACAGAAGAAAACTATTTTAATTTCGATTAATCAATTTACATATAATTTAAACTAAAAAATAGCAAATAAGTTAAATTTATTATAAACTAGAAAATAAGTTAAATTTAATCCATTTCACATATAATCTAAACTAAAAATAAAAAATAACTGAAATTTAATCTAAATAAAAAAATTGAAAAAAATTTATTTCATTTTCAGGGTGCCGCGAGACTTGCAATCTCGCGGCACCATGGTGGCAAGAGCCCTGCAGTCTTGCGGCACCATGGTGGTGAGAGCCCACAAGACTCGCAGTACCTATGGTGTTGTGAGAAAACAAAACTATCGGGACCATTGGTCCGTGAGACCACAAATATCGCGGTACCCATGGTGCCGCGATACTTTTATCCTCCCGGTACTATTTTGCGGGACACTACAATTCTCGCGGTACTATAGTACCGAGATTAAAGCCCATGAGTGACATCTCCATCCCGCGCTATCTAGAACATCGCAGCAGTTCATTGCCGTGAGCTGCGCACCCAAAGCCTCTATCAATTTTTCTCAAAATTTCCACATGTATTTCGTTTAAATGAAAAATATAAAGCATATAACATCTGTAATTGAAAATAGAGGCCATACTTACCTTATTTGCTTCAAAAACTCAACGATTTGGGAAGGATTTGAGGAAATGTGAGAGTTTGGAAATATGATTTTGGGAAGAGTTGGGTGTGCGGGTTTGGGAAGAGTTAGGTGTGCCGTGGGTTTGTAGGGGTAGAATGGGGTGACCGGTAAGGATAATGGGTGTGGGTAGTAAAATGTGTGTGGGGCTAGGGTGAGAGTAGAAAATAGGGAAGCCTCTATCGATTTTTCTCAAAATTTCCACATGTATTTTGTTTAAATGAAAAAATATAAAGCATATAACATCTGTAATTGAAAATAGAGGCCATACTTACCTTATTTGCTTCAAAAACTCAACGATTTGGGAAGGATTTGAGGAAATGTGAGAATTTGGAATATGATTTTGGGAAGAGGTGGGTGTGCAGGTTTGAGAAGAGTTAGGTGTGCCGTGGGTTTGGAAGGGTAGAATGGGGTGACCGGTAAGGATAATGAGTGTGGGTAGTAAAATGTGTGTGGAGCTAGGATGAGAGTAGAAAATAGGGTGTGACTAGTCCACTATAGGATGTGACTTGAAAAACCCTTTTGTAAGATTGTGAAAATATAAGATCGCAAGTGTATGTCCTGACCTTTGAGTCGTGACATAATAACAATAGTTATACATGTTAAGGCAGTAAACTTTTCCTTTTTTAAGTCATTACACAAAAGTAAATATAAAATTACGATTGATAATGACAAAAACGCTATCAATTTCCAACTAAAAACATAAGCAGCCTCATTTGCACTGTTCTCTTTCAATTTCTTCCTCAAAGCTGCAATTTCAGTCTTTAACAGTAAATTTTCTTCAATCACATCTGCTTCAACATGATCCATGGCATTTTCTGTCAAATACAACACTTCATTCTTCAAGACTTTCACTTCACCATATAACAAATTTTCTCTGTTTTAATTCAAGAATAATCTCCATTGCCCTATCACAAAATCTTGGATTATGCCAAAAATGAATCCAAACAATTGTCTATAAAAAAAAATTATATTATTCAATTGGTTTTAAACTAAATTATATTTCTTGAAAACTATAAAATTACTTGCCGGATACTATGAGCATTCATAAAATCATCTACCAGTATTGATGATAGTCTATGAAGTCCTTATAAATGCCTTCAGATCGCATTGACAAAACACATATTCTCCTTCATAATCCCAATCAACTGCGTTGCTTGATGTAATCAGCATACACACACACACAAATCCAAAAAAATCATCATCATGAAGTCGATGAAACCCTAAACAAACCGTAAAAGGACAACAATAGAGGTTTAAAAAACCATGAACATCACTAAAAATACCTTGAAGAACCAGTCGAATAGCTCATTTTCCGAAACAGATGTGATGCAAATATACGAATGGAGCTTAATTTGGAACAAATCTGAAAACCGTAACCCAGTCAAATAGAAAGTTAAGAGAATTTGAAACAAATCTTAACCCCAAACCCAGTCAAAAATCACAATGAAGAAGAGATTAGGGTGAAAAATTTTTTTTGAGCAACCTTTTTTTGAGCAAGTTAAAAATGAAAAAAAAATTTCTTCCATTAATTACATTCTTTTACATATAACATGTGACAGTTCTGGCATCCTAGTGACAAAAATAACAACCACGTCACCGTTAGTGACCTTAACAATGCCTGTATACCATTGATCCAATTTCGTCCAAAAAATCCTTTATATGATAAATCTAGAAAATATTAGATATTTATTTGTTACAATTAAAAGTTTAGGTCTTGAATTGATCAAGTCTACAAACGTTGGGGATCAAATTTATCATTTAGCCGAATATGGAAGGTGAACATCTAAATTCTAATGCTTTTTTCATTGTTGAAAACGATTTCTGCTGCTTTACAAGCTATGCATAAAATAAACAAACTGTAAACAGTCTTCTTTAATGAGGTCCAAACACATTACAATTACAGGCCTCTACACCTTGTTCCATAAAAAAGAAGGGTAGCCCCCTAAGCCCCTTTATAATTGCTGAAACAGATGCATCCCAAGATAAAAGAAATATAGATCTGTGACTCCCTAAGTTTAGGTAAATTTTGTATGCCACCACTGACCTAATATCCGTGATGAATAAGTTACGCACCATCTTTATTTCATGCGTAATAGTTCTCCAGCATTTTTTAACTCATCATTTCCAAAGCAGCAGGCACATCATGTAACGGATGACCCTTCTGGTTTCTTTCAATGATCTTCCGTGCAAGGGGAACTTGCTTGCCAACAGCAAATATGAATGCCTTACCCTTTCCCCCTGCTCCCCTAGCAGTTCGTCCAACACGGCGCACATATTCACTTGGATCGCGAGGGAAGTCAAAAAGCACAACATGATCCACACCAGCAAAGTCTATTCCACGTGATGCTCTGCGATCAATTTTAGAAACACATTCTCAATAAAATAGGACATCTTTTTTCCCACAAAGGAAGGAGACAGGCTATATCTTCATAAATAATTAAAGCTAATGAGGTGGCGGAAAAAAATAACAATGGAAAAACTACGTGTCTTTTATCTTGTTTGGAAAATGGGAAACACCTACCTATCAGTGCAAACCAAAATCAAAGATTCTCCTCCAGGCTGAGAATGGGTGAATTCCTTCATGTTTAAAAGCCGTGTTTCTTGGGCCAGGGCAGCATGAAATGGTAGGACTCGCAGATTAGTTCCTTTCCTATCATAACGTTTTAGTACATTCTCGATTTTTCTGCATGTCTCAATCTGATAATGGAGAAGAAAATGTCAAAATAGGATGAAATCTAAAATAATATCATCAAGAAAATAGAAGGGAGGTTATCCTTCCAGACAAAAAGCTCATCAATACCTTGTTACAGAAAACAATGGTTTTGCAAACTAGGCTTTCTCCCACAAGCTTCAAAAGGGCAGTCTTCTTGTTAAGAAATGCCGTATCTGGACTTTTTAAAGTTCCTTCTCCACTGCAATCTACAAGAACCTGGACGTGCACCTTGGATTTTAACATTCAAGAGTAATGACTATTTATCACACACTAATTCCAATGGCTACACAAAAAGTAATCTGCCTAATTATTATCCCAGCTTGTCTAATACACATTCATTGAAAACACCAATTTTGTTCAAACAAAACAAAAGTTCTAGGAAATAGGAACTTTAGGATGATACCACCATTTATGCACATATCCTCCCAAAATTTGATTCTAAAGCCACAAGTTTTATAGATCAGCCTTATGTTTCATTTGGAAGATCTTACTCCTTGTTCATTGACCCAAAAATGCCACAATATAGCAGAAAAACTGCACACTTTCCATAATGAAGGATCCTAAAGTTATCAAAGATCTCATAGACATCAAATTTATATTACCAAGATGATAAGGGATTCAAAAATTTCCTTGCCAAGTGGAAGGGCAGTTAAACCCAACATGTATGAAACGATATTCCTCTTCACTCACCAGTCAAGTGCAATTAAGGTGAGAGATGACAGAGGATGCAATCAACCTTTCAAAGTTTCATCATCATCATCATCATCATCATCATCATCATCAAAGCCTTTATCCCAATAGACAACCTTTAAAAGTTTATTAGAGGAATTTCTTCATCTCTATAAAAGAAGAATCCAATTCTTATTTGGCATAGAGAAGAGGTTTTATCTTGGAACTCAAATAAACAATTTGTTATGTTTTATTGTAATTTTGAAAGATTAAGTATTTAGGTAACTATTGCCTAGGAGCTTTGTTGACCAGTCAACTACTTTTAGTTTACCTTATCCTTAAAAGTACTTGCAGAAAGGCACTCTTCTCTGTTACTTCATCATTAAGAACACTCAAAAATGAAGAATTCAAGCTGTCATAAGTAGCACCGTCTTAGTTGTTACCTACTAAGGCTACCACCCACTGCACCATACTACCCACCAAAACATAGCTTGAAAAGTGGCCTTCTTGGTACTCTCATATAGAGTAACATTTCATTTGAAGGTAATTTGAGAAAGATATATTATCAATACCACAACAGAAATTCTAAATGCGCCCTAACTCTTACTAGTCACACCCTATTTACTAATAAAACCTATTCCATTTTATTTTCCCTTCATTTTTACTTCACACAACCTAATTAAAACATTTTTCCTACCCAAACTACCCCCCCATCCCTTAGCATTCAACCTAAGTTTTCTTTTCACTTTCTCATTTTCTTCTTTGTTTTCTCTTCAACCTTCATCATTCACTCGTTAAGAGGAGGCAATCCACGGTTTTCTACAACAATTGTAACGTAAAACCTTAAACATTCCATTTTTTATTATTAATTTTTGTGTTAAATTGATTTTGTGTAGGGTAGGGTGCAGTTAGGTTCGGGAAACAGGGGATTAGGGTGCTGCCGTGATTCATGGTAGCATATTGCCGTGAGCCTCCTAGGTCTCACGGTGACAAGCTGCTGTGTAGCTGTTATGGCTCACGGCAATAGACTGCCATGAGCCATTAAAATTCAGTTTTTTAGGAGGTTTAATTGCCTCCCAGAAGCCAACTTCCAGAAGCTTTATTGGCATCCCGAAAATATACTTCCGGGAGGATAATATATCTCCTGGAAGTGTATTTCCAAGGCCTTATTGAACCACCTGGAAGTGAACTTCCGAGAGGGCCACTTTGCTCCCAGAAATTCACTACCACGAGCATGCCCAAACTACAAGAAATTCACTTCCAGGACTTTCGTAAACACTAACTTCCTAGGTTTTTTAACCTGAAAATATCAAAATTTCTTAAAATTAAAACTTGGAGTTTTTGTTGTGTAGAATGAGAAGATGTTTTTGTTTATAGTGAGGAGATGTGTGTTTAGATTGTTTATGAATAATATGGGTAAAATAGTAATTTCATTTAATGGTATTATGGGTTTAAAAAAGTTTCATTAAAAATAGGGTCTGATTAATAGTTTTTTGATTGTATTTAGAACCCCTCATACCACAATGGACCTTGGGGAGATGCAATATTACTTTATGACTCCACAAGAATCTAGTTACATTTAAAGTGGTTAGTCTATCCACTTTTTTCTTTCTTAGTTCAACCAAAACTGACTAAAGCGCTCCTTCAAAGTTACACAGCCAAAACTCCAATTTCATTCACTTCTATACTTACTCTACAACAGTGTATATGTCAAACTTGGAACAACCTTTCAAGCTCAATTAAGAGACCAAAACAACCAAGTACAACTCATTCTAGGTGTAGGGAATGCAAACAAACACATAGAAATCCGAAATCTATCAGCAAAAACAACTTATGGTCAAGCAACTATAATTTCCTCTAGAAAGCTTCAATTGATGAAAGCATTTGAATAAAGGGTGTTTAAAAGCTATAAGCAAAAATAAAACCAATGTTCTCTATATCTTTTATTAAAAGGTAATCCTCAAATATATAGAGGAACTAATACATACATCCAGCAAAAGATCATTGGAAAGAGCCCAAGTAATCAGAGCACAACCACCCAAAATAGCAACAAATAGAAGAAAAATAAAACAAGACATATGTCAACTGGTAACCAGAAAAAAATAAGCCTCAAAAATCAGGAAAAAAAAAATCCTGAATTGGTACACATGTCAACAAAAGCAAATCTAGAGACTTGTTGTCATTTTTGAATTATTTAGGGCATCCTTGCCGTTTTATTGTCTTGCATGTGCAATTTTGTCCTTTCATTTTTTTCATCGAGGATACAGAAAGTGGCTAATAGAGAAAGGAGAAGAGGGGAGGGAAAAAGTCCTTGGAAAGAGGGAGGTGAGAACAGAGAGTTGGGACACAGAGGAATGATGGTTGTAGGGAAAGAGAGGCAGGAGGAAATGAGAGGGAGCGACTGGTGAGAGAAAGCTGCAGGGAGAGGAGACAAAAATTAGCAAGGGCAAAGAGGAGAAACAAACAAACAGTGGGGTGGGGGGCGAAAGTACAGGAAGGAGGGATAAAAAAGGGAAAAGAAAAAAAGGAAAAAACAGAGTGAGATAAAGCAAAACTTGGCAAAAACAAAAAATAAATAGCATAACAATAAACTTCAATTAATTGATAAAAAAAGATTGAACAAAAGTAAGGAGAGAGAAAGAGAAAGGAGAAGTGAAGAGCAAAATTATTCTTTTTGTAGAAAATTAGTTAGGATAATTTTATTTTGAAATATTTGATAAGATTTTATAGTTTATCTCTTGGTTTATCTTTTTGTTGATTAGATTAGTTGATAAGGTTGAAAACATTATCTCTTGTTCCTCAACCTTTCCTATATATGTAATCTGTCTCCTACAATCAAAAGTGGAAAATAAAAAAAAAAAGGGTTTCTCTTTCGTATAAAAAAACTACATGGTATCAGAGCCATGACTGGGCATAGTAAAAGCTCAGCTTCTTCTGGAACTACAGCATCTTCTACACCACTAGTATCAACAACCAGTGTTGATTATGCATCTGCTGCGAATTCCTCTCTTCAATTAACTGTTCACAAATTGAACGGTAAAAATTATCTAGAATGGGCTCAATCTGTGAAGTTGGCGATTGACGGCAGAGGAAAACTTGGACACTTGACCGGAGAGGTGAAACGACCAGCTACAGATGATCCAAATTTGAAAGCATGGGGGTCCGAAAACTCGTTGGTGACTGCATGGCTAATCAACTCCATGGAACCTGTGATTGGAAAACCATATTTATTTTTACCAACTGCAAGAGAAGTATGGGAAGCTGTACGGGAGACTTATTCTGATCTGGAAAACTCCTCTCAGATTTTCGAATTGAAGATAAAACCCTGGCAATTCAAACAGGGAGATCGAGATGTGACCATCTACTACAATGAGATGGTGACATTATGGCAAGAGCTAGACCAATGTTATAATGACGAATGGGATTGTCCTGCTGATAGCTCGAGGTACAGGAAAAGGGAGGAAAATGATCGTATCTACATGTTTCTTGCAGGCCTAAATCGAAATTTGGATGAAGTACGGGGGCGTATTCTTGGAAGGAAACCATTACCATCCATTCGTGAAGTTTTCTCTGAGGTTCGTAGAGAGGAAGCTAGACAGAGGACTATGTTGAAACATTCTGTATTTGATCACAGCCCAGGAACAGAGAGTTCTGCCCTTGTCTCAAGAGGTCCAGATTTCGAAGGAGAAAAGAAGAAGCGGCCATGGTGTGATTACTGCAAGAAACCCTGGCACACAAGGGAGACATGTTGGAAAATTCAAGGCAAACCTCCGAATTGGAAAAAGAAATCTGGTAGTGATGGCCGAGCCTTTCAAGCAACAAATAAAGATTCTCAAGGACAACAAGTCAAATCGGAAATGGCCCCATTCACAAAGGAACAGTTAGAACATCTACAAAAACTCTTTCAATCTCCACAACTTTCTGTAAATCCATCTAGTTCTCTAGCCCAAAAAGGTAATTACCTTGCTGCAGCTCTCTTTAGCATCAATTCTAGTCAAACCTACCCATGGATTATTGATTCTGGAGCAACTGACCATATGACAGGCTGCTCAAATCTTTTTTCATCCTATAATCCATGTGCAGGAGATAAAAAAATCAAAATTGCAGATGGGTCTCTTTCAACCATAGCCGGAATAGGATCAATTTCCATCTCTCCATCTCTTACATTACATAATGTCCTTCATGTTCCTAACTTATCCTGTAATTTGTTGTCTATAAGCAAGTTAACTCATGATCTCAAGTGTCAAGCTAATTTCTATTCCTCTCGGTGTGAGTTTCAGGAATTGACCTCGGGGAGGACGATTGGCAGTGCTAGAGAGAGTGGAGGACTCTATTTCTTTGAAGATGGAACAGAATCAAGAAAACAGGTTCAGGATATATGTCTAAAATATGTTGCTGTTTCTGATGATCATGAAATAATGATGTGGCATTATAGGTTAGGCCACCCAAATTTTCATTATTTAAAGTATTTGTTTCCTGGTTTATATAGAAATAAAAATCCATCTTCATTTCAGTGTGAATTTTGTGAGTTAGCAAAACATCATCGTACATCTTTCCCGTCACAACCATATAAGCCTTCTAAACCTTTTTCCTTGATTCGTAGTGATGTCTGGGGACCATCAAAGATTTCTACACAATTTGTAAAAAGGTGGTTTGTCACTTTTATTGATGACCATATAAGGGTGAGTTGGGTGTATTTGCTAAAAGAAAAATCTGAAGTGGAAAAGGTGTTTAAAAATTTTTACACCATGGTACAAACGCAATTTCAAGGAAAAATTTAAATTTTCAGAAGTGATAATGGAAAAGAATACTTTAATAATCTTTTGAAAAAAATTTTTCCTAGAAAAAGGAATTGTACATCAAAGTTCTTGCAATGACACTCCCCAACAGAATGGGGTTGCTGATAAAAAAACAAACACATTTTGGAAGTGGGTAGGGCATTACTTTTCACAAATAAGGTTCCTAAGTATCTTTGAGGTGAAGCTATTCTCACTGCTACTTACCTAATAAATAGAATGCCCACTAGGATTTTAAGCTTCCAAACGCCTTTACAATTCTTTCATGAGTGTAATCCCACGTCTAGGTTGTCATCAACATTACCATTAAAAATTTTTGGGTGCATTGCCTTTGTCCATATTCATGATCAAGACCGTGGGAAACTTGACCCAAGAGCAAGAAAATGTGTATTTGTAGGATATGCACCAAACCAAAAAGGTTATAAATGCTACGACCCAATTTCCAAAAAAATGTTTGTTACCATGGATGCAACATTTTTTGAATCAAAATCCTTTTTTTGGACTCATCTTCAGGGGGAGAAAGAATGTGAAGATTCGGAGTATCTAGATGTGTTTCAACTTGAAAATTCTGACAAAACAATTTTGATTCCTACAAACTCTGAAAATTTTGACAAAACAATGTTGATTCCTACAAACTCTGTCCTACCTATTGAATCAGGCATTATTATAACTACTGAAAATCCAAGTCCATCATCATTGCCATCTCATGCTGAAAATCCAAGTCCATCATCACTGTCATCTCATGATCATGATCATTTGGACATTTGCAATGGTTCAAAGACAGGTACAAGAAAACCAGAACTTATTGTCTACTCGAGGAAGAACCAAACTCAAAGAAAAGAGTCCATTGCTCCTTTACAATGCCATGAGTCTGAACCAAGGCATGACCAGAACTCGAACAATTCTTCAGGTAATAGTCAAACTGAATCTGTCCAAATTATTCAGCCTAGTCTTAGTTCACAGTTTGAGTCCACAAATGATCTTGATATTCCTATCGCTACCAGAAAGGGTGTTAGATCATGCAACAAACATCCCTTGTCCCACTATGTGTCTTATAAAAATCTTTCACTAGCCTTTCTTGCATTTACTTCACAACTTTCTTCTGTAGAAATTCCAAAGACTGTGCAGGATGCTCTACAAGTTCCTGAGTGGAAGATGGCCATTCTTGAAGAGATGAAAGCCCTTGAGAAAAATAGTACATGGGAGATAGTTGATTTACAAGGTAAGAAGACAGTTGGTTGCAAATGGGTGTTTACAATCAAGTACAATTCAGATGGGTCACTTGAAAGGTATAAAGCACGATTGGTAGCTAAGGGATTTACCCAAACCTATGGCATTGACTATCTTGAAACTTTTGCACCTGTGGCAAAGTTAAACACTATAAGAGTACTCCTATCGGTTGCAGCCAATCTTGATTGGCCTCTACAGCAGCTAGATGTAAAAAATGCATTTCTGAATGGAGACTTGGAAGATGAAGTTTACATGGACTCACCACCAGGTTTTAATGAGGAATTTGGGTCAAAGGTATGCAAACTGAAAAAGTCCTTGTATGGACTAAAACAATCTCCAAGAGCTTGGTTTGAGAAATTTGCACAGTTTGTGACAAATCAAGGCTACATTCAAGGGCAAACCGATCACACCATGTTTATGAGGCACTCAGAAGATGGCAAGATATCTGTGTTGATAGTTTATGTGGATGATATCATCCTTACTGGAGACAATATACCAGAAATGAATCGTCTAAGACAGTGTCTATCATCAGAATTTGAGATTAAGGACTTAGGCCCTTTGAGATATTTTCTTGGAATGGAGGTGGCTCGATCAAGGAAAGGAATTGTTGTTTCGCAACGGAAGTACATTCTTGATCTTCTTAAAGAAACAGGAATGAGTGGGTGGGTGCAGACCTGCCGACACTCCTATTGATCCGAATCAGAAATTAGGAGATAGCAAGGAAGGAGATCCAGTGGATACATCTCGGTACCAAAGACCAGTGGGAAAACTGATTTACTTATCACACACAAGACCGGATATCTCATTTGCTGTAAGTTTGGTAAGTCAATTCATGCATTCCCCTTATACAAAACATATTGAAGCTGTGTACCGAATTCTAAGATATTTAAAGAGTACACCAGGGAAAGGCCTATTTTTTGAAAAAAATGAGCAGAGAAATATTGAAGCATACACAGATGCAGATTGGGCAGGTTCAGTTACTGATAGGAAGTCCACATCAGGCTATTGTACCTATGTATGGGGTAACTTGGTTACATGGAGAAGTAAGAAACAAAACGTGGTAGCACGAAGCAGCGCAGAAGCTGAGTATAGAGCAATGGCTCATGGGGTATGTGAGATGTTGTGGTTGAAACGAGTGATGGAAGAACTCAAGAGACCATTAAACATGCCTATGAAGCTGTACTGCGACAACAAGGCTGCAATTAGCATTGCATACTGTGCAACACGATAGAACTAAACATGTTGAAGTTGACAGGCATTTCATAAAGGAAAAGATTGAGTCAGGTGCCATTTGTATGCCATTTGTTCCAACAACACACCAAGTAGCAGACATTCTCACAAAGGGACTCTTCAAACAGAATTTCAAGTTTTTCATAAGCAAGTTGGGCATGATTGACATCTATGCACCAACTTGAGGGGGAGTGTAGAAAATTAGTTAGGATAATTTTATTTTGAAATATTTGATAAGATTTTATAGTTTATCTCTTGGTTTATCTTTTTGTTGGTTAGATTAGTTGATAAGGTTGAAAACATTATCTCTTGTTCCTCAACCTTTCCTATATATGTAATCTGTCTCCTACAATCAAAAGTGGAAAATATAAAAAAAAAAAAAGGGTTTCTCTTTCGTAAAAAAAAAACTACACTTTTAATAATTGATAATAAAAATTATGCCTTTTTCTAGTTTACCTTAAACATAACGGTATGTGTATGTATCCTCTTACTCGAAAAGTAAGACTTGCTCAAACTAAAAAAAAAAAAAGAAACCCTTTGAACCATGCATGGCTTGTATACATAGGCCTTCTAATTTAATACAGATTTCACATTAAATGAAGACCAGAAGTCCAAAAATGAGTGCACAAAGTAGCGTGGCCTTCTTACACAAGTTCAAGATCATATTGCAGGATAGGTTAGCTGGATTTTGATCTTTGTGTTTCTCTATAGATGCTCTCACTTTAGTTCAAGATCCATCAGGTTAGCTACCAATTATTAGGGGTGTTCATTCAATTGGTTTGATTAATTCGAATTGAATTGACCAAAATCGAATTTAAACTGAACCAAAACTTCTAATGTAAAAATAAAAAAAATGAATTAAATTTGGTTAATAAAAAAATACATTTAAGTTAAATTATTAATTTCTCATATTTGAAACAAACTAAACAATATCATCCAACAAAATATTCAAATACCAAATATAAAAAGTCCAACAACATTAAACTTAAAACATAATCTAAATTTCAAATATTAATTATATCTTTAGGTTTCATATGTTTTTTATTTTATGTTTTAGCTTTTCTATTTCGGTTAATTAACCAAATTAGATGTTCATATGGTCTTTATAGATTTGCAGAAAGCATATAACAAAGTACCTAGAGAGGTGCTATTGTGGTCTTTATTGAAGAAAAGAGTCCCCGTGAAATACATTGAAACAATTAAGGACATGTACAGAAATGGAAAAACACATGTGAGGACATGTGAAGGGCAAACAAGTGAATTTCCTATCACAGTAGGACTACATCAAGGGTTGTTGTTAAGCCCATTTCTGTTTGCTACAGTAACAGATGAGCCAACAAAATCCATGCAGGATAATGTACCTTGGTGTATGATGTTTGCAAATGATATTGTCTTGAGTGCTGAGACTAGGACAAAGGTTAAGCCCATTTTTGTTCGCTACAGTAATGGATGAGCTGACAAAATCCATTTAGGATAATGTACCTTGGTGTATGATGTTTGCAAATGATATTGTCTTGAGTGCTGAGACTAGGACGAAAGTTAATAGGAAGTTAGAACTGTAGAGACAAACGTTGGAATCAAAAGAATTCAGACTAAGCAAAATAAAGACTGAATACATAGAATGTAAATTCAGTTCAAACAAAGAGGATGATAAAAACATAGTGATGCTAGAGGCGTTGGCGATCTCTAAGCGGGATCATTTTAAGCATTTGGGGTCGATTGTACAGAGGGATGGAGAGATCGATGGTGGTATGACCCATACGATATAGGCTGGTTGGAGCAAGTTGAGAAGCACAAAAGGTCTGTTGTGTGACAAAGGAATTCCTGTATGATTGAAAAGTAAGTTTTACAAGACAATTGTTAGACCAACATTCCTCTATGGTAGTGAATGTTGGGCAACCAAAAGACTGCAAACGTAAAAGATGAGTGTAGCAAAAATACAAATGCTGCGATGGATATATGGATATACGAGAAAAGATAGAATGAGAAATGAAGGCATTCACAAAAATGTTGGAGTGGCACCTTTCAAAGACAAGATGAGTGAAAGTTGTTTACGTTAGTTTGGACACGTACAACGTAGACCTATGGACGCTCCCGTTAGAAGAGTGCAGGCTATGAATGATTCCAAAAGGGTTAAGGCTATGGAAAGACTGAAGAAGACTTGGAAAGAAGTAATTCGGAAAGATATGGCAGAACAAGAGTACAAAGAACGCATTGCTTTAGATAGGAATGAGTGGAGAAAAATTTATGCTAATGACTTATCGTGAGGGCATATATTGGTTCATATAGCCTACCACAGTATTGGGATAAAGGCTCCGATGATGAGGTTAATTAACCAAATTAATCGAAAACCAAAATTCATTCAAAATCATTCTCATTAACCGACTGAAATAATTCGGTAACCGACTGATTAACCAAATTAAATTTCTATTTGGTCAGTTAATTTGTTCAAATATGAACACCCCTACCAATTATGTGTGTGTGTGTGTCGATTAGTAACAATTTATAAACTTCACATAGTTAACGAATTTCATAAACATATCATAGCCTTATGCACGTTAAAATAATGAGAAACCTCATGAGTTGCGGTTTTCAAACTTAGACATGTTTGATTAAGCCTAATAAATTTGGCAAATTTTACAAGTAGTCAAGTATCTTAAAAATTTCCATGAACATGAGAAAGTGAGTGATTCCGGTGTGGGCTAAAAATAGTTTGAAAGGAAAACCAGAATTCCTTACTATTATCTCTTTCACCATGATAAGGCTTACTGAAATCTTATAAATAAAAGAATTTCATTATTGAAGTAGTTCTTATTTTGGGCTGAGCATAAGCAATGAAGTGAGCTCATAACATACACCAAGCAGAAATATTTTCAAGTTCCAATTCCTATTTCGAATGCACCAAGGGAGCAAATGATATGATGATGTGGGACACTGTGTTATTTTAGGAAAATAAATATTTCCTAGAATTAGGTGTATATATTTGGTTGTAATTGTGTATTTACCGAGATCCCATAAGTTTAGGGATTTCAATTAGCATTAAGAGTAGTTTCCTGATTTAGTGCTAGAGCCCTTGTGTATATTAACAAACGTATTATTCAATAAACAACAATTCAAACCTGAAATTGTGATATGGCATCAGAGCTGTAAGATTCTTCTGGGGAAATTAGGAGTTGTTGGGCCTTCATTGTTGAACTCTTCTCGTTTTTTGGGAATCTGTATCTGGCCGTCATAGTTTTTCTTTTCTCCTCTGTTTTGCTCTGTTTTAGTAGCTGCTGAGGCAGAATTTCATGCAATGGCACAAGGCGTGTGTGAGCTACTTTGGCTGAAACTACTTTGGCTGAAATTCATCCTAGAGGACTTAAAGATTAAATGGGAATGGCTTATGAGGCTCTACTGTGACAATAAATCAGCAATCAGCATAGCTCATAATCCAGTACAGCATGATCGAACGAAGCATATCGAGGTGGATAGGCATTTCATCAAGGAGAAGTTAGACAGTGGCTTGATATGTACTCGATATGTGTCAACACATAGGCAACTTGCCAATATCCTCACCAAAGGGTTGAGTCGCACGATATTTGAGAGAATTGTATCCAAGCTGGGAATGGAAAATTCCTATTCACCAGCTTGAGGGTGAGTGTGGGAAACCGTGTTATTTTAGGAAAATAAATATTTCCTAGAGTTAGGTGTATATATTTGGTTGTAATTGTGTATCTACCGAGATCCCATAAGTTTAGGGATTTCAATTAGCATTAGGAGTAGTTTCCTAATTTAGTACTAGAGCCCTTTTGTATATTAACAAACGTATTATTCAATAAACAACAATTCAATACCTAAACTGTGATAGATGATGATGATGATGATGAACTAAGAAATGAGAACCAACCTCTCAAGACCAGAGCTTACATGGTGCATTCTAGGTCCCATTTACATGGTGCATTCTAGGTCCCATTATCACATGATGATGATGATGATAAAAACAAACAAACTAAGAAATGAGAACTAACCTCCTCAAGACCAGAGCTTACATGGTGCATGCCAGGTCCCATTATCACTTTGGTATCAGGAAAAACTTCAATCAGCTTGTTGTATATTTCTACAGGCAAAGTTGCAGTGACAAATAGATATTGTGTCATGACAGGTGAGGAGTCTATCAAACTTTGTAATGCAACCTTGAAATCCTCATCATTAAAAAGTATATCCACCTCATCAAAAATAGCACTGCAATAGAGGCAATTGATTAGAGTTCGAATTCTTGGCACAACTTGTTAAAATTAAGCCAGTGCCACCTTTTTGGACAAATAAAATAATGAATGATAATAATAATGATAAAGTTTATTTCCCTTTGCATTATCACACTATGCATGAAAAATCTCAAAATGCATTTTTTTTTAGAAAATTATAAAATGAAATTACCTTGTTTGGCAGAATTAAAATTAGAATTGTCCAAAATTCTTAGAATTTGAAAGACGGATCCTAGAAGGCTCAATTACCTTTTCAAGTTTCACCTCAAGAAGTGGTATATGTGAGTTCCTTGCTTTTTTAATCCAATATTTTATTATCAAATTCTAATATTCAAACTTCTTGCTAAACTGTTCGGATTGGCTTTGAAACCTAAGGCCCCCTTACCACTTACCTAATTGGTAAATCATGCTATGTCTATTTAGATGTATTTGGAAGTTGCTATTTGACTTTGATCATGTCTACAGCTTTTCATAGTTTTCACTTGATCAGTGAAACGGAGGAACCTTAACCATGGCTACGGGTTAACATACCCTTTATTGGGACGTTTGGACTTCAAGACTTGCATGATTACTATAGGGATTTTAGCCCATCTCCATAAGAAATATTTGGACTATAAGTTTTGTATCCGACTTGTAAGACTAAGTGATAATAATATATTTATTATATTATTTGTATTTTAATTACTACATTTATTGCTAGATTCTTGGGTGAATTTAGTTGTTTGGTGTGTTTTGTGAATTAATTTAGAGAAATTGACTTTTGGGATTAACTTTGGAAGTTACGGTATGAATTTAAACAATAATTTATGTGACTTGTAAAAATTGAAAATATATATTGTTTGCAAAATAAAAAGGAAAGGAAATATAACATTAATTGGGAGGAGCAAGCAAACACAAGGGTTACTTGGAATGAAAGTTATATTTTTACTTATGGCTGCAAGTTTGTGTGTCTATATATAAGCAATAGGTCAAAGCTTGAGGAGATATAGACATAGGGGCAGCAGAGCTTTAGGCAGTAAGAGGAGAGCAGTGGAAACGTGAGTTGCTGTTCTAAGAAGACCCAAAATGGCTAAACCTGACCCGTTGAAGTTGCAGAACCGTGTAGCTGCTGAAGCTTAAGACTGTAGAGTAGTCAGTTGGGGAGGAATCTGTGATTTGTTTTGGAGATAGTTGCTGCAATGTGTGCTCAGTGAAAGAAAGAACTGAGAGCTGCTTGGTTGAGAGGAAGAGCACTATACGTGAGGGAAGAGCAAAACGTGAACGTGAGCTATTGAAAACAAAGCAATTACAACGTGGAATAATGACCAAACGAAGGGTAGCTTGGTTTTTGTCCGCATGTGTGAATTATATTTGGAAGCTTGGTTTTAAGGGCTGTTATCTTTTGGTTTATATTTAATATCTGCACTATTCCAATTATTTTGTTATACAGTTTATTGTTTGATTAAGCATGACTTTTGTTGATTTGTGCTAGATTAAACATGAACTAATTTTCATACTAGGAATTTGATTAAGCCTACTTGTATATTTTATGTTTTTATGAATTAATTGCTTAATTCTAAATTCTAGTTTCATTAATTGTGGTTAATTCAGTCTTTTAATTTGTGTTATTGGTTGACCATCTTTAATATAAATAATAATTGGATTGTTGGAGATATGGTTAGGGTACACATCATATTCTAAGTCATGTAAAGCTCTATTGAATGAATGAGTAAATATTTTAGGCATACATTAATCTAGAATATTTATTTCGTTCTTGTTCTATGTTCTTTTAATCTCAATGGATTTTTAGTCATTAATTATGCTACACATCATGGGTAATTAAATGATTAAAAATACTTGATTATAGCTGCCATCAAACAAAATAATCATATATTAGGAAGAATGTACCCTAGAATTTAATTGAGATTTTAGGATTGAAGACATAAAATTGCAATGCATTGGTGAAATCTGTTGGTGCTCTAAAGAAGAGTGGCACTTGGGATATAGTCAGCTTGCCTAAAGACAAGAGACCGGTGGGGTGCAAGTGGGTCTTCACCGTGAAATGTAGGGCTGATGGAAGTGTAGAACGATATAAAGCAAGGCTGGTGGCAAAAGGTTTTACACAAACCTATGGGGTAGATTATCAGGAGACCTTTGCTCCAGTGGCAAAAATAAACTCTATTAGGGTGTTGCTATCTCTAGCCGTGAATTTTAATTGGCCACTACACCAGTTGGATGTCAAGAATGCGTTTTTAAATGGGGACTTGGAGGAGGAAGTCTTCATGAATCTCCCACCTGGTTTTGAGGACAACCATGGCAAAGACAAGGTTTGTAGGTTAAAAAAATCCTTGTATGGCCTCAAGCAGTCGCCTAGAGCATGGTTTGAACGGTTTGGAAGAGCAGTGAAGAGCCACGGATACATCCAAAGTCAGGCAGATCACACTGTTTTACAAGCACTCAAGAGAAGGTAAAGTTGTTGTCTTGATTGTATATGTAGATGATATCATCATAACTGGAGATGATGGTACAGAGGTTGAAAGGTTGAAAAGAAAACTCGCTGTGGACTTTGAGATCAAAGATCTAGGAGCACTGAAGTACTTTCTTGGGATGGAATTTGCTCGATCCAGGGAAGGCATTTTTGTCAATCAACGTAAGTATGTGTTGGACTTACTTGGTGAAACAAGGATGATGGGATGCAAGGCAGCTGAGACTCCAATTGAACCAAATTTGAAGCTTCAACCTGCTGCTGTTGAAAAGGTGAAGGACAGAGAAAGGTATCAAAGGTTAGTTGGACGACTAATTTACTTATCACACACTAGACCTGACATAGCCTTTGCTGTGAGTGTGGTAAGTCAATTTATGCATTCTCCTTGCCAAGACCACTACGAAGCAGTGTATAGGATTTTAAGATATTTGAAAGGAACTCCAGGCAAAGGACTATTTTTCAAGAAACGTGACCAGTTACAAGTAGAAGCATATACTGATGCAGATTGGGCAGGAAGTATTTTAGATAGAAGATCAACCTCAGGTTACTGCACATTTGTAGGAGGTAACTTGGTTACTTGGAGGAGTAAAAAACAAAGTGTGGTAGCCAGAAGTAGTGCAGAAGCAGAATTTAGATCAGTTGCACTTGGTATTTGTGAAATGATGTGGATTAAAAGGCTTTTGGAAGAATTAAAGATCCCAACTCCATCTCCAATGAAGCTCTACTGTGATAACAAGGCAGCCATCTCAATTGCTCATAATCCAGTCCTTCATGATAGAACAAAGCACGTTGAAGTAGACAAACACTTCATTAAGGAGAAAATTGACACTGGTCTTATTTGCATGCCTTATATTCCTACCTCTGGTCAAGTTGCTGACATATTAACCAAAGGACTACACAAGGCACAGTTTGACACTTTAGTAAGCAAGCTGTCAATGGAAGACATTTTCATGCCAGCTTGAGGGGGAGTGTTGGAAATCAAAAGAGAGAAAAAATAGGAGAATCTGTCAGCAGTAATTTGGCTGCTACTGATTTCCATATTTGGAGCAATTAGGATCACACTTTAGTAGGAGAATATCATAGGAAAATCAATTAATTGTAATTAGGAAAGTTATTTTATTTTATTTATTTCCTATTTTAGGGCTGCTGACTCTTCCTATAAGAAGAGATCAATTTGTTCTGTATTTTGAGTATGAAAATACAAGAGATTTCTATTCTCTATTCAGTTTTCTTATTCTTTAAAATCAAATTCATAGGCTTTTCTCTATTGGTTAAATTATTTATTTTATTAGTTTAATTAATTTAATTAGTTAATTAGATACTTAGGTAATTTCTTGACTTTCATAATTTTTAGGGCATAAGTATTTAAATTTAAATTGAATAAATTTTGCAAATCTTTGTGAAATTGACTCTTATATTTACACGCTATACTATCTTGATTTGTGCACTTGTGAGATTATAACTTTTTGTTCATCACTAAGTTTGAAAGCATATGATACAATTTAAAAGTATTTGATTTGATATGACTTGGATATATATTTGTAAGTTCAGATTTGTAAGTATTTGAGTTGCTTTGTAAGATTGATTTGAAAGCATTTTACTTGAGTTGATCAACTGTTTATAAGTTCAAAATTTCATTGATACTGATAAGAAAGTGTTTTAAACACCTACATTTAGGCGCATCATTGTACATTAGGAACTCTATAGTTCAAGTGTTAGGAGACAAGGATAATGAGGTGCTTTAAAGCATCTTTCCTTTTCTGCCCTAAAAACTTCTGAACTAGTTATAGGGAAGGCACTGTTTATCTGATATGTTATTGGTTAGATTCAGATGATTAAGTGATAATAATGTTTAGATGAATAAGTAATGATTAAGTTTGAATGATTAAGTGATGATTATAAGTTCTGATTCGTATTGATAATGATATTGATATTTGGAAGTAGGAAGGATAGTAGTGTTAGAAATGCATAATATACACTCATTTTGTTTTATGCGTTCTACATGTTTTCATTTTAGTTCAATGTGATGCTATTATCTTTTATACATATTTTTTACTAGACGTAAGCTCACCCCCCCTTATTTCCCATTCCATATCTTCAATAGACACCAAGGTGTCACTTTGAGGGGACAATTAGAGTGAGGTTATCCTCTAGGGTTATCCTTATAGTTCGCAAGGTATATAAACTTGATACATCTAGACAGGTACATGCACAGTTTATGTATATTTATGCTAAGGGATGTAAGTTAGAAACTAATGGGATGTAGATTAAGCTATATTGGATGTCAATTGTGGTTTAGAAGTAGAGTGTGATGTAACGACACCAAGAGATTGATATTTAGCTAATTTGAATGAATGATACATGTAGGAAATCAAAGTATTGTATTGAAAGACTTAAGATAAAACTGTACTTAGGTACCCTATTTATATACAAAGAACTTCTAACTAAATAGGAAAGTATATCACTCATAATCCTAGATATTATTCTAATTAATGGAATCTATAATCGAGTGATTCTCTAACCTTAATGCTCGGGATACACATATATATTGATTTCCTAAAATAACAAATTAATTAAAACAGTAGTTGACTTTCCAATAATATTCTTGACACTCCCTCTCAAGCTGGTGAATAAATATTGTCCATTCCCAGCTTGGTTACAATCTTGTGGAAGAGTGGATTGTTAAGTCCCTTGGTTAGAACGTCTGCTAGCTGTGATTTGCTTGGTACATAGGGTGTGCAAATGAGACCACTGTCAAGCTTCTCCTTAATGAAGTGTCTGTCAACTTCAATATGTTTTGTTCTGTCATGCTGCACAGGATTGTGTGCGATGCTAATTGCAGATTTGTTGTCACAGTAGAGCTTCATAGGGCCATCCCACTTGAGTCTTAGATCTTCCAAAATGATCTTCAACCATAGTAGCTCACATACACCTTGCGCCATTGCCCGAAATTCTGATTCTGCACTTGATCTTGCCACAACATTGTGCTTTTTGCTCCTCCAAGTAACTAAGATTCCTCCCAAAAAGGTGCAATAACCTGTGGTGGATCTTCTATCAACCACTGAGCTTGCATAGTCAGCGTCGGTGTAGGCCTCCAAAGTGAGCTTATCACCTTTTTTGAACAAAATTCCCTTTCCTGGATTTCCCTTGAGATAGTGCAATATTCTGTGAACTGCATGCAAATGGAGTTCCTTAAGGTTGTGCATAAATTGGCTCACCACACTAACTGCATAGGCAATATCAGGCCGTGTGTGGGATAGGTAGATTAGTCTACCAACCAATCTCTGATATGATTCTTTGTCTGTAGCATTGTCTCCCTCTACTTCTCCAAGTTTATGATTAGGATCAATTGGTGTGCTAGATGGTTTGCATGCCAATTTTCCCGTGTCTCGCAAGAGATCGAGGACATACTTTTGTTGGGATATAAAGATCCCTTGTTTCGACCGTGCCACTTCAATGCCCAAGAAATATTTCAAGTTTCCTAATTCCTTAATCTCGAACTCCTTTGCCAAACATCTTCCCAAGTTCTGCCTTTCCTTTTCACTATTTCCCGTCACTATGATATCGTCAACATAGACAATGAGAGCAGTAACTCCCTCTGAACCTGAGTGTTTTATGCAGAAACTGATATTGTAGAGAATGTAGAAATTGATAGGAACATGTTTTTATGATTTTCTACATAAAAAACTACAGCTTACAGAGAATATAAATAGTTGTAGGCTAAACTAGGAAATCTACGTAAATCCCTATATATCCTAGATACCATTTTCAGAAAAGGAAAAGGAATCCTAAATAAAGGAAAGTTTTAAATGAAACCAATCAGGGAAATATTTGGTCAAGATACCAAATCCCTTTATCTTAGGAAATAAATAAAAAATCAATCATATCCAATCCCATAGAATCTGGACTGGATTTCCACACTCCCCCTCAAGTTGGGTAGTAGATGTCAATCATACCCAACTTGGACTTCAAGCTTTCAAAATTGTTTCTAGGAAGGGCCTTGGTGAGAATATCTGCGGTTTGAAGACTAGTTGGCGTGTAGACAAGTCTGACTTGGTCTTCTTCGATTTTCTCTTTGATAAAATGGCGATCAATCTCGATATGCTTGGTCCGATCATGGTGAACTGGGTTCTTGGCAATACTTATGGTTGCTTGGTTGTCACAAAACACCTTCATAGAACTTCCTTTTGAAATCCTCAATTCCTTCAACACCCTTTCAAGCCAAATTCCTTCACAAATCCCATGAGACATAGCTCTGAATTCTGCTTCAGCACTACTCCGAGCTACTACTGTCTGCTTCTTGCTTCGCCATGTTACCAAATTACCCCATACGAATGTGCAATATCCGGTAGTTGACCTCCGATCCGTTATAGATCCTGCCCAATCTGCATCTAAGAAAACTTCAACATCTCTATTTGAGGTTTTCTTGAAATGTAGTCCTCTGCCTGGGCTTTTCTTTAAGTATCGAAGAATCCGGTAAACTGCTTCCATGTGTGCTTCGGTAGGGTTATTCATAAATCTGCTTACTAGGCTAACAGCAAAACAAATGTCTAGTCTAGTATGTGTCAAATAAATCCGTTTCCCCACAAGCCTTTGGTATCTACCTTTGTAAACTAGAGGACTTTCTTCTTCAACTCCTAACTTGCCATTTGAATCCATAGGAGTATCTGCAGGTTTGCATCCAAGCATCCCTGTTTCCTTAAGAAGATCTAGAACATATTTTCGTTGTGAAATAGAAATCCCATTTCTTGATCTAGCTACTTCCATGCCAAGGAAATACTTGAGCTTTCCTAAGTCTTTTATCTCAAATTCTCTTGCCAAAAGGGTCTTTACCCCAACAATCTCCTCCATGTAGTCCCCTGTAAGAATGATGTCATCCACATAAACGATAAGGATAGCAATCTTGTGATCAGATGAGTGCTTAACAAACATAGTGTGATCGGTTTGGCACTGTGAAAACCCATACTTCTTAACAACCTTTGTTAAACGATCAAACCAAGCCCGTGGTGATTGTTTGAGGCCATATAGCGACTTACGAAGCTTGCACACTTTACCATTGTTCTCCTGAGAATAAAATCCTGGTGAAATCTCCATGAAGACTTCTTCCTCTAAGTCACCGTTCAAAAATGCATTTTTAACATCTAGTTGATGAAGCGGCCAATCTAGGTTAGCTGCCAAAGATAGCAGCACACGGATTGAGTTTAGCTTGGCCACAGGAGCAAATGTCTCCTCATAGTCAACACCATAAGATTGAGTGAAGCCCTTGGCAACAAGACGAGCTTTGAATCGATTCATGCTTCCATCCGCATTGTGTTTAACTGAAAATATCCACTTGCAACCAACCGGACTCTTTCCTTCGGGAAGTTCTGTAATCACCCACGTGCCATTCTTTTCTAGTGCTTTCATTTCTTCCAAAACAGCAGCCTTCCATTTTGGTTGTTGGAGAGCTTCTTGAATATTGCTTGGAACTTGATCATCTGTTAAAGTGGACACAAACACACGAAAAGCTGGAGATAGGCTCTCATAAGATACAAAGTTGCTGATAGGATGCTGAGTGCATGTCCTTACTCCTTTTCTTATTGCAATAGGTTGGTCAAGATCACTAGGAAAATCACTAGAGATAGGTTCAGTAATTATGTTACCTATATGCATCTTAGAAACTTCTGGATTTGGTTCTGAATCTTGGTTTTGCTTTGGAGATGTGCGACTCTCTACCTCCTTTTGAGATTTCGGTCTCCTTGAGTAAACAATCATGTCTTTCGTTGCTGTTTCTTTCACAGACTCAGGGTTTTGAGGGCTAAGTTGAGTGTTAGTTATCTCAGGATCAAGAGGTTGGTGGTGGATTTCTGTGAGGATTATAGGTAGACCAGATATTTGGGCTGGTGGACAAGAGATTTGGGCTGGTGGTAAAGGTACTGGTTTAGCAGCAGGTATGGTTTCCCAAAGTTGATATTCTCTCGCACTCTCCCCCTGAATGTCAGCTTTGGTGTAATATGGCTGATTCTCAAAAAAGGTTACATCCATAGAATTATAAAATCTTTTGGTTACCGGTGAATAACATTTGTACCCCTTTTGGTTTGGAGAGTAGCCAAGAAATATGCACTTGACTAATTTGGGATCCAATTTACTTCGATGTTGCTGATGTATATGGACAAATGCGGTGCACCCGAACACTTTAGTAGGGATGAATGAGATAATTCGAAGATGAGGGTAGGTTGTAAGGAGCTTTTGGCACGGTGTTTGGAATTGAAGGACACGAGAAGGCATTCTATTTATGAGATAAGTAGCTGTTAAAACTGCTTCTCCCCAAAAATGTTTTGGAACATGAGTGGCAAGCATGAGTGATCGGGCAACCTCCATTAGGTGTCGGTTTTTCCTCTCTGCTATTCCGTTTTGTTGGGGAGTATCCACACATGAGCTTTGATGGACAATTCCCTGATCAAGTAGATAAGCTTCGAGGATAGAGTGGTAATATTCCCTTCCATTGTCGGTTCTAAGCACCTGAATTTTGGTTTGGAAATGAGTCTGGACTATTTTGTTGAAATTCTGAAATATTTGCCCAACCTCAGATTTGTCTTTCATGAGGAACAACCAAGTCACTCGAGTGTGGTCATCTATGAAGCTAACGAACCATCTAGAACCAGTAATATTTGCTATCCTAGATGGTCCCCAAACATCACTGTGAATTATGGAGAATGGATGGGATGGTTTATATGAATGATGTGGGTAAGTATTACGAGGATGCTTGGACAATTGACAAATTTCACATTGGTAATATGAGGGATTTTTTTGGAATAATGTGGGAAATAGTTTTTTGAGGTACAAGAAGTTGGGATGACCTAATCGTTAGTGCCACAACATGACTGCACTATCTTGATGACTGCTAGAGGTTGAGACTGTGCAAGCATTATTCTGAATTTTCCTCTCAGATTCTTCATCTCTAAGAAGATAGAGTCCCGCACATATCCTAGCGTTGCCAATCTTCTTCCCCGAATCCAAGGCCTGAAATTCACACATATGTGGGAGAAATTTAGTAACACAATTAAGATCTCTCGTAATCTTACTAATAGATAAGAGATTACAATCCAAATTAGGAACATGGAGAACAGAATTAAGCATTATGTCCTTGGAGATAGCAACTGAACCGATACCAGCCACTTTAGATAATGAGCCATCTGCAATACGAACTGTAAAATTTCCAGAACATGGGCTGTATTCTTGAAATAAAGATGCATCATCAGTCATATGGTCTGATGCGCCTGAGTCAACGATCCATGCCTTTGAGCTATGACGTTTGACACTTAAAGCGCTTAGAAAATTACCTTTTTGTGCCAAAGTGGCAGTACTCACAATTTCAAGTCTGTTTTGCTGAAGGGACTGATGTGGCATCTCATCAGTAGGTGTCTTCCCATAACTCTCCCTAGCGTGTACAGCCTTCCAAGCGATGTTGCTGATCATGCTCCCTGAGTTTGAAGTCACCTCTGATGTTGTGCTACCGTTCAGCATGGTGGGAGAAGAATCAAACTAAGAATTTTAATAGGTCGTATGCTCTTGATACCATGTAGAAACTGATATTGTAGAGAATGTAGAAATTGATAGGAACATGTTTTTCTGATTTTCTACATAAAAAACTACAGCTTACAGAGAATATAAATAGTTGTAGGCTAAACTAGGAAATCTACGTAAATCCCTATATATCCTAGATACCATTTTCAGAAAAGGAAAAGGAATCCTAAATAAAGGAAAGTTTTAAATGAAACCAATCAGGGAAATATTTGGTCAAGATACCAAATCCCTTTATCTTAGGAAATAAATAAAAAATCAATCATATCCAATCCCATAGAATCTGGACTGGATTTCCACATTTTATGAATAAGGTGTAATCCCCTTGGCTCTGCTTGTACCCCATGGAATGCATTACCTTGGCAAATCTCCCAAACCAGGCTCTTGGTGACTGTTTTAGGCCATATAGTGCCTTGTTGAGCTTGCAAACCTTATTTGCAGCCATGTTTCTATTGAATCCAGGGGGTATTTCCATATAGATTTCCTCCTCAAGATCTCCGTGCAAGAATGCATTTTTTACATCAAACTGTTGTAAAGGCCAGTCAAAGTTAACTGCTAAAGATAGAAGAATTCTCACTGTATTCATCTTGGCAACTAGAGCAAAGGTTTCTTGATAATCTATTCCATATGTCTGTGTGTATCCTTTAGCCACCAGCCTAGCTTTGTACCTCTCAAGCGTTCCATCTGCTTTATGCTTAACTGTAAAGACCCACTTACATCCCACCGGTTTCTTTCCTCTTGGTAGCTCCACAATCTCCGAAGTATTGTTCTTCTCCAGGGCCTGCATTTCAACATTCATAGCATTCTTCCAACTTTCACAATTTAAAGCCTCTGATAATGTTTTTGGAATGGATACTGTGTTTATGTTTGTAAGGAAACTTCTATGAGATGGAGAGCATTTCTCAAAGGACACAAAGCGGGATATTGGGTATAATGGATGTTTTGTGCACTCTCTAGTTCCTTTCCTAAGGGCTATGGGCAAATCAATGTCAGATAAGAAATCACTTTGAGGAGTAGAGCTAGAAGATATTACCTCATTTCCAGGATTTGAGTTTGATGATTGGTCCGGCCTTGGTTCAGGGGCTAGACTTTTCCTTCTTGAGTAAACCTGTGAGAACCGATTGTCAGTAGCCCCCATCTGCTTGTGAACTAGGTTGTAAGGAGGATTCATTTTGGGTTTGTGAAGGTGGAGGCTCAGGTTGCTCAATTGCAGCTTTAGGAGAGATTTCGATCTCGGGTTGGAATTTAGAAGATGATGATGGCAAGTCAAGGAGAAAGAAGTCTCGATCCTTATCTTCCACAAATGTTGTCTCCCCCTGAAGATAAGGTTGAGTGAAATATGGTTCTGTTTCAATGAAGGTAACATCTGCGGAGATTAGGAGTTTTTTAGTAGGTGGGTGATAGCACTTGTACCCTTTCTGTGTTGAAGAGTATCCCACAAAGGCACACTTGATAGCTCTAGGGTCTAACTTTCCTCTATTTTGGCTGTGGACATGAACAAATGAGACACACCCAAATACTCTGGGAACAAGATGGTTAGTTGTACTAAGACTTGGATAAAAGTGAGACAATACCTCCATGGGACTCTTGAAGTTTAACACTCGGGATGGTAACTTGTTTATGACATGTGTGGCTGTAAGAATTGCTTCCCTCCAAAGGTATTTTGGCACATTTTTCTAAAATAATAATGCTCGAGTAGTGTTTAGGAGATGGCCATTTTTCCTTTCTGCAACTCTATTTTGTTGTGAAGTAGAGACACAGGATGACTCATGAATAATACCTTCTTGTTGAAAATATGGGGAAAGTGTTTGGTTGAAATAATCTTTTGCATTATCTGACCTAAACCTTTTGATTTGGACCCCAAATTGGTTTTTTATCATGGAAAAGAAGTTTGGGAGGATATCACTCACATCAGATTTTGATTTAAGTAGAAATATCCAGGTAACTCTTGTACAATCATCAATAAATGAAACAAACCAACGTGCCCCAGAAATATTTGGAATTGTAGATGGACCCCATATATCACTATGAATCAACTCAAAAGGAAAAAGACTTCTTTTGTTATTGGTGGGAAAGGTAGCACGTCTGTGTTTTGCAAGTTCACATGCATCACAATGAAACTGCTTATCAACTAGTCCTTTGAACAAAGAAGGGAACATAATTTCAAGTGTTGAAAAAGAAGGATGTCCGAGCCTAAAATGGTGAAGCCAAATTGTGTCTTTATTGGTGAGATTTTGTCCAGAAAGGTAGGTTAGGGGCTGGTTCCACTTACCAACTTTTGATTTCTCTAATTCCTCAAGATAGTATAATCCGTCCTTCTCCTTAGCACGTCCAATCATCATTCCCGAGCCCTGGTCTTGAAATAGACAATAAGATGGAAAAAAAGTTACTTTGCAATTCACGTCATGAGAAAGCTTGGATATTGATAAAAGATTGGTGCACAATTTGGGAACATGTAGGACATTTTTCAAATTAAGGTTAGGACAGATTTTATTTCTCCTACCTCAGCTACCGTGGCCAAGGAGCCATCGGCAGTAGCAATTTTCCTACTACTAGAACAAGGTGAATATGAACTAAAGTTTTGAAAGGAATGAGTCATATGATCTGTGGTTCCTGAATCAATAATCCACAAATGTTTAAAGGTTCTATCTGAGGCATTTAAAGCGTGAGAGGTTGGAAGTTTACCTGAATGTATCAATGAATAGGTACCTGAAGGTTTTTCGAGGATACTTAGGAGATTTCTCAGCTTTTCAATCTCTTCTTTGTTGAGACTGCCCAACTCCTTTGGTGCTGCAATGGTTGTTTCTGCAACTTTTGACATCTTTCACAAATCAAAACTTGCTGAAGGATAGGTGAGAATCAGGGATAAATCGGCAATGAAGGCCAAGCAACAAAGAGAAACCACCAATGATGAAGAACAGAGGAAAAATTCAGCTATGAAGGCTGATAAAAAAGAACACATGAAATACTCTGTTTTGTCTTTAGAAAACAGAGCAAAGACAACAGTGATGAAGGCTGGAACAATAGAACCAGAACCGAGCCTATAGAGATGAACAAAAACAAATTTTGGTGATGAAGGCTGGATGAGAAAATGGCTATGAAGGTCTAAGGCAAAAAAATCAGCAATAAAGGCTGAAGAAGAAACTGCAGAAAATCAGCAATGAAGGCTGAAGAAACTGCAGAAAATCAGCAATGAAGGCTGAAAAAGTGACTGATTTCCAAGAAAAAAACCTAAAGCTCTTGATACCATGTAGGAAATCAAAGTATTGTATTGAAAGACTTAAGTTAAAACTGTACATAGGTACCCTATTTATATACAAAGAACTTCTAACTAAATAGGAAAGTATATCACTCATAATCCTAGATATTATTCTAATTAATAGAATCTATAATCAAGTGATTCTCTAACCTTAATGCTAGGGATACATATATATACTGATTTCCTAAAATAACAAATTAATTAAAACAGTAGTTGACTTTCCAATAATATTCTTGACAGGTACCTATCGAAGACAAAATGTGTGAAAATCGTTTACGTTGGTTTGGACATGTAAGACGTAGACCTGTAGACGCTCCAGTTAGGAGAATAGAGGCTATGGATGTTGAGAGAAGGGTTAAGACTAGAGGAAGACCGAAAAAGACTTGGAAGGAAGTAGTTTGGAAAGACATGGAGGTTTTAGAATTAGATGAGCAAATGGCCTTGAATAGGAATCTATGAAGGCAGAGAATACATATGGACGATCTAACGTGATTTTAGATATTGGTTCATATAGCCTACCCCAATCTATTGGGATAAAGGCTCTGATGATGATGATGATGATGACCTTTTTGTGCTAACTTGCCAATTCTAGAAACAAAGGTACTTTTTTGAGTTATGGTGTTCTAGTTGAATAGTTTCTGCAAAATTAGCTTTTTGTGCTAACTTGCCAGTTCTAGAAACAAAGGTACTTTTTTGAGTTGTGGTGTTCAAGTTGAATAGTTTCTGCAAAACCTCAAGTTGTTCTTCGGTGAAAGGACTTGCCTCTGAAGAGGGAGGATTGTCATCTGTGGTAGCAGCAATGTTGGCACGGCTTCCTCGATCACTTGGTGGTCTTGAAAGCTTCCAATCAGTCAGTTTGCCATGGAGCTTCCAGCAATTTTCTCTGAGGTGTCTTGGTTTACGACAATGGTCACACCAGGGCCTTCCTTTTCTCTGTCAATTGTCACTGTTGGAGTTGGATTGGGTTTCTCGAGCAACAAGGGCAGATCCTTCTAGTGTTGGGACAGAGCTTTGGGATCCCATCATCACCGTTTTCTTGCTTTCCTTGCGACGGACTTCAGAAAATGCCTCTAATACTTGGAAGAGGCTTGGTTCCCATCACTCTTCCTGACTTCATCCAAATCTTTGTTGAGGCCAAGAAGAAATTTGAATGTCCATTTCTGCTCCACAATTTTTCTGTATAAGATTGTATCTTCAGAGCACTTCCAAGCATGAACTTCAAACATGTCAAGGTGTTGCCAATGATGGGTTAGAGTGTTGGAGTACTGAGTGACTGTGAGATCTCCCTAGTGTAGATCATGCAAAATTGCTTCTATGTTGAACAGTTCTATAGTGTTTTCAGAGTTAGAGTATGCCTCTCTTGCAGCGTCCTAGATATCCTTTGCAGTCCCATATAGGAGAAAATTTTCTCTAAAGTCGTCGTTCATTGAATTAATCAGCCACAACATTACCATTTGATTCTCAGTCTTCCAAACCTTGAATTTGAGATCATTCTTCTCTGGAATAATGACTTTGCCTATGAGATAATCATCCTTGCCTTTCCTACAAATGAACATCATCACCGATTGAGAACATTGAAGGTAATTATGCCCGTTGAATGGCCATTGCTGGGCCGGTTTCAGAACCAATTTTACGGTTCCGGTTATCGGGCCGAGTCAACCCGATCCGGTTTCGAGCTAGATCAAGCCAACCCGACCCGATAACCAGCTCTACTCTATATCTCTTATTCAGTATGAAACATAATGTAGTACATACAGGGAGTGGCTGCAATATGCCTGCCAAAATACAAGGACTAAATAAGGAGAAGAAATAAAGGAGAGATCAAATAACATAATATCAGATTCTCTTTATTACCAAATACCAAAAATATACTAACAAAATCCCTATAATTCCTAACTAACTTTAGGCAAGAATTCCAAAAGTATTCAAGCCCAAAGGGAGAGCTTAACCCAAAAGACCAGTCTAGTAGATAGGAGAAACCCTCAAGCTTAAATACCCCTCCACAATTGCTTGTGGAGTCGATGTAGGATTGTAACATTGCCCACCCCTTGAGAAGCCAACGTCCACAGCGGCCTACTCTAGACGGCTTTCACTCCAAACTCTTCTTGGCACCAGATAGCCCTTTTCTCCGCTAGACAGCTTTACTCCGAACCTTGTCAAAGACCAGGGAGCCTTTTTCTAGGTCGCCCCCTTCAGTACGCTAACTCTCAACGAAAGCACCAATGATAGGTACTCAAGCCCAAAGGAAGAGCCTAACTCAAAAGAACGGTCTAGTTGGCAGAAGAACCCCTTAAACCTAAATACCCATCCAAAATATGAGCCCATGGCAGGGAACCATATAGCAAACTCATACTAAATTTGACCAAGATACCTTTGGAAACTGGCCTCTAGTAGCCATCTAAGCACTTTTCATCATAAAGGCACTACGTAAATCTGGATTCAAAAGCACATCACCTTTTGCATTCTTCTGAATGTTATATGCTTAACCACATTCCACATAGTTCAAAGCTGATTGTTAGTAGCAATTCATAAAACACACCATCCAATTTGAAAAAAAATCACAAACTCGAGCTTCTTACTTTTTCTATGATGTTTTACCAATCAATCCACTAATGCATCTTTAGGAAGCAATGGGTCATGTCAGGAAAAAGTATTCTGGTCATCATCGAGATGCCAAACAGACATTATCATTTTCTTAGATCTTCAGCAGCTTGTTCCATGTCAAATTGCAATCATCAATTGGCCTAATACTCCAAATATTGCTGCGTTTTCATTTCCATATTATACACCTATCTTATCCAAATTGAGTTCTTTCTTGCATTACAACACCATAAATTCCCAACCATGGCTTCCATAATACATGAAGTCAACTTTCTAATCCCAAATCAATTATTGCAACAAACACTATTCCAAACCACTAAACCGTTATTTTTATTTAACTCAAAAATCAACTTTAACACCATTGAGAGAATCATCAAGTTGCTTGTATCGCACCTTAGTCTCAGGAAAATAGCTGTCAGCTTTCAAAGTTAGCACATGGAATTCTTCTTTAATAAACTACGTAAGACCCTAGTTAAGCAGAAAATTACCAAATATTGTCCAAAAACAGAGCTTCAAGAAAGTCAACAGATATTTATTCCTCGTTGTTCTGACATCATTAATTTACTAAAATATAGGTTTTTGCAGCACAACTCAGTCCAAAAAGATCGTTTATGTCAATATAGTCCATAAAATTGCACAATCCTTTAAGTCTCAACGGTAGCTTGATGAAGTCAGAAATAATACTTGGTACATGCTTAACACTCCGAGGACTAAAATGTAATCTTGAAAAAACAAGACAAAAGGGGACTGAAAAAAGTAAATTAGACTTTATGCAGCCATGTAAATGATTAGCTATGCAATGGCCATTTTATTTACCTTAAGGAGAGGTAAAGGAAGGGTAAGGAGTGCAAGGACTACCATACAACAGAAATAAGAGAGATACCAAATACTCAAAAATCCCAATTCAAATGCCCCAGAAATTTTCAAGAACCTATCACACTTGAATATAAAATAAATAGACGAAGCATTTTTTAAGGACATTTAACTTGCCTCCTAAGATTTGCTAATTGCAGGAAGCCTTCTTTAATTAGGAACATGAAACGACCTGGTGTTGCTATTAAAACATCAACGCCTTGCTCTAGATTTTCCAGCTGAGTTTTTTGTCGAAAACCACCTGTCACAACCATAGATCGAAAGGGAACCCCAAATTTCGACAATGACCGACAACTACTCAAGACCTGCAGAATTACTTACAATAAACAACCACTAAAACAAGATTGCATATTACATAGCAGCAAATAATATTCACTTTTCAATTACGCAGAGTGCACTGAGCTTTCTACGTAATGAATTTCTGTTAAATCTCAAATAAGCAATTTTGCAGTCCTTAGTTTTAACGACTTATGTCACTCCACTGTACGAGTAACAGTAGTGACAACTAATTCATTGGTTTTGTGTACTTCTACTGCTTTTCCTATTTGTGGACATGCAACTTATTGTCTTCAAAAACAGAAGAGAAAAACTGTGCCATGAATGAACTACATCCAACAAAATTATGTCATAAGAGAAAAGCAAAGCATGTCCCAACACCTAATTTTCAATCACCATAATTACCAAAATCAGGCCTAGAGCCAATATATAGATTCAAGGGGTATAGATGAAACTCATCAGTAATCAGTACTACAAGTTGGTAGACAAAATTAGGGAGAGAACCTTTTTAATTTTATCACACACTAATTACAAGAGAATTAGCCTCTCCTTATAGCAGTGGAGAGCACAAAAAATAGGAAACAGAATAGCAACACTAATTAAAATTCCTAAAAAATCTCTTAACTCATTTCTTTCTAATTTCAAACTTTCCTAACTAAAAGCAAAAGAAAAGCTAACTGCAGAAAATAAGGAAACCAGGATTGGGTGATCGATTCTAAATTTCATTCTTTTCCACAATTACAGATTAAAAGATCCTTTCATCATAGAAGAAATAGTAAGACAACAATATTAACTGGATTCAGTTAAGTAGACACAATAGAAGCTGACCTGAGATGCCAATTCAGTGGTTGGTATAATTATAACAGCACGAGGGCTACCACACGATGACTTGCTAATTCCTTGGAGTTCTTCTTCCCTAAGATGCTGAATCACAGGTGTAAGGTATGCCAATGTCTTCCCTGAGCCACTTTGATCAGCTATAATACAGCTGTGTCCCTCAATAACAGGTCCAAAAGCCATGGCCTGCAGTAATCAAGATTCTTATTTTGTATGTTAAATGGTTTTTGACAAAACCAGTAATATTTCATTGATTAATGTTAATGTGACACATCTAAAAGTAGATTAACTCTTCAGACATAACAAAACAAACTCAGAACACCGTTTATTGGATCAGTTGTCATAGGAAATTATTAATATACCTGAATTCGTGAAGGGCGCAGGAAAAGCTGTTCTTTTAAAGATTTAATCATGCATTCACTGCAACCCAAATTTCGAAAGGTTTTTCGACTAAAAAAGTCATCCCTAACAGACAGTTTAAGATGTTTCTTTAGAAGGTCAGGTGACTTCAGCTTGGGCTTACGAATGGATCCCCCATCACCCCAACCTCGTAAGTGAGCAGCAGAACCCCTAACAAATGAATGCTCTGGTTCAGCATTTTTCAGTAAAGACTGATGAGGTTTCTCAAGCCCTTGAACAGAATAAGCTGATAAATTAGAGTACTCAACGTGATTTTCTGTCTCTGTTATTTGGCAAGTCTCTCTGAGTTCATTAGATAGGGAAACCTTTGAAACTCCTCTATCATGGCTCTGTGCAACCAATACATCATCATCAGTGCTTATTTCTTGTTTCATCCGAGAAATCCTCTTGCCAAGGGCTTTTACTCTTTTCACTTTAAGTTTTCTGAAACTTGAGGTCAATCCCTTTGTACCTGACTCTGCAGAACACTTGCTGGTTGCTGCCATCACAGAATCACCATCTGCGAAATAATAAGAAAAAATCTAGAGGTTGAGAATCAGAGAACAAAGTGGTCCATGCCATGAGGAACATTCTGCAATGAACAGTGTGGAAAAAGAAACATCTTAAAGTGAAGATGATTGATGTTAATCTGGTGGTAATTATAACCAGAGAAAAAAATAATAATATTCTCAGTCTCGTTTTATTAAAAAACTGATCCTCAAATATATAGAGGAACCAACATGTACAGTCAGCAAGTATAGCTGAAAGAAACCGACAGAATCAGGACTCAATCGTCCAAAAAGATAGAAACAAATAAAAACAAGATAAACTAGAAGTCTATCAGCTCATAACAGAAAGATAAATCCCATAATGTGAAGACTGCAAATTTCGTACCGGTTCTTTTGTAAATAAATAAAGGCCATCAAGTAAATTAATGAATTAGATTTTAGTTTGTACTTTCGATTTCCTTTAGTAATGGAAGCGAATATTTTACTTAGGAGCAATTACCGATAAATGATGAGTGCTAGCATAATTTAGGACTTTATAATTAAGTTCAAAACATGCGTTAGTCTAATAAAGAAAATAAATTTAATCTAAGGACATTGTTGCTATGTGTGTGTATATATATATACACATGGATATAGATGAATAAACAAAATATATATATATATGGAATTATAAAAAAAAAAAAAAAAAATATATATTAATATTAATAGATGTATATATAAAAGTACATGTATATAGATAAATAATGAACAGAAAATATATATATATCTATACAACATATATAGTAATATATATTAATTATGATTGGCTTCCTAAGGAAGCCAATCAAAACGTAACCTGCTCCCACGTTAGTGGGAGCAGGTCTGTGAATAAAAGAAAGGCAGAAGCAAAGCTTCTGCCAAACGGGAAAAAGAGACAGAATAACCAAAAATAGAAATAAAATATAGATAGAGGCTAGGGTTAGGTCGGGTGAAAGAAAAGGAAACAAATAAAAGAAAGAGTTAAAGAGGGCCAAGCTAAAACAAAAAAAAAACGAAACAGAGGAACTCCGACCAAAAGAAAAGGAAAGAAAGAAAGGAAAAGAGGGATCTCGGCTGGAAAGGAAGGAGAAAAAGAAAGAAGAGAAAGGAGAAGGGGTCTGGGCCAAAACACAAAGGAGAAATGCAGTGAAGGAGAGAAAGAAACGAGTTGGAGAAGGAAAAAGATTACTGCAGCAAACCAAAAAGAGGAAGAAGGAAAGAAATTACAACAGCAAAGTGATCTTCGGTTGATCAACAAGGTCAGTAAGCTAAAAGGAAATTAATGTGAGCTTTAGATACTAGTTAAGACTGTTGTTAGGTTAGGTTTTATGACTGGTTTAGAGGCTGAAAAACTTGATTTTTCAGGAAGCCATATAGGGAACGTGTGACAGAGGTAGATGGTGGCTGAGTAGGCTGGATATTGGCTAAACAATGGCACTTGGAACACTGACCTACGGTGGAGGTTGGGACTGAAATGTGATGACTGGTGGATAAGTCGAAGTGCAGCAGCTCCACGTGAGGGGAAAATCCTGAAGCTTGGTCAGAAAAATCTGGTTGAATAGAACAGCTTGGGGAGTTAGTTTAGCTGATTTATAAGTGTGTTCTGGTGGACGTTTGAACAGTGTTGGTGGCATTAAAGCTGGGGATTGGATAAAAGATATTAGAAGTTGGATTCAAGGCTGGAAGTGGCGGAAACTTGGAAGTGTTTCAGGCTAATTAAGTTCTAGCCTTAGTGTGCTTGAACTACTACATTGAGACAGTAAGAGGACTGATTTCTTTAGTTAGCCACAGTAGTAGTTTGATGTTATTGTGAGTTGAGTTTTAAAGGCTAGTAGGGCTAGCGTTGGGCTTAGTTTGGTGGCTGCATTTAGGCTATTGACAGGGGCTTCGGCAAGGTAGATTGTGAACCGTTAAGGTGGCTAATAATGGGGGTCTGACCATTGAAAACGAAGGCTAAAGGTGACAGAACCGAGCCTCATTTCAGGCTGTCGAAACACTGAATTGAGTTGGAGTCTTCGGCACCAAACAAGAGTTCCTCGAGGGCTGAGAATAGGCAGTCAAGGCTTTATCTCAGTTGGACAAGGCATTGAGAGAGAGATACATCTTGCGTGAACAGTAACGAAGGTAAGAGAACATATTATGTAATCAAATGTACATGCATAAGTTTATATACACATAGATATGTGGGAATTGTCACTTATCTAATGAGATCATGGTGGGTAGCATATGAAACTTGGAAAATATAAAGTGATAGTGTGTGAGAAATGTATAAACAAAGTTGAAATCTTCCTACTAAGCGAGATGACTAATTGATGTATGGTAAGGCTATACGTTATAAGATTCTATAGGATAAATGGTATCTATAAGAAATGATAAAATGTGTTTTGTTGCCTGACTAAGCTTATGTGGACACGTCATTAAGACATTATTAAATTGATTTGTAGTGAATTTGGAAACGGTGTAGAAGCGAAGCTTGACATTGATGCTTGAGGAAATAAATTGCTAAGCACTCAGGTAAGTGGGTTAAGTAAAGCTTGATAGCACCATCTCGTAGGAATGGTTTAATTTTATAAATCGTTTATGCTTGGGCTAGATCGAAACTTATTTCTGCTTTGAGCGTTGTGGCCAACCAAGCGTACATTTTAAGTGGAATGAACCGATGCATACATGCATTTACATATAGCATGTTTTGAGTTTAAATTACGTAATGTTTATGGTTTAATGACTTGCATCATATGTTATATTTGCAAAGTCTTGGTTTGAACCAATATTTGAAATAAATCGAAAGTCCTTTATATTTCGAACTCAAAACTGATTTAATACTGATTTGGAATCCGTGGAAGCCAAGTGCTACGCGAGGAAACTGATTTCAAACTGTTTTTGAGTGCAGGCATGTCCTACGACCTTCGGGTCACTTCTAGCCTATCGAGCTTAGCTCTAGGCCTTATTTCCCGTCTATTGAGCTTTGTGCTCTAGACTATCGTATCGTACCTATTGAGCCTAGTGCTCTAGGTAGACTGATACTTGTCTGGAAAACCAGCAGGCAAGTTCCAGCTCTCGACTGATCAGCGAGACTGGATATCGTCCTATGGCCATAGATTTAGTGTTGCTTGCAACACCATTCCATCACTAGCTAGGATGGATATCGATTGATTGACTGATTGAGGATCACTGCCTAATCTCTACTTACCATTGTTTCATTTCTAACACTGCTTTTAGTGAACTGAGGCAATATGCCTAATCGTTATCGATTTTTCTTGATTTATGACTAATGCGTTCTTGAAAATCTATATGGATCGAAATGGTTGCAATACTTATTGATCGTTACCGAATGCTTATTGATTGTTTTATCAAAGTAATTACCGATTGACTTATCGAATTATACTGATAGTTTATTTGAAATGCACAACATACTGAATCCAACCGAAGGCATAGCGAACTCATTTAAATGAATTGCGTAGTAAGTTCTGTTTTAATTAAGTGCATATTGAAAACGTTCTATAACAGAAATGCATAAAGAAGTGTTTGGTTTATGATCATGCATTAATATCGAGTTCGCTTATTACTTCGGTATTGTTTTCCACAAGTGCATATAGAACGACATGAGTCTAGCATGCATTTACTTAAGCTACTTACTGAGCCGTGGTTTTGCTCACCCCTTATTAATAACATCGCAGATCATACCAGTTAGGCTCCCACTTGGAGTTTGGGTGCGAAGCCTCGGGGACATACTTGAGTAGCTGTATCGGTCCGAATCCTCCGAGTGCTGTTTTTGTTGCACTTGAGGTATAATATCGCTTATTTTGTTATCCATGTATGACATGTTAAGTTTGCACAGTACATGCTTATGGGATTGCTTTTGGGATGTAACTTAGGATCGTCCTAGATCATTATAGGCTTTATGATTATCGAGCACGATCCGAGAAATGAATTGTAGTGATTTTGAAACTGTATCTTATATCTATTTGTTGGTTTGGGAAGCATGTATTGGATCTAGTTGAATGAACTGAAAATTCTGGATTGAGATATGTGGCTGGAAATAGTTGAGATTTTTGCAGGTTATTGAGCTGGGGAAAGTCGATTTTATATAAGGGGGAGTTTTCGACGTTTTTCTTTTTTTAGTCTAATATTAAAGGAGAGTATTACGTAAGTCCAAATGGTAAATTAAACAACAAATGTATATTAAATGAAGGATACGAGAGTAGTTGAGAGAGGACACTGACACCGAATACAAACCCTAAAGTGAAAAGAAAAAGTTAGTTCGTAAAATTGACACAATTGAAGGGTAAATAGTGAATGGAGTGATAAGCGTACGTCACGGCTATCGGGTCGTGACAGATTAAATGGTATCAGAGCACGGTTTGTCTAGTACGTGTCAACGTCCTAGAGGTCGTTATTGGTGTTACATCCCATGTACTGTGCAATGTCTGCATGTAGTGTACTGTTACCGACTTATACTAAGATTGATCTGCTCTTGGTATAGGTTCTCTCTTGATTGACATACAATGAGGAGGATTGGAGGTAGACCGAGGGGGTTGGCTCGAAGATATCCGATTACACGGCCGCCCTCATCCGCAGTACCCCCATCATCCTCAAATCCGACTCCTCCACCCCCAGATAGTATAGAAGCGAGAATGGCCCGAATAGAACAAAGCCATGAGAATATGACTGCTTTATTGCAACAGTTGGTGGCTAACCAAGCTAGTGCACATCAGGCTGTACCACCACCTCCCGCACCTCTAGTACCGCCACCTCCTGCACCTCCTGCACCTCCTGTGCCTCCACCACCACCACAGCAGGCACCACCTCCGTCACCTCCGGTAGTGCCACAGGTTGTACCTTTGCCAGTTGTGCCTCCACCCGCTGTACCAGAAGTTGGGAACCCAGTGGATAGAAATATGACACTCCTCCGACAATTCCAGAAAATGAATCCATCACAGTTTAAGGGGGAGAAAGATCCAGCGAAGGCAGAGGAATGGATAGAGGAGATGGAGTTTCTCTTCAAATATATGGGGTGTGGTACCACTGAGAGGGTTTCATTAGCAGTGTATATGATGAGGAGTGATGCGCAGAAATGGTGGAAGACCCATGAGACGTTCTTATTGGCTAAGGATCCGGTTATTACATGGGAGAGGTTCTTAGAGGCCTTCATGAACCATTATATATCTAAGGCTGCCAGACGACAGAAAAAGAAGGAATTTATGGAACTCACTCAAAGATCGATGAGGGTAGATGAGTATGAGACTCGATTTACTGCCTTAGTGAAGTATGACTCGGATTATGTTGTTAATGAGGAGAAGAAGGCAGAGAAGTTTGCTTCGGGATTGAGGCCCAACATCCGAAGTAGGGTCACTCCATTTGAGCTTACCGAGTATGAGGCAGTGGTAAGGAAAGCTCAGACTGTTGAACAAGAATTGGAGACTACCCAAGCTGAGTATGGGACAAGGAAGCCTCCTAGAGCTAAACCATTCATAGATAGGAGGGATGAGAAGAGGAGGTTTGAACCGAGTAGATCACATGGACAAAATAAGAGGCAGAGATTTGTTGCGCCTCGACCACAGGCTACTAGGCCTACAGCTACTGCTACTCCTCCTAACAGGGCCTTAGCCATTATCCCTACTGCTACTGCTACTGCTACTGCTACATCTCAGCCATGTACCACTTGTGGACACAAGCATGGCAACAGACCTTGTTATGTGGTCACTGGAGCTTGTTTTAGGTGTGGCAAGACTGGCCATAGAATCAAGGATTGCCCCCAGATGAAGGCCACAGAGACGCAAGCCGGGGGACAGACCATGCCACAGCAAAGGAGGACACAAGACAAAGGCAAGAGTCCAATGGTACAAGGTAGAGTGTTTGCACTTGATCAGGAGACAGCTGATGCTTCTGGTTCGGTTATCAAGGGTAAGCTTACTATCTGTGACTTAGAAGCATTCGTGCTCATTGATCCAGGCTCAACTCATTCATTCATTTCACCTGCATTTGCTAGTAGATTGCATATAGAGTCAGAGCCTTTAGGTTATCCCTTATACATTACTACTCCTCTCAAAGAATCACAGACAACTGAATATGTTTATCGTAAGTGTAAAGTGAAGGTGGGAGATAAGTGCTTAACAGTAGATTTGATACTATTGAATATGTATGACTTTGATGTAATACTAGGCATGGATTGGTTAACCAACCATCATGCTAGTGTAGATTGCTATGAGAAGATTGTAACTCTCTCCCTACCTGAAAAGTTTGTATTATGCCTTGGAAATGATAAATAGAATGATTTTAATTGTTGTTGATGTCTCACTAACATGAGATTAATTGTTTATGAAGGCTATCTCGCGTTTGTCGAGGATGCCGAAAAGAGCCAATCGGAACTGTCTGACATCCCAGTTGTCAAGGACTTCTCCGATGTATTTCCGGATGAGCTACCAGGGCTACCTCCGGAAAGAGAGATGGAGTTTGCCATAGAGCTACTCCCAGGCACTCAACCTATATCCAAGCCCCCGTATCGAATGGCCTTAGTGGAGTTAGAGGAGTTGAAAAAGCAATTACAAGAATTGTTGGACAAAGGGTTCATAAGGCCGAGTGTGTCACCATGGGGAGCTCCGGTGTTGTTTGTGAAAAAGAAGGATGGCAGTTTGAGGCTATGTATCGATTATAGGCAGTTGAATCAAGCAACGGTGAAGAATAAGTATCCACTGCCTAGGATTGATGATCTATTGGACCAATTGAAGGGTGCCCAATTATTTTCGAAGATCGATTTGAGGTCGGGGTACCACCAATTGAGGATTAGAGGGGAAGATGTGCCAAAGACAGCCTTCAGGACTCGATATGGCCACTACGAATTCCTAGTTATGCCATTCGGTCTAACGAATGCCCCTGCAGCATTCATGGCATTGATGAATGAAGTATTCAAGCCTCACTTGGATGAGTTCGTCATTGTGTTCATAGATGACATACTGGTGTATTCCCGATCCCGGGAAGAACATGAGCACCACCTCCACATAGTACTCCAGACTCTTAGAAAGGAAGGGCTATACGCAAAGTTTAGCAAGTGTGAGTTTTGGTTGGAACAAATCAGTTTTCTGGGCCATGTGGTATCAAAGGATGGTGTAGCAGTTGATCCAGTTAAGATAGAGGCCGTGATGAATTGGGAGAGGCCTAGAACAGTGACCGAGATTCGCAGCTTCTTAGGGCTTGCAGGTTACTATAGGAGATTTGTAGAGGGATTTTCCAAACTTGCTGCTCCACTAACCCGACTCACACGCAAGGACGTCAAGTTTGAATGGAATGATGCGTGTGAGCGTAGCTTTTTGGAGCTTAAGCAAAGGTTGACTACGGCTCCTGTGTTGACGGTTCCAAGTGGATCCGGAGGATTTGCAGTGTATAGTGATGCTTCTCTACAGGGTCTAGGGTGTGTGTTGATGCAGAATGGTAGAGTAGTGGCATATGGTTCAAGACAGTTGAAGGACCACGAGAGGAACTATCCTACTCATGATTTGGAGTTGGCAGCGGTAGTGTTTGCGCTAAAGATTTGGCGCCATTATTTGTATGGTGAGCGGTTCCAGGTTTATACAGACCACAAGAGCTTAAAGTACTTATTCTCGCAAAAAGAGTTGAATATGAGACAGAGAAGATGGATGGAGCTATTGAAGGACTATGACTGCGAGATTCTCTATCATCCGGGTAAAGCAAACCGGGTAGCAGATGCATTAAGTAGGAAGAGTGTGGGTTTTGTTAGTTACATGATGGTCCGAGAATGGGATTTGATGGAAAAATTTTCAGAATTGAATATCAACCTAGAGCCCGATGGTGAGTGTTTGATGGCTAGCTTGAGGATAGAGCCTAGCATTATGGATCAAATTAGACAAGCCCAGAAAGAGGATCCTAGACTTGTGGAGATTATTGGTGGAATACAACCAGACCAAGATTCAGGGTTTGAAATTTCAGATGATGGGTTATTGAGGTATAGGGGCAGAATTTGTGTCCCGAATGATGAGATGTTGAAGAGGCAAATATTAGAGGAGGCACACAGCTCCAAATACACTATGCATCCAGGTAATACGAAGATGTATCAGAATTTACGCAAAGTGTTTTGGTGGGCTGGTATGAAGAAAGATATAGCGACCTTTGTGTCCAAGTGCCTAGTGTGCCAAAAAGTTAAGATTGAACACCAACGGCCAGCAGGTTTACTAAAGCCTTTACCCATACCTACATGGAAGTGGGAGCATGTGACTATGGACTTCATTATGGGGCTCCCGAGGACTCGTAAGAATCATGATGCAATCTGGGTGATAGTTGACAGATTGACAAAGTCCGCTCATTTCCTAGCTATGAAGGCTACCGATTCGCTTAGTGCCTTAGCAAATATGTATGTTAAGGAGATTGTGAGGTTACATGGGGTCCCAGTGAGCATAGTTTCGGATAGAGATTCTCGGTTTACTTCCCGTTTCTGGGGACACTTCCAAGATGCTATGGGAACTAAACTAAGCTTTAGCACAGCCTTCCATCCTCAAACCGATGGGCAATCAGAGAGGACTATTCAGACACTTGAGGACATGTTGAGGGCATGTGTTATGGATTTTCGAGGCTCATGGGATGATCATTTGGCACTGGCGGAGTTTGCATATAACAACAGCTTTCACTCTAGTATTGGGATGGCACCTTACGAGGCATTGTATGGGCGTAGGTGTAGATCTCCTATCGGTTGGGAAGAAGTAGGTGAAAGAAAGTTATTCACTCCGGAGATGGTAGAGAAAGCTTCCGAAGATGTGAGATTGATATGTGATAGACTGAGGACAGCCCAAAGTAGACAGAAAAGTTATGCCGACTGTCGAAGGAGGTCTTTAGAGTTCCAAGTGGGTGACAAAGTGTTCTTGAAAATCTCTCCGTCTAAAGGCATAATGAGATTTGGCAAGAAAGGAAAATTGAGCTCTCGGTATATTGGTCCATTTGAGATATTAGAGAGAGTGGGTGACGTAGCATATCGATTAGCATTACCCCCAGAGCTATCGGGTGTGCATAACGTCTTTCATGTGTCGATGCTACGGAAATATCATCCGGACCCATCTCATGTGATCGAGTATGAGCCACTGGAGATTAGAGAAGACTTAAGCTATGTCGAGAGACCAATTCGGATCTTAGATAGGAAAGATAAGATATTGAGGTCTAAGACAATCCCTCTGGTCAAAGTACTTTGGCAGCACCACTCTTCAGAGGAAGCTACGTGGGAGTTAGAGAGTTTGATGAAGGATAAGTATCCTCACCTCTTTCAGATAGACATGGAAAATTTGGAGGACCAAATTTCCTAAGGTGGGGAGAATGTGAAGACTGCAAATTTCGTACCGGTTCTTTTGTAAATAAATAAAGGCCATCAAGTAAATTAATGAATTAGATTTTAGTTTGTACTTTCGATTTCCTTTAGTAATGGAAGCGAATATTTTACTTAGGAGCAATTACCGATAAATGATGAGTGCTAGCATAATTTAGGACTTTATAATTAAGTTCAAAACATGCGTTAGTCTAATAAAGAAAATAAATTTAATCTAAGGACATTGTTGCTATGTGTGTGTATATATATATACACATGGATATAGATGAATAAACAAAATATATATATATATGGAATTATAAAAAAAAAAAAAAAAATATATATTAATATTAATAGATGTATATATAAAAGTACATGTATATAGATAAATAATGAACAGAAAATATATATATATCTATACAACATATATAGTAATATATATTAATTATGATTGGCTTCCTAAGGAAGCCAATCAAAACGTAACCTGCTCCCACGTTAGTGGGAGCAGGTCTGTGAATAAAAGAAAGGCAGAAGCAAAGCTTCTGCCAAACGGGAAAAAGAGACAGAATAACCAAAAATAAAAATAAAATATAGATAGAGGCTAGGGTTAGGTCGGGTGAAAGAAAAGGAAACAAATAAAAGAAAGAGTTAAAGAGGGCCAAGCTAAAACAAAAAAAAAACGAAACAGAGGAACTCCGACCAAAAGAAAAGGAAAGAAAGAAAGGAAAAGAGGGATCTCGGCTGGAAAGGAAGGAGAAAAAGAAAGAAGAGAAAGGAGAAGGGGTCTGGGCCAAAACACAAAGGAGAAATGCAGTGAAGGAGAGAAAGAAACGAGTTGGAGAAGGAAAAAGATTACTGCAGCAAACCAAAAAGAGGAAGAAGGAAAGAAATTACAACAGCAAAGTGATCTTCGGTTGATCAACAAGGTCAGTAAGCTAAAAGGAAATTAATGTGAGCTTTAGATACTAGTTAAGACTGTTGTTAGGTTAGGTTTTATGACTGGTTTAGAGGCTGAAAAACTTGATTTTTCAGGAAGCCATATAGGGAACGTGTGACAGAGGTAGATGGTGGCTGAGTAGGCTGGATATTGGCTAAACAATGGCACTTGGAACACTGACCTACGGTGGAGGTTGGGACTGAAATGTGATGACTGGTGGATAAGTCGAAGTGCAGCAGCTCCACGTGAGGGGAAAATCCTGAAGCTTGGTCAGAAAAATCTGGTTGAATAGAACAGCTTGGGGAGTTAGTTTAGCTGATTTATAAGTGTGTTCTGGTGGACGTTTGAACAGTGTTGGTGGCATTAAAGCTGGGGATTGGATAAAAGATATTAGAAGTTGGATTCAAGGCTGGAAGTGGCGGAAACTTGGAAGTGTTTCAGGCTAATTAAGTTCTAGCCTTAGTGTGCTTGAACTACTACATTGAGACAGTAAGAGGACTGATTTCTTTAGTTAGCCACAGTAGTAGTTTGATGTTATTGTGAGTTGAGTTTTAAAGGCTAGTAGGGCTAGCGTTGGGCTTAGTTTGGTGGCTGCATTTAGGCTATTGACAGGGGCTTCGGCAAGGTAGATTGTGAACCGTTAAGGTGGCTAATAATGGGGGTCTGACCATTGAAAACGAAGGCTAAAGGTGACAGAACCGAGCCTCATTTCAGGCTGTCGAAACACTGAATTGAGTTGGAGTCTTCGGCACCAAACAAGAGTTCCTCGAGGGCTGAGAATAGGCAGTCAAGGCTTTATCTCAGTTGGACAAGGCATTGAGAGAGAGATACATCTTGCGTGAACAGTAACGAAGGTAAGAGAACATATTATGTAATCAAATGTACATGCATAAGTTTATATACACATAGATATGTGGGAATTGTCACTTATCTAATGAGATCATGGTGGGTAGCATATGAAACTTGGAAAATATAAAGTGATAGTGTGTGAGAAATGTATAAACAAAGTTGAAATCTTCCTACTAAGCGAGATGACTAATTGATGTATGGTAAGGCTATACGTTATAAGATTCTATAGGATAAATGGTATCTATAAGAAATGATAAAATGTGTTTTGTTGCCTGACTAAGCTTATGTGGACACGTCATTAAGACATTATTAAATTGATTTGTAGTGAATTTGGAAACGGTGTAGAAGCGAAGCTTGACATTGATGCTTGAGGAAATAAATTGCTAAGCACTCAGGTAAGTGGGTTAAGTAAAGCTTGATAGCACCATCTCGTAGGAATGGTTTAATTTTATAAATCGTTTATGCTTGGGCTAGATCGAAACTTATTTCTGCTTTGAGCGTTGTGGCCAACCAAGCGTACATTTTAAGTGGAATGAACCGATGCATACATGCATTTACATATAGCATGTTTTGAGTTTAAATTACGTAATGTTTATGGTTTAATGACTTGCATCATATGTTATATTTGCAAAGTCTTGGTTTGAACCAATATTTGAAATAAATCGAAAGTCCTTTATATTTCGAACTCAAAACTGATTTAATACTGATTTGGAATCCGTGGAAGCCAAGTGCTACGCGAGGAAACTGATTTCAAACTGTTTTTGAGTGCAGGCATGTCCTACGACCTTCGGGTCACTTCTAGCCTATCGAGCTTAGCTCTAGGCCTTATTTCCCGTCTATTGAGCTTTGTGCTCTAGACTATCGTATCGTACCTATTGAGCCTAGTGCTCTAGGTAGACTGATACTTGTCTGGAAAACCAGCAGGCAAGTTCCAGCTCTCGACTGATCAGCGAGACTGGATATCGTCCTATGGCCATAGATTTAGTGTTGCTTGCAACACCATTCCATCACTAGCTAGGATGGATATCGATTGATTGACTGATTGAGGATCACTGCCTAATCTCTACTTACCATTGTTTCATTTCTAACACTGCTTTTAGTGAACTGAGGCAATATGCCTAATCGTTATCGATTTTTCTTGATTTATGACTAATGCGTTCTTGAAAATCTATATGGATCGAAATGGTTGCAATACTTATTGATCGTTACCGAATGCTTATTGATTGTTTTATCAAAGTAATTACCGATTGACTTATCGAATTATACTGATAGTTTATTTGAAATGCACAACATACTGAATCCAACCGAAGGCATAGCGAACTCATTTAAATGAATTGCGTAGTAAGTTCTGTTTTAATTAAGTGCATATTGAAAACGTTCTATAACAGAAATGCATAAAGAAGTGTTTGGTTTATGATCATGCATTAATATCGAGTTCGCTTATTACTTCGGTATTGTTTTCCACAAGTGCATATAGAACGACATGAGTCTAGCATGCATTTACTTAAGCTACTTACTGAGCCGTGGTTTTGCTCACCCCTTATTAATAACATCGCAGATCATACCAGTTAGGCTCCCACTTGGAGTTTGGGTGCGAAGCCTCGGGGACATACTTGAGTAGCTGTATCGGTCCGAATCCTCCGAGTGCTGTTTTTGTTGCACTTGAGGTATAATATCGCTTATTTTGTTATCCATGTATGACATGTTAAGTTTGCACAGTACATGCTTATGGGATTGCTTTTGGGATGTAACTTAGGATCGTCCTAGATCATTATAGGCTTTATGATTATCGAGCACGATCCGAGAAATGAATTGTAGTGATTTTGAAACTGTATCTTATATCTATTTGTTGGTTTGGGAAGCATGTATTGGATCTAGTTGAATGAACTGAAAATTCTGGATTGAGATATGTGGCTGGAAATAGTTGAGATTTTTGCAGGTTATTGAGCTGGGGAAAGTCGATTTTATATAAGGGGGAGTTTTCGACGTTTTTCTTTTTTTAGTCTAATATTAAAGGAGAGTATTACGTAAGTCCAAATGGTAAATTAAACAACAAATGTATATTAAATGAAGGATACGAGAGTAGTTGAGAGAGGACACTGACACCGAATACAAACCCTAAAGTGAAAAGAAAAAGTTAGTTCGTAAAATTGACACAATTGAAGGGTAAATAGTGAATGGAGTGATAAGCGTACGTCACGGCTATCGGGTCGTGACACATAATCAGGAAATAAACCCTTATTTATCACTACCTACAAATCAGGAAATAAATCCTGATTTGATGCATACACAGTTAACACTCCCCCTCAAGCTAGAGAATAGATATTTGTCATTCTCAGCTTGTCAACAAGAGTCCCAAAGCTTGGCTTAGGTAGTCCCTTCGTTAGGATGTCTGCTACTTGTTGCTTTGTTGGAACATATGTCATACAAATCACTCCCTGATCAATCTTCTCTTTGATAAAATGCCTATCAACTTCCACATGCTTCGTTCGATCATGATGCACTGGATTATGAGCAATACTTATAGCAGCCTTATTATCGCAGTACAACTTCATAGGATATTCACTCGACATTTTCAACTCTTCCAAAAGTCTCTTCAGCCACATAAGTTCACAAGTTCCTTGTGCAAGAGCTCTAAATTCTGCTTCTGCACTACTTCGAGCGACAACTGACTGTTTCTTGCTCCTCCATGTTACTAGATTACCCCAAACTTTTGTACAATACCCAGAGGTGGATCTCCTGTCTTCAATTGATCCTGCCCAATCTGCGTCTGTAAATACTTCCACATTTCTCTGCCCGTTCTTTTCAAACAACAATCCTTTATCTGGTGTGGTCTTCAAATACCTTAATATCCGATACACAGCTTCAAGATGCTCCTGAAGTGGAGAGTGCATATATTGACTTACTACACTAACTGCAAAGGCTATATCAGGTCTTGTATGAGACAAGTAAATCAATCTACCAACCAGCCTTTGATATCTCCCCTTGTCTGCAGGAATTCCTCCTTTCCTTCCAAACTTCACATTCGGATCTATTGGTGTATCAGCTGGTTTACAGCCAAGCATGCATACCAGTTGCTTTCAAGAGATCAACAGTATATTTCTTTTGGGATATAAGTATACCATTCTTATTCCTTGCAACCTCCATCCCTAGAAAGTATTTTAATTGACCAAGATCCTTAATTTCGAATTCTTTTCCAAGAATTTTCTTCAGCTGCTCTATTTCTTTAGTGTCATCACCAGTTACTATAATATCATCAACATAAACGATCAAAATAGTCTTTTTTCCATGTGGTGAGTGTTTGAAAAAAAGAGTATGATCGGTTTGTCCTTGGCTAAATCCATGTCTCCTTACTGACTTTGCAAATCGATCAAACCAAGCCCTTGGTGACTGTTTTAAACCATAAATAGATTTCTTCAACTTGCATACCTTCTTGTCATTGTTTACCCCTTCAAACCCAGGAGGCAAACCCATATAAACCTCTTCATCCAACTCCCCATCAAGAAAAGCATTCTTGACATCCATTTGGTGTAATGGCCAGTCAAGATTAGCAGCTAGTGAAAGTAGTACCCTTATAGTATTCATTTTAGCTACTGGAGCAAAGGTTTCAGTGTAGTCCACACCAAAAATCTGAGTGAATCCCTTTGCAACTAGACGGGCCTTATGTCTCTCTATTCCACCATTTGAATTATACTTAATAGTGAACACCCACTTACACCCAACTGGTGTTTTCCCTCTAGGTATCTCCACAACATCCCAAGTCTCATTTCTTTTCAATGCTTTCATCTCTTCAAGTACTGCAGTTTTCCATTCTGGGCTTTTTAGGGCTTCTTGAATATTTTGGGGAATTTCAGTTACCTCAATCTTTTCTATCATGGCACGAAATGCCGTAGACAAACGGCTGTAAGATAGATAATTGGACAAAGGGTGTTGAGTACATGATCTTACACCTTTCCTGAGTGCTATTGGTACGTCCAAATCATCAGATGGAGTATTCACTGGTGACTTTACTGTATGCTGATCATTTTCTGATTCAAAATTTACCTGCGGATCAGATTCTTGACAATACTGTTGAGGCACAAAAGGTTGTACTTCCTGAGGTAACGGTTTATGTCGAGAATAAACACGAAGCTCTGTCTTTTGTTGGGGACTAAGCATAGGTGAATCCTTCCCTGTTTCCAAGTTAGTTTCTGTTGGTGACACAAAAGGAATGGCTGGATTAATAGGAAGTGGAATGGAAAACTCCGAAAGCCTATCTTCTCCTAATTTCTGCCCTTGAAGAATTGGTTTTTGGTAGAAGGGTTGATTTTCAAAGAATGTGACATCTAATGAGACAAAGATCTTCTTTGTGGATGGACAATAGCACTTATACCCTTTCTGAGTTGGAGAGTACCCAATAAATATACATTATATAGCTCTACGTTCTAGTTTTCCACAAGATGGACTTTTGTCATGAACAAATGAAGTGCAACCAAAGACTTTTGGGGTTAGAGATGTAAACAACCTAGTTTGTGGATATGACTCAAGTAACATGCTCAACGGTGTTTTGAAATTGAGAACTCTACTAGGAAGTCTATTTATCAAGTATGAGGCTGTTAAAATAGCATCTCCCCAAAAAAACTTAGGAACAGTATTGGTAAACATGATAGCACGAGTGACTTCTAATAGATGACGATTTTTACGTTCTGCAACTCCATTTTGTTGGGGGGTATTAACACAAGAACTTTGGTGATAAATCCCATTTTCTTTTAGATAATTACCAAGAATTGAATTAAAATATTCCCTCCCATTGTCAGTGCGAAAAATTGGGATTTTTGCTTGAAATTGTGTTTGAACCATTTTGTGAAATTGCAGAAACATCAACTTAGCATCAGATTTGTCTTTTAACAAGTAAACCCAACAAGCTCGTGTGTGGTCATCTATAAAAGTTATGAACCACCTAGTTTCAGTTCTATTGTGTTCCCGTGAAGGTCCCCAAATATCACTGTGTACTAACGAAAAAGGTTTAGAAGATCTATAAGGGTGACTTGTATAAGGAACACGAGTGTGCTTGGCAAATTGACAAGTTTCACAATGAAAAAAATTTACATCTTTATTCTTAAAAAGAGAAGGGAACAAAGTTTTTAGATATGGAAAACTAGGATGTCCTAACCTATTGTGCCATAACATAATCTTATTGGAAACAGAAACATATTCACCACTTAGAGCCAAAGCTTGTTTATTCACTTGTTGAGTATCCTCAAGGTAGTACAAGCCTTCATGCTCCTTAGCATTGTCAATCATCTTCCCCGAAAGTAAATCCTGAAACTCACAATGTGAAGGATAGAACTTAGCCACACAGTTTAAGTCATTTGTCAATTTACTAATAGACACTAGATTACATGCTAAATCAGGAACATGCAAAACTGAAAATAGTGTCATATTAGAAACTTTAATGTTTCCTTTTCCAGCAACAGAGGACATTGATCCATCAGCAATACGAATCTTAAGATTTCTAGGACATGGGCTATATTTTGAAAACAATTCATGGCATCCAGTCATATGATCTGAAGCCCCAGAGTCTACAACACGAGTTCTTAAAATCAGATTTTGCACCCAAAGCAGAGAGGTAGTTACCTTTCTGTGCAGTTGCACACTTTGAAGTAGATGCTGGTTCGATTGGATGTGTTATTTGGGTATTGTTGAGGAGTGTTTGGAGTTGTTGTAGTTGCTCCTTGCTAAAGACCAAACTTTCAGCTTTTTTTTCTTCCACAGCAACTTGAAACCCTTGACCTTGTTCACCCTGCTTGCGTGGTTTCCAATTTGCTGGTTTCCCATGAATTTTCCAGCAAGTTTCTTCTGTGTGATATGGGCGTTGACAATGATCACACCAGGTCCTATCATTCTTTCGGTTATCACGTTGGCCTCCAAGCCCAGAAGAATCACTTTTCTTGGAGACAAGGGCTGAGTTTCGAGAGGGGTCTACAGCAGGGGTTTCTTTGGCTCCTAACATGACTCTCTGTCGACTTTCTTCTCTTCTTACTTCAGCAAAAGCCTCCCTAATGCTTGGAACGGGTTTGGTTCCAAGTATTCTGCCTCGTACCTCATCAAGCTCTTTATTTAGACCATGGAGAAAATCAAAAACCCTTTCTTTTTCAAGCATCTTCTTGTATTTTTTGCTGGCCTCTGCACAATGGCAATCAGCATCAGAAAACAAATCCATCTCTTGCCAGAGACTGGTTAGATTGTTGTAGTATTCAGTCATAGAGCTATCCCCCTGTTTCATGTCTTTCAAGGCTGACTTGATTTCAAAAAATTGTGATGAGTTTTCAAGATCAGAGTACATCTCCTTCACCGTGTCCCGGATTTCTTTAGCACTTTTGTAGAATAGATAGGTCCTTCCAATCTTGGGCTCCATAGAATTCACTAACCATGCCATAACCATGGAGTTTTCAGAAATCCACGTCAAATGACCTGGTTCTCCTTCCTTCGGTGCCTTTGTTGCGCCAGTCAAATAACCAATTTTCCCTTTCCCTTGGATCACCAACACCACTGATTGGGACCACTCCGAAAAATTTGTTCCATTGAGTTTGTGTTGTGTTATCTGTAGGGAATGTGGGTCACTTATGACAGAAGCCATTGGAATGGAGTTTTGAATCTCTTTCGATCCACTGTCTCGAGAAGCACCATTCATGACTGTTTTGACCATTTAGAAAAAAAAACAGAAGCAAACCTTGCTCTGATACCATATAACCAGAGAAAAAAATAATAATATTCTCAGTCTCGTTTTATTAAAAAAATGATCCTCAAATATATAGAGGAACCAACATGTACAGTCAGCAAGTACAGCTGAAAGAAACCAACAGAATCAGGACTCAATCGTCCAAAAAGATAGAAACAAATAAAAACAAGATAAACTAGAAGTCTATCAGCTCATAACAGAAAGATAAATCCCATAATCAGGAAATAAACCCTTATTTATCACTACCTACAAATCAGGAAATAAATCCTGATTTGATGCATACACAGTTAACAGTAATAAACAGGGTACTTTGCCCTACAGGTTGCCCTGCAGGTTAAAGGTGGAAAGATGAGAATAGTCAAATATTCTTAAAGAATATACACAGACATATGGAATAGATTACTAAGAAACCTTTGCTCCAATTGTCAAGATGAACACAGTGAGAATTCTTTTGTCTCTAGCAGTTAACTTTGACTGGCCTTTACAATAGTTTGATAAAAAAATGCATTCTTTCATGGAGATCTTGAGGACGAAATCTACATGCAAATGCCTCTTGGATTCAACATAAACATTGCAGCGAATAAGGTTGGCAAGCTCAAGAAGACACTATGTGGCCTAAGACAGTCACCAAGAGCTTGGTTTGGGAGATTTGCTAAGGTAATGCTTTCCATGGGGTACAAGCAAAGCCAAGGGGATCATACCCTATCCATAAAACACTCGGGTGCAGAGGGAGTTATTGCTGTCATTGTTCACGTTGACGACATCATAGTGATGGGAAATGATGAAAAGGAAAGGCAAAAATGGGAAAGGTGTTTGTCAAAGGAGTTTGAGATGAAGGAATTAGGAAACATGAATGTTTCCTAGGTATTGAAGTGACAAGATCAAGACAAGGGATCTTTATATTCCAACATAACAATGTCCTTAATCTCTTGAGAGACAAGAAAATTGGCTTGCAAACCATCCAACACCCTAATTGATCCTAATCATAAACTTGGGCAAGTAGGGGGAGATAGAGCCACGGACAAAGAATCATATCAGAAACCGGTTGGTAGACAAATCTACCTATCCCACGCATGGTACGACATTGCCTATGCAGTTAGCATGCTGAGCAAATTCATGCACAACCCCAAAGAAGTCCACTTGCAAACAGTTTACAAAATATTGCACTATCTCAAGGGAACTCAAAGAAAGGGGATTTTATTCAAAAAAGGTGACAAGCTCACTCTAAAGGCCTAAGCAAACTAAGCAAGCTCAGTGGTTGATAGAAGATCCATCAATAGATATTGCAACTTTTTGAAAGGAAACATAGTTACTTGGAGGAGCAAAAAGCAGAATATCGTGGTAATGTCAAGTGCAGAATCAAAGTTTTGGGCAATAAGGCAAGGTGTATGCGAGCTACAATGGTTGAAGATCATTTTGGAAGATCTAAGACTCAAGTGGAATGGCCCAATGAAGCTGTACTGTGACAACAAGTCCGCGATTAGCATTGCACAAAGTCCTATACAGCATGACCGAACATAGCATATTGAAGTTGACCGACACTTCATTAAGCAAAAACTTGACAATGGTCTCATTTGCACACCCTATGTATTGAGCAAATCACAACTATAAGATGTACTATCCAAGGGACTTAACAATCCTCACTTCCACAGAATTGTAACCAAGTTGGAATGCACAATTTCTATTCAACAGCTTGAGAGGGAGTGTCGAGAATTGTATTTGCGGGAATATCTTCACGAAGTCAACTATTTTAATTAATTTGTTATTTTGGGATATCTATATAAATTTGAATCCCTAGAATTAAGGTTAGAGAATCCCTCAATCATAGGGAAAGTATCTTAGATTACGATAACCTTAATTAGAATAAAATCTAAGATTATGGGTGTTACCTTTCTAATTGGTTAGAGTCTTTTGTATATAAATAGGATAGGACATCCTTGTACAGTTTTATTCAAGTCTTTCAATATAATACTTTGATTCTCTACAATACTGGTTAACAAATTGCTTGATTATACCATAACGAAATCAGTCAAAATTATAATTGTTCAAATATTTGAAGATTTAGAGTTATTATGTTTAGGGTTTAGAGTTATTATGTTTAGGCGAGAATTTTCTTTTGTACAAGAATACGTAAGAGATCTTGGAGGGTACCCTAGAAGCAAACACAAGTGTTGAAAATACTTCAATCGTTTGGGGTCAAAAGTTTTCTTCATGATCTACCAACAAAGAGACCAATCAGTAACCCAATATTTTAATTCCATTCATTGCTATTGGTTTGTGACGTAAATTGAGAAACAAAAGAATTTTCTGCTGTATTTCTCATTAAGAAAATATGTACAAAGTGGCTATGTATATATATAATAACCCTAGCAATAGAAAAGGAAACTAACTAGGCTATCAAATCCCATGATTTATGGAATATTCTTAACCAAATCAGCCAAATTCTAGGGATACAAACTGTTGCAAAATCTCCTAAAAATCTGGCTGTACATTAATCATGTTTTCCCACACTCCCCCTCAAGCTGGTGAATAGATGTTTTCCATTCCCAGCTTGGATACAATACTCTGAAACACTAAGCTACTTAACCCTTTAGTAAGCACATCTGCAAGTTGGCCATGTGTAGACACGCAAGGGATACAAATCAACCCGCTCTCCAGTTTCTCCTTGATGAAGTGTCTGTCAATTTCGATGTGCTTCGTTCGATCATGTTGTACCGGGTTGTGAGCTATGCTAATCGCAGACTTATTATCACAATAAAGTCTCATTGGGCCGTCCCACTTGATCTTCAAGTCTTCCAAGAAGATCTTCAACCAAAGTAGTTCACACACACCTTGAGCCATTGCTCGGAATTCTGCCTCTGCACTAGACTGTGCTACCACATGTTGTTTCTTGCTCCTCCACGTCACGAGATTACCACCAAGAAAGGTGCAATATCCTGTGGTTGACCTCCTATCGACTATTGACCCAGCATAATCAGCATCTGTGTAAGCCTCAAGCACCAAACCTCCATTTCTTTTAAACATAATACCCTTTCCTGGCATCCCTTTGAGATACCGCAACACTCGATGAGCTGCTTGCAAATGAACTTCCTTTGGGCTATGCATGAATTGACTAATCACACTTACTGCATATGCTATGTCTGGTCGTGTGTGAGATAAATAAATGAGTTTTCCTACCAAGCGCTGATACATTTCCTTATCTATTGCAGCGTCTTCCTCTGCCATTCCAAGTCTAAGATTTGGGTCTATTGGAGTACTTGCTGGTTTGCACGCTGTCTTGCTCGTTTCTTTAAGGAGATCTGTAACATACCTCTGTTGGGAGATAAAAATGCCCTGCTTAGAGTGAGCCACCTCAATCCCAAGAAAATATTTCAGCCTTCCTAATGTTTTGATCTCAAACTCCTTAGCCAAACACTGACTTAGAAGCTGTCTCTCCTTATCATCATTCCCTGTCACTATTATGTCATCAACTTACACTAAGAGTGTTGTGACTCCCCTTGAAGATGAGTGTTTAATGAACAGTGTATGATCCCCTTGGCTTTGACTGTACCCCATGGCAATCATAACTCTCGCAAACCTACCAAACCATGCCCGTGGTGATTGCTTAAGTCCATATAATGCTTTCTTCAATTTACACACAATATGAGCATCCAAATTATTCCTATAACCTGGTGGGACCTCCATATAAATTTCTTCTTCTAGTTCTCCATGCAAAAATGCATTCTTGACATCAAACTGCTGTAACTCCCAACTATAATTAGCTGCTAATGACAGCAAGATTCTAACAGTGTTCATTTTCACAACTAGAGCAAAAGTCTCTAGGTAGTCAATCCCATAGGTTTGAGTATAGCCCTTGGCCACCAACCTTGCCTTATACCTCTCTATTGACCCATCTGCTCTATATTTCACTGTATAGACCCATTTACACCCCACGGGTTTCTTTCCTGCTGGTAACTTCACTAACTCCCACGTTTTGTTCTTCTCCAATGCCTCCATTTCTACATTCATGGCTTGTTTCCATTTCTCATTGGACAACGTCTCAGATAAGGTGGTAGGGATGGCAATGGTGTTTAGGCTAACCAGGAAGGCTCTATGTGATGGTGAAAAATGTTTGAAGGACAGGGAGTGTGCAAGAGGATATAAAGGTCGTTTTGTGCACTCTCTAGTTCCTTTCCTAACAGCAATGGGAAGGTCTAGGTCATCATCGCCTACATGAGATTCAGTATTAACTTGTAATGAAGAATTAGAAATTGTTACCTCATTCTCAGGATCTGGGTTGGATTCTTGGACTTGCATTGATTCAGGGACAGCCGTCTTCTTCCTTGAGTACACCTTGCCAAATCTCACATTTTCAATGGCAGAGTTGGGATTTTTTGAAATTTCGGGCACATGTTTAGACACAGGATTTGGCATAGGTTCTGAAATTTTGGACGCAGGTTCAGACACAGGATTTGGCATGGGTTCAGACACAGGATTTGACATGGACTTAGATACTGGCACAGACATTGGAAGTGACGACAGATCAAGCAAGAAATCCCTATCCTTATCTTCAAGTATGGAATTCTCCCCCTGAAGATAAGGTATGCTGAAGTAAGGCACTTGTTCATTGAAAGAAACGTCCACTGAGACATAGAACTTCTTTGATGGAGGGTGATAACACTTGTACCCTTTTTGAGTTGAGGAATAACCCACAAATACGCATTTTAATGCCCTTGGATCTAGCTTCCCTCTATTTTGACTATGAACATGGACAAATGACACGCACCCAAATATCCTAGGGACAAGATTATTTGTAGTCTGTATGTTTGGATAGAATGTTGAGAGTGTTTCCATTGGACTCTTGAATCCCAAAATTCTAGATGGCAAACGATTTATAAGATGAGTGGCTGTAAGAACTGCTACCCCCCAAAAGGATTTAGGCATGTTTTTTTGGAATAAGAGAGCTCGGGTTGACTGAAGGAGATGACCATTTTTCCTTTCTGCAACTCCGTTTTGTTGTGGTGTATTGACACAGGATGACTCATGTACTATCCCTTCCTTTTGAAAATAAGGAGTTAGGACTTGATTGAAATAGTCCCTAGCATTATCTGACCTAAACCTTTTGATATTGACTCCAAATTGGTTCCTAATCATGGAACAGAAATTTGGGAGGACAGTACTAACATCAGATTTATGTTTAAGCAAGAAAATCCAAGTAACACGAGTACAATCGTCAATGAATGACACAAACCATTTTGCCCCAGAAACATTAGGAATAGTAGGACCCCAAATATTACTGTGAATGAGATAAAAAGGAAGAGAGCTTCTGTTATTACTTACTGGAAAAGGTACACGTTTATGTTTAGCAAGTTCGTACACTTCACAATGAAAGCTCTCAACATCTAGACCTTGAAATAAAGATGGAAACAGAATTTTAATGACTCTAAATGATGGATGTCCAAGTCGACAGTGGTGAAGCCAAACTTTGTCTTTATTGGACGAATAAAGTTCTGAAATGAAAGAAGAAGGTAATTTGCCCTTGGTAATATTTGATTGGCTAAGTGCTTCAAGGTAGTAGAGCCCATCCCATTCTCTAGCATGTCCAATCATCTTCCCCGAATCCTTGTCCTGAAATACACAATGACTATGATGAAACATCACATTACAACATAAATCTTGAGTAAGCTTTTGGATAGAGACAAGGTTTGTGGATAATCTAGGGACATGAAGAACATTTTTTAAGGTCAATGATGGGCTTATTTTAACATCTCCTACACCTGCTACAGTAGTCAAAGAACCATCAGCTGTGGCTATTTTCCTATTGCTTGGACATGGGGAGTATGTGTAAAAGACATTTGGTGAGTGGGTCATATGGTCGGTAGCTCCTGAATCCATGATCCAAGAGTTGGCAAAGGTTGTATCCAAGACATTTAATCCAATAGAGGATGGAAACTTACCTGAATACACCAATGAACAAGTACCTGAAGGTTTGTCAAGGTTACTAATTAGAGATCTCAGCCTCTTGACCTTTTCTTGGGTGAGACTGCCGGACTCCTTTGGTGCTGCAGTGGTTGTTTCTGCAACTACTGACATTTTTTACAAATCAATACTTGCTGAAAGACTGGTGAGAATCAGAGATAAATCGGCAACGAAGGCCAAGCAACAAAGAGAAACCGTCAATGATGAAGAGAGGAAAAATCCAGCTATGAAGGCTGGAAAAAGAACACTTGAAATACTCTGTTTTTTCTTTAGAAAACAGAGCAAAAAAAACAGCGATGAAGGCTGGAACAAGAGAATGACTATGAAAGCCTAAGGTTAAAAAATCAGCAATGAAGGCTGAAGAAGAAACTGCAGAAAATTTCAACAATGAAGGTTGAAAAAGAAACTGCAGAAAAATCAGCAATGAAGGCTGAAAAGGTGACTGATTTCCAAGAAAAAACCTAAAGCTCTTGATACCATGACGTAAATTGAGAAACAAAAGAATTTTCTGCTGTATTTCTCATTAAGAAAATATGTACAAAGTGGCTATGTATATATATAATAACCCTAGCAATAGAAAAGGAAACTAACTTGGCTATCAAATCCCATGATTTATGGAATATTCTTAACCAAATCAGCCAAATTCTAGGGATACAAACTGTTGCAAAATCTCCTAAAAATCTGGCTGTACATTAATCATGTTTTCCCACAGTTTGTAGTTGGACAAATTCGAAGAACTCAAGTGGGAATGCCTGGCAAGTGCAATTAAATACAAGAAAATTGTAGAACAAAAAGCGCATCTACAAATTCTATATTAGTCTCACTAAAAATCTTGATGAAGTTCGTGGGCGAATTTTGGGAATGAAACCATTGCCCTCCGTTCTCAAACATTCTATGAAGTTCATAGAGAGGAAAGCTGGAAGAAATTTATGATTGGGACACAGCCAACTACTTCAAATCTGGAGAATTTTGTACTTGCTACTTGTGGACCACAAGACTTGAACGGATAGAGGAAATCATGACCTTGTTGTGATCATTGTCACAAAAAGGGTCACACAAGAGAGACATGTTGGCAGATTCATGTGAAACCCGCAAATTGGAAAGCAACAAGGGAACAAGGCAAAGGAAATATGGTTTCAGTTGATGAGAAACCAGCATAAGCTTTCTCCGTCGAACCATCTTTGTTCAACAAGGAACAATTGGAATTGCTAAAGAAATTATTCAGTAAGCCCCAGTCAGCCCCCACAAAACCTGCTATTGGTACAATATCCTTTGTGCACAAAGGTAATTTATTAAGTTCTTGCAACACTAAGAAATAGGAATCAAGTCGATGGATTGCTAACTCAGGAGCTTCAAACCATATGATTGGTAATCTCACAGTTCTCACTACATTCAAACCTTGTCATGAGAACTAGACAGTAAAGATTGCAGAGAGATCCGTTTCAAAGGTGGTTGGAACCGATTCTATGGTGGTCTCAAAGGACTTGAATTTTGATTCAGTTTTATTAGTTCCTAATCTCAATTGCAACTTATTATCAGTTAACAAATTGACCAGAGATTTGAAGTGTCATGCCAAATTTGACAGATCTACGTGTTTCTTTCAAGACGTGGATTTGGGGCAGATGATTGGCAACTGTAGGACGTGTTCAAACCTCTATCTTATTCATCCAAACAATTCTCCCAAGAGACAAGTTCAAAAAGCTTATGTTTTACAGCTCCAAGTCAACCTATTCAATGTTCTTCTGTCAATAATTAAAGTGCAATTATATTATGGCACTATAGGTTAGGACACCCTAATTTAATTTATCTCCAGAAACGTTTTCCTTCCATATTTATTAATAAAAATCCGAGTATGTTCCCATGTGAAGTTTGTTAGTTTTCAAAGCATATTTGAAATTCATACGCAATCAATCATACAAAAATTCTCATTTACTCTCTGTGGTACAAAGTGACATCAGGGGTCCTTCCAAAACAAAAAATATTAGGGGTTCACATTGGTTCATAGCAATTATTGATGAACATACCAGACCCACTTGGGCGTTCCTAATGAAAAAAAAAACAGAAGCTTAAGAAATTTTCTAAAACTTCAACACTATGATCCAAACCCAATTCCAAACCAAAATCAAAATCTTAAAGACTAACAATGCAAAAGAGTATTTCAAATCCGTTCTTGGTGATTTCTTATCAAATCAGGTGATAATTCATCAAAGTTCTTGTGTTGACACACCTCAACTGTGATGACCGCAAATTTCTACTATTTAATAGTAGAAATTAATAGCAAAGAAAATAGATAAGTGGAAATAAATAAATGAAATATTTTTATCTTCTAACTATCAAAATTAAGGTGGAATAAAATTAGAAATTTCGAAGTTGTACAAGAGTAAATTTGACTTTTCTCAAGGAGTGGTCAAAGTGGACCAAATAAGCAATAATTTGGAAATAATTAAAATAAATAAAGAATTAAATCAAAATATGGGCTGGACAGAAAAGAAAATGGGCAGTGGCACAACTTAGTAAATTCTAATGTTTATAAGGTCATTTTCTAATATTTTGGATGGTGGCTGAAAAATAAAAATGAAAATAAAATTAGGGACCAATTAAATTGCAACAACACGCCACACTCAGCTTTTTAGGCAGCAAACTCCACCGCCTCACCTCATTTCACTCTGTTTCAGCCCTTGTTTTCGATTTTCTGGTTCTCCAAGCTTCTTCCGCCCCTTACATGCTAAACCCTTATTTTCTTCATCTAATTTGTTAGGCCTTTCTACAAGAAATATCTTTCATTTAAAAGAGACTTTCTAAACACCATTAAACCTCAGCCAAATCGTGAAGAATATTAGCAAAACAAATATGTTTTGCTTTGGTTATCAACGTGGTTCTTGCACAGGTAATAAAATTTTCAGCCCATGTTTTATGTACTTTGATCATTGATTTACGATGTTGTTGGCCAAGTAGATGATATGTAAGAGTAGGATTTAGAAGAAAAACATGTAGCAAAATTTTAGAACTGAAAATCTTTGATCGATGGTGACTGTTAGTGGCTAAGAAAAATATTTCTGTTATGGGTGCATATGACGTGAATAAGGAAAACTAGAAATTCTGCTATGTGAGTATTATACGTGGTTGAAACAAGAACAAAATAGAAAAGAAATGATGAACATGAGAGATAAATAATGCTTGAGCAGCCATGAAAATTTAGAAGAATAAAATGTGTGTGGAAGCTAAGCCGAAACGCATATGAAAGCTGTCTGAACTGAACAAGAAAAATAAAATCAAATAAGATAGGCCGGGACCAAAACCAGAAATAGAAAGGACTTAGTGTAAAAAGATGATATTGGACGGTAGCATTTTAGTCAATAAACAAGGCTTTTAAGATGTGGAAATGAAATAGAAAAGAAAGTGTGGCTGCCGTGTATAATGGAGAAACAAAAAGGTTTATCAAGTGTGAAAACAAGAAAACAAGAAAGTGTAAGTACTGTTGCTGCCATTAATGGAAGATGAAACCTTAACTAAGAGAAGACTGTCATGAGGGAAGAGTTGTACATTGGTTAAGATTAATGTGTGTGTATATATATATTTATGCAAAAGCAAATATATGTATATACACATACCCTTTTATACGTACGTATGAATTTCTAGACTAATGAGTTGTTAGCTCTTGGCATAGAAGTGGGGCTTAAGTAATAGTGACTTTAAGATACACCTCTTGTAGCATGGAATCAATTATGACATAGGTTGTGATTTTAATGGTTGCAGTGGCTTCGACTGAAGTGGAAGATTGAGTGCAAACTTAAAGCTTGTTGGCGATAAATTGCTAAGTCTTAAGGTAAGTGGGTTAAGTAAGCTTTACTAGTACCATTTCGTAGGAACATTTAAATTTCCTTACTTATTAAGTTAGCTTATGAATTAAAGGACGAGATATCGTCGATCGAGCTACTAAGGTAAGACGTAAAGAAAGGTTTAAAGTATAAAGTTGAAAAGAATGCTTGGGCTGAAATTGAAATATCGTTTTTCTGTATTGTATGTTGTAGCTAGCCAAGACCACATGTTGAATAACATGAAAAACGCTAGTTCGAAACCTTTATATGAACTTGCTACCATGTCTGAGTAAAGTAGGTACATGTGTGCATGGTCCATATTGGATTACACTTAGTAGCAGTGTATTATGCATAAAGAGACTTTTACGGATGCATACATGCATGTACATATAGTACGTTTTAATGCAAGCTATTTTATGCGTGAGTTCTTTTTATGTATAACGACTTGCATTCTATTTAACTCAGAAGATTTTTCTGGTTTGAGCCAACTTTGAAATAAACCAAAAATATTGTATATTTAAAGCTTGAAAACGTTTCTTGTCAATAATTTTGAAATCTATGAAAGTTAAGAGCTACACGAAAGAACTGTTTTCCGATACGTTTTCGAGTGCGGGCAAATCCATTGACCTTTGGGTCACTTGAGCCTATTGAGCCTTGCTCTCGGTTCTATTACACGTCTATTGAGCTTTGTGCTCTAGACTATCAGTATCAGTATCTGCGCCTTGCGAGCCTCGAGCTCTAGGCATTATCAGGCTTGTCTGAGAATTTAACAGGCAAGTTCCAGCTCTCGACTGATCAGCGGGACTGGAGCATAATCTATGGCCATAGGTATTGTGTTGCTTGCGACACTTATCCATCACTAGCTAGGATGGACATCAGTATCAGTATCAGTTATCAGGGATCTTTGCCTACACTTTATCAGTATCAGTTTTCAATTGTTTGAGGCTTATGCCTAACGTTATCAGTATCCGTTTTAGATTTCGGTTTCAGTTTATTTATCAGTATCTATTTTGTATTTCAGTTTCAGTTTAATATTTAAGGCTTTACGCCTAATTTGATAAATTATCAGTTTTCTGTAAAGTTATCGATTTAAAGAGAATCCATCAGAATTCTATTTGATAGCTGCATGAGTTTTCAGTACTTTAAGGCCTTGTGCCTACAGTGATTGATCATCAGTTTTAGTATCATTCTCTGCTCGAAGTAAGGGTAACCGAAATCTGTTTGTGATTGAAATGTTTTCAGTATTTGAGGTTTCATGTGAGTACACTAGTACATAAAATACAATGTTATGCATATATATTATGTCATCTACTACCATGCAACCATGTGCATATAGACCGACATGAGCCTAGTATCTGTTTACTTAAGCTACTTACTGAGCCGTGGTTTTGCTCACCCCTTATTAATAACATCGCAGATCATACGAGTTAAGACTTCCGCTTGGAGTTTGTGGAGCAAGGCCTCGAGGACGACCTAAAGTAACGATACTAGCTTGAGTCCTCTGAGTGCTGTTTTTGTTGCTCTTGAGGTATGAAAAAGGATTATGATGGCATCCATGTATGACATTTTAAATTGCGCAGTACATGTTTATAGATATTTTGGGATGTAACTTAGGATCGTTCCGGATTATTGTAGTCATCTATGGTTATCGAGTACGATCTGAGAAAATAAATTGTAAAGACTTTATGTTATGAAAATGCCATGCTTATGTCGTCGATGCTCCGGGAAGTAAAATTTGTCGAATTTGAGTTGTAAACTACTATACATATATATGTGATGACTATAGGAGTAGGGTATCGTATAATGAATTGAACTGGAAACTCTGGATTGGTAAAATGCGGCTGGATATAGTTGAGCTTATTTGCAGGTTATTGAGCTGGGGAAAGTCGATTTTATATAAGGGGGAGTTTTCGACGTTTTTCCTTTTTGTCTAGTAATAAAGGAGAATATTAAATAAGTTTAAATGATTATAAGAAATGGTAACTTAAATGATGAATGTAAATCAGATAAGGATTCGAAAGTAATTGAGAGAAGACACTGACACCGAATACAAACCATAAAGTGAAAAGAAAAAGTTAGTTCGTAAAATTGATAAATGGGAACAAATTTGAGTGTTAAGTGTACGTCACGGCTTTCGGGTCGTGACATCAACAGAATGGCATAACAGATAGAAAAAACAAACACCTTCTTGACGTTGCTCAGTCACTCATTTTCACCTCAAACGTTCCAAAACACTTTTGAGTTAGGCAGTACTCACAGCCACAAACCTTATTGACAGAATGCACTCAAGAACCCTTAAATTCCAAACACCTTACAATGCCCTCCAAAAATATCCTCACACACGTTCAATACATTCCCTTCCTCTTAAAGTGTTTGCCTGTATATCTTTTGTCCATGTGCATCACACACGGGCAAATTAGATCCTAGAGTCATCAAATGCATCTTCTTGGGATACTTTCCAAATCAAAATGGATACAAATCCTACTCTCCAATCTCCCAAAATTTTACTTTAGAATGTATGTCACCTTTTTTGAACAAAAACCAATTTATTCCAAATCTTCCATTCAGGGAGAGAATGAATTTATAAGGGAATATCATCTACAGGATGTTGAAAACTCAATAATCACACTAAATTTATCTCCTGATGATAATCCAATCAATCCAAAGATCCTAAATCCAAGTACAAAAATTACATCACAATTTGAAAGACAAAATCTATCACAATCCGATAAGCCTAACATAGAAATTCTACCACAATCCAAATCCAACAATCAGCTAATCCAAAGGAGCTTCAAGTTTCCTCAAGGAGAAAAGCTAGCCTTGGAGAGATAGAGATAATGGCACCTACATTGCAAACCCAAGAATCAAACCCAAGTTCATTGCCTAGTAAAGGTAACACTGAAACTGAATCTCTTCATAGTGATGTTTCTAATGATGATTTAAATCATCCGATAGCCTTGAGGAATGGTGCAAGATCATGCACTAAACATCTCTTACATAATTTCAAATCATACAAGAGATTGTCCCCTACCTTCCATGCCTTTCATGAAATTATGGTTCTGCAATTTTAGGAATAGCTAGGATGTACTTGATTAGTTGACATTTGTTTCCAATTCTAATGAAAAGAATTTCTCCATATTAGTTGTAGTTTCCTATTTTAGTGGCTAGGAATATTCGGTATACAGGGCTTACAAGAATTAGAGATTGTAACTTAGTTATATGTGTGTGTGTGTGTGCTTACATATATATATATATATATATGTTCTCCCATGTATTAAAAAAAAAAGAAATTAGAAGAACTTCTTCTTCATGGTATCAGAGCTCGATCTGAACCACATTTGATTAAAAAAATTATTATTTTCCACCATGGCTAGCGGGAAGGAAAGATCAATCTCGGAGGTGATGCCCAGTCCAAAAGCAGTTTTCATCGGCAGCACTAGCATGATAGGGAAAAATTCTACCTGTCACGGGCCATAAACCCAATGGGCAAAATTTCATTCAATGAGTGCAGTCTGTTCAGATTTTGATTTGCAGCAGAGTCTAGGAAGAATACCTCACAGGAGCCGCCGTTCAACCAAAAGTGGCTAATCCAGGATATGGAACCTAGAAATATGTCTTGGTTATTAAATTCAATGACCAATGAAATCGGATAAAAGTTCATGTATTATAGCACTGCCAAGGAGATATGGGATGCAACTAGGGAGACACTCAAATGTTGATAACACCTCTGCTATTTTTGAAATCAAAAGTATTCTTCATGATCTGCAGCAGGGAGATTCAATGGTCATGGAATATTCTAACACCCTCAGACAATACTAGCAACAACTCGATGTTTATGAAGATCTAGAATGGAGATGTCCCGAGGATGGAAAACAGTACAAGAAGTTGTTAAGGATGGAATTTACAAGTTCCTGCTCGGGCTTAATAAAAACCCGAATGAGGAACATGGAAGAGTTTTAAGCACCAAGCCTCTACCTATTGTTTGAGAAGGGTTCTTTGAAATTCGCACAGAAGAGAACAAACAAAAAGTTTTGCTAGGAACTCAAAGTTCCCCACAAAATTCAAAGAAATCAGCACTAGCTGCGTGAGGGACTCGATCCAACAACAATCAATTAAAGAATCATCCATGGTGCCACCACTGTGGAAAACCCAACCACACTAGAGAAATTTGCTGGCCCATACATGAAAAACCAGCTAATAGGAAATCTCATCGCACTCTGCAGGCCAGAGAAAGTTGTGGTAACAATACTGCAGTCAAGAATGACACACCTACCTCAACACCCGAGTCCAGCCTAATTAGCGAGAAACAATTGGAGGTGTCATAACGCCTCCTAGGGCTAGGAAGTTAAACATTAAACATATGGAGTCGCCACCAATCTTTTTTAACCTAGGTGTAACTGGCCACTTAAATGACTCTAGAACTAATCTACATTTTAAGTTTAAGGTTCGAAAGTTCGATTACACACAGAGAAGGATTAGCACTCCCATTACGCCCATCTTAAATGGTACCAATTAATTGTGATTTTTAGAATTTTAATTTAATGGTCTTTAATTTTTAGAATTATTAATTTAATGGTCTTTATTATTTTTTTTCTATTTAAATATTGGGCAAATTCTTAAGTGCTCTCCATCGTTCTAGCGAAATGCTTAAGAACCTTTCCCTCACCTCAGGAGTATCCAGGAAGTCCAGTTCGTCTTTCTAGAGAGGCTCCATTGTCGGATTCATTAAGCATTTTTCCATGATTTATTTTTTATTTCTAATATTAACCTTATAATTATTATTTTATATTTTCCTAAACTTTATTGTAATTAATATTTTTTATTTAGTTTAATTTAATTTTATCTTAGTTTTATTTTTTTTTTTAGTTATATTTTTTTTTATAAATATATTGAACTACTTTTTGATTTTCCATCATTCTAGCGAGATCTAAAGAAGTCATTCTCACCTAGAAATTTTAAAAATATCAACCATTCGTGACATTTTGAATTCCATAATCAGAATAATTTTACTTTATCAAATAATAATTTTATAATAATTAAATTTTTAGAAATATATATTTTAACATTAATATTTTTTTATATTGAATGTCCTCCATGAATTTTCCATCATTCTGGCGAAATTCATGGAAAACATTCTCGCCTAAGAATTCTTGAAATGTCAACCATTCGTGACACTCCAAGATTCTATCATCAAACAAATCTAATTATTTACTATAATATTTATTGGATTTACTATTTGTTTGTTTGTTTAACTCCGCCTGTGTGAGTTAACGCAGCCGGTCCCAAGCCCGGGTAAAGGAGGAGGGTGGCGGTAGGTTTGGACAACCAGCCTTAAAAACTAGTCGAATCTCATGAAATGAACCAATATCAAAACATCGTTGGGGCGTCCCCTACACAGCGACGCGCTACATCGGAGCCCGGGTGTAGTGAAAAGTGGGCAAGGGTTGCTAGGTCGTCGCCCGGAAGTGACGCGCCACATCGACGCCTGGATGTGGTGTTAAATAGGCAAAGGTTCCCACACCACAATGGACGGGGGTGGGTAAAGAAGTTAGTCCATAACCATAAGCTTAGGTTAGGATCTTGGAATATAGGTACACTTAGTGGTAAGTTAGATGAGATTTGTGAGGTTATGAGTAGGAGGAGGGTTAACATTTTGTGTCTCCAAGAGACGAAATGGGTTGGGGAAAAGGCTAGAGAGATAGCACCTTGGCAATATAAGCTTTGGTACACAGGGAAAGATAGAGACCGAAATGGAGTAGGTATCATTATAGATAAAGAGTACCATAAGGATGTTGTACAGATCAAGAGACAAGGGGATAGAATTATTTTGGTTAAACTAGTTTTAGGAGAAGAGGTGTTGAATGTCATTAGCGTGTATGCACCCCAGATAGGACTTGATGAGGTTAGTAAACGACAATTTTGGGAGGATTTAGATAAGGTAGTACAAGAAGTACCTATAGGAGAAAACCTTTTTATTGGCGGTGATCTTAATGGACATGTTGGTACAAGTAGAGAGGGTTTTGAGAGAGTACATGGGGGTTTTAGTTATGGTGTAAGAAACGAGGGAGGAGATGCTATCTTAAATTTTGCTTTATCTTATGACCTAATCCTAGCAAATACATTGTTTAAGAAGAGAGATTCTCATCTTATAACCTTTAGAAGTGGACCAAGAGCAAGTCAGATAGATTTCTTTTTAACTAGGAGTAGGGATAGACATAGATGTTTGGATTGTAAGGTTATACCAGGTGAGAGTGTTACCGCGCAACATAGACTCTTAGTTCTAGATATGAAGATAGATAGACGACATCGAAGGAACCAACAAAAAGGAATTGAACGGATTCGATGGTGGAAGCTAAAAGAAGATTGTCATACAATATGTAGAGATAGTTGGATTCAAAAAGAGGCTTGGACAACAGAAGAGAACCCAAATGTAATGTGGAATAAGATGGCAAAATGCATTCGGGAGGTAGGCAAAGAGACATTAGGAGTATCAAACGGAAGAGTGCCGACTGGAAAGGACGCAACATGGTGGACTGCAGTAGTAAAAGATGCTATAAAGACTAAGCGAGAGCGTTACAAGGCTTTAAAGAAAAACAATACAGAAGAGAGTTTTTCGGAATATAAGGTAGCAAGAAAGGAGGCAAAGAAGGCTGTGGCAGAAGCTAAGACGAAGGTTGCGAAAGAGATTTACGACAAATTGAACACAAAGGAGGGAGAGAAAAGGATATACAGATTGGCGCGAGCAAGAGAAAGGAGGAGTCGCGACCTAGGAGTCGTGAAATGTATTAAGGATGAGCATCAAAGAACTCTCATTAAAGATAATGACATTAAGGACAGGTGGCGAGATTATTTTAACAAATTATTTAATGACGGACAAAATAAAGTTTTGGATAATATTTCGGTGCCTCTTAAGGATTTAAATCGGTGTTTTATGCGTAGAATCCAAGAGACAGAGGTAAAAGAGGCACTAAAGATGATGAAGAATGGAAAAGCTATTGGACCTGATGACATCCCAATTGAAGTTTGGAAATGCCTTGGAGATGTAGGAGTTAGGTGGTTGACAAATCTATTTAATAAGATTTGGCACACTAACAAAATGCCAGAGGAATGGAGGAAGAGTGTCTTAGTACCTTTATATAAGAACAAGGGAGATATTCAAAGTTGCGCCAACTACCGAGGCATAAAATTGATGAGTCACACGATGAAACTATGGGAGAGAGTGATAGAACGGAGATTAAGAAAGAATGTAGAGATATCGGAGAATCAATTTGGTTTTATGCCAGGTCGATCAACTATGGAGGCAATATATTTGCTTAGACAACTTATGGAGCGCTTTCGAGTAATGGGTAAAGATCTTCATATGGTCTTTACAGATTTGGAGAAAGCATATGATAAAGTGCCTAGGGAGGTACTCTGGTGGTCCTTAATGAAGAAAAGAGTTCTTTTGAAATATATTAAACTAATTAAGGACATGTATAGAGGCGCAAGGACATATGTGAGGACAGGTGGGGGGCAAACAAGTGAGTTTCCTATCACGGTGGGATTACACCAAGGGTCAGCGTTGAGTCCATTCTTGTTTGCGGTAGTTATGGACGAACTGACAAAATCCATCCAGGATAAGGTGCCTTGGTGTATGATGTTTGCAGATGATATTGTCCTATGTGCGGAAACTAGAGCGGAGATCAATACAAAGTTGGAATTATGGAGACAAACGTTGGAATCAAAAGGATTTAAACTAAGCAGAGTGAAGACTGAATACATAGTGTAAATTCAGTTCTAACCGACTGGAAGAGCATGATGTAGTGAAGTTAGATGGGGTGACGATACCTAAGCGGGATCATTTTCGATACTTGGGATCAATAATACAGATGGATGGAGAGATTGATGGTGATGTGACCTATAGGATCCAAGCTGGATGGAGTAAGTGGAGAAGTGCTACAGGTGTGTTGTGCGATAAAGGAATTCCTACATGGTTGAAAGGCAAGTTTTATAGAACAGTTGTTAGACCAACATTGTTATATGGTAGTGAATGTTGGGCGACTAAGAGGCTACATACACAAAAGATGAGTGTAACAGAAATGAGAATGTTACGGTGGATATGTGGATACACAAGAAAGGATAGAATGAGAAATGATCATATTCGTAAGATGATTGGAGTGGTACCTATCGAAGACAAAATGTGTGAAAATCGTTTACGTTGGTTTGGACATGTAAGACGTAGACCTGTAGATGCTCCAGTTAGGAGAATAGAGGCTATGGATGTTGAGAGAAGGGTTAAGACTAGAGGAAGACCGAAAAAGACTTGGAAGGAAGTAGTTTGGAAAGACATGGAGGTTTTAGAATTAGATGAGCAAATGGCCTTGAATAGGAATCTATGGAGGCAGAGAATACATATGGACGATCTAACATGATTTTAGATATTGGTTCATATAGCCTACCCCAATCTATTGGGATAAAGGCTCTGATGATGATGATGATGATGACTATTTGTTTGTTTAAAATTTATTTTCAGTTTTTTATCCTACTATATTATTATCATTCTAATTAGTATTATTGTATAACTTATTTATTGTGTGTTATGTTTTATTATTTTTTATTATATATTACTCTTGTTATTTTATTTTTAAAAAAAATTAAGATACAAAATACTAGCTAACAAATAAAACATATACATATAATATATAAAAATAAGACAAGATGAGAAACATACCTATTTTGCCAACACTCTTTAAAGTTTATTCATGTGGATCCTATTTCACCAACAGAAGAACCAAATTCCAAGCTTCAACGTTTCACATGGGTCCCTACCGTGGGATTCAATTATGGTTTCTTGCTCTAGCTTCATAGAACAGATCCCCCTTTTTGTTGTTGGGTTCCTCTTATAGAGGATCTATTGCCAATTAAGATCAATTTCAAAATTATTTTCAATTCCAATCTTCCAAATCAGATTATTTCATTTGATTTCTATCTTTATCTCCTTTTTTATCTATTCAGCCTGATTATCTTTATTTTGAATTTTTTATTTTATTTAAACGTATAATACTGAAGTAAATAAACTAAAATAAAATAAATTTAGACTAAACAAAAATTTGGACATACAAGCCTTGAATTGATTTGGGCTATGAACTTAATTTAGGCCTTGAATTTTAATTTGAGTCTAGAACTTAATTTGAGTCTTAAACTAAATCAGGTCTTAAACTAAAAATAAAATCCAATAGATTTATTAAACCCAATAAAATTAAGAAATTCAGCAAGCCCAATAGTCATCATGGTTCTAACGAGCCAATAACCCAGACAAAATATGGTATCTACAAGAGGCATTACAGGATGTTTCAATAGACCCTTCAAACAGCTGGAAAAGCAATCGATACAATCTCACAACACAGATAATTTCCTTTATGCTTTCAGTGTTAGAAAAGGAAGAAACAACACGTGGATTGTAAATTCAGAAGCTTCAGATCATATGACTGGGGATCTAATAGTGTTCCATGAATATGCTCCCTGTCACTAACACCATTGTTCAGATTGGCAACCGGACCCTTTCAAGGGTAGTTGACATAGGTTCAGTTATCATCTCAAGGGATATTACACTTCATTCTATGATCTATGTTTCAAAACTGGATTGCAATTTATTGTCCATAAGCAAACTGACACAGGACCTTAATTGTGTTACTAAATTCCTTCCATGTGTGTGAATTTCAGGCTTTGGATTCGGGAAAGATAGCAATGCTGAGGTGTGTGCTGAGCTTTATCTTCTGAGAGTTGATGACTTATAAAGACAACCAATAAAGACTGCTTGTGTAGCATCATCTCCTAGTAACAATAATGATAGTGCCATCATGTTATAGCACTATCGGTTAGGTCATCCAAATTTCTTGTACCTTGAACAGTTGTTTCCTTTGTTATTCAATGAAAATTCCAAAAATTTTGTGTGCGAAATTTGTCAATTGTCCAAACACACTCATAATCCTTGCCCAGTTCAACCATACAAATCATCTCATCCATTCTCCTTCATTCACAATGATGTTTGGGGGCCCTGTAGAATCAACAATATCACTGGTTCTAGATGGTTTGTCACCTTTATTGATGATCTTACCAGACTGAATTGGGTATTTCTCATGAAACAAAAGTCAGAAGTGGGAAAAATCATTGAAACTTCAACAACATGGTTCAGACTCAATTCCAAGCGAAGATAAATTCTTTGAACAAATAATGGCCGAGAGTACTATTACAACATTCTTGGGTCATATGTTCTGAAGAACAGCATCGCACATCAAAGCTCATGTGTTGACACTCCACAGCAGAATGGAGTTGTGGAGAGAGAACAGACATTTAATGGAAGTTGCCCAGTCACTCATGCTTGCCTCATTACCGAAACAATTCTAGGGCAAGGCCATTCTCACTGCAGCATTTCTAATCAACTGAATGCCCTCCAGAGTCCTCAAATTTAAAACCCCATGTCAAACTCTTCTCACTTCCAATCCTCATACCGGAATAATCTCATCAATCCAAATCAAAGGCCTTGGTTGTACTGCTTTTGTTCACATAAACCAGCCATATCATAGCAAATAAACCAGAAAATGCATTTTTGTAGGATATTCCCCAAACCACAAAGGACACAAGTGCTATTCCCCTACAACCAAGAAATTCTACAATTCCATGGATGTAACATTCTTTGAAAATCAACCCTTTTGCCCCAAAATTGCAATTCAGGGGGAGAATTTGTCCAGGGATGAAACAAATGAATCCCAATTTTGGCAAATCAAAACCACCAATTCACCAGAAACAGTTGAACCTGATACCACCACTTCCCCCAGTCACCAAAAGCAATTCTGTCTTCCCTGATCCAAGCACTTCTCCTATCTCCCCTGAGCCACCCGTACAAGCAACTAAAGAATTGATTGTCTATTCGAGAAGGCAGAAAACTCAAAAGGAGCAAGAGAGCAAACCCAAGCTCAGTCAAGAATTGGATCCGAATCCAAACAACCCGAGTTCAAACCCAAGTAACACTATTAATGATTCTAATTTCGATATTGTTTTTGATGATCTTGATCAACCCATTGCTTTGAGGAAAGGTGTAAGATCATGTACTCAGCACCCAATCGGCAATCATGTGTCATATGAGAGACTATCACAAGATTTCCAAGCTTTTATTGCCTCTCTTGATGAGGCTTGGAAAAGAATGGGACATGGGAAAACTTAGAACTACCGAAGGGAAAGAACCCGATTGGATGCAAGTGGATATTTTCGATGAAGCACAATGCTAATGGAAGCGTGAACAGTTTCAAGACTTGACTGGTAGCCAAAGGATTTACCCAACCCTATGGCATTGATTATGAGGAACCATTTGTACCAATAGCAAAACTTAACTCTATTAGAGTATTATCAATGGCAGTGAATTTAGACTGGAAGCTACACCAACTAGATGGTAAGAATGCATTTTTAAATGAACAGCTAGAGGAAGAAGTTTACATGAAAATTCCTCCTGGTCTTGAAACTTCAGAAAATGGAGGCAAAGTATGCAAGCCACAAAGTCACTCTAGGGCCTTAAGCAGTCTCCTAGAGCCTTGTTTGATCAATTGACCAAGGTAGTGAAAAAGCACGGATTTACCCAATGTCAAACAGACCATACCACGTTCGTGAAGCATCCCAAGGGAGGTAAAATAGCATTGTTTATCATCTATGTTTATGACATTATAATCACTCGAGATGATGAAGAAGGGACGAGATCTCAAAAGGTTGTTAGCAAGTGAGTTGGAGATCAAAGATCTAGGATAGCTTAGATACTTCCTTGGTTTGGAAGTGGCTCAGACCAAGGATGGGATTTCAGATTCACAAAGAAAGTATGTGCTTTACTTACTTTAGGAAATTGGGATGCAGGGTTGCACACCAGTTAATACCCCTATGGATCCTACCAGTAAGATTTGAGACAAAGAAGAAAACCCTCCGACAAACAAAGATAGGTACTAGAGATTAGTGGCAATGCTGATTTATTTGGCTCATACTAGAATTGATATCTATTTCCCAATGAGCATGGTGAGCCGCTACATGAACAGCCCCATTGAGACCAAATAATACTATACCTCAAGAAAAGCTCAAGTAGAGGACTCTACTTCAAAAAGATTCCAAACAGCGAAGTTGAGGTATTCACTGATGCCAACTGGGCAGGATTAGCAACAAATCAAAGATCTACTACCAGTTATCGCTCTTATGTGTGGGGGAACCTGATTACTTGGAGAAGCAAGAAGCTATCAGTGGTCGCTAGGAGTAGTACCGATAAACATGATCATGGCTGGGCCAGGCCACCTTCAGGCCCTGCTCAAGTCACATAATAATGCCTTATATACAAGTCCAAGCCTATCCCGGCCCACAAATTTGGGCCTGACTTTTAGTCCAAGCCTGAGCCCGGCCCGTCCAAATATTATTTTATTTTTTTTGTATTTTTTTTGTTTATTTGTTTTTTCATTCTTTTATTCCCTCTAAAAGTTAATTTGATTTGTCAAATTATACATGTTAATTTTCATATTAAATATATATAATCATTTTTTTCTTGCGTAAAATACAAGTATCCTCATTCGTTTTAACGGTCTGAGACTAATCATGTTTATTAATCAATAATATTTTATATACATACACTTATATAGTACTTAGTAAATATATTTAAAAAAACTTAATTAATAATTATGTCCAGGCTAGGCTAGGCCCGAGTTTTGGAAGGTCAAGCCTGGGTCTGGCCCAAATTTTGATCTAGCCTAAAAATTTTGCCCAAGCCCGGTAAATGCATCCGATATTTTTGTCCAAGCTCGACCAAATATCAGGCAGGCCTTCGAGCTTGGGCAGATAATCCGACTCTTGAGCAAGTCTAAGTAAAGAGGCAATGTGGCTACAAGGGATGCTCAAGGAACTTGGAATCACAAACAATTTTGATTCTGATTGTCCGCTATTAGGTTTTAGATATCTTAAACAAAAAAAAAATTCAACCATAAACTAACAATAGGTAAATAAATCAGCTTCAAATGGATTACTTGTATATGAATTGAAATATGCACTCCAAATTAGCAACTATACCTCAGTGAGAGATGTGTAAACTGACTAAGGCTGCAACAAGTTAGGTTCAAAAGGTCAGTCAGCATCGTTATGGTATCTTGAATATATTGATTTGCATCAATGCCATTTAAGTCCTTTCTCTCAAATTCTTATTTATGTTTTTGGTAAAATAACCTACAATGCTATAGGATAATTATTAGAAATGCTCAATTTCAATTTCAATTTCTAATAAAAAGTTTTCCGTGAAATGTGATTGATTGTATGCTCAATTATAAAGCATGGGAAATTAATTTCTAAACGATCAAAAATAGACCTTACTTTCGGACATACTTGTAATCTGAGTTATACAAAATTTCTTTCTTTTTTTTTTTTTTTGGGGGGGGGGGGGGGGGGGGGGGGGGGGGGGGCGGAGGGGGGAGGGAGGGGGGGCGCTGTTGGGATTATAAGAGAGTTAGAGAGCATTTGGCGCGCCGGATGAGGGAAAGGATAAGATAAGAAATTGTCCAATGTTTGGTGTACATTTTAAGGATAGGATAGGATGGGATAGCAATCGTCCTAGTACATTCTAACGTTGTGTTGCAGCATCAGCATGTTTTAAGAAACAAGCAAAAGCATAACTAATCAATAAAAATGAAAAAGCAGGGGCAGTGAGAGTTAGGCCGAGTGGAATAGTAGAAGCGGAAAATAACCTGATGGATTAGGATCAGAAGAGGGGCTCCAATCAGAAGCAGAACGAGAAACGGATAATGGGTGGTTGGGGCGAGTTCCACCACAAAGATTGAAGCTGAGCATCTGCAACTGGTAAGCGCCCGCTGTTTCCAAAGACGTCTTTGTATACCCACCACCTCTAACTTTTAACAAATTATGGCTAGGACGCCATTTCCCTCCCAATGGACTTGCAAGAACCGGATGACCAATCGCCAACATTTGCTTCCAACTCTCCTGACTCCTGCTTCCACTGCCTCTGTATACAGTGGCACTTCTAGCCCAGATTCTTAAATCACCGCATGTCACTTCAAAATACGCTTTTTCCCAGACGTCCGTTGGACATTTTGGATTTAGCTTCGGCTCTAAAATGATAAGTCGGCCCACTAGGCCATGCCTGAACTTGGGCTTTCGATATTAACACCATTTTATTTTAACTTATAATAATTTTGTTATAAAAATTTTTAAATAGGCTTAATATGATTAAATGGATAAATATAATTAAATCAATAGAACAGAAAAATGATTTGGAAATCTCAAATGATGATAAATTTGCCCCAAGAATTTATGTTACATGATCCAGGATTATGAAATAATAAGGTCTTTAAAATTGTAAAAAGAATAATTAAATTTAAGAAAATTTAAAGATAATTGACTAAAATTTTTATCAAAAATAAATATTGATTTTTATTTTGATGATTTAAATTTGAATTTTTTATGAAGTTACTAATTAAAAGAGAAGTTATAACTTTAATGAAGTAATATATTTATCAAAATCACTTAAATCAAACACAAAAAAGTATATAATTGTACAAATACAACATAAAATTCGATCAGACTCACATATGACTGTCATAACGCCTAAGTTTTAGAAACTTAACCATTAGACACAAATTAGGAGTCACCACCAATCATTCTCTACCTAAGTATGATTAATCACTTATTTAATTCTCTACATTCAAAGATTTTAAGTTTGAATAGAATCTGAGAGCCCTTCTTAATGTGGTCCTCACCATTTCCCCAGTTACAGTACGTTCACTCTAAGAAACGAAGGCTTTACCAGCTAAAGGTGATAGTGGGCCGAACTGGTCCGGTTTTGGTCCACTATCTCAAGTAATCGGTCTGAACAGGTTGATGAATCAGGCCAAGTCGGTCCAGTTCATCATTTAAAGATTGATGAACCAGTTCAACTCGATGAATAGGTTCATCTTAAACCGAGCCAAGCCGGGCTAAACCAACTGGCTCGGTTTTTTTTTAATTTTTAATTTTATATTAATTCATTTAATAAAAATAAATATATATTAATATATTTTCATAATTTAATCTTTAAAAGTTATTTTTGATGATAATTTATTATAAAGTTATTATAATTTATTTAATTAATGTAAGAATAATTTAAAGATAAATTACTATAAAATTATCTAATAAAATTATTGTCATAGTAAACTAAAGTTATATTATGATTAATAGGGCTGATAACGGGTCGGATCGGATCGGATTTTTGCATAAATATGATCCGATCCGAACTAAGCGGGTTTTTTATTTGGTGATCCATATCCGATCCAAATAAAAAAAATATCTGATCCGATCTGATCCGAATTTAAACGGATAGAATCAGATCGGTCATTCAGTTTTTTGTTTATGTAATTTTAAATTTTATTTCAATTTTTTTAGGGCATTTAAGCACTTTTGGACTATATTTCAATTTTTTTCTTAGGATTTTTAATTAAATATAAAACTTGGGCTTTTAATTTAAATAGTAAAAATTACAAAATACTAAATAACAAAGTATTCGGATATTATCCGTATCCGAATCCGATCCAAACTGATTTTATTTGGTTCAATGATGTCACAATCTGAATCCGAACCTAATTTGTTCATTATCCGAACCAAACCGATCCAAAATCCCCGATTCGAGTCTATTTTTCGGTTTTATCGATTTTTTTTCTCAACCCTAATTATGATATTATGATAAAGTTATTATGATATTTGATATTTGATTCAAAATATAAATAATGTTATTATGATAAAGTGATGAAGTTACTTATTTAATAAAGTTGTTAGTTTAAAAAAAATTATATTACTTCTAAAATTTTTAAATTTGTTAAACTTATTTATTACATTTAAAATAGAATTTACTTATAGTTTAAAATATAACTAAGCATACAATTTTGGATTTGAAATATTTATTCGTTTATTTAATATGTTTTTAAAATATTCATTCATTTTTATTTTAAATATTTATTTATTTTTTAAACATAAATAAGCATATCATTAATTAATTTGGTATTTAATAATAATAATAATAATAATAATAATAATAATAAATTAAAATAACAAATGAGAAAAAGGAGAGAGTAGGAGACCAAAAATTTTTTACGTGGAAAACCCCTTCAAAAGTTAGAAGGGTAAAAACCATGAGACCGCAGTCCATGAAAATATTTACTATGACTAAACTTATTTACAATTTTACATACAATTTAAAAAAAAAAGATGATTACCTGTTCTTCATAATTTATAAGGATTGCCTTAGAAATTTTTTCCCTCTCCTCTAAATTATTATAAGTGAATTCATTGGCAATTTCAAGTTCGACATTGCGAGATTCTGCGTCAAACCAATCTTTAAAGCATGTTAACATACACAATGAATCCGGATTAAGAGTGGTTCGATGGTCTCCAATAATTCTTCCATATGTCGAGAATGCAGATTCTGAAGCAACAGAAGAAACTTGCACCGCAAAAACATCTCGGGCCATGGAAGCTAAAATTGGAAATTTGGGTTTTCTTTCCACCATTGGAGAAAATCAAAGTTTTCACATATAGAAAAATCTTGACTTAAGAAAAATCATATCTCATTGAAGTTAGAACTTCATCGAATTGTTGATCTAGAGCTGCTGGCTTTTCCTTTTAGTTTCATTCTCTTCTTTACAGCTTCTATAATTGCATTCAAAATACATTTTCCTTTGCTACTGCTACTCTCTATTTCTTCGTGCGAATCTTCTTGTCCTCGATTAAAGTTAAACTGCTCCCTTTCTGCTTCATAAATATTAAACAATTCTCGAAAAAGATTGTTAATTAAGGACTTTTGATCCTCAATAGAATCAAGACCAAGAAAATCTTTATAACAATAAAAAAAATCTCTATATTTACTTCACCTTGACTAGAATCTAATAAAGTTGTAATACAATAAATAGGAGGAATTGTTTCCCAATATTTTTTAAAATTTTCCTCCATATCATATACAAAGGAACGTAAAGTTTCATGATCCCTAAATTTTACAAATTTATCAAATATTGTTTAGATAATAGGAACAAAATAAGGTGTAGTTGGATAATGAATTGAAAATCTTTCGGTTGCGTCTTTAAAAGTGGATAGTAAATCTACATGACATTCAATAAAAATCCAATCTTCTTCATAAAGTGCTAAATATAGGCTACTTGTATAATTGTTATAAAAAGGAGTAATAAGTTCTTTATAAGCTAAAACAGAAGAAAGCAAACGATGAAATGAATTCCACCTTATTTCCACAGGAAGTAGAAATGCTTTAATAGGTATATTATTTGCTATACAAAGTTGCTTCCATTCACATTTATTATTTAAGGTGCGGATCCATTTTGCTAAAATTTTAATTTTATCAATTGGACCTATGCCACTACCGGTACCAGTAGAACTAAAACCACTTTGAACACACAAATTTATAATATGGCATGCACATCTTGCATGAAAAAATGCACCTTGCATAATTGGGTTTAAACTTTTAATTAATATAAGAATAGCTGCAGTATTACTCGAAGCATTATAAAAAATAATAGCAAAAACTTTATTATTTTCGAGTCCATATAATTTACAAACTTTAGTAATATATTTATGAATAGTATATGAATTATGTGTTTCTTCTATTACATCTAAGAATAAAATTCATTTTTGCATGCACCAATCTTCATCTATCCAATGACAAGTTATAACAAGATAATTTATACCATTAGTATAGTCCATATATCACTAGTTAAACTAACCCTAGATGAAATATTACTAAGTTATTCAATTAAAGCTTGTCTATATTCTTTAAACATATCCATGCATTTTAATGTATGTCTAGAAACAGATTTATATGCAGGTTGTAACTATTTACAAACAAATTCTAAATATCCTACTTTTTCACAAATTGTGAATGTTCTTCAGTTCTAACTACAAATCTAACTAAACCACGTCTAGCTTGAACATTATCAAAATTAAATTTTTTTCCACCATCATGTGTATTAATTTGAGATTGTTTACCTCCAATAATTTCATTTTCTTTAGCATCAGGATTAATTTTATGTACAATAATTAAATGTCTTTTATACGTACATGTACCGCCACCACTTGCACTTGAGCTATAAGCGTAAATGCCTTTACACAATTTACAAATTGCACAATATTCATCTGTCGTACCTTCTTTTACTACAATGTCGAAATACTCTCATACCTTGCTTGTTCTTTTTTGGTTAATCTTCGGTCTTGTCGATCTTGATGATGTAGCAGTAATGGTAGTAGCTAATGATTGTGTTTGAGTACAACCATGACCACCACGATGACTAGTACTACGACCAATCGATGGTACCGAAGGAAGCTCCTCCTCCTCTGGATAAATATCGGGTTCGATTTCATTAAATGATTCGTCGCCCAAATTAGGCATTTCAGTAGAACCAAAAGGTCGAGAAATAGAACATGAATGACGAAAGAAATCTGAAATTTTTATATTTTTTTGAAAATAAATATATGTTAAAATTTTAAAAAAAATAGATGTAGGATATATATGTAACATCCCAATTTCACTATATAACATGTTACTTGCTTATAACTTATACTTATTACCGGTTGGGATGTCTGTGATGCTTAACAACTCTCGCTACTTGAATAAAGTTATGAATTATTAAATTAATTTACTTACAATTGTTTATACATTCCCTTCTATTTAAAGTAGTACTGTACCATTTTACTGAATATATAAAAGAATACAACATACCTTCGATAGTAAATCTTGGGAAGGTAATTCTCTTTGCCCTAACTCAACAATCTGTGGAGTGGAAAGATAAGGAGTGAGCGACAATGTGCTTAGTAAGGAAGGTGTATGCTGCTTTATAAAATAAAAGCTAAAATCTCAAAACCATGTAATTATCCTAACGATCAAACTCATTAGGAAACAACAAATATAATTAACATGAAACAGGATTCACCCGATCCTTTCATAAATCATTTAATTGAGACTAGGCAATAATTTAAATCATGCAAGGAATACAAATCCTCCGCTTTTGGGGTGCACCCGTAGGCCATCGCCCCTCACGGCTATCTCATCTAGATGTATGGCCATAATCTGTAGGTGGTTCTCGGGTCCACTTGCCAAGTGACCTCGAGACCGCTGAAGACTTGGCAGGTCCATCAGCCCTGTGACGCCCTAGGGTGCACTCGTTGGTCTATTTGACCCGAGCCATCGCCCTAGCTGGGTCACGCAAAGTACATGAATGATAATGCATGAACTCATGGCCTAATGTCTCAAAATCAAGTTATCATATGTATCATTTTCATAAAATGATTTGGTTTTCCAAAAGGTTTTATAACTATTAAAACAACCCTCAAATTCAACAGTCTCTGTGAGAGAAAGGCACGTTTTGGAGCTGGTTCACCCACGGCTAGTTCGCCCAGGGTCAGCTCGCCCATTGGCCAATTCGCCCAAGAGTCTACTCATCCAAGGGTCTATTCACCCAAAAAGTTTCACATTTTCTATTTTTTTTCAAAAATATTAATTGAAAATTTATTTATTTATTTATTTAATTTTCGTTGAGAAAAATTCATAAATCAGTTCGCCCACTGGTCAATTTGCCAAGACGGCGAATTATTAGTCGTCCGCCTCATAGCTTTTCGAGACAAAGGTATGGCTGGCTGATAACAGTTCGCCCGCCTTACACTTAAAACAAGAGTCGCCCGCCCATACGACATAAAAAGTTCTGCCAACTTTTAAAACAAAGGCTCTCGCCAGGTTCTCATAAAGTAGAACTCGCCACTTGGCTAGCACGAGTTTAAACTTAGAACAAAACTACTCGCCCGCCCTCAGTAGCTCGTTCATCAAAACAACATATGGCGATCTGTAGCTCGCCTGAAACCAAAACAATTTATCAACCAATGCATGTCAGAAATAAAACAATTTCTAATATTTTCTTAACATTTTTACTCCACAGGACATGCATTTGCATCACATACTACTTCCTTACCTCGTCTGATACAGCTTTGCCTCTCGCCCGCCTTCCTCAATTCCCGTCTGCAAGTAAAATTTTAATTTCATTAATATTTTCTTTTCTTAGCAATTTATTTCTAAAACTATTTTCAACCACTTTGGCGAGGTAACAGCTCGCCATTCGCCTAACATAGCTCGCTATCCATTAGCGGCTCATTAATGGGAGTTCGCCCAACATGGAAGCTAAACTCGCCATGCTTATCAATTCAATTCGCCATTCGTGGCTTTTCATTCATAAATGGCCTCGCCCGTGAATTGGATAATGCCTGGCCACCTCGCCCCCCCTTGAACAACACTTTGGCGAGTTCTCAATTACCTATTCGCCTCATTGGCGATCATTTGTCCTCGCCCTTACTTCCACCTTCTGATTATCCCATAGCTATTGGCGAACATGTTCTCGCCTAGTCATGTATTGCAGTGTACTCGCCTCACTCTTCGAGCGAATACTCCTTGCTCGCCTATTGTTTTTCTTATTCATTTCCATCTAATTTCTTTATATATTCAACAATATTCAACTACAACCAGGCTATATCTATGATTAAATATCAAGAGAACTATAAAAGCTATGAAACTCACCTTTACTGAGCTGCTCTTCCAACAACAGAATGCTTTCTTGCCTTTCTTAGCTTTACTTCTCTTGTTCCTTAGCTCTTCAACACTTTAGAAGGGTTTGGCTAACTAAAAGATGAAATTGTATGGCTCATTTATGAGAAAAAACGGAGGAATGAAAGATGAATTCGCAGAGAAACAGAATGGGTGAGAATGATTCTGAGGGAAATGAAGTTTGCTTCCATCGATCTTTCCTCATGAACTCTCCTTATATAGCCCAATATAACCTGTTAGAAGCAACCACCTGTTTCCTTATCCTGTTATCTGTTATCATTGCACGTCTTTCATGCAATTAAAACCCAGAGAATTTGGTGACAAAAGGAACGGCAGTAAGCTTCCCGTTGCAGTCCGTTTCTTCCTTGCTTTTTGACAAATTTCACTTGCCATTTATTGCTTAATCCCCTTGTCAGGAGAGGCAATTGGCGAGAAGTACTTTGCCGCCCCTTTCCTTGACTTTTCTCTTTTCTTTTCTTCCCTTCTCCACGCCAACATCTCTTCCAGCCAACGTTGATTGGCTAACATCTCATCCTTTTCTTCATTTTGTCCTATATTCATTACTCTTCTCATTTAATGCTTTCATACTTTTCTTAAATGATTAAATCCCATCTACTCTTTATACACCATATGTACATTATAACATAAAATAAAAAGTGGAAATTCACATTCAGTTATTCTTTGATTTTACTAAAATAATTCATTTCCACTGTCAAAAATGTACACATACGTTATACAGTATAATAAAATTCGGATTTTACAATATATAATATACTGGAACTTGGAAATTAAAAGTAAAATTTGTAAAATAAAAAGAAAAACAAAATTTAGAGAGTAAAATGATGATATTATAAATTTGGAATAAGAGAATTTAAGTGAATTTGAGAGAGTTTGAATGAGTATTGAGAGAGTATTAAGAGAATAAGAGTATATGAGTGTTTAGATTTGAGAGAAAATATGGAAGAAAATGTAAAGAAAAAGGAAAGAAAATGAATGGATATTTATAGAGAAAAATATAGAATTTAAAAAAAATTAAAAAATTCAAAAATATAGAGGGAGGGCAACGGCTAACATTGCAGCAACCTGCCACTGCATAGTGGCAACCTTTAATTTAAAAAAAAATTTGAACCGGACTTGTTCAAACCGGAACTGGTCTAGTTCGAATCGGGACCTACCAATCCTAGTCTTTAAATGGGTCGAGCCTTACCAGGCCCGGTTCTAAAAAAATTTGAACTTCGGTTATCGGGCTAGGTCGACCAGATCAGGTTCAGAGTTGGATCGGGCCAACCCGGCCCCGATAACCACCTCTATTTACCACCATCTGATTTATACTTAAATAAACTCATTTACACCCTATTGTTTGTTTTGAATATGGTAAATCTATAATATCCCAAGTATCATTTCTTATTAGTACATCTATTTTCAGCCTTCATTGCTTCTTTCCAGCAATCATGCTTAGTAGCTTGATTGTATATCTTTGGTTCATGGAGAGATGTTATTTGAATGGAGAATGCTTTATGCTTGACAGAACATTTATAATAAGACAAAAACTTTGAAAGTAGATGAGGTGTGCTGTGTATGTGTTTCTCATGATAAGGTTATGCTATTAGGTTACAAGGATAATCCTGTAAATATCTTGGAGCATGTTTTGTTCTTTGTGACTTCCTTGTATTAGAAGTATGAAAAGATGATTCATCTACATGAACTGATGTATTATCAATGTTATGAGGTAATGCAATATCCGTATGAGAATATTCATTAATGTCATTATTAGAACATGGAAATGAAACAGAATTTGAAATATCAATAGGGAAAAGAAACACAAAATCTGTGTTATTAAAGCATTCTTGATAAGAATTCTCAGTTTTGAAAGGAAATATATTCTCATAAAATTTGACATCCCTAGAAACAAAAATACTTTTAGTTTATAAGTCATATACCTTGTAACCTTTCTTTCCAGTCTCATATCCTATAAAAATGCATTTTCTATGGTACACGATTTATAAGATGTGCAGCATGTAAACCACACTTAGACTAGAAAATTTTTGGTAATCCAGCTTGAAATCTTAAAGCTCTTGCAACATTTAAAATATGCTGATGTTTCCTTTCTAATACACTATTATGCTGTGGAGTCTTTACACATGTTGTATGATGTACAATTCCTTTTGAAGCAAATAATGCAAGCGAATTAAATTCTTAACCATTATTTGTTCTTATGCATTTAATCTTTGTATTAAACTGAGTTTCAACAAAATTATAGAATTGTTCGATGATTGATTTTACTTCAGATTTTGTTTTCATGAGATATACCCAAGTTGATCTACTATAATCATCTACAATAGTTAGAAAGCAGTTATGACCACTTATAGATTTTATATGATATTGACCCCAAATATCCATATGTACAATATCAAAACAATTAAGAGTAATAGATGTACTAATGGGAAATAACTTTCTCTTTGTTTTGCATAATGGCATACATCACACACTCATGTTCTTTAGTAACAATTGATGAATCCAAAGTTTGTAAGGTCATATGTGGTATATAGGATGAAGATAAGATAGGATAATATAATATTATAGATAAGATAAGATTGGATTATATCATCCTATCTTATGTTTAGTGTGTACAAGGATTAAGAATAAGATAGGATAATTTTTTTATGTCTTTCACCATATTTGTTATGTGCAAAATTAAAAGTAGTATAACCAGATTTTTTTTAGTACTCTTTTTTTAAGGCAACATAATTTAAATTTATAAATTTTTTGTTACAAATATAAATAAAAAATTTAAAAAATTAAATATTATTTATAATATTATAATTAATAGTCAAATTTATTAGTTGATTTTTAATAAAATATTGCTTTTAAAAATTTATATTATGTTTTTCAAAAAAATTATTTTGTTAAGAAATGAATTTTTATAAAAAAATTTTAGCTGTACTTTTTCACCTTTTTTTCCTTCTTTCCTTTTTGTTTTTATATGATTTAAATTTAAAATAATTTTTTATTGTAAATTAAATATATTTATTTTTAGAAAATTAAGTTTTTTTAGGAAATAAGTTTATTTCTTTAATTTCCAAAAGACAATTCTTAAATATTTTTCTTTATTTTTATGGTTTCTTTATCTTCTTTCTTTTTTTGTCAATTAGAAGGGAATATAAAAAAATACAAGTTAAATTTAATAATTGAAATTTTATTAATTAACAATATATAATTTCTAAAAATTTTATGGTTAATAGTTTTTTTCTTTCTTTTTTTTTGACAGTAAAAAAGAAAAAAATTAAGAAAGAAAAAAATAAAAATTTAAATGTAAGAAAAAACTAGTTAAAAATATATTTTATAATAATTTTTATCTTTGAGAATTTATTTTCTAAAAAATAATTTAAAAATTTTAATTATTTCCAAAAATAATTTTTAAAAAAATTTGTTCAAGAAAATATTATTTTATCAAAATTATAGTTTTTCTTGAATAAATTCAAGAAAAAAAAGAAAGAAAAAGAAGTAAAAAATGAAAAGAAGGAAAAATTTTGGATTAATTAATTAATTAAACAAATTTCCTTGTTATTTTATTAAATGTTGAAGTTAATTTTTTGAGTAGTACATTTTCATTAGAAGTTACAATCATAATTAGCATATTACATTCCATGAACAGGTAGCTCTGGAAATCACATTACTCAAACTAGGTAAACTAGTAAACAATTATAACAAACTAAACAAACTAGTAAATAACTAGACTAACTCAAGCTCACACTTGATGAGACTTGAACCTGAGACCTCAAAGTCTTAGGGCCTCCTCCTTTCCACTAAGCCAAGGCCTCATTAGCATGTTTAAGTTAATTTTTAAATATAAAATTAGGAATAAAATAAATAAAATATGAGTATTTATTTCTAATCCCACAGGATTAAAAATAATCCTTACCTTTTAGAGAGGATTGAATCATCCTATACTAGGAGGATGACTAGTCCTCTTTGCAATCCAATCCTCCTTTTAATGTGTGCACCAAACATAAGATAGGATGATTATCATCCTATTCTATCCATCATCCTATGAGCCAAACATGACCTAATATCTTTATTCTAGAATGTGAAGCATGTCCTAGGCGATAATGCCATATATCAATCGAACTAGGTGTGTTAACAGAACACTTATTAGAATATAAAGGAGAAACTTTGAAGTGACTCTGTCTTTTTGAAACATGATCGACTAGTTGATAGAAGCCAAGTGTTTGTTTACCCAAACCAATCATCTTCCAACAAGCTATGTCCTGCACAATGCAAAATTTAGATTGAAAAATTACTAGGCAATTAAATGTTTTCAATAGCTGACTTACTGATATCATATTAAAAGAAAATGCTGGTACATATAAAGCATTTATGAGTATCAAGGAAGAAGAAAGTTTCACATTACCAATATGCGTCATTGGCACATGATTTCCATTTGGGAGTTTAACTATAGTATTAGCAACAAATTTATATGCTTGAAAATAATCAAGTGACTAAATAATATGATCAGTTGCCCCATTATCAAAGATCCTAGCTGAATCACAACAAGGTTTATTAGTTGTGCAAGTGGCAATTTGAATACCTTTACTGTTTGGCAATATTTGAATACCTTCATTGTTAGGCAGGGGTGAATGTAGCATTAATTGACTTATCTTGATATTCTGGTGCTGCTGATGTTGATTTATTGAGTTTGATCATTTCCAGTATTTTGTTATATTATTCTTGAGTAAAAAAAAAACCCTACTGCTGCTTCATTTTCTTGAACCTCATTATCTTCAAATGAACTTTCAACATGATTGATTCTTTCAGTGTTCTTGATCTTCTGCTTATAACCTAGAGGAAATCCACGCTTCCTGTAACATTTGTCTACTGTGTGTCCTTGAAATCCACAAAATCTACATGTTGGCCTTTTTGATTTTGAATACATCTGTCTTCTAAAACTAGGCTGCTGCTAATTAACAGAAACTTGTTGATTGTAGTTGGCTGCAACTACTTTTGTGTTGAAAGCACTGGCTGTCTGAACAGAAGAAGAAAGAACAGAATTGTTGTGTCCTTCTTGTCTTTCTTGCTCTTTATCATGCTGGTTAATGAAACAATTGCCTTATTTAAACAATGTGCAACGCACTTATTTATGTCGCTGACTTAGGTTGCATGATTTGCCAAGTCTTTGTGGTTATTGCGGAGATCCATTAGTGAGAAGTTGTGATTTCGACACCATGTTGACCATGGACGGAGTCTCACAGCTGATAGGCTCAATTTCACTTTCACTCTCTTCTGGCAAACCAGATTTTAATACTACATGAGGATAAGAGAGCTTTGGTATGTCTTACTAAGTTAAAAGAATCAGCTTCGTTGAAGCAAAGAGAATGTACGAAATGCTTTACCAACGGCTTTAATAGTTGAAGAGGTTCAAAACCAGAACTTTAAGGAGACAAATTGAGATTTGTTAGGCAAGTATACTGTCCATCCTATTCTGCATTTGGTTATTAAAGAGAAATTCAGGGTTGAAATTGCAGAATAGGAACATTAAATTCGGTTTTGGATAAAAGAAAAGGAATCTGAATAAAATCATTTGATGAGGAATAAAGAATAGCAGAGAAAAATTGTTTTAAAAAGCCTGTTCTACGAGTTATGAATTAATAGAATTCAATTTTACAAATTTTTGTGATTTTTTGTAATTTTAATGCCCTCCAACTGTCTTTGAAGGCTAAAAGTAAAAATGCACTTACAGTTGATGTCACTGAGAATAGAATTACAAATCAATTCCCTTAGACGGGATAGGAAGGGGTGATTAGAATTTTCTATGGTTTACTATTCTATCATGTTTCCAAATTTTTCTACCCTTTGTTTTTTTTTTCCTCTACTCAGTTTATCACTCACGGCATAAATTACAATTTTCATGCAGTAAAACCACTATGCGTTAATCCAGATTTAAATTTATTTTGTTTGTATACTGACTTGCTCTTAAAGTTCCACTGATAGCTCAATGTGTTCAACAGGTGAGAATTCATACAAGAATTTGGAATCGCTCTCATTTGGGAGTTTTGATGGTACTCATTTCTACATGTTTGACGCTCATGTTATGCCATTTGAATGTAGTTGTTAATTTTTAATATTAGATAATATTCTTTTAAAATATTTATTATTAATTCATGCTAATAAAATTTAATCCGAGCAAAGCTGGGTAATTTTTCTAGTTTATATTGTTATTATATTTTTCTAATTTTTAGTTTAAGTGTTGGGTTAGTAATTGATTTTAAATTAAATATTTTTAGTTAGGATTGAATTTTAATTTTAAGTAACTTTCATTTTATGTTTTTTACTTTTTATTCTAATTTAATTTTCATGTTTTTTAACATTATTTTCAAATTTTATTTTAAGCTTTATTTCAATTATTTTAGTTATTAGTTAATTTAAGAAATTTTAAAGTTGTTTAAATAAGCCTAGGGTGACACAATTTTAGTACTTAGTTAAGACAAATCTAAATAATCTTTGTGGAAATGATACTCTACTCATCTCTCTATTACTTGTCGCGTGCACTTGTGGTATAGGTTTAGACGCAACAAGTTTTTGGCATTATTGCCAGAGATCATATTAGGTTATTCTTAGTTAATATTAATACCAATTATACCTAGCTTTAGTGCAAACCCTTTATTAAAAAAAAATTTCTTTCTTCCTCTAACATTCTTACCGTACACACTCATCTTATACGGTACCCCTATAGATTCCACCAAGAACAAGTCAACCGAATCAAGTATGAGAGCACCTCAATAATAAGGATGAAAAGATAAGTAGATAGGGGATCTCCCTGTCTCAAACGTCTCAACAAAGGCCTTCTGTCTCTTACCGTTAAGAATAATGGAAAATTGAGTGGTATTAACACATTCCATAATTATTTAAATAGAAAACTTACAAAAACCCATCTTTAAAAGAAATTTCTCCAAGAACATCCAATCCACTCTATCATAGATCTTACTAAGTTGTAATTTTATAACCATGACTCCCTTCAAGTCGTTTCTCCTTTTATGAAAAGGCTCATGAGCAACAAAAATATTATCTTGAATTTGTCTACCCAGATGAAAAGCAGATTGGGATAGGGACACCATATTAGGTAGAAAGTGCTTCATTCGTTTGAAAGAATTTTGGATATAACCTTATAAAGGAAATTGCACAAACCTATTGGCCTATAATGAGAAATCATCTGTGTGCAAGCTTTTACGAGCTCTATAGTAGAGCATACTCAGAATTTGGAGAAAATTTTACTTGGACGAAATACGACTTCATCATAGGTATTGCGCTTATACATCTTTGTACGTTGCAATTAAGTAGTATATTCGCTGACTTCAAATCCTTATTGCAATTTTTTTTGTCCTTTGTAGGTTTTTTTGGTTCGCAACCTTTAAGGCCCATGTCTAGATTCAAAATACAAAGGAAGTAGTTTCTCGTGGTTAAGAAACATGGAAATGATGGAAATGTAATCTTTCTCGTACTTTTAAGCAGCACCATAAACACTTGTATGTCAAAATGAGAGTTTTCACTAATGAACATGACATGGCTTTCTGTCAGAGTATAATATGATCATACTAACTAACTCCAGAGCCTGATTTTGAGATGAAAGTTTTGTTTGAATCGATTTCATGGACAGTTGCTTTCATTATTGCTAGAAGATGTGTTTGATAGAGTAAATGAGTGTAAGGCTCGGGTACCTAAGGGTACCAGGATTCGAGCCTCAGTTAAAAACGCGCATAAGGGATTATGTCCTGAGTTCTTCAAGCTCCTTGGGATAAAGCCGTGAGGTGGGCGATCGCCAAAGCTGATAATACGTAATTGAGTGTGGGCGACCACCTACTTCACATGTCAAGATAAACCTGGGGCAAGGGTGCCTAGGGGATGCTCGCTGACGGCCAAGGAATAGGTGAGGTCTTGACAAACTCCACCATAATTCTTCTATAACTAAGATCCAAAGCTTGCTGATGGGGTTTACTAGGAGACTAGGCTAGGGCTCCATTACTAGAGTTGAAGTGTTTGCTTTTGGCAAGCTTACAGCTAGCTTTGGATCTTGGTTATAGAAGAATTATGGTGGAGTCTATCAAGACCCCGCCCGTTCCTTGGCCGTTGGCGAGCATCCCCTAGGTGCCCTCGCCCTAGGTTTATCTTGACACGTGAAGTAGGCGGTCGCCCACCTCACGGCTTTATCCCAAAGGGCCTGAAGAACTCAGGACATAATCCCTTGAGCGCGTTTTTCACTGAGGCTCGAACCCTGGTACCCTTAGGGCCTTACACTTATATTACCATGGTAATATGAGTGTAAGGCCCTAAGGGTACCAGGGTTCCAACCTCAGTGAAAAACGCGCTCAAGGGATTATGTCCTGAGTTCTTTAGGCCCTTTGGGATAAAGTCATGAGGTGGGCGACCACCAAAGCGGACAATACGTAATTGAGTGTGGGCGACCGCCTACTTCACGTGTCAAGATAAACTTGGGGCGAGGGCACCTAGGGGATGCTCGCCGACGGCCAAGGAACGGGCGGGGTCTTAACAGACTCGACCATAATTCTTCTATAACCAAGATCCAAAGCTAGCTGTAAGCCTGTCAAAATTGCAAACACTTTAGCTCTAGTAATGAAGCCCCAACCTAGTCTCCAAGTAAACCCCATCAGCCATCATCCCCGTTCATCTCTCAATAAACCGTCAGCCGCCGATTGCCCAAGATTGGTTTGCACGGAAGCATCAACATTTAGCTTAATGAAACCATGAGATGGATGTTGCCAGCAGATTTCTCGAACAATCTTCATTGGTTTCTCGACCTATAAACTGTCATGCTACATTAAATCCTTCACATATTTAGTAATTAAAGAAACCCCATTTTTAGGCCAAGAAATCCTTGTTTCAAACAAAGATTTGTTGCGCCATTTCCATAACATCCGACATGTATAAGCAAACAATACCGCCCATCTTATGCCCCCTTCAATTGTATTACCAATTGAATTAAGATTAAAGGTTAACCAATCCTTGAGTTGTTAATTATAAAAATTGCTATTGATTGGACCTTTAATCCAAGTAGCCCATATATTATGAGAAGCAGCACAATCCTAAAGAGCATGTAGTATATCTTCATCTTCAACTCCACACCTAGGACAGGAGCTATCTACAACTATTTTTCGCTTCAGACAAGCCACCTTTGTTAATAATCTGTCATGTGCAACAATCCATAGGAAAGATTTAACTCTTGGCAAAACATTAAGTTGCCAAATTCCTTTCTAGGGAAAGTTTACATAATAGTCACCCAGAATTAGTTCATAGGTTGGGTTTGCCAAGTAGACATTACGGAAGAATTCAATTACTAGATTTCTCAACTCACCTTGATCAGTACACCAACTACCATCCTCTCTTTTTAAAGCTAGAATTTGATTTCGATTTCATCTAATAATCGTAGTAGTGTGAAAAACTTAGTGTTTCGATCCCCACATTGGACCCATTTCGATCATGACTTTTGAAACTAGTTAATCTCCTCTTGTCGAAGAACTTTATCATACTCTGCAGATAGTTCTTTCTCCAGTTTAAATAAAAAAGGACTTGGACTGCGTTCTAAAGCTCTTTGAACTCCCGCTAATCTGGCAAGCAGATGCCTCTTTCACTTGAAACATTACCCAACACACTAGAATTCCAATCCTTGACAACTTTCTGAAATTGCACCAAATTTTCGTGAAGCGCATCATGTTTCCACTAATCTTTAATTAAATTCTCAAAAGATTCGTGTGATTGCCACATAGCTTCAAAACAAAAGGGTCGTAGCGCTCGATTTCCATGTAAAAATCCATGCAATTTTAATAACAATGGGCAGTGATCTCCATAAGTTCTGGGAAGGTTGGCCACCACTGCTTCAAGAAAGGAAAGTCGCCAATGAACATTACAAACAACTTGGTCTAATTTTTTGTTAATCAATCCACTCATGAGTCTTTTATTGGACCATGTGTATTTGCGGCCAACAGCCTCAATATCCATTAGAGCTCTTCTAGTCAATACTTCATTAAATTGCTCCATTCTAGTAAAACTCTCTTGGACACCACCTTGCTTCTCAGACATTGATAAAACTTGATAAAAGTCACCCATGAGGGCCTAAGGAAATGAGTCCCATGAATCAAAATTCTGCAAATGATCCCAAAACAATCTTCATCCAGAGTAAATCGAGCTAGCATAAACAGCTGTGAAGAACCAACGGTTGCCGTTATTTCCAGTAATAGCTACTAAAATAAATTGGTCACATTGCCCATACACCTTCACTTTTCCTGTACTTTCATTCCATAATAACCAAATTCCCCCCGAGAACCCCATTGCATCAACCTTAACAGAATTTTCAAAACGCAACCTTCTAATAGCCCGATCAGCTAGTACCACTAATCCTTGGTTCAGCCAAGACTAGCATGTCGAGATTATGTAGTCTAATCAACTCCTTAACTTGTCTTCTAAAGTCATCATTTCCTGCACCCCTGCAATTCTAGTACACTACAGACATAGATAATATTGTATTAAGGAAACATCCCACGAAAAATTCAAAGAATATACATGTGATTTGGTGTTGCGACATCATGATGTACAAGCACATCATCTTCATTATGACCTGCGTTTTCATTAACATTGCCATTAATGGCAGTTGAGTTTGTTTTCATTTCATCCAAAGGACTAATCCTTGAAGGTGGATTTGGTTGTGGTAATATCAGTGGGCTACTATCCAAATTTATGTGTTTTGGATTGAAACCCAATTGGGCCAATACTAGATTGGCCTGATCTTTCAATCCCACTTTCTTATTTTTTGCTAGCAAAGATCCAGAGTCAAGCCCAGTAACAGTCCCATTTGATGATGATCCGGCCTGGAACACAAATTGCTTGCTTCCCTCCTTCACCTCATTAATAACCTTTGCTGAAATATGGAAACCCCTCCTATTACATCTGATTGCACATTCTTGTCTTTCCTTTTCTGAGCTGTATTCCAGCTATCTTTAGATTTACTAGTCCCTTTAGTCAGAGTTGACTTAACAGATTTCCCCTTTATACCATTCATAACTTTGCCCGAGATGTTATCCTTGAAAGACTCCTTTGCTTCTTTTGTTGCCAAATTAGCAAACCTATTCCCCTGAATTCTCATGGAATCACTTTTCCTTTTCTAGTATCTTCCCTGCGAGTAGGCTGCCTGTTTCTCCTACGCACTAGCATCCAAGGTCCAAAGTTCGTTCCCGATCTGTTGGCATTTTCCTGGACATCCTCCTTGGCTGTTTCATCATTAGGACACTTCGGTGCTTTCACAATTGAAGGACATGAATCCAAACGATGTCCAAACTTACCACAATGAAAGCATATCAAATGAAGTCCTTCGAACTCCACCAGTTGAATATGTTTCCCAATATGAATCATTGACACCAATGGTTTTGTCAAATCAATTTCCACACACATTCTCGCAAATTTGCCTCGAAGAGATTTTTCAGTATTCCTGTCAATTTTTATAACTCTTCCCACACATGCACCCATTTTGTACAGGGCTATTGGATTGTAATATTCCAAAGGTAATCCTAAGAATCGAATCCAAGCGATCACTTTTGAGATCTCATCTTTTGCAGGGTTGAAATTAGGAGTCCATTAACGAACTGTTAAATAATGGCCTCCAATTATCCATGGACCACCTTCAAGCACCTTCAAATAATCTTCCTTTTTCTCAAATTTGAAGAGAAAATAGTCATGACCCACATCTACCAGTTTGAATCTTCCTGTCAGTTGCCATAGCTCTTTGATTGTGGTTGAGAGTGTCTGGTATCCTAACACTTTCCCCAACAGTTTAACAATAATGGTCTTCAGCCATGGTCTTCGCATCTGTGCTTACTCCAATCATCCCATTTATCTGGCGTTGCAGTTCTGTCACTCGTCAACATATCTCTCTCTATATGACGATTTCGTCATCTCTTCCTTATCCAATCCATTTTTTCCTAAAGAGATCCCGGTATCCATTTGGTTTTCTTCATCAGAAACTTCTTCAGACACTCCTCTACCACGCTTAAACTTTTTCTTTGTCCTTGTTTTGTCACTTTCACTGGTTGGGTTTGGTGAAGGGGACGCTTGAGAACTTGCATGAGGAATGGAAACAGTTGAAAGAGTTTGCGCTGCCATTATAGACTCACCCTGCAACCTCTCTTGCCTTGCTAACTGTAGTGCAGCGTAAATATATTATTGGTTATTATACACATTTACATTTTTATTAGCCACTTCAGTTGTGTAAAGAGCCCTACTTCCGATATTTACATTCTAAATTTGGATGTACTAATAAAACGAGTTTGACCTATCACTAGAAATAAGCGATAAATAGAAATGAAGATCTGTTCAACCATTAGATGTATCCCTTTTTCCTCTTTTGTAGTCCCGAATTAGGCTTTCCCTCTCCCAAGGTGTTGCAGAAAGTACCCACCTACTGAACTCTACCACTTGCATGCCCTTGAACCGTGCAACGCAACCATATTGGATCTTTTTCCATTCACTGGTTGAGACAACATTTTCCGCATTACCTGATTTCTTCTTCCATGAAGCATTTGCATATCTTCTCAGGTTATCATCCTCAGTATCTGTAATTTTCTGTTGAACACCAGGTCTACCGTTGACAATGTCTTCATTACGATGGGCATATAAGACACCTGAAGATAAAGAGAATGAGATTTCAAGTGTAAGTTGCTTTAAGAGCTCTCTCTCTCCACCATTTTTTAATATCCGAGTTGATGCCATATCCATGTGATATACAGATATTCAAATATTATCTTGTCCTATGAGAAGCTTCTTTCAACTAACATATGTTATAGCACATTTAGTTTTTAACATGTAGAAACCAACACAGAACAGAATGCCAAAATTGCATGTTAGCTCAAAGCAAAATCTAATTATAACTAAACCCATTTCCTTTTCTTCCCTGTTCCATGAGAAAAGAATGATAAAACAACCCACAAAAAATGATCAAATATGAATCTAACTTTAGGCCGTTGACTAAATGGAAACAGAAACAGTGGGAAAAACACAAAAGTAAAATGAACGTACCCAAGTCTTCAAGGACTGGTTCATCAGTAGCAGCCCTCTCTATGGCCCTGGGATGCAAGTTCTTGGACACTGCAGAAAATATTTCACCTCCTTCAGACGGAATAGAAAAGGCCCCTAGATTTGTCAATTCCTGCTTATTATCACTATGTTGTTCTGCATGCTGTTGCCCTTGATTTTCATGTAATTCAAAAATTTCACTTGTAAAAAGTTTATCTGAAAGATTGCGAAACAGATTGCAGATTCCAAAAAGCTCACCCTGAAATTCCTTGCAGTCCTAAAATGAAAATACATATCAGATGGAATCTGGGAAGCTCTAACTCAAGAAGGATGACTGAGACCACTTTACATCTCAAATCCAGCCAAAAGTTCAATATATGCTTCAATAGTTTATCAAATGGTTTTAATGATGAGGTAACTTTGCAACAGCGTAAGGGTAGACCTAAAATTTAGTCAAATTAGGGAGATTAGTTCAGCCACACAAAAAAACCATATCTATACCTGCACACCTTCGAAGTATCTTTTTTCCATTTTCCCAGAGACAGCAATGTTCGATAGCTGCTGTTTATACACCTGACGTGAATATACAAGTTCTTCAAGGGAACCAGCTGCAAGAAGGCGGAAAACCACAACATGGCGCCTCTGCCCAAAACGAAATGATCTGTCCTGGGCTTGTAAATCTAGGGCTGGGTTCCAAGTTGGATCAAATATAACCACACGATTAGCACTTACAAGATTCAATCCAAGCCCACCAGCTCGGGTTGATATAAGGAACACCTGAAACCAAGAGAAAGAAACAAAATGAAATGAAAATTCAAACAACAAGCCTACTATACTTGTATCAAGTTAAGTGGACAACTACTTGTTTGCTTGGACTTGAGTTAAACTCATCCACAAGAGATTGGCGCACGTTGGTCGGAGTAGATCCATCAAGTCTTGAAAAGCAATAACCTTTTCGTATGAGAAACTTTTCCAATATATCAAGCATCCTGAATATTGTTGTTTAATGCAATGAGCAAAAAAGGAAAAGACTGGTACAAGCAACTGGATAGAAGCATATAATAAGTGTCAACTTTATGAACAAGTCTTTCTACGAAATAGTGAACTTGTACCACCAAAAATTAAAAAAAAATCTTTTTTGTATACTTGATTGAAATGACAAGAAGCTTAGCTTATCATAAAACCTATCCTTTTAGCCTATTGCTCATTAAAGATTAAATTATTTTAAATAGAAATCTAGATTCAGATGGGAGTTTCCAGCCTCAACAAATTTTCACAACATTTGCACGTGAAACAATTTTGACTAGTGATCATTCAATTTAAAAGGGAAACAAGGAGCAAAGAAAAATTATTTTCCTTGTACTGAAATGGAAAAATGTTGTCTTTATTACTTCCTGCTCAAGAAAAAAATATGGAGTGAAAAAAATTATCTTCAGGACATAGAGAACTTGAAGGGCCTTCATCAGTATATTAATATAATAATTTTGCCTAATCTTAAAATATTCACATTTTCTTGAATTTGGTTAACATATTGAGCAAAATGCAAGACGTGGCCATAGAGGTCCAAATGTCATGGTCTTGTAATTTGAGAATTTGAAACTTGGAAAATACCAAAGCAGTTAAGTATGAAATAAAATTACCTGACAGAGTAGCTAAAAAGAAGGATTTTGTCACCCTTCAAAGCCCAAGAGGACATTAACTTTTCCAAGGCCCTCATCTTGCCACAATGTCTAGTATCACTTAAACCCATAAAGCTCTCACTAAAGGCAATCCCTCCCACCAAATCAGTATCTGGACCCAGGACAGCAGAGGCAAATTCTGCATCTTTCCTTTGTTTATCTGGTTCATCCCTAGGATTAGGCTTAATAAGCTCCAAGTGATTGCTTATCTACAGTAAAAATCCAAAGGTAAGCACAACGGATTCAGAACCATGCAACAATACTCATGTTCAAAATTTATGCAAAAAACCATGCTCTCTGAATCTGAAGCCAATGCAATAATAGGGATGGCTTATTGCAGACAGATTCCACAAGGTGCCTATAAAAGAGAAAAATTCCTAGTCTAATACATAGATTTGATAGAATTTGAGGGAGAATGCATCTGTTAAATAGAGCTGGTACAATTTTTTTAGTCAAACAGTTCCCCAATTGCACTGATGTATCAGCAAAAAAACTTTGAATGGTCTTCATAAGCCATAAGAGTCTACAAATATATACCTCAATGATAACATATCTTTCCACCTTTCAGCAATGTTCAATGTTTCCTATGTTGAACTGATAATTGACAAAATTAAATATCCATCCTACTTGGCACCTTGATCCTTATGCCATGTCTCGTAACAAGATAATAAGGTTTGGTTCTACCTCTTAATTCAGAAAAATTATCAGTTAGTTACAAACATTTGTCCAAGTCTAAATGTAGCAGATGTTCTCTTCTCAAACAATTTTGTAGGAGACTTTTCTAGAGTGCCTAAATGAACCAAAAGGTTTTCATTTAAGAATAAAAATTGAAAAAAAAAATGATTGACCTGTTGCAGCTTGACAAGGCAAGGAAGGACAAGGCAGAAAGGACATGAATCACAACCTTCTGGATTATCACTGTGAAGGTAAGGCCACACGATTCCATCAGGCACAATCCTTTTACAACATTCCACTTGGGTAAGAGGGCTTCCACAGCTACACCGCAGGTCCTTGTTTATGAGACATTGGACATCTGGCAGCTGCAACATTCTCCTATACACCCTTTTTTGCAATTCACTCATGGCGCAAAACACAACATTATCTTCCTTTCCCAACATAAGATGTCCAATAGTCTCCTCTTTTGTCCTTCTTAGCATATATTTACGAAGAACTGCTACCAGGTGCTGTTTACGCTCTCCGGCAACCCGAACAAATCTTTCAGGAGCAGTTGACCTCTGGCCATGCTTGAGAGGTTCATCATAAAACTCCCGAAAATGTTCCCTTGTTCCCAGGCATCCAGGAGCAGCCCAATTAAAAAGGTTGAAGAGTTCCATAATTTTGTTCTGCATGATGGTTCCAGTAAGACCAATACGTCTACAAGTTTTAATTTCTAAACATGCTGTATAGAGTTTTGATTTTTCATTTTTTAAACGGTGTGCTTCATCAACGATCACAATCTCCCATTTGATCTCTAACAAAATGCCATGAATTCTGAAAGCGTCAAAACTGGCAACCAAAACCTCAACTCCATTGGCTTGTAGCTTCTCAAGAATTAACTCACGGCTTGAACCATGGTAAACGGAAACACTAAAGGTCGCCCATCTAGAGAATTCACACTCCCAATTATGGATAATAGAAGTGGGACAGATTATTAATACAGGGCCTTTTGGTCCAACCTGTTTTTCCTTTAATGTTTTGGACTCACCATATTCCTCGTCTTTTCTATATACAGCAGCGAGAAATGCTATTGTCTGGATTGTCTTGCCTAGTCCCCTGCATTAGTTATTTAGAAAAGTGGAAAATACACTATTATTCATTTTGAAAAAAGGTGCTCCTAAAGAAATGCACACTATATAAGGCTCATCTAAAACCATTCACTTGGACTTAAAGAAGTAAAAATAAAATAAAATTAAAATGGAAAGAAAACAACAAAAAAACCCTTGTGGGGGAAAATAAAAACAATGCTATCATTTAGAAATTAAGGACCCTGATGTGATCATCAAGTGTTCTAAGTTCCCACTCAGCCACATGTTTATTTCTTGGTTCTTGCTACCATCCACGTTCATTACATAGGCACAAGCAGATCACTTTAACATAGTATGTCATAATTGTAAGAATACTGCACAGATGAGAATTTAAAACTGACATAAAACAAGATCATGGAACAGATATTGGATTCCATTATAGAAGCTAGGAGCTACGGATGGTCTATGAAAACCACTCCTGTTTGTTAAAAAGTAAAAGCATTGGGGTCATGAACAAACCAATAACAAGTTTTCTGTGAAAACGACTAAATATACAATTCGATAATAACATAAAGAAAGAGTGATATAAAAAAAAAACGTTGGTGTAAGTAAGGTACTCACATATCATCACCAAGAACGCCCCCATGGTTGTTTTTGTATAACATGTATAAAAATTTGACACCTTCTCTCTGATGGGCAAGCAACTGACAATTAATAGATGCAGGCACCTGTCACAAAAAAAAAGTATAATAATAGATCATTTAACCGAGAAATTAATCCGTAAATTACAGCAACAAATCTAAAAATAGAATCAAATGATAACAAAAAAGACATTAAATTATAAAATAATGACCTGTACAACTGGATATTCTCCATCAGAAGATAATACAAATGGTTCGTAAGGGCCTGTCTCCTCAAATAGAACGCGACCAAATTCGGGTCTCCCAAATCCTTTAACTTCTTCCTCCTGTTCATCATCATCTTCTTCTTCTTGATTGTCACCACTGTTTAGGACTTGGTTTTGTGTGAATTGAGGATTTTGGAGATGAGGTTCTAGTGTTGGAGGGAAATAATGTTGTTCAAGGCGTTGAAGCTGCTGTGAAAGCGAGGATTTGGGGGGTTTCCGCTGGATCATTAACATTGGTTCAGGCTCTTCTTGGGTTAAAGAAGATTGGGAAAATGATGATGAAAAAGAAGGGTTTTTGCAGGGTTTTATTGTTTCTTTAAAAGTGCGTAATAATGACATGACGAATTTTTTTGAGAATCGATTTTTTCCAGATCTTCAATTTTTTTTTGAAACTGAAATATTGCATTCATGTCATTAATGAACAAGAGAAATAATGGGTCACAATTCTTCTATTGAGCAAATGGCAGAAGACAATGTTTGATGATTTTGATTCTCTACTCACGTTACACTAAAAACTCTAAACTACCAACTTGATACGTGGTGCAGTAGAATAAGGGAGAATTTGGGGAAGAAGAAGAAGATTCAAGAAGAATACAGAAAGGGAAAGAGATTTCTTAACAAAATGTAGAGAAAGGAGAATGATAATATTTATTTCATGCCTCATCTATCGACAACTCGTGAATGTAACCGATTGTTGGCCGACATTAATAAGGCCAACTAACCAAAGCTATACAGAGTCCAACATAGCACTCTAACTGCTTGGGCCAATGACAGCTTACTTACAAGCATCATACCAAAGGCAAATAAGAAAATTCTGAAGGTACTTTCTAGGTAGTGCAAAATTGGCATAGATGCAATCAATCAGCAACGAATAACGAGGACAGATTTAAAAGTGCTGTTGCCTTACAACAATAAATTTATATATGTTGTAAAAATCTCGATTTTTGTGTTAAGTGTTTGTTAAAAATTTTACAAAAAAAAAATATAGAAGAGACGTAGAGATTTATTTTTATGCACGTATTTCGATGCTTAAATAAAAAAAGTAAAAATTAATTAAAAACTAACGATCATTTATTCTGTAATTATCTTTGGTCCTTTATTCGAATTTGAATAATTTTTCTAAACTTATTAATTGAGATCCAGGCACGTATTTAGGCCTAACTTTATTGGGCCAATAACTTGTGGGTTTCATTAGTCCCTTACTCAAGTGAGAGGAGAGTGTTTCATGTGGTGTAGAAGAAGTGGCTTCTGCGGCAAACTTAGCTGGAGTGTCTCCCACGTGGGACCCATGCGGCAATATCGTGCGAAAGAGTCTCCGGCGCGACAGTGTGAGTGTGTGGGGGATCTTTTGCAGCATGGGAGTCTCCCGTATGGCAGTGTGCTCACAGAAGTGTCTTAAGCGGCAATGGGTTTGCACGAGGGCCCTACAGCATTGTGTGTGCGAGAGTCTCTCGTGCAACAGTGATTCTGCAGTGGGGGACTTCCTGTGCGGTAATGTGTGCGGGTTTTTTTTAGCATAAATTACTTAGTGCATGTCTAATTTTGTCTTCTTATTTAAGACCAACATCAGCCTATATCAATTACTCTCTACTCTTTCATGGGTCCCAACACTTAAAAGAGTATAAGAACATATTTTTACAAATTGTTCAAAGCAGAAATCAATCCTCATGGGATTTTTTCTCTTTTTTTGGTTGAAGATTGACCAATTACATTGAATCTCCTCCATGACTACCTTTGCTACCACTATATATATGGAGGTAAGCTCTTCACTCTCCCGCACATTCTTTGAACCCATTCTAAGTTTACATCGAGTTCGTACTGGATTTACACTGAACTTGCACTCGGTTTACACTGGGTTTACACTAAGTTCACACTGAATTTACTCTCGATTTATATTGAATTTTCATTAAGTTTGACTGGGTTCACACTGGGTTTATACCGGGTTTACACTAACTCTTTTGCATTTAGTAAGCCATTTTTGCCACTTCATCCTACCTGTCTATGGTGCATACCTAGTTATATTATATGCCAGTACACATTTTTTTGAGTTAATGTCTAGTTAACGTGGTGGCAAAGGCCCTCAGATACATAATTCTTGTCTTCACATGTCTGACTTAAATGAGATCCAAGAGAAATATACCTTTCCTGATGGGTATTTTTATAGACTTCCTTATCAATACGTAGTGCCTCCATTAGGTGTCTCTAGTGGTGTAGCTATTCGTAAAGCGTATCTAGAGTATGGGTTTCGCTTTCCGATCCCTAGCTTTGGAGTTGAGTTTCTCAATGACCAAAAAATTACTCCTGGCCAACTCCATCTGCATGGATGGGCTCAACTAATTGGTTTACATATCCATTGTTGTTATAGGGGCATCGCACCTTCATTACCCTTAATGAGTGCTTTTCTTACGGTACGAAATATCCTGGGGACGTCAATGTATTGTATTCAAAAAGTTTCTTCTAATAGGTTATTTATGGAGCTTCTTGGCAAGCATTACCTATTCGAATCGAAGTGGTTAGTAGTCGACATCTCAGACAATTTAAGGATACTAACTTGATGGTCTCTTAGGGAAATCTATTAAAGATTTAAAAATCGATACCTTAAACAAAAGATATTAAGAGCTTATCAATCAACTGTATGTCAAAGAGTGGATAGACTTAGAAAGTTTCGTCACTGATGAGAATTTAGCCTTAACTGGCTAAGGCGTCTCAAATGTTCCCACTCATATTCCTGATTCTGAACTAGTTTATTTGCACGATCCTACTATAGGGTCATCCAATGGGATTGCACACTTTTCTTCTGTAGCAACTGAAGACTCCGATGAGGAAAATGACTGGAGCCAATGAGAGGGATTTGAACCCCTTTCGTCCTTCCTACAGAGGAGTCTTTAGCAAATATAGAGGACCTTCAGGAGTTTCTAAATTCTCCTGATGGTAACGTTTATTTGTTTGTAATTACTTTATTTTCATTTGAATAAATTATTACTTATTGTACATGTTTTCTTATGCAGGTATGAATTCAATTCAATTGCAAAAGCGTAAGAAGAGGGCTTGCAAAAGCGCTTGTGCTAATGCTTTTAAAACTCGTGATAACACATCTACAGTTCCTATCTAGGATTCAAGCCACAAGATGCATATTCGCTCTGAGGTTTTCATCCCAGAGCATAGACGAACCCTTACTCCTCCAATGCCTTCACATCTCTCCCCTTTTGGAGAATCAAGCACCTCTCGCTCCCCTCGCCATGGAAAAGGTAAATCTCTTTCACGAGAACGACCATCGTTAACCCCACAGGAACAGGCCAATTTTGAAGCATATCAAAACCAAAATTAGGCGACATGTAATTGGACGAAGCCTGCCAAGAATGATCGATGTACGCTTTACGTCAAGTCGACTATGCGGGATAAGCCTACTCTTCCTCCTATTGCTGACCTCAACACTACTCGTTACAAGGTAGATGGAGGAAAGGTTGTCATGGGGAATGAGTTCAGGTTTTTTCTTGGAGTGAATGATAACGATTGTATAGATGATCTCGGGGTCGCCTCTTATATTAGGTATGCTTCCATCCTTCCCCGAATGAGGCTACGTTTTTCTCTAATCTTTTCGATTGAGAGAATAATTTTGATATTGCAGTTATGAAGGTAATCCTTTTGACTTTTTCATTTTGGAAAATTTTTTTAATTGCGAATTCTAACATGGGTCATTCATTTGCAGTTTGCTTAGTAGGTCAATACTACCAATTTCTAAAACAGAACTTTTAGAAAGGAAGATACAAGGGAAATCAACCAATTACGCCAGGAGGTCATTGATTTGTAGTCGGACAGGTAATAGATAAGCCCCTTAAGAGATCGAATAGAAGAGCTTAAACAATCATATGAGGAGCTAAAAAACGAGTGTCAAGATCTTAGAGAAGAGGTTAAAAGAGAGAAGGCTAAGAGTGTGTCTTTAGAAGAGTAACATACATCTGACTTGAAAAATCTTCGAATTGAACATGATACCCTCTTATCTAATCATGGAGCTTTAGCATACCAAAATCAGCTTTTAAAATCCAAAATCTCAGATCCAAAAAATCAGTTGCAACGTGCTTAAGTCTTGAAACTAAAAACCAAATACGTACTGATGCAGTAAGGAAGTACTAACTTTCAGAGGATTGCCATGATCGAAAGGCAGCATTTTTAGATGTTTATGTAAAATACAGTTTCTATCTGCGCGTGCTCATGGTTAGAACAGGTACATCGTCTAGGTGAATCTTTTCTCAAGCTTCAATATTCGAGGGAAGTAAAGGATTATATTCCTCTAAATTGGACGGTATATGAGCTAGATTCTAAAGGTTTAGAAGCTTGTCTTGAGAAGGATGCCTATGATGACTTGGAGAACTTTATTGGTCCGTGGACTCCTTGTCAAATTCCTGGAGTGATTGGCACTTTAAATGATTTAGATGGAGGTGTCTTGGATACCATAGGTGCTCCTGCTTTTAAATTTCCACCTCTAGAGATTGATTCTGCCGTTAGTGCTTCTTATCCTTCTGCCACAGATCCTATGATAGATTAGCTTCATCTTTTTCTTTATTAGGATGATGTTTTAGGATGAAATGCCATTTTATGTTTGTGAAATTTCAATACTGTTTAAGTTTTTTAACTCTTAAGCTTTTGAACCCTTAAATTTTCAGCACTTGTGAATGTATTTTTGAACTCCTAAATTTTTAGTACTTTGAATGTATCGTTTCATGTCTTTAAATGTTTTGTTTAATGTTGGCTATCTTGTGTGCTCCCCAGTTCTTTTCGAATGAATCAGATCATTTGTAAAGAACTTCTCTTTAGCATTTATTATACATTTGTTTGATATTTAACATATGTTGTTTATAAGTAAAATTCTCGTATAGATGACTTTTATCGCTCACTTTTCGCTTCAAGTCTCTTTTTTTCTTTAAACATGACTTAGATCACACATTTTTCGCTTCAAGTTCATGTATAGTCTACCGTGCACATTTTTCGGTTCAAGTTCATGTATAGTCTACCTTGCACATTTTTCGCTTCGGGCTTTTCTTTCATGACTTACATCGCGCATTTTTTGCTTCAAGTTCATGTATAGCATACCTCGCGCATTTTTCACTTCAGGCTTTTCTTTCATGACTTACATTGTGCATTTTTCGCTTCTAGTTCATGTATAGCCTGCCTCGTGCATTTTTCACTTCAAGTTCATGTATAGCCTACCTCGTGCATTTTTCGCTTTAGGCTTTTATAGAAATTTTTAGCATTTATGTCATAAAGCATATAATTGCAAAAGATAAAAAAGAATAATCAGGAAGACTTCTTATTTCATTTCATAAGAATAATTCGAATAAGGATAAAGATTAGAAATGCTTTAAAACAACATATCTACTGTAAATACAATTTCAAATAACTAATGTTCCAAGTCTTCTCAATTCTTTTTCCCCATAAAGTTTCTAGAGTGCAATTGCTAGGTCCAATCATTTTTCTATTCCAATAAGGACCCTCCCAATTAGCTTTGAATTTCCTGTCGTCTTTTAGGGCATTTGTTATATAGGACTTTCTGAGCACCAGATCCCCTTCTTGTAACATCCAGTTTCTAACTCTGCTGTTGTAATGTCATGCAATTCTCTGCTGGTAGGCAGCGAGGTGGATTGCAACCATATCTCTCTTTTCATCCACCAAGTCAAGATTTTCTCATAGCCCTTGGAGAGACTGCTCCGATCTCTATAGGTATGAGAGCTTCAGCTCCATAAACCAAACTAAAAGGCATTTTTCTAGTTGACACTTGACTAGTAGTTCTGTAAGCCCATAAAACACTTGGTAGTTCATCAACCTAAGCTCTTTTTACCTTATCCAACCAAGTTTTCAGGCCCTACAAAATAGTTCAATTGTTGACTTCTGCTTGCCCATTAGCTTATGGGTATGAAACTGATGAGACTCGCAACTGAATGTTCAACCTTTTATAGAAGTCTCAGAATGCGTCACAATCAAATTACTTTCCATGATCTGCATTCAATACCCATGGTATTCAAGATTTGCAAATGATGCATTTCTAGACCATAGCTTCAACTTTTTTATCAGTGATGGTGGCCAAGGTTTCTGCTTCAATCCACTTGGAGAAATAATCAGTGGTAGAAAAGTACATTGTATTGTTGTTACAGGGGCTATTGTTATTGGAGAGAATCTCTAACACTTATCACACTTTCGAACTTTTTTTGTGGTGTCCTGCTTCATTGTAGGCCAATAAAACCCAGCACGAAGTACTTTTGCGGTTAGTGCTCGAGCCCACAAATGCTCTATGAAATTCCTTCGTGTACTTTAGCCAAAGTATAATTGGCTTGTTTAGGTCTGAGGCTTTTTAGCAATGGTAGTGTAAACCCTCTTTTATATAGCTCCTCATTGAAAATTGTGAATTTAGCACTTCTGATCTTCATTTGTCGAGCTGCTTCCTTATCTTCTTGAAGAATGCCATCCAACAAATATGATTTAATCTGTGTTCTCCAATCATCGTCGATCTCAACTTCACATATTTCATCTCCTTCACTACTTGGCCTTTCTCGCTTTTCCACTCTCATCATCCTTCCTATAGTCTCTTTAGCCGAAGCTAGCTTTGACAGTGAGTCTGCATGAGTATTTTCAGACCTATTGATTTGAATCAACTGAAAATCTTCAAACGCTCGTGCCAATGATATGACTTTTTGTTGATAGGAAATCAAGGCCAACTCTCGCGTCTTGTACTAATTGTTAAACTGGTTAACCACTAATTGGGAATCACTATGCACCAAACGTTTTTTGAGCTTGCAACTTCCTAGCCGATTCCGTGCTCACTATCAAGGCTTCATACTCAGCAATGTTATTTGAACTTGGAAAACCAAATCATAAGGAGTATTCCAAAACTTCTCCTTTTGGCAAGATCAATATTATGCCAGCTCCACTCTCGTTAATACTTGAAGCTCCATCTACAAACAACTTCCAACATCCTTTTTCCCCTCTTATGTATCCTTATGACCAGTACATTCAACTATGAAGTCAGCTAAGGTTTAGCCCTTTATTGCTTGCCTTGGCTGGAAAGTAATGCCATATTTCCCTAGCTCAATTACCCACTTTATCAATCTTCTAGAATGTTTTGATTTTTGTAGTATCTATCTTAGTGGTTGATCAGTTAAGACTGTGATAAAGTGTGCTTGGAAGTAAGGGCGTAGCTTACGAGAAGCCATCACCAGTGCTAAGGTGACCCTCTCTGCTTTCGGGTATCTGGTTTTTGCATCTAGAAGCACTTTACTTACATAGTAGATTGGATGATCTGCATTTCCATCCCTTTTTAGCAACACAGCACTGATGGCTTGATTACCTACCTCAAGATACATATAAAGTTGCTCCCCAGTGTATGGTATTGACAATAAATGAAGTTCTTTGAGATATTCCTTTAAATTGTTGAAAGCCTCTTGACATTTGTTAGTCCATTGAAACTTCTTTCCACCACAGATAGCCTTGAAGAATGGTATGCTTCTTTTTGCAGATTTCGACAAAAAATGATCAAGTGTAGCAGTCCTTCTTGTCAACCTTTGCACTTCTTGTCAACCTTTGCACTTCTCACACTACGGTGGGAGGCTTCATGTCCAAGATAGCTTGAACCTTCTCTGGGTTAGCTTCTATTCCCCTATTCGTGATCATGAAACCCAAAAATTTTCCCAATTTTACTCCAAATGAACATTTGTTGGGATTCAATCTCATGTTCAACCTCCTCAAAACTTCAAACACTTTGACAATTGTTAGGCATGAGACTTCCCCTGCTTACTTTTGACAATTATATCATCCACATAAGCTTCCATCATATTACCCAACAGATCCTCAAAGACTTTGTTCACCATTCATTGATAGGTAGCACCAGCGTTTTTTAGGTTGAAAGGCATCGCCCATTAAAAGTATGTCCCGTTGTCAATGATGAAAAATGTTTTCTCCTCATCTTCAGGATTCATCATGATTTGATGATGTCTAGAGAAAGCATAGAGAAAACTGAGGATTTCATATCTTGATGTCTCATCTACCAATTTATCAATTCGCGGCAGAGGGTACGACTCCTTCGGGCATGCCTTATTTAAATTGGTGAAGTCTGCACACATTCTCCACTTCCCATTAGACTTCTTCACCATCACAACATTAGCAAGCTATTTGGGATACTAGACTTCCTAAATAAATCCTACTTTCAACAGCTTCTCAATCTTTTCATTAATCACTTGTTGCCCTTTTGGGGTGAAGTTTCTCCTCTTATGCTTAATCGGCTTCACTTTTGGAAAAACATTTAACTTTTGACAAATCACTTCTAAGTCAATTCCTAGCATATCAATGGGGGTCCAAGAAAAAAATGTCAAAATTCTTTCGAAGACATTCTGTGATTTCTTCCTTTGCCTTTTCTTCAAATTCACCTCCTACAAACACCTTCTTGTCTTCATCATTCTTTAGTAACTTCACAGCTTCAATATCTTCAATAGGCTTTGGCTTAAGGGGATCAGCAATGGTAAGGGTTTCCTTCCTCTGAATACCCTTATAGGTGGTGGACGAGAAATGACATGTTCTTCCCCTTTTCTGACCTCCTCTGACTTGACCTACCTTATTAGGAGTGGGGCACTTCATCAACAAATAGCATGAGGAGATCACTGCTGTCATGTCATTCAGCAATGGACGCACCACATAATTAGACTTTACAACCATAAACAACACTTATCGTGTCACACTTTTAGGACTTTCTCCTAGGGAAACATGTAGTTGTATGGACCTAGCCACATTTACTTTCTCCCTTGCGAATCCATACAATGGTGTTATAACAGGTTTCAATTTGTCTTCTGTAATGTTCATCTTCTCAAAGCAATTCCAATAAATAAGGTTCACTAAACTTCCATTATCTCTCAGAATTTTGCTGACTAGGTGCTTAACTACCACAACGGATATTATCATTGGATCATTATGGGGAATTATCACATCTCCTTTGTTAGCAAGAGTAAACGCGATTGGTTCCTCATCCTTCTTTTCCTCCATCATCGAGTTCACCTAATATGCTTAGCGAGCATAGGTCTTTTGCAAGGAAGTTGAGCTTTTAGCCATCGAATCTCCTCCTGAGATAACATTAATGGCTGAGCCTGTAGGCTCATTGTCTTCATGTAGCCCCCTCTTTTGTCTATGCCTCCATCTCTTTTATTGTTATCATATTGCCTATTCTGCGCCATATTACCCTTGCAATCTCGTAGGAAGTAGTAGACCCCTTCATTTCTCCAAATATAACGACCTATCTTTTCTTCCCAAGCTAATTTCTCAAGCTGGTTCATGAGCTCTCTACACTTTTTAATTGAATGTCCGTTTGTTGTGTAGAAGTCACAATAGGATTCGGCATCCCTCTTTAGACTTCTTGCCACATTTTTAGGGAAATGTAGCATTCTCGTTCCCTCAATAGCTACGAGTATTATGACCTTAGCTCGCTAAGCCGAGTATAGTTATCATACTTGAACTTTGCAGTTTTATTAGGCTTATAAATTTTGGTAGTGTTTTTCTCACTAGATTCTCTCTCTTGCTTCCTTCCTTCTCTTGAATTATGCAGCAGGATCATTTTCATTGCTTCCTCTTGAGTAGTGTTCTTACTAGCCCTAGAAAACAACTCTGAAAGTGTTGTTGGTTGGTCTAGGGAGAGTGATTCCTGTAACTTCTCAAATCTAGTCCCCTTTAACATAGCAGCTACTACAACGCCAGCGTGCAAGTCTTGAACCTCTAAAGTGGCATCACGGAATCGATCCATATAACTTTTCAAAGATTCTTTCCTACCCTGTTTAAGGGTCAACAGGTATGTTGCTTCCTTCTTTCTCTAACTGTTAATTACGAATGCCTTTAAAAATTCGCTATATAACTGGTCAAACAAAGAAATGGACCCTTCCTTCAAACTATTGAACCATTTCATTGCATGACCAGTTAAAGTAAGAGAAAATGCCCTACACATAATCTCATCCTTCCAGTCATGGATGAGCATTAATGACTCGTAGTTTTGTATATGATCATACAGATCTGTCTTTCTAGTGTAAGTTGTCATCTGAGGCATCTTAAACTTACGGGGCAAGGGCCTGTCCATGATTGAGGCACTAAATGGAACCCATTTTCTATAACTGTCCTCAATTGTAACGAGTTTCTTCTCTTTCAGAATCTTTTCAACTATCTTCTTAACATTATCTATATCTTGAGTTATGAAAGCAGACTGATTTCTCACTCTACAGGAATCTACTTGGTCTACAACTCTTTTTCCCTTATTACAAGCAAATGGTGCCGGTTTATTTCACTCTAGCTTGTCTATCCTCCTTAATCTCCACATCAAGATTTCAGGTTGAGTCTGCTTTCGAATCTGAAATCTTGACCGCCTAGCATCGGTAGCCTGATGTGCCTTTTCATTTGGGCTTATCATTCTAGCATTTCCCATACCAGTCTTTGCATGTTGGTCCCTCCAGTCTAGTTCGTAGTACACAAGTCTACCCCAGACCAGTCTAGCACATGGTCTCTCTCGAACCAATTGGATGCACTGTCTCCCCCAGACCAATCAGGTGCACAATCTCCCCTAGACCAGTCTGGTGCATGGTCTCCCCTAGACCAGTCTGAGGAATGATTTCCCCTAGACCAGTCTGGTGCACAGTCTCTCCCGGACTAATTTGGCGCATAGTCTTACCTAGACCAGTCTAGCATCGAGAATCTACTTCGTTAATTTGTTACAATTGACCTTTTCTGGCAAGATTCTAAATAGCCGATGACAAACTCATTTATGGAAGTGATTCTTTGAAAAAATCCACCAAGACCTTCAATGCATTAGTGGTTTCTTCGTTTCTTTACCTCAAAGCTTCAAACTCTGCTCTGGGGACCGTGTTCGTATGTTCAGTTGCTGGCATCTGGGTTTCTTGATGTGTTTGACTATCAAGAGAGTTAGTTGAACCTTTTGCCTCATTCACTTCCCTTGCTGCTGATTGTGTTCTTACCATCTTTCGCAATAAAGCTTTTCGTATCAGATTCCCATAGATGGAGCCAATTTTTGTTGCTTATTTACAACAGTAAATTTATATGTCATAAGAATTTTGATCTTCGTTTCCATGTACACGCCAAAAACTTTACAGAAAGAGAAAAAATCAGAGAGATGTAAGGATTTATCCTTGCGTGTGCACTCCAATGCTTAAGTCAAAAGTTGAGCAGTCTTAGTTAGAAAAAAATATAAATTAATTGAAAACTAATGATAATCTGACTTGTTATTTATAGAGGTGATTGGCTTGGGCTGTAATTACCTTTTTGTCCTTTATTTGAATTTGAATAATTCTTCTAAACTCATTAATTGAGGTCTAAGCAAGCATTTGGGCCGAACTTTATTGGGCTAGTAACTCGTGGGCTTCATTAATCCCTTACTCAAGTGAGAGGAGAGTGCTTCATGTGATGTGGAAGAAGTGGCTTGTGCGACAGACTTTGTTGGAGTGTCTCCCCATACGGGACCCACGTGGCAGTATGGACGTGGTAGTGTCATGTGATAGAGTCTCCCTCCCAGCAATGTGACCGCACGGGGGATCTTTTGCCTTACAGCAGTCTCTCGGGCAGCAGTGTGCTCGCAAGAGTCTCTAGCAGGGCAGTGGGTCCGCACGGGAACCCTTGTGGCAGTGTGGGTGTGGGAGTCTCTCACGAGTCAGTGTGCACGTAGGAGTCTCTCGCAAGGCAGTGCATTCGCAGCAGGGGACTTCTGGTGCGACAGTGTGTGCGGGTTTTTTTTTTTAGCATAAATTACTTAGTGCATGTCTAATTTTATCTTTTACTCAAGACCAACATAAGCCTATATCAAAAAGCAATGTGTCAAATAAGAAACAACAAATTGAAATAACTCATAATTATCTCCTGCATAGATTGCCTCAATAGAAACTTCCTTTACTCCTAATCTTGAATCCTCTGGCAACTCAAACTGTATGGGGAAATTTTGATCAAACATGTAGTATAAGCTAATGCACTCAACATACAATATATTCGTAGATTTTCACCATATATATATATTCATAGATCCAACAAAACTCAGATTAGCACACCCTATTTTCTTACGGCACTAATAGACAAATGTGCTTGTAAGCATTCATTTGTAATACAATAGCATCACTAATGAAATGATCTACCTACTTTATAGATATCCATAAATACAAGTGAATACTTAATATTTCAGTTTGGCAAATTTTTAAATGTTAAACCATAGAGTTTCCGAGCTGACATCCATATAAGAGGAAATATTCTTCCTCGCATATGCTTTGCCCTTCCATCTGTCATGTTCCCTCGAATTCTTGCGTGAAGAATGTGTTGCTTGCCCCTGCAAACATTTTGAACATAAATACAGACCTCAAGCTTTCTATCCCAGGCTTGATTTACCATCACCTAGAATACAAGTGCAAAATTGATTTACAAGATGCAAAGGGCTGTGAATGACTATTTTCATAAGGTAGTTCCCCTTAAAAAAGGGGAATCTTAAGCTTGCACATAGATTTGGATCATTGACACACCAAACATTTTATGTTACAAAGGGCTCTGAGAGTAGTATTTATGGAAATAACTCATGCGAAACAACTTATAAGAAAGTAACTCAGGATGACAAACCCATCTAGATTAAACATACATTCCTTTGGTTTCTGAACTGCATGCTATAAGTTAATTTTACACCAACAGCTCGGCAACTTTCAAAGAAATAGTAAAAAAAAAATGTGGGATTGCTGGTCCGAGATTAAGGTTCTTTGTATCTCTCAACACATCCTACACAACTAGAAATGTTGGAGACTGTATATATGTGACTGTGAAGAGTTTTAAGAAGCTTCAAAACATGGTGTTTTTTTATTTATGATGATGCAAGAAAATAATTTTGAAGGCAGTAGTAAATCAGTGAAGTATAGTCTTGAGATTACAAAGATGTATAGTGTTGGGATTACAAATGAAGCAAGGAAAGGAAGAAGCATAGAGGAAGCAAGATTCATAAAACAAGGCAAATATAAATGAATGCAATCCCACATTGCAAACCTAGAGGAAAACAAATGCTATAAAATAAGCCCGTATGCAGTGCTAGCCCAAAGTACCAAATGAAATAAGACTAGCTGTTGGTGTTAGGGCCTGTTAGAGAAGCATATTTCTTGTGGGCCGTGATGGTTCACCTAAATATTTCAGTTAGCTCCATCAAGAAGGCCCAAAATCAGATTCATATTAGGCCCAAGGTTTTGGGCAAGCTCAACATTAGAATCATGGCAAGCCCAAGAATGCTCAAAGTAAGAATAATGCCAAATCCAAGAAACCAGAGGGGCTCAAAGAATCAATCCAAACTAGGAGTGTAATTGAATCGAGATGATCCAGTACCAAACTAGGAGTGTAATTGAATCGAGATGATCCAGTACTATGCTCGAGCTCGGCTTGAATCAAAAACTCGAAACTCCGACTCGAGCTCAATCGAACTTCGTTTTTGAAGCTTAAGCTTGGCTCGCAAGATACTCAATCTACACGAAACTATGAAGACTGCAAATTTTCTATATTGAGTTTGTATATAAACGAAGAAATTAAATAAACCAAGCATTGAGAGTGTTTTGAAATTCTGTATTATCTTAAGTAATGAAATCAAAAGGTGGAGTTAGTGCATTTAACAATAAATGATTAATATATATATATATATATATATATATAGGATTTATATAAATCTGTTCATAATATATTAATTTATATTAGTTTATATTAATCCAAAAAAAATAGATAAATTGTACAATAGTAAACAAGCTAGTGAATATATATTATATATTGTATGAGAAATATAATATATAAAGTATAAATAATAATAATAATAAGAATAATAATAATTATTATATGTACCGATTGGCTTCCAAAGGAAGCCAACCGGCTTCACCTGCTCCCACTTACGTTAGTAGGAGCAAGAAATTAAATGAAAATGGCAGAGGACTCACGTCCTCTGTCAAATGAAAAAAAAGGGAAGAAATAGAAGAGAAAGAAACTAGAAGGAGGCGAGAGAGTGAAGAGAAAGATTAAAGGAAAAGGAAGCAAGAAATGGTCGAGGAGAAAGAGTGAAGAAACAGACACGCGAGAGAGGAAATAAAGGTGTGAAATGTTGAATCGGAACAGAACTGAGGGAGAAGGAAACCAGGCTGAAACAGTGGCGTGAAGGCATTAAAACTGGGTGTTTCTGGTGGCTGTTAAAGGGTTCACGACAGGAGTTCTAGATGGTGGTAGTGGCTACATTTTGGCTCAAAGCAAGGTATTCTCTTTGTAGGCAGATCTGGTAGTAAAAGAGTGAACCAAACCTGTAAACAGTTGCCGTTTTTAAAGAAAGAAAAGAAACGATCTGAAAACTTAAGCCAAGAGAGGGAGAGCAAAGCACGGCTAAGAGAAGGAAAATAGGAAGAGAGAATAGAGAGCAGAAAGGAGGAACTTGCTGCAGCAACTAAGGAAAGGAGAGCTGAAACCAAGGGAAGAAGGAACTAAAGAAAAACAACTGGAGTTGCTGCACTGTGAGGAAGAAACCAACTGAAGAAGGAATGTTGATCTTGAAGTAGAAATCGGCAATAAAGGAGGGGTTACAGGTGCTACTTTTGGGTGCATGAACAAGAAAGAAAATAGCAGCTACAAAGGGTTTCCATTGCCGAAAGAAGAACCAAAATAGGTTGAGGAGGAATTGATGTGAGGCTGAGGAAGAAGAGGACTAAAACACAGCAGTTCACGTGAGGTAAAAAGACTCAAACACAACAAGAAAACGTGACCTTGTAGGGGTGTTTTGGTTGACTTTAATGTTGTCAAGTGGTTTATTTTGACTAAGGTCTTTGCTGGTGTTAAGGCTGAAATGTAGTTGAAGGAGGGGCTGACCTGTGCGTGAAAAATAGAGAAAGGAAAGCTGATGTTGACAACAGAAATTAGAAGCAGAAGGATCCATTTTTTTTAAGCTGCTGTAAGTGACTTTCTCAATGGCTGAAATGCTGAATTGAAGGTTGGGAAACAAAGGTAGTGACACGTGAAAACAAGGTCGTTCGGTTGCTTAGGAACAACCAGAAAAGCAGAGCACTAGGAGGCTACAATAAGGGTGAACCGAGGCAAGGCTGAAGTAGAAACGATAGCCTTTTTGGTCCCAAACCAGGAGCTGATCTTCCTAGCCATTTTTGGTTAGATATAGGCTGTATCGAGACTGATATTTGAAGCTGTGGTCAATGGCCTTTGTAAGGGCTATAAATCGAGAGGTGTTCAAAGGATAAGAAATGTTAATTATTTGATATTAATATGCATATACATATATTCCTTAGGACAGTGAAATGTGAGAATTATGGCTTTGATATGATATGTGAGAGGAATAAGAAAAATATACTATGAAATTTCATGATTAAAGAAATTATTGAATAGGTTATGGTGGTAAAGCATTGAGTTCAACGCAGTATATTATGTATAATGTGATCATGGAATTGACTTCACGATATGAAAATGAGAATGGCGATATGATCAAGTACGATTAATGTCACATGGCTTAATTTAATAAATTATAAGTTCTCATTACAATAATATGTGTTAAGTCAAGAGTGATGAAGGAAAGTTGTGATTGTTTGAGATTAATATATATATTGTTAGTATGATAATGGGGAATTTTAGTATAGGATTTTTAATGGATATTTCGAGGAAAAAGTGGAGATATGGAATGCTAGCTAAGAGAAAATTTTCAAGAATAAGGAATTATACTTTAATATGTGTGTGTATGCACATACCATCAGTGCGACAATAAAGAATTAATTTTGAGATAAAAAGTGAACTTGGTTAATCGTGGTTCTAAAATGTTTTTAGTAAGTGATTTAGTATAATGAAAACATGTTATTGAGACGATATATGAATTGGTTTGTAGTGAATGTGGAACAATATTAGAGCGTGATTTTTGGTTTGGACGCTCAAGGAGATATTTGCTAAAGTCTCGAGGTAAGTGGGTTAAGTAACGTATGTTAGCATCATCTCGTAGAATGATTTTAAATTCCAGTTTATTTCAGTTTATTATTACGTTAAGAAAATACAAAAGTTATGACTGTACAATAAGGTATACTTGGTTTACAAATTTGGTTTATGTTTGGACTGGACAAAAAATTCATTTCCTGCCTTATGTGTTGTGACCAGCCAAATGTGCACGTTGGATTAACCGAATTGATGCATATGTGCATTCTCATATTGCATATTTTAAGATGATCTATTTAATGTCTATATTTTGACGAATTGCATCATGTTTTCAATTGTAAAGTTTTGGTTTGAGCTACCCCTTTGAAATAAATCGAAACCTTCGTATATTTGGAACTCAAATTTGATTTAATAAGTGATTTGAAATTCGTGGAAGCCAAGTGCTACACAAGGAAATTGTTTTCAAACTGTTTTTGAGTGCAGGCATGTCCTATGACCTTCGGGTCATTTCTAGCCTATCGAGCTTAGCTCTAGGCCTTATTGCCCGTCTATCGAGCTTTGTGCTCTAGACTATTGTATTGTACCTATCGAGCCTAGTGCTCTAGGTAGATTGTTACTTGTCTGGAAAACCAGCAGGCAAGTTCCAGCTCTCGACTGATCAACGAGACTGGATATTGTTCTATGGCCATAGATTTAGTGTTGCTTGCTACACCATTCCATCGCTAGCTAGGATGGATATCGATTGATTGAGGATCATTGCCTAAACTCTACATACTACTGTTTTATCATTGATATCGATTGCAGTGAATTGAGGCTTACGCCTAAAGTGAAAAGTGAACGATTTGAAATTGTTTTAAGAGATTTAAGGCTTATGCCTAAAAGTGACAAATGATCGATTTGAGATCAATTTTAGTGAATTGAGGCTTACGCCTAAAGTGAAAAGTAATCGATTTGAAATTGTTTTAAGTGATTTAAGGCTTACGCCTAAAGTGATAAGTGATCGTTTTTGAAATCATTTTCAGTGAATTAAGGCTATACGCCTAATGTTTATTGATTATCATTTTGTGAACTAATTAATTTATAAAAAAATGCTTAGTTATTTATCTTAAATGAATATATAGCAATTAATTTATCAAAATTCATTGTTACTGATTTAAAATAAATACACAGTAATTGATTTACATATGTGCATAGTCATTGATTTTAAAAGAAGTGTTTAGTAATTGATTTATCGAAGTGCATAATGTGTTGGCTTTATCGAAGTGTATATTGATCGTTTTATCGAAGTGCATATTGATTTACATAGTAATTGATTTATCGAAATGTATAGTGTTTTGAATTTAACCGAAATGCATAGTGGATTGATTTTATCGAAATGCATAATAAATTTGATTTAAATAAAGTGCATAATGAGAGTGTTTTGAATTGAAGTGCATGAAGAAAGTGTTTTGACTTAATACCATGCTTAGACACCAAGCTTACTTATTACTTCAGCATTGTTTTCTACATATGCATGTAGATCGACATGAGTCTAACGTGCATTTACTTAAACTACTTACTGAGCTGTGGTTTTGCTCACCCCTTTCTAACAACATCGTTGATCATGCGAGCTAGACTCCACACTTGGAGTTTTGGTACAAGGTCTTAAGGACGATCTAAATTAGCAACACTAGTTTGAGTCCTCCGAGTGCTGTTTTTGTTACGCTTGAGGTATAAAAATGGTCATTCTGTTTATCATGTATGACATTTTAAATGCATAGTACATGCTTGTGGAATTATTTTAGGATGTAACTTAGGATCGTTCTAGATTATTATAGATTAATATGATTATCGAGTGCGATTCGAGAAATGATTGATATAAAACAATTATGAGCTTGTGAAATGCTAATATATGTAAACGATGATTTTTGGAAGTATGTGTAGCATATGGTGCTACAGACTGTCAATTTTGGAATTGAAATCTATTGTGGGGAATGTTTAATATTTTGCAGGTTATTTACTGGGAAAATTGATTTTATATAAGAGGGAGTTTTCGACTTTTTTTTTAGCCAGGTTCAATATTGAGTTAAAGTATCAAATAAGTTGATTGCCTTAGGAGTTAACAAATTAAATGGTGGAGATAAAGTTAAATCGAATTGAGAAATGTAAAACTAGTTAAGAAGAGACATTGACACTGAATACAAACCTTAAAGTGAAAAGAAAAATTTAGTTCGTAAATTTGGGAAGACGGTATAAGTGTGATTGATAAGTGTATGTCGCGGCCTTCGGGTCATGACGGAAGCTCAGCTCGTAGGCTTGAGTTTGATTCCATAAATTCAATTTGATTTATCATTTTTCAAGCAACATTCAAATACATCTTAAAAATAAAAAAATTAATATTATTTAAACCAAATAAAAGTAATCACAACTTAAAAAACAACTTAAAATTAAACTCAAAATTAATATTAGGTAAACACTTAATCTTGCTAAACCCCATCAAGCAATTCAACAAACTAAACAATTAACAAATCAATATTAAACCACTAGACCATGAAGCTATTACATTACATAGTAAACAATTAATAAATCAGCCACTTCTGCAATAATAGTCCATTTTTGTTACTTCTTCCTGAAGATCGTTGCAACTGTTTTGTAGTAATCATCTCCTTGTCATGATTATAAGAGATAACAGCAACTATAAAACATGTTAATAACATCTCAAATGCCATAAACAGTTTCATGTATCAACATGTCAACCATTATATAGCTCACAATATTATCAAAGTGGCATAAACATCATGACATTTAAGCTCAACAAAAAACCTATATCACATCATGGATTCAAATTGCCAAACCTTTAACAACAATACAAAAATCTTTAACTTAAACAGTATAAACAACTCAAAGCATTATCAAATTTCTAAAGGCCATAAACACATTCAAGAAGGAATAGGGACATGGGCTTTGTTTGGGACATTGAGATTTAAGAGACAAACCTTAGCTGATGAGTTGGTTCTGTTTGGCTCAAAACCTTTGCTATTATGTTGTGTCTTGTCGTTAGCTAAGACAAGGAGTAAGCAACATACTTAAGGAGGCTGTTATCAAGGACTAAATTAAAAGGCTGATGAAAGATCAGAGTTTGGAAACTTTTGATGAAGGAAGAATGAATCACTAATCGAAATTGATGGAAGATTTGGTGGGTACAAGGTAGGAGAGAAGTTGAAAATCAGTTTAGGCTGTTAGGGTTTAGAAAATAGAAACGATAATGGAAGATTGAGAGTTAGACTGTCGCTTGTCAAAATCAATGGGATATTTTGATGAGCAACGTCGCTTGGGGGTATGGTTAGGGTTTTAGAAAATTGAAACGAGATGAAGATTGAGAGAGATTGTTGTTGATCGAAATCAATGGAGGATTTCGATGAGCAACGCCATTAGGGTGTATACAGGTAAGTGGCAACGGAAGAGAGAAACTAAGATGAGAATGACAGGGCTAGGGTTAGGGATTAGAAAGTAGGAAATAAATTAAAGGGCTTTTTTGGTAATATCACATGTCTAAAAGGTTAACTATGTAATTTAATAAATAAATATTAAAATATTTATTAATAATAAAAAAGCTAGACAAGGCTCACGAGTCATTTGAGTTGAATATTTAATTACTCGAATTCGGCTGGCTTAATTTTCGAGTAGTTCGAACTTGAGCTCGGCTAAAAAATGAACAAGTCAAACTCGAATAATCGTTGAGTTGAGCTCGAGTAGCTCACAAGTAGCTTGACTTATTTACACTCATAATCCAAACCAAGATATCGTATGGTTTAATTATGAACAATACAAAACAAGCCGAGTATGCATAAGGACAAAAACAAACTGGTGAAAATTAGGCCGGTTGACTGGAGAAAATACAAATGAATCGGTCAACTTAAAGTCGGTTTGACCAAGAGCAATTCAAACGAATTGATATATTTGCCAACGCTCAGACTATATGTGGTTTAGCTGAACCAGTATACATACGAACGATTTTGCCAGAGCGCGTGGATATACGCTCTACAGTGGTTTCCGCACGTGAAGAGACGTGTTGAAAGCGTAAATAGCATGAATCCAAGCGCTAAATTGTGATTATGCACAGAGATTTTCTTATTATGTCAAATTGTTAAAGTTATTTTTCTATATTATTTATATATAATGCACTGACAGTTTATAATTTTTATACACTGTCAGTTAACCATAATATAACACATCATATGCAAGTCCTTAAAAATAAATATTAATAAAATTTTTAAATTTATTTTTAAAGGCCTACACACATTTAGATTTTGGTCATTAATGATGTGTCATCCTACAATTAAGTGAAAGTGCATAGAAATTATGCACTGTTAGTGCATCATATATAATATTTATTTATTTTAAAGTTTATTATTGTGAATTATTTATTTTTAATTTATTCTCTACACTATTTAAATTTAACTTTAAATATGGATTATTTATTTTTAGTTATTTTCTAAAATTATTTTTATTTTTTATTTTTTGAAATAATTTATTTTTGAATTTATTTTCTAAATTATTTCACTTTGTATTTATTTTTTGAATTATATATTTTAAAATATATTTTATTATTAATATTTTCCTTTTTTATATTTTATTAATTTATTTATAATTTTTTGATTAAAAATAAGTATTTGAAATATTTTAATTTTAATAGTTATGTGTTTAATTAGAAAATATATTTATATACGTGTGTGTTAAAATATATATTTGGGTTGTGAGTATTTTATGAAAATATTTTAAGCAAAAAAATAAATTTATTTTCTAAAAAACAAACATTTATATTACCAAATATTGATATAGTTAACTTAGATGAAAATGAATAAATATTCTACATATTTTTTAAGTAATTAAATTTATTTAAAAATATTTTAATAAATTACATATTGAGAATGATAATTTAGAAAGCCCTTGAAAAATAGTTATTATGTTTTATTTCAAACTAAATTAGTCTTCATATGAAAAATAAAGAATTTACATGTATTTACTTAAATATAAATTAAATGTTAATGCCTTATTTAAGAATAAAAAACAATTAAGTATCCAATTAGCTAGTTTAAATGTCGTGTATACTGTATACCAATAACATGTATCATCGAAGCATTGTTTCCGGGAAAAAAATGACGGTAATCAGGGTCTCTTCGACAAGTCCATGTAAAAAGTTGAAGTAACTATGAAGAGATCGATCATCTGCTCAATAGCTAAAAGAACCGACCAATGAAATTGAAAGGGGAAGCTAACACTTGGACGTGACAATGATAACTTGTCAATAAAGAAACGGTCATGTTTTTCACTGATTGACAGTGTAAGATGGCTTGGTGTAACTTAAAGATGTATTGAACAGCGAAAAACAAGCTTGCATGAAATAGTAGGCTACATAAACTAGGCTTCTTCGATGGGAGTTCGCATGGTCTATCTGAACTAGGGTTTCCAACCATTGTCCTTGCGATGGAATTCAGCATTTTTCCAGCCTGCCTCATCCGTCCTCACAAAGACACGTGGTTGCCTCATGGGAAAAGTTATTTTCCAATCTGGATGCTTGATCAGATAGTTCCACACCCTGAACAGAAAACAGGTGCAATATCATCTAGAATAACTCATTTACTAGCATGAGAAGACTATCAAGCCATCCCATAACATGATTTTCTAGTTGATTATCAATCCAACACAGAGGTGCGATATCATTATCACACAGAGAACTTTATGTTGTCATGGATTGCACATGCCGGAAGGTTATATCTTTTATCTTGCCTAAGTTCCAGTTTGTGAATGGTTAAAATTTTGGATTACTGAGGTCATAAATTGTTCAACATTACCTGGCATCCAAAATGCAAATCCCTTATTCTAAAGTAGAAGGGTCTTGGCTAAATCTCTCTATAAATTACTAGCATCCCACAGCCAAATTCAGATACTAATGAAGACAAGGGCAAATGTATAATATGTAACAAGCTAAAAAAAATGTAACAACTATAGAGAGCAATAAATACGAACACTTCCTTTCAAGATGCGCTCAACTTCTTTCATTATCCACAAAGTCTGGACCCTCAGCAGAAGGTGAAGTAGAGCATGTAGCAAGGATTTCGAAGTCAGAAAGACTTTGCAGTGACAAAGCAAGTCCTACTAGGCTTACAGTCCATTGTCAACAGTAAAAACAAGAGCAAAGACAAAAAAAGAATAAAGTTAAGATCAGAGTTGTATAATGTAAAATTAAGCACAGTTAGTAGAATAGCTATTGTCATGCTGAAATTGTAAGTTGTTAAAAGACATTCTACCAACTGCAAGGAGAAATAATGAATCGGTCAGTTTTAGTGTCATAAGTATCCAGTAATTTCCCGTGCTACCTAGGATCTTCATACGAAGCAAAGACTCGAAGTCTCCGGACAATTTCATCCGGACCTTGTAAAGTTCTATCAAAGCTGCTCGGGATGAGGGATCCAGAAGAAGGTTCTACCTGAAAATGTGCAACAGAAAATAATGCTTAATATGTTTACAGTGTACTAAGTAGGTGATCAAGCTAGCTTTTGGGGAGCTTTTCAACTCTAAAAGCAAAAGTTATTCATTTGGCTATTTATTTTTTAAAATATTTTCAGCTAAATGGGGAAGCTAGCTTTCCACCAAAGCTACAATTTGAAGCTTCCCCAAAACACATTTGTCACGTAAATTTTAAGACTTTGCTTGGTAAGAATGATGGAAAGAGATGAGAATGAAAAATTTCTTAATTCAATAGTTATGTTTCATAATCACTTTTTCACTTTGTAACTTAACTATTAGTTATGAAAGTTTCAATATTTAGCTATTTCAGATTTTAACAACCAGTTGAACTAATGATTGATATTCTAGCTTCAATGTTTAGCTATTTTAGAATTGTGAGTGCTAAAAAATGGATAAAATCCTTCACTAAGCTCTGAACTTCCATTTTCCATTGAACTTACAAAGCTTAGACTTACGAGGAACCCACTGAAAATGGGACATGCATTTCCTTGAGAATCCTTTTTGGTGTTATGTCCAAGAACACAGAGAATATGTAAATGAAAATTTTCCTGTCTCTTCTGCATAGTTTCAACTATTTTTCTACACAAAGGATAGGAAAAACCATCCACTGTCACATTCTCCTCTGATGTACTACTGCCTTTAGCATGCTGCAAAAAAGGTCAAGATATTCAACTTAATCATTCATCTTCAGAGAAGGTAACACAATATCTGCAGAAGGTCAACACAAATAAGATCATGGACCAGACATTAGGTGAAGCATCTTCAAAACCACCAACTAAATGCACCTGCATTTTAAAATTTAAAATTTTAATTCAAGAAAAAGTATTATGTTTCAATTATGATAAATCACCAATGAATCAAAAAAAATAAGGGGAATATAATTAAGAATACATCCAAATCAGAATCAGAATTGTGATCAACAACTAGTGATAACATCTGGATGAAGCCAATATGCACAAATTTTGGAGAATCCATATGGGCAACAGAGGTCCTGAATTCAAATCACAAAATCAGAATTACAGATCTAGTAAAAATTTTCCATCAAGCAACTCTGAACTTTCTTGGAAATTCTTACATCCCATTTTTCTGATTTCGAATGACGAAACCCACACAGGCTGCTTCATCAGTGCCAATGTACTTTCCATGCAAGGAAGGAAATGAGGTGAAGGCAATCAATAGAACTATAGAAGAGAGGTGGCATGAATCAAACAAGAGATGTTTAGTAAAGATGTGCAAAAACAACAAATACTCGTTGCTTAGAAAATGCAAAAAGCTCTTGAAGTAGTTACAAATATACAATGAGATAAGCAACATTTAAGATCAAGTCTACAAAATATTAATGGAATTTTAGCAAATAAGAGACAGGATATTCAGACGATTAAATGAAATAAATAAGGTAAATTATAGAAAACCATCCTATGGCTTTTTCTAGTTGTTGAGTGAAATATGACTTTTTTTTTCTAGATTGTGCAACTGAACTACCCAAACCAATGGCTTCGAATGTTAATTATGTGAAACTTGGACAATGAAGCATTGGAATAAAGAAATGGGAAGAGACAGTGAGCATTTGTTATAGTATTCCTCTTTTATTTGGTCTCTTTTTTTTTTTACTTAAATTGAATTTGGTTTTCTATATTTTTAGTCAATCACCATCATTTTGAAGTTTTGAAGAAACGGAGGGAAGGTTGTTTTGTTTTCTCTGCAAATAGTAAACTGGACTTCTGTAAGAGACAACCCTTTAGTACCAAATAATGGTTTTGGTGTTCATCAACCAGGTTAGCTAAGCTACTTGCATGCCTTTGCTTTCTTATCTATTGTCACCAAATAGGGTCCACTCTTTCCTTTCAATGATTATGTCTATTAAGTTACCTTTATTAGGTTATCATTGTGTGATCGCTTTAGACAATTGTTGCAACAAAATTAGTTTATGATCATGTCATCACTTTGAAAATCATTTTTAAATCTCTTGGTAAGTGATATTATTTGATGTTTTTCTTCATCAGATATTTAAACTAATTTAAAGATGCAAACACTTAAAGGATTTTACATTTGTTTTTATGATTGATCGTATACATACAATACAAGCTATTAGAATTAGAATAATATAGTAATTAAACTAAGCTTCTTTCCTTTTTTTTTCCTTTAATTGCAATGGGAATTGCATGATTGTGGAATTTGCTTTTTGACTGGCAAGCAACAACCCCTCCTTGAATAAGAAGGACAACTGCATTAAGCTAATGCTTTGAAATTGAGATGTTAAAACTTCTCTTTGGCAACGACTTTTTGATTTCACGCTTCTTGGCATCATGGTTTCATTGATTTCTTAGCTTTAGTACTTTTAAGACTTAGCAGCCTCTTCTCTACTTTTCAAAATGAGAAATATTATTCTAATCTACTTGAATTTGGCTTTTGCATTCCCAACATGGTTGAGCTCTATTCCAAAGCCATATTCTTTGAAATAAAAAAAGACCTGGAATTTGCATCATTGCTTTCAAAACTCAAAAGCTAAAACTAATGAGATAATTGTTTTACTTTGAATCACTGTTATAAAAGAAATTAGCAAATTTGAAATCAATTGATGATTAACTGCCAATGAACTCATCAAGAAATGCAATATTGTGGTATTCAGCTTTCCACATTGTCACTGCTATGATTCGGGTTGGTATCCTTTGTCTCCCTTATGTCGTGTCAGAGCTTGGATGGTATGTTTGGAATAATTTAGTGCAATCTTCCTAATAAAACAAAAAAATTTAAATAAATAGTAACATTTTTAATTACTTAATTATTTGATGAAGTTAATTTGTAACTGATTTTATGCCAAGCATGACTCATTATGCAGTTATGACAATGTGCTATTTCTCACTCTTCCTCCATTGTTTTTGGATCTTTTCCAAGTATGGAATGTTATATCATGATAACTTTTTATGGAAGGCATGAATGTCATGTAAAACCCAAGTTTGTCTTTTGGTCCATGAGTCATCAGGAATAATTTTTATTTTTGCTAAAATAAAGATATATTTGTGAATGTGTTTTGCCTTTGTTATAATAGTAAACATGTCTATATTTCTTGAATTAAAAGCTCTCATCTAACATTTGTTGCGTATGAATTTTTGTAACGAGTTATATTCTTAGTATTGATATCTTATGATTCTTTTGGATATCAAAATTGTGTTTTTATCAGCCTAAAACTATTAAATAATGAATGTAAAGTCAATGTAGTTTGTTTTCTTAATCCATGTTCAACATAAAACTATTAAATAATGTATGTAAAGTCAATGTAGTTTTTTTTTCTTAATCTATGTTTTGAATCACAGTGTAACTGTTAATTATTTTTCTATCAGTTTGGAAAAAAGAAAGGGAATGAAAGGAAATTTATTGTGCTTCTTTTTTTTTAAGCTACCATAGCCGATCTGCAGGAGGCAATTCAAAAGAGAAGTGATTTGCCTTCTTGGTAGTTAAGATTTACTCTATTAGTCAATTAAATGCTACTTAACAGTAAAATATTGCCATTTGCAATGTGCCTTACAATGCTACTTGCTTTCTCATGACAAAAGGGGTTCTATGGGGTTTGTTTTTAATTTGGCATTTATGACTTTTTTTTATTGTAATCTTGAGCCATTGCCTCCAATTCTTAAAGGGATGTGTTTTTATTGCATCCATGCAAGCATTGTAATCTTAAGCTCCCCACACCCCCTTAATTGGTCAATAACTTCTTATTAATTGAGTTATGATGTTTTGTACCAGCAGTTAAAAAGTTCTATCCTTAAAGACAAAGACTCACACTTCCTGTGCCATCAAGATCAAAGGAGAAGCCTCTTGCCCTTAACTACAAGTAGAGTGTCAAAGATTATTGTGATGGAAGCCAGTACAACATAACGGTAGTGTTCAAGGACCTAGGTCCACAAGTATCTCGTCATACGCTTTTCTTCTTTCAGTACTTGAGTCCTTTGATCATACTGAAGTTCTTTTACATTGGTTTGAAATAAAAATTTTAACATTAAGTGATTAATTAAAAGATATTTTAATATTTTTATGTGATGTTCATGTAACACAATGTAGGCCGTAAGTAAAATTTCCAAGAGATTATAATGCTTTGATAGCTATAATATCTTCTATATTTGAATTATATTACAGACATTGGACTACTCATATAAACAATCCTAAATTTAAAAAATTAACCATTACTATGTGTCTGTGCATGAGTGTCATTTTTGCTAGGTGAGGTGTTTAGATTTTATTTCTCTAAACGATGTGTTAAATTTTGATAGTATAATTCTTTAAAATACTTCACATATATTAAAACCTGAAGCGAAAAACTTGGACACATCTAAACTCCAATGTTAGCTAAAGGACATGTACTTTCCATATATTAGTGTGTGAATTTAGTCTTTAATCAATGATGGTATGAGCTTGAACCAACTATCCACATTTGGATCCTAAAAACTCCCATTTTCTAATAAATGTTTTTAGTGCATGTGTAAGTTGGCTTTGTATTCTAAAAGCTCCAATTACTTTGTGCTGTAAAAGAGCATGTTATACCAATTATTTTTTATTCTTGCATGTCACCCAACTTCAATTCCCCCCTCACTTCCATGCTTTTGGTGCTGGGGTGATTGAGGAGGTTCGAGTCTAACATGATAATGTCTTTGTGAGATACAGTACTCATTCACTGAAAGTTTCACCTGTTCAGATGGGGAACACTCAGTCATTTTTATGTGGCAAGCAAACTAAGGTTTGTTCTCTTCTTATAGTCTAATTTTGACTTCTGTATTTGAGTAATTCGTCTAACAAAATGTTTATATTTTTGTAGTCCTCAGAGGAGGATGTTTTGGAAATTTTTTGCAAGACCACATATGAGATATACTGCATGCTTTCTGATTTATTTTTATGAAAAGATTACAGCCCTCTTATGTATCTATTATATGGCTACTTCTGCCGTCCCTTGTTGCAATTATCCTGGCAGTGCTTGATTTGATTCCAAGAATAGTTTTCACAACAAAGCAAGATTTTACTTTATTCTAAACTGTATGATAATATAGCAGTTAATTATGGAATATATCCGATGATCCTAACACAACCATAGTAATACCATGTTCATCTTACTGCTAAACTTCTTGCTCTAGTAGAATGTGTCAAACAACCTCTAACATCACTTTACTAAGACTTGGTTCTTGCCTCTGTTAGTGTAAGTTTTTTTTTTTAATTCCACCATCATAGACTCTACCTCAATTTAAACTATTAGCATTGCCATTTTAGTGACACAATACAAAATTAATATGTTTTAAAGTCTAAAGTTGTTAAATGTTTTCCAAGTTCTATTATACATCGCATGTTGCATTGTTGAATTCAACTTTATGTTCTGCTCATTACCTGCCTGTATGAAATCTTCTTATGATCTATGGAGTTAATTAAACTAATTTTGGACTTAATAGCTAAGGAAGTACTGTAAATAACCCCTAAGCAACTTCTCTGCATCTAAACTAATTTGATATCAATTTTGAATTGATCTTATGTCATACATTGATGTGCTGCTTACTGAACTTCCCTTGGCTAATAGATTGTTTCTTTTGAAATCGTTTTCATACACATGTCAAAGGCTCACAAATCCTTTTTGTTTTTATGCACCGTTGTATGATTTGAAGGAATTTTTAAAGATTTCAAAATTAAACCTAGCTTTGGTTATAAAATAAGATTTCTCCGTTTTGATTTATAAAATTTGTGTTTTATTACCATACAAGCCTTAAACTACCATATGTGTTCTTTTGAACTACGATATTGATACGAAGCTAGGGAAGATTGTTTTCTAACCGACTGATGGATACTATTTTAAACTCGAGGTATTGAGAACTTAGGGCATACTGTGTCATGACCCGAAAGGCCGTGATGGACACTTAAAACTTACACTTATTCGACTTATCAAATTTACAAACTAAATTTTTTTCTTTTCACTTTATGGTTTGTATTCAGTGCCAGTGTAGTCACTAAACAATTTTCACTTATCTTCTACATTTAATTCAACTTAACTACCTTGTTTTTTTTATCCAAAGGTGAATAAATAATTCCCTAAACCTGTAATAATCATTTTTGATCGATAAAATATTCTTACCTAAAAAAATAGATTGAAAATATCCCCCTTATATTTTAAGATTTTCCCATATAAATAACCTGTAAGACATCATTTATCATAACCCAATCATGCCAAATCAATTCAACTATCCACACATTCACATCATAATGCAAATCATCAAATAATTATCATGTCAACATTCTTAATATCCACCATTAATTATCACGTACGTATCGAATCTAGGATCGCACTCAATCATCGTATCACTCTCAAAATAATTTAAAACGATCCTAAGTTACATCCCATGACACAAGCAGACAATATTGTGTAATCTTGATAAAATGTGCATGTAAACAAAATAATACATTATTTGTATACCTCGAAAAGAGTGAAAGCAAGGCTCAAAAGACGCTAGTATGTACCTAGGCTTGGTATGGTCCCTGATGGCCTACGCAAAACTCTAAATGTGGACTTTAGCTCGTATGATCTGCGATGATGTTAGAAAGGGGTGAGCAAACCACGGCTCAGTAAGTAGTTTAAGTAAATGCATGCTACGCTCATGTCGATCTACATGCACATTGATGCATGAACAAAAAATAAAGTGACATGTATGCATGATACTATGTCTTGATGTTGAATATATCTATCTGGACTCATACTTTAAGGTTGACGATGTATAGGGCATTGGTCGAAAGGATACCCTAGGTATCTCATTTCCTTGAGTCTTAACATGATATTGGAAAGACATTGTCACTCGTCGCAATACTATAATGTTGACAGAATGCACAGTATTAAAATGAGCAATGTGCTTAGTTCAAAACTGATTCCTTATGCACATAGTTCAAAACAAATACACAATATACTTAGTTTAAAGCTGAATCACTATGCGCTTGTACAAAACAGATTTCTGATTACTTTAGGCATGAGCCTCGAAATATTGAAGTTGATACTGACGACAAAATAGATTTCTTAAACACCTTGTTCAAAACAGTGAATGCACTGAACGAATAACTGATAAAGTTAGGCCTAAAGCCTTTGAATACTAAAACCAAATACTGATAACAAAATAGATTTTTTGATGCATTTAGTCTAAAACCAATAATTGTACTAAAACTGAAAAATCAATAAGTCAAGAAATAAAGTCTCAAAACTTTGAAAACTAATACAAATAACGAAACAGTTTTCTAATACACGTAGTTTAAACACAACTACTATGCACCGAGTTCAAAACATGATCTCTATGCACTTAAGTTAAAAACATGATAACTATGCACAAGTTAGAAACACGGTGAATATGCACGAGTTTAAAACACGATCACTATGCATATGAGTTTAAAATGAGGTAACTATGTACATGAGTTCGAAATAAATAATCTTATGAAAATATGTACTCGATAGAGTTAGGCAAAATGCTTTGAAATACTGAAAACTGATGCAGATATCTAAACAGATAAAATTTAGGCATGAAGCCTCAAATCACTGAACTGAAATTGTAATAAAAACATATTCTGATCAAGTTTGGCATAAAGTCTTAAATACTGAACTGAAACTGAATTCCAAAATAGATATTGAAAAAGATTGGCAATAAGCCTCAAATACAGAACTGAAACTGAAATTCAAAACAGATACTGATAAAGATTGGCATAAAGCCTCAAATGCTAAACTGACACTAAAATCAAACGTATACTGATAAAGTTTAGGCATAAAGTCTCAAATACTAAACTGAAATTGAAATCCAAAACGAATACTGGTAAAGTTTGGCATAAAGCCTCAAATCACTGAAAACTAATACTGATAAAGTATAGGCAAAGATCCCTGATAACTGATACTAATACTGATACTGATGTCCATCCTAGCTAGTGATTGATAAAACGTCACAAGGACGTGACCTTGTAGCACGTAGTTCCCTTAGGATTCTAGAGGTGGCTCACATGGTAATATCTATGGCCATAGTTACTCCAGCCCCGCTGTGCAGTCGAGAACTGGAACTTGTCTGCTGGTTTTCCAGACAAGCCTAATAATGCCTAGAGCACGAGGCTTCTAAGGCGTAGATACTGATACTGAAAGTCTAGAGCACAAAGCTCAATAGACGGGTAATGGAACCTAGAGAGAAACTCGATAGGCTTTGAGTGACCTAAAGGTCAATGGATCTACCCAAAATCAAATACAAAATGAAAAACTAAGTACTGATCAAAAGCCTTTAATTTAGGAAACGAATACCGATCGAAACCTTTAAAACGGATTTATTGAATACCGATCAAAATCCTTTAGTTCAAAAACGAATTACTGATCCAAAACTAAGTTTAGTAGGACGGAATATGTTGTCAAAAATCAAAGGTACAACATTATGCCAATTGGGCTCATGGTTTTCAAAACATAGATCAAAACAGTTTTGGTGCTTCCAAATATGCATAAAAGCCTTGTGTTACAAACTTAGTCTGAAAACTATGCTTTTCAAGTTAAAGTGTAATGTCGAGTATTACAACACTTACGCATCAAGTAGTTCTAGTCAAAACATGCTACGGGTGAATTCACTTATGCATCAATAGAGTACCTATACACACTTTGCATGGTTACGTAATGAGATTTAATGCGGACCGTGCACATGTACACCTAGCCTAAACAGACTAGATAGACAAGATTCATGCAATAACTAAACTCTTGAACATTTTATTTCGCACAACGACAAGCTTGGCCGGTCACAACACAAATCAGAAAACACAATTTCAATCCCGGCCCAAGCATCATTCAGATTCACAGTTTGATCATACCTTAAATCTTACCTTAATCACTTGATCAATAGCATCACAACACTTAAATTCGAAAGTTAGGTAAATTACTTATAAAAATTAAGCATCTCCTATGAGGTGATACTAGCGAAGCTCTACTTAATCCACTTACCTCGAGACTTTAGCAAATGTCTTCCTCGAGCATCCCAAGCCAAATCAGGCTCCAATACCACTTCGATTCACTACAAGCCAATTTATTTACACCTCAATAACTTGTCCTCATTATTTGAATAATAGATATATATATATATAGCGTCATTTTCTGAATAAATATCATCTTACTCTCAAGTTTGCTTTTCACTTTATAAATATATTTATATAGACATATATATCTATATATATGATGTTGTATAATCATTTTGACATCATCTCATTCCAATATTTCATAAATTCTCATCAATCAACTATTAACCGTATCTATTTATATACTTTGTCAAATGTATATATATGCTTATATACTTGTACCCAAATTAAATCTTCCACCAAAATTCCTCCTTTATCATACACACATGGCCTATAGTCATATGAATTCATATGTGTGTGTGTGTGTCTATATATATATTTATATCAACACACAACTTTCATTCTCATCATCTTGTTACCGTGTATGAGCACATATACTATCTTAGGCTTTAAACCAAAAGAAATCACAAATCTTAGCTCTTTACCTTTAAAATTTTTCAAACTTGAACTTGCCATTGCCTTCCCTCTTTGTTGAAAGTCTATCCTTAAACTCTCTTTATGTTGGCTCTTCACCAATTCCTCAAAGTTTCCACAATTCCTACACATTTACTCATTTTCTTTATCAGGCTAAGAGCATATATCTATATCTTATATATGTATATACATATACATATACATATACATATACATATAATGTATATATCACTTTAATGACATATACATATTTATACTAATGATATATGTGTGTATGTATATATATACACACATACTAAATTATATTTATATGTATATATACTTATCACCATCCTCATCCTTTAATACATATACTTACCTTGTTATAGCCACTAGAACCATGCCCTACCAACCTCTGTCTAGAGCCTTTCAAAGCCACCCAAAATAGCCACTAAAATGCTACAAATAGCCACCTTTTATAACCCTTTAGTAGCCTTGGTTAGTAGCCCAAAAATTTCAGTTGAACACTTGCCTTTAATTACACTAAACAACCCTATACATCAGCCAACACAAAAAAAACTCAACAGCCCTCTAAAAGATGCAATTTCTAACTTCAATTTCTTCCACTCGGTGCACTCTGCCTCACGTGTGTATCACCTCAAATTTGCTTCAGTTTTCAGCCCCTTGGAACACCACAAACAGCTTTCAATTTTTCCCTTATTTTAACTTATGTTTTCAGCCTTTGTTTCAGGTCAATAGCTCAACCTTACTGCCTCACGTTCCCTGTTTCAAATTTCCCTTGCTTCTCTCCACTTTCAGGCCATCGATTCCACCCTGTACAGCCACCGTAAACAGCCACAATTCTCGCTACAGCCTAGAACCGAAACCTGTTTCCTTCTTGCCTGTGTACTCCTCGCCTAAACCCTTGCCTTTTCCCTGCTCTTCGATTTTTACTCTCCAATTCACTCTTTCCTTCAACCTTTTCTCAACTCTTTTCTGATCTAATTTTGTTTGGCCAATAAGAGCCTGTCTTGTGCCTCACTTCAGCCCAGTTAGCAGCCAAAAAGGAACCCTTGTTGCAATCGAGAATGGCTCTCCTCCAACCTTTTTTTGGTTCAGCCATTTCATGCTCTGTCTCTCTCCATTTCATGCCTCACTTCCATGCCTCACCTTACTTCGGTTTTAATTTCTTCAGGCAGTAAGGTAGCTGCCTCTTCTTCCTCTCTTATCTTTCTTTCCTTTCTTTTCTCTCAGTCCAGATCGCTTCTTTACTGTAGCAGTTTCTTTTCCACTATTTTACTGTTGCAACTTCTTTCTTACTGTGGAAAAGTCAACTATATTAAATGTGTAAATTTCTGTATCTCTAGAATTAAGGTTAGATAATTCCTCAATTATGGGGATTCTTAACAGTAGCTGTATATAATCCTTAGAATTCTGTATCATTTAAGTAAGATTCAGAAATAAAATATTTTGAAATTCCATACGGTATCAGAACTTTAGGTTTTTTCTTGAAAATCAGTCACTTTTTTGGCCTTCATTGCTAATTTTTCTACAGTTTCTTCTTCAGCCTTCATTGCTGGTTTTTTTACCTTAGGCCTTCATAGCCACTTTCTCATCAAGAACTTTTCTTTCTTACCAAACCCTAAATCACCATATTTTTCCAAAATCTGCTGCTGTTTTTTACCACCATGTCAGGTTCTACTTCAGTTGTAAATTCTACTCCCCGCGCTAATAGTTTGATCAAGAACTTTACATTGGTCACTGTAGAAGCTAATGTTGGTGGACAGAATGTCCCTGATTTGCATAAGATTGATGACAAGCCTCGAGTGTGGTGTGACCATTGCAACAAACCACGCCATACTAAAGAAACTTGTTGACATATCCATGGAAAACCAACAAATTGGAAGTCGAAGCAGAAGCGGTCACAAGCCTCTGCCAATGAAGCAAATATGGGTTCCTTCAACAAAGAGCAGCTCAATCAACTCCTGAAACTACTAAAGTCCAATCCGACATCTGGTACATCTAATAGTTCATTGGCTCATTCAGGTAGAAATCCATTAGCCCTATCCAGTGTCTTTAATTCTACTCCATGGATCATTGATTCAAGAGCATCCGATCATATGACTAACCTGTCTAATCTATTTAGTTCATACACTCCTTGTTCTGGTAATGAAAAAATAAGAATAGCAGATGGTAGTTTTTCACCTATTGCAGGCAAAGGTTCTGTTAAACTTTTTGAAAGTATTGATCTTAAATCTGTACTTCATGTTCCTAAACTTGCTTGTAATCTTTTATCTGTAAGTAAACTCTCAAAGGATTCTAACTGTCGTGTTATCTTTTTTGACTCTTTTTGTCAATTTCAAGACCAAAACTCAGGGAAGATGATTGGCAGTGCTAGAGAAATAAATGGGCTCTACGATTTCAGTGAGGATTTCCTAAGTAATAAAAAAGCTCAAGGGCTTAGTAGTACCAGTTCAAATTCTGTTTCTGATAAAATAATGCAATGGCATCTTAGGTTAGGACATCCTAGTTTCCATTATTTAAAACATTTATTTGCTAATTTGTTTAAAGGAGTGGATTGCTCTATTTTTCAATGTGAAAGCTGTCTTTTATCTAAAGATCATCGAGTTAAATATATTTCGAAACCTTATAGTCCATCAAAACCATTTTACTTGTTTCATACTGATGTTTGGGGACCTTCAAAGGTTACCACCTTGTCTGGAAAAAGGTGGTTCATAACTTTTATCGATGATCACACTAGATTGTGTTGGGTTTACTTACTAAGCAAAAAATCTGATGTAGAAAAACTTTTCAAAGATTTTTATTGCATGATTGAAACCCAATTCAAAACAAAAATTTGCATCCTTCGAACAGATAATGGAACTGAGTACTGTAATGAATGTTTGAGAAACTTTTTAAAAGAAAAAAGTATTTTACACCAATCTACATGTCGAGACACACCCCAGCAAAATGGAATAGCTGAAAGGAAAAATAGGCATTTACTTGAGGTAGCTAGAGCTATCATGTTATTTATGAACATTCCAAAATACCTTGCTGTGTTTACTACATCTTACTTAATCAATAGGATGCCAACTTGTGTCTTACATTTTGAAACACCTTTGAATACTCTCAAAAAATACTTCCCAACATTTCGTTTATACTCTGAGTTACCTTTAAAAATTTTTGGATGCACTTGCTTTATTTATATTCCCCAAATTTTTGGATCCAAATTGGATCCTAAAGCTGAAAAATGTGTTTTCATTGGCTATGCTCCAAATAAAAAAAGGTATAAGTGTTTTAATCCTTTGACAAAGAAAATTCACATAACTATGGATGTCACTTTTCTAGAAAATCAACCCTATTTCAGCAAAAATCTTCTTCAGGGGGAGAATAAAGAAGAAGAAGATAATTTTTGGAAATTCTCTACAGCACTACCAAGTCTCATTGAGTCACCAATTTAGTCTATTAAACAATTTAAGGAAATGGATGTTAAAAATAATAAAAATAAGGACTCTCTTAATCAACAGGTGCCAAGTATTAAAGAATTTGAAACAAGGGGAGAATTACTTCAAACAGATTCACATAATCCAAATATTGAGCTTCAAGTTTACACCAGGAGGAAATCTCATAAAAATATTACTAATCCAATTATTTCTCTAGCACCTGTTCAGCTAGAATCTCCGAGGGATGGTCCTCCTCCTCAAACTCAGGTTAATCCTAAAATTGCTCCTTTAGTTTCTTCCATTGAGTCTCCAAATACTGATTTTTCTTATCTAGATGTCCCAATTGCTAACAGAAAAGGAGTAAGATCATGTACCAATCATCCTATTGCAAAATATTTGTCGTATCAAAAGTTGTCCAATAACCACAAAGCATTCCTTTCAAATATTTCTAACTTGCATGTACCAAGATCTATTCAGGATACCCTAAGTGATCTGGATTGGAAGTTAGCAGTGAAGGAAGAGATGGATGCTCTTGAAAGGAATGGGACTTGGGAGATTGTAGAGCTACCAAGAGGCAAGACAACTGTAGGATGTAAATAGGTCTTCACTGTGAAGTGTAAGGCAGATGGGAGCATAGAGAGGTACAAGGCAAGACTTGTTGCCAAGGGGTTCACTCAAACTTATGGCATTTGTTGGCTCTTATAGGTTATACTGAGAGGGGGGTGAATCGATTTTTCGCTAACCTTAAGTTCGTTTTTCAATTCTTGTAAATTCTCTAGCCTATATTGATATTTTTTTTGTTCTCTAAGCTACTCAAATATGCAATATAAGTTCAATACAATAAAGACAAATATAATTGCAAATAAGTAAAAAGAGTAAGGATAGAGAAATGTACGCGAGTAATTTATAGAGGTTTGGCAACTTTGCCTACATCCTCTACCTTGAGACGCTCCCAAGGATTTTCCCCAAATTCACTATTCTTGAATTTGTGTTACATTCCCTCTTTTTGCAAGCTCAAGAGAAACCTCTCTCTTTTTCTAGGCTCAAGAGAAACCTCCTTCTTTTTCTAAGGCTAAAGAGAAACCTCCTTCTTTTTCTTAGGCTAAAGAGAAACCTCCCCTTTTACAAGGAATGAATTGGTTTACAAATTGTGTAATCAAAGAAGGGCCTCTAGATAGGCAAATGATTACAGAGATTAAGCACAAGAAAAAACCTATACAAGATTTGTGCTAAGCTATACAAGAAATATGTGAATGATGGAAGATGAAGACTTTTTAGCTCTTGAATTGTTGTTGAAGCTTTAGGAAAATGAAGAAGATGAAGAATAGAATTTCTGAGCAGTTCCTTTTCGTTCCTTCAGCTTCTAAGCCTCTATTTATAGTCCCTTGGATGGTTTGTGGACGTTGGGTAGAGCCAAAACTCTAATATGACCGTTGTCTCACAGAAACTAGCCGTTACAGCTTTTTCTCGGGTAAAGGGATCGATCCCTTTCCATAGGGGATCGATCCCTTCATTCCAGAATGCTTTATTTTGGGCTAAGGGACCTTTTCTTCCACCAAAATGCTTATTGCCACTAAGGGATCGATCCCATGCTTCCAGAAAGCCTATTTCCTGCACTTTTGGGTTAGAAATGATGTGACCTTTGATCCTAGTCTAACCCAAAACATTTTGACATTTTTGTGAGAGTTTTTCTTGACTTTCTCTAATGAAAACATGGTCCAAAAATTCATCAAGTAATTTTCTAAAATATTCAAAACATTTTATAAAGTATTAAGACCAATAAGAATATGTAATTAAATCATGGTCTTAATATTTGATATGATCACTTGAAAATGGATTGAGAAAGTCATGTGTGATAAGGTAAATTTACAATATAAATTAAAACATTAAAGCTTACTTAAGTTTTTGTTATTTCAAAATATATATGTCAATTTAAAGCTAACAATCTCCCCCTTTTTGATATGACAAAACATAATGTAAATTTGCTTTGAAAATTCTTTGATAAAATACTCCCCCTCAAATAAAGCAAGATTTTGTAAAGCTCCCCCTTAATATAAGCATGGTTTTCAAAGGAAGTTTTCAAATCATTATTTCTCCCCCTTTAATATCTCTCCCTTTTAATATCTATCTCTCCCCCTTTTTGTCATAGCAAAAAGAAGGAAAAATAAAAAATATGCTCCCCCTAAAATTATGGCTATGTGAGAAGAGATAAAATATGCTCCATCCAATAAGAAACATATTAGTACATGGGACTCATAGCACAAATAAATAAGTCAATATTCACAAAGAGTATGAAATATTCATGCAAAGAATATGACTTATGATCCTATACCAATTGTTTATAAATAATTTTGCAAGAAGTTCACAATTGATAAGAGATTAAGCAAGGTGTTTATAAATTTTCTACTATGTTCTATAACTTGCTTATTTCAATTCTATCAAGCATCTAAGTATATCAACTGTTCTCTAAGGTTGTCACAGCCCGTGACCCTATTTTTCACCTTGTTCTATACATCTTATATGGTTGGGCTGTCTGCAATACTTTTCTTTTACCTATTAACAATTTCATATTAAATTATAATATGAAATACATCCCCTTTTTTACTTCATAAGAAAGTAGTACTGTCGATAAGTCTAAATACAGAAAATAAATGATCATACCTTATTAAATAAATCGACCTGTCGCATTGTCCCCAAATGCGCAGTCGAAAATCCTTTAAGTGCTAGACTCTCAGTCTTCGAAAACCTGAAATGTTAAAATTAAGGGGTGAGCAAACCACGACTCAGTAAGGGAATTATATGCATACTTGATATTCAGCTTTCTATTCATTTTTCCTATGGGGCTCTAGGCTCGCATGTAGAAAGGATACTACAGTCGGCTAGGAATCCGGATAGAGTAAGGTAGGTATTTTGAAATACCTATTTTGTCTCGGAATCTAGAAGCAACTGTAGAGAGTAATTTTCATTCTTGTTTTGAAATTCAAATCCTTTCCTTTTTATTTCGTAACATTTTCATATTCTTTTTCAAAAAATGTTTTTATGAAATAAAGCATTTAAATAGAATAACTAATATTCATATTTTCTTTGAAAAGAATATTAGTTAAATCATCATCATTTTCCTTTAAAACTCATTTCATGTTTTACTGTATAATCATAATTAGTACAGTACTTTAAAATAGCAAAATAAGCTATTAAACCCATTTTCGTATAACATATAAATCATTTAAATCTAATATTCAATTTAAAATTAAAATAAGAATATTAGATTTAATTTTCTCCTTTTTCCTTTTGAAAACATATCACATGTTCATATTACATATCATTTGAAAGTCGTCTCGTAGTACTAAAATCAGTACTGAAATAAGCATTTTGTAAAATGCTGTAAATCACTTTCATTTGATTTATCATATATCATGTAAAACATTTTCATTTCACGTATCACATATCATATAAAACATTTTCATATATGGAGACTGAGGCATGCCCAGCCCGTCCACTGGGTCGTTACTCATATCATGCTATAGACCCCGAAGGGTATAAAATAATCATGTCAGATCTATGGCCATAGTCTATAATTGTCCTCGGCAGATCACTGATCAGGTGTCGGTCGGGACTACATATCACATATCACATATCACATATTACATGTTACATATCACATATCACATATCAGCATGATAGGATGCCATCTAGTCTCAAAACCGTATTTTTCATCATCAATAAACCTTTATGGAATTTATAAAAATATATAATTTCATAACTTAAAACCATAAAGGTTATAAAATCATTTAGTGAATATTTAAGAAAAATTTATAAAAATATTCACTTTATTTCTTTTCATTTTTCATCTCGTATTACGTGTAATTTACATATTAGGAGAATTTTTGGTGATTTCATTATCACCATTCTCGAAAACATGAATATTTTAAAATCACTTTCATTTTATTCATGTTTTTATGGAAAATATTCATTTTCTCGATTTTCGTGGTTGAAAATCATTTTTCATGAAATAAAATCATTTATTATGATTTTATAAATTTTCTAGAAATTTTCGATAATTTTCGATAATTTTTCAACAGTATAACGGCTGCCAATTGGCTAGTCTCCTGCACGAAAAATACAGTTTATAATTTCAACCGGTACTTCACCACAATTTTCCAACCAATCATTCATCAAAATATTTTCATAAAATATTTCGTAATTAAAACAATGCAGATTGAATATCCTTACAGTGCTGCATATGCATCCCTTACCTTGTAGCGTATTCCGACTCTTTTCGAGTGCGCCACTCATTATCCGATTCTTCTGGGCCGCAGATAATTCCATTAAAATTATTAGCTCATTAAATACTTATTTTTGAGCTATTGTTCATATCTATATGCAACCGTATTATACACTGCAATCATTTTTGCAGTAGAAATTCTATGGGTATTATAGCATGACTTTTACGTTTTGTATCAGATTCTAAATCCAAGCATACTAGTACACTCCTTGTAATTTCTACAGTCTACATATACTTCCAAATCATTAAGATCAGCCATGCATAACGTATCCCTTATGTTGACCGAATTTCCCATCTTCCATACTTTAATAATTTTTCACAATATAATGGTATATCCTTACTATGTTTAATCATTCAATTGCCATTCATTTTATACATGAACACGAAAAATCATGCTTAGCCGAATATTCCTTTAATGGCCAAATTTTATTTTATTTTCTATCCATATATATATTAACATTTACTTTCGTCTCATTTTTTTTCTAACACTACCGGCAGTGTTAATTTATTTCTTTTCATGAGCCGACAGCTTCACCTTATTTTTTTCTCATTATTTTCCATTCATTTTCTTCTTCATTTCTATCTTGAATTTATTTTGTTTACTTAAAAGTTCATCAGCCACTGCCCATGCGTGAGGAACCCATCATCATCATCTCTATTATAACCGTGAGTCTCCCTTCACCATATTCTTATGGTTTCATTCTTTAATAAATTTCAAATGCTCATAACCTTCTTTTATTTAACTTCTTCTATTTACTTAAGATTTACAACAAACACTTAAAATTCATTATTTGTCATCATTTTCGTTCAGCATAAGCCATAACCGAATGGTACCAAGGTTCACGCCATCACCCCTGTTTTGACAAAAAAATTTTTTATTCCATCAAGGTTCCAAACGGATTCACTCTTCATTCACTATAATTTCCTACTCAAAACACATTAGTTTCCCATAAATTCCCCATTTCCCTTTCCTAGCTGAGACCCCTTTTCCTTTAATTTTCTTTCATGGCTGAACTACCAAGAAGAACCTATTCATAATTCTAATTTAATCCAAAGCTCAAAATAGTTCTTTCATACTCAAAACAAGTAGACAGCATGGCCAAAATTAAAGAAACATAAACCTATCGTTCTTACTTGCTTCAGCCAAACAGTAAAGCAGCCATTTCCAGCCTCCCACATTGGTTTCTGCTCCCAATATTTCAGCTTCAATCAGCTCTAAGGATGAGGAAGGAAGTTTATTAAAGGTACCTAATGTTTTGGTGATGAATCATAGAGAATTTGGTGGATATATATGAGAAAAACGTAAGAAAGTTTTTGGAAGAATGGACAAAATCGGGCAATAGCAGAAAACAGAGCAAGAAGTCGGTGGAGAAGCTGAAATTTCGCTGAATTTAATCTTCTTTACTATTGTATTATCCAATAAAAATTTTCCATGTGTCCACTAATACTTTTCCTTTCTTTTCTCTTACTTCAAGCCTTTCTCTCCTTGTTATTTTATTCAACAATGCAGCAAGCTTCCATGTGAGCTTGCTGCAATATATGTTTTTATTTATTTATTTTATATTATATATTTATAAGTATATTTCTTTATATCGATATATATAATTTCAATAGTAATTAATATATATATATACATATTTATTTATATAGTATATATATTTTGTGTATAGTTTAAATAAATATCTACACACATTTAAAATAAAATATATATATTTCTCATATATTCATATACTTTTATCAGAAACACTAATATATATACATATATATATATTTCATATATATATATATATGTAATTATATAAAACATATATAATATTTTAAAAATATATTTATATAATGAAATTTTATAAATATATAATTACTCGCATTTTTATTCCTTAGATTCTGGATTTTCTTAATATCCAAAATACTTATGCTCATTTTCATTTCTTATTTAATTTGGATTTCCATTTATCCAAATTAAATTCCTCAAATTTATCCAAATTAATTTTCTCCACTTCTTCACTTCATCAATTTCGGGAATTTCAACGATATTCCCATCTCGTAATTAGAATTTATTTATTTACTTTAATTTATCTCTTTTCTTAAATATTAATTTCCAAAAATGAAAAATTTGCGATTATCACAAAGGTCCAACTAAGGTGCATGACAATATATCATGATTATGAGTTGAAATTATATAACATATCATATGCATGGGCTCATAAGTCATTTTCAAGAACGATTGTAGCTAGAATTAAATCATATATCAATTAACCACAAAATCTAGCACAAAAGTGTTTCATGCAAAAGTGTCTTATATGAATTCTTCTCTATTTGTCATTTCAATCTAAGGAGCATGAGAAGAATTGTCAATTTAAAGCTCATACCAATAGTCAATTTAGTTTTGGCTTACCAATTGTTGAAAATATGGTTACCAATGATACCAATTATTATTTCAATCTAAATACCAATTGTTACTAATGGTTGATTTAGACATTTTGCATGAATCCAATATTTATGTGTAGTGTGTTCATGTCAAGAAAATAATCATTCTAAATATGCAAGAACACAATCACACATCATCAAATATGTATATGGATTAATTGAACATTAGCACACTATCATAAAGTATTAATCCATATTCATATTCACAAAATTATACCATATGGAAATTTCAAAAAGTCAAGGTATTCAAGCAAACACATTTTCTTCCATGAAACTAATGAATCATATGCTCAATTTTCCATTCAAGATCTTAACCAATTATGAGCAAGGGAAGATTACCATTTTAATCAATTCAAAGCAATATCCATAGTTAATTTTGAACGTTTAAGGTTCCAAAGGGTAAATTCTATTTTAACTAAAATGGATTTGTCTAAACAAATCAATATCATGCTTAAGTATATTTTAACAATAAAATCCATAATCTATGAGTGAAGTTAAGCACATAATATTATGAAAGCAACTATTCTCGTCTCATAGGCATGATTATTGATTCAACTTAAGCAAACATGCATGTTCAACATCAAAACAATCAAGATTCAATGCATGTATATCAATTGTTGGTGTTGTCATTAAAGCTCAAGTTCTTTAATAATTTGGCCATAAAGAATTAGTTTCATAGATGATAAATTTTCATGCATTTGAACATTTAAGATCCATTTATCATCACACATTATAGGCCAAAGACAATTATGACTTTATACCAATTGTTGAATTTATATTTGAATCAATCCTTAAGGTCAAGTTTTAATTATTAAAGTATATGACCTTAACTATTCATCTTCCACTAGATGTATAATTATTATGAAGCCTAGTGTGGAATAGATTAATCAAGCTAAGTGATATAATCCTATAAGCCAAGCTAAGTGATATAATCCTATAAGCATGCTTGACTAAGATGAACAAAAGATATGAAGAATATTCATTATGCACAAGTTCATCAAATTCTCAAATATATCCATAAATCCTTGAAATAATTCTCAAAATTATGTTTAAGCATTCATTGAAAATATGTTTCAAGATTATTTCAAAAGTTATGCAAATCATGAATGTTTTCAACAAGAAAAACGATTTTGCACTTGTGAGTTCAAAGATAAATGATATTGATTGTTGAAAGTGATACCAATTATTGGAAATAATACAAATTGATGGAGTTGAGGCATGATATCAATGAAAAATGAATTTTCATATTGTAAAGATCATCAAAAAGGAGTTAAAATACTAGATTTTAAGTTGAGAAGGAAAAAGATATCAAGAAGTGAAAAATCCTTCTCAAATTCGGCTCAAAACGTGCAGAAAAGCCATTTTGGCTTGGGGGGATCGATCCCAAGAGAAGGGGGATTGATCCCTTAGTTCTAGAATACACAAATTCTGCATTTTGCTCAGGGGGGATCGATCCTACTTGTTGAGGGATCGATCCCTCATCTAGTTTCTACAGATTCTGCAGATGATTTGACAGAAATCCAACCTTTGAGGTACCAAAACTTCGTTTTTGAGTATTTTAAGTCCAAGTAAAGGTTTAAACATTTGTAAAACATGATTTTGGACTTGTATGAATGAAAAATATAAATGAAAAACCATTTTACAAAGGATTTTGCAATTTTGGAAAAATTTACACATTAAAATGCATTTTTGGCCTCAAAGGGGGTCATTTTGAGAGTTATGCATGTTTTGGCAAAACTAAAGCATTGGAAAACACAAATATGTCAAAACAAACTTGTTCACATAGGTTTTGAAAAGATAGAATATAAGCTTACAAAACTCCTTTGCTTGAGTATGCTTTGCCTTGAATTGTTGATTCCACCTTGTGCCTTTCTTTGAAGAATTGTTTGATCTTTGCCAAGGATGGATATCTCAAGTTCTTCCTCTTTCTTATTGGCATAAGCAAACTCCTACACCAAACAAATTCATGCAAGTTTTGGTACCCATATTTTCTTGGGTCCATGGGAGTTAGTGCTCACAATTTTAGATCCTTTTGGGATCCATTTTAAGCTCATTTCATCATCATTTATAACATACTTTGGGATCTACATCTTCCTAACTACTTTTCCTCTAAAAGTAGTTTTTCTATATATGCGTGCTTGTGAAGAGTGTCCTATTCTATTGCAAAGTGAGCATGTAAGAGATAAATCATGTATAGTATTTTTGCTCACAAGGAAATTTCTAAGATAAGTTTCTTTTTGTTTTGCATTATAACCTAACCCATCTTTATCAAAGAAAGCTCTTTGGGTCTCAAGCATGTGATCTAATTTTTGTTGACCCATATAGAACCTAGTAAATGAGTTATTTAAATTTAAGTTCTTTTTATTCAACTCATTTATCTCTAGGTTAGCCTCTTCTAATTTCTTTTCAAATTCTAGCTTAGCATTTGTTAAGGCTTCATTTTCTATTTTTAATTTAACAATGATTTTCTTATATTTGGAGTTCATGCATTGAAATTCATTTGCTAAATCATTAAAGGCATTTTGTAGTTCATTAAAGGTATAATCATTATCTTCACTAGAACTACAACTAGCCTCATCATCACTAATAGCCATAAAGCATGTTTAGGCTACCTCATCATCCATGTTATCCTCATCGGAGCTATCACTATCACTCCATGCAGCCACAAATGCTTTCTTCTTAGGTTTCCTATCCTTTTCTTTCCTAAGTAAGGGGCAATCTAGCTTAGTGTGACCCCGTTCATTACATTCATAACACACTAGGAGGTCTTTTTTTCTTCTACTTGACTCTCCCCTTTGATGTCTCCTGTTATTCATTCTAATGAACCTATTAAATCTTTTGGCAAACATTGCCATTTCCTTTTCTTCCTCATTTCCACTCTCATCACTATCATCTCTAATGTTCTCATGAGTGGAAGACTTAAGTGCTACCCCTACTTTCTTTGAAGGCTCTTCATTTCTTTTTAATTTCATTTCATATGTAATTAAGGAGCCCATAAGTTAATCTAGAGACAAGGTGTTAGGATCCTTAGATTCTTCTATTGCGGTCACCTTTGCCTCCCAAGATTTTGGCAAGCTATTCAAAATTTTCTTAACCATTTCTACATTGGAATAGCTCTTGCCTCATGCCTTGAGTCCATTAATTATATCATTAAACCTAGTGTATATTTCATTCATGGACTCATTTTCTTTCATCCTAAAAAGTTCATAATCATGTGTGAGCATACCTACTTTGGTTTCTTTCACTTGATTGGTCCCTTCATGTGTGATGGCCAATTTGTCCCATATTTGCTTAGCATTTTCACATAGAGACACTCTATTATATTCATTGGGACCTAATGCACAAAAGAGGGCATGCATAGCCTTGGCATTCAATTGTGCCAGTCTCATGTCATTGGTGTCACAGTCATCTTCACTCTTAGGGACATCTTTTCCATCTACTTTCTTCATTGGGACTTTGGGACCATTAACTATCACTCTCCACACTTCATAATCATTTGATTGCACAAACAACATCATTCTTGTTTTCCAATAAGAGTAATTCTCTCATTGAAGAGTAGAGGTCTAACTAATGATTATCCCTCTTCTCCTAGGGGAGTGCCTACATTCAAGTGAGCCATTTATGATCATTTTGCTCGATAGAGGTTAGTCTAAATCAATCTCGAGCCTAAGCTCTGATACCAATTGTAGGCTCTTATAGGCTATACCGAGAGGGGGGTGAATTGGTTTTTCGCTAACCTTAAGTTCGTTTTTTTATTCTTGTAAATTCTCTAGCCTATATTGATATTTTCTATGTTCTCTAGGCTACTCAAATATGCAATATAAGTTCAATACAATAAAGACAAATATAATTGTAAATAAGTAAAGAGAGTAAGGATAGAGAAATGTACGCGAGTGATTTATAGAGGTTCGGCAACCTTGCCTACGTCCTCTACCTTGAGACGCTCCCAAGGATTTTCCCCAAATTCACTATTCTTGAATTTGTGTTACACTCCCTCTTTTTCTAAGGCTCAAGAGAAACCTCCCTCTTTTTCTTAGGCTAAAGAGAAACCTCCCCTTTTACAAGGAATGAATTGGTTTACAAATTGTGTAATCAAAGAAAGGCCTCTAGATAGGAAAATGATTACAGAGATTAAGCACAAGAAAAAGCCTATACAATATTTGTGCTAAGCTAAACAAGAAATATGTGAATGATGGAAGATGAAGACTTTTTAGCTCTTGAATTATTGTTAAAGCTTGAGGAAAATGAAGAAGATGAAGAATAGAATTTCTGAGCAGTTTCTCTTCGTTCTTTCAGCTTCTAAGCCTTTATTTATAGTCCCTTGGATTGTTTATGGATGTTGGGTGGAGCCAAAACTCGAATATGACCGTTGTCTCACAGAAACTAGCAGTTACAGCCTTTTCTCGAGTAAAGAGATCGATCCCTTTCCATAGGGGATCGATGCCTTCATTCCAAAATGCTTTATTCTAGGCTGAGGGACCTTTTCTTCCACCAAAATGCTTACTGCCACTGGGGGATCGATCCCTTCCCTTAGAGGATCGATCCCATGCTTCTAGAAAGCCTATTTCCTGTACTTTTGGGTTAGAAATGATGTGGCCTTTGATCCTAATCTAACCCAAAACATTTTGACATTTTTGTGGGAGTTTTTCTTGACTTTCTCTAATGAAAACATGGTCCAAAAATTCATCAAGTAATTTTCTAAAATATTCAAAATATTTTATAAAGTATTAAGACCAATAAGAATATGTAATTAAATCATGGTCTTAATGTTTGATATGATCACTTGAAAATGGATTGAGAAAATCATGTGTGATAAGGCAAATTTACAATATAAATTAAAACATTAAAGCTTACTTAAGTTTTTGTCATTTCAAAATATATATGTCAATTTAAAGCTAACAAATTGACTACTAAGAGACCTTCACTCCAGTTGCAAAAATAAACTCAATCCGGGTACTTCTCTCTTTAGCAATGAATTTCAATTGGTCTCTACACCAACTTGATGTAAAAAATGCCTTTCTTAATGGAGATTTAGAAGAAGAAGTGTTTATGGACCTCCCACTTGGATTTGAGAAAAACCTCGAAACCAACAAGGTGTGCAAATTGAAAAAATCCTTGTATGGTCTTAAACAATCACTAAGAGCATGGTTTGAAAGGTTTAGAAATGTAGTGAAGAGCTATGGTTATATTCAGAGTCAAGCTGACCACACAATGTTCTTCAAGCACTCTAGAAACGGTAAACTAGCTATTTTAATTGTGTATGTGGATGATATAATAATAACTGGTGATGATAGTGCAGAAATTGGAGAACTTAAGAGAAAGCTTGCACATGACTTTGAGATAAAGGATTTGGGGGCCTTAAAGTACTTCATTGGTATGGAATTTGCAAGATCAAATGAGGTATCTTTGTTAGCCAACGTAAGTATGTCCTAGACTTGCTTAGTGAGACAAGAATGCTTGGTTGCAAGATAGCCGAAACCCCAATAGAGCCCAACTTGAAACTTCAGCCTACTGAAACCAAAGATGTGGTGGATAGAGAGAAATACCAAAGACTTGTGGGTAGACTAATCTATTTAGCACATACATGACCTGATATAGCTTTTGCAATAAGTGTGGTAAGTCAGTTTATGCATTCACCCAGCTCAGAACACTTTGAAGCTACCTACAGAATCCTAAGGTACCTAAAGGGAACACCTGGAAAGGGATTGCTCTTCAAAAACCATGGACACCTACAAGTAGAAGCCCATACCGACGCAGACTGGGCAAGAAGTATTACCGATAGGATGTCAACTTCAGGCTATTGCACATTTGTGGGAGGAAACCTTGTCACTTGGAGAAGTAAGAAACAAAATGTAGTAGCCGGAAGTAGTGACGAGGCTGAGTTTCATTCAATAGCCCAGGGGATTTGTGAGGTAATGTGGATTAAAAGACTACTTGAAGACTTGAAGGTTTCTAATCCCTCACCGATAAAGCTCTACTGTGATAACAAAGCTGCAATCTCTATTTCTCATAATCCAGTGCTCCATGATAGAACAAAGCATGTAGAAGTAGATAAGCATTTTATCAAAGAGAAGCTTGACAATGGAATAATTTGCATGCCATATATACCAACAAGTGACCAAGTTGCTGATGTTCTTACAAAGGGATTGCACAAGAAGCAGTTTGAAAATCTAGTAAGCAAGCTTGCCATGGAAGATATCTTCAAGCCAGCTTGAGGGAGAGTGTGGAAAAGTCAACTATATTAAATGTGTAAATATCTGTATCCTTAGAATTAAGGTTAGACAATTCCTCAATTATGGGGATTAGATTTAGACTGATTTAGTTTCCTATTTACTTCTTAACAATAGCTTTATATAATCCTTAGAATTTTGTATCATTCAAGTAAGATTCAGAAATAAAATATTCTGAAATTCCACACTTACCCTTCTCACTCAGGCTAAAATTTCATTCTTGTCCCCCTCCTTTTCTCTTTTTTATTTTTTTATTTGATTTTGGCAGAGGACTAACTCCTCTGCCCCTTTTCATTTTTTCAGTTCCTAGTCCCACATTAGTCGGTTGGCTTCCTTGGGAAGCCAATCGGTAGTTCACTTTCTTTTTTATATATATTTATTTCCTATTCAATGTATTTATACTATATATATATATATATATATTATGTTATATATTTTTATCATCTTCTTATATATACATGATATATATATATATATATGTATATTTATATTTCATGCTTATATATTTTTAATTGTGGTAAATATATATATATATATATATATATATATTGTTCTTCCTTTATTTTAAATTTATATATATATTATACTTAATATATATTTCCTTATTTATTCTCTCTATGTATATATTTTTACATATAGTATGTATATCACATTTAATTTAGTATACTTGTACCCTTAATGTACAATATATCCATTTATTTTCTCTATTGGATTAATATATATTTATATATAATATATATTTATCTCTAACTCATTTATATAATTTATAAATCATATAAGCATTTATCATTTTATTGTTAAATGCTCCAAATTAGCATATATATCTTCATTACTTGAAATAATAAGAATTACAGACTACACTTTAATACTTAGTTTATTTAATGTCATTTATTTATTTACTAACTCGGTACAGAAATTTGCAGCCTTCGTATACTATTTATTAATCGATTGATGGATACTGTTGTAAACCCAAGGTATTGAGACCTTAGGGCATACTGTTTTCTGATCGACTAATGGATACTGTTTTAGTCCCAGGGTATTGAGACCTTAGGGTATACTGTTTTCTGATCAACTAATGGATATTGGTTTAGACCCGAGGTATTGAGACCTTAGGGCACCCCACCAAGAGGATGATATAAGGCATCTATGACTTACTTGGAGCACTGTTTCTCAAGCATAAGTCTCAAAAACGATCGGCTTGTCCCACATATTATGTTTGGACAGGTCTCGATCTCTCCTAATCATAGGGTGAATTGGTCTATACATAGGAAGCGTCCTTTCTTGAGAGATTGTTACAGTTAGTTACTGTGGATCGTTATGATGATGGCTCTAACACTTAAGTATAGATGTAATGCCTTATCTTTTGGTACATTGACTGGATTTATGTACAATGATCTGATTGATTTACAATGACCTGACTATTTTATGATATGTTTACAATGATTTGATTGTTTTACACTAATTCGACAATTTTACAGTGATTTGATTTATCGACGTGATTGCATGCTTATGCATGACTTGAAATTGAGATTTAAATTGTCTTATGAAACTGTTATTTCTTATGATTTATGATTGCAGTATATCTGATTTTGGATTTATCGAATGTGTACGATTTATAAGTTTGAAACTAAAAGATGCAGGCTATGATTTTAAGTTGCTTGTTGTAGTTACTTGCTGAGTTTATGACACCCTCCTCTTCTTTCCATCCCTTTTAGATTGATGATCAACACTGCATTTGCTCTTGATTTGACCAGCTCCTCGATGTAGCTTTCCATATTAAGGGCAGGTATATGGCTACTGTTTTGGATGGACGATAGTGTATATTGTGGATAATTAGAAAGTGTATCTTTTATGACTTAATGATTGTATATACAGAGTTCGGGATGTAGGCTACGTTAGTTTGTTATTAGAATGATATGGTTTTGATGTTGATTCAAGACAGAATGGTATTGATATATATATATATATATATATATTTATTTATTTATATATGTATGTATGTATGTATGTATATAATTATATTTTCACTTATACTCAAACGTTTATGATAAATGTGTCAATGGAGCTAATCTCAGAGAACTAAAATGGGATTTTAATGATCAAATGATTACTTAAATACGAATCGCGACCTATACAGTCACCTACAAATGAGTAAGTAAAGTAAATGAAAAATTTAGCCCACAATTTAGGCTTCCATGAGTATTAAGTAAAAATTAGGACGTGTCAAGTTGGTATAAAAGAATAAATTGCTTTCTTCTTCTTGATGGGTTTGCCTTGCATGTCTGATTTTTTCTGATTACATGCGAATCTATTTAAGTATTGCTTGACAAGGCCGCATGCATACAAACTAAACGCAGAGGAACAGCTAAATATTCATAAATAAAAAATGTTTGATATAATATTATTTTTGACTTAGGTACTAAAGTTCTTCCAACTTTCTTCTTTAATCTTTGCGTTTATTTATTTCTTTCACTTTGTCCAGAATTTAAAGGAATCATAGTTGTCAAATGCATCAACGCTAGTATGGGACATGGGAGGAATGGAGAAGCCCATCGGCAGTTTAGTAATTAAAGGCCGAAGTATCAAGGAAGCTTGAAGGAATATGGCGAATGTCGAGCATTTTTGGTATATACATACATATATATATATATATATTTATTTATTTATTTATTCACTTATACTCAATCGTTTATAATAAATGTGTCAATAGAGCTAATCGCAGAGAACTAAAATGGGATTTTAATGATCAAAGGATCACTTAAATACGAATTGCGACCTATACAGTCACCTACAAATAAATAAGTAAAGTAAACGAAAAATTTAGCCCGCAATTTAAGCTTCCGTAAGTATTAAGTGGAAATCAGGACGTGTCAAGTTGGTATAAAAGAATAAATTGCTTTCTTCTTCTTGAAGGCCAACGCAGATTGGTCTGCCTTGCATGGCTGGTTTTCTCTGATTACATGCGAATCTATTTAAGTATTGTTTGACAAGGCCGCATGCATGCAAACTAGAGGCAGGGGAACAGCTAAATATTCATAAATAAAAAATGTTTGATAAAATTTTATTTTTGACTTAGGTGCTAAACTTCTTGCAACTTTCTTCTTTATTCTTTGCGTTTATTTATTTCTTTCACTTTGTCCAGAATTTAAAGGAATCATAGTTGTTAAATGCATCAACGCTAGTATGGGACATGGGAGGGATGGAGAAGCCCATCGGCAGTTTAGTAATTGCCGAAGTATCAAGGAAGCTTGAAGGAATATGGCGAATGTCGAGCATTTTGGAATGAATTGGTTGCCGAGGCAAGCATTGTCCCGGCTTTTAATACCTCAAATCTCATGCTGGAATGGACCTTTTTCCCTCTACAAACGGAGACTGGAAACTTAAGAATTACATAATATTAAACCTTTTTTTTTCTTTGGAATATCTAAATTTTCATTTGGGCATTTACCCTCGCATCACACATATGTTGAGATTTCTACATCGCGTATAGACCGCTGTCCTAAAAGGAATAACAATTCCAAAATGAGTAAAGACATCACATCACATCCAACGTGAATAAAGAAATCACATTACATGACCCACCAATTCAATCAAACAAATAGTCATCAGAGTTTTAAGTGTTCGGTGATAGTTATTAGTTCAATCTCTGTGATCTCAATTATCAAAAAAAAAACCCTCACCTATTTAAAACTCAGAAGGAATGCCTCTGCCTGCTCTTATTAATTTTTGAAAGAATATATGTTGCTGTCTATGACGTTGTTGCGTTGGCTGTTTGTTTTGACTTTCGAGTTTTGAGTTTAGAGAAGCTTTAAAAAACACGGCAATACCACTTCTTACTTTCTTTCTCACATCCTCCACAAAAGCGACTGGGTATGTACGTGGTTGTAAACATTTGCCAATTGGAATGGCGAGCCAAAGTGCAGATCATCACTTCACTTCCAACAATACCCAAGTCACCAAGGGCCAGGGGGATTGAATCTTGGAGAGAGGGCTACCTCTTCCATGTAATCCAAGCCTCAAGAGCTCTCACATCTACCAAAAAGAAAAGAAATAAACAAAAGCACTGGCAATTTATTACATCAAACACCGTTCAGTGCAATGACAATTTTCAGTGTAGCAAAAAGAAGCAAATTGCATTATGGTTTCAGGATCTTTGTCTACCATTTTGCACTTCCATGAACTCCCACAAACTTATATCCTACAGCAACACAACAACTCACTCCTAAGAAAAGTACCAAAAACACGAGAGCTGCAATTGTATCAAGCTGCCCATCACGTAATGCAAAACATTGCCACTATTTAAGATGGTGCTCAAACAAGGAAGCCATCTCAATCTGCAATATAATCCAAAAGAAATTGAACTGTTCAGAGTTTAGAAAAGAAAGAAGAATATTATAAGCACTTTTTCCTTGTTGCCATGTGTAGGCAACATGTATGAGACAATATGATTTTCTAATCTGATAATTTACTCATTAACATAGATGCAGAAGAAAGGGGAAAAAGATATCAGAAAAATGCTCCATCTGTGTATGTAGCACAAGTAATAAGTAACTTGTATACGAGCAATGCATGCCAGTAATGCACTGAAACTAATATCTTATCATACTTGAGCATATAGGCTAGGGATTCACCTCTATTCATAGTCCTATCAAATTCTTAAATCCTGTATCAGTCAAAGAATACATCAAAACATATGAAGCAAGTTACTGAAAAAAGGAAGATGGTGAGGGGGTGGGGGTGGGGGTGGGGGTGGGGGGGTAAGAAGAAATGAGAGAGTAGGTAAAAAGGTCATCCTTGAGAAGAATAAAAGGAAAGATCATAAAAGATAAATCCTAAGCTTGAAGTCAGTCAGTCTACCTAGAGTTCAGACCCAGGCACAAAATTCTAGACTTAATTCATATGAGTATTCCTTGGCTAGCCAGATAGGCACAACTTTCTTGCAAGCTAACAAGGGAATTACTGCACATAGCAAAAGAAAATTATTTGCATTATAATTATTATCATTATCAACAGAATCTATCAAAGACAAATGATGGAAGTAATTCAAGTACCAGATTACACATATCATAACCAGTGAAATGACCCAGAAATACCAGAGGTGATCAACAGTATTGCTAAGACAACGGGAGCAAATAGAGTTCTGGTTGAATGGTCTCAGCCCTACACTTGTGCAGGAAGAGTTCATGACATAGACCAACAGACTCACTCATTAGCAACCCGAAACTAGTAATGGTAATCGCTTTCTCTATTTACATACCTTTGGTCAACTCCTAAGGACTAAATGGGAATTTTCAAGAAACTGAAAATCAAATAACGAGAATATATAAAAAAACCATCAAGCACTATAACTTCTACTAAAGAATACTCCATTACTCTACTATCAACTCACCGCTGTCAAAGCACACTCAGAACCTTTGTTCCCAGATTTACCACCAGCTCTATTTAATGCCTGCAGTTGTCATGTGAAAGGAAACAATTATATAAAACTACACTCTTGCCACACACTGATTGAATGATAATTGCATCCAAGAATGTAAAATGTCAATCCCTCTTACATTCTAATCTTATCATCTCAAAACTATTCTCATGTCAATGACGTACGCAAGATCACCCTCATAGTCATTTGGGAGTTGGGATGCACATCCTATAGATGGCATAAGAATTTCCCCTCACTCTCATAGTCTAAGATCCAATGTGAAGGAAGCTAGAGAGGGTGCCCCACTATAGCCGTCCAAGCAGCTCCAGTTAACAACCCATCTGGCTTAACAATAAGAACTAGAGTCCTGGTTGCAAAATGATCTTTTATGCAGCTCTTGTATCATACCTGGTCCATGTCATCGCAAGTCAAAACACCAAATATGCAAGGAACACCTACAAAGTTGATAAGTTACAGCTTCAAATCAGAGCAAATAATACAAAATTGAAAAATATAATGAAAGAGAATAATCTATGGGTTACTCAATTAAACACGAGAAATTCCAGTCATTTTCTACAAAAAATTATTTTTGAATTTCCAGTACATGAGACTGATGCAGATCTTATTTGACAATGGGTACATAAAAATTTGTCCTCCCAGTTTGAAGGATGGTAACTTTCAACTTTTCAAAAGAAAAGAATCTTGCAATGTGTTCTCTGCTTCTTTCTAATTAAAACAATTAAGAGAATATGAAGGCATTTGCGATGAACTGATTATCATAATAGTATTATGTAGTCAGGTGAGGGTAAAATCCACAAAAATTAGGAATATAGGGTGACAAAGTAGGAGTCACCTTGAAAATAGCAGATATTGCAAATGATTTGACGTATCAAACAACTTTTTTGGGCACTTGCAGTCTAAAAAAAATTGTAAGTGTTGATGTTGAGGATGGATTTTAGGGTGAGTGGAGGCAGAGTTTCTCTCAGGATGTGTTTCTTATCCTCTGTCCGAGGATCCGAGTGATATTTATAAACCGAGGAGGACGTTGGCATGACATGGAGAGGATGATTCGGACTTGTCTGATCGCGGTCCAATAGAATTGGTTCAAGCTTGCCAACCTGTAATACAGGTTGGCACGACAGCTGAGGTTAAGTTTCCCGCCTAAAGCTCCCTTATGTATGTTGAGTATCGAGGTAATGATGAAGACAGGCCCGGTCAGCGTATCAGGTGCCGGCCTAAACATCTCATAACATATTGATACGCTGACCCCGGAAACTCTGTCCGAGGTTAACATAGAGCCGTGATAGTTGTGACCACGTCACCTTTTGACAGGTCTTCTCGAGCCTGACCGAGGTGAAAGACTAAATTACCATTGTTGATAAATTACTCATCATCATTCAGTCCCTCTCGAAGTCAGTCTTCAGGCTTGGTGTACTGAGGTCGACCAGTTCAGGCAAGTTTGTTCTAAATAATTGCATAGACGTGCTTAGATCGAATTATCTCGAAACTAGTTCCAGATATTTATTGTGGCATGTTTCGATTTTGGGAAGGTCACTTGGGAAGATTTTGATCATTAAAGCCTGATATCCTCATTTTTAGTAGTTTCATCCCCCCCGTTGGATTGTATGGGTATGTGTGATTTGCAGCAGATCGAAGGGCTGTGCTTCGCTTGTTGGGCGGTGGTAGGTACCCTGACGTTCCCTAGGTGACTTTTGGCTTTCCCCAACTTCTTTATAAAAGGGAATTTTCGGTCTTTTCTCCATTCATTTGTGCGTTTTCAGTGGCTTCTTTCCTCGGTTTCTGCTTTGCTTCTCTGCTCATCCAGTCTGTCCCTACAAACCTGAGCTTGCTAGGTAAGTCTTTCCTTTCTATGTCTTCTTCAGTCGAGATAGTTAGTCCCCCAAGTTAGGATAGTTCGGAACTTATGCGAGACCTTGGGGCTAGGTTTGACTCAGCCAGCGAAGCTGGTATGGCTGAGGCTGCAAAGGTTGCTGAAGATTTAGCATCTATGGCTTCGGTGTCCTCTACTTCTCCTGAGCCACCCATGGCGCGTGTCTCCAAGGGACTACAGAGGTTCAAGCCAATGTCACCCGAGGAGAAACAAGCGTTAGATGAGAGTCTTCATGCCTCGGGTGTTCACATAGAGGACCGAGGTCAGGTTCTGGCTAGGGGTCTCTCTGTTCGTAAGGCTTCTCTTGATGTCATGAGGGCATTTAAGGGGGGAGCTTTGCCCAAGGTCTGTCCCAATTTGTTTACTAGGGTAGCATTTGCTAAGTTAAAAAAAGATTGGTATATTTCGCATGAATTCTCGATTGATCTTCCTCGACGCATGGACAGAGTGACCGAGGACCGAGGTGGTAACAAGTTATGGGTTTATAGGGAGGCCGTTCTTTCAGGCCTTAGGTTTCCCTTTCATCCCTTCGTGGTTGAGCTTTTGAATTTTTACAGTCTTGCTCCTCAATTATTGCCCAACAGTTGGCGTCATGTGGTCGGTTTTGTTGTTCTTTGTGAGGGTCTACAATTTCCTTTGTCTGTAAAATTGTTCAAATCATTTTTTTCAATAAAGGTCAGCCCGGTAGATAAGAGTTGGTTTTACGTGACAGCTCGTCCGCGAAAGAAACTCTTCAGCAATATTCCTTCCTCTAATAAAATTTGGAAACCTCATTTCTTTAGTTTAATAAATCCTCGAGAATGGGAAGTAATAACCGAGGTCAAATGAGAGAAGGGGCTGACGAGGTTGAGGAGATTCATGGTGAGGAGCTTAAAGCTTATCACGAAATTAATAAACTAAGAGACTATGGTAGGGTTCTCCTAGACGCTAAACTTTTGACTTCGCCCGGCGTGTTGGATCTCCTCGGGTCACATGGAGGTCTTGGTAACTTATGCTGTCTCTCGATTTACGATTTTCTTCAACTGCACACTTGACCGAAAACAATTTTTCATCTTTCTCCATCGCAGGTATGGCAGGTAGTTTCAACGTGTTTGATTATATCCAGAAGGCTCCTCGGGCTCCCTAGATAGGGGGTGCAAGTCAGTCATCGGCTGCGCCGCCGAAGCAAAGCCAAGGTGGCGGTTCAAAGGGCAAAAGGAGGGCTGCTGTGGCCAAGCTGACAAAACCTTCCCCGAAAAGGAGCCGTGAGGTTGTGGAGGTTCCTTCAACACAGGAGGGGGAGGCTGTGGCTCCCAAGACTGTGAAGCTCACCATTGACTTGGCTCCCACAGATAGTGCATTTGAAAGTGCCTCGGTGGCTCGTAAAGTAGCTCGGTCCATGCTCCCTCCAGCAAGTATCTTTATTTATTTATTTGTCTATTTTTGTGATTTATCCTCGGTTATTCACTTTTCTTTTTTTTTTAAGACAAGGACAAGATGAACTCTCCCTGCTCGGTCAATGCTAATACAAATCTCCACTACGCGTGGCTTGCCTTGGTTCACGCTACTAAGGTTGAAGAGCAGGCCAAGAAGCTGCACAAAGGCTATAGCTCTTGTTGAGAGAAGTCCCACTCCTTATCGAAGAAATTGGAGGAGTCAGAGACTAAGGTTCGTGAGTCTGAGCTTCTGGTGGCTGAAATGAAGACCGAGGTGGAGAAATTGAAGGCTAAGCCAGCTCGCGCTAGAGAGAAAGAGGAGGAAGTCAAACGAGCGGCGGCTCAAGAAGCTTTGTCCAACTTCCAAGACACTCCTGAGTTCCAAGCTGCTGCTAAAAAGGCCAATGCTGAGGGTGTAATAGGTGCCTTGCTCATGTTTATCCCGATCTCGACCTATCGATGGTGTCTATCGATGACCTCAAGACAGTCAGTTATGAGCCCGAGGTGGCCGAGGACGAGGGTGCTGATATTGAAGCAACCGTGGCCACCATGGCAGACGACGAGGGGGAGACCGAGGTGCAGGGCGAGGCAACAGTCGCAATGGATTGATTTCATGCTTTTGTACTTAGTTTTTCTTTTGTTTGTATTGAACATTTCGAAATATGTGTTTTTCTAGAACAATTGCATGCTTTGCTCGGATTTTGAAAGAATATCTTTTTGAAGTTTAGAGCTTCTTCAAAAGTTCACATAAAAGAATCTCTAACATAATTTTTAACAAAAGTTGCTTCGCTACAAGTTAGCTCGGTCAGTCATTTAAGCCGAGGTTAAGTAGCTCAGGTTACAAACAATAGCGTGCCGAGGTAGTAAAAGGAAGCACTGACAATAAGACTGTTTTAAACAAAAGTTGGGCAAAAGTCCAGTAAAATTCCAGTCCAAGGTCGTTTTCACTGATAGTAACTTCTCAAGTTCTCCGCGTTCCACGTCCTTGGTACCTCTTTTCTGTCTAAGTCTTGCAACTTGAATGATCCCGTTCTTATCAGTTCCTTAACGATATACAGGCCCTCCTAGTTGGGGGCTAGTTTACCCCCATCTCGGTCTTTCCCTGAAGTTTCGACCTTCTGTAAGACAAGGTCACCTTTTTTGATAGTTTTTGTCCTGACCTTTCTGTTGTGATACCTGGCCACCCTTTGTTGATAAGCGGCCATGGTAACTAGAGCTCAGTCCCTTTGTTCTTCCGTCAAATCTAAGTTGTTGCTTAAGGCCTCCTCATTTCCCGCCTCAATGTCGAATTCTGCCCTTAGACTTGGCAACCCAATTTCCACCGGCACAACAGCTTCGGTCCCAAAGGCTAAGTTGAACGGGGTTTCGCCTTTGGGGACTTTTGTGGTAGTCCTTAGCGCCCATAAAACTCCGGGCAGCTCGTCCAACCAATTTCCCTTAGCTTCATTGAGTTTCTTCTTCAAGGCTTCTAAAATGACTCGATTTGTGGCCTCGGCCTGTCCATTGACTTGAGGGTGGGCGACCGAGGTGAATCACAAGTCAATGCCTAAGTCTTTGCACCATCCTTTGAACTTTAGGTTGTCAAATTGCCTTCCATGATCTGTGATGATAGCTTTCGGCAGCCCGAATCTACAAACCAAGTTTTTCCAACAGAAGTTCTCTTCGTTTTCAGTCGTTGTTGCTAAGGCCTCAGCCTCTACCCACTTTGTGAAGTAGTCCACAACTACAAGAACGAACTTCCTTTGTCCTGAAGCTATTGGGAATGGTTTGAGCACGTCCATCCCCCAGAGCATAGAAGGCTAGGGGCTCATTATTAAGGTAAGGTCGGTAGAAGGCAAGTGTTGTATTGGGGTGAATCTTTGGCACTTGTCACATTTTTTCACCAACTTTGTAGCGTCCTTATGGATCGTGGGCCAATAGTACCCTTGCTTGAGGACTTCATGCGCAACAGCCTTGGGTCCGAAGTGGTTTCCACAGATCCCCTCGTGGACTTCTCTTAAAGCGTAATTCGCCTCAGGAAGGCCTAGACATTTTAGGTATGGCAAACTAAAGAACCTCCTGTACAGCTTGACTTCCAAAAGAGTGTATCTCGGAGCCTTGCGTCGTATGACTTTGGCCTGATTCATATCCTCTAGTACTTCTCCTGTGGTAAGGTATTTGGTGAGGGGGGTCATCCAAGTTTCCGTTTCTTTCAAGATTTGGCCGATCTTTTCTCCCATGTCGACACTTTTCTGAGCTACATTCTCCACGACGACGTGCTTTGCCAAGTCAGTTTCGCCTCCAGTAGCTAACTTGGATAAGGAGTCAGCCAATGCATTTTCCGATCTCGGGATTCTCTTTATCTCACAAATTATGAAGCTGCCCAAGAGGTTTTTAACCTTCTCCAAGTATTTGGCCGTGACTTTACCTTTTGCTTCAAATTCCCTGCTGACTTGATTGACCACTAGTTGGGAGTCGCTACGCACAAGCAGTTCATCCACTTTTAGTTCCTTGGCCAGCTTGTGGCCGATAAGTAGGGCCTCATATTCAGCTTTGTTATTTGACGCATTGAAGTTGAATCTTAAAGCGTACTGGATTTTTATACCTTCCGGGCTGATCAGGATAAGCCCGACACCACATCCTTTGTTGTTTGCCAATCTGTCAACATAAAGTTTCCACGCTCTTTCTCTATCTATTTCTTTGTCACCTCCTCCTTGCTTCTCAGTGGCGATGCATTCAACTACAAAATCAACCAATACCTGGGATTTTAGGGCCGATCTTGGCTTGAATTGCAAGTCAAATTCACTGAGGTCGACAGCCCATTTGATCAATCTCCCCTATAGCTTGGGCTTTTGCAAAACCTGCCTGATTGGTTGGTTGGTTAGCACTATGATCGAGTGTGACTGGAAGTAAGGCCTTAGTTTTCTCGCCGAGGTTATTAGAGCGTAGGCCAATTTCTCAATCTTCTAGTAATTTAGCTCAACTCCTTGCAACACCTCGCTTCTGAAATACACCCGCCTTCGGATACTCGATTCCTCCCTTATCAGGGCTGAGCTTACAGCTTGGTCCGTGGCTGCTAGGTAAATGAATACAATTTCTCCCATCCTGGGCCTCGATAAAACTAGCGGGGAAGAGAGGAAGTTCTTCAGCTCCTCGAAGGCGCTCTGGCATTGTTCGGTCCATTGGAATCTCCGTACATCCTTCAAGGCTTTAAAGAACGAGAGGCACCTGTTCGTCGATCTTGACATGAATCTGCTTAGAGCGGCGATTCTTCCTGTCAACCTTTGAACTTCTTTTATGGAAGTCGGTGCCTTCATTTCCAGGATGGCTTGTACTTTCTCGGGATTTGCCTCAATTCCCCTTTGATTGACCATAAATCCCAAGAATTTTCCCGAGGTGACGAAGAAGTAACACTTAGCTGGATTGAGTTTCATATTGTGCTTTCTCAGGGTCTGAAATGCTTCCTCCAGATCTTGCAAGTGTTTTTGCACGGTGGAGCTTTTGACAATCATACCATCGACATACACCTCCATGCTCTGCTCGATTTGTCTTTTGAAAATCTTATCTACTAATCTCTAGTACGTAGCTTCAGCGTTTTGCAAGCCGAAGGGCATGAATTGGTAGCAGTACAGCAGTCTCTCTGTCACAAAGGATGTTTTTTCCTCGTCTTCCTCAAGCATTCTGATTTGGTTGTACCCGGAGTAGGCATCCATGAAATTGAGTAATCTGTGTTCTGCACTGCTGTCTACCAACCTGTCTATGCTGGGCAAGGGAAGCTATCTTTTGGGCATGCTTTGTTTAGGTCGGTGAAATCTATGCATATTCTCCATTTTCCATTATTCTTCTTTACCATTACCACGTTCGCGAGCCATTCTGGGTACTGAGCTTCCCTAATAAATCCCGCTACCAGGAGCTTGGACACTTCTTCATTGATTGCTTCCTGCCTCTCCACTGCAAAGCACCTTTTCTTTTTCCGGACTGGTTTTGCTTCCGGGTTAACATTGAGGCGGTGCACCATGTCATCGGGGCTTATACTGAGCATGCCTCCTGGTTTCCATGCAAAGAGGTCAGCGTTCCTCCATATTAATTGTACAAGGTCTTCATTTTCTTCAAGTACAGAGCTTACCATCATGCTTTTGTCAAGGTGGCCCCCGTCGAATGGTACGCTGATTAGTTCATCTGCAGATTCAGGTCGGCTCATATCCAGCTTGGGCCTTTGGTCGGGGATTTCAATAGCGAGGGTTTCGTTACCTCGTCTTTGAACTTTCTGGGCTGTTACATAGCATCTGCAGGCCAAGGTTTGGTCACCCCTGACTTCCCCAGTTCCATGGGGGGTAGGAAATTTCAATTTCAAGTGGGACATGGATCCGATCACCCCCCATCTTTATCTGCCTGGGTCTTCCTAGGATCGCGTTGTATGCGGAGGGGATTTTCACTACCATGAATTCCACCATTGCGGTAGTTGTCCTCGGTTCCGTTCCTAGGGTAAGCGGGAGTGTGACAGTGCCCATCACCGAGACGTGCTCATTCCTGAACCCTACCAGGGGTGCAGGATAGGGTCTGAGCTTGTCTTTTGAGATCCCCATGTTCTTCATTGCTTCATAATACAAAATATCACTGGCACTGCTATTATCGAAATATATTCTTCTTACCACGTGATTGTCTATGACTGCGCTGACCACAATGGCGGCGTTGTGAGGGAACTCAATACCGATGAAGTCCTCCATGGAAAAAGAAATGGTTTTGTCCCTCCAAGACCTCGGTCTTTTGGTCAGGGATCCAACTGTCAAGTTTACAGCTCGGTCTGCCTTCTTTCTGGCCGAGCTTGGCGTTCCTCCAGTGATAACGTTGATAATTCCTGCCATGGGTTGGTTGGTCACTTCTCTTCTCTTTTCTTCTGGTCGACCACATCTGGTGTCCCTTTTGGTGAAGTTGTGTGTCTCGACCTGTCCCTTGTTTAGGTCGGCCGTTATAGGCATAATGGTTCCCTCGTGGGTACCTTCTTTAGCCGACTTCTTGTCTTGTATCGTCGAACACAAACTTTCTTAGGCAACCCCTTCTCACAAGGTTTTCAATTTCATTCATGAGGTCGGTACATTCCTCGTTAGTGGCTGTAGTCTCTATGGAAGGCGCACCTTTTGTTCTTGGACCTTTGGGGGGTTCGGCTTCATTGGCTTTGGCCACTTCAATTGGGGGTCTGATTCAATCTGCATCAGTATTTTTTCCCTTGTTGTGTTCAAGGGAGTGTAAGTGCCATAGCCCTTCCTTTCTGGGCTTCTCTTAGTCAGGTACCCACCAGCTCGGTTCGGCCTTTTTCCCCCTTGGTCTCTCTTGACCTCTCTCCCCGTCTTTTTGTAGCTTCTGGTCTCTCCTTTGTCTTCTTCGTTGTCTAGCCGAGTGGTCATTGCCTCTTTAGCATTGATGTATTTTTGGCCCGTTGAAGGAATTCGGGCAAAGTCTTTGGGAGGTCTAGTGAGAGGGAGAACTTGAAGTGGAATTCCTCGTCCGTAAGGCCATTCATTAGGCCAGCCACCGCCACGGACTGTTCCAAGTCTTTTACTTGCAAGGCTTCCGCATTGAATATTGTGACATATTCTCTCAAAGATTCCTCGGGCTTTTGTTTGACTGCCATTAAACTGAGAGTTGTTTTCTTGGCCCGTCGATTGCTGATAAAGTGAGTTGGGAAAGAGTGGCCCAGTTCTTTGAAGGAGTGTATCGATAGGGGCATTAGCCCTAAATACCAGGACCGAGCTGCCCCTTTTAAAGTCACCAGGAATGCCTTGCACATTATGGAGTCATCTACACCCTGTATAGACATATTAGCACGGAAGAGTTCTAAATGATCAAAGGGGTCGGATGTACCATCGTACGCCTCGATCACAGGCATCCTGAATCCTAGTGGTGGCTAAGCTTGCTCGATTTCTTCTAAAAATGGCGAGGTTTCCAGCAATTTCAGCTCTTCCATATGGACCTGCACCTTACGTTGAATCTGTCTTTCCACGGCTTCCATTCTGGCCTCCAGTTGGTCGCAGGTTTTATCCTCGACCGTTAGTGCTGTGGATGGGGTTTTACGAGGGTTTTTGGTGGAATGGTTTTGTGGGGCCTTGGGTTTGTTTTTCTCAACAATTTCCGGTACAGAGGAGCTGCTGCCACTCGCATCCTCCTCTCATGGTAACAATGGGGGAGAGGGTAAGGGCTGGTCAGTGTCATTTTTGGATGGTCTTTGGGTCAGGGGAAAAGGGGTGAGGATGTGTGTTTGGACTAACTCAGTGAGGCTTTTCAACTGTTGGGAAAGTTGCTCAAACTGCTCCGCTGTGGGTGGGGGTCTCCAGCCTGGTTGGTCATTCTGAGTGGCGTCTAGGCTGTCCAAAGCTGCTGGTTCCTCTTGCTCTACCGTTCTTCTCCTTGGTGCCATCCTTAACATCAACAGTGGGGTTGATAAAGGGCCCCCTACCTGGCGCGCCAAATTGTTGATGTCGAGGATGCATTTTAGGGTGAGTGGTAGCAGAGTTTCTCTCAGGATGTGTTTCTTATCCTCTGTCCGAGGATCAAAGCGATATTTATAGATCGAGGAGGACGTTGGGATGACCTGGAGAGGGTGATTAAGACTTGTCTGATCGTGGTCCAATAGAATTGGTTCGAGCTTGCCAACCTGTAATATAGGTTGGCAAGACAGCTGAGGTTAAGTTTCTCGCCTAAAGCTCCCTTATGTATGTTGAGTACCGAGGTAATGATGAAGACAGGCCCGGTCAACGTATCAGTTGCCGGCCTAAACATCTCATAACGTATTTGAGTCGGCGTATCAGGCGCTAACCCCGAAACCAATGTCCGAGGTTAACATAGAGCCGTGATAGTTGTGACCACGTCACCTTTTCACAGGTCTTCTCGAGCCTAACCGAGGTGAAAGACTGAATTACCCTTGTTGACAAATTACCCATCATCAGTAAGCATATCAAACAAAGTTCTTAATAACTTCAGCCAAGCTTACAAGATCCATAGCATCAAAAAGGTTCAATTGCATATGCATGAATAAACAAGAAAAGCAAGATATATGCTTTTGAACAAAGAAAATATAATTGCTGTCTTAAATCATAGGCGAGATGCATGCTGCAATGGACTCTTGAAGCCACGGTAGAGACATGAAATGGATCCCACAAAATAACATTAAACATGAAGAATGACCTGAGTTTAAGCCAGCTGAGAGCACCCCAGATGCTGCAGAATTAGCCACGGCGTCATAGTGAGAAGTATCACCTCTTATCTATTGACAATGAAAAGGATCAAGGATTAACGAAATTCAGCAAAACGTACTCAGCAATAGCATTACAAGGACCCCTCATGAGCAGATAAAAAGTTTTATGAGAAGATTTACAAGGAATAAGAAAGAAATCATACCACGGCCCCAATGCATAAAACTGCATGATACTTTCCAGAGTTCCCCAGTCTTTTTGCAACAATACCAATTTCAAAACAACCAGGAACCCAAACAACCTGATAAGAATTTGAAGAAATGATCAAGCCATCCTAAAAGTTGGCTAAATATTATCCATATAGTAATGAAAGGATTTGGTGAGAAGATTCAGATGCGCAAAAAGGGCTTGGTATAAATAAGATGATATCCAGAGCAAAATATGTATCATAGAAGAGAAAGAGCAAATGAGAGGCAGTGATATCCTACTTCATCTATCCCAGTCTTTTACGCTGCATTTGTCAAAAATAATTATTAGCATTTGCAGCAGCAGTAGCAAAGAAAGCGCAGGCATGTAGATAGATGCATGGACAAAGCAGACATGTTACTAGAGATAGTGATAGGAGATAGCAGAAGATCAAAGATGTTTTTATTTTAGTATATTAAGTATATATCATAGGACTAGACGAGTAGGAGGGTGGTTAGTGGTTGTTACACACATCAATGTCTTCTTCATTAACTGCATACTTGCTGAAGGTGTCCAGAGCTCCCTCCAAGAGCTGCTTTGTCACAATCTCATTGAAACGGGCGACAACCTTTGACAATGTAGTAAAAATAAACACCAGAATAATAAGATAATGGCATGACAATGAATCAAACGCACAAAAAGTAAAAGGCGGCAGATGCAATCTTTGACTTTGTAATTGCAAATAGCAATTAAAAGAAAACAGACCACGGCAAATCGAAGGCCTTGAGTTTTGGTAAGGGATCCAACCAAACAGCGAACAGCTGGCGCTTGGACAAAGGAGGAGTGTTGCTTCCTATCCACCACAAATCCTGATTTTATCAATCTAGATTAGTATTTTACTAGTACATAAAGGATGAAATGAAAAAAATAAAAAACAACAACAACGAAGAAGAAGATGACCTTGCAGCTGAAAAGAAGAGGAAAAGGAGAGGGCGGTTGACTTCCAGGGCAAAATGTTAACAGGGGGCCGAACCCTGGGGATGGGGAATGCACCACTTCCACTTAAGAGACGCTTCTGAATCCAACAAAATCCATTTGCATTTGCAGCCATTTCCTTTCCTTTTTATTTTCTTCTGCAATTTTTGATTTGATTTTGATTGCTGCCAGTGCCCTGCCCGTCCCTAGGCTTTAGCCTTTTACTACTATCAGTAATCAAGAAATGGGTTTATAATAAAGAATATATCTACAAACAGTTCAATTAGAAATTCCCACCCTAGTAGCACTCTGGTAGCAAGTTATTAATTGCGTGCGAACTCTTAAAAGATAATGCAAATAAAATTTTTTATTTTATTTGTAAAGTTCTATGTATTTTTTAACTTAGTTGTTGATTAAAAGTTTATGATATTTATACACTCTCAACGTATCAACTATAAACTCTTAAAGAATAATAATTTTAATTAAGTTTATATTGATTAGGAATGGCAATGGGTAGGGTACTCGCTAATTTTGAGGTACCCGATCCCGAACCCGTTTATATATGAAACTACTCAAACCCTATAATTACCCGAATATTTTTTATCCTTTCTAGCCGAATCCTATCCAAATAATTTTAACAAAACCCGATTACTATCCAAACCCGCTTAATTACCCGATTAAAAAAATCAAAATTTTGACTTTCAAATTAATTAATTTAATAAATACTAATTATTTAGCCCAAACCTGAACCAAAATGAAAAAAAAATTCAAATTATGCAATTTTTGTATTAATCAGATAGATAAAATCAAACAAAGCTCAATCACAGTTCAACAATCAACTATAAAATTAAACAAACAACTTTAAAAATACAACAATTATATTATAAATCTGTTATGAAACTAAAAATAAATATAAATTGAAAAAAAAAAAACTCAATTATATTTGAAATTCCTTCATGCCATAACAATCCTTTGATGCCGGTGCAATGATGTCAACGGGGTGGGTACCCACTAATTTTGAGGTACCCAACCCCGAACCCGATTATCTCTTAAGATACCCGAACCCTATAATAACCCGGTTATTTTTTAATTTCATTATCCGAACCCTACCCTAATAATTTTAAGGATACCCGTTTATTATCCGAACCCGTTTAGTTACCCGATCAGTTAACTAAAATTTGATCAAAACCCATTAATTGACTTGTACCCAAACCTGAACCCAGAAAACAATTTATTCTAATATCTAATCTATGCAATTTTCTATTATTTAAAACATAAAATCAAACTAGTACAACAAATATCAACTTAAAGCCCATAGAAATTTGTTTATGAAACTAAAAACAAACATAAATTATAAAAAAAATCATATTTTGAAATTCCTTCAAGTCATAATAAACAATTATTCTTCATAGTGTTCATAGTTGTAGGTGGTCCTACACATAAAATAAATGAAACATTATTATAAGTCTTGAGATGAAATATAATAACAGATTCTAATTTTGAAAGGAGGTTAAAAAAATTGAATACAAATATATGTTCAGATAACTGAAATATCAATGAACCATACCAAACCAATACCAATACCAATACCATCAATGTTAAAATAATTAATTTCTTCTCTCTGCCTGATTTTTTTTTTTTTTGCTTATTTACACCTTGCAATGCAGCTTACTACTGTAGGCACCAGCCACCAACCAAAGTAATTGTTTGCCACAAATATGTCAAAAACCATAATCCTTCTACTTCTACACAGTAAAACAATTTAATGATGTATTTTTTTGTAGAACCCTATATTAATCCCATAATTGCATGATAATCCCAACCTCTATATATAAGAAGAATTTTGGCCTTCAATCAATAATATAACAAATGTCAGGCGAGTTTATCTTGACAATCAATGTCAGATTTTTAATTCTTTTACATTATGATATATAATAAATGTGGTAAGCCCTTCTGTTTATGATAACTTACTACTTAGAAACTTAATAAAAGTAAATTGAATCAGCACATGATTCATGAACAATCATCCAAATATAATTTATTACCTTCCAATGTTAATAAAAGAACCAAAAAGACAGACTTAAAACTATATGTTTATGCATCCTTTTTTCTCTAACTTCAGTAGGTTCAAACCCCAACACCGAATTCCCATCCAGCCATGTTTGTGAATACTTTCTGAAAGAAAAAAAAATATTTGGATTTTTCAAAGAACTTTACTCTCCTTGGCCCTTTGTCACTGGAGAGACAGTTTGGTACTTAAACGAGTGGACTCTAGGAAGGGTGCTGCAAAAGAAAGATAACATATTCCTCAACTAAGCCAAAACCAGGTTGCACTATTTGAGGGTTGGAGAAGATATTATTGTCTCTTGAAAGTTTTTTTTCAAACCCCTTTCGGCTTCAATCACCCATAAACCAATCCCTGTAGAAGCACAAATCTAGCAAAAAAATCAAATTACCCACAGCTGAACCTTCCCCTAAGAAACTAAACCCGTAACCCCTCATTACCTTCTCAAAATACCCAACACCAAGCCAAACTCAGCAAGCATTCAACAAACTCAATACAAAAAAAAAGTGAATGTAGCACTAAGAATCGGCCTAGGAAGACGAAAGAAATGGAAGTACCTTGGCTAAAACGTCTCCCAGAGCTGGGTCGAAAAGTGGATGTTCAGAGCTAGTGCCGGATTCTGCAGAGAAGAAATGCTGCTGCCGCCGCCATGGACAGAAAGTAGCGATAGGTAGAAATTAGGAAATAAAGGATTAGGGTTTACTGATTTAGATTTAGAATTAGAGAAAAAAAATCCCACCCTCAATCTAAACTAAACGGTGAGTTCAGAGTTTTTATTATTTTATATATTATGCATATATTTAAAAAAAATATGCACGACAAATTTGTTTTCTATTATGTGAAAATTTTTTTAATAAATTATTTTTATATTGTCTATTTTTTATAAAATATAGAAATTTTGTTAACATTTAAATTATTCTAAAATTATTCTTATAATATTATTGTTTTCTTAATTTGGTTTTATTATGTTATACAATAATTTTTTAATTCTTGTCTATTATTTTAATATAGGTAATAAATTGACTACGTTAATTACTTTATTTTGAGGATGAATTAATCTTAATATGTTGGTGTCAAATTTTATTCTAATTAGAATGCATTGTAATGTTGAGAGATAATTAGACATTTACCATAAGAGAGTGCTAACTCTTGAGTATAATTGATAAATTTATAAGAACATAATGTTATATTCATAATCTATATGTCATTTCACATGGATCATTTGATTAAGAAGTTGCATGCCATTCAACTTTTAATTATCTTAATTTAAAATGTTTTTAATTTCAATCTATTATCATAGATTAGAATATAATGTTGTGTTTCTGTTTTTAATTTCAATCATTTAGTTTCTTATAATGTTTTCATTTAATATAAATTAACTTAATTAATGATCATACTATTAGATGACTAAATGAATATTGACATTAAATCTCTTTTTTTTAAGTACAAAAAAAAAGAAGGTTCTTTTTCAAACTATCACATGCACATGCATATAAACATACACATACACACATACATGTTTCTTGTACAAACGAAGAGTTTCTTGTTTAAGCTAAACAAAATTGTTAATAAATGTATGTGTATGTAAATTGTGAGTGTGTAAGAATTGTATATTAACTTATTATGAAATTTTTATTAATTTAATTTCAATACTTTAGGTTTAAAATTTAAAAATCTTGTTATCTTAAGCATAATTAACTAATTTAATTTTATAATTAATTTTATTATTATGTTTCATTAATTCTTTTTAAGTCAACAAATTTTTTATTTAAATGGATAGTTACAATTTTAAATACAATTTTTATTGTATACATATACATATACTATTGTGTGGGTGTATATACATACGTAAATAGTCAATATGTAAAAATTTTATCTTACTTATTGTAATAAACTTTTATTCATTTAATTTCAGTACATTATGTTTAAAATTTTAAAACTTATTATCTTAAGTAAAATTAATTAGTTTATGTAACCAAAAATAATAATATAATTTCATAATTATTTTATTACTATGTTTCAATAATTTTTTTGAGTCAACATTGTTTTATTAAAATTGATAATTACAATTTTAAGTACAACTTGTATCATATATAGTATCATATATGTAGATAGTCGATGTATAAGAATTGCATCTTAACTAATTATGAAACTTTGCTAATTTAATTTCAGTACGTTATGTTTAATATTTAAAAAAAAATATTATCTTAAGCATAATTAACTGAGTTAATTTAATAATTAATTTATTATTATGCTGCACTAATTTTTTTAGTAAACAATTTTTTTATTAAAATTGAAAATTAGAATTTTAAGTACAATTTATATCACATAAATATATTATAATATCATATATGCAAATGTTCAATATGTAAGAATTGCAATTTAACTAATTATGAAACTTTTATTAATTTAATTTCAGTGGTTTATGCTTAAAATTTAAAAACTTATTATCTAAAACATAACTAATTAATTTAATTTCATAATTATAAAAAATAATGTTTTATTAATTTTTTTAAGATCACCAAGTTTTGTTGTATAAATATATATTTTTATCATACTGTATCAACCACAAATTTTGGCTTATTTGGTCAAACCATTGCAGGAAAATAAGGGGCCAAGTTCGAACCCCTCTAATCTCAATAATATTTTGCTAATATCATAAATGGGTAATGGTTCCAAGTTTGGGTACCCCTAACCCGATTAAGTTAATTAGGTTCGGGTTTAGGGTATCCTAAGGGTAAAACCTGAATCCTACCCAAACCCGACACGAATAGTAATTTCACTACCCTAACTCGATAAAAACCCGATTATCAAGTACCTGAATCCGATTTAATCAAGTCAGGTAGTCCCGGGTACTCTATTAACTCTTACCCGTTTACATCCCTAATTTGGTGAACTATAAATTGATAAATTGACTAAAAAAACCCAAACATATTTAAAATTCCTTCAATCCCGGTAAACTAATCGGACTTGTTGGTAGAAGAAATTTTCAAATCTACAAAGAGATCTATTGACTTCTGCTTAGTACATGAAAGAGGATATCCTTACATATTGAATCTTGAACTAAGGCATTTGAATGATTCAAAGTATCTAAAACATAAATCAAGAAATCAGCATAAAAACTTTGACAAAGCAACAAAGGATCTTAGATTGAACCTTAAGGGGTTGAGTTCCACGAGAAGAAACAAAAGGGTGTGGCGTGACTGTTAAGCGTGACTGTTAGGCGTGACCACTTTGAGGCATTACTAATGAGGGCGTGACAATGAGGCTTGACTATAAGGCACCGTGAGGAGCTTAGATTGTGAGGGGCTGTAGGGATAGCAAGAGAAATACATAAAATGGAGGGTGCTAGCCGCTAGGTGCATCGCCGTTGTTGCCTGTTGGGGGAGGTTTAGGAAATTTGGTTTGGGTTTCGATGATTAGATCAGGTTTTAGGTTTAAGAAATATGGTAGAGATTATAGGTTTAGGATAGATCTATTCAAATATTCTTTATTTAATCATTTAATCCTGTAAGTTTTAAGTTAATTGCTTAATAAAATTATTAAAAGATAAATATAATCTTTTAAATACATTAATATTCCTCTGTTGTTTTTTTAAATATTTTCTTATAAATTATATATTTTGAATTATTATAAGTATACACGTGATTTTAGAAAAAAAATTATAAATTTTTATTGTTATAACTGTTATTTAGAATTATG